>CM066032.1:320341153-321747855 GCA_033557465.1 Ichthyophis bannanicus
TGAAAGCCCCCCAGGTAGGTGATCCATTTAACTACCTCGTGTTTATGGAAATGGGTAACAGGGGTTAAACATAGTAGGTACAAGGCAAGTGTGTATTAACATAAATTAAAATGCCAGTATCATAGGAAATAAGGATCCCTGAAGTTTGAAGCTTTGGTGGAGGGAGTGGCCTGGACGGTTTGGATTTTAGGTGGCAGTTACAGAAGCATGGGTTGCAACAGAAAAGCCCATGGGACTGGGATGTGAACCTATAAAACCGGCGCTTATACTTTTATTTCAAGACAAGGACAGGGTGGGTTTAGGCATAAGGGGCGGAGGAGTTGGCACTATATGTAAATAAAACTACTATTAAAGCTTTGGAATTACAGGAGCTTAAAAGGGAGAGAGGAGGCATTGTGGGTTAAACTAGAAAGAGGGGGAAAAAGAGAAATCTATTTGCATTGGCGTGATATACAAATACCTCCATCACAAAGAGGGAGGAAGAGGTGGGACAGAGTTTAATGTGAGAGACATACGCAGCATTTGCTAGCCGAACAGGGGAAGTGTGGGGTGCTGGAACTTGATGGAGGAGGATTGTCACAATATGTAACCTTTTAGAATGGTTGAGTTTGCACATTCAGCGTTCGCGTATCTTTGCCCCTGTCTTTTGCTGCCTCGCGGGTGTTGCAGTAATTCAATACTAGAAGTAGGAGATCCTGGATTTCCTAACCGGTTAGAAACTATTCAGGCAATTGGGTAACGAGACCCCAAACGTTGAAGGGGGCCATACTGTAGTGTCTTCTTGGTGCTGGTACCAAAATGGGTGGAAAGAAAGTGTTATTCTGATGTTGTATCGTGGGAGATGTCCATGGTTTGTCAATTACCAGATGGAATCACCAGATGGTGTGGGGTTCAGTAGTATTGAGGAGTAGGGCCTGTTAGGAAAAACCATTCCCAAGGTGAGGATCTTAGACTTTTAGGGAAGGACCTAACTTTGTGAAGCATGTGGCCAATACCTCAGGGGATAGTCGTTAGTGGGTAGGGGAAAAACAGCTGGGGGTTGTTAGAGAAAAAAAAACACGTGCGGCAAAAACTGAAAGGGGGTAATTTTTAAACACAAAAAAAGTAAAGAAAAACAAAAGGGCACCAGCGAATATTGGGGGCACAACCAGACCTTTTATTATGTCTTAAAGATGGTACCTAGAAAGGCAAAAGGAGCCCAGGAGGAACCTGCTAGATGTGTTTTTCGGAAGGAAGTAGCTGAAAAAAATGAAGAAAATAAAAAAGGGAGGGCCTAAGTTCCAGAAATACAAGATGGATGCACATAGAGAGGAAGACAGCGCAGATTCGTGTATTATTGGAAAAACTTAAGAGAATCTAGCAACGAGTAGTCAAGAAGGCAAAGATTCAAAAGGAGGAGGAAAATAGCCAATGCAATAAAATGGGGGGAATAAGATTAACATTTTTTCCAGATATAATTAGTTGACGAAGAGAAATGGGCAAAAAAAAGTGTATTGGTCAGACTCCAAGGGTGTCAGGGGGGGAGGAGGATATGTAGACATGGTCGACCAGCTGATAAGTATAAAGTGGGAACTTGCGTAAACAAATATTTATTTGTTCTGTGTTCCCACAGATGAAGCAAACCAGGGGAGCAAGGGTTGGGGGGGGGGGGGGGGGGGGGGGGCGGGGGGTGGGGGGGGGGGGGGGGGGGGGGGGGGTGGGCGGGGGGGCGGGGGTTTTTTTTATTTTGGGGTTCTTTTTGGGGGGGGGGGGGTCTTCTTGGGGGGAAGGACCTCAGGAAAACCGAGGACCCCCACCCACAAATAAGAACAGGAAAGCGTCAAGGGGAGGGACATTCCTTGAACAATTTTCAGAAGCACCTTTGTTGTTCGTGAGAAACTAGCTCCAACTTAAAGTAGACCAAAGCTGGATGGGAAAAGGAGGGGGATACGACCACGCTCTACGAAATACTTGATGGAGGAAACTTGGGGGACGGAAGTTCCTAGCAAACTTCACTGACTCGACCTTTTCACATGCCTCTTTGCGAAGTCGGGAGTGGTGCCAAAGGACTGGAGAGAGAATCTCAAAACTCATGTGGTGCCAACATTTACACAAAACGCGGGTAAGTAAGGATGTGGTTGAAAAAAACTACCCACAGGCCGGTTAGTAGTTTAACTTCGGTGGTGAGTGATAATTATTGGAAACGCTTGCTGACAAAAGAGGCAAAAAAAAAAAGACTAAACATAGTGAGGTTTCTCGGAGTGCAGCGGGATTACATGTCCGAGAGAGCAGCATGGATTCCACGCAGAGGCAAGGTCTTGTCAGACCAAATCGATTGTGATTTCTCTTTGACTGGGGTGACCAGGCCGGAGTTGTGCCTGAGGGAAGAGCTCTAGATGTGGTGTAATTTTTAGATTTCAAGTAAAGCCTTTGACACTGTTACTCACAGGTGACCTTATACACAAATTGAGCACCCTAGGGATGGACCCTAAAGTTACTGCTTGGGTTAGAAATTGGTTGGGTTGGAGGCGCCAGAGTACAAGTAAATGGAGCTCACTCTGAGGAGAAGGATGTTACCAGTGGTGTGCCCCAGGAATCTGTCCTGGTCCGATTCTTTTTAACATCTTTGTTAGTGATATAGCGGAAGGGCTGTCGGGTAAGGTTTGCCTCTTTGCAGATGATACCAAAATCTGCAATAGAGTAGACACCCAGGAAAGTGTAGATAACATGAGGAGGGATCTAGCTAAGCTTGAAGAATGATCTAGAATTTGGCAGCTGGGATTTAATTTTAAAAAATGTAAGGTCATGCAGTTGGGCTGCAGTCATCCAAGGGAGGCAATACAGTATAGGAGGTGAAGTACTTTTGTCCACTAAAGAAGAGCGGGACCTAGGCGTGGTTGTGTCTGATGATCTTAAAGTAGCTAAACAGGTAGAAAAGGCGATGGCAAAAGCTAGAAGGATGCTTGGGTGCATACGGAGAGGAATGGCTAGCAGAAAAAAGGAGGTGATAATGCCTCTGTATAAGTCTTTGGTGCGACCTCATTTGGAGTATGGTGTGCAATTCTGGAGACCGCACCTTCAAAGGATGTGAAACAGGATGGAGTCGGTGCAGAGGGTTGCTACTAAACATGATTAATGGGCTTTCATTATAAAGCATATGAAGACAGACTTAAGGATCTTAATATGTACACCTTAGAGGAAAGCGGGATAGAGGTGATATGATGAGATGTTTAAATACCTCCGTGGCATAAATGTTCAGAGAGAGAGCCTCTTTCAATTGAAAGCAAGTTCTGCTACGAGGGGACATGGGATGGAGGGTGAAGGGAGATAGATTCAGGAGTGATATGCGGAAATATTTCTTTACAGAAAAGAGTAGTGGATCCATGGGAATAGTCTCCCAGTGGAGGTGGTAGAGATGAGGACAGTAACTGAATTCAAAAAAGTATGGGACCAACACAGAGGATCTCTAAGGGTAAGGGGTGGACTGTTGTAGTTTGTTATGGAAGGACAGACTAGATAGGCCATGTGGTCTTTTTCTGTCGTCATGTTTCTAGAGGCCTCGACATCTTGGGACTCCGGTCCCGAGCATCGCTGCGGCTCCTCTGAGAGGGGGGTCTCCCTCACGGGAACATCGCAGGAAGAACAAACCCGTGTGGGTGGCGTCGGTGGTCGCACTTGGCTCCTCTAGGGCCAGGTCGCATATCCCCGAGTGCCGTCCTGTGTCTTCGGAGTCGGAGAGGCCTACCAAACAGCCTCGTATGGAGATGGAGTCCCTGGGTCACGTGAATACTGTAGTCCTCATGGACTCTCCTCTGGGGGAAGCCGACGTCGGGTCCGATGCTGTCGGGGCCCGAGTCGGGGGCTGCTGAGTCTCCTGAGCTCGGGACTCAGTTTGACAGCCTTGGAGAGCAGCTTGGCTGCCTTCATGGAACAGCAGCGGGCACTGATCGCCAGTCTCACCGGTGCATCTGCCCTGACCACCGGGACATCGACGTCCAAAGTCGACCCCGGAGGCCTAGCCGATCCTCGAGTCCATGCCCTCTCGAGTCAATCCTCGACCAAGGTCTCCCTCAGCCTCCTGTTAGGGACAGAGGTCGTCGACGCCGGGTAACCTCGGCGTCGGGGCGATGGCTTCGTGTGCCTGCCTGACCGGAGCCCGCTTGATTTCCTCCTATGAGGGGTCTGGCTGGGAAACGAGGACGAGGAGTTACCGGACACCTTTCGGACTCGGTGTGTCCCATCAGACTCACTGGAGTCCGAGCCTCGGAGAAGGTCCCCCCCGGAGGATACCTGGTTCTCGGACTTCGTGCGGGATATGGCCAAGGCCTTGGCACTCACCGCGCGTTCCCGAGGAGGAGCCTCGAGCCGAGGAGCTCGAGGCCCTGCAGTATGACCTCTTCTCCCAAGAGAGGCATTTACTGTACCAGTTCCCCCGTCATGCTGGAACAGTTGCTCTTCTGCCTGTGGGAGGCGCCGGCCTCGACGCCGGTTTTGAGCAAGCGGGTCGATTCCATCTATCGAGTCCCGCAAGAGCCCGGGTTCCAAAAGGCATAACTACCGCACCACTCCATGGTTGTGGAAATCAAGCCATGCATCGTCTGAAGAATCATTAGATGCACTCCTTGGTGCCTCCCGGCTGGGAGGCCCGGAACCTGGATGCCCTTGGTAAGAAGTGCTTCCAGGGTTTCTATGCTGCTCTGCCGTTTCCAGACCTACCAGCTGTACCTGGGCATGTACCTTTGAGACCTGGCGAAGGAGATTGCCGGGTTCTCTGTTGGTCTCTCCGAGGAACCTTTGCAGAGGTTCACGGCCCTGTCATCGGGTATATCCGAGAGTGCTTGAAGTTTCTCTCTCGAGCAGCCTATGATGGCTTCGAGGCTTCGGCCCGGGTAGCTGCGGCCGGGCATCGGTGCATGCCATCAAGCCTGGCTACAGTCGTTGGACCTCGAGCCATGGGTGCAGGACAGGTTGGTTCGATGTCCCCTGCCGACGTGAGAACCTCTTTGGCAAGCCCATGGCTGAAAAGGCTGCAGAACTCGAGACCGAGACTACTCTTACCCGGACAAGGCTGTCCAGGAAAACCTCTGCCCCTTCTCAGAAGAAGAAGGGCTCGGGAAAAAAGACCTTTTACCCGAGGAAGTCATCTGCCTATAAAACATACCCTCATTTTCAGGCCTCTGTAGCTTCCCAGCAGGGTCAGCAGGCCAAGGGGCAGGGACATGCGCCCCGTAGGCAGAAAATACCCAATCCACCAGCCCCGGTTCCTGCACAGCAGTGAGCGGGGTTTTGACTCCAGTGGCATAGCCTCTCCTCCTCAGTGGCCCCTATCAGCACAGGAGGTTGGCTGGCCAGGTATGCCCACAGATGGCCAGCCGTAACAAGGGATACCTGGGTAATAAGCATAGTCCAAAAGGGCTATCTCCTCCACTTCTATCAGGTACCCCCCTCCTACTTTCCGGGGGAGCCTCCAAGACTTCCTCTGCACAGGGACCTACTCCTGCAGGAGTTAGCAAGTCCTTGTAAAGGAACAGGCAGTGGAACCGGTGCCCCACCACCTGAGAGGTCAAGGCTTCTATTCCAGGTACTTTCTAGTACCAAAAAGAACAGGAGGCCTCAGGCCCATCCTAGACTTGTGGAATCTCAACAAGTTCCTGGAGAGCGAAAGTTCAAGATGCTTACCCCTTGGAATCCTGCTGCCCTATCTCCAGCAGGGAGATTGGCTATGCTCCTTAGACCTAAAGGATGCTTATACTTACATCCTCATTCATCCAGACCACAGACAATATCTCCGATTTGTAGTGGGAGGAAGTCATTATCAGTACAGGGTACTGCCTTTTGGCCTAACCTCCGCCCCCCAGGGTCTTCACCAAGTGCCTAGCGGTGGTCGCGGCCTACCTCAGGGTGCAAGGATTCTTTGTCTTTCCAAACCTGGACTACTGGCTCATCAGGGGCCAGGCCCCAAAGGAGGCCAATCAAGCCACCCTTCGCACTGTCGCTCTACTCCAGCATCTGGGGTTTGTTATAAACTCTCGCAAAGTCCGCTTTGCGCCCCTCTCGTAGAACGTGGAGTTCATAGGAGCAAGGCTGGACACTCTTCAGGCAAAAGCCTTTTTACCCGTGGACAGGGCCCACAGGTTGATGGATCTGGCCAGTCAGTTTCACTGCAATTCCCTGGTCTCCGCCAGACACTTCCTAAGGCTTTTAGGCCACATGGCTTCCACGGTCCATGTAACTCCAAATGCCCGTCTACACATGAGGCCAGCTCGGTGGCACCAAGCCACGGGACACCTGAAGACAGTGTGAGGGGTCCAGGCTCCTAGAGTCTTCTCTGCAGTGGTGGCTTCATCTTCCAAATCTGGTGCAAGGGTGCCTTTTCAGGCACCTCCACACTCTCAAGTGCTGACAACTGATGCTTCTCCAAGGTTGGGGTGCACATTGCCAGGGAGCATGTACTCAAGGCCTGTGGTTGTCCTTGGGAGGCCGCACAGCAGATCAATCTCTTGGAACTGAGAGCTATCCCCTTAGCCCTGAGGACTTTCTCTCATGTCATCTCTCACCAGTCCGTCTTAGTTCAGACGGACAACCAAGTTGCTATGTTCTGTGTGAACAAAACAGGGAGGCACGGGTTCCCGACTTCTATGTCAGGAAAGCGCAGAACCTGTGCTCCTGGGCAGTCAATCATGGCATACTCCCTTAAAGTGGTCTCTCCCCCTGGACAGGAGAATTACCTGGTAGACAGATTGAGCAGGATCCTGCAGCCACACGAATGGCAGTTGAATCCTCAACAGATCTTCCTAAGATGGGGTCTTCCAACCATAGATCCCTTTACCAGTCCTCTGAACTGTCAGCTGCCCAGGTTCTGCTCCAAGCAACCGCATCCTCTCAGATTAGCAGCGGATGCGTTTCTCATTCCCGTGGTCTACAGGCCTCCTTATGCCTTTCCTCCCCACTCCTCTAGTGCCCCAGACACTGTTCAAAGTGCTCCAGGACAAGGCCTCGGTGATCCTGGTGGCCCCCCGATGGCCCAGGCAACCGTGGTTCCCACTTCTTTTGCAACTAGCGGTGGACACTCCTCTTCCTCTGGGGATGCCACCAGATCTCCTGTCTCAGGAGCCAGGAATCTCTTACACCCCAAACTCCGTTCCCTCAATCTGAGCCACTGCAGAAAGGATAGTTCTAGCACCCTTACTGCTACCTTGGGAAGTGGAGGGTGTGGTCTTGGCCTCTCGGAGGCAGTCCACCCAGAAATCTTATGCCCTCAAGTGGCGTAGATTCTCTGCCTGGTGTGCTCAACACGACGAGAGTCCTTTCTCATGTCTGGTTCCAATAGTGCTGCAATATTTGCTTCACCGCTCCAACCTCAGGTCTTAAGTCCAATTCTGTTAGAGTTCATCTTAGTGCTCTTTCGGCGCACACACTCATCGGTGGAGGGTCAATCTCTCTCCAGCCACCCTTTGGTGGCTCGCTTCCTCAGAGGCCTGCTTTTGCTTAAGCCTCCAATTCGTCCACTTGCCCCTGAGTGTGATTTAAATATGGTCTTGCAACAGTTTACTTGCCGCCATTTGAGCCTATGGCTACTTGTCCTTTTGCTCTTTCTCTCCTGGAAAGCATTCTTTCTGGCAGCTCTTACCTCAGCAAGGCGAGTGAGCGAGCTTCAGGCCCTAGTATCAGATGCACCATATACTAGGTTCTATAGGAGCAGAGTAGTCTTACGGACTCACCCTAAGTTCCTTCCAAAGGTTGTCTCCTCCTTTCCACCTCAATCAGGATGTGGTTCTTCCAACTTTCTTTCCCAGGCCGCATGCCAGCCGGGCTGAGATGGTCTTGCATACCCTGGACTGAAGGAGGGCATTGTCCTTCTACCTTGACCGTACGCAGGAGCACCGGAGGGCTGTTCAGCTCTTCTTCTCTTCTTCTCTATTGACCCCACTAAGTTGGGGTTACCTGTCTCCAAGCGTACTTTGTCCATCTGGGTAGCCAACTGTATCGCCTGGGCTTACAGGGCAGCCGGCCTCTCCTTGCAGGTCGAGTTACGGCTCACTGTGTCAGGGTGAAGGCTTGCGTCAGTGGCTCATCTCTGCTCTGTGTCCTTTGGCAGACATCTGCCAGGCGTTACTTGATCTTCAAGCCAGACTTTTGCAGCCCACTACTGCCTCGAGAGGGAGTCCCGCAGGGACAGTGCTTTCAGACAGGCAGTACTCCATAATCTCTTTGGGGTTTAGGCAACTCCTACCCTCCGGCCCTGGTGTTGGGCTAACGTTCGGGGGCGTTCTCAGAGAAGATTCTTTTCTCACATGCTGAGGCTCTAGAGGGAGCTCATTTTTTCAGCTTTGGGTCTCCGGTAGCCTTAAGCTGGGAGTCCCATATGTGAGGACTGACTTCCTGCTTGGTCCTGGAGAAAGAGTAGTTACTCACCTGTAACAGGTGTTCTCCAGGAGGAGCAGGAATCAGTCCTCACAACCCTCCCTCCCCCCCGTGGAGTTGCAGTCATATGATTCATTTTGGGGGGGGGGGTTGCTGTCTGTCTTTTTAGCTATGTCATCAGACTGAGCAAGATGGCACCCTTGGGAGGGAAGGGGACTGCGCATGCGCTCTTTGCATTTCCAAAGGCTTTCTTTGGAAAGCTGGGGAAATGCTCCGCTGGGGGGCCCCGTCGGCGCCGACGTCACCCATATGTGAGGACTGATTCCTGCTGCTCCTAGAGAATACCTGTTACAAGTGAGTAACTACTCTTTTTTTTGGCTCTTCCATACATATGTTTCCTGATTTTTCAAGATACACACAGAAATGGTGCCAGGGGTTCTTGGCTCTGCGTCCCAGGCCTTGGCCTTTGGGCTGCAATTTGTGCTTCATTTTCCTTATATTTGTGTTTATTGTGTCTGATGGTAAAACATTGCTTTTTTTTGAGCAAAAATGTTAGCTGAATTTCTTTTAACTAGGGAGGGAATGTTGGTCCCTGAGAGTATCTCACAGGTGTCACTGTAGGGGTTTTAGGGTGCTGGTGTTGAGGTTGTGCCCTTAGGTTTCTTTATAATTGATTATGATAATATATTTTCCTTCTCTTAGACCTCTTTTTTTCCTGTATTGTGGGCTGATGATAATTAGTTTTATTTCCTTATTTCACTGAATGATGACTTGATTATTTTACTGTTTCATTTGTTTAATGGACAGTGTAATTCAAAATATATAAAGAAAAAAAAGAAAAAAAACTAAAGGAAAATTTGAAAAAGGTTATGAGCAAACATGGACAGATAAGCTATTTATAATAACGGACGTTTTAAACAGGGGTCAGAAAACGACATACAAGATACTTGATTATGGCAGCAAAGCCATACAAGGTTCTTTTTATCTTTAAGAATTACTAAGTCACCCCACAACAAGACAGAATATATCATATTGATAAGGTTTGTTATGGTTTTTTTCGCCCTCTTGTTAATTGTCATGGCTGCGGGGTTCACCCCAACATAAGTGTAAAGCACAGGACCCTCTTTCAAATAAAGTATCGTGCCACTGAAGTAAAGTAAAAATGTTATTGTCAGGTATGTAATATCACAAGCTTTGCAAGTTTAAAGTCAATGCTCTAATCTCTATATTACAAATCAACATGAAACAGGAAAATGATGCGCAAAGCACCTGAGATCTCCTATGAAGGGTCCTGGGGACAGCGTAGCATTGCTCTCTAAGGAGAGTGTGCCAGTCTGTCCATCCATCAGTTTCTCTCCTATAGTTATACTCATTTTTAGGCTTGTGAAACAGAAACTGCTGATAAGCAGATTTCCTTTCCATCTTGTTTCCCTAATTTTTCTCAAGCAAATCTGCTCCTTAATCTTTTGCCCTCTTGCCCTTTTGCTTTCCCTTGTGGGCATCCTGTCTCCCATTCCTCATGGCAGTTTCTTTTTTGCCTTGTGCTAACCATGTTTCCTGCAGATTAACTCCTGATGTTGATCAACTCCTGATGTTGATCAACTCCATCCTGCCACCTAGTTCTCTTTTTGTTCCCCTTTGCCTTAACTAAGCGGCCCAGGTGGTAGTTTCAATAGCTGTGCAGTTTTCAGAGTCGTTAAGATCAGCACCTCTCATTGTGTCATCTCTATGATTTCAGGATGTTAGCTCATTCTATAGCTCAAGCTGCTAATTCTGCAGTTCCAGGGTGAAAAGGGTCAGCAGGCTATTTCTTACTTAGGCCTAGAGCTGGAGACGTTAACACAGATGGAAGACAGTAATCCAACCTGAGACAAGGGTACCTGAAGGGGGATTCATTTTCCCCTCAGGTTCTAAAGGTAACAGGGTGGGGCAGAAACAAACTATGTCTTGTGAAATGGAGGGGTTAGCCTGATAAATGTAACAGTTGGGTGGAGGTGTCAGAGATTCAAGACATTTGATTTTTTTTTTGAAGCAACATAAAAAATGAATGATGAGGGCTTTTTATATCACACTGCTAGCAATGCCTCAGCAGGTGTTTCCCCAAAATACCAGCTCTAATTTTGCTACTACTATTACTGATCATTTGTATAGCACTACAAGGCATACTCAGCACTGTACAGACATATGCTAAGAGTTGGTCCTTGCTCATCAGAGCTTACAATCTAATCAAGACAGCACAACAGCTGAGGACAAGGGTACATCTAGACGAGGAATGGTAAGGAAACACACTGGAGACTAAGCCAAGGCTGTTGGACTTACAAGGACCGTGGTAAGTAGGGCTAGTAGAAATACAGTATCACAATACTTGGGAGAATATTAAGGAAGACCAAGAGTATGTTGTCACCTCTGAAATAGGAAATGCACAACACCACATTACAAGCAGGAGAAGGCATTATGCGACCATGCAGAGTTAGTAGAATCCATGAAATCAAGACATTAGCAGCATCCATAAACCTGTATCAGCACAAATCCTTTCACCCCAACACATGAAGAATCTGAAAAAAAATCTGAGGATATCACGAGCAGTTTTAATACCCTCTACCAGTACACAGATATTGTAGAGCATCAGTTAGTAGGTGACCATTTTGTGCCACTGTTGCGTTGTGTTCCAGAAGGCTGTTGTTTTTTAAAATGGCGATGGCTAAAGACTATTGAGACCCCAAAGCATACAGACATTATTATACAACACAAGCTGGCTATGGATTTTCAGGATATCATGGAGCCCCAGACACATACGGTGCCGGTGCTGGTGTGTCATAGTTTCTTTAGAAAAGCTATTCCGTTTTTGAGAAGGGGTTTTGAAATTAAGCTGCACATGAGGCACCGCAAAGAACATTGCCAAGGATGTCATGAGTTATGTCACAACAGCTGTTTTAAATAAAGCAAACCATTCCACAGAGCAGGCAGGTCAGGACTGGCTGTGATTAGAAGAGCTGTTAAAAGGAGGAATTGAACTGTTACATCGTGGAGGAAGAGAGGAGCTTGTGAACTGCTCTGTTTTCTCCTACTTGCTGCTGTTCCTGGTTTCCTGTGCAGTCAGTGTGCATCTGTGATTGAGGTTCACCCCCCCCCTCCACTCTATATATTTCCTGAAGCCTTCGGCTACGGGTCGCGTATCGAGGGGTGTGACCAAAGGGGCTGGACAGCCCCTTTGGCGTACCGTCGGCATGTTTGAGTTGGTGGATGTTAGTGACTATCGGTGAGATGGGGAAACAGAAAAACAAAGGAGGAGGGGTAAAAATGGACCTTTGGACATCTTTGGCAGATAAAATTGTTGGTCCACTAGATAAACCAGCCTCCACCACCCGCCCGCCGACCAACAAACTCCCCGTATCAGGGTAGAGCGCCTGAGCGGGAAATCCTCCCGCTCAGAGACTCCTGCCCAATCGGGGCAGTGGGAGCAACAAAAAACGCCTTTAAAAAGCGGCGCCCGAGCAGGCCGCCCACCGCTGCAGCCTCCACCACCCGCCCGCCCCGACCAACGAAGATCCCCCCCTATCAGGGTAGAGCGCCTGAGCGGGAAATCCTCCCGCTCAGAGGCTCCTGCCCCATCGGGGCAGTGGGAGCACCAAAAAAAAGCCTTTAAAAAGCGGCGCCCTAGAAGGCAGCCAGCCACCGCTTCAGCCTCCACTACCCGCCCGCCGACCAACGAAGCTCCCCCTATCAGGGTAGAGCGCCTGAGCGGGAAATCCTCCCGCTCAGAGGCTCGTGCCCAATCGGGGGCAGTGGTAGCAACAAAAAAAAAGCCTTTAAAAAGCAGCGCCCTAGCAGGGCGCGCCCACACACCTGGCGGGCCCGCGCCTGAAGACCTCGCTAGAGGGCCCTTTGGCGTGGCCACAGAAGCAGCCACAAAAAACAACAAAAGCAAACCACAGCCAAAGCAACCCACGGATTGAAGCAACAGCAGCCAGCATACTCCTGCTCACCCGGCCAGGCTCAAGCATCCCGAGACAGCGTGAATAAGGAAAAGGAGCACCCAACACCCTAAGGAAACCAACGCATAAGCCCAACCCAGCCCCAGGACACACAGGTACACCTATAAGCCATGCCACCCTTCCTAGCCCCAATTTACCTCCTAGCACCATTCCTAACCCTTTATCCCTCCACCACCGACACGCTCTCCACCTGCCCCCACAAAACATCACAACCATCCAAACCACAACCACCCACCACCCCCCCCCCATACACGGGGCACCACCACACCAATCCATACTCCCAATCCCCCAAACAGCAACCCTCTCTCTATCACACTAATACATGCTCGCTCAGTTAAAAACAAACACCACATGCTCCACAACATGATCACAACCCAAAAGATTGACATCCTATGCATAACCAAAACATGGCTAAACAGACACCGACACTGTGCTCATGAACCAACTAACACCAAATGGATACAGTCTTCACCACTGCTCTCGAGTCCACACCAGAGGAGGAGGAGTAGCCATCATTGCGAAAGCCAACCTCCACCTCAGGAACCATGCCTCGGAAACAACCAATGAAGCGGACATACTCACCCTCAACAACAAGCACCTCTCCATATGCTTAATCTACTGAGCGCCCACCCCAAGCACAGACCTATCAAGCATACTGCAACACATATCTGAGAGCGCCATCTCCACAAAGGAGCAACTAATCCTCGGAGACTTCATCCTCCCATCACTCCAAGACGATTATGCCGAAGCCTTCATCAATGCCATGGAAGCAATGAACCTGACCCCTTTTTCGTGTGTTGGTTTGTGTATGATCTGGAACATGCTTGACCTCATATTCCTGAACTCCCAAAATGTCACCTCATACAAAAACCCAGAGATCACATGTGTACCATGGTCAGACCACTATATCATCAACATCTCCCACAACTACCAGCACAGCAACGTCAGAGAACAAACAGCATACAAGAAGATTTAAACCATTCATCAAAGAGGAGTTCCTGGCACAAATACTACCTAAACTCCAGACAAGCTCCACCAAAAATCGATGACCTAATCTACAACTGGAATACTACGAGCTCCTCTGCATCCTGTGCAACAGCAAACAGCACCAAAACCAGACATACCACAACAAGAGCCCGATGGTTCACCCCCAACCTACGGAGACTAAAGACCCAGCTCAGAAGAGCGGAGAGAAAATGGAGAAAGACCAAAAAAGAGGAAAATAAAACAAAATACATGAGTGAACTAGATGCTTACCACACAGAAACCGATAAAGCAAAAAGGACCTACCACTCGAAGATCATAAACACCTCAATAAACAAACCACGAGAGCTCTTCGAGATTGTCAAGAAGCTAACAAAAGCACCCAACCACTCCAGCCAGCTACCAAACATACCGCCAGAACTATTAGCATGCCAATACAAGCAGCTTCAACAACCACAAAATCCACAACTGAATGCAGAGATAACCACCCGCCCTACTATCATAGACACAGACTGGAACACATTCGAAACAATCACCAAAGAAAAAATAGAATCCACCATCTCCTGCCTAAACACTACCACCTCTCCACTAGATCCCTGTCCTGTGGAATGGATAAAGAAATCCAAAGAGGACATAAGCACACCCCTAACCCACATTGTTAATGAATCCCTCAGGCAAGGACACATGCCAGACATCCTCAAAACCTCCGTCATCCGCCCAACCCTAAAAAAAACACAACCTGGACCCCCTTGACCCCTCCTCCTTCAGGCCTATAGCAAGTCTTCTATTCACCGCCAAAATCATTGAGAAGATAGTTCAACAACAACTTCAAGACCACTTGGATGCCAACAACATACTGGACCCACAACAACATGGTTTCCGACCATTCCATGGAGTCGAGACCCTCATGACATCACTAATGAACACCATCATCAAGGGCACACAGACCAAGCACTCTGGATATGCTGTGATCTTCCTGGACATATCCGCAGCCTTTGACACCATCTCCCACAACATCCTCCTACACAGACTCCAAGAAATTGGCATCAAAAATGTCGTACTTCAATGGTTCCACTCCTACCTGACCAATAGACAACTGATCTGCACAAGTATAGCAACCTCCCCCCCCCCTTTCAGCAACACCAAGGAGTACCCCAAGGATCCACACTATCCGCCATGTTCTTCAACATCTACCTGCAACCACTCTGCTCAATCATATGTGCCCATAGCATCAACTACCACATCTATGCAGATGACATAATGCTCTATGGACCGATCGCAACCACCAACCCAATGAACAACCACCTGTCAGACTGCTTCATAGAAGTCTCCAACTGGCTACAAAAGAACAACCTATCCATCAACATAAAAAAAGAGAAGCCTTCATAGTAACCAAGGACCCAAACTTCACACCACCTCCACACCTCAACTTAGGAGCCACACAAATACAAATTCAACTTCACATAAAATACTTAAGAATCATTATAGACCAAGCACTCACACTCAAGCAACAGATCAAAAAGACTACCGGAATAATATTCCACAAGGTTAAGAGTACAATGCCTCGGGCCTCTCATTGATCCACAGGACTTCAGGACAGTCATGCAAGCTATGACGCTCCCCCACCTGGACTACTGCAATATAATCTATCATGGACTACCTGCCACCCACACCAACCCACTACGAACTGCCTTAAATACCACAGCAAGAATTATCCAGAAAGCAAAAAAACAAGATCACATCACCCCAATCCTGAGAGAACTGCACATACCCCTCTCGAAGCAAGAATCAAATACAAATCTGCCCTACTTATCCACAAAGCCCTCTATCAAACGCAGACTTCCCAGCTCCGCACTCTACTGCCCCAACCCACCCACAGCAGAACAACCAGACAAACCACCAGCAACATCCTCACCATCCCCCACGAACAAACTAAATACAATCAACGGACCTGCAACAGAGCCTTCGAACTATACGCTCCATCCCTCTGGAACTTCCTACCAAGTCCAATCAGAAACGACGGAGATACATCAACATTCAGGAAACAACTAAAAACTGTCCTGTTCCAGGAATACCTCGGACCAGAAACAAACATCCATCACTGACTACCCCTCCAGACCTTCTAACATACCCACAGATCTACCTACTAAGAGACTGATGTCCATTGTTTAAGTCCTTAATGTCTGTTCAGATCATTAATGTTGGCCTCACCGGTGACAGCCCCTCCACCCTAAGAATTGATTACTGTCCCCCACCCCTTTGATGTTAAACCGCTTTGACCCGGTGAAAAGCGGGATATAAATACAGTTAAATAAATAGTTTCTTTGCAGAGTGATCAACCCTTCCCTGATGGAGCTTCTTTAAGTGCCGGGGCTCCGACGCCACCACCTCACCCTCTGCCTGTGTTGTCATCAATGTTATTGAGAATTGGTTCCCCTGTGGAGGTAGCTGGAGACACTCATGTTTTAATTCCAAAGACTGTTAATTTATAGAGTCTCTTGTGGTTGTGACGGCCCCCTTGAATGGGGATGTCACACTTAAAGATTTGTGGGGTGAGATTAGTTCTATTGATGATATACTTTCTTATACTGTATTTTTCATTATGTATTTTTATCAAGGATACTGTTGAATAGATTTCTGAAGTGAATGCTAGGTTGTCTAAGGTGCAAAATTTGGTGGTCCAAGTGGAAGCTCAGGTGCAGTCTGTTTCCAATGCTCAGGTGGCTTCGAGTAAGGATTCATTGATGGTTCATGCTCATATTGAGGCATTGGAAAATGCCTCTCGAGCCTGTAATTTGCGCTCTTTAAACTTTCCAGTTACGCATTTATTAGCACCAGAAATTCTTCTTACTAAATATTTTACTGAGATCTTGAAGTTTCCTCAATTTGTGCATATTGTTCAATTATATTATGTACCTTCTAAAGTTCAGGTGGCTTCATTGTATGAAGGGAAGTTTGATTCCCTTCAATCCGACTGTAAGCCAGAATCTTACTGAATTTTTGGAGGTCTCTTCTGATACGATCACAAAAGGAAACACCTTATTGGTTACCTTTGCTACTGTGGCAGTGAAGGCAAAATCTTGAAGTTATACTTTTTAAGTATAAGTATGTTCTTTTTTGTGGTCCATAAAATAAACATATTTCCTGATGTGACTAGATCAACTTGGAAA
This sequence comes from Ichthyophis bannanicus, assembly GCA_033557465.1. NCBI lineage: Eukaryota > Metazoa > Chordata > Amphibia > Gymnophiona > Ichthyophiidae > Ichthyophis > Ichthyophis bannanicus. Next base: position 320,357,646 of record CM066032.1, read on the forward strand.
CAGTTTCTTGCTTTGAGGGAGAGAGTTCTTTCCCTGGGTGCAACGTTTTATTTGCAATTTCCTTATAAATGTCTTATTACTTTAGCAGGGGTTCTCAACCCTGTCCACGGGACCCTCCTAGCCAGTCGGGTTTTCAGGATAACCACAATGAATATGTATGAGAGAGATTTGCATACACTGCCTCCATTATATGCAAATCTATCCATGCATATTCATTGCGCGGTCCCCTTTCCCGCCCAAGGGTGCCATCTTGCTCAGTCCTTCTTTTTTCCACGGAGCCCGACGGACGTAGTTCGTTTTTTTCGCCGAGGAAAAAGTTGATTACGCTGTTTTTTGTCTTCCCTCTTCGGTTCGACGCCGGATCCTTTTCCCACCTGGGACCGATACACTGGTATCGGGCCCACTCTCTCTTTTTTCGGTTTTTGTCCTTCGTGACTAGTGTTCGTGCCATTTTTCTTTTTCACTGGCAGCCCTGTCTTTCGACCTCGCAGGGGCCCTTTTTCCCCCGATGGCTGCCAGCGGGTTTAAAAAGTGTGATCGGTGTAAGAAAACTTATGTCTCTTACTGACACACATGACTGCTGCCTCCGCTGCCTCGGACCCGATCATGACCCGATGATCGGTGGTCCATGTGGCAAAATGTCCTCGAAGGTGTTGACGAGTCGGCAGCACCAAAAGGACAGAATCTTCTCTGACTCCGCGTCCGGACGGGCCCGGACCTCGTCAGAGGCCTCGACGTCTCGGGACTACGGCCCCGAGCAGCGTCGGGGTTCCTCTGAGCGGGGGTCTCCTTCATGGGAGCAGCGCAGGAAGAAAAAACCCGCGAAGGTGTCGTCGGTGGACGCATCTGGTTCCTCGAGGGCCAGGTCGCATAGCCCTGACCGCCGTCCCGGGTCTTCGGAGTCAGAGAGGCCTGCCAAACAACCTTGTCTCGAGATGGAGTCTCCTGGGCACATGAGTACTGTAGTCCTCATGGACTCTCCTCCAGGGGAGCCGATGTCGGGGCCCGAGTTGGGGGCTGCTGAGTCTCCTGAGCTTGGACTCAGGTTGACGGCCTTGGAGAGCAGCTTGGCTGCCTTCATGGAGCAGCAGCGGGCACTGATCGCCGGTCTCACCGGTGCATCTGCCCCGACCACCGGGACATCGACGTCCAAGTCAACCCCGGAGGCCGAGCCGATCCTCGAGTCCATGCGAGCTCGAGTCGATCCTCGGCGACGGTCTCCCTCGGCCTCCCGTTCGGGACCAAGGTCGTCGACGCCGGTTCCCTCGGCATCGGGGTGGAGGGCATCGGTGCCCGCCCCGACCGGAACCGCTCGATTCCTCCTCCGAGGAGTCGGGCTGGGAGACGGAGGATGAAGAGTCACCCGACACCTTTCGGACTCTGTATGTCCCATCGGACTCACCGGAGTCCGAACCTCGGAGACTATCCCCACCGGAGGATACCCGGTTCTCGGACTTCGTGCGGGAAGTGGCCAAGGCCTTGGCATTCCCCGCGGATCCCGAGGAGGAGCCTCGAGCCGAGGAGCTCGAGGCCCTCCAGTATGACTCTGCCCCGAAGGAGGCCTTTACTATTCCGGTTCCTCCGATGCTGGAGCGGCTGCTCTTCCGCATGTGGGAGACCCCGGCCTCGACGCTGGTGTTAAGCAAGCGGGTCGATTCCATCTATCGAGTCCGCAAGAGCCCCGGGTTCCAAAAGGCACAATTACCGCACCACTCCATGGTTGTGGAATCGGCCATGCACCGACTGAAAAGTCAGAAGATGCACTCCTCGGTGCCTCCCGGCCGGGAGGCCCGGAACCTGGATGCCCTCGGTAAAAAGTGCTTCCAGGGCTCTATGCTTGCTTGCCGTGTCCAGACATACCAGCTCTACATGGGCATGTACCTTCGAGACCTGGCAAGGAGATTGCCGGGTTCTCTGCTGGTCTCTCCGAGGAACCTTTGCAGAGGTTCCAGGCCTTGTCAACTGGTATTAGAGAGTGCTCAAAGTTTATCTCTCGAGCAGCCTACGATGGCTTCGAGGCTTCGGCCCGAGTAGCCGGGGCCGGCATCGGTGCCCGCCGACAGGCTTGGCTACAGTCATCCGACCTCGAGCCATGGGTACAGGACAAGTTGGTCGATGTCTCCTACTGAGGTGAAAACCTTTTGGCAAACCCATGGCTGAAAAGGCTGCTGAGACCGAGACTCTGACCAGGACTAGGCTGTCCAGAAAAACCTCTGCCCCTTCTCAGAAGAAGGAGGGCTCGGGAAAAAAGACCTTTTACCCGAGGAAGACATCTGCCTATAAACAATACCCTCATTATCAGGCCTCTGCAGCTCCCCAACAGGGTCAGCAGGCCCAAGGGGCAGGGTCATGGGCCCCGTAGGCAGAAGGCCCCCAAGCCACCAACACCGGCTCCTGCACAGCAGGGCGGGGGTTTTTGACTCAGAAAGCATAGCCTCTCCTCCTCAGCTGGCTCACATCGGCACAGGAGGCCGGCTGACCCTTTTTGCCCACAGGTGGTCAGCCGTCACATCAGATACCTGGGTGCTCCATATAGTCCAAAAGGGCTATCTTCTTCATTTTCACCAGGTACCTCCCTCCTTTTTTCCAGGGGAGCCTCCAAGACCCCCTCTGCACAGGGACCTACTCCTACAGGAGTTGGCAAGTCTGCTGAAGGAACAGGCTGTGGAACCGGTGCCCCACCACCTGAGAGGTCACAGCTTTTATTCCAGGTACTTTCTGGTACCAAAAAGAACAGGAGGCCTCAGACCCATCCTAGACTTTCGAAACCTCAACAAGTTCCTGGAGAGGGAAAAGTTCAAGATGCTTACCCTTGGAATCCTGCTGCCCTACCTCCAGCAGGGAGATTGGCTATGCTCCTTAGATCTAAAGGATGCTTATACTCACATCCTTATTCATCCAGACCACAGACAATATCTCAGATTTGTTGTGGGAGGAAACCACTATCAGTACAGAGTACTACCCTTTGGCCTAACCTCCGCCCCCAGGGTGTTCACCAAGTGCCTGGCGGTGGTGGAGGCCTACCTAAGGCTTCAAGGTCTTTTTGTGTTCCCATACCTGGACGACTGGCTCATAAGGGGCCAATCTTCACAGGAGGCCAGTCAAGCCACCCTTCGCACTGTGGCTCTGCTTCAGCACTTGGGATTTGTCATAAACTTCGCAAAGTCCACTTTGCTCCCATCCCAGAACATGGAATTCATAGGAGCAAGGCTGGACACCCTTCAGGCGAAGGCTTTTCTGCCCGTGGACAGAGCCCACAGATTAATGGATCTAGCTAGGCAGTTTCGCAGCAATTCCCTGGTCTCCGCCAGGCAATTCCTGAGACTTCTCGGCCATATGGCTTCCACGGTTCATGTAACCCCCAATGCCCGCCTGCATATGCGGCCTGCTCAGTGGAGTCTTCGAACTCAGTGGCATCAGGCCACAGGGAGCCTTGCAGACTCAGTAAGAATATCCACACTGCTTGCCTCCTCTCTGCAATGGTGGCTTCATCTTCCGAATCTGGTGCTCGGAGTGTTTTTTCAAACCCCTCCGCACTCTCAGGTGCTGACAACCGATGCTTCTCTTCAAGGTTGGGGAGCGCATTGCCAAGGGGCCATGTACTCAGGGTCTCTGGACCCCTTGGGAGGCTGCACAGCAGATAAATTTCCTGGAGCTGCGGGCGATACGCTTAGCTCTGAGGGCCTTCTCCCATCTCACGTCTCACCAGTCTGTACTGGTCCAGACGGACAATCAAGTTGCCATGTTTTACGTGAACAAGCAGGGCGGCACAGGCTCCTTCCTTCTATGTCAGGAAGCACAACGGCTGTGCTCCTGGCTGTCAATCACGGAATCCTTCTCAAGGCAGTGTACCTCCCAGGTCAAGACAATTACCTGGCGGACAGACTGAGCAGGATCCTGCAACCACACGAATGGAGATTGAATCCATTGGTGGTTCAGCAGATCTTTCTGAGGTGGGGCCTCCCCACCATGGATCTTTTCGCCAGTCCTCTGAACCGGCAACTCCCGAGATTCTGTTCCAGACAACCACATCCTCTCAGAGTAGCAGCGGATGCGTTTCTGCTCCCGTGGTCCAAAGGCCTACTGTATGCGTTTCCTCCCATGCCACTAGTGTCCAGAACATTGTTCAAAGTACTCAAGGACGGTGCCTCCATGATTCTGATAGCCCCCAAGTGGCCGAGGCAACCGTGGTTCCCACTTCTGCTGCAACTGGCGGTGGACACTCCTATTCCTCTGCGGATTCAACACGATTTCCTGTCTCAAGAACAGGGATCTCTCTTACACCCCAACCTCCAGTCCCTTCATCTGATGGCCTGGCTGCTGAAAGGGTAGTTCTGGCTCCCCTACTACTGCCTAGAGAGGTGGAAGACGTAGTCTTAGCCTCTAGAAGGCAATCTACCCAGAAATCCTACGCTCTTAAGTGGCGTAGATTCTCTGCATGGTGTGCTCAGCACAGCGAGAATCCCTTCTCGTGCTTGGTAGCGGTAGTATTGCAATATTTGCTTTACCTCTCCAATCTCAGCCTTAAGTCCAATTCTGTCAGAGTTCACCTCAGTGCTCTCTCAGCGCACCACTCGCCGGTGGACGGGAGGCCTCTTTCCAACCACCCTTTGGTGGCTCGTTTCCTCAGAGGCCTCCTCCTGCTTAAGGCCTCCTCTACGCCCACCAGCCCCTGACTGGGATTTAAATGTAGTCTTACAGCGTATTACTTGTCCGCCATTTGAACCTATGGCTACCTGTCCTCTCCGTTTTCTCTCCTGGAAAACTTTGTTTCTGGTAGCTCTTACCTCTGCTAGGCGAGTAAGTGAACTTCAGGCGCTAGTGTCTGATCCCCCTTACACTAGGTTCTACAGGAATAGGGTAGTCTTACGGACTCACCCTAAGTTTCTCCCTTAGGTTCTCTCCTCTTTCCACCTCAATCAGGAGGTGGTGCTTCTGACTTTCTTTCCCAGGCCGCATGCCAGCTGGGCTGAGATGGTCCTGCATACCCTGGACTGTAGGAGGGCGTTATCCTTCTACCTTGACCGTACGCGGGAGCACCGGAGGGCGGTTCAGCTCTTCGTTTCTTTTGACCCCAATAAGTTGGGGTTACCTGTCTCCAAGCGTACTTTGTCCATATGGGTCGCTGACTGTATCGCCTGGGCTTATGGGGCAGCTGGCCTCTCGTTGGAGGGTCGAGTCATGGCTCATTGTGTCAGGGCGAAGGCTGCATCAGTGGCTCATCTCCGCTCTGTTCCGTTGGCAGACATCTGCCGGGCCGCTACTTGGTCTTCAAGCCAGACTTTTGCGGCCCATTACTGCCTTGAGAGGGAGTCCCGCAGGGACAGTGCTTTCGGACAGGCAGTACTCCATAATCTCTTTGGGGTTTAGGCAACTCCTTCCCTCCGGCCCTTATGTTGGGCTACCGGTCGGGGGCGTTCTCAGAGAAGATTCCTTCCTTACTTTCTGATGCTATAGAGGGAGCTCATTTTTTTCGGCTTGGGGTCTCCGGTAGCCTTAAGCTGGGGAGTCCCATATGTGAGAACTGTCTTCCTGCTTGGTCCTGGAGAAAGAGTAGTTACTCACCTGTAACAGGTGTTCTCCAGGAGCAGCAGGAATCAGTCCTCACAACCCTCCCTCCTCCCCTTGGAGTTGCAGTCATATGATTTATTTTTTGCTATTTTTGCTGTCTTTTAGCTATGTCATCAGACTGAGCAAGATGGCACCCTTGGACAGGAAGGGGACCGCGCATGCACGCTGCAATTCCCAAAGGCTTTCTTTGAAAGCTGGGGAAATGCTCCGCACAGGGGCTCCGTCGGTGCCGACGTCACCCATATGTGAGGACTGATTCCTGCTGCTCCTGGAGAACACCTGTTACAGGTGAGTAACTACTCTCTCCCTGCCCCCAAGCACTCTTAGGGGCATGTTTACTAAAGGTTTTAACCTGTGTTAATGAAAGTTAATGTGCGTTAAGTGCCCACAGTTCTTTTATTTCTATGGATGCAGTGACATGTAATGTGTGCTAACCTTCATTAATGCATGTTACTCTAAGGGGCATATTTACTAAAGGATAAGCTGAAGTATGAAACCCTGGAGGACAAAAAGGTTAGTAACATTCCATCATTGTCTGTCTTTCAACCATGCTACTGTTCAAAACAATAGGTCTAGCTCTACACTATACAAGATAGATTCCTTAAGATTCATTAATGCAGTGCTGCACAGCCAGTGTACCACAGTGAACTTTTGATGTGCCACAAGAGCCAGCCTCTGCTCCCATCTCTTTGACATGCCATATCGAATACAGGCACTGTAACACGCTGGTTAGCACATGCTTGTGCCATGAAGCAGCTCAGCACCATTGCAGGGCTGCTTCTGCTACTGACTCTCTTGATCTCCCTTGCCACCACCATGCTGATTTAGTGAGGGATCCACACCCCTTCCACTGACATAGCTAATGCCAACCCTCCCCCCCCCCCCGGCCTTTACTCTGGTTTACAGGACTGCCCACCCACCTCCTCCATCACCACAGGAAACTGAGCTGCTCCTCTGCTGCTATTGCTAGGATACTGAGGAACTTCACACTGCCAAGTGATAGTGATGACTCCCTCAACTGCTGCTGGCCTACCGCCTCAACCAATGATGGCCTCTACCACCACCACTGCAGGTTGATACTCCTGCCCCCCCCCCCCCCTTTTTAATTACCGACACAAGTACTGTTGTCCTGGAATCTAAAGAGGTCCCCTTCCTAGGGCCAGCTCTACCATTAGACCACTTGAGGCGATTGTGGGCAATTGTGTCCTGCCTCTCTGGGCTGGGATCACGGCTTGCACAGCCCCTGCCTGTGGGATATATTGCTCCACGGGCAGGCTTTGCCACTGGTATATACAAGGGGTAGACATGGGGAGGCATTGGGATGTGGATGGGCACAGGGAGTTAGAAGGGAGTTATTGTGTGCAGGGGGGGAATAGGGAGGCAGCAGGGATGAGATTGAGGTGGGGGGCTAGGGAGGCACTGGGCATGTAAGGGACATAAGGAGATGCAAGGAGGGGAGATGAAGTGGTGGTGTTGGCCAGGGGGTTATAGGGAAAATGATGGACTTGGGGTGTGGGGGACAGAGGGGAGATGCGCGACACCTATTAAGAGGACTGTTACACAGTACCCTGTCCTGTGCTTCTGAGGTAAGCTGTGGCCAACTTCCTGGGTGATTAACAGTCCCTGCTTGGATAGAAGGAGTCTTTCAAAATGCCTTTTGACCTGCCACCTGGTGTTAACCCCTATTGAAAAAGTTTCACAGGTCTCTTGCCCCCTAGGTAGAAGGCCTCTTTGTAAAGGTCTCTAGAAGACTATTTGTTGCTCACAGAGTACTGACCCTGTTTTGCCTTTTATGCTAAGTTGTATTATGATTTGATTTAAATTACAGCTCTTTGCTGCTGCTGGGCTCTGACTTATTATGAAACTTAAACTACAAGCTTTCCGCTGGGTTCTAAATTTAACCAGAAAGCTCTCTTTTGTGTTTTAAATTTAAACTAAAAGTACTTTGCTGATACTAGGCCCCGAGTGACTATTACATTTAAACTACAAGCTCTCTGCTGGGTATGGAATGTAACCAGAAAGTTCTCTTCTGTGTTTTAAATTTAAACTTAAACTGCTGCTACTAGGCCCTGACTGATTTAACAAAAAACACTGGGTTCACAGATTAATTAGCTTTAATACAAAGAAGTCCTTTCAGAAAATTCCCAGAAGTATATACTCACAATTGCAGATCTCTCTCCAGAAGTAGCAGTCTCTTTTTCTAGTCCTTCAAGACTCCAGAAACTTGTCCAAACCTTTTTTAAACCCAGCTACACTAATAGCTTTTCTGTGATCCTCTGGTAACTAATTCCAGAGTTTGATTACGTGATTACAGGGAGGCAGTTACATCCCCCTGTGGTTACTGCTCCCTCCCCCTTCCCCCCCCCCCTTTTTTCTCCCTCCCCCCTTTTCCCTCCCTCCCCCCTTTTCCCCTCAAACGTTTTTTCTAAAGTACATTTTTTAACAACATAGGATTCATTTGAAAAATGTTTTTAACCTTTTTTTAAATTTATTTACTAAATATGGAATATTAAAGTGAAGTGTCCAAGCATGCTTCTTTTACATGTTTTTAAATATTATTTATCGATAATGTATTCACTTTTTTATTCACTTGGTTTGTTTTTGTGTCTTCCACGTACAGGCGTCGTCTGTTTTGTCATGTTTTTTTGTCCAGTGTGATTGCATGAGAGGTGCCCATCAGTTTGTTCCAAATAAGCAGCAAAAAACCTGCGGGTCCCTACTTTTTTTTTATTTTTTTTTTTATTTATATTGTATAAGTCAAAACAAAACATTTGTGATCAGTATCACTGAAACATAACAAGCGCCATCCTTTGGCTCAGACATATCCATACCCAAATGAAATACAACATAAACATTCTCTGAATACCATATCTTTAAGTTCCCCAGCCCCCCACCCCAAGCCCCCCTCCCTCCCATCCCCCCAGCCCCTCCCATCCCCCCAGCCCCTCCCCCATCCTACCACCATCATCCCCATACCACTAATGGCTAGTCATCCATGTGATGTATGCCTCCCAGACTTTGGCAAACTGTAAGCCCGGGTGAGGGATGCCTCAAATTCCCCCAATGTCGGCACCGTCTGCTGCCTCCAATAGCGGCCCAGCAGCAACCGACATACCGTACCTCCCAAGGCCACCCACATGCTCTCCACCTGATTGAGATTTCCCAGCGGGGCCCCAAGCAAGGCCGTGGCCAGTTGTGGGTCTATCGGTTTCCCCAGGATTCTACCCAAACGCTCAAGTACTTCCCCCCATAATCCTGCCACCCGGGGACAAGCCCACCAGATGTGCAAATATGTGCCCCTCTCTCCACATCCCCTCCAGCACCTATCAGACTGAGTCGGGTACATCGCCTGCAGTTTATCAGGGGTCAGATGCCAGCGGTACAGCAATTTATAGTTATTTTCGATGAAGTGAGCTGCCACCACACCCTTCGTCCTATGCTGGAAAATATATTCTCATTGAGTCGCTCCCCACCCCACTCCCAGGTCGCGTTCCCACAGAGTTTGAAACGCCCCCACCTTGTTATCCTGCTCCATCAAATGGTAGAATAAAGTCAGGAGCTTTTTGGATTGTCCCATCATGAACACCCTTTCAACCGCCACCGGATCAGGAGCCATATGAGGGAGGATCCGGTGCTTCAAGTAGTGACACACCTGGCGGTATTGGAATAAATGCCCGGGCGCCAACCCATATTGCTGTCTAAGGGTTTGGAATTCCTTAACCTTTACTCCCTCCAATAACTGGCCCACATGAGTGAGCCCATTTAATTTCCATTTCTTAAATTCACTATTCCCCATCGCAGGTGGGAAGTCTGGGTTATCAACTATGGGTATCAACCGAGAGACGCCAGCAGGGCCTAGCCAGCTGCTTTTCCATTTATGCCAAAGGCACCATGTCCTGTACACATAGGGATTGCCCTCCCTCCCTCCCCGCAGTGTCCCCTGAGGCAACCACATCCAGTGCGCAATTGTCCCCCCTTGGATCTCCTCGGCCTCCATCCGCACCCATTCCTTCCCCTCCTCCTTCCCCCAATCCACCACCGCAGTAAGGTGTGCGGCCTCCAAATATCTCTGGAGGTCAGGCACGGCCATCCCACCATGCTTCTTACTCTTAGTGAGGGTAGCTCAGGCAATGCGCGCTTTCTTCCCACCCCCAATAAATTTCATAATAACCCCTTGCATCCGGGTCAGGAAGGCCTTATCCACCGTCACCGGTAACGCCCGAAACAAATATACCCACTGCGGGAGCACCATCATTTTGAGGGCGGCTATCCTCCCCAGCCAGGAGAGTTTTTTACTCTCCCATCGTTCCAACTCCCGCCGCATTCGCCGCTCCATAGCCCCAAAATTCACTCTGCCCAAATCCCCTTCCTGTGCTGTGAGGGAAATTCCCAAATATTTAACAATATGTTTAGCCCACTTAAAGGGGAACCGGCTCTGCAGTCGTACTTGCAACTCCGCCCCTGCAGATATATTAAGAACTTCAGATTTAGTAGCGTTCACACGAAACCCCGAAATAGTCCCATATTCTTGTAACAGGCTATATACCGCCCCCAAGGAGCCTTCGGGGGTCCGTCAGGAGAAACATCAAATCGTCTGCAAACATAGACAATTTATGTTCCATACCCCCCCCCCCCCCTCTAACTCCCTTTACCGCCTCACACTCAGGGACCTTCTGGGCCAGAGGTTCCATAGACAGGACGAAGAGAAGGGGCGAGAGCGGGCATCCCTATCGGGTGCCCCTCTCCAGCTCAAAGACCTCTGAGTACTCGCCATTGATGTGAAGTTGCGCCCGGGGCCGGGCGTAGAGAGCCCTAATCCAATTAAGGTAGACCCCCCCCCCCCCCCAAGCCCCATTCGCTCCAGAACCTGGAACAAGTAGGGCCAGGACACACGATCAAACTCCTTTTCCGCATCTATAGTGAGTAGGAGCATCGGGGTGCCACTTTTCTTCCCCCTCCAAATCGCGTTCAGTACCGTCCGGATATTGTCCGTAGTCTGCCTGCCGGGAACAAAGCCCCCCTGGTTCTCATGTACCAGACGCGGCATAAGGGGCAACAGTCTATTCGCCAATATCTTTGTAAATATTTTAAAATCTGTCCCCAAAAGGGAGATGGGTCGGTAAGAGCCACATAAAGTGGGGTCTTTCCCCTCTTTAGGCAACACTGTGATCCCTGCTGTATGCAAGGACTCTGGTAGCGCCCCCCCCCCCCCATCCCCAAAGGAGTTATATAATCTGGTTAAGGGGCCTCACAACTCTTCCAAAAAGATCTTATAGAATTTATTGGTAAAGCCATCCATCCCCGGGGCTTTGTGTGCCGGTAAAGCTCTAATCGCCTCCCCCACTTCCCCCTCCGTAATGGCCCGAGAAAGCGAAGCCGCTTCAGCCACCGACACGGTCGGTAGCTGAGTGCATAAATAATCCGCAATCACCGACTTGGGACAAGTATCTTCCGCCGTATACAGCCGTTTATAGAATTGGACAAACTGGTTCTTAATCAAGGCCCCTGTGCGCACCTCACGCCCCCCAGCATCCCGGATCTTTGTAATCCAATTCCGCCTCTGGCGTTGTTTCAGCCGGAACGCAAGCCACTTCGTGGGCTTGTTCCCCTGTTCAAAATATTCTTGCTTCAATCGGTCCTGCGCGAATCTAATCTCCGCGAGTTCGATGTCCCCCAGTTCTCGCCGTGCCTCCCGCAAAGTTCTAAGCTGCCCCTCTTCCAAGCCCCGGCTCTGTTGGAGCTGTTCTAACCCCTTAATTGTGCTCCGAAGAGTTTCCTTGTGACGTTCTTTACATTTTTTCTCATGCGTCCCCAGTGAAATCAGGGCTCCCCGGGTTACCACCTTGAGACACTCCCACACTGTACTAATGGGGCAATTGTCCCGGTCATTAAAGGCAAGGTATTCGACAATTGCCTGTTTCATTTTTTGCCTAACTGCGGGGTTGTCCAACAGGGCTTCATTGAGCAGCCACCGCTTCTTCCCCGAGCCCCCCTCCCCTACTACCCACTCTATCCAGACTGGAGAGTGGTCTGTCCACACCCGCTCCTCAATTTCACATTGCTGCACCGCGGACATCATAGTCCTGGACACCCAAATCATATCCAACCGGGAAGACGATTGGTGCACCGGGGAGTAAAAAGTAAACGCCCTCTCCCGGCCCCGCAATTCCCTCCACGTGTCCTAGATCCCCAAATTTTCCCCCATAAGTTTCAGTAGCCGCCGGGGCCGCATCCCACCATCCCCCCGCCCGGAGGAGTTATCTAACTGAGGATTGAGGGTCAGGTTAAAATCGCCCCCCATGATCACCTGCCCTTCAGCAAATTTCTCTACACAGGAGGTCAACTCCGCAAAAAAATAACCCTGTGCCGTATTCGTCCCATAAATATTCACCAATGTGACCCATTGATCATACATCTTAAGCTTGAGCAGTAAAAACCGCCCCCCTTTATCCCGAAAGACCACACTCTCCTCATACCGAACCTTCCCACTGAGCAGGATGCCCACCCCCGCCTTTTTGTTCTCCAATCTATTCGAGGCAAACCACCTCCCCGGGTACTTCCCCGCGGACACCCTCCACTCATCTGCTCTACGCAAGTGAGTCTCTTGTAGAAATACAATATCGCCCCTGAGTCTCTGTACTTCTTTGTACATGCGCTGGCGCTTAACCGGGGAGTTCAGCCCTTGTACATTTAGTGTCAACACCCGCAGCTTATCCATTTGGGCGCCACATCAGAAGCCAAATAAGTGGATGTGGTACGATAGGACCCCCCTCCCTCCCCCGCAGACCCCCCTCCCCCCCTTCCCTGAGACCTTCCACTCCCTACACCACCATTGATATAAGGCATGACTCCCAGAACCCAGCAGGAGCCCACACAAACACACTTGACTGCTGCCCTTAGCCCCACAACCATACTACAATATATATAATATCTCACCCCACAATTCCACACTTCCACACACCAACCCCCATTATCCACTCATTCCACTACAAGCACCCACGCACATCCTACACCTGCACACACCCCACTCAACCTCCTGCAGGTCCATGAGTTTAAAGTCCATGCTCAGGCAGTCCATGGTCCATCAGTGATCGCCCATAAGGCCTGGAACCCGCCGTTGCCGCCGCAGGCGTTTCTCTCCCTGGGATGTCCGCCGCCATCTGTTGTCCTCATCCCGTCGTTTCCCCGGGGTGTTACCGGAGCTGACCAAGCCCTCCAGCCAGCCTGCATTCCTCATCACCTCGTTGGCCTCTTCCACCGTGCGAATATAGGAGGAGACCCCTTTCAAAGTGAAGGATAGTCCAAAAGGGAAGGTCCACTTGTATTTAATGTTCTCCTCCCGTAGCTTTTTGGTGAGACCAGCCAGCTCCCTCCGCTTTCGCATAGTAATAGCCGACAGGTCTGCTTAGATCTCAACTCTCTGGTTGGCCCACTTCACTTCAGTAAGCTTCCTCGCCGCGGACACCACTGCGTTTTTGGTAGCGTATTCATGAAAACAGGCTATTATGTCCCTGGTACGCCCATCTGTCTTCGGGCCTAATGCTCGGTGTGCCCGATCGATCCGCCAGCACATGGTGGCATCCATCTCACCCGCTTGCTCCATGATCTGGCGGCCCAGCTGCTCCACTATCTGCTCACAATTTTCTTTCTCCTTCGGCTCCGGAATACCCCGGATTCTAATGTTAGATCGGCGGGATCGGTTTTCAAGATCCTCCAATTTAGACCACAGGTCCTCCTGTGCCCCTATGGCCCCCTCCAGTTTGTCCTGTAGGGTGTTAATACTATCCTCATGCTCCTCCATTTTTGCCTCCACCTCCCCCAAGCGCTGGCCCACTTCTTTCACTTCCGTTTTCAGCTCCTCGATCCAGTTTTGAGCCTCTGATTTGAAATGGGCCAGGTCTTGCCGCAGGGCAGGGAACCATCCTTGAAGCTCTCTTTTGAGCGAGGCGATTTCGCTTTCTCGGGGGGGTGTACCACCTGGGCCCGGTCCACCGGTATCGCCCATGCTTGCTGCACATGGCGCCGCCATCTTTCCTTTCCCCGTAGCACTCCCAGGCGTATTTTTAAACACGAAGGATTTGAAATCCGTCACGCTTTTCTTCGCCGCTGCCATTCACTGCGCAGTGCTTCCGCCGTTCAGAGTGTTAGGGATGTGAGCCTGCGGGGCAAAATTTAGGGGGCTAACAAGCAGGTCTTCCACCACAATCGACGGAGCTCCGTGCTTTTGCTGCCGTCTAGTCCTGTGATGTCATTTCCTCCTCTGCGGGTCCCTACTTTTTACAAAGTATACCATTTAATTATGGAGGATATGTCTGGACACATGTTCTCACTTTGCCTTTAACTTATTTACTTACTTATCACTTATTTGTATAGAAGTGTTTAAGCATAATTGTATTTTTATTTTTACTTTTTAACACAGTATTCAATCATTCATTTAATTTTAGTTGTTTTATTTCTCTCGTGCATAGGTGCGCTCTGTTTTTAATTGATCTAAATTTCTCTTTTTTTTAATGTCAAAATTTTTTCCTTTTTTGTTAGTCTCACTCACTTTTACCATATTTGACCATAATGTCTATGATTTTATGATTTTTAAATCCCGATTATTTTCACTCTATGATGTCACGCGATTTCAGTGCTTTGATTCACCTTATTTCCATGTTACCCTGAGTTCATTATGGGTTTATAATTATCAGCCGGTTTTATATTGAATTTCACCCCTTCCCTTTCAGTTACATACGTATCGTTGCTTAATGAAATGCATAACACATCTGCACTATATGTGCTTACAGCCGCGTTTTAGCTCTTGATGTTGAGTACTGTCTGTCGGGGGCCGAGTCGGGGGCTGCTGAGTCTCCTGAGCTGGACTCAGTTTGACGGCCTTGGAGAGCAGCTTGGCTGCCTTCATGGAACAGCAGCAGGTGCTGATCGCCGGTCTGACCGGTGCATCTGCCCCGACCACCGGGACCTCAACGTCCAAGTCGACCCCGGAGGCCGAGCCTATCCTCGAGTCTGTGCAGTCTCGAGTCGATCCTCGGCCAAGGTCTCCCTCAGTCTCCCGTACGGGGCCAAGGTCGTCGACGCCGGTACCCTCGGCGTCGGGGCGGATGGCATCAGTGCCCGACCAGCCGGAGCCGCTCGATTCCTCCTCGGAGGGGTTGGGGTGGTAGACGGAGGATGAGGAGTCCCCAGACACTTTTCGGACCCGGTGCGTCCCATCGGACTCACCGGAGTCCGAGCCTCGGAGAAGGTTCCCCCCCAGAGGATACCCGGTTCTCGGACTTCGTGAGGGATATGGCCAAGGCCTTGGCCTTCCCCTCTCTCTTCACCAACTGGGAGAAAATAATACATGTGAGGCCCTTTACATTGAAGGAGACAACCTTCAGCATTCAATAACATCCTCCTCCCTTCTCCCACCTTTTAATGACTGCTGCCCCATGTAGTCTATCTGGCCTTCAAACCCTATCATCCATTCCTCCCCAGCCTGTATCAGCTGCTCCCCTCCCAACTTCCCCTTAAAAAAAGACAAAAAAAAATCTCCATCCTCCCCCTCCCCATTCTATTATTCTCAAACCCCACCCAGACCCTCTTCCTGCCATCCCCCTCCAACCCTCTCCCTATCTCTCATCCCCCCATGTATCTCCACCCTCCCTCCTCGTCATCACCACTTGCCTGCCAATCTAAACCATCCAGGTCCCATTCTTTCACCCCAACCCTTACAATAGTAATCAGCAGTCCCTAACCTTTCCAACAGCTATCTTAATGTCAGAGTAAGAAAAAGAAAACATCAATTAGGAAAAGGCAAGATATCTAGCCAATACACTTAGTCAAAGTATTCACCCCTAATAGGGTTTATCCACTTAAAACTCTGCATCTTCAACAGCCTCAGCCATTAGCTCCTCATGCAGCCACCATGTCTCCTGTGACCAGGTCTATTTTCCTCCCAGGTGTCAGTCACACAGTATCATTCAATCCCTGGAATTATTGAGTGTTTCTTCCCACCAGCTTCCATTTTAAGTGCTGAGTCTGGGGAGCTGTTGTCACCGGTGGTGCATTATCTTCCACAAGGCTGGCTTGATGGAGCAATCTCCACACCTCAGTATGATCCTTTGTCGATATTTTTTTGTTCCCCAACATAAAGTTCATTCAAAAAGGAAAGGACCATGAGTAATGGATCCCTTCTCTATTCAACACCTCTGATTGGCTTCATCTCCCGCTGGTGTACCAGCATGAATGTCGAGAGGTCCTGGTACAGAGAGACAGCTGCATCCTGATACTAGACCGTTTTCTTCTCATGACCTCTCCGCAGTAAGAGCTCCGCATTAGTGTATCGCAAAAAAGCGGGCAATGACGTCCCTCGGTTGTTGGGAGGCTTTCCCAATGCCCGATGCACCCTTTCAATCTCCATGTTAGTCCCACGGGATGCAAACTCCTCTACTGTTAAAAGTCCGTTGGCCAATTTTCGTATCGCCTCCACCAAATTCTCTGCCCCACCTCAGCCTCTGGTATGCCTCTGAAACGCACATTGTTTCTGCGTGCCCGATTTTCTATATCATCAATCTTATATGTAAGTTCCAGCACCTGAGAGCTCTGCCTGTCTGCTGTGCACTGCAAGTTCACCAAAGTTTCAGTATGGTCCTCCATTTTGGTTTCTATCTCCTCCACTCGATGACCCAACTCCTTAATATCTCCGCGAAGCTCCACAATCGTAGTCATCACTTCCTCTCGCATAGATCTAAACTCTCCAGCTAGTTCCTCAAAACCCCTCCGGAGTTTGTATTGCAGAAGAGATTGTGTGGCTTGTGCTGTATGTCGATGCTCTAGTTCACTTGGCGTTTCCTACCCGGACTTTTCCGACGCCGGCTTTCTCTGGGAGCTGTCCTGTGGTCCGGTTTTACCTATCAACCTTTGTGAAGCATGCAGCTTTTCTTTTGCCTCTGGCCCTTTAGCTTTTGTAGCCACTTAGTTCCATTTCCTGTTCAATGTAATGACCAGACGTATGTATATTGTCGGATGTTGTTGTTCTACGTAAACCGCGCTGATCGCAAATAGTGCGGTATATAAGAAATGTTAATAAATAAATAAATAAATTCTTCTCGGCACGGTGCCTTAAAATTTTTAGCAGCCCTCCAGCTCAAATAGGCACTTTTTTTTTTAATTTGAAACTTTTTGCCTCCTTAAGGCAGCAGAGAGAGGTCCTTAAGCCACCATTTACCTTGGAGACGACGCCAGAGCACTATAAAAACTTTTAGCAGCTGGTAGACAATCTACTGATAACAAGGAGAGCCAGAAGTATTTAAAATCTTGTAGAAAAAGTCTCAGTTCTTGCCACTAGATGGCGCTCCAGACCTACTATTTGCACAGAGTTCTACTAAACGGCTTAAAGCAAGAAAACTATATCAGCAGCATAGACGTACTTAACATTATGCAGGTCCTCATTCGGGCATCAGAAAAAGAAAGAAATCTGGTGCAGTAAACGTGGGAAGTCAGCTGTCCAAAGGAATCCACAAGAAACTTTCCCTCAAGACGCCAAACGGAGGTGTTCTGCAGTCACCTGAAACATTTTCTTTCCACTCATGCAAGAGAGTTCTGCATTCCAAATAGGCGTTCCAGGGCCGCACGGTGATGGCTGCAGCAGCACAGGGCCCCGAAGTTACAGCAGGGCAGTAGAATAGCAAAGCAAGGGCACCATCAGGACTCCCACATCTCTCCCACCGTCAGGCTCACCACCCGAACAGATGATCTTCGCGAGACAGCACTCCTGGGTCACACAGGTATTTGCCACTGATCCCGGCTCTTTCCTGCACCTCCGATTATCTTATAGATCAGATTGTAAGCTAGTAAACGGCTCAGAGTAGCAGTGGCATTGCAGGAGCCAGGTTCAAAGGTCGCACATAAGGGCATGAGGCAGCTAAGACCCATAGGAGCTCAATGTTAGCAGGAGGCTCACCAGGTTTCCAGCGGGAACAGCACCAGTGAAAGCAGCGTTAGTGGCATTTTTCTTCTCCTATGATTCGTGAAGCGCGGGACCACCGGTCAGCAGCTCAAAAAGGTCAGGGTTAACCGCCATAGTCACAAGAGCTCCAGAACGTAAAACAAGCCAAAAAAAAAGTGTTTCTGCCCCTGCCCTCATTGCGATAAGGGGACCCAGGATCGGAGCTCTGTTAGTCTTCTGCCATTTTTCCGCGGGCTCACGAGCACCCCCCTGCTTTCTATCTTTTAACCAGTTCCTGATCCACAACAGTACACTGTCTCCTATAAGAACATAACATAAGATATGCCATACTGGGTCAGACCAAGGTCCATCAAGCCCAGTATCCTGTTTCCAACAGTGGCCAATCTAGGTCATACGTACCTAGCAGTTTCCCCAAAAGACACAGGTTCCGCAATGCTTGTACTGGGTCAAGCATTGATATCCTGAGTCCCTTCTTAATAATGGTTTATGGACCTTTCCTCCAGGAATTTGTCCAAACCTTTTTTAAACCCAGCTACACTAACAGCCTTTACTACATCCTCCGGTAACAAATTCCAGAGTTTGATTACACGCTGAGTGAAAAAATATTATTTTTATTTATTTATTTAACAATTCTTATATACCGCACTATTTGTTATCAGTGCGGTTTACATTTAACAAAGAGTTTTCAGATCAAAGAAGACTGATTGAATTTACATTATAACAAGTAATAAAACTTGGAGAACATGGGAAACTATTTACATATTGACATATATCAGGATAGTTGAGGAATACATGAAACTATATACATAAAGATATGGCATAATAGTTGATACTTTTATTAGTCTTAAATAGTTTACCCTGTAGCTTCATTGCATGTCCACTAGTCTTTCTATATTCTGATAACGTAAACAATCGATCTACGTTTACCCATTCCACTCCGTTCATTAATTTATAGACTTCTATCATATCTCCCCTCAGCCGTCTCTTTTCCAGGTTAAAGAGCCCTAACCTTTTTAGCCTTTCTTCATAGGAGTGTCCTTCCAACCCCTTTACCATTTTGGTGGCTCTTCTCTGAACCTTTTCTAATAACTCTATATCCTTTTTAAGATATGGCGACCAGAATTGCACACAATATTCAAGGTGCGGTCTCACCATGGAACGATATAGAGGCATTATAATATCTCTTGTTTTATTTTCCGTTCCTTTCCTTATGATACCTAGCATTCTATTTGCTCTCTTGGCTGCCGCTGCACACTGGACCGAGGGTTTTAACATGTTATCCACAATGACGCCTAAATCTTTTTCCTGGGTGGTGGTTCCTAATGTGGATCCTTGCATCGTGTAACCATAGTTTGGGTTGTTCTTCCCTAGGTGCATAACTTTGCACTTATCCACATTAAATTTCATCTGCCATTTTGATGCCCAGTCTTCCAATTTATCAAGATCCTCTTGCAATTTTCCACAATCCTCTTGGGTTTTAACAACTTTAAATAGTTTTGTGTCATCTGCAAATTTGATAACCTCACTCGTTATTCCACTTTCCAGGTCATTTATGAATATGTGAAAAAGCAGCGGACCCAGCACAGATCCCTGCGGTACACCACTATTCACCTTTCTCCATTGGGAAAATTGGCCATTTAGCCCAACCCTCTGCTTTCTATCTTTTAACCAGTTCTTGATCCACAGTAGTACACTGCCTCCTATCCCATGACTCTTTAGTTTTGCCAAAAGTCTCTGATGAGGGACCTTGTTTTAAAGGCTTTCTGAAAGTCCAGATACACTATCTCCAGGAACAAGCAGGAATGAGTCTTCACATATGGGTACGTCGGTACCGACGGAGCCTGCACGGGAATGCTGCCCAGCTTTCAATTAGAAAGCTTTTGACAGCATCCCTCGCGCCTGCGCAGTGACTTCCCGCCTTCTCCACAGCCTCTCTTCAGTTTTCGTTTTTCCGTGGAGCCGGCAGGACGTCCTCCTGTCACCGCAGAAACTTTTCTTTTTAATTGCTTTAATTATTTTAATTTTTTTGTTTTCTTGTGGTTGCGGCTGTTTTTCCCGCTACCACCGGTACCGCCGGTGGTTTTTAGGCTAAAGTCTGTAAAACCTTTCTTCAGTTTTTTTGCCTTAACTTCTTAGGCCTACTAGGCCTTTTTTTCATTATGGAGCCTTCTTTTCCCAAGAAGTGCATCCGCTGTGGAAACACCTGTTTCTTTTTAGACACCAATAGTTGGTGTCTCAACTGTGTGGGTCCTGACCCTTTTTCCCCTGGCTTGTCAGGAGATAATTTTGTGAGAAAACCTTCAGTATTTAGAGTTTCCCTCGATACCGTTTTTTCTTCGGCAGTGAGGGTACCCGGTTTCTCTACTTCACAGGATCAGGTAACCCAAAAACAGTCTGTTAAGACTAGTCAATGCTTGAGTGGTATGTCCCCCATGCCCAGCATGGTGACGGCTCCGGCCTTGCCCTCAAGAATCCATTGGCATTACCCCTGCGGGAGTCTTCGGACTCCAAAGCGTTAGAGGGGTTTCAGGATGTTCCTGGGGCTCACCCCTCACAGAACATACCTGAGCCATGCGCGGGGGTGGTATCCGCTTCGAGCGGTACCGAGCCTTCGGCACCGGTGTCGAGTACTCCACTCTTCACCAGGGATCGTCATCGGGCATCCTCGGTACCTTCGGGACCGATCAATACGCACCGCATTGACTTCCCTCAATCTCAGCCATGCTCCGGGACGGTACCGACGTCGATCGGTTCCGATACCCTAGCATCGGCATCGACATGGATGGGTGCTCATCGGGTATCCTCGGTACCGTCGGTATCGATCGATGTCACCCAGGCTGCCTTAGTGGTATCGGCATCGCCGATGATACCACTGGCGTCGGAACTGTCGAGACATGCATCGCTAGTCTCGCTCTCTTCGATGCCGAGTCTTGAGTCGATATCGAGTCTCGAGGACTGCGTACCGACGCGTCCCGGAACCGACTCCTGTCGTTTCCCAATAGGTAGTTCCGAAGATCCTAGCCATAACTCCCTCATGATCTCGGTACCACTACAGCAGTTCCCGATGACTACTTCACCTGCTAGTCCTTTATCAGTAGCGAGGTTGATGCCTGTTCTTGCACCGCTGCCTAGTTTGGAACCGATACCTGGCATTGGTGCAGTACCTTGTACGTCCTCTGATACTCAGGCTCTTTCTTTAGCCTCACCAGGAATAGTTCCCATAGGAGATCAGTCTTTTCAGACTTTTCTCCTGGATATGGCAACCTTTCTTAATATTTCTATCCCTGGTTGTGATCCTACCCATGGCTCACCGGCACAAATGCAACATATACAGTTTCCTTTACATCCTGCTCTGCAGGATCTCCTTCTTAGGGTATGGAAATCACCCTTACGACTTCCTCAAGTTTCTACTGACATTGAGGTTAGGTACCGTGTGCCACCCCCTCTCCAGGGTTCCAAAAACCTCAACTTTCTCATCGTTCCCTTGTAGTGGAATCAGCACTGAGGAAGGTTAAGAGCAAGAAGAAGCATGCTTCTTTTCCGCCAGGTCGTTCTTCAAGAACACTTGATGCTTTTGGCCGTCAGGCCTTCCAAAACTCTATGCTGGCTTCCAGAGTTCTCTCATATATTTTTCACATGAGTCTAACACTCCAGGAAGTCACAGAGAAATTGTCTCTTTTGACCCCTTTTTTTACCAGAACCCAAGGCTACTGATTATACCTTGCTCCTCAATCACAGCCGGAATATATCCTGGTTTCTGTCTCGTGCTTCTATAGATTCTTTTGAGTCCATTAGCAGATCCTCTGCTATTGCCATTGCAGCACGTCGCAGAGCCTGGCTTGAGGCTTCAGACTTGAGCAAATGGGCACAAACTATACTAGCTCATTCTCCTTGTACAGGGGAAGGTCTTTTTAATAAGGAGGCTTTACGTCAGGTTGCTCAATGCTCCCCTGACTCTTCTTCCACTAGAAACCATTCTAAGCCACCTCCTTCTTCAAATAGTAGGAAATGTCCTACCAAGCCTTCTTTTCCTAAGAAAAGAAAGTTTCATTCCTCTCCTGCCCATCATTCGGCTGTACCTAAACAAGAGACGCCTCAGCCTAGTCTGAAGTCCTCCAGTTCTGGCCAGTCTCAACATTCCCAGCAACCATAGGGGCCGGGAATTGTAACTTACATATTAAAAGATTACACAGGTACACTAAAAAATATATTTTTTAAACTGCCTCTAATGTTTCGATTGATTTTTACGTTTTTTGGTGCGCTGAATCCAAATCTGGTAACCAATTTGCTCCATCACGTACAGATTTTTTGCTACATTGGGTTAGCAGTTTGAGGTGAACGTTTCAGATTGAGTGCGATCGAGATAAAAGTTTCTTGGATGAATTCTTTATACTAATTGTTTAGTAGTTATTCAAATAAGAATAAAGAAAATTGTAACAAGGCAGCACATAAGAATAGAGTAATGTCAACAAAACACACTGTGATGGTAGCAAAATTGTCTGCACTTAAAACAGCCACATACATGTGCACAAACACTGAGCATATAAGAGCGAGGTTAGACACAAAGCAAAGCAAAGAAATGTGCAAGAAATGTTGTACAGGTATGTATGTAAGAATAGAAAACGCAAACCGCACCATTGCAATACATGAAGACCCGATGGTGTGAAAATAAAATTCTAATAAATGAGATCTGACACTGTGGTAATAACTAGCAAATTTTTATTTCAAAGTTTAGCAAAAACACGATATTTGTCAACACAGTTTAGATTTTAAAGTCATTCTTGGGTCAATCAATCTCCTGGTGGGCCCGTTTCTTCTTCCCCTGAATGCTTCTCTTGGTGCGCTGCTTGGCGTATTTTTCATCTGGGGTTTCCCGCAGCAGCAACCAGCAGAAATCAGCCATCATAGTGGTGTTCCATCTTCCTTGGTACCTTCTCTCTGCGTCCTTGATGTCCTGGTGAAACCTTTCACCTTGTTCTTCACTGTACGCCCCCAAGTTTTCGGGAAAGTAGTTCACATGGGAGTGGAAGAAATGGACTTTCAGGCTCATGTTACAGCCTTGTTCTTTGAAGGCATTGAGCATCCTGGCAACAATATCCTTATAGTTCTCATCCCGCCTGTTCCCCAAGAATTTGAGAACAACATCCTTGAAGGAATCCCAGGCTTCTTTTTCCTTCTCAGACATCGTTTCAGCGAATGCTCCATCTGAAATGAGTTTCCTTATATCAGGGCCAACAAACACTCCTTCCTTTAGCTTTTCTTCAGAAAGTCGGGGGAACTTTGAGCAAAGGTACCGAAAGCACTCACCATCTTTTGGAAGGGACTTGATGAATTGCTTAATGAGACCAACTTAATGTGGAGAGGTGGTAATAGAATTTTATCACGAGGTACCAAGCTCTCATGAAGAACATTTTTCTCACCTGGTCTCAAATACTCCCGAATTGGCCAGTCTTTTTTCCTCCAGTGTAGGTCGCGGGCCCGGCTATCCCACAAGCAAAGGAAACAGGGATATTTGGTGAAACCGGATTGCTGCCCTAATAGCATGGATAGAATTTTAAAGTCTCCACAAATCATCCACTTATGCTCATCATAACGAATCTTCTGAAGAATCAGGGCCAAATTCTCGTATTTTTCTTGGAGAATAACAGAGTGAGCAATAGGAACTGAAGCGAATGTGTTGCCATTATGAAGAAGAACACCTTTTATGCTGTCTTTTGACGAATCAATGAACAGCCGCCATTCAGCAGGATCATACTTGAGTTTAAACTTTTCCATCACTCCGTATATATCTTTGCAAAATACCAAATCTTCCTCTTTGCTGAAATACTTCAAAAATTGTGTCTCGCGGTTGCGGTACCAATAAAAAGTTGTTCCTGGTGACAGTAGATTTTTCTGTTTAAGCCGAGAACCTAGCAGTTGGGCAGCATCTTTTGGGAGTCCTAAATCCCGGACTAAATCATTCAATTCAGCTTGAGAGAAAAGTTCAGGTTTCGGATCTGGTTCAGTTTCAAACTCGGAAGTACTGGACTCATCGGGAAAAGCCATCTGATGAGTCTCATCATGATCAGAACCGTCCACACAAATATGATCCAAAGATTTTGGTGGTTCAGGCACAGGTACTTCGTTGCTATGAGGCATAGGCCTAATTGCTGAGGGAAGGTTGGGGTAACTTATTACGTTCTTATTTTTTAAGTTGTATCCCTTCACAATGCAAGAGCAAAATAGCAGTCACTGCTGTGGTCTCTTTGTTCACGCCACATCATAGGTATTCCGAAACGAAATGCTTGTTTTTTACCTTTCATCCATAAGCGTAGACCTTCCTCACATGTCTTGCACACTTTGTGAGGAACCCACGGTTTGTCTTGATCGCCTAACTTCAAACCGAAATAGGCGAAATATACTTTTTTAATAAATGCAGAAATGTTCCTCTGCCGCTTTTTCACGGTATATTCCCCACAAATAAAACAAAAACTGTCCGGAGAGTTGACGCAACCTCTGGCTCTGTGAGCCATCACAAATACACAGCACTGCAAACTACAACTGAACCACTTCGGAATAAAGCTGGATTACGACTGAGCAAACAAAAGGTAATAATGAACTTGCAAGAAACTGAAATTTGACAGGAACGTTCATGTCGCAACCACCGTGTTTGAGCGAGCGAGCGAGCGAACGAGGCGAGGCGAACAGGAAAGAACATGCGCCAGCGCGAGTACTGGATTTAGCCCCCCGCCTCCCAATTGTCCTGTTAATGTATAAAATGAATACAAAACACTCTAAAATATCATGAGGGAGTGTTTCTAGTTAGTTAACCATTACAACCTCTATTTTGGGCCAAGAAAATAAACTGCAGTCGGCTAAAAAGAAATTATGTGAACATTCCTTATATGGGTAAGAAATCTAATTTTGCAAGAAAACGTGACGTGATGGAACATTTTGGCTATTTTTCCTGGATTCAGCACCCCAAAATCTATAGGAATCAGTTGCAAAACTGGAGGCAGTTTTTTGGTAGTGTACCTGTGTTATTCACTGTGCTTTTCTTTTTCAGTGTACTAACCTGTCAAAAAATTATTTTGTTCAGGTACTACACACTTCTCCTCTTCTTACTCTCCAGAAGAGCAGTTGCAACTATCACCTGATAGTTTCTTTCCCAACTGAACATTTTTCCTTCAGTTGACTTACCCCATGGGTATGTCACCCTCCAACTACTTGAGGGCTACCATACTGAACTACTTCTCTGGTCGTTCCCCAGACAGTGAGAAGAGATATCCCCTCTTTTCTTGTCTGTTTTTCTTTATTCAGCACAGGACAATCTCTCTGCTGTTTCTGTCAGCAGCTCTGCCTGCAGGAGTTATAGTAATTGTATTACTGGGACTTTTCCAAGTTCCAGTCCCTTGTTCAAAATTTTTGTCTAGCCTCAGTAGTGATTCCAAACTATCTTGGATCCTCCTACTCCTTAGGCTTTCTCACATTCTTCTAACCATCTCCTTTTCTAGGATATGGCAACATAACTGATTTCCAGTCAGTTTATCTCATAGCTCTCCTGCACAATGCTCTCTGCAGTCTTCAGAGAAGCTTTCTACTATGAGGGCTTTGCTATAGAGCATTGTCCTTGTCTCTGAAGTTCCTCTATTATTAGAGAGAAACTTATCAACCCTTCCTATACCTGTGAGGGTTCTCCACACCCCCTCTAGTCTGGGGTGTTAACACGAGATAGCAGTTCTTCTGCGTGAAAATTCAAGGCATCTACCATGTCAGTGTTCTGTAGAACTCCCTGCCTTGTTCCCTACAGATTCATATCTTCATCTGTTCTCACGCGAACATAACGGTTATCTCACTGGATTGCTTTCTTGCATCCCTCAACCCACGAAAATAGATTCTCTATGCATATCCCAAGTGGGCTCACCCTCTTGTAGAACGCAGAATCTTTTTCTTTTATATTCCCCATGTACAATTATGGGGCTGGGTGGTAGACATGTATCTTAAATCTCTTGTCTTATATGTAGCATCTCCATATATGTCTACATACCTATATCATTACTCTGGTGGTGCTAAACCATGCCCCACAAATTTCCATATATCTAGGTATATCATATATATATATATATATATATATATATATATATGATATATTTCACCACCCATATCCTAATATACAAATCTGGACATATATATATTTATATATCTATATATATATATGAATATATACATATCTATTCCAGCCACATATATATATATCTCCCCATATGTATGTGTTTGATGGGGGACTTCTTAAGGGTTGGTCAATCTTATTCACTATCACCCTTACTGTCTATACTACATGATTTACCTCTTAGAGGTTTTAGACAGATTGTTGCCCTACGTCCCATACCAAATTATGATACAGGACATGTTAACCACCAACAACCACTTTGGTGCTAACATCTTCCATTTTTCTTTATGTCCTTGAAGCATCCAGCTTCAATATTTTTCCTATCTCTCGCCAGCTAGGAAAAACAGTGTACATCTTTATCTTCGAGTACACAACTGTTTTCCGTAGGAATAGGGGTTTTCCATTCCCCCTTTCCTGCCAGGACTGGGCTTGTTCTTCAACTCCGTCAGTCTTCTTCCTTTAGTCCTTAATGTACATGATGCCTAAAGGACTTTTCAGCTTTTCCCATAAAGCTTTCCATTGAAGACCAGACGTCTACTCCTACCCAGTTGACACCTGGATCATCTACTACCTCCAGGTCTGAACCTCCATCCTCACTCTGAGGTCACCTTGAAGATTCCGCCACTGCTTATCCAGTAGACTCCATCATGCTTTCTACTTCCTACAATACAGTAGGTAAGCTGCATATTTTAAGTGTACATTAAATTTGTTTAATGCTACTTATCATATCTACCAAGGACTCCTGTACTCTGTAGAACCTTCTAGTCCTTGGCTATGCTGTTTCTTTCCTTACAGCTCTTCTATTATCAACTCCTACCCTCCATCCCACATTGGATGCCGGGGATTCCTGGAAACAAAATGCACCCCTGTTCCAGGCACTTGCATTTTTATGGGATCTCCCCCTGGCATCTCCAGCTAGGGAGTCCCCATATGTGAAGACTCATTCCTGCTTGTTCCTGGAGATAGCACAGTTACTTACCTGTAACAGGTGATCTTTGGGAACAGCAGGAATTAGTCTTCACAACCCTCCCACCTCCCCTAGGAGTTGCATTTTTTTTATTTTTTTCCTTTTCTTCCTTTTCTCTCCTCGCCTTTGTCTCAGCTCTGAAACTCAACTGAAGAGAGGCTGTGGAGAAGGCGGGAAGTCACTGCGCAGGCGCGAGGGATGCTGCCAAAAGCTTTCTAATTGAAAGCTGGGCAGCATTCCCGTGCAGTCTCCGTCGGTACCGACGTACCCATATGTGAAGACTAATTCCTGCTGTTCCCAGAAATCACCTGTTACAGGTAAGTAACTGTGCTATATCAACCGACTCACCTTTGTCCACCTGTTTATTCACACTTTCAAAAAAACATAACAGATTAGTAAGACAAGATCTTCCTTGTCTAAAGCCATGTTGGCTGTCTCCCGTTAGGCCATGACTATCTACATGCTGAGTAATTTTATTCTTTATGATGGTTTCTACCATTTTTCCTGGTACTGACGTGAGGCTCACTGGTCTGTAGTTTCCCGGATCACCCCTGGAACCCTTTTTAAAAATTGGTGTTACATTGGCGATCCTCCATTCTTCAGGTATTAGAGATGATTTTAATGATAGTTCACAGATTACTAATAGCAGGTCTGCAATCTCATATTTCAGTTCTTTCAACACCCTTGGATGTATACCATCCGGCCCAGATGATTTGCTACTCTTCAGTTTATCTAATAGTTGTAATACATCTTCCCGATGTATCGATATTTCCTTCAATTCTTCTGCACCTTTAAATACCACTTCAATCATGGGTAACATCCCTACATCTTCTTCAGTAAAGACCGAAGCAAACAAGTCATTCAGTCTCTCTGCTATCGCCTTGTCGCCTCTTAGTGCCCCTTTAACTCCTCTATCACCAACTGACTCTCTCACAGGTTTTTTGCTACGAATGTACTTGAAAAAATCTTTATTTCGCGTTTTTGCTTCCACAGCAAGCTTCTTCTCAAATTCTCCCTTTGCCTGCTTTATCAATGCCTTGCATTTGAATTGCCAGTGCTTGTGCTGTTTCCAGGTTTCGTCGTTTGGCTCTTTTTTCCATTTCCTGAAAGATGCTTTTTTGGAACAGCCTCTCTGACCTCACCTTTAAACCATGCTGGCAGTTTTTTGGACTTCCTGCCACTTTTCTTTAAGCGTGGAATACAGCTGGTCTGGGCTGCCAAGATAGTATTTTTCAACCCAAGCTGCTCCTTTTAGTTTTTTCTTAACTATTTTCCTCATTTTATCATAGTCTGCCTTTCAAAAGTTAAAAGGTAGTACTGTGGATTTCCGTACTATCCCTCCTCCACTAATTAAATCAAAGGCGATAATGCTATGATCACTATTGCCAAGTGGCCCCGACACCCTTATCTCTTGCACCAGATCTGGGGTTCCACTAAGGACTAGGTCCAATATGGCTTCCCCTCTGGTCGGTTCATGAACCAGCTTCTCCAAGAAGCAGTCATTTATGTCATCTAGGAACTTTATCTCCCTAGCATGTCCTGACCCAGTCGATACCGGGGTAATTGAAATCACCCATTATTATTACTGTGCTGTAACTTTTGTTAGCTTCCTTGATTTCTTTGAGCATTTCATCATCCATTTGTTCATTTTGCCCAGTGGTCGATAGTACACTCCCACTGCCATTGCCTTCCCCTTTTTACATGGAATTTCAATCCATAGAGATTCTACAGCAAATTTTGTTTTCTGCAAAAGTTTAATCCTTTCTGACTCAATGCCCTCTCTAACATAGAGCGCAACCCCTCCACCAATTTGATTAGCTCTATCATTACGATATAGTTTGTACCCAGGTATATCAGTGTCCCACTGGTTGTCCTCCTTCCACCATGTTTCTGATTTTCAAATGACTTTAATTTCACCATGAGCCTTTCATGAGGGACCTTGTCAAAGGCTTTCTGAAAATCCAGATACACTACATCGACTGACCCACCTTTGTCTACCTGCTTATTTATACCTTCAAAAAAATATAACAGATTAGTAGGACAAGACCTTCCCTGGCTAAAGCCATGTTGGTTGTCTCCCACTAAATCATGACTATTTATATGTTTAGAAATGTTTTTAATAATGGTTTCTACCACTTTTCCAAGTACTGACATCAGGCTCACTGCTCTGTAGTTTCCCAGATCATCTCTGGAACCCTTTTTAAAAATTGGCGTTACATTGGCTATCCTCCAATCTTCAGGTATTACTGATGATTTTAATGATAGTTCATAGATTAGTAATAGGTCTGCAGTCTCATATTTCGGTTCTTTCAACACCCTTGGATGTATACCATCCAGTACAGGTACTCTTCAGCTTATCAAATAGTTGTTATACATCTTCCCAGTTTATCAGTATTTCTTTCAATTCTTCTGCTGCATCAGCTTTAAATACCATTTTAGGCATGGGTAACTTCCCTACATATTCTTCAGTAAAGACCAAAGCAAAGAATTCATTCAAAATCTGTCTAGATTTGCTTGGAAATTCTTCATTCTCCAGGATCAAGCAGAAAGTCTGTCCTCACATAAGGGTGACGTCGGCACCAACAGAGCCCACATGGAGCATTTCCCCACCTTTAAAGAAAGCCTTTGGGAATGCTGTCATGCATGCGTGGTCCCCTTCCCACCCAAGGGTGCCATTTTTCTCAGTCTCCTTTTTTCCACAGAACCCAACGGACGCATGTCCAGTTTCCCTAGAAAAAATTCTTGCTAAATCCTTAAAAGATTAGCTGTTCCCGGTTTGCGTACAGATTCCTCTTCCTGCCTTGAGCCGATGCCGCGTTTGTTGCTGTTATCAGCTCTTCCCCCTTTTTTTTCATCGAGGCTTGCTTCGACTGGCGTTTGTGCTATTTTTTGCCAGGGGGTTCTAGACCCCCGCTGGGTGTCCCCCACCATGTTTCCCCGTGGCTTCAAAAAAATGTGGCCGCTGCAGTAAATGTAAAAATGTGGCCGCTGCAGTAAAACTGTGTCTGTCATTGATACCCATGACTGCTGCTTATGCTGCCTGGGACCAGACCATAATGGCACCTCTTGTGACCTGTGCCAGACCATGACACCTAAAACCATTAAAAAGAAGTCAGAATTGCCGGAGAAGCTGTTCTCAAGATCCGACTCGGCACTGAACCTGCCTGTGCCGCGTTACAAGCCTAGCACCTCTCGTGAGGCTCAAGCATTCTCAGAGTCCCGCAGCGGCGGCTCATTCAAGAAGACCTCTGACCCTGAGTGAAAGAAGAAAAAGTCATCGAAGCCCATCGAGGTTCCACTTGGAAAACCCAGTAAAACAAGTCAGAGGGACTCAGGTGACTTTGAGAAGCATCCCATTAAGGGAGGAGTAGCCTAGTGGAAGGGAGGGAGTAGCCTAGTGGTTGGGGCAAGGTACTTCAGGCCGTTAGGTCGGGGTTTCAGATCCCACTAGAGGACAGCAACCTTGGGCCGGAAGGACTGGGGTTTCTAGTCCCACAGATGCTCCTTGTGGTCTTGGGCAAGCCACTTAACCCTCCATTGCCCATGCTCCCTGTAAGTATTAGTGTATGTGTCTCATATCCCCGCGTGTTAAATGTATCCCCCACTTGTGTTGTGACCGCTTTGATTGAAGGATAAGGCAGTTTACAAAAAAACGGTCTAAATAAATAAATTAAGATCCTCAAGAAGAATCCTCGGCTGGCAGAGACCGTGCAAGGTTTCTCGAGTCCATAGTCCTCGTTGAGGGCGCACTCGCGAGAGTGCCAGCGCCGTGCCCAAAATCCTCTGTGCCCGCGCCGAAAGCTGCAGAGCCCTTTTGGCTTGGGAACCAGAATGGCAGCCATGGAGCAGAACATCACTGCTATCCTGGCCATGCAGCAGGCAATGATGTCAGGTTTGTCCATATCATCTGACCCAAAGACTGGGCCCCCGACTATGGGGGTGTCCCCGATCATAGAGCCTGGCTCCAAGCGCCACTGGCCTCGGGTAAGTTCTTGGCCCCAGTCAAGGTCCCAGTCCCGTTCCTCGAACATCCGATCCTCCCTGGCGAGTTTCTGAGACTTGGACCCCAGGTCCTCGGTGGGGGGTCCCAGCCTTTTGGCCGAGGCCTCGAGGCACAGAGCCACAAGGCCTCAGACTCGTCTCCCCTCGACGCCAAGTGGGAAACCGACAATGAGGCTTCCCCGTAAACCAGACGGCATTGAGACATCCCCTCGGACTCTTCTTCCCCAGCACATCGGTACCATTCTCCTCTAGCAGGTGTGGCCTTCCATGACATTGTCAGGGATATGGCCCGAGTCCTCTTGGTGCAAACTGAAGCAGAGGACCCAGTGCATCCGATCCCCGGGCGGCTAATTTTGAGGATATGGGAGACTGGCGTCGATGCCGGTGGTCAGCCGACACCTTGACGCCATATACCGTGTCCAGAAAAGACCGGGGTTCCACAAGCCCTAACTCACACATAACTCCAAGGTTGTTGAGTCCATCATGCAAAAGTTCAAGAGCCAGAAAATTACTCTTCTTTCCCCCCTGGAAGGAATGCTAGAGCCCTTGATGCCCTTGGGTGCAGATGCTAGCAGGGCTCGATGCTGGGATGTCGAATCCAAGCCTATGAGTTGTACATAGGCATGTATCTGAAGGCCTTAACCCAGGAGTTGACCGGGTTCTCGTCGGGACTAGTTGGGAAGCCTCTTTAACTGTTCCAAGCTCTGACCTCTGGGATCATGGAGTGTTCAAAGTTCCTCTCCTGAGCAGCCTATGACGGATTCAAGTCAGCAGCTCAAGTAGCAGCAGCAGTCATCAGTGTTTGACGCCAAGCCTGGTTAGTCATCGGACCTTGAGCATTGAGTCCAGGACAAGCTGCTCGATGTCCCCTGCACCGGGGAGAACCTGTTCAGCAAACCCATGGCCGACAAGGCAGCTGAGATAGAAGCCGAAGTGGTGACCCAACAGACTCTCAAAAAAGACCGCTTCCTTTCCACGTAAGAAACCCTCAGGGAAAAGGCCCCTGTTCCAAGGGAAAAAGAGGCATTTCCAGCAGAGTCACCGCTACCAGCCCTTCTCGGGCTAGCAACAGGGTTCTCACCCCGAGAGATGGGGACAGGGAACTCAGAAGCCCTAAGCCTCAGCTCCAGCCCAACCAGGGGGAGAGCTTTTGACTCTCAGGGCAGGGTCTCCTCTCCCCCGGGAGACCTTCACTAGCCCAAAGAGGCCGCCTGGCACTCTTTGCCCACAGATGGGCCGTGGTCACCTCAGACCAGTGGGTGCTACAGGTGGTAAAGAAGGGATAACCTTCCGCTTACAGCAGTTACCACCCAATTTCTTCCCAGGAGAGCCTGTGCGACCTCTCCTTCACCAGACCCTTCTGCTCTCAGAGCTTGCAGATCTGCTCAGGGACAAGGCAGTAGAGCCTGTACCCAAACATCTGTGGGGGAAAAGGCTTCTACTCAAGGTACTTCCTTGTCCCAAAAAGAACTGGGGGCCTCGGGCCCATACTAGACCTGAGAAACTTAATCAAGTTTCTGATGAGGGAGAAAGTCAAGATGCTCTCCCTTGGAACACTGCTGCCCGACCTCCACCAGGGAGATTGGCTGTGCTTCTTGGATCTAAAGGATGCATACACAAACATCCTAATCCATCCCTACCACAGGCAGTACCTACAGTTTGTTGTGGGAGGAGAGCAGTACCAGTACAGAATGCTGCCTTTCGGCCTGGCCTCCTCGTCAAGAGTTTTTACCAAATGTGTGGCAGTGGTAGCTGCCCATCTGCACCTACAAGGAGCTTTTGTCTTCCCCTACCTGGACAACTGGCTATTAAGAGGGGGATCGGCCTCAGAAGTCAGTGAGACTACAGAGAGAACAACCCTCCTACTGCTGCCTTTGAGGTTTGTCATCAATTCCCCCAAATCCCATCTCTCTCCATTCCAAAATCTGGACCACACCACCCGATACCACCAACGAGTTCCCCGACGCACTCCGGGTGGAGCGGAGGCCTGAGGCAACGTCCCGCCTCCAGAAACCAGCGTCAGGGCTCGTGGGCTTGCGGCCCTTTTAAAGGAAGGCACCATTGGGCTCCGTAGCACACCACCCGACACCACCAATGAGCTCTCCGGCGCACTCCGGGTGGAGCTGAGGCCCAAGGCAGCGTCCCGCCTCCAGCAGCCAGCGTCAGGGCTCGTGGGCTTGCAGCCCTTTAAAGGAGGGCGCCATCGGGCACAGCCTGCGCCTGGTGGGCCTGTGCCTGAGGGCCTCACCAGAGGGCCCTTTGGCGGGGGCCAAAGGCACCCTGGAGTGAGCCGTCGACACAGCTCCAGCAGATCACCCGAGGAACGACAAGGAGCTAAGCAAAAACGAACGCACCTCGCCTCCTGAGCCCAACCAACTCCCACATGAAGTGGCATTAACCTTTAAAAAGGAGATAGAGCAGCTTTTAAACTAGATATTAGGGGAAAGCCGACAGTCGCCCAAGAACGATGGTTCGGAAGAATGTATCCTTGAAGGATACTACCAAAAGCAGGGAGGTTCCACAAAAGAGTAAAGTAGCCCAAATGCCCTCAAGTATGGAGCAGACAGAGCTTAAAGATCCCAATTTACCCATGTCTAACAATAGCCAAATTAACATGAATAAAATACATTCTCTAAAATGCTTGTATGCAAATGCTAGAAGTCTAAAGAATAAGATGGGAGAGTTAGAATATATAGCACTAAATGAAAGGTTAGATATGATTGGAATATCAGAGACATGGTGGAAGGAGGACAACCAGTGGGACACTGTGATACCTGGGTACAAACTATATCGTAATGATAGAACTGATCAAATTGGTGGAGGGGTTGCGCTCTATGTTAGAGAGGGCATTGACTCAGAAAGGATTAAAGTTTTGCAGGAAACAAAATGTGCTGTAGAATCCATATGGATTGAAATTCCATATAAAAGGGGGAAGGCGATGGCAGTGGGGGTGTACTATCGAGCACCTGGCCAGAATGACCAAATGGATGATGAAATGCTCAAAGAAATCAAGGAAGCTAACAAAAGTTACAGCGCAGTAATAATAATGGGTGATTTCAATTACCCCGGTATCGACTGGGTCAGTGTCACGTCAGGACATGCTAGGGAGATAAAGTTCCTAGATTAAATAAATGACTGCTTCTTGGAGCAGCTGGTTCATGAACCGACCAGAGGGGAAGCCATATTAGACCTAGTCCTTAGTGGAACACCAGATCTAGTGCAAGAGATAAGGGTGTTGGGGCCACTTGGCAATAGTGATCATAGCATGATTGCCTTTGATTTAATTAGTGGAGGAGGGATAGTAAGGAAATCCACAGTACTACCTTTTAACTTTCGAAAGGGAGACTATGATAAAATGAGGAAAACAGTTAAGAAAAAACTAAAAGGAGCAGTTGCAAAGGTTAAAGACGTACATCAAGCTTGGGTGTTGAAAAATACTATCTTGGAAGCCCAGACCAGCTGTATTCCACGCTTTAAGAAAAGTGGAAGGAAGTCCAAAAAACTGCCAGCATGGTTTAAAGGTGAGGTCAGAGAGGCTGTTGCCAAAATGCATCTTTCAGGAAATGGAAAAAAGAGCCAAACGACGAAACCTGGAAACAGCTCAAGCACTGGCAAGTCAAATGCAAGGCATTATTGATAAGGCAGGCAAAGAGAGAATTTGAGAAGAAGCTTGCTGCGGAAGCAAAAACGCAAAATAAAGACCTTTTCAAGTACATTCGTAGCAAAAAACCTGTGAGAGAGTCAGTTGGTCCATTAGATGATAAAGGGGTTAAAGGAGCACTAAGAGGCGACAAGGCAATAGCGGAGAGACTGAATGAATTCTTTGCTTCGGTCTTTACTGAGGAAGATGTAGGGATGTTACCCATGACTGAAGTGGTATTTAAAGGTGTGGAAGAATTGAAGGAAATATCGATACGTCAGGAAGATGTCTTACAATTATTAGATAAACTGAAGAGTAGCAAATCACCTGGGCCGGATGGTATACATCCAAGGGTGTTGAAAGAACTGAAATATGAGATTGCAGACCTGCTATCAGTAATCTGTGAACTATCATTGAAATCATCTCTAATACCTGAAGATTGGAGGATCGCCAATATAACACCAATTTTTAAAAAGGGTTCCAGGGGTGATCCGGGAAACTACAGACCAGTGAGCCTGACGTCAGTACCGGGAAAAATGGTAGAAACCATCATAAAGAATAAAATTACTCAGCATGTAGATAGTCACAACCTAATGGGAGACAGCCAACATGGCTTTAGACAAGGAAGATCTTGTCTTACTAATCTGTTATGTTTTTTTGAAGGAGTGAATAAACAGGTGGACAAAGGTGTGAGTCGGTTGATATTGTGTATCTGGACTTTCAGAAAGGCTTTGACAAGGTCCCTCATCAGAGACTTTTGGCAAAACTAAAGAGTCATGGGATAGGAGGCAGTGTACTATTGTGGATCAGGAACTGGTTAAAAGATAGAAAGCAGAGGGTAGGGCTAAATGGCCAATTTTCCCAATGGGGAAAGGTGAATAGTGGTGTACCCCAGGGATCTGTGCTGGGTCCGCTGCTTTTTGACATATTCATAAATGACCTGGAAAATGGAATAACGAGTGAGGTTATCAAATTTGCAGATGACACAAAACTATTTAAAGTTGTTAAAACCCAAGAGGATTGTGCAAAATTGCAAGAGGATCTTGATAAATTGGAAGACTGGGCATCAAAATGGGAGATGAAATTTAATGTGGACAAGTGCAAGGTTATGCACCTAGGGAAGAACAACCCAAACTATGGTTACACGATGCAAGGTTCCACATTAGGAACCACCACCCAGGAAAAAGATTTAGGCGTCATTGTGGATACCATGTTAAAACCCTCGGCCCAGTGTGCAGCGGCGGCCAAGAGAGCAAATAGAATGCTAGGTATGATAAGGAAAGGAATGGAAAATAAAACAAAAGATGATATAATGCCTCTATATCGTTCCATGGTGAGACCGCACCTTGAATATTGTGTGCAATTCTGGTCACCGTATCTTAAAAAGGATATAGCGATTTTAGAAAAGGTACAGAGAAGAGCCACCAAAATGGTAAAGGGGATGGAAGGATACTCCTATGAAGAAAGGCTAAAAAGATTAGGGCTCTTTAACCTGGAAAAGAGACGGCTGAGGGGAGATATGATAGAAGTCTATAAATTAATGAATGGAGTGGAACGGGTAAATGTAGATTGATTGTTTACCTTATCAGAATGTAGAAAGACTAGGGGACATGCAATGAAGCTACAGGGTAAACTATTTAAGACTAATAAAAGAAAATATTTTTTCACTCAATGTGTAATCAAACTCTGGAATTTGTTACCGGAGGATGTAGTAAAGGCTGTTAGTGTAGCTGGGTTTAAAAAAGGTTTGGACAAGTTCCTGGAGGAAAGGTGCATAAACCATTATTAAGAAGTGACCGAAGATATCAATGCTTGACCCAGTACAAGCTTTGTGGAACTTGTCTCTTGGGGAAACTGCTAGGTACATATGACCTAGATTGGCCACTGTTGAAAACAGAATACTGGGCTTGATGGACCTTGGTCTGACCCAGTATGGCATATCTTATGTTCTTAAGTAAGCATCCACCCCTACTACCCACTGCCTAGTGACTCCATTGTTACCCCACTATCTGCAACTAACTCTGCTTTGAACTTGCTTCCCATTGCTTCCATAGAATCTGCTACCCATTGCTTGTACTTGCTTCCCATTGCTGGCATAGAACTTACTACCCTTTGCCTGCATAGATCCTACTACCCATTGCTTCCACCAAACTTGCTACCATTGCTTGCATAGAACCTGCCTAGAACTTGCTAACCATCGCCTGCACTGAACCTGCTATCCATCGCCTGCACTGAACTTGCTACCCATCGCTTGCATTGACCTTTGCTGCACAGGCTTTAGCACTACCCATTGCTTGTATTTTAATCTACATTGCATAGGTGTAATCCCCACTGTAACCCAACATATACTGCATAGTGCTTTGAATCCCTAGCCACCTCATTCCTTGCCTGCTCGCTTGTAAGATAACAATTGCTGCATAGCCTCCATACTTAGAATCCTTAACCACCTCATTGTTTGTAAGATAACATATGCTGCATAGCCCCCTCTACTCCTCCTCCATGGCCCCTCATCACATTGTCCTTCTCTTCCTCATACTCCCCTACTGCCTCCCCTCCTACCAGCACCCTCACTCCTCTCCCCCTTACTCTCCCTCCACCTTCCTCACTTCTCCCTCCACCTTCCTCACTTCTCCCTCCATTCTGTCTTCTAACCTTGCATCTGCTCTTGAGCTTCATCATGCCCTCCCCCTCATTCAACCAGCCCCTCTCTCTTTAAGGCAACCCCACCCTCGCTTCCGCCGTACTGCCTCCGTTTTACCCTGCTCTCTACTATTCCTTCTCTCATCAGGTAATATCCACCCCACCCCTGGCCCCCTTCGATTTCTTCCTCACTCCAAGAAAAGCTCCTCACGTACCTTATCTAATCTCATCCATATCCTGCTCCTCACTCATGCTCCAATCACTTACCCAGAGACATCAACCCCAACCCTATCCCCTCTAGAGATTTGCCTTACTCTATACAGACATCCTCACGTAACCTATCTGATATCATCAATATCACCCTTCATTCACCCCCCACTTCCCCTCCCCCACATGCCTCTTGGAGGGCACATGCATCCAGACACACCCACTTGTACCCTGGCCCCTCTAAATATCTGTGCTACTCTGGAAATAGATCCCCACGTAATGGTCCTCATAGACCGCTGTCTTACTCTGGAAAGAAATCCTCACGTAACCTGTCCAACCTTATCCGTATCCCCCTTTTTTCCCCCTTCGCTCTCCCGTTCTCATGTGCCCTATGGAATGCATGCTCAGTCTCCAACAAGCTTCCTTTTATTCATGATCTCTTTATCTCTAATGCACTACACCACCTTGCCCTAACTGAGACCTGGCTCCTCCCAGACGATACCGCATTTATTGCTGCTCTCTGCCACGTGGGCTTCCAGTTCTCCCCTACACCGCGATCTACTGGTCACGGTGGTGGTGTTGGGCTGCTACTTTCTCCCTCCTGCCAATTCCAACCCCTCCTACTGCCTTAATCACGCTCCTCCCTCTCTTTCAAAGTCCTCTCCATTCACCTTTCCACACCACTTCCTCTCCAAGTAACTGTTATATATTGCCCACACAACAAATTCAAATTGACCTTCCTCACCGACTTCGACTCCTGGCTCTCCGTCTTCCTGGATCCCTCTTCCCCCACTTTTATTCTTGGTGATTTTAACATTCACGTCGATAACCCTTCCGATCCCCATGCTTTAAAGTTCCTCGCCCTCACCTCCTCGTTTGACCTCCAATTTTGCTCCACTGCCCCCACCCACCCACCCGGCCACTGCCTTGACCTAATATTCTTCTCTAATTCCTCTCCCTCAAACTTCCACAACTCAATCCTCCCCTCATCTGACCATCACCTATTATTAACCTTTAATCTTCAGCTTCCGCTGTCTCAACCTCGTCCCGTCTCCTCTGTCCTATTTAGAAACCTCCATAATATTGATCCCCTAACCCTCTCCTCCACCATTTCTCCATCTCTCTCCTCCATTATGTCCTCCATGTCCATTGATGAGGCAGTATTCTCTTATGCTGCACTATCCTCAGTTCTTGACACACTTGCCCCACCCACCCCACGTCCTGTCAGACGATCTGTTCCCCAGCCCTGGCTTTCATCCACAAGCCGCTATCTACGCACCTGTGCCCATTCTGCTGAATGTGCTTGGTCCGAATACTGCTCCCCAGAAGACCTTCTACACTTCAAATTCATGCTTGGCTCCTTCCAGTCAGCCATAGCACTTGCCAAACAAGAATACTAAATCCATCTGACCAACTCCCTTGCCTCTGATCCTCGCCGCCTCTTTAATACCCTCAATTCTCTCCTCAAGGCGCCTCCGCCCCCGGTCTCACCCTCCCTTTCTGCCAAAACCCTACCCAACTACTTCCATGACAAAATCCACAAGATCACCCTCCAATTCCCTGCCCCCTCATCTACCCCCCCCCCCCAATTCTCCCCTCCCACCCATACTTCCTCTGCTACCGTTTCCTCCTTCCATACGATCTCCGAAGAGGAAACCACACTCCTCCTTTCCCCCTCCAAACCCACTACCTGTTCCTCTGACCTTATTCCCACCCATCTCCTACACCCCATCTCCTCCACCGTTGTCCCCTCCATCTCTCATATTCTCAACCTTTCACTCTCTACTTCAGCTGTCCCCGCAGACTTCAAACATGCTGTTGTCACACCCCTCAAGAAACCCTCACTTGATCCTACCTGTCCTTCTAACTATCGACCC
Organism: Ichthyophis bannanicus; assembly: GCA_033557465.1. Lineage (NCBI taxonomy): Eukaryota > Metazoa > Chordata > Amphibia > Gymnophiona > Ichthyophiidae > Ichthyophis > Ichthyophis bannanicus. The sequence goes on from CM066032.1 coordinate 320,396,652, forward strand.
ATCTCCCTCCTTCCCTTCATTTCTAAACTACTAGAATGAACAATCCACCGCCGCTGCCTCGACTTCCTCACCTCCCAGGCCCTCCTGGACCCACTACAATCTGGCTTCCGTCCCTTACACTCCACTGAAACAGCACTTACAAAAGTCTCCAATGACTTGTTCCTGGCTAAATCTAAGGGCCTCTACTCTATCCTCATCCTTTTTGACCTCTCTGCTGCCTTTGACACTGTTGACCACAATCTTCTCCTCACCACCCTCTCCTCCCTTGGTTTTAAGGGCTCCATACTTTCCTGGTTCTTCTCCTCTCTCTCCCATCGCTCCTTCAGTGTATGCTCTGGCGGCTTCTCCTCCTCTCCTACCCCGCTCCATGTTGGTGTACTCCAGGGATCCGTCTTGGGCCCCCTCCTTTTCTCTCTCTATACCCAAGCCCTTGGCACACTTATCTCCTCCCATGGCTTTCAGTACCATCTCTATGCCGATGACTCCCAAATCTACCTCTCCACACCTAATATCTCTCCAACAATCCAGACCAAGATCTCTGCCTGTCTTTCTGACATTGCTGCCTGGATGTCTCATCGCCGATTGAAATTGAACATGGCCAAGACTGAACTCTTTGTCTTTCCCCCTTTCTCAGTCTCTGTGGATGGATCCACTATCCTTCCTGTTCCCTCGGCCCGCAATCTGGGGGTTATCTTTGACACCTCCCTCTTCTTCTCCGCACATATCCAGCTCGTAGCTAAGACCTGCCGCTTCTTTCTCTACATCAGCAAAATCCACCTCTTCCTTTCTGAACACACTACCAAAACACTTATCCACTCCTTAATCTCCTCTCGCCTCGACTACTGCAACCTACTCCTTGCTGGTCTCCCCATGAACCATCTCCTTCCCCTTCAATCTTTATAAAATTATGCGGCTCGACTAATCTTCCACCAGCCTCGCCATGCCCACATTACTCCTCAAGCCGCTTCACTGGCTCCCTATCCAATTCCACATCCAATTCAAACTTCTCCTATTGACCTATAAATGTATTCACTCTAAGGCCCCTCAATACCTCTCATCTCTTATCTCTCTCTACACCCCCTCTTGGGAACTTTGCTCTGCTAGCAAATTACTTCTATCTAGGCCTTTCACTCACACCACTAATTCCCGACTTCGCTTCTTTCACCTTGCTGCACCTTACGCCTGGAACAGCCTACCTGTGCCTATACGCCAGACACCCTCCCTGATCCTCTTCATATCCAGGTTGAAGACCCACCTCTTCACTGTTGCGTTCAGCTCCTGACTTCTATCCTCATCTTAACCTAACCCCCGTCAATTTTCATGACCGAATTGTAAAGACCATACTGTGCCTTGCACCGATTTGACTTATGCCCTGTATTGCTGCGACTAGACTAGATTGTAAGCTCTGATGAACAAGACTCTGACGAGCAGGGACTGTCTCGTGAATGTTTGACTGTACAGCACTGCATGCGTGGCACTATATAAGTGCTAAATAGTAGTAGTAGAGTTTATAGGGGCTCAGTTGGACACGTTGCAAATCAAGGCCATCCTTCCAAGAGAAAGTGCAGATCGCCTCATACAACTGGCAGAGGAGGTACAACCCCGCCTTTCTGTACCGGCATGCCGCCGCCTCCGCCTGTTGGGCCACATGGCCTCAATGGTCCATGTCATGCCATTAGCCCGCTTGCACATGCGGAAAGCTCAATGGTGCCTCTGCTCACAGTGGACTCAAGCCATGGGCAGGCTACAGGACAGTGTCAAAGTCACACGCCACCCACCAAGTGGCGGTGTCCCTCACCTGGTAACAAAACTTGCACCACCTCCAGACGGGAATGCCATTCCAGGCACCCGCACCGCAGACGACCCTGACAACAGATGCCTCCCTCCTGGGTTGGGGAGCACATTGCAGGGACCGCCACACGTAAGGCGGCTGGTCCCAGGAGGAAGTCCCTCTTACAGATCAGCCTCCTAGAATTCAGGGCAATCTTCTTGGCCCTGTGAGCATTCCGCCACCGCCTGTGGTACCGACCTGTGTTGATCCAGATGGACACCCAGGTGGCCATGTTTTACATCAACAAGCAGGGAGGCACGGGCTCATACTCTGCCAGGAGGTAGTAGCCCTCCTCTCCTTTTCAGTGCGCAATGGCATGCTCCTACAAGCGGTGTACCTGACAGGCCAGGACAACTGCTTAGCAGACAGATGGAGCAGAATCCTTCACGCATACAAGTGGCATTTGAACCCCAGGGTAATGAAGCACTCTTCCATCGCTGGGGCAGGTCTGTGATAGACCTCTTCACCTCCCTGGACAACACACAGCTATCTCAATTTTTCTTGTGCCAACCGCACCCAGGGAGAGTGACCTCAGATGCCTTCCTGATCCCGTGATCAAAAGGCCTACTCTGTGCATTTCCACCGACCCCCCCCCCCCCCGGTTGCCAAGACCCTCTTCAAGATCCAGAGCGAGAGGGCGTCCGTGATAATGATCGCCCCCAGGTGGCCCAGGCAACCATGGTTCCCTCTGCTGCTTTCCCTATTGATGGCACTCCCAGTCCCACTGGACCAGGCCCTGGATCTCCTGTCCCAGGAGGAGGGCTCCCTCCTGCACCCCAATCTTGGGTCGCTAACGTTAACAGTGTGGCTGCTGAAAGGGTAGCATTGGCCCCTTTCAATCTTCCTGAGGAAGTCAAGGAGGTCCTACTGGCTTCCCGAAAACCCTCCACCAGAAGGGCATATGCCTTTAAATGGCGAATGTTCTTTGTCTGGTGTGCAGAGAAGGAGAGCCCCTTCTCCTGCCAGGTGCAATTTGTTCTTCAGTATCTCCTACACCTGTCGCACACAGGGCTGAAATCAAACTCGGTGAGGGTGCACCTGAGTGCCGTAGCCATGCACCACCACCCTATAGAGGGTAAAACCCCTCTCAAGCCAACCCCTGCTCTATAGGTTCCTCTGGGGCCTCTTGTTATCCAAGCCCCCTCTCCACCCTCCAACAGCAGAGTGGGATCTCATTGTGGTGCTCTCCCAGCTCACCAAACCACCGTTCGAACCCCTGGCCACTTGTCATCTTTAGTACCTGTCATGGAAAATGGTTTTTCTAGTGGCCCTCATGTCCACTCGCAGAGTGAGCGAATGCCAGGCTCTGGTAGCAAATCCACCATACACACTATTCTACAAGAACAGGGTAGTGCTCCGCACACAACCCAAATTCCTCCTTAAGGTGGTATCTCCTTTTCACCTCAACCAAGAGGTGGTCCTCCCCACCTTCTTCCCGTGGCCTCAGACCAGCAGGGAGGAACCAATACTTCATACATCGGATTGCAAAAGGGCCCTGTCCTTCTACCTACAGTGGACTCAAGCCCATCGCAAAGCTCCTCAGCTTTTCATATCATATGACCCCCAATAGATTGGGGCTCTCCATGACTAAGCAAACTCTGTCCACTTGGATAGCGGACTGTATTGCCTTGGCTGTGAGCGAGCTGGCCTCTCCCTTGAGCACTGGATCACAGCGCATCGCGTGATGGCGATGGCCGTGTCGGTGGCCAACTTCTGCTCAGTGCCGGTGACAGAGATCTTTAAGGCCACCACATGGTCTTCAATTCTTACGTTCACAGCTCACTGCTGCCTGGAGATCAAGTCCCGCAGGGACAGTGCCTTTGGTCAGGCAGTACTCCATAATATTCTCGGGGTGTAAGCAGCTCCTGCCCCCGACCCTTCTGTGTTCAGGCTACTAGAGTGATAGTGTCGCTGGACGCTAGAATCTTGCAGAGTCTCTCTGTGAGGGCTTACCTTCTGCAACTCACGGTTAACCACTTCGTCGCCACTGGTGCTGTCCTGATTCAGTCCTCGGCAGCCTGGAGCTAGGGAGTCCCATATGTGAGGACTGACTTCCTGTTTGTTCCTGGATAAAGCATACTCACCTGTAAAAGGTGTTCTCCAGGGACAGTAGGAGTCAGTCCTCATAAACCCTCCCTCCTCCCCTGGGAGTTGCCTCCATACCCTTTTAGTTTTTACTGCCACCCTAGCTATGTCATCTGACTGAGCAAGATGGCACCCTAGGACGGGAAGGGGACCATGCATTTGTGATAGCATGTCCCAAAGGCATTCTTTGAAAGTTGGGGAAATGCTCTGCGCGGGTTCCAATGTCACCCATATGCGAGGACTGATTCCTGCTGTTCCTGGAGAACACCTGTTGCAGGTGAGTAACTATGCTTTATCAAGCCTGTGGCTCCCAATCTAATCAAAAATATTTCTGCATCTTTCTTCCACATTTTCTTCGTTTTTGACTGTATTTTTTGGTCTAATCTAACACGGGTTTGTATACTGTAACAATCCCAAGCAACCAGTGGTTCTGTGCGGTTTACAGTAAGAAGAATAAACATAAAGAAGAGAATAAAAACTAACTAGATTTAAACAACCGAGTTTTCAGTTTTTTATGAAACTGAGAAAGTGTAAAAGAATTGGTACTTCGGGATCTTCTGCCTCTCCACATGATTCACAGAATAATTGCTTGAAACCGACACCTCTATGAATGCCGTTCTGGTGTTTTTCTCCTTTACCACTATGTTTCGTTTCCTCACATCCAGGTTCTTATCCGTCAAAATGAGAATGTCCCAGGTGATCATAACTATTCTCTGTAATTATCTTTGAGTCATGATCCAAGTGCTTTTAGAGCACAGTGATATGTTCACAGAGTTTTCAATGTACTTCATTGTGCTTTCTGTATAGAAATCTTCTGCCATCAGAACTTCACAGCCAGCTATGAGGTGAGTCACTGTTTCCAGGACTTTTTTACAGAATCGACATGTCGGTTTTGCCAGTTTTTTCAATGCTCGCTGTAAACCATCTCCTCCATAATCGGCTGGCTTGGGCTGCAACTAACAGTCTTTCATCCTTCAGTTTTAGTTCACCTCTCCTTAAACATTCATGTGTCTCTTCTTGATCGACAAAGGATTCTTGGAGTAAAATTTTATATTTCTCACTGTATTGGTGTTTTTGCTCCTTGTTTATTCTTGTTTGCTGATCTAGTTCTTTGAAGATTTTTTTTCTTATTTTGCAAATTCTGTTGCTTCCTTTCCTGTGTGTGCTGATGGATTCTCATTCATTCCTTCTATTTGTTGGAACACTTGTCCAAGTTTGATGACCAATTCTGGACATTCACTTTCATTTTTCAGCACTTCTTGTATATTTGGATCTGATGATGCTGTTAGGTAGGCCTGGAGGCTTATGATTGTAGCTCTGTGTGTGTAATCACTCTTTGAGGCCTAGCCCTCCATCAGTTTTAGGGATGTAAAGTCTTGTAAATTACCTCATAGCCATGTAGGAGTTTTCTTTTTCACACATCCAGGTTTTCATAATCTTTAAGAGGCCAGTCTACAGTCCTAAAGCTGTATGAGAGTACCAGAATTGCCAGCTGATTGATGTTTTGTATCTTATTTCATGATATTAAAGCATTTTTCAATAACCATGTTTCTTCTTTAATATCAGTAATTTCTGCTTGAGAGTCGTTCCTTCCTCTACTTCAAGATATTTATATACACCTTGCTTTTCAAGTTCCTTGATGTCACAGCCCTCAGCCAGGGATTCGTTTTCTGTTTTGTTCAAGTTTCCTTATTAAAAAAAAAGAAAAGAAAATGTTGCCTTAGCACTTTTGTCAAGGCCAAAAGTCATCCTGATGTATTCAGAAAAGCTTTCACTACACAGTGTTGATGTGCTAATTGTTGGTCGCTGGGATTGTAGAGCTTCAGGTCATCTACACATAGTAAATAGGATATTTGTTTATTTATTTAATGGTTCTTCTATACCGCACTATTTATCATCAGCGCGGTTTACAAGCAACAAAATTTGAACAATGTAGAACAGCCTAACATTGAACTTACAAAGAACAGGGAAATTAACATGGTGAACAGGTAAACTATGTACACTATATACAAAATAGTAAGGGGGGGTGTAAATGAGGTGTGGGATATTTACATTGGGCAAGGATGGCTAAATGTATGTAAATGTTTGTGTAAATAATCTGGGTTATTTAGGGCATGTAGTCAGGGATGACATGTTAATCATGTAAGTTGTGATAGAGACGTTAATCTGTGAGAGTTGCTTTTGTCGGGTGGAGATGGCTAGGTGATGTCAGAGTTAGAGAAGTGTTGCAAGAAGAGATAACGTTTGAGTGCCTTTCTGAACTGGGGAAGGCTGTTTAAGGCATGAACGTCTGATGGGAGAGAGTTCCAGCTGGAGGGTGTGTGCAGTGCAAAGGAACGTTTTCTTGTGGTCTTGTTGCATTTGGTGATGGCTTTTGGGAGAATTATGGTGTTGGAGGTTGTTGATCTCCTTGATCTGTTGAGGGGGGTAGGGTGAATAAGGTCTGAGAGGGTAGTTGCCATGCTACCTTTGATTGCCTTGAAAGTCATGGTTAGGATCTTAAAGGTGATCCTACAGTGGATAGGGAGCCAGTGTAGGTTTTTTAGGCTCCGTAGAGTGTTCTGGCTGCCGTGTTCATCGCAAGCTGCAGAGGATTTATCGAGCTCTTTGGGAGGCCAAGCAAGATGGAGTTGGTGTAATCAAAATGGGGCATTATTAAGGCCTGTAAGACTGTACAGAAGTCTTGAGGTTCAAGGATTTGCTTCATATGGCGTAATATCCGGAGTTTATGGTAAATTGCCTTCACGGTGTTACTTATCTGAGCATGCATGTCAAGGCGTTGGTCAAGTGTTACCCCCAGGTATTTGATCGTCTCCTTAGAGATGAGTTCGGCGTCGCGTACCTTTATTGAAGAAGGGGGGGCAAATGTCTGATCTCTACTAATGAATAGAACCTCTGTCTTTTTGAAATTTATTTTGAGCTTTTGGGATTGTAGCCAGTCTGTGACAGCGTCAAAACACGCACTCAGTTGGGAGAGGTCAGGGTGATCTGTGGCTATTGGGGTAAATATCAGGATATCATCGGCATAAACTAGGCAGTTGATGTTGAATGACCGGATGATGTTGCAGATGGGTTGCATATAGATGGTTAAACAAGAGGGCGGAGAGCGAAGATCCTTGCGGGACCCCTTTCTCTTGCGGGAAAGGTGCGGAGTTGGAGGAGCCAGAGCGGACATGTTGCCATCTGTTGTTTAGATAAGAGGCACACCAGGCAAGGGCATTTCTGTGGATGCCCTTCTCGGCAAGGCGGTCTAGAAGTAGTTTGTGGCTGACGGAGTCGAAGGCTGCTGCGATATCTAAAAAGATGAGGGCAAAGCCTTGTCTAATATTGTCAAGACCAATGGTGAGGGTGTTGAATAATGTTGTCAGCAATGTTTCAACTCCATGCGACTCCCTAAAACCATGTTGACAAGAGTCAAGAGGTGCACTTGTTTCGATATGGTGTGTCAGTTGCTGTTGGACAATTTTCTCCATAATTTTGGCAAGGAGCGGGATGCTCGAAATTGGCCTGTATGAGTCCATCTTTGTGGGGTCAAGCTTGTTGTTTTTCAGAAGTGGTCTTATTGATGTTTGTTTCAGTTCTAGGGGGAATGAGCCAGAAAGGAAGGATGTGCCTATTAGTTTGGCTAGGAAAGGACTAAGCTCAGCCCGTAGTGTTTTTATCCAATGTGCTGGACAGGGGTCGTTTGGTGCTGTGGTGGTATTTATAGTTGTTAGAATGTCTTGAATGTCCTTTACTGTTGGGGGGGGGGGGGAAAGGAGGTAATGGTATGTTGAGTGTCTACTGGGATTGATGTGTGGGAGGGTATGGGAGGATGTGATGGAGATTGGTCTGTGGTGTGATTACTTGACAGATTGGTGGGTTGGGATGATTTGGTTCGTAGATAATTTGCATATTCCTGTGGGTCTGGAAGGGTAGATTGGCTGGGGGCTGGTTCCTTGGCCAAGTTCTTGACAATATTAAGAACATAAGAAATGCCATACTGGGTCAGACCGAGGTCCATCAAGCCCAGTATCCTGTTTCCAACAGTGGCCAATCTAGGTCATACGTACCTAGCAGTTTCCCCAAAAGACACAGGTTCTGCAGTGCTTGTACTAGGTCAGGGGTCGGCAACCCGCGGCTCCGGAGCCGCATGCGGCTCTTTCTCACCTTTGCCGCGGCTCCGGAGCACACTGCCCGCTTTAAACGTCGCGTTATGGGCTCCCTCCATGTCAGCTCCCTTCCTTCTTCTGCAGCCGCGGTTCCCTGTCTCTTAGGGAACCGCGGCTGTGCTTTTAAAATCATCTCGGAGCCCTTCCTGTCTTGACGGGCTCCGTGCAGCATTGTCCCGCCTCTAAAGGAAGTTTTGGAGGCGGGACAATGCTGCACGGAGCCCGTCAAGACAGGAAGGGCTCCGAGATGATTGTAAAAGCACAGCCGCGGTTCCGTAAGAGGCAGGGAGCCGCGGCTGCAGAAGAAGGGAGGGAGCTGACATGGAGGGAGGGAGCAGATATGAATGGAGGGGGGGGGCTGACATGGAGGGATGGAGGGGGCTGACATGGAGGGAGGGGGGCTGACATGAAGGGAGGGAGCTGATATGAATGGATGGAGGGAGGGGGCTGACATGGAGGGATGGAGGGGGCTGACCTGGCGGGAGGGGCGCTGATATGAATGGATGGAGGGAGGGGGGCTGACATGGAGGGACGGAGGGGGCTGACATGGAGGGATGGAGGGAGGGGGGCTGATATGGAGGGATGGAGGGAGGGGGGCTGGTATGGAGGGATGGAGGGGGCTGACATGGAGGGATGGAGGGGGCTGACATGGAGGGATCGAGGGGGGCTGACATGGAGGGATGGAGCAGATATGAATGAATGGAGGGAGGGGGGCTGACATGGAGGGAGTGGGGCTGACATGGAGGGAGGGAGCAGATATGAATGGATGGAGGGAGGGGGGCTGACATGGAGGGAGGGGGGCTGACATGGATCGAGGGGGGCTGACATGGAGGGAGGGAGCAGATATGAATGAATGGAGGGAGGGGGGCTGACATGGAGGGAGGGGGGCTGACATGGAGGGATGGATCGAGGGGGGCTGACATGGAGGGAGGGAGCAGATATGAATGGATGGAGGGAGGGGGGCTGACATGGAGGGATGGAGGGGGCTGACATGGAGGGAGGGGGGCTGACATGGAGGGAGGGAGCTGATATGAATGGATGGAGGGAGGGAGGGAGGGGGGCTGACATGGAGGGAGGGAGCAGATATGAATGGATGGAGGGAGGGGGGCTGACATGGAGGGATGGAGGGGGCTGACATGGAGGGAGGGAGCTGATATGGATGGATGGATGGAGGGAGGGGGGCTGACATGGAGGGAGGGAGCTGATATGGATGGAGGGAGGGGGGCTGACATGGAGGGATGGAGGGGGCTGACATGGAGGGAGGGGGGCTGACATGGAGGGGGCTGACATGGAGGGATTGGGGAGGCGGGCTGACATGGAGGGAGGGAGCTGATATGGAGGGAGGGAGGGAGGGAGGGAGGGGGCTGACATGGAGGGATGGAGCACTGGTAATGGGGTTGAGGGGACGAGCACTGGAAATGAGCTGATTAGGGGAGGCTAGGACTGGTACTGAGCTGATGGGGGGTAGGACTGGTATTGGGCTGATTAGGGGAGGCTAGCACTGGTAATGGGGTTGAGGGGGGATTAGCACTGGAAGCGAGCTGATTGGGGGGCTTTGACTGGGCATGGGCTGATTGTGGGGAGGGGAGGATAGAGCTGCTGGCCCTGGAAGATAACTGGGGGCTAAGGCTACAAATGGGCTGATATGAGGGGATGGGAGAATGGAACTGGATCTGAGAGGGGCTGCCATGGTATTTGTACTAGAAGGGACTGGTCAGTGGGGAAGGAGGGGGACTGGAAGGAAATGGACACCAGTGGCAATCATGGGAATGCAAGTTGACATTGGAAGGTACTGGGAGTGAGGACTGGAAAGGGGCTGATATTGGGGAGGGTTACTGGGACTGGAAATAGGCTGATGGAAAGAAGTGAAGAAAACGAAAGAAGAGATAAGAACTGGCAGATGGACCATAGACCACAGAAAGAGAGCTAAGAGAAGACAGGAAAGCAGAAGCCTCAGATCGGGACCAGCATGATCAAAGAATAAATTGGTCAGACAACAAAGGTAGAAAAAATAATTTTATTTCATATTAGTGATTTGACTACAAAATCATCATAATTTTGAAATCAAATATTGTTACTTCTTGTTGTTATATTTTCTGGCGTATTTTTTTTGGTGTGCGAAGGAAGAGGGGTAGTCTTATACGGCGAGTATAGGCCAAACACCTACATTTTAACAGGAAAAGTAGGGGGTCATATATAGCATTAAGGTAAGAAACAATATATGCAGTGTTAGATTTGTTTTAAATGTCGCAATGGTTTTGCGGCTCCCAGTTTTTTTTTTCCCTTCGGAAACGGGTCCAAGTGGCTCTTTATGTCTTAAAGGTTGCAGACCCCTGTACTAGGTCAAGCATTGATATCCTGGGTCCCTTTTTAATAGCGGTTTATGGACCTTTCCTCCAGGAACTTGTCCAAACCTTTTTTAAACCCAGCTATACTAACAGCCCTTACTACATCCTCCGGTAACAGATTCCAGAGTTTGATTACACGTTGAGTGAAGAAATATTTTCTCTTATTTGTCTTAAATAGTTTACCCCGTAGCTTCATTACATGTCCCCTAGTCCTTCTATATTCTGATAGCGTAAACAATTGATCCACGTTTATCCGTTCCACTCCATTCATTAATTTATAGACCTCTATCATATCTCCCCTCAGCCGTCTCTTTTCCAGGTTAAAGAGCCCTAACCTTTTTAGCCTCTCTTCATAGGAGTAGCCTTCCATCCCCTTCACCAATTTGGTGGCTCTTCTCTGTACTTTTTCTAATAACTCTATGTACTTTTTAAGATACGGTGACCAGAATTGCACACAATATTCAAGGTGCGGTCGTACCATGGAGCGATAGAGGCATTATAATATCCTTTGTTTTATTCTCCATCCCTTTCCTTATGATACCTAGCATTCTATTTGCTTTCTTGGCCGCCGCTGCACACTGGGCGGAGGGTTTTAACATGTTATCCACGATGACTCCTAAATCTTTTTCCTGGGTGGTGGTTTCTAATGTGGAGCCTTGCATCGTGTAACTATAGTGTGGGTTGTTCTTTCCTAGGTGCATAACTTTGCACTTGTCCACATTAAATTTCATCTGCCATTTGGATGCCCAGTCTTCCAATTTATCCAGATCCTCCTGCAGTTTTCCACAATCCTCTTGGGTTTTAACAACTTTAAACAGTTTTGTGTCATCTGCAAATTTGATAACCTCACTAGTTATTCCCTTTTCCAGGTCATTTATGAATATGTCAAAAAGTAGCGGACCCAGTACAGATCCCTGGGGTACTCCACTATTCACCTTTTTCCATTGGGAATATTGGCCATTTAGCCCTACCCTCTGCTTTCTATCTTTTAACCAGTTCCCGATCCACAATAGTACACTGCCTCCTATCCCATGACTTTTTAGCTTTGCCAAAAGTCTCTGATGGGGGACCTTGTCAAAAGCTTTCTGAAAGTCCAGATACACTATATCAACCGACTCACCTTTGTCTACCTGTTTATGCACACCTTCAAAAAAACAGATCAGATTAGTAAGACAAGATCTTCCTTGTCTAAAGCCATGTTGGCTGTCTCCCATTAGGCCATGACTATCTACATGCTGTGTAATTTTGTTCTTTATGATGGTTTCTACCATTTTCCCTGGTACTGACGTCAGGCTCACCGGTCTGTAATTTCCCGGGTCACCCCTGGAACCCTTTTTAAAAATTGGTGTTACGTTGGCGACCCTCCAATCTTCAGGTATTACAGATGATTTTAATGAAAGTTCACAGATAACCAATAGCAGGTCTGCAATCTCATATTTCAGTTCTTTCAACACTCTGGGATGTATACTATCCGGTCCAGGTGATTTGCTACTATTCAGTTTATCAAATAGTTGTAATATATCTTCCTGGTGTAGCGATATTTCTCTCAATTCCTCTGCAGTATCACCTTTAAATACCACTTCAGTCTTGGGTAACATCCCTACATCTTCCTCAGTAAAGACCGAAGCAAAGAATTCATTCAGTCTCTCTGCTATAGCCTTGTCTCCTCTTACTGCCCCTTTTACCCCTCTATCATCTAACGGTCCAATTGACTCTCTCACAGGCCTTTTGCTACGAATGTACTTGAAAAAGTCTTTATTTCGTGTTTTTGCTTCCGTAGCAAGTTTCTTCTCAAATTCCCGCTTTGCCTGCCTTATCAATGCTTTGCATTTAACTTGCCAGTGCTTGTGCTGTTTCCAGTTTTCATCATTTGGCTCTTTTTTCCATTTCCTGAAGGTTGCTCTTTTGGTAGCAACAGCCTCTCTGACCTCACCTTTAAACCATGCTGGCAGTTTTTTGGACTTTCTTCCACTTTTCTTAATGCGTGGAATACAGCTGGTCTGGGCTTCGAGGATAGTATTTTTAAATAACTCCCAAGCTTGCTGTAAGTCTTTAACCTTTGGAACCGCTCCTTTTATTTTTTTCCGAACTATATTCCTCATTCTATCATAGTCTCCCTTTTGAAAGTTAAAAGGTAGTACTGTGGATTCCTTTACTATCTGTCCTCCACTGATTAAATCAAACATGATCATACTATGATCACTATTGCCAAGTGGTCCCAACACCCTTATTTCTTGCACCAGATCTGGCGTTCCACTAAGGACTAGGTCCAGTATGGCTTCCCCTCTGGTTGGTGGACTGTCCAAGAAGTAGGCAGTACTCACGTTAGAAGCACAAACACAGTCCAAGACGTGAGGATAGTGGAAGACAAATTTATTTACTCACAAACCTAGGCAACCCGACACAGGCCGTGTTTCGTAACCTTCGTCAGGGGTTGTAAGGTAAATTACTATAAACATAGAAACATAATATATTAAAATGAAGGAACAAACAAATTCATCTAACGAAACATAAAAACATAATATAAACATAATAATAAAAAATTATAATAATAATAGAAGTAAAAAATAAATAAATAAATAAATCATATAATATGAATTATAATAGTGTTGGAACGCTATAAATAGAAATGATTATAAAATTATATTAGTAAAATCAAATTAAAAACTAAATACATGTAACCGCAAAAAGGAATGTAACAAGCATGAAATGAACCTCTATACATAGATATCTTAAAAGCACAACAATAATTTTATTTATTTATTATTTTTTTTATATTTACAATTTCCCTCTCAATTATCCCATTATCATTTTATGATATAAATTTAAATTCGTGATGATTTGTAATTGTTTTTAGATATACTCTCTCCCTTATTAAGATTATGTATCAGATTCACTAGTTTGTTCGCTCCTGCTGCACGCTCTTATTTCTAATTCTTTTTGGTTACACTAATAGATAATTTTGATGATATAATTTTCACTATTATTTATTGTTATTATTATTATTATTTATTATTTAGATTATCTGTTTTAATGTATATTTATATGGTTTTAATGTCACTATTATATTATTATTAGTTTATATAGAGGTCCACTCTTTACCTCTTAACTTGTCTCACCTATTGTGCTTTTAAGATATCTATGTATAGAGGTTCATTTCATGCTTGTTACATTCCTTTTTGCGGTTACATGTATTTAGTTTTTAATTTGATTTTACTAATATAATTTTATAATCATTTATATTTATAGCGTTCCAACACTATTATAATTCATATTATATGATTTATTTATTTATTTATTTTTTACTTCTATTATTATTATTATAATTTTTTATTATTATGTTTATATTATGTTTTTATGTTTCGTTAGATGAATTTGTTTGTTCCTTCATTTTAATATATTATGTTTCTATGTTTATAGTAATTTACCTTACAACCCCTGACGAAGGTTACGAAACACGGCCTGTGTCGGGTTGCCTAGGTTTGTGAGTAAATAAATTTGTCTTCCACTATCCTCACGTCTTGGACTGTGTTTGTTTCCCCTCTGGTTGGTTCATGAATCAGCTGCTCCAAGAAGCAGTCATTTATTTCATCTAGAAACTTTATCTCTTTAGCTTGTCCTGCTGTGACACTGTCCCAGTCGATACCGGGGTAATTGAAATCACCCATTATTACTACTCTGTTGTGGCTTTTGTTAGGGGAAAGGAGGTAATGGTATGTTGAGTGTCTACTGGGATTGATGTGTGGGAGAGCTCATGTGGTTTGTTGATGGCTCTTTGCAGAACTTCTGTATGGTGCTTCTTCATCTTTGCAGATACAGCTGCTCTGTGAGATTCAAGATGGGTCATGTAGGCATCATGATTTGCGGTTGTCCTTGATCGGCGCCATCGTTTCTCAAGTTGTCTAAGCTGACGAAGAGATGCCTTTAGGTCGGGTGAGAACCAGGGTGCCTTTTTTCTTCTACCAGTAGTTTTCATGCTTGTTCGGGTGTTGATTACAGCGTTAAGGTTCTTGTTCCATAGGGAGATCATGGTATCCAGGTTTTGTTCGGTTGATTTTAGGAGAGGCTGTGCCTTTTCGAGGATCTCTTCTCTGTTGAATGGGCGGAAGCTTTTAGAGGTTGAAAAGGGGGGGGCTTGTTCAGGGTACGGGGATCTACAGATCTGTAGCAGGAGGGCATTAGGAATCTGATTAGACTGTGGTCAGACCATGGTACTGAGCTTATGGAGAGATCAGATTTATGTATGAGGTGGGAGGCAGCTTGTGGGGCAAATATAAGATCAAGTGTGTTTCCCTTGATATGAGTGGAGGAGTCAATCAGTTGGGTGTATCCCAATGTTTGAACGGTGTCGAGGAAGGCCTTGGTCTGAGTGTCTTGAAGGACGGGGAGGTTGAAGTCACCCAACAACCAGTTTGCCTTGCGTGGTTTGAGGGGTTGCAGGCAAGGTCGATGATGATGGAGAGGTCGTCTGGTGCTGGAGAAGCTGCTCTATAAATCAAATTGATGGTGCATTGTCTGTTTGCTATGGTGAGGTAATCCAGATGAGGTGTGCTATTAGAGGTGATTAGCTGAAATTGTAGGGCATCTTTGGTCAGGATAAATATTCCTCCACCCTTTCGGTCGGTTCTGTGGCATGAGTGTATGGAGAAATTGGGGGGGACGTATTGATGGAGGAGAACAGAATCCGAGGCAGACATCCATGTCTCAGTAACACATAAAATGTCAAGGTTGTGTTCGGCTAGCATATTGGTTATAGCAGGCCATTTTTTACGGATGGAGTGGGCATTTATGAGAGCACATTTGATGTCATGGGGGGGGGTGATTCTTAATTAGGAGAGTGGGCCTGTTGTAGGGCCACATAAATGAGGTGGGGGTGCTGCAAGTATCCAGGCCTCTCTGTCTGGTGACGAGGGGGTGAATGGTACTGTCTCCATGATCCATGTATCGTTGGGATGGGGTTGTATGTGAGTGCTTGTGCTCCGTGGGTGAGTATAAGCAACAACAGGCGAGGGGGTATGATAGGGTAGTTGTGGGTGGGATCATGGTGGGTGCGTGGAGATATTGCTCTGTATCTGTTCGGTGTAGCTTTATAGGTTATGGTAACACTATAATTTGAGCTGACTAGGCTTTCATATGTGAGAGCTTGATAATGAGCAATGGGCAAAGGGTTGGATAACTCGGTATTGGAATTGGTAACAGTTTTGCATTGAGTGGGTTGCAACAATATAATCATATATTTGAAACAGTATGTCAATGGGGTTGCAGCGGTATTACAATAGCATGCAGCAATAGGACAATGGAGTAGTATAACAGTATCAGAATAAAACGACAGTTTCAGAGCTTTGGGGAAGCTTGACAAGGAGCGAATGGCAACAGAATAGTAATAGAGTAGTGCCCTAGGGCGGTATTACATATTCAGGGCTTTGCGTACATATTGAGTACAGACTTGAGAGATCTTTTGGGGACTCGAGTCGGTATTTTGATGTTGCCTATTAGATAGTCGGAGTTAAGTTAGTTGACAGTATCGTAGAAAATATTGTCTGTCTTTTAGGATGTTTTGCGGTGGTCCGACGTCTTTTGGTGAGGCTCTGTTCATGCGTTCTCTCTCAGCTACTGTCATGGGCCAGGTTGGTTCCTTTCGCTGCTTAGGGCCTCCGCCGAAGGGCCACGCCAAAGGGCCCTCTTGTGAGGCCCTCCGGCGCGGGCCCGCCTCTCGGCGCTGCCTTTTATCCCTCTGGACTTGCCCTGATTGGGCAGCACGTGGCGACGATGAGCTCCGATCCCCTTGGGAGAGCTGCTGGATACAGGAGAGGCTTCGGTCCGGGTCCCGCTGCCTTTTATCCCTCTGGAATTGCCCCGATTGGGCAGCACGTGGCGACGATGAGCTCCGATCCCCTTGGGAGAGCTGCTGGATACAGGAGAGGCTTCAGTCCGGGTCCAGCTGCCTTTTATCCCTCTGGAATTGCCCCGATTGGGCAGCACGTGGTGGCGATGAGCTCCGATCCCCTTGGGAGAACTGCTGGATACAGGAGAGGCTTCGATCTGAGTCCTGCTGCCTTTTATCCCTCTGGAATTGCCCCGATTGGGCAGCACGTGGTGGCGATGAGCTCCGATCCCCTTGGGAGAACTGCTAGATACAGGAGAGGCTTCGGTCTGGGTCCCGCTGCCTTTTATCCCTCTGGAATTGCCCCGATTGGGCAGCACGTGGTGGCGATGAGCTCCGATCCCCTTGGGAGAGCTGCTGGATACAGGTGAGGCTTCGGTCCGGGTCCCGCTGCCTTTTATCCCTCTGGAATTGCCCCAATTGGGCAGCACGTGGTGGCGATGAGCTCCGATCCCCTTGGGAGAGCTGCTTGGTACAGGAGAGGCTTCGGTCCGGGTCCCGCTGCCTTTTATCCCTCTGGAATTGCCCCGATTGGGCAGCACGTGGCGGCGATGAGCTCCGATCCCCTTGGGAGAGCTGCTGGATACAGGTGAGGCTTCGGTCCAGGTCCCGCTGCCTTTTATCCCTCTGGAATTGCCCCGATTGGGTAGCACGTGGCGGCGATGAGCTCCGATCCCCTTGGGAGAGCTGCTGGATACAGGAGAGGCTTCGGTCCGGGTCCCGCTGCCTTTTATCCCTCTGGAATTGCCCCGATTGGGCAGCACGTGGCGGCGATGAGCTCCGATCCCCTTGGGAGAGCTGCTGGATACAGGTGAGGCTTCGGTCCAGGTCCCGCTGCCTTTTATCCCTCTGGAATTGCCCCGATTGGGTAGCACGTGGCGGCGATGAGCTCCGATCCCCTTGGGAGAGCTGCTGGATACAGGAGAGGCTTCGGTCCGGGTCCCGCTGCCTTTTATCCCTCTGGAATTGCCCCGATTGGGCAGCACGTGGCGGCGATGAGCTCCGATCCCCTTGAGAGAGCTGCTGGATACAGGAGAGGCTTCGGGTCCTCTGGATTACCTCTGGATTGTTACCTGCTTTAGGATTCAGGCTAAATTCATAACCCAAAGAGTTGATGAGAGTACTCATTGAATGAAATGCCATATAAAGCGGAAATGGCAGCAGGGAATCTCCCTGAAATATTCCTTGCTGAATCTTGATGTTAGGAATGATGTACTGACCAGCTTCATACTTAAGAAATAATGTGGTTCACCATATTGTCATGGTGAACCTAATGTACTCTATCAAACCAATTTAGAAACATAGAAACATGATGACAGAAAAAGACCACATGGCCTATCTAGTCTGTCCTTACATAACAACAACTACAACAGTCCACTTTTTACCTTTAGAGATCCTCTGTGTTGGTCCCATGCTTTTTTGAATTCAGTTACTGTCCTCATCTCTACCACCTCCACTGGGAGACTATTCCATGGATCCACTACTCTTTCCGTAAAGAAATATTTCCGCATATCACTCCTGAATCTATCTCCCTTCACCCTCATCCCATGTCCCCTCGTAGCAGAACTTGCTTTCAATTGAAAGAGGCTCTCTCCCTGAACATTTATGCCACGGAGATATTTAAACATCTCAATCATATCACCTCTATCCCGCCTTTCCTCTAAGGTGTACATATTAAGATCCTTAAGTCTGTCCTCATATGCTTTATAATGAAGCCCATTAATCATTTTAGTAGCAACCCTCTGCACCGACTCCATCCTGTTCACATACTTTTGAAGGTGCGGTCTCCAGAATTGCACACCATACTCCAAATGAGTTCACACCAAAGACTTATACAGAGGCATTATCACCTCCTTTTTTTCTGCTAGCCATTCCTCTCCGTATGCACCCAAGCATCCTTCTAGCTTTTGCCGTCGCCTTTTCTACCTGTTTAGCTACTTTAAGATCATCAGACACAACCACGCCTAGGTCCCGCTCTTCTTTAGTGGACAAAAGTACTTCACCTCCTATACTGTATTGCTCCCTTGGATTACTGCAGCCCAAATGCATGACCTTACATTTTTTAAAATTAAATCCCAGCTGCCAAATTCTAGACCATTCTTCAAGCTTAGCTAGATCCCTCCTCATGTTATCTACACCTTCCTGGGTGTCTACTCTATTGCAGATTTTGGTATCATCCGCAAAGAGGCAAACCTTACCCGACAGCCCTTCCGCTATATCACTAACAAAGATGTTAAAAAGAATCGGACCAAGGACAGATCCCTGGGGCACACCACTGGTAACATCCTTCTCCTCAGAGTGAGCTCCATTTACTTGTACTCTTTGTCGCCTCCCACCCAACCAATTTCTAACCCAAGCAGTAACTTTAGGGTCCATCCCTAGGGTGCTCAGTTTGTTTATAAGTCGCCTGTGAGGAACAGTGTCAAAGGCTTTACTGAAATCTAAATACACCACATCTAGAGCTCTCCCTCGGTCCAACTCCTTGGTCACCCAGTCAAAGAAATCAATCAGATTTGTCTGACAAGACCTGCCTCTGGTGAATCCATGCTGCCTCGGATCCTGTAATCCGCTGGACTCCAGAAACCTCACTATTTTCTCTTTCAGCAGCGTTTCCAATAATTTACTCACCACCGAAGTTAAACTAACCGGCCTATAGTTTTCAACCACATCCTTACTTCCGCTTTTGTGTAAAGGCACCACATGAGCCTCTCTCCAGTCCTTTGGCACCACTCCCGACTCCGAGGCATTGAAAAGGTCAGTCAGTGGAATTGCTAGAACGTCCCCAAGTTCCCACAGTATTCTAGGGTGTATCCCATCCGGTCCCATCGCTTTGTCTACTTTAAGTTGAGCTAGTTTCTCACGAACACAGTCTTCTGAAAATTGTTCAAGATGTCCCTCGCTTCTGTTCTTATTTGTGGGTGTTTTCTGAGGTCCTGCTCCTGGTTCTTCATCTGTGAACACAGAACAAAAATATTTGTTAAGCAATTCCACTTTATCCTTATCAGCTTCTACATATTCCCCCCCTGCACCCTTGAGTCTGAAAATACCACTTTTGCCCTTC
The DNA here is from genome assembly GCA_033557465.1 of Ichthyophis bannanicus. Lineage (NCBI taxonomy): Eukaryota > Metazoa > Chordata > Amphibia > Gymnophiona > Ichthyophiidae > Ichthyophis > Ichthyophis bannanicus. The sequence continues at coordinate 320,416,012 of CM066032.1, forward strand.
CTCTTCTCACTAATATATCTGAAAAATGTCTTATCCCCCCATTTTATTGCATTGGCTATTTCCTCCTCCTTTTATTTATTATCCAAGAGCGTGGGACACTGTCAAAAGCTTTCTTATAATCAATCCATACTATAACGAAATTTCTGCTTTTCTTAGTGCTGCCCATTTTGGCCTTATTTAACAATAACTGGTCTTTGGTTCTTTTTGCTCCCCTCTTATTGCCCTTTTTGCTCTTTTGCCATGATGTTATTGGACTCAATATGATCATATATTCCATCTACATCTATTGCAGTGAACAGCGTATAGATTGTAGATAGACAAGTTATTGGTCTATAATTTTAGGGAATGTTACTTGGGTCCCCCTTTGGAAGGAGAAATGTTTTTTCTGTTATAAGCCATTGTGATGTTAAGTTTGGCTGCTTGATCTATTGATTTTTGCAGTTTGCCAGGTCTTGGTGGCATGGTGTTAACTGTCTGAGCCAAAGGTTGGTCACTCAATCTGGGCCAGGGCTCTTCAAGTTTGGGAATCGTTTCAACCTGCTTTACAGCTCTTCTGTTACTACAAGCCATTCCATAGATTTAATGCTGGATTTTTCTAAATGTTCTGTATGCAAGGTAACCATTCTGCTTCTTGATCGTGCTTTATCTTTATTCCAAGTTTTAATATACTGCCTTTGTATAGGCTTCTCCATAAGGTTTCTGTTTCAGCTTAGGTAGGTGGTGTTTCTATCATATTAATGCTCGTTCCCAATTCCTTGTAGAACTTATTTATTAACAAGTTTTTTATATACCGCCTTTCTTACATTCGAAGATGGTTTATATATAACATAGTAACATTTAGTGTTTTACAATGAACAGGATATTGAACTTCGATTAAGGGGGGGCTAATGTACATCAATGCAGTTTACATAGAACAGTGTTCTTTAGCATTTAAACTTGGGCTAAAGGGGAAAAAATGTACATCAAGTCAGATTTGGGAGATGATAGAACAAGTAAGGAGGAGGGGGATGTAGTGTCAGGTAGGGGAGAAGTGAGCGAATGGCAGAGTTTCATGGGTAATGTTGAAGAGAAGTGGGCTGCTATTCTCCAAAGGCAGCAGAAGGGGTAGGCGGAAGCGGGGATGGGAAGGAGGAGAGTAGAGAGGGGGCGTAGAACTGTGTTGGTTTCTCTAAAACTAGTCTATTTTGATATCTATCTTTTCTGTTTTCTTCATAACTTCACAGTTTTTGCGCTTCTGCTGCTACTTTCAATTTATTGTTGGTACATTTCAGGTCGTCTTCTGTTAATGCAGCATGCTTCAGCTTGATGTCTTGGATCTTCCTCAATATCTTTAATCTTAATCCTTTTAGATATCCGTCTATCAAGGATACCTCTGCACGCAATGATTGTATTTTTCCTTCATTGCGCTTTTTCCAAGGAGGAACTGTTCTCTTTTTCTTCTGGCTCTGAAGTTTAGTTTGTAGTATTCTTGCAGTAATAATTGTAACTGCACAATATTGTATTTGATTTTGGTGATGTCAATAAATGGTTCCTTTATACAGGCATCTGTGAATAAAGGTCCCTGATGCTTCAACTTTGGACCCCTATCATACAGTAAATGGGTAATGAGGGTAACCGGGTGAATTTTTGAAGGCTTACTTTTGGGGTTTGCCATGCTTTAATAAGATGTATACTTCATCTACATAAAAATGAGACATGTCACTAATACAAACACTTCACACTATTGTTCAGTACACTTAAGTATACCTGTATACTTCTAATAGAATAGCAAACAGAACACTGGTATTTATGGCAATACCTTTTATTTTAAAACTTGGTTGGTGGATGGAATTTACATGCATACTTTTGAAGTTAGGGGCCCTCTTGAATTTTTACCATAGAAAGACTACCATGTAAAAGGTTCGTGAAATCCCAGAAGAAAGAAGACAGAGAAAATATCTGAAGAGTGTGAGGAAATGGGGGAAATAATTAGGAAATCAAAACCACAAAAAAGGAGATATAGCTAAGTCAGTATACAAAGAAGCAAAATGTTTTTGTAGATAAATTAATGAAACAATGTTCTGCAGGGATGGGATTATGAGACAGAAGGATAGAAGGCAGGTTCTCCAGGACCAAGCAGTAATCAGTCCTCACATACGGGTGATGTCGGCGCCAACGGAGCCCCCGTGCGGAGCATTTCCCCAGCTTTCATAGAAAGCCTTTGGGAATGCAGCGCGCATGCGCGGTCCCCTTCCCGCCCAAGGGTGCCATCTTGCTCAGTCGTCTTTTTTCCGCGGAGCACCATTTTTTGTTTTTTCACTGGCAGCCCTGACTTTTGACCTTGCAGGGGCCCTTTTTCCCCCGATGGATGCCAGCGGGTTTAAAAAGTGTGATCGGTGCAAGAAACTTATGTCTCTCACCCGACACACATGACTGCTGCCTCTGGTGGCTCGGACCCAATCATGACCCGATGATCTGTGGTCTGTGTGGGAAAATGTCCTCTATGGCGTTACGGAGTCGGCAGCACCAAAAGGAAAGAATCTTCTCTGACTCCGCGTCCGGTCGGGCCCGGACCTCGTCAGAGGCCTCGACATCTCGAGACTCCGGCCCCGAGCAGCGTCGAGGCTCCTCTGAAAGGGGGTCTCCCTCGCGGGAGCATCGTAAGAAGAAAAAACCCGCGAGGGTGGCGTCGGTGGACGCACTTGGCTCCTCGAGGGCCAAGTCGCATAGCCCCGAGCGCCGTCCTGGGTCTTCGGAGTCAGAGAGGCCTGCAAAACAACCTCGTGCGGAGATGGAATCCCCGGGTTACGTGAGTACTGTAGTCCTCGTGGACTCACCTCCAGGGGAGCCAACATCGGGCCCGAGTCGGGGACTGCTGAGTCTCCTGAGCTAGGACTCAGGTTGACGGCCTTGGAGAGCAGCTTGGCTGCTTTCATGGAACAGCAGCGGGCACTGATCGCCGGTCTCACCGGTGCATCTCCCCCAACCACCGGGACATCGACGTACAAGTCGACCCCGGAGGCCGAGCCGATCCTTGAGTCCATGCGAGCTCGAGTCAATCCTTGGCCAAGGTCTCCCTCGGCCTCCCGTTCGGGACCGAGGTCGTCGACGCCGGTACCCTCGGCGGCGGGGCGGATGGCATCGATGCCTGCCCGACCGGAGCCGCTCGATTCCTCCTCCGAGGAGTCTGGCTGGGAGACAGAGGATGAGGAGTCGCCCGACACCTTTTGGAGTCGGTGCATTCCTTCAGACTCGCCCGAGTCCGAGCCTCAGAGAAGGTCCCCCCCGGAGGATACCTGGTTCTCGGATTTCGTGCGGGGCATGGCCAAGGCTTTGGCATTCCCCGCGGATCCCGAGGAGGAGCCTCAAGACGAGGAGCTTGATGCCCTTCAGTATGACTCTCCTCTGAAGGAGGCCTTTACTGTTCCAGTTCCTCCAATGTTGGAACGGTTGCTCTTCCGCGTGTGGGAGGCGCTGGCCTCGACGCAGGTTTTGAGCAAGCGGGTCGATTGCATCTATCGAGTCCGCAAGAGCCCCGGGTTCCAAAAGGCACAATTACCGCACCACTCCATGGTTGTGGAATCGGCCATGCATCTTCTGAAGAGTCAGAAGATGCACTCCTCGGTGCCTCCCGGCCAGGAGGTCCAGAACCTGGATGCCCTCGGTAAGAAGTGCTTCCAGGGCTCTATGCTTGCTTGCCATGTCCAGACCTACCAGCTGTACATGAGCATGTACCTTCGAGACCTGGCAAAGGAGATTGACGAGTTCTCTGCTGGTCTCTCCGAGGAACCTTTGCAGAGGTTCAATGCTCTGTCCTCGGTTATTCGTGAGTGCTCGAAGTTTATATCTCGAGCAGCCTATGATGGCTTCGAGGCTTCGGCCCGAGTAGCCGCGGCCGGCATCGGTGCACGCCATCAGGTTTGGCTACAGTCATCGGACCTCGAGCCATGGTTGCAGGACAAGTTGGTCGATGTCCCCTGCCGAGGTGAAAACCTCTTTGGCAAGCCCATGGCTGACAAGGCTGCCGAACTCGAGACTGAGACTCTTACCCGGACAAGGCTGTCCAGAAAAACCTCTGCCCCTTCTCAGAAGAAGAAGGGCTCGGGGAAAAAGACCTTTTACCCGAGGAAGTCATCTGCCTATAAACAGTACCCTCATTATCAGGCCTCTGTAGCTCCCCAACAGGGTCAGCAGGCCAAGGGGCAGGGTCATGGGCCCCTTAGGCAGAAGGCCCCAAGCCTCCTACTCCGGCTCCTGCTCAGCAGGGAGGGGGATTTTGACTGCATTGGCATAGCCTCTCCTCCTCAGCTGGCTCCCATCAGCACTGGAGGCAGGCAGGCCCTGTTCGCCCACAGGTGGTCAGCCGTCACAAGGGATACGTGGGTTCTAAGTATAGTCCAGAAGGGCTATCTCCTCCACTTCCACCAGGTACCCCCTCCTATTTTCCAGGGGAGCCTCCCAGACTCCCTCTGCACAGGGACTTACTCCTGCAGGAGTTGGCAGGCCTTCTAAAGGATCAGGCAGTGGAACCGGTGCCCCACCACCTGAAAGGTCACGGCTTCTATTCCAGCTACTTCCTGGTACCAAAACGAACAGGAGGCCTCAGACCCATCCTAGACTTGCGAAACCTGAACAAGTTCCTGGAGAGGGAAAAGTTCAAGATGCTTACCCTTGGAATCCTGCTGCCCTACCTCCAGCAGGGAGATTGGCTATGCTCCTTAGATCTAAAGGATGCTTATACTCACATCCTTATTCATCCAGACCACAGATAATATCTCAGATTTGTAGTGGGAGGAAACCATTATCAGTACAGGGTACTGCCTTTTGGCCTTACATCCGCCCCCAGGGTATTCACCAAGTGCCTGGCGGTGGTGGCGGCCTACCTCAGGGTTCAGGGCCTCTTTGTCTTTCCATATCTGGACGATTGGCTCATCAGGGGTCAGTCCCCACAAGAGGCCAATCAAGCCACCCTTCGCACTGTCGCTCTGCGTCAGCACCTGGGGTTTGTCATAAACTTTGCAAAGTCCAGTTTGCATCCCTCCCAGAACATGGAGTTCATAGGAGCTTGACTGGAGACCTTTCAGGCAAAGGCCTTTCTACCAGTGGACAGGGCCCACAGATTGATGGCTCTAGCAAGGCTATTCCACAGCAATTCTCTAGTCTCCACCAGACAATTCCTGAGGCTCTTAGGCCACATGGCATCCACTGTCCATGTAACTCCAAATGCCCGTCTACACATGAGACCAGCTCAGTGGGGCACCAGGCCACAGGAAGCCTCGCGGACAAAGTGAGGGTGTCCAGCCTACTACAATCTTCTCTGCAATGGTGGCTTCATCTTCCGAATCTAGTGCAAGGGGTGCCTTTTCAGGCACCTCCACACTCTCAGGTGCTGACAACCGATGCTTCTCTACAAGATTGGGGTGCACATTGCCAAGGGGCATGTACTCAAGGCCTGTGGACTCCTTGGGAGGCTGCACAGCAGATCAATCTCTTAGAACTGAGAGCTATCCGCTTAGCCCTGAGAACTTTCTCTCATCTTATCTCTTACCAGTCCGTCTTAGTTAAGACAGACAATCAAGTGGCTATGTTCTATGTGAACAAACAAGGGGGCACAGGGTCCCATCTTCTCTGTCAGGAGGCACAGAAACTGTGCTCCTGCCAGTCGATCATGGGATTCTTCTCAAAGCAGTCTACCTCCCAGGTCAGGAGAATTACCTGGCGGACAGATTGAGCAGGATTCTGCAGCCGCACGAATGGCAGTTGAACCCTTTAGTGGTTCAACAGATCTTCCTGAGATGGGGACTTCCAACCATGGATCTCTTTGCCAGTCCTCTGAACCGTCAACTTCCCAGGTTCTGCTCCAGACAACCACATCCTCTGAGTAGCAGCGGATGCGTTTCTCATTCCATGGTCTACAGGCCTCCTATATGCGTTTCCTCCCACGCTTCTAGTGTCCAAGACACTATTCAAGGTGATCCGGGACAAGGCCTCAGTGATTCTGGTGGCCCCCAGGTGGCCAAGGCAGCCCTGGTTCCCACTACTGTTGCAACTAGCGGTGGACACTCCTCTTCCTTTGGGGATGCAACCCGATCTCCTGTCTCAGGAGCAGGGATCTCTCTTGCACCCCAATCTCCAGTCCCTCAATTTGATGGCCTGGCTGCTGAAAGGGTAGTCCTAGCGCCTTTACTCCTGCCTAGGGAAGTGGAGGACGTAGTCTTGGCCTCTAGGAGGCAGTCCACCAGAAAGTCTTATGCCCTTAAATGGTGTAGATTTTCTGCCTGGTGTACTCAACACAATGAATACCTTCTCATGCCTGGTACCAGTGGTGGTGCAGTATTTGCTTCACCTGTCCAACCTAGGCCTTAAGTCCAATTCTGTTAGAGTTCATCTTGGTTCTCTTTGAGCACATCACTCACAGGTGGAGGGTCAGTCTCTCTCCAGTCATCCTTTGGTGGCCCGCTTCCTCAGAGGCCTGCTTTTGCTTAAGCCTCCAGTACGTCCACCAGCCCCTGAATGGGATTTAAATGTGGTCTTGCAACGGCTTATTTGCCCACCATTTGAACTTATGGCTACTTGCCCTATGCATTTTTTGTCTTGGAAAATGCTATTTCTGGTAGCCCTTACACTCAGCGAGTGAGTGAGCTTCAGGCCCTAGTTTCAGAAGCACCTTATACTAGGTTCTATAAGAACAGGGTAGTCTTACGGACTCACCCTAAGTTCCTTCCAAAGGTTGTCGTCTCCTTCCACCTCAATCAGGAGGTGGTTCTTCCGACTTTCTTTCCCAGGCCTCATGCTAGCTGGGCTGAGATGGTCCTGCATACCCTGGACTGTAGGAGGGCGTTGTCCTTCTACTTTGACCGTACGCGGGAGCACCGGAGGGCAGTTCAGCTCTTCATCTCATATGACCCCAATAAGTTGGGGTTGGCTGTCTCCAAGCATACCTTGTCCATATGGGTAGCTGACTGCATCACCTGGACTTACAGGGCAGCCGGCCTCTCGTTGCAGGGTCGCGTTACGGCTCACCGTGTCAGGGCGAAGGCTGCGTCAGTGGCTCATCTCCACTCTGTTCCGTTGGCAGTCATCTACCGGGCCGCTACTTGGTCTTCAAGCCAGACTTTTGCGGCCCACTACTGCCTTGAGAGGGAGTCCCGCAGGGACAGTGCTTTTGGGCAAGCGGTACTCCATAATCTCTTTGAGGTCTAGGAAACTCCTACTCTCCAGCCCTGGTGTTGGGCTACCTGTCGGGGGCGTTATCGGAGAATATTCTGTTCTTGCATGCTGAGGCTCTAGAGGGAGCTCATTTTTCAGTTTGGGGCCTCTGGTAGCCCTAAGCTAGGGAGTCTCATATGTGAGGACTGATTTCCTGCTTGGTCCTGGAGAAAGAGTAGTTACTCACCTGTAACAGGTGTTCTCCAGGAGCAGCAGGAATCAGTCCTCACAACCCTCCCTCCTCCCCTTGGAGTTGCAGTCATATGATTTATTTTTGCTTTTTTTGCTGTCTTTTAGCTATGTCATCAGACTGAGCAAGATGGCACCCTTGGGCGGGAAGTGGACCGCGCATGCGCGCTGCATTCCCAAAGGCTTTCTATGAAAGCTGGGGAAATGCTCCGCACGGGGGCTCCGTCGGCGCCGACGTCACCCTTATGTGAGGACTGATTCCTGCTGCTCCTGGAGAACACCTGTTACAGGTGAATAACTACTCTAACATGTAACAGGCCTCAAGATTAAAACAGGAATAGTGAACAAATACTTTTTTGAAGAAGGGATGGGAAAGAACCGCTGATTTATGCGAGGAGGAAGAAATTCCAGTCTATTTGCAGAAGAAAGTACATTTGGAACCAGCAAAAGTGAAAGTGGGCAAATGAATGGGGCCATATAGATTTCATTGTAAGATAATGTTATCTCCAGGAACAAGCAGGAATGAGTCTTCACATATGGGTATCGTCAGTACCGACGGAGCCTGCGCGGGAACGCTCCCCAGCGTCCGAAAGGAAAGCTTTTGGGAGCATCCCACAGCGCCTGCGCGCTGCCTTCCTGCCTTTCCCAACCGTCTCTCTCCAGTTCTTCTTTTCCGCGGAGCCAGCAAGTCGTGTTTCCTGTCACCGCTGAAGAATTTCTTATTTTCTTATTTCTTATTTTCTTTAGTCGCGTGTCTGCCTTCTCGAGGATCGGTACCACCGGTCTCTATTCTTTCTTTTAAAATTTTTTCTTTCTGCTTCAGTGCATTTTCTCCTGTGGCCCTAGGCCTACAGTCTTTTTCCTCATGGAAAGGCCCGCCTCCGGGTTTAAAAAGTGCACAAAGTGCAGTGGCACTATTTCTGTCACAGACACCCATGACTGGTGTCTAAAATGTTTAGGTCCTGATCATTCCATCGCGGATTGTGAGTCCTGCTCCATGATGTCTAAAAGAGGGTTACAGAATCGGGCAGCCAAGCTCAGTACCCAGTTTCCCTCCGATGCAGCTTCCGTGGCATCGACGTCTTCCAGGGCTGCTTCTTCATCCCATGGATCTCAGGTAACAAAACTTAAGTCCAGTCGATCCTCAAAGGGTACATCTCCCTCTAAGTATCGAGATGTGCCCGAACTACTTATTGAGGAATCCACACCGGCAAAATTACCCCAGCGGGAGGCTCCGGCTTCCAAAGCATTATCTATGGGGTCACAGGTTGACATCGATGGCACGGCCTCGACCGATCACCTGTTACAATGTTCTGGGGTACCGGCGGTTCCCAGTACCGACATCCAGACATTGGTGGCGTCGATGGATCAGAATATTCTGACCATGCAGCGGGCTATTATGGCCTTCATACAAGCTGCGATGCCCTCGGTACAACAACAACCTCCGTTGTCGATACCGATTCCGGTTCCGGATCCAGCTCCGGTTCCGATACCAGTACCGCTTGCATCGGCATCAGCATCGAAAGCAGCGATACGGTATCCAGTGGTGCCTGTTAGTACCGATTCGGTACCAATGACTCCCGATGTCGATACCCCTCGATACTCGTATCGGGCTCTGCGAGAGCATCCAGACAGTCGATACTTCGATTCCTCTGAAGAATCTGATGCATCAGAGGTTTCCATCGAAGCATCGGAGATCCGTCCTCAGGAACCCTCTTCTCCCAAAAGGAGAATGTCTCCTCCTGAGGACTTGTCTTTCCAGGACTTCATCAGGGAGGTGGCCAGAAACCTGTCCATTGCAGTTGCCTCTGAAACTGAGCCCAGAGCCAAAAAATTGGATATTCTTCAATATCCTAAGGCTCCTAAAGAGGCAGCCATTTTACCAATACATGAGATTCTTTATGACCACATGTTAGGTATATGGGAAACTCCTCTTACCACCTCTCGTTTTTCTCGCAGGTTGGACACTATGTATCATGTTCCTCCTTGTCCTGGATTTCATAAGACTCCGCTTCCTCACCATTCTATTGTGGTAGAGTCTGCTATGAAAAAAATCAAGAGTACAAAAAGACACTCATCTGCTCCTCCAGGAAGAGAATGCAGAACTTTAGATGCTTTTGGCAGGAAAATCTTCCAGGCCAGTATGCTTGTAGCCAGAATCAACTCCTCTAGCCTCTATATGGGGATGTTTCTAAAAGAGGTTACAGATCATCTACACACCTTATCTCCTTTTATGTCAGAAGATAAGAGAGAAGAATATATTACCTGGCTTAAACATGCTCAGGATGTATCCAAGTTTTCCAACCGTGCAGCCTTTGACTCCTTTGAGGGTGCCAGTAGAGCTTCGGCTATTGCCATAGGCACACGCAGAGTAGCTTGATTACAAGCCTCTGATTTGGAATCCTGGGTACAGGATGGTCTGGGCAACCTTCCCTGTACAGGGGAAAATCTGTTTGGCAAAGACTGGCAAGCAAAAGCCACCCAGATGGATGCTGAAAATTCTGCTTTAGATAGACTCTCAAAGTCTACTACTACTCCTTTCAAAAAAGAGGTTATTCAAGAAAGGATCTTTCCCAAAAAAAGGGAAATTTTCTTCTGGTTGTGGTCAGGCCTCTTCTCAGGGTCGTTTTGCTACAAAGTGGCAACAACCAAAACAGGCCAAGCCTCAGGCTGCGAGGACTGCTACGGCCCAACAGCCTCAGCCTCCTCAGGGCCTTTGACTTTCCACTAGAGAACTTAGCTTTTCTGGCTCTAGAACATCCAAAGCCTCTCACCATCCCAGGAAGGTTAGCTCACTTTGCTCCCAGATGGGAACAAATCACAGCAGAGCACTGGACCCTCTCCATTATAAGGGAGGGTTACAAACTACATTTCTTGAACCTTCCTCCTTACACCATGGTGAAACAGTTCAGCTCTCCAACTTCTCTTCTCGACCTTCTAGGTCAAGAGATTGCTACCCTTCTTTCCCAAGGGGCAATAGAAGAAGTACCCCTTCTTCAACAGGGTTCAGGGTTCTACTCCCCCTATTTCTCATCCCAAAGAAAACAGGAGGCTACAGACCCATCCTAGATCTCAGAGAGTTGAACAAGTTTCTATACAAGGAGAAATTCAAGATGATTTCTCTGGGTACTCTCCTTCCATACCTCCAGAGTCAGGACTGGCTTTGTTCTCTAGATCTCAAGGATGCGTACACCCATGTCCTCATCCATCCAACACACAGAAGGTTCCTTTGGTTCCTTTACCAAGGAAAGCACTACTAATACAGAGTGCTTCCTTTCGGTCTGGCCTCTGCTCCAAGAGTGTTCACAAAATGCATGGCAGTGGTAGCTGCATTTTTACGCACTCTGGGGATATTCGTATTCCCATATCTGGACGACTGGCTCATCCGAGCTCCATCCCAGTCAGAGGCCCAGACCTCCCTGGCCTGCACAAAGCATCTTCTTCAGTATCTGGGACTGGTGATCAATATTCCCAAATCCCATCTCACCCCTACTCAGTCTTTAGAGTTCATAGGGGCCTTACTGGATACTACAACTGCAAGAGCCTATCTTCCCCAGGCCCGTTGCCTACGCTTGGTGCAGTTAGCCTCCCAGATTCAGTTAAAATCCCATTTAACTGCTCGAGAGATGCTACAGCTCTTAGGCCACATGGCATCCACAGTGCATGTGGTTCCTTATGCTTGCCTTCACATGAGGGCAGCTCAGTGGACTCTATTCACTCAATGGACCCAGGCATCAGGTTGCCTGTCAGACAAAATAGCAACCTCCAGTCGCCTCTTTTGGTCCCTCCACTGGTGGAAATCCACTCAAAATCTGTTGTTGGGGTCCCCCTTTGAACAGGTGCTACCCCAAGTAACCCTTACAACAGATGCCTCTCCAAAGGGTTGGGGAGCTCACCTTCAAGATCTCTCCACTCAGGGCATCTGGTCTCCACAGAAGATATCTCTCCATATCAACCTCTTAGAGCTCAGAGCAATCGTTTTGGCTCTCAGAGTATTTCGCACCCTGCTCAGCTACAAGACAGTCCTCATCCATACGGACAATCAGGTAGCCATGTTCTGTGTGAACAAGCAGGGGGGGACGGGCTCTCTGTCGCTTTGCAACGAAGCTCTGAGATTGTGGGCCTTCGCCAGAGAGCATCAAATCCATCTCATGGCAGTGTATCTTCCAGGGGTTCAAAACTCTTGGGCAGACAGACTCAGTCGAGTTCTGCTTCCACACGAATGGTCCCTCCATGGGGACCAGATAGCCAGGATTTTCCGGATTTGGGGTACCCCAGACATAGACCTATTTGCAAGTCCGTGGAATGCCAAACTTCCTCGGTTTTGTTTCAGGATTCCATGTCAGGGAGTTCAGGCCAGAGATGCCTTCCTCCTTCACTGGGGTCAAGACTTCCTCTATGCCTTTCCACCTATTCCCCTCATCCCCAAGACTCTGTTCAAGCTTCAGAGAGACAGAGGATCTATGATCCTCATAGCACCACATTGGCCACGCCAAGTGTGGTACCCTCTACTTCTGCATCTCTCTCAAGCTCCCCTCCCTGGACCTGGGGTCTGCTCCAGATCTCCTCTCCCAAGAGGAGGGAACCCTGTGGCATCCAAATCCTCAGTCTCTTCATTTCAAAGCCTGGTTGCTGAAGGCCTAGACCTTCAAGATTTACACCTTTCTCAGCAAGTGAAGGATATCCTTCATGCTTCCAGAAAGCCTTCCACCAGACGCTCTTATGCTTTTAAATGGAGAAGGTTTTCCATTTGGTGTTCAGAAAATGGTCTTAACCCTTCTGCAATACCTTTGAATTCGTTACTAGACTATTTGCTGCATTTATCCCATGCAGGCCTTAAAACAAATTCAGTCAGAGTCCATTTGAGTGCTATTGCAGCATCCCTGAAGCCTCTTAATGGACAACCTATTTCCTCTCATCCTCTTTTAGCAAGGTTCATGAGAGGCCTTCTTTTAACTAAACCTCCCATTAGACCACCTCCAGTGGCATGGGACTTAAATCTGGTTCTTGGCCAGCTTATGAAGCCACCCTTAGCCACTACCTTCTTGAAATTCCTTTCCTGGAAGGTTATTTTTCTCATTGCACTCACCTCAGCTCGCCGTATCAGTGAGTTACAAGCTCTAGTGGCTAATCCTCCTTATACAAGGTTCCATCATGACAAGGTAGTTCTCAGAACTAATCCACACTTTATGCCTAAAGTGGTCTCACCTTTTCATCTGAACCAGGAGGTATATTTGCCTGTCTTTCCAGGGCCTCATGCATCAAGTGCAGAGAGGAGTCTTCATACCCTGGATTGCAAAAGAGCACTTGCTTTCTATTTACAAAGAACACAGCAACATAGAAAGTCCTCTCAACCTTTTGTTGCTTTTGATCCTTCTCATTTAGGACTTCCAGTCTCTAAGAGAACACAAGTGCAATAGGAATGAGCAGGGCCCGCTAAAGGGTCAAGCCTGTAAGACTCTAGTCCAGGACATTGACACTTAAGGGAGCCAAAAGCCTGCCACAGCAGAGCTTGTGGTTTTGCAGCCGCCTCTCTGTGCTGCTTTGACCAACTCAGCTGCTGATATAGGAGGTTGGAAAGGCAAGAATGGGCACTTCCAATTTCTCACAAAAACACAGGAAGTGCTTGCCTTTTGCATTTCAGTCATACTACAGTGCTGGCAACAGAGTTGGATGAAGAACTACAAAAAAGACTACAAAAAGAGACTGCTACTTCTGGAGAGAGAGATCTGCAATTGTAAGTATTTACTTCTGAGAATTTTTTTCTAAGTCTTGGGGAAAAGAGAATTCTTTAGATTAAAGCAGATTAATCTGTGTAAATTAGAATCCAGTGTATTTGTTAAATCAGTCAGGGCCTAGTATCAGCAAAGAGCTTTTAGTTAAATTGAAAACGCAACAGGTAGATTTAAGTTTAAATTTAAATCCCAGCAGAGGGCTTTCAGTTTAAAATCAGAACACAGAAGAGAGCTTCTAGTTTAAATTTAATACTCAGGCCTATTATTTAATACTCAGGCCTATTATCAGCAAGCAGCTTTAATTTAAATCAACTCAGAGTATAACTTGGTATAAAAGGAAAAACAGGATAAGTATTCCTTGAGCAATGCTTCCTATCTAGAAGGCCTCTCTGTAAAGGTCTTTAGAAACAGAGGCCTTCTAGATAGGAAGCAAGAGACCTGTGAAATTGTTTTAAATAGGTGTTAAAGCCAAGGGACAGATCAAAGGGCCATTTTGAAAGACTCCCTCTATCCAAGCAAGGGCTGTGTGAATCACCCAGGATATTGGTCACAGATTACCTTAAAAGCACAGGACAGGGTACTGTGTAGCAGCCAGCTTTTAATAAATCTTCTTTTCCTCCCTCCCTCCCCCCCAACTCCCACCCACCCCTGGGATAATCATAGCTTTATAAGTGCTTAAACCTCTTAAAGGAAAGGAGATGCCATATTCACTCTCAGGTGCAGCTGTTTATCCTCATCAGGCATACATTAAGGACCTGAGATTAGTTAAACTTGAGGTGAACAAAGTCCATTAAACGTATTAGGTATAGTTTTATTAATATAAGTATCCCCAGCAAACAACTTAAATATCTTTATCTTTATTTTGCCATTTGATAGACCGCTCTTGTCGAAAGATTAGAGCGGTGTACAATAAAAAGTCCACGCCACTAAGCTATAGAAAAAGGAACGCCATATTTGTAATAGGAAAGAGGGAGAAAGGACAGCATAAAACAAATACAATAATAGCACAAGACACAGACCAGACAGAAACTCAAGAAGGAGAACGAACATAGGGTAGGGAAACCATAACAGCAAAAAGGGAAATGACAATACAAAAGCCAATCATGGTAACAGCATGAGAAACAGGCCAAAGAAAGACTCAGGGAGGGACGTCAGGGGGGAGGTCAAAGGCTTGTCGGAACAGATAGGTTTTCAGCAACTCTTTAAACTTGGGATATGAGGGTTCCAGCCGGAGGGAGGGTGGTAGAGCGTTCCAAAGTGAGGGGCCTAGGAAAAAGAAAGCTGAGTGACGAGTCTGTTCCAGATGTGCTTGTGACGGAGAAGGTAAGGACAAGCGATTGGCATGTAGGGAACGAAGTTGACGGTACGATGTGTGAAGGGAGATAAGATCAGCCAGGTAGAGAGGATTAGATGTGTAAATGGCTCTATCTATTAGAATAAGAAATTTATAATGAAATCGAAAACGGAGAGGCAACCAATGTAAGCGAAACAAGATGGGAGTGACATGCTCAAAGCGGTGGGAAAATGTGATAAGACGGGCTGCCGTATTTTGAATGAGCTCTAGATGCTTAAGCTGATAAGTGGGAAGGTTAGCTTGGAAGATATTGTAGTAATCAAGTCTGCTGATGACCAAGGCCAGAACTAGGGTAATCAATGAAGTAAAAGGGAGAAGGGAACGGACAGCTCTAATTTGTCATAGAGCTGCAAAAGAACACAACCCTAAAACTAAGATGCAAACAGCAGTCCAGCAGCGAGATAGGGGATTTCCAGTCTCTTGCATTGAGTGTCACATGTATGATTTTCTCCCATTTGGTGAGGGGTCTTACATATGCACTCAGTGCAGAGAGCTCTTTGCTCTCAGGGAACAAGTCCGATCTCTTGAGGCTAGAGTAGCAGACTTGGAGGACATAAGGAAGACAGAGAGATACATAGACAAGACCTAGAGGGATATATATTACTGAAGTCCTCCTCCAGTCTGGCAGCATCCCTGTTGCCATAGAGGAGAGAGGTCGAGTGACATGAGAGCATCATCCTGGTGTGACAGGAAGTGATCCTGTAGCTAGGACCTGTCCTCCAGGTGATGTAAAACCCTCTTGCACTGAGGAGGTTTCTCCAGGGCTATGTCCCTACGAGGGAAGGGACAGCAGTTATAGTTGGTGATTCGATCATTAGGCATGTAGATAGCTGGGTGGATGGTGGACGTGAGGATCGCCTGGTAACATGCCTGCCTGGTGTGAAGGTAGCGGACCTTATGGGCCACCAGACAAGGTTGTGCTGGGGAGGAGTCTGCTGTCTTGGTACATGTTGGTGCCAATGACATAGGAAAGTGTGGTAAGGAGGTGCTGGAGACCAAATTTAGGCTTTAGGTAGGAAGTTGAATACCAGAACCTCCAAGATAGCATTCTCTGACATGCTTCCTGTTCCACACGCAGGACCCAAAAGGCAGGCACAGCTCCGGAGTCTCAATGAATAGATGGTGCAAGGAAGAGGGTTCTGGATTTGTTAGGAACTGTGGAACATTCTGGGGAAAGTAGGGGCTTTTCCAAAGGGATGAGCTCCACCTTAACCAGGATGGAACTCGGCTGCTGGCATTAACCTTTAAAAAGGAGATAGAGCAGCTTTAAACTAAATAATAGGGGAAAGCCGACAGTCGCCGAAGAGCGCATGGTTCAGAACAATATATCCTTGAAGGATACTAGCAAAAGATTGAAGTTAGGGCATATCAGCAGAGAGATTCCATTAAAGACAAAAGTAACCCAAATGCCCTCAAGCACAGAGCAAATATTCCAAATTACCCATACTTACCAATAAGCATATTAATATGAATAAAATGCAGCCTCTAAAATGTTTGTTTGCAAATGCTAGAAGTCTAAAAAATAAAATGGGAGAGTTAGAATATATAGCACTAAATGAGAGGTTAGATATGATTGGTATCTCAAACATGGTGGAAGGAGGTCAACCACTGGGACACTGATACTTGGGTACAAACTATATTGAATGATAGAGCTGATCAAATTGGTGGAGGGGTTGCACTCTGTTAGAGAGGGCATTGAGTCACAAAGGATTAAACGTTTGCAGGAAACAAAATTCACTGTAGAATCTCTATGGATTGAAATTCCATGTTAGAAGGGGAAGGCGATGGCAGTAGGGGTGTATTATTGACCGCCTGGCCAGAATGAATAAATGGATGATGAAATGCTCAAAGAAATCGGAGAAGCTAGCAAAAGTTACAGCACAGTAATAATAACACAGGTCTGCAAAAAAAATTTTTTCGAGAGCTGTTTTGGTTATTCCACGTAATCTTTGTTTTTTGGTGCGCTGAATCCGAAAATTACCTCTATTTTGTCATAGGACATCACGTTTCCTGACAATTTAGGTAACTATGTTAAATAAGGCAATACCTCAAAATAAATGGAAATAGACTTATAAAATTAAAGTTTTATTACAATATTTTCATGACAATCCTTTTCTGAACTGAAATGAGCTCACCTACACACACTAAAGTCGATGCCTCTTCCTTGTGAGGCTCCTCTTGGTGCATTTACGCTTGTGAGTAGCATCTGGAATGTCTCTCTGAAGCATCCAACAGTAGTCTGCCATCACTGTAATGCTCCATTTTCCCTGGTATCTCCTTTCCATCTCTTTAATGTCTTGGTGGAATCGTTCACCTTGTTCCTCACTCACAGCTCCCAAATTTTCAGGAAAGTAGTCAAGGTGGGACTGGAGGAAATGCACTTTCAAACTCATCAGGCAACCTAAAGCTTGAAATGCTTTCAGCATTCGTCTGACGATCATTTTGTAGTGAGGATCTTTGTTATTGCCTAAAATTTCTGTACGACTTCTTTAAATGCAATCCACCCTTCTTTTTGAGGATCCATCATGGTATTGACAAACTCTTGATCAACTATAAGCCTTCTAATGTCTGGTCCGACGAACACACCTTCCTTCAATTTTGCCTCCGACAGGCCTGGAAACTTGGTGACCAAGTATTTGAAGCATTCTCCATCTCTTGGAAGTGATTTTACGAATTGCTTCATCAATCCCAATTTTATGTGTAGAGGTGGTAGAAGAACTTTATGGGAAGGTACCAAAGTTTCTCGGACGACATTTTTTTCACCGACTGTTAGCACCCTCGGCTGCCAACTCTTCTTGGTCCAGTGATTTTGTCAGTCTCGACTGTCCCATAGACACAGAAAACAAGGATATTTGGTATACCCAGCTTGTTGCCCGAGCAGCATGCACAAGACCTTCAAGTCCCCACACACTTGTCTGCCATGGTCTTCATATTTAAGTTTACGAAGAACCAATTCCAAGTTCTCGTAGGTTTCCTTCGTGTACGGAATGACCTACAGGTATGGAAGCGTAAAAAACATTGTTGAGTAAAACTGCTTTGAGACTTCTTTTTGAAGAATCTATAAAAAGACGCCATTGCTCTGAATCATATTGGATTTTAAATTGACCCATCAGACCTTCGACATCGATGCAATAAACCAACTTGTCTTCCTGGGCGAAGTAAGGAACGAACTCCTTTTCACAATGTCTGAACCATGAAGATGACACTCCTGGCAACAATAAATTCCTGCTTTTCAGCCTTGATCCGAGTAACTCAGTGGCATCTTTGGGAAGATTCAAGTCTCTTACCAAATCATTCATCTCCTCCTGAGAAAACAATTTTGGCCTTGTATCATCTTCAAAGTCAGAACTTGATTCGTCATCTGGTTCAGGTATGACTTCACTTTCATTGGAGCTAGGTATCTCTTCCAAAGTAGCAGGGGGCTTGGGTACTGGTATATCTGTGCCATGGGGGATGGGACAAATTGTCGAGTGAAGATTGGGGTATGAAATGGAATGCTTCCATTTGGAATTAAACCCTTTCACATCGCATGAACAAAAGTAACAGTCATCACTATGGTTCTTTTGCTCTCGCCATACCATAGAAATCCCATAACGGAAAGATTTTTTCTTACCCTTGAACCAGTTTCGGAGGTCCTCAACACACCGTTTGCACACTTTATGAGGCGCCCAGACTTTATCTTGATCTCCAATTTTTAGTCCAAAGTATGCAAAGTATATTTTTTTCACAAAGTCTGTAATATTCTGCTGTTGCTTCAACACTGTATATTCACCACAGATGAAACAGAAACTGTCTGGCGAATTAATACACTTTCGCGGAGCCATAACATAACGGTTGAAGAATGACGAGCTAACACGAATTGCGATGAAAAAGTGTGAACAGCCTAGAACCAAGAACCTGATGATCATTCGTGCACAAGTGTGGCATGCAGGAGAGAGCAGCTCTGTGTCTGTACACGAGACATCACAGTGCTGGCCACGACCCCCTGCACTGACCGGAGCTGCTGCTATCTGCTCTGTGTCTCCCTCCCACTGGATTCTTCAGGAAAGATTAACCCCTTCTACCATTAGAAGCACGGACTTAAAACTTGCTTAGCTTATGTATATATTGCTGACCATCAGATTTACAGTGCTATATTTTTTTTTACAAAATTCGGACAACCCCTTTAAGGTTTTTTTGGCATTTTATATCTTAAATGCACTTATGTGAATTAATATTAATTTGAGTTAATAGTAATTTGAAAAAAATTGATAAATTTGAAGACAATTTTGCATGTTGTGGCAAATCATGACGTCTAGGAGTTTTTTCAATATTTTGTTTTCAGCATTTTATTTTATTTGGGTTCCTCTCTTGGTTTGACTTTGTTTCAGCACACCAAATATATGGAAATTAGATGAAAATAATCAAACAGCTTTTTAGTCGCAGACCTGTGTAATGGGTGGTTTCAATTACCACGGTATCGACAGGGTCAGTATCACGACAGGACATACTAGGGAGATAAAGTTCCTAGATGAAATAAATGACTGCTTCTTGGAGCAACTGGTTCATGAACTCACCAGAGGGGAAGCCATTTTGAACCTTAGTGGAACACAAGATCTGGTGCAAGAGGTAAAGGTATTGGGGCCACTTGGCAATAGTGACCATAGCATGATCACGTTTGATTTAATAAATGGAGGAAGGATGGCAAGGAAATCCACAGTACTATCTTTTAACTTTCAAAAGGTAGACTATGATAAAATGAGGAAAATAGTTAAGAAAAAACTAAAAGGAACAGTTGCAAAGGTTTAAGATTTACATCAAGCATGGGTGGTGTTTAAAAATACTATCTTGGAAGCCCAGACCAGTTGTATTTAAGAAGAGTGGCAGGAAATACAAAAAATTGCCAGTATGGTTTAAAGGTGAGGTCAGAGAGGCTGTTGCCAAAAAAGCATCTTTCTGGAAATGGAAAAAGGAGTCAAATGACACAAACTGGAAACAACATAAGCACTGGCAAGTTAGATGCAAGGCATTGATAAGGCAAGCAAAGAGGGAATTTGAGAAGAAGATAGCTGTGGAAGCAAAAATGCATAATAAAGACTTTTTCAAGTACATTCGTAGCAAAAAAACTATGAATCAGTTAGACCATTAGATGATAGAGGGGTAAAAGGGGCACTAAGAGGGAACAAGGCCATAGCGGAGAGACTGAATGGATTCTTTGGTTCAGTCTTTACTGAGGAAGATGTAGGGATGTTACCCATGATTGAAATAATATTTAAAGGTGATGCCGCAGAAGAATTGAGAGATATCGATATACCGGGAAGATGTATTACAACTATTTGATAAACTGAAGAGTAGCAAATCACCTGGACCAGATGGTGTACATCCAAGGGTGTTGAATGAACTGAAATGTGAGATTGCAGACCTACTATTAGTAATCTGTGAACTATCATTAAAACCATCTGTAATACTTGGATTGGAGGATGGCCAGTGTAATGCCTGTGTCCCTTGGGGAAACTGCTAGGTACATATGACCTAGATTGGCCACTGTTGGAAACAGAATACTGGGCTTGATGGACCTTGGTCTGACCCAGTATTGCATATCTTATGTTTTTATGTTTAAAAAGGGTTCCAGGAACCATTTGGGAAACTACAGACCGGCGAGCCTGATTTCAGTACCAGGAAAAATGGTAGAACCCATTATAAAGAACAAAATTACTGAACATGTAGATAGTCATGGCTTAATGGGAGACAGCCAACATGACCTTAGCCAAGGAAGGTCTTGTCTTACTTATCCATTATGTTTTTTTTAAGGTGTGAATAAACGGGTAGACAAAGGTGATTTGGTTGATATAGTGTATCTGGATTTTTAGAAAGCCTTTGACAAGGTCCCACTTGAGAGACTCTTGGCGAAACTAAAATGTCATGGGATAGGAGGCAGTGTACTACTGTGGATCAGGAACTGATTAAAAGATAGAAAGCAGAGAATAGGGCTAAATGGCGAATTTTCTCAGTGGAGAAAGGTGAATAGTGGAGTACCCCAGGGATCTATGCTGGATCTGCTGCTTTTTAACATATTTGTAAATGACCTGGAAATGGGAATAACAAGTGAGGTAATCAAATTTGCAAATGACACAAAATTATTCAAAGTTAAAACCTAAGAGGATTGCAAAAAATTGCTAGAGGACCTTGATAAATTGGAAGACTGGGCATCCAAATGGCAGATGAAATTTAATGTGGAGAAGTACAAAGTTATGCACCTAGGAAAGAACAACACAAACTATTGCAAGTTTCCATATTAGGAGCCACCACCCAGGAAAGAAATTAGGTGTCCTCATGGATAACATGTTGAAACCCTCCGCCCAGTGTGCAGCGGCGGCCAAGGATTCAAATGGAATACTAGGAATCATTAAGAAAAGGAATGGAGAATAAAACAAAGGATAGTATAATGCCTCTGTATCGTTCCATGGTGCGACCGCATCTTGAATATTGTGTGCATTTCTGGTCACTTTATCTTAAAAAAGATAGTGTTGCTAGAAAACGTCCAGAGAAGAGCCACCAAAATGGTAAAGGGGATGGAAGGATACCCCTATGAAGAGGGGCTAAGAAGGTTAGGGCTCTTCAACCTGGAAAAAGAGACAGCTGAAGGGAGATATATTAGAGGTCTATAAATTAATGAATGGAGTGGAACAGGTAAACGTAGATCGATAGTTTACGCCATCAAAATATAGAAAGACTAGGGGACATGCAATGAAGTTACAATGTAATCTATTTAAGACTAATAAGAGTATTTTTTCACTCAACGTGTAATCAAACTCTGGAATTCGTTACCGGAGGGTGTAGTTAAAGTTGTTAGTGTAGCTGCGTTGAAAATAGGTTTGGACAAGTTCCTGGAGGAAAGGTCCATAAACCATTATTAAAGGGGATCCAGGAAATGCGCTGCTTGCCCCAATATTAGCATTGTGGAACCTGTGTCTTGGGGAAACTGCTAGATTGGCCACTGTTGGAAACAGGATACTGGTCTTGATGACCTTGGTCTGACCCAGTTTGGCATATCTTATGTTCATCAGCTGCCTCACATAGTTCCACAGAGCAGTCGATAAAGGCCCTTGGTATCACCATGTCTAATACCCTCTACATCAAAACAACGAAGCTTTGAGCAGTGAAGGTATTAAATATCTCATAAGGATTATTTTGACTTCCTTCTTGACTCCAATGCCAAAGAGGCCTCCCAGGTGGAATTCATGGATTCCAATACCCATAGGGAGGTACCGTTGGATCCATAGCCACCTTTTGGATGTCGATGTTCTCTGCCCGAGGGCATGTCCTTTCAAGATTTTATTAAGGACATAGCGGCAGCTGTCAGTGTTTTAGTGGCTATAGAAATGGAACCAAGAGCTGAGGAGCTCAATATTCTCCAACAGAAATCGGTGCCGTAGGAGACTGCTATCCTGTTGGTATATATCATCTTAAAGAATCTAATGGCTCGGATTTGGGAGGCCCTCATGTCAACCCCTGCGGTGAGTAAGAGGCTCAATACCCTTTATAGGGTCCTTCCCTCCCCAGGTTTCCAGAAGCCACAGCTCTCCCACCGCTTCATGATTGTGGAATCTGCCATGAGGAGGATAAAATGCCAGAAAAATCTCTCCTTAGTGCCCCTGGGAGAGAGGCCAGGACCCTGGATGCATTTGGAAGAAAGGCATTCCAAGCTACCATGCTAGCCTCTAGGATAGACTCCTATATGCTATATATGGGCACATTTCTCAAAGATATCTCAAGAGATTTGTCAGAGTTTACCACCTGCTGCCCCCTGTTAAGCAGGCGGCCCATCAGGTCTTAGTAACACATGCTTAGAATACATAAAGGTTTTTAACAAGAGCAGCAATTGATGCATTTGAGGCCAATAGCAGATCTGCTACAGCCTGAATTGGGGCTAGGAGAACGGCATGGCTCCAGGCATCTGATCTGGAACAGTGGGTCCAGGACAAGTTAATCAATATACCCTGTAATGGTAAAAACCTCTTTGGTCAGAGGTGGAATTAAAAGGCCGGTGAGAGAAACTGACGACCTCACCATGAAGAGGCTTTCAAGGAAGATGGCATTCTTATAAGAAGAAGACTACCACTAAGAAAGAAAAGGTGTAAGAAGAAAAGGTTTTATTCTCCATATCATTCCTATTCTGGTTACTCTGCTCCACACCAGCAACAGAGCAGTAGTGCCAGAAACAAGTCAGGAAACCCAAAGTTTCCAAACCACACCCTGCAGCTACTACTCATCCTCCTCAGAGTTTGTGGCTGTTTCAAAAAGAGCATGTCCAATTCTCCCATCTTTCCTCTTCCTCCTATGATCCCAGGAAGACTGGTGCATTTTGCACACAGTTGGATCAACATCACTACCGAGCCCTGGACTTTACATCTAGTCAGTCAGGGCCTACAGCTGAAATGCCTGGATCTTCCTCTCACTTTGTAGGACAACCCTCCTTGGATATCCTCCACACCACCTTGTTTCAGCAGGAAATTCTCTCACTGTTGAGACAAGGGGCTATAGAGGAGTTTCCCCCATCTCAGCAGGGCCTGGGATTCTACTCCAGATACTTCCTAATTCCAAAAAAGATGGGAGTTCACAGATCTCTGAAATCTCAACAAATTTCTCATCAAGGAGAAATTCAAAATGATTTCTCTAGGTACTCTTCTGCCATACCTCCAACAAAATGATTGGCTATGCTCTCTGGATCTAAAAGATGCTTATACACATCTGATCCACCCAGATTACAGAAAGTTTTTCAGGTTCATTTTTCAGAACAACTATTACCAGTACCAAATCCTCCCATTCAGACTGGTCTCAGCACCCAGAGTCTTCACAAAGTATTAGGCTGTTGTCACAGTCTACCTTCAAACTTTGGGGATCTTTCTGTTCCCCTACTTAGACAACTGGCTGCTAAGGGCAGATACCACTTCAACAGTCGCCTCCATCCTAAATCAAACAATTCATGTCCTTCAGGAGTTTAGATTTCGTAATAAATTATCCAAACTCACATCTCACGCCAACCTAGGACTTCGAGTTCATAAGAGCTCGATTAAACACAGTAAAAAGCAGGACGTTCCTGCCAGAGGACTGACGCTCCATCTTACTGCCTTAGCCACAGTGGTCCAGCAACAATCAGTTACAGCCCAAACATTTCTATGCCTCTTAGGCCACATGGCTTCCACAGTCCATGTCATGCCCCACACCCATCTCAACATGAGGATTGGGCAGTGGACTCTTACAGCAATGGAAGCACTCCACAGGTAGCCTGTCCGACCTCATCAGCATCACTCCACAAATGAAAATGGCCCTTCAATGGTGGTACATACCACAGAACCTGGTCTTATGATCACCTTTTCAGAAGTCTGCACCGCAGTATACACTAATGACCTATGCTTCAAAAATAGGCTGGGGAGCCCATATCAATGGCCTTACAGCACAAGGCCTTTGGTCTACTCAAGAAGCACTTCTGCAAATCACCTCCTAGAGCTCAGGACGGTTTTCAGTATTGTCAGAGTCTTCTCTCTGCAACTCAAGGGACAGTCTCTTCTCATACAGACGGACAACCAGGTGACTGTTTTATATAAACAAGCAAGGGGGAACAGGCTCTCAGGCCCTATGTATGGAAGCCATTCACCTTTGAAAATGGGCAATTTCTCAAGGAATTCACCTTCATGCAGTATACCTTCCAGGAGCAGAGAATCACTTAGCCAACAGACTAAGCCGGATCCTCCATCCACACATTCTCTTTGCTGCTTCCCTCAATGCCCAACTACCTTGTTTCTGCTTGAGGATTCCTTCCCCTCGCAGGGAGATGTCAGATGTGTTCCTCATCCATTGGGGACAAACTTCTCTATGCTTTCCCTCCCCTTCCACTCATAGCAAAAGCACTGTTCAAACTCCAGGCCGACCGGGGACAAATGATTCTCATTGCCCCTTACTGGCCCAGACAACCATGGTTTCCTCTGCTTCTTCAACTTGCTCAAGCACCTCCCCTCAGTGTTCCCGCGCTGGGCTCCATTGGTGCCGACGTCACCCATATGTGAAGACTGATTACTGCTGTTCCCAGAGATCACCTGTTACAGGTGAGTAACTACACTTTCGTTGTGTTTGCATGCTTTCCCCAGTGACTTGTACCTGTATGTTGTGATTGAATGTTTATAATTGGCACACTAAAATACCAAGATTGGTGCATTGTAAGTCAGTTTTTATTTACTGTACTATGTTTACCTCCTGTCCTTTTACTCTCCAGTTATTACAGTATACCTTTGCCTGTTTGTGTACATTGCCCTGTGTGGCCAGACCCCTATATTCTGATCCAATCCCTTTGGTTTTCGTATGATACGTTGTCCTGATCTCATTATGGTTTGTTTAATTTTTCATTATGTATTACTGTGGCTTTATTGTGATCTGCTTATTACTACACGTTTTATTTATTTTAATTCTTTATACCCATCCTTTTTGGTAAGAATTATTTACTTTTTTATATATTTTTTTATATATATATATCCTTTTATGTATTTATTTTATTGTATTTTCTGTTTTTTAAGGTCCTTACGCCCCTGATGAAGGCTAGTGCTAGTGTAGGGCATTGTCTGCTGTGGGGGGTTTTCATCTCACTCCTTAAACATTCTTCTGATAGCTGCGAGAGCGTGTGCTTCCTTTGGACTACACATTGCATTTGCTACAGGGTGCCAGAGTTATTTTTCTCGCAATAGATTTACAGTTTCATATTTGATATCGTTCATAACCTTGGGGTCAGTAATACGGCAGGAAAAACTTTACCTTAAGTTTTGTATCAGAATCTGTCAGAGACACTTTTTATTAAAGAAACTAAAAGAAATACCAGTGAATAGTGTTCAGATTAACAAACTGTTCCCTTGACAGACAAAAGGCCTCTGCCACTGGCAAAGTTAAAGAGCTTTTTATAGCAGATTCAGTTCCTTATCGTTCCTCCAGTTTAGTCCTCAACCTCTGGGTAGTGAATCTCCTCCTGCAGCTTGGAGACTGGGCATGTCAAAAACTCATGACATCACTGGATATAGCCTGCTGGTCTCTCCCATCAGCCCCCAGTGTGTCCAGTCTCCATGTAGCAGGAGGACATAGTGAACCTAGCTTCTGGGCTCACTTGGGGGAAGAGATAAGGAGTGTGACAAATTCTATTCAGATTTTACTTTTGATTTTTACCTTTACCTTTAATTTTACTTTTAATTTTATTTTTAATTCAGTTACCTTTGGTTAATTGGCAGTCAGGGACTAGTTCCCTTTGGTTGTTAGGAGCAAATTTTCTTATATTTACAGTAATTTTAAATTTGAGCCTGGCTCTTTAAATTAGTAGCAGCTCTCGCCTTCCCTTCTTGTCAGTTATTTTCACTTGCTGCAGGCATTCGCCGGTGCTGGATCTCTTTCCCTTGACGGTACGGGAGAGAGCTCCGGGACCCGTACAGCCACATTGAAGCTGTGTGAGACGGAGCCTCTCCGTTGCTGCGGGATTTTACTTTTACTCTGTGGAACCGGCTAAACGGTCCTCGCCACGGCTGCCAGGCGCAGCAGCGCGGTTTGAGGATCGGATGAATTCAAGGCGGTAGAAGCAGGCTGCGTGGCTTTCGGCCCTGCAGGTAAGGCCTTCGGGCTCTGTCGGTCTGCTGAGGCCTCCTTTTTGCAGCGGCTGTTCTTGGCGCCAAAATTCGTTGGCAAAGGGGCGGCCATTTTCTCTCTAGGTATTTGGACCGCATGACGAAAGTTGCAGTGAGAGCTGCCTGTGTGAGGAAGACGACAGGCAGAATAGCTAGATTTTTGGGTCTAGTGTTTTTCTTTTGTTTGTAGGTTTTTTGAGGCTCGGGGGATTCCTCAGACTTAAGGGGGCTGTTGTCAGTCCTCTTTATTTTTAAGTTTATTCTTTGTTTTATAGGACAGAAGTTTTGGCATTGATCTCTGCCACATGTTCTCTCCCTCCTAATCATGTCTCTGAGGAGCATCTGTTAAGTCCCGGGATATTAGGCAAATTGCCAGCTTTTAGGTTCTTCAAGAGCAGAGCCCTAACTTGTAGTTGGAAGGAGGGACAGGCTGGAAGTGTGTTTTTGTGTATTCTATAGTGAAAGTGGCCCAAACGCCTGTGGTTTCACAGGGACAGGTTTAGGAAACTTAGGATATAAAAAAAAAAATATATAATAATAATGACAGTTAAACTGTCAACCAAGAAGTGCCTGTGCTAGTGTCTATGGCCACCAGAGGGCAGCTGATACACTCAATAGTGCCTTTCTGTGACCGTGTGTATACAGTCATCATCAGATTGATCATTCTCTGCAAGTCAGGGAAGAAATAACCACAGGGCCTCCTCATGGGCACTCAGGGTTTAGTGACTAAACAAGCAATTGTAGTGTTCTGCAAATCAAGATTATATGACCAAGATTTAAAGCTCTTAACTTCTGTATCGTTTGTTGGGCTCTGGTGCCCTAAAGGCCACCGGATGGCAGCGCTGCTCATGAATCACATATAGTATTCAGTGCCCCCTTCCCTGGAGGGGGTGGTAAAATACAAAATCGTATTCTTCATCAGGTTCACACAGGCGGCAACCTCTAAGACCCCCACTTGCAAAGTTTTCGGTGTATTCCACTGCTATTTCTTTGACTGCAGGAAGGCCGAGGTGGGAGGGGGGTGCGCCTGTGTGTTTCATAGCTCCACTTAGCATGCCCTTCCCAGGAAATTCTCATCTATTTCTAGAGTCTATGCTGTCAGAGCAGGGCTTTAAGCACTTAGCAGGGGCTCTGACCCGTCTGTGCCATCTTGTTAAAGGGCCTGTGCTGAGGGTGAAGAGAAGGACATCTAGGTAGCACAGTCTGGGGTTCAGCACTCCAGGGCACTGGAAGGTTTCATAGAGGAAGTCAATACTCTGTGTATGCTCCATGCATTCAGCCTATGTTCAAGCATGCTCACTGCACTGTGTTTGGGTGACAGGTGCTGGGTCACTTGTATATGTAGATGTGCATTTTGTATGTGCTCACAATTGCTTAGGCATGATTTTTGGGTGCACTCTTTGCAGAGTGAGACTGCATTTCTTTGCTCAGACTGTATTATCAGACTAAGGTAATTTCTCTAGTAATGGGGGTATGTCGATTGTAATAAAGTGCGTGAGGTCCTCATGGTGTTACATGGGGTTGGAGATGCAGTCGTGGGATCTGCTGTGGAGTGAGCCGTCTGGAGGAGCTACAGTGTCAGTCACCAGTTTCCCTTTCTCTTTGGGCTTTGCTCTCAGATCCTAGCCCCTCTTTCTCTCTGATGTCCAGGACGCAAGGTCCCTGACCCACTGGACAATCTATTCTTAGTCTTTTCTCAATGCCGGCAGAAGGACTCGGAGAGCGAGAAAGGAAGACCAGGAACCAGCACCAGCTCTGTCTCTCCACTGCCAGTGTTTGCTATGGTCACATATTCCCAGTCAGTTATTTATTTGAGTATATTGATTGCCTACAGGTCAGGGTGGCATACAGTTGATTATGGTATTTCTGTTTCCCTTATCCCTGAAGGGCTCACAATTTATGTTTTGGTACCAGAGGAAGAGGGTTAAGTTGCTTAACGAAGGCCAGAAGGACCACCTGTGGGACCAGAAACCCCAGTTTTTATGGCCCAAGGTTTGTGGTCTCGATTGAAATTCAAACCCTTGGTCCTCTGGCAACTTGCCTCAACCACTAGGCCGCACTGCTCCGTGTGAGCTAGCCATAGGGCCAGGCGCAGCCTGTTACTTCCAAGGCAGAGACCTTGGGGAGGTTCCGTTCATAAGGATAAGAGAAATGCCATACTGGGTCAGGCCAAGCTCTTTCAGGTCCAGTATGTGGAGGAGTAGCCTAGTGGTTAGAACACTGGCTTGGTAACCAAACAACCAGGGTTCGATTCCCACTAGCACTCCTTGTGGCCTTGGGCAAGTCACTTAACCATCCATTGCCTCGGAAGAAAGGCCTGGCAATCTACTTCCGTTGACACTGCCAAGAAAACCCAGGAGCTTCTGGGTCGCCAGGAGTCAGGACTGACTCAAAGGCACACATTGCATTTTGCATCCTGTTTCCTAGGGTAGCCTATCCTAGTCTTAAGGACCTGGCTGGTTTCCAAAAAGGCAAATAGGCTACTCAATGCTTGTATCGAGGCAACCGGTGGATTCATGTATGCTCATATTTTAAGGGTTCCATTGCATGTACAACAGATGTGACGCTCTGTTGGGTTGTGTGCCTTGTAGAACATCTTGAATTGGTGAAAGTTGGTATAAAAAAAAAATTATAATTTTCCAGCTTTTCTCTAATAAAAGATTATGGACCTTTCCTCCAGGAGCTTGGCCAAAAACTTTGTTAAACTCCGCTACATTGGGAGATCATTTCGCGCAAGGCTCTTGGAGTACATAGGAGACCCAGTGGTCAATCAACCGACTGGAAATACAAGCGATACGCCGGGCGTTGCAGGCGTTCAAAGCTACGGTGACAGGTCGAGCGGTGCGAGTACTGTCCGACAACTCCGCGGCGGTGGCCTACATCAATCGGCAGGGCGGAACCGGAAGTGTGACCATAGAGGCCACAGCAGAGGATCTGTGTGTGTGGATAGAGCTTTGGCTTGCCAGCATTTTCAGTGGCGCATGTTGCGGGTAAGGACATTGTGACAGTGGATTTCCTAAGCTGGGTCTGAGTAGATGCCAGAGAATGGGAGTGGCATCCGGAGGTGTTCGCACAGATCGGTCACATATGGGGAGAGCCAGTAATGGACCTCATGACAGCGTTTCACTCTGTGTAAACGGGTCGCTTCTTTAACAGACGACACGAAAGGAGGTCGGAAGGCATCAGCGCACTGTTTCAACGGCGGCCGTCGTCCGGTCTTCTCTATCTTTCCACCGGGGGCACTCATAGGTCGAGTGGTTCTGCGTATCGAAGCGCTTCGGGGAAACGTGTGGTTGGGGGCCTCAGGCTGGCCCGAGGCGCCCTTGGTATGCCTGCCTCATACGGTTGTTCGGGAATCCATGGAGGTTTCCAACATTGGAGATACTGTTGCTACGGAGTTCCCTTCGAATGTCTCAGGTGCATTGGTTTTTGCTTACGGGGTGGCCATTGAAAGGGCAAGCTTAAGAAAAAAGAGTTGCTTGACAGCAGTCTTTGCCACCTTGCCGCAAAAATAAATAAATAAAAGTAAGTCTACGTTCCTTGCATATGTGCATATATGACACATCTTTGAGGACGGGTGCTCGCGGAGGCACGCTCGCGCGACAACAGTGTCAGTTACCTTGGTATTAAGTTTTCTGCAGGACGGGTTTGGTAAAGGCAGGTCCTGGAGAGTTCATTTAGCAGCTCTGTCTTGCTATAGAGGCAAAGGACAGGGAGTGGCTCTCATGCACAGGTCAATGTGGTACGCTTTCTCAGGCGGTTACCAGACTGTAGCCCTGTCGTAGGATATTAATTCCACCGGGGAAGCTCAAGTTGGTTTTAGGAGCATTGGCTAGCGTGCTATTGGGGCCCTTGCAACAGGCATAGGTTAAGGGTTTTGCCTTGAAGACGGTATGTTTGATGGTCATCTGTTCGGCGAGGCGATTTTCAGAGTTGCTGGCGTTGACCTGTCAGGAATCGTTTTTTGTTTGTCTCCAAACAGAAGGTGGCCTGGCGGCTGGTTCCATCGTTGTTGCCAAAAGTGGTTTCTACGTTCACCTAAAATGGTCTCTCTTCTAGCGCTAGGTGCGGCGGAGGGGAGCGTATTGGACCATAGCTTGTGCTGTTTGGACGTCAAGAGAGCGCTGCGGCAGTGTTTAAAGGTTTCAGAAACTTTCGTCTCTCTTTGGGGTGTTCGGAGGGCCCCGCAAAGGGAAGCGGCAGCAAAGGAGTCCATTTCTGGATGGATTGGAGCGGCAAGTGCGTCTGCTTATCTTCTACGGGACCGTAAAGTCCAAGGGAGCTTACGAGCTCACTCTACCAGAATGCAAGCGTCTTCTTGGACGGAGCACAGTTTGGTTCCACCAGTGGACATCTGTAGGGAGGCCTCTTGGTTATCTCTCCATGCCGTTTTCAGGGAGGCTGTGTTGAGATCCAGCTGGAAAGGTCCCTCCCAATAATTACTGCTCTGATACATCCCAGAGGTTGAGGACTAAACTGGAGGAACAATAAGGAAATAGGAATTACACTTACCTGGTAATTGTAGTTCCTTGAGTGACTCCAGTTTAGTCCTCATTCCCGCCCAGGGATGGGGTCTTAGCAGTGGTTTTTCTGTTGGGGGAAGTGCAAGTGTTTTTTCTGTTGGGGGAAGTGCAAGGTTCAGTCGTTTTGATGCTTCCATTTGTTTTGCGCTATATTGTTATTATATTATGATATTGTTATATATATTGCTATATTGCTCTGGATTGTTTAGGGCTAGGCATTCGATGGAAAGGGGAGCATGCAGGAAGCAGTCCATTTCCTTCTGGAAGGGGAGTAGTAGGTAGATAGGTTATATGTTCTGCGTGCCATTGAATATAATGTTAAATTTTAAAAAGTTACTGATTTTTTGCTCCTTTGAGTCTGCTTTGTCAATAGTTCACTGGGGGTTGATGGCAGAGACCAGCAGGCTATATCCAGTGATGTCATGAGTTTTTGACATGCCCAATCTCCAAGCTGCAGGAGGAGGTTCACTACCCAGAGGTTGAGGACTAAACTGGAGTCACTCAAGGAACCAAAACAGCAGGAGAAGAAGGTATCCGCAAAGGAAACAAAAGGAGAAAAAGCGGACCACCAAATACCAGGCCTACCGCAAAAGAAGTTGTACGTGCAAACCAGCTTTATTAAAAGATCCAACTAAAAAGTTTCGGCCTGAGGCCTTCTTCAGGGGTCTAAAACAAAATAAAACATAAGAATTAAAAATATATACATATACAGAACAAATTACATACAAAATATAAAATTATACATCCATAATAAAACAATATTTAAACACAAAAGTAAAATACTGCATACTAACAGTAAAAATGCATTGGACAAATGTGTAAGTGGGCTCAATATAAATTATACATAAAACCATATGAATAAAAGAACTGAACATAAAAGCCAATACATTACCATGAAGAAAACACAAACAGCGCATAAAGAGGGACATGCCACTTTTCCCAATCTGCATGGAATGGAGGAACAAATAAGATATTGTTGTTGGAGTGACATAGAACAAAATCCCCAATTAGTAAATAAAGGACTGTAACAGGCAATTTATAGGTCATAAAAACATATCAAAACAGACAACAGCATAAGTAAAAATATAATTTTTAAGAAGGTCTCGTATGTAAAACAACATATAGAAGTGACAGATGACCCATTTAAACACAATAATAAAAGTATATGCATAACATAAGGAAAACTAAAGAAATCTTAAAAACCAGTTGGTAAAGGAACAAACTCAAAATTCCTAATTCAAAAATAAAGGACTTAGAAAGACAAACCATAATTAAAAGGAACATAATTCAAAGAGGAATGCAACCTACATACCAACTAACACCTAAAATAATACACATAAATGTAATGAACGTGGGAACACAACAAAAACGCAAAACTATGAAAAGAAATATTTGCACATCCATGAGGAGTAAGCGTAAAAGGGAAACGAAAATAATACTGACAAACAGATAAGTGCATGTACAAATGTATATAACATGATGAAATATTGTTAAAACCATCGCTTAAGG
This sequence comes from Ichthyophis bannanicus, assembly GCA_033557465.1. NCBI lineage: Eukaryota > Metazoa > Chordata > Amphibia > Gymnophiona > Ichthyophiidae > Ichthyophis > Ichthyophis bannanicus. Next base: position 320,448,146 of record CM066032.1, read on the forward strand.
GCATGTACTGAGTAAAAGTATTGCATAAATACCAGAAACAAAAAAACAACGGTGAGACACTACACGTTTGAGAAAGCAAAACCAGACCAAAAATGGCAGCGAGACTGAAAAACAATGAAGGGAACATCTGATATATGCAAGGGAGATTGCGTCCAAAGGAAAGGGGGAGGAGAGATGTGTGTGTATATACAACATAGGCATTATAAACCAATCAAAATAAAGAATATATATAATCGACCAACATATAGCCGAGCAAAAGAAGAACACTATCTTCATAATGTCCAAAGCTGGTAGGGCTGTAATTAGTTGCAAGCGTCCTTTGCTGCGAGAAGTGTTCTGGTCCGCTTGGAACTAATTACGGCCCTACTAGCTTTGGACATTATGAAGATGCCTATGTTGTATATACACACACTTCTCTCCTCCCCCTTTCCTTTGGACGCAATCTCCCTTGCATATATCAGATGTTCCCTTCATTGTTTTTCAGTCTCGTTGCCATTTTTGGTCTGGTTTTGCTTTCTCAAACGTGTAGTGTCTCACCGTTTTTTTGTTTCTGGTATTTATGCAATACTTTCTCAGTACATGCCCTTAAGCAACAGTTTTAACGATATTTCATCATGTTATATACATTTGTACATGCACTTATCTGTTTGTCAGTATTTTCGTTGCCCTTTTACGCTTACTCCTCATGGATGTGCAAATATTTTTTTTCATAGTTTTGCATTTTTGTGGTGTTCCCACGTTCATTACATTTGTGTGTATTATTTTAGGTGTTGGTATGTAGGTTGCAATCTCCAGGAACAAGCAGGAATGAGTCTTCACATATGGGTACGTCGGTACCGACGGAGCCTGCACGGGAACGCTCCCCAGCGTCCAATCAGAAAGCTTTTGGGAGCATCCCTCGGCGCCTGCATGCTGCCTTCCCGCCTTTCCAACTGTCTCTCCTCAGTTTTCGTTTTTCCGCGGAGCCGGCAGGACGTCTTCCTGTCACCGCAGAAAAGTTTTTCTTTAAATCTTTTACTTTTTGTTTTCTTGTGGTCGCGGCTGTTTCCCTGACTCCAACGGTACCGCCGGTGGTTTTTTCTTTTCTTTTTCCTAAAACTCGGAGTTTTTTTCCCTCTGTTTCTGTCTTGAATTTTTGGGCCTGTAAGGCCTCTCCATTATGGAGCCGCCTTCTCCTAAGAAGTGCCTTAACTGTGGGAATACAGTTTTCTTTTTAGACTCCAATAACTGGTGTCTAACCTGTTTGGGTCCTGACCCCTTTCCTCCAGAGCCATCAGGCTACAAATTTATGAGAAGAAATTCTCCATTTCGAGTTTCCCTCGATGCAGTTTTCCCTTCCAGTGTAAGGGCACCGACCTTTTCTTCTCTACAGATCAGGTAACCCACAAACAGTCTGTTAAGACTAGCCAATTCTTGGGTGGTAGGTCTCATGCCAAGCATGATGACGGCTCCAGCCTTGCCCTCAAGACCTCATTGGCTTCAAAACCCCGGCGGGAGTCTTCGGTCTCCAAAGCCTTTCAGGGGCTTCAGGTTGTTCCTGGGGCTCACCCCTCACAGAACATACCTGAGCCATGCTCGGGGGTGGCATCCGCTTCGAGCGGTACCGATAACCCGGCATCGGCACTGGTGTTGAGCGATCCACTCCTCACCAGGGATCGTCATCTGGTGTACTCGGTGCCTTCGGGACCGATCGATACCCAGATTGACTTTCCAGTATCGGCAGCTCCGTCGATACGACCCCTGACGTCGGTACCATCTAGACATGCATCGATAGGTTCGCTTCCTTCGATGCCGAGTCTAGAATCGATATCTAGTCTGGAAGACTGGGTACCGACGCGTCTCGGAACCGACACGCACCGATTCCGGATGCGCGGTACCGAGGATATTCACCGAGACTTTCGAGTTTCCTCGGTACCGTTTGAGCAGCCTCCGATGACTGTTTCGATGTCGGTATCGCCTTCGATTCCGGCTCAGCTACCGGTATCGGTGTCGATGCTGGTACCTGCAGGAACATCGGGACCAGCTCCATCCATGCTTTTTTCACCATGATCGCTCCTTTCTATACCTAGTTTGGAGTCGATACCTAGCATGGACGATACAGTACTGACGGTTTCAGGTCATACCCGCCAGTCCCAGTATCCATTCATTAGAGCTCCTGCTTTGCACCGGACAAGTACTGGTGCCCAGCCTAGTTCTTCGAGTTTAGCCTGTCCAGGGATTGTTCCCATTGGAGATCCTTCTTTTCAGAAATTTCTCCTTGACATGGCAACATTCCTGGCTATTCCTATCCCTGGCTATGATCTTACACAAGGCTTTTCTGGGGAAAAGGAAAATATAATGCTTCCTTTACATCATTCTTTACAGGATCTTCTTCTGAAAATATGGGAAACACCTTTAAGGGCTTCCTCACCTTCTACAGCAACTGCTCTTCTGTATCAGGTGCCCCCCTCTCCAGGGTTTCAAAAGACTCAACTTCCCCATCATTCCATTGTAGTGGAATCAGCAATGAGGAAGGTAAAAAGCAAGAAGAAGCATTCTTCTTTCCCGCCAGGTCGTGCATCTAGAACACTAGATGCCTTTGGACGTCAAACCTTCCCAAACATCTATGCTGGCAACAAGGATTCTCTCATATATTTTTTTATATGAGTCTATCCCTTCAGGAGGTCACAGAGAAATTATCTCTTTTGACTCCTTTTCTTTCAGAGCCCAAGGCTGCAGACTATTCCTTGCTTCTTAGTCATAGCCAGAATATCTCTAGGTTTCTTTCTCGTGCTTCCCTAGACTCCTTTGAGTCTGTTAGCAGAACCTCTGCTATAGCCATAGGAGCACGACGTAGAGCCTGGCTCCAAGCTTCAGACTTGAGCAGATGGGCACAACAAAGACTGGGTAACACGCCTTGTACTGGAGAAAATCTCTTCAACAAGGAGTCTTTGCGTCAGGTTGCTCATTGCTCCACTGACTTCCCTGCTTCTGAGGGCCATCCTAAACCTTCTCCTTCCCCAGCAGGTAAGAAATGCCCTACCAAACCTCCTTTTCCTAAAAGAAGGTTTCATTCTTCTCCTGCCCATCATGCCGATGTTCCCAAACAGGGGAATCCTCGCCCTGGTCTGAAGAATCCAAACTCAAGCCAGGAAAATTAACCCTCAATAGGGTTCCAATTAATCTGTTATAACATACAGTCCACTTCTTCTCAGAAGTTTTTTCACTGTTTTTTCATTTAAACCTCTACACTTGGATTCCTGTTTCCAGGACATCCACTTGTTTTTAGGTATGCTGAGCTGTCAGGATATTCATGTCTATGGGTCACAGGATTTCCTCCTCTTCCTACACTGAAGAGAGGTTTGCCAACTATCTCATGATAGTTTTCCTGTACCACCATGAATTCTTTCCTTCTACAGACTTACCGTATGGCAAGTCTCACCTCAGCTCCTATTTTTTTTTTACCTTCTTTTCCAGGGTTCCCCTGTAAGAGTGGTATCATACCAATGGAAGGCTTTCTTAGCCTTTCCAGTCTTCCTTTCCATTCCAGTGTAGAGTTCCTTCTCTTGAGTAAACCCCTTTTTTCCTCATCTGGGCAGCTTGTCAGACAGGGACGGGATATTCTCTTCTTGTTCTGTCTGTTCTCTCTGTTAAAAACAGAAAGATCTTTCTGCTCTGCCATTCAGCAGCTGCCCATGCAGGAGCTTCAGTGATTGGTCTACTGGTACCTTTCTATAAGTTCCAGTATTGTCTTACACTACTTTTATCTAACCTTAGTAGTGCTTCCAAGATAGTGCTCATCTATCTTGGATAATCCTTATACCTTCTTTTCTGCTATCTCCAAATCCTTGGAGTTGACAGCATAGTTGAGCTGGCAGCTGGTTGTCTCCAACAGCCAATTTTCTTTCCCAACTCTCCTGCTTAATGCTCTCTGCAATCTTACAGAGAAGCTTTCCACTATGGGCCCTTGCTAGAGAGCATGAGGGTTTTTTCTCTGACTATCCTATATGGTTGAAAAGGGCTTCCTCAATCACCTCCCATGACTGTGAGGGTTCTTACACCCTTCTATTTCCTTTTAATAAAGGACATAAGCCTTTCCTACGTGACAGTCTAAAGAGTTACTAAATTCCTACAGGAAATATGCTCTTTTTCCTTGCAGCTCATCCTCATGGTATCCTAATCCTTCATGGACAGCATATATTTAACTACATAACGCATGATACCCCACCCCTTGTCCCCCAAGTGGGTCTACCTGGTGTCTCTTCCTATGCGTATTCTGTCCCTTCACCATGTTAGAGTTCTACTGGACTCAGGACTTGCTGTTTACAGACTAATATTATCCTCTGTGTTCTTGCAACCAGCCTGGTTATTTTACTGGGTAGCATTCTACTCCATCTTTACCAGAGGGAATAGATTCTCTATATCTTCTCAAGTAGGTTCCACCTTCTTGTTATGAGATGAACCATTCCTCTTCACATCTTCCATGTGAAGATTCCTGTAGACATATCTCTTTCTGCTTAATTGCAGACATTTCTCTTTAGACCTATATATATATTCATATAGGTTCATATGTCTATATGCTTTCTTTAGATACATATGTCTGTCAGCCATGTGTGCATAGACTATACCCCCTGGATCTCGCCATAAATATATCTATATATATATCTATATCTATATATCTATATATATATCTATATATCTATATATATATATATATCTATATATATATATATATATATATATATGTTTCTCTGTCGAGATACTTCTTTTAGGTAGATATGTATTCACATACTTATCTCTCTGTCTGTGCTCATAACATAAAGGTATTATTTCCTTCCTATCTGTTCCAGACAGTGGGTTTTCACATGTTCATACTATTTCACAGTATGTTTCGGTTTTATGCACACAACCACTGCTGTGGTACTGACAGCTTTTACCATAACCTTAGGTTCAGGTATCCCTGAAGCTCCCTATTCCTTTATCTTCCTACCTCTCGTCAGTTAGGACAGACATGGGGGATCTTCAGTAGCTCTGAGGTTTCCAACTCCTCAGACATCTGTCCTTCCTTGGGATTACGGGGTTTTTCTCCATACCCCTTCTTCCCTCAAGGACTAAGCCAATTTTGTCCAACTCGGTCAGTCTTCCTCTTTTGCTCCTAACTATAATTAACTCTGTAGCCAAAAGAGTTTTCAGCTTTTTCCATAAAGCTTTCTACTAAAGACCTACCGTTTTTGTTCTTCCCCAGTTGAATCCTGGGGTCACCTGTCAGTTCCAGATTTTGACCTTCAACTCACTTTTGTGAGGTCATCTTGAAGATTCCTCTACTGGATCCCCAGTAGATTCCATCAGCCTCTCTACTTCCTGCAATCCAGTAGGTGAGGTCCATATGGTGATTGTTCATTTCAATACATTTCATGATACTTATCATATATACAGGGACTCCTTGTCTGTAGTCCTATTTTAGGTCAGCTGTCTCCTACAGCTCCTCTCTTTTTCAACTCCTACCCTCCATCCTCGGGATGCCTGGGCATATGAGGTGGAGCATGTTTCAATCACCAACATGCTAGGGCTCCAGGCATCTTAGCTTGGGAGTCCCCATATGTGAAGACTCATTCCTGCTTGTTCCTGGAGATAGCACAGTTACTTACCTGTAACAGGTGATCTCTGGGAACAGCAGAAATAAGTCTTCACAACCCACCCACCTCCCCTAGGAGTTGTTTCTCTCTATCTCTCTTCCTTTCCTCTTTCTCTCTTTTGTCTCAGCTATAAAACTCAACTGAGGAGAGACAGTTGGAAAGGCGGGAAGGCAGCACGCAGGCGCTGAGGGATGCTCCCAAAAGCTTTCTGATTGGACGCTGGGGAGCGTTCCCGCGCAGGCTCCGTCGGTACTGACGTACCCATATGTGAAGACGTATTCCTGCTGTTCCCAGAGATCACCTGTTACAGGTAAGTAACTGTGCTTTCCTCTTTGAATTATGTTCCTTTTAATTATGGTTTGTCTTTCTAAGTCCTTTATTTTTGAATTGGGAATTTTGAGTTTGTTCCTTTACCAACTGTTTTTTTAAGATTTCTTTAGTTTTCCTTATGCTATGCATATACTTTTATTATTGTGTTTAAATGGGTCATCTGTCACTTCTATATGTTTTATATATGAGACCTTCTTAAAAATTATATTTTTACTTATTCTGTTGTCTGTTTTGATATGTTTTTATGACCTTTAAATTGCCTGTTACAGTCCTTTATTTACTAATTGGGGATTTTGTTCTATGTCACTCCAACAATAATCTCTTATTTGTTCCTCCATTCCATGCAGATTGGGAAAAGTGGCATGTCCCTCTTTATGCGCTGTTTGTGTTTTCTTCATGGTAATGTATTGGCTTTTATGTTCAGTTCTTTTATTCATATGGATTTATGTATAATTTATATTGAGCCCACTTACACATTTGTCCAATGCATTTTTACTGTTAGTATGCTGTATTTTACTTTTGTGTTTGTTTTATTATGGATGTATAATTTTATATTTTGTATGTAATTTGTTCTGTATATGTATATATTTTTTATTCTTATGTTTTATTTTGTTTTAGACCCCTGAAGAAGGCCTCAGGCCGAAACATTTTAGCTGGGTCTTTTAATAAAGCTGGTTTGCACGTACAACTTCTTTTGTGGTAGGCCTGGTTTTTGGTGGTCCGCTGTTGCTCCTTTTGTCACTCAGGGAACCACAATTACCAGGTAAGTGTAATTCCTATTTTTTCCTTCAAACAGAAGACAAAAGTTTCATATGGGAAACAGATGTCAACTTTTTTAGGACTCCATATAGGATAATCTAAATATAGTTCAGCTAGCAGTCAAAAATCACTTTATTTTATACCATCCCTTCTTCAGGGTTATGTACAGTTCAGCTTGGCTAGAGTTTTTGAGGACTGCTTTTAATATGCTTCAACATACTATAAGTTCATAGTGATTTAGATTTCAGTAAAGCATTTGACAGGCGACTTATAAACAAACTGAGCACCCTAGGGATGGATCCTAAAGTTACTGTTTGGGTTAGAAATTGGTTGAGTAGGAGGCGATAAAAGGTACAGGTAAATGGAGCTCACTCTGAGAAGGAGGTTACCAATGGAGTGTCACGGGATCTGTCCTTGGTCTGATTCAATATTGAAATCGTTACTGACTTTAAAAGGCCCTAATCTGTAGTATCTTGGTGAGCTGAACATGAATATAACATAAAAAAAATTATTGGCTCTCGTTTTGAAGATATTGCATGTATTTATTTATTTTTATTTTATTTAACAGTATTTCTATACCGCCGTCTCCTTCAATAAAGGCGGTCTCACAGCAAACAATCAAAAGGTGGACAACTGTTTTCGTGCAGTGATGCGTGTTGAGTGTTTGTGTTGGTGAGCATTTGATTTAAATTGTGCTTTCTACGTTGTCCGCTATTGTACATTGTGAGCTATTGTACATTGTGTGCTATTGTACAGATTTATATACAAGGTTGGGGGGGAGGGTCCGTAGTTCTGGCTTGGTTAGTAGTTCAAATGGTATGGCCATAGTGTTCCATGAATAGAGTTGTTTTCAGTTGTTTACGGAAGTCCTTGAGGTCTGTGGTTTGTCTTAGTTCAAATGGGAGGGTGTTCCAGATTGATGGAGCAGCCAGTGAGAGTGATCGTTCTGCAGTGTCCTTGCGGGACTTGACGAAGTCTATTGGGGTGTTTGCTCGGTTGGTTGTACCTCTTCTCCTTGGTCGTGTGCTTGTGTCTGGTTGAATGAGTGTGTGTAGGCTTATGGCTGAGGAGAGTTGTTTGATCTTGAATATGTTTATGATTGTTTTGTATTTGATGCGTGCGCTGATTGGGAGCCAGTGCAGGTCTTTCAGTATTGGTGTGATGTGCTCTTGTCTTGGAGTACCGGATATTATGCGGGCGGCTGTATTCTGTGCCAGCTGTAGCGGTCTGAGTGTCTGCTTTGTTAGCCCAAGGTAGATTGGGTTGCAGAAGTCTAGTATTGGTGTTATTAGAGCTTGGTAGACTGTGCGAAAGTGCTGTGTGGCGAGGAGGGGCTTAAGTCTTCTTATGAGTCTCATTCTGTTGTATGCACTTTTGGTTGTTTTGCTTATGTGTGAGTGGAGGTTCAGCTCCTTGTCCCAAGGTCACTCCGAGGTACTTTACCTCTGTTTTTATGGATATGGATGTGTCTTTTATCTTGATGTTGGGTGGTGGGTTGAAGTCCGAATTTCGCGTGATGATCATGGTCTCTGTCTTGTTGTAGTTTATTGCGAGGTTGTTATTTTGAAACCAGCTTATCATTTCTGAGGCAGTTTGTTATTTTGGAGTAGTCCGGGCTGTCAACTGAGATAGGTGTGTATATCATGTACTTTATTTTTGACGTTTCACCGTGTAAATTTATCAAGTAGGACATCAATAACATCCCAAATAAGCCTTGAATGATGTAATATTGCATCACATTGCATAATGCCAGCATGCACACATCATCCAGAGTTGATTGCATCATTTTCTGATGAAATGCAATACTACTGCCAGGTGGCTGCTGAAGCCATCTGACGTCAGCAGTGTACTATACGCAGTCGGAAAGGTTGAGCATTTAAAATATTTCAGACTGTGTGCGAGACAGTTTAAGCTACTGTTACATGTAACTTTTATTAATCATATAATTTTAGCCATTTAGGTACAATACAGAACAGTAATGCCGCGAAAGTGCGTTGACAATTTCTGCTACATTTGTGGGGAAGTGACATTTGCCAACCAGAAGAAAAGTATCACTTCTTAACTGAAGAAGGCATATCATCTTTACTTTGGATGCAAGATTGGTGACCAAGACAAGCCTTGGGCCCTGCATATATGCTGCGCTACATGTACAACACAGCTTTCACAGTGGTTGAATTGCAAAAGACCATCAATGCTGTTTGCAGTCCCCATGGTGTGGAGAGAGCCAAGCAACCACATAAATGACTATTACTTCTGCTTGGTTCCTCCTCTTTCCAGCGGAATAACGAAGCAAAAGAAGTCGAATAGTCTACCCAAACATTCCGTCTGCATTAAGACCATTTCCACATGGTGAGGGACTTCCTATTCCAGAACCTCCATCAGAATATTCTCTTGATTCATCTGATGAGGACAAGGGTGAGCCGACCTGTTCTTCTCCTGGTCCGTCAGCATGCAGTGACCCAGATTTTCACTGGGATGCATATCAACTCCACACAGAATAACACAAGAAGAACTAAATGACCTGGTTCGTGATTTGGACTTACCCAAGAACAAGGCAGAATTGCTAGGATCAAGACTCCAACAATGGAATCTTCTAGAAGAAGATGTCAGCATTACTTCATATCAAAAGCACCACCAGCAGTTGGAGCCTTTCTTCAGAAAGGAAAGTAATCTGGTATTCTGTTCCGATATTGAAAGCCTCATGAATGCCTTAAAAATCACTCATGACCCACAAGACGAGAGACTATTTATAGACTCTTTGAAACTGAGTCTGAAGGCTGTGCTTTTGAACAATGGAAACCGTCTTCTATCTATTCCAGTAGCGCATGCCATCCACATGAGAGACATTCGATAACTTAAAGCATCCACTGACCTCCATTAACTATAACAAGTACAGCTGGCACCTCTGTGGTGACTTGAAGGTAGTTGCCCTTTTAATGGGACTGCAGCAGGGATATATAAAATGTGTTTATGTGAGTGTGATAGCCGAGCAAGGGATTGGCACTACTTGCGGAAGGAATGGAATCGCAGACAAAATGTAACAGTTGGAGAGAAGAATTTCCAGCACCCAGCTCTGGTTAAGGCTCACAAAATCCTGCTACCACCCCTTCACATCAAACTAGGTTTGATGAAAAACTTCATGAAAGCCATGGACCGCACTTCGCCAGCTTTCCAATACCTGCATGAAAAATTCCCTCAGCGAAGCAAAGATTAAAGAGGGAGTTTTTCTGGGTCCTCAGATTTGAGAGCTCTTCAAAGATGACCGGTTCAACAACTTGCTGCAGGGTGATGCGAAACAAGCATGGAATGCTTTTCGCCTAGTGTCAACAAACTTTCTCGGGAATGTTAGGGCAGAAAACTACAAGGAACTAGTAGAAGACATGCTGATGCAGTATCAGAAACTTGGCTGCAATCTGTCTCTAAAGATTCATTTCCTTGATTCCCATCTTGATTTCTTTCCTGACAACTGTGGTATGGTTAGTGATGAACAGGGTGAACGTTTTCACCAGGATATTGCAGCAATGGAGCAAAGATACCAGGGAAAATGGTCCACTACAATGCTGGCTGACTACTGCTGGACACTCCCCAGAGAAGCTCCCGAACAGCTGTACAAGAGACAGGTGAAAAAATCTAAGTTGTAGTCTATGACTTGTTTTTTTCCAGGTATTAACCGACAGCCTATTATATTTACTATTGACATGCATTTCGTGATGTAAACATTACAACGGCTAGGGTCATCATGAAAAAAAACCTTACTGATCACATTACCCCTGTATTAATTGAGCTACACTGGCTCCCCATTGCAGCCCGGATAAAATATAAAACACTAATAACCACCTTCATCACCTTCACCACAAACATTACAGAGGCGCCGCAACCCTAAACCAAGAAGGCCGAATGTAGACAAACCCCTGCTAACGCAGAACATCCACATACATTCACCACAAACGCCTCATGATGCATGCAACATCATCCTCATTAATGCCAGATCTATCAGGAACAAGACCCACCTAATCTATGACATCATCACAGATGAGCAGCCTGACATCCTCTGTATAACTGAAACTTGGATCACGGACACCGACTCAGCATTATTAAACCAGATAAATTAACCCGGTTACAAATTATACAGCTGCCCCCGCACCAACAAAAGAGGAGGAGGAGTTCTCATCGTCGCCAAAGCCAACCTGCAATTAACAAGCACATACCAGCTATCAAATATGGACATTGATTTGCTTAAAGTTGAAAACTCAGCTCTATCCATCTGCCTGATATACAGACCTCCCTCGCCACACCATGAATCACTTGCCATAGCACTAGAGAGCATCTCCTCCACACAACTCAGGAAATTCCAAATCATCTTGGGAGACCTAAATTTAACCTCAATGCCGCCTACTCACGCAAAGACCTTCCTTGAAGCCATGAACCAACTAGGATATCAACAGCTAATAAATGAGGCCACCCACGACAAGGGTCATACCCTGGACATGGTCTTCACACCCACGAATCAGCAGCGCAATGAAGAAAAACCTCTAATAAGGATAACTTCAGTACCATGGTCCGACCACCATCAAATTGATCTACGCTTAAACCTGCCCACATAGATTTGGAATGCATGGACCTCGATCTACTAACAAATAGCTGGGACGCGGGAATCCAGGCTGCATTGCACCCAACATTGAAGACCCCCCGATCTCAACTAAACCCAGATCTGAACCCTGGTACACAGAAACGCTAACCAGAACAAAGAGGGAACTCCGAAGACTGGAGAGAAAATGGAGACGAAACAAATCCATTGAACACAAGACTGAATACCTCAAACACCTCACAAAATACAAAGGCGAGCTCAACTCTGCGAAAAGGACACATCACACCAACTTATTAAACAAAGCTATCAATAAGCCTCATGAGCTATTCGAACTAGTAAAATCACTGACAAAAGTACCTCTGGAAGACCACCGGGGTACCGTAATCAAACCCCAAACCCTGGCAGACCATTACGCAAGTAAACTCACTGCAACCACACCCACTCACTGTTTGAACGAAACCTACCTGGAACATCGCCTAAACAAGATGACCAATATAGACCAGGAAAAAACATGGAGCAACTTTCACAACATTGATGTCCAGCAAATTACCAACATAATAACAAACATCCGTACCACCACCTCCCCGCTAGATCCCTGCCCAACTGCTTGGTTAAGGCGGCAAAACAAGATATTGCGAACCAAGTATCACATATTGTGAACCAATCGCTGCAACAAGGAATAATGCCCACACAACTCAAGAAATCGATAATAAGGCCAATCCTAAAGAACAACTCACTCAACAAGGACGATCCAGCCTCCTACCGCCCCATCTCCAGCATATCTTTCCTGGCAAAGATCATTGAGAAGGCAGTCCTATTACAACTACAAGACCATCTGGATGAACATGAAACCCTAGATGAACAGCAATACGGTTTCCGACAACGTCATGGGGTGGAAACGCTGTTGATAGCACTGCTTAACAACCTCCTCAAGGGCCTTGAAGACAAGAAGAAAATGTTTATACTCATTTTCATTGACATCTCTGCCGCCTTTGACACAGTCCATCATGGAACCCTTCTACAAAGGATTGAATCAATAGGAATATTGGGAACCCCCCTGAAATGGTTCTCTTCTTACATAACCACCAGAATGCCACAGGTTCATTTCAATGGCGAAGAAGCAGAAGCTTTCCCGCAAACGCAAGGCATACCTCAGGGCTCCGCTCTCTCGGCACTACTTTTCAATGTCTATATGCGACCCCTCTGTAATATTCTCCAACAACACAATATCAACTACCACATTTATGCGGATGATATTATGCTCTACACACAGTTGGATACCGAGAACCCTAACTATACTCAGCTTGAAACATGCCTCACCGAGATGCTAAATTGGATACAGCAAAACATGGCAATCAACCATAAGAAAACTGAAGTCATGTATATCTCAAGAAAACCAAACTTTGACCCTCCTGCGTCAGTCACCCTATGTAACAATACATACAACACGAAGACTGAAATAAAATATCTGGGTGTAACACTTGACAGCAATCTAAAGATGGAAAAGCACCTCCGCAAAACCAACAAGGCCGTTTTCCACAAACTTAGAGTCCTACAACCCCTACGGAGCATCATTGAACCTCACGATTTCAGATCTGTTGCACAAGCTCTAATTATGCCACACCTCGACTATTGCAATGCCATCCTACAGGGCCCTCCAAAGAAAACCCTCAACATTCCCGAAATGGCCCAAAATGTGGCGGCTAGGGTCATCATGAAAAAAAACCTTACTGATCACATTACCCCTGTATTAATCGAGCTACACTGGCTCCCCATTGCAGCCCGGATAAAATATAAAACACTAATAACCACCTTCAAGCTTATACATAACATAGCGCCATCCTTTCTCTCCACCCTTATCAGCACGCAACCACCCAACAGAAGCAGGCGAACAATCCACTCAAATATACTCCACGTTCCCCCTGATATCAGATCTGTAACTGCCACTACTAGCCAACGAGCATACTCCTACTCGGCCCCGTCCATCTGGAACCAACTACCACCAGAGCTAAGAGCTATTAAAGACCTTATGGAATTCAGAAAGAAACTCAAGACACATCTTTTCCAGTGTCAATACAATCTGATATAATCCCAGGGGTATAAATGATACCACCCAATGAAACATGGTTGCAGTTTATGTAAATATGTAATGTCTGACTCCTCTACATATGACCTCTCCCCGTGTGCTGTGCTTCCCCCTCCAAATCAATGTGTATACCGCAAAATTTCTGTCATGATTCGACAAATTCATATCTGTAATCAAACCACTACTGATCGCTGGAAGTAGCGGTATACAAATGTATGCTAAATAAATAAATTCATTAATTAATTAGTTTAGTTCACAAAAAAACTAGAGCCAACTTTGCAATTTCACTGTCATATTCGTGTTCAGCATATAAAAATTGTTAAGAAATTACTATTTTTATTTCAGTAACATGACTTTTGTAAAAATTTGTTGACCAGTGTTCTTAACATCTTTGTTAGTGATATTGCGGAAGGGCTGTCGGGTAAGGTTTGCCTCTTTGCGGATGATACCAAAATCTGCAACAGAGTAGACACCCAGGAAGATGTAGATAACAGGAGGGAGGGATCTAGCTAAGTTTGAAGAATGGTCTAAAATTTGGCAGCTGAGATTTAATGCTAAAAAATGTAGGGTCATGCATTTGGGCTGCAACAATCCAAGGGAGCAGTACAGTATAGAGGGTAACATACTTCTGTCCACAAAAGAAGAACGGGACCTAGACGTGATTGTGTCTGACAATCTCAAAGTAGCTAAACGTGTAGAAAACCCGGACCTAACAATTCAACGATGTTTCCAACTGGCTACAGGACAACAATCTCACTATAAACCTTAAGAAAACGGAAGCTCTGTTTGTTATAAAAGACCAAAACGTCACACACCCCGACCCACCTCACCCTGGGAACAATACAAATTAAGGTCCAGACTCAAAGTATCTAGGCGTCATATTGGATCAAGCACGGTCTTTCAAACAACAGATCACAAGAACAGCAAAAAACGTATTCATCAAAGCCAGGATGCTCCAATGACTCAGACCACTCTTTGACCCACCGGACTTCAGATTGGTCATGCAAGCAATGACTCTCCCCCACATAGATTATTGCACACAAGGACTACCAGCTAGCAACCTCAACCCTCTACAGACAGCCCTCAACACAACAGCGAGGATCATACAAAAAGGGAATAAATATGATCACATCACCCCAATATTACAAGGCCTCTACTTTCTCCCTTTCGAGGCACAGATCAAATATAAAACACTGGTTCTGATTCACAAAGCATTCCACCAACAAGCAGCCATGCATTTGAGCACCCTGCTAACACGGCTGAGCTCCAAAAGACCAACACAGCAGTCCACATCCGACCTACTAGAAGTACCACAAGAAAGAACAAAATTTAACCAACAATCCTGCAACCAAGCTTTTAACTTATATGCCCCATCATTGTGGAACACCCTTCCGATCAATATCTGTGGTAACAAGGATCTCACATCCTTCCGGAAACAACTAAAAACTCACCTATTCACCATCCACCTAGGACACGAATGAACAAGCACCAACTTGACCCCAGGTTCTTCCGCCGTCTGGGTCAATCAGTCCCTCAACAAACCCAGCATTTTGTAAATATTATGGCTGTACTGTTTCAACCCCTCCTTATTGATACTCCCTTTTGAACCTCCCCAGTGATGGTGCCTCCACATTTTTTCTTTTTTTTTTTTTTTTTTACCTATGTTATAATGTCTCTCATTGTATTTCTCCCTTGATTTTGTAAACCGCTTTGACCCGGT
The DNA here is from genome assembly GCA_033557465.1 of Ichthyophis bannanicus. Lineage (NCBI taxonomy): Eukaryota > Metazoa > Chordata > Amphibia > Gymnophiona > Ichthyophiidae > Ichthyophis > Ichthyophis bannanicus. The sequence goes on from CM066032.1 coordinate 320,463,244, forward strand.
GAAAGGTGGTATATAAATACAGCTAAATAAATAGGATGCTTGGGTGCATAGGGAGAGGAATGGCCAGCAGAAGAAAGGAGGTGATAGTGCCTCTGTATAAGTCTTTGGTGGCACCTCATTTGGAGTATTGTGTGCAATTCTGGAGACCCCATCTTTAAAAGGATATAAACAGGTTGGAGTCAGTGCAGAGGGTGGCTACTAAAATGGTTAATGGTCTTCATTATAAAGCATATGAGGACAGACTTAAGGACCTTAATATGTATACTTTAGAGGAAAAGCAGGACAGAGGTGATATGATTGAGATATTTAAATACCTCTGTGGCATAAATGTGTAGGAGGAGTGTCTTTTGGTTGAAAGCAAGTTCTGCTATGAGGGAACATAGGATGAGGGTTAAAGGGGATAGATTCAGGAGTAATAGGCAGAAATATTTCTTTACGGAAAGAGTGGTAGGTGCATGGAATAGCTCCCAGTGGAGGTGGTAGAGATGAAGACAGTATCTAAATTCAAAAAAGCATGGGACATAGAGGCTCTCTAAAGGAGAAAAAGGGACTCTTACAGTGGGTGATAAGGAAGGGCAGACTGGATAGGCCATGTGGTCTTTTTCTGCCGTCATGTTTCTGTTTCTATTTGCTCTTACTTAGTATGTCAAATTTACTCCAGCACCTCTTCCAGATTTACAGTGTTTTGCTTCATTTCCTCTAGATCATCACTTAGAAAAAAGGGTTCCCAATGTGTGTATCTCCCTAACATTCTTTGCAGTGAAGACAAAAGCAAAGAATTTAATTTTTGTGCTAAGATCTTGTCCTCCCCGAGAAATCCCCCTTACCTTGCAGTCAATTGATGATCCAACTGACTCTTGCAGTCTTCTTTTTTTTTTTTCTTTTTTTTTTTATTATATACTTAAAAATTCTGTCTTAGCCTGCCTTCATAATGTCTTACATGTAATTTGCCAGGGCTTGTGTTTGTTTTTTCCTTACTTGGACCTGCTATTTTAAGGATGCTTTTTTTACTCTGTGGCTAAGTGGGGGAAAAATGCCCTGCATAAGGGTGATGAGCATTCTCAGCTCCTCCAAGAAGTTTTTGTATGCTCCATTATGCATGCATACATCTTCCCACCTACCGCCATGGTGCCATCTTATCCTTGGTCCATTTTATTCCATGGAGCCCCTTGGACGTATTCAGCACTCTGTACATAATTTCAGCTGTTTCTTTCGCCATGTTTTCTGGTCGGTTTCTTTTTCACCCATTGTCATAGTACTCCTGTTTTCCCATTAGAACTCTTTAGTTAGGGTTTTTGAAAGCTTAAAGTTTCCTTTGGTTTTCTGTGGCACCTCAGCCCCCTTTATCGTTGATAATTTCAGTAGTGGATATTCAGTTTTGTTTTCTACCAAAATAGTCATTTGATTTTGCTGTGGCTATTTTTCCAGAGATGACATGTCCCACAAACTCATCAACAGCTTTAAGAAGTGCTTGAGGACTAGGACCATATCCATATAGGACATGCATAATTGGTGCCTCCAGTGCTTGGGACCCAATTATGAGCCCTCCTCTTGTAAATTGTGTTTGCAGATGACAAAAAGAGGGCTGAAGGGTCAAGAGAAGCAGTGCAACATCCTTTTTGACACTTCTAAGTCCGATTCAGCGGCATCAGTCCCTGTGGCTTCCAAGGCTGTATTGGACACTGGCACTGGCAGTGCATTGGCATCAAGGAGCTCTCGAGCCCACTCGGAGCTGAGCACCCATAGGTCGCCTGAACATCAATGAAAAGATAACGATCTATCAATGTTTCCCAGAAGATGGAGAATTCAGATTCGGTTTTGGTTTCGTTTTCATTGACAATGAAAGGCAAAGATGACAAAAATTGATTGGAGGCCTTGGTACGCTGTCATCAAAACCCTTTGAGGCAAGGTGTTGAGAGCATCGAGTGTTCACGTGAGTGCCCCGCCAAGCTGTCCAGATGGGAGGAAGGCTCAACTTCAAATATTCAGGAAGGGCAGCAACGGCCTTCTATTAGCCGAGATTAGTCTGTCGATACTTACCCTTAGGTTTAAGGAACGTTGGCCGAATGCTGCTGTAGGTCCTGTGTCTTTGGAGACTAACCCTGGAGAATCAACTTCTGAAGGCTGTCAAGGAGAGAATGGTGCTTTTCTACATGCAGCAGGTTAGGGCCAGCTATTGAACCTTTCCTTGAAAAGCACAAAGTACTGGGAGAGGCATCAACATTGGGGCATTGAGCTGACCCGACACAAATAACTGCCTGGCACATATCGTGCTTCAGTACATCAGGGTCCAATACACCCCTGATTCCTAGGAAGTCATTGGTTTATTGAAGTTTCTGGAGGAGTTCCCAATGCCCACAGGAAGGAGAGTCAACTAAGCCAAGACTCATAACTACTTCGACTTCCTTTCTGATTCAGAAGACTGGATCACAGATGGAGGAGTCTGGTGGCCCATCAGAGGACAGATCTCCAGACCCTCTGATTCTCCTCCTCCTCATGAAAGTCTCAAGTCTTTTTCTGAGGATATGACTTTCCAGGATTTTGTTTGGGATATGGCTAAGGCCATACCATTTTTGTTGGAGACTAAGAATGAGCCCAAGGCAGAAGAATTGGAAATCCTATAGTACTCCTCTGCCCCCAAAGAAGCAGTGACAGTGCCTGTGCGCCACATCCTTCAGAGGTTACAGATAAGAATGTGGGAGAGAGACACACCACCCCGCCTCTGTACCTCTTGTCAGTAGAAAGCTTGACTCAAATGTATTGAGTACAAAAGGCTCCTGGATTCAAGAAGCCCCATATTCTACACCACTGTCTGGTTGTGTAATCCATTTTAAGGAGTTCCAAGACACACTGCTTGGTGCCACCAGAGAGGGAGGCTTGGACACTGGATTCTTTTGAGAGAAAAGTGTTTGAGTGCCATGCTCATTTTCCACTAGGTCACAGTGCATGATAAGCTCACTGGCGTACCATGCTGTGGAGAAAATTCCTTCAGAATTAAGTCGAAGTGAAAGCAGATTTAATTGAAAAGCAAGCCATCACTCTCCGAAATCTCTCAAGGTGCACGTCTGAGCCAGTTTCCTTTTGTAGAGGTATCAAAGTGGCAGCCAAAGAAAGGCCTACTATTCTCAAAAATGTAGGTATTTCCGTGGTTCCCACTATTCTCAGTCCAAGCACTCCTTGAGTACAGCCAAAGTGAAAGAAGTCTCAGAAGGCCCAGGGTGGGGTTTTGAGTGGTTCCCTCAGAGCATAGCCACTCTTCCCATAGCCTTGGAAGAGGACTTTCTTGTGGGAGGAAGGCTCACACTCTCTTCCCAGAGGTGGCTCCTTGCAGCTTCCAACACTTGGATCTTGCAAATTATCCAAAGAAGCTACAGGTTTCATCTATTTGACCTTCCTCCAAATTGCCTTCCAAGGGTTCAATTCCTAGATCCTCCGCATCAGGAACTGTTTCTTCAAGAAGCCATTGCCCTTCAGAAAGATTTTGCATTTGAGCCCATACCACCAGGGCAAGAAGGGTGGGGATTTAATTTGAGATATTTCCTGGTCACCAAGAAAATGGGGGTATCGTCCTATCCTAGACCTAAGAGATCTGAACAGTTATTAGGTCAAAGAAAAATTCAAGATGTTTTCTTGAGGCCAAAGAGGAGATAGGCTGTGCTCTCTGGATCTAAAGGATGTATATACCCACATCCAGATATATCCAAGTCATAGGACATATCTCAGATTCATAGTAGGAAAACGACACTTTCAGTACCACATACTGCCTTTTGGCCTCGCGTCAGCTTCTTATGTGTTTATAAAATACCCCCCCCCCCCCCAATGGCAGCAGCGTTTCTATGCATGGAAGAGATATGCAAAGCTGCAAGATGGTCTTTGATCCACACCATATCTCACTGCTGAGATGAAGATGGAGATTCTTGACATGAGAGTAGTTTCAGCCAATCAGTACTTCAAAATCTGTATGGGGAGTAGAATCCAACTTAATCCCCAGGACCATTACTTTCTGTTCAGATTAACTTTCAAAAAAGAAAAAACGAAAAAAAATATGCATAAAAGGCCTGTTGTCACCAAAAACAGTTCTAGTTAGCCCAGTTGGGCAGGTTTTTATTCCCTTTTTTTGTTCAAGGTAGCCTGTAGCTAGAGATTCCCATACTTGAGGACTTTTTTTCCTGCTTGTTCAGAGAAAATGTAGTTACTCACCTGTAGCAGGTGTCTTCCATGGACAGCAGGAAAAGTCTTCATAACATCTCTCACCTCCCCTAGGAGTTGAATTCTCCTTAGTTGCTTCAGTAGATTGAGAATAAGATGGCACTGCAGTGGCAGGAAGAAGACACACGCAAGTGTGATAGAACATCCAAACGTTTCTAGAAGGAGGTGGTAATGATCCCATGTGGGAAACCCTACCCAATTAACAGGGCATGTAATAAGTGGCCAGTAATAGACAGGGGGGGGGGGGGCGGCTGACCTGGAAATAAGCACATCCTGCTGCACAACTCGGAGCAATGGGCTAAAATACAAGGGGGTGGGCATACAAATCAGGGAAGGGAACATGTGCATAGACACCATGCTATGGCTCTTTCTAGGGGAGATTGGGTGCATTTGCAGTATTTGAATGAGCAGGGGACCCCTCGTATGGGTACAAGCAGGGTCACAACAGTGGCCAACATGTGAAATGACTGTATGAACCTCTTTCACCCCGAGGCACCCATGGGGTGTGATTAACTAGGCTGCAGTGGACTTGTGGGAAAGGGTTGGGACACGTCCCTGTCACTCTCTGTATACATCTAAGCCATTCCTCATGCCACTGAGGAGTGCTGGCCCAGTGTGGGAGAATGGGGAACTAGTGTCTCTGGAACAGCAGGCTGAACTCGGTGACCGCACAGATGTGGGAGGCCTAATGTTTGGGCCAACAAATGTCTGAGGCATCCTGCCACCCAACCCTTCAGCCACATGAGATCTACAGTATTCAGATGCACCCCTTTGGCCCCCTACATGACATACCCGCCCCTGTGGCCTAAACTCTACAGGGAGTGAGCTCTTGAGAGACACCTTCATACACACCCCATTAAAGATAGGCAATCCCCAGAGGCATCCAGCTGGAGTACACCAGCTTTTGGGGAAATGAAGGGCTCATAGGCTCTTGAGAGCCCACAATAGCTCTCCATGTCTGTGAAATGCTTCATCCCCTATACAAAGACCTGGAGGGCTGGAGCACTGGTCAGGGAGCTCCAACTAAGCTAGCCTATGTTCAGTGCAGGAAATGTAGATAGCTGCTGTGAGCCAACAATCCAAAGACACATTCTCCAGTGGTCAGGTTGAGGGGCCCACAGGAACAGGACCCATGCCACCTGCATAGCCCTCCAGGTGCACATTCTCAAAGCTACATGGCTCTCTATGCAGGGGAGGTGGTGGTCTGACAGCATAAATTGGTGTCAGATTTTCATTTTGTCAGTGGTTGCAACATCTCACTTGTATGACCCTCCCACAGCTGTACTCTGCTGTTTCCAGCCTGACTATGTTGCCAGTGCCGGCTTTTTCAATGAGCACAGGTCGTATCTCCCAACTCCTCCGTAGCTCATCATATGAGCAACACTCCTACATCTATCCAGTGCAGACACACATGTGAACAGCATATTGTCAAGAAAACCATTGTTGCGTATATAGATAAGTACCCACTTTCCCAGCAGGTACACTTGTGTGTTACATATCCTGTTTTGTGACTCTTAGGCTGTAGTGCTCCACTGCCATGACAGCTACACCATGCCACCACCCCAATACAGGTTCCCTAGCTGAGCACTTGGTTCGCTTATGAACATTGCCATGTGTGTGGGATGCTTCTGGCCTTTAAACCTTGTGGGATTTTCGCTCAGACTACATTTGTGACATGCTAGCAAGGTGGTTGCAACTACCGCTGGTCGGAGGTTGGTGGTAGTTGCACCTGCACTTGCGACATCTTTGTGCCTCTAGTGCGGCTGCTAACGCCCACTTTCTGCTCCAACTTCACCCTGAACCTGCCTATTCATGTTCTGCTTAGGCATGCTCCTAGCTACTGTGCAGCCAAAATGCGCATTAGCACTACGCTAAACCCCACATTACTGGCTACTGTGCTTTAGTAAACATGTGCCTTAGTGTTGCTAGCTCCTCATGAACAGTCTTCAGAAAATAGCTAGAGTTCTGCTTCACTTAGGGGTATGTTTACTAAACCGCGCAAATGTGTGGGGCGCACTTGAGCGTGCGCTAAGGTACCTTAGAGCACACTAATAGTGCGTTTTTGGTGCCCCGCAAGCGTGCACGCCGCCCGCACGCGTGCGCGCCGCCCGCACAAGTGCGCTCCGCCTGCACAAGAGGGGGGCGCGCTGATGTGCGATAGAGGCGTGGAAAGGCATATCGAGGGCGGAGGAAGGCTCCCGAGGGGCGGGGGGACGGGGTCAATGGGTGGAGAGTGCGAGGGGAGAGGCTCCCCGCACAGGAGCGGGGCTGAATTTCGGCAAAAAAAATACCGCGAGTGAAACCCTCGCGTTAGAGCCGATTTAAAGGGAAGAGAAACCATTTCCGTCAGCAATGTACAGCAAAACCGGGGAAACCTGCAAAACGTGAGCAGTGTGATACATGTGCACAGAACAAAATAGCAAATACAAATTGAAAATGACCACAACAAATTCCAAATAAATTATAATCCAGCTGGGAAACAGTGATATTAATGGGCAACCATAAAAAACACTCCCAGGAAAGCTCCAAAAAAAATAAATGATTTTTGGAAGGGTCTACGCTCCGTAGACTCTTTCAAAAATCACTGCATTTTATTGGAGCTTTCCTGGGAGTGTTTTTTATGTTACCCATTGATATCACTGTTGTCCAGCTTGGTTTTGGGTTTTTCCCCCTTTTTTTGGAGGTCATTTTTGAGGTTTATTTGCACCTTTGTCCCCATACAAGGTAAACGAGCCCACAGTAAAATTGTGCAGAGCAGGGTGTCTGACTCGTGCGGCCAGGTTTCCTATCTCCAGAGACTGCACTGTCTCTGTGGCCACAGTGTGGTGCAGCGGACACAGCCAGTGCCTGTAGGACCAGAGGGTCACAGGTTCAAATCCCAGCTGGGGCTCCTGCCAACCCAGTCCCCATAGTTTTACCCACCACTAAACAGTGATAGTACAGACACTCCTTTATTGCAGAGAACATAAGCATGGTTCCAACACCTATATTTTACCCTACACCGCAAACAAACCATAACAATGGGCATTACCTACAGCCGAGTCCCCCAAATTCAGTCCTGGAGTGCCACAACTCAATCAGGTCATATGCTTTTTCCCAGATAGGGACATGTCTGCATGTTGGCGGAAGGGTACAGGTGGTGGAGGGGGCAGTGGCTGCAAACCACAGCAGACAGTGGCCTAGGCCTGTGCAGGCTGGCACCGTCCACCGCAACAGACAGGCTCTGTCGGATGTACAGTCATGGACTCCCCAGGGAACGCAGCATATCTGTGGCAACACGGTGGTGCAGTGCACACAGTGTGTGCAGGAACAGAAGGTCACAGGTTCAAAGCCCAGCTGGGGCTACTGCCAATCCAGTTCGCATATTTTTCCTACAACTAAACCGTGATAGTAAGGACAAACCTTTATTGCTGAGAACATACGCATGGTTCATACGCCTATATTTTACCACACCAAACACAGACACCATAAACAGCCGCATTACCTAGAGCAGAGTCTCCCAAATGCAGTCCTGGAGGGCCCCACACCATTCAGGATCCATGCTGCCTCTAATAAAGATGCCTGTGCTGCATATCTATGCACCACCCCCATGGTATGCTGATGTAGCTCATGCATATTTGAGGGACAGCATGAAAACCCGAACAGTGGTTGGAACACCAGGACTGGAGTTGGGACACTCTGCCGTAAAGCAGCAGCCAACAGGGCCGACACATCCACACACACACACACACACACACACACAGGCCCCATTGGCCAATGCCTCCTGGAGAGGCAGGACATTGGGCCCTGCCTGTATCCCCCAATACTAGCAGTTGCATACCTTAGCAATGCCACCCTACACCTGGGTATATGGTACACAGCTATCAAACGTTGCCCATGATAACTGACAGATATCAATTCCTATGTTAAGCACATTTTGCTCATTGATCTCCACCATAACAATCATTGTGATGTCTGCGGTGTGCGCTGCAGGTCTGGTCTCTGACAGTGTTTACCACCCTGGGGAGTGACCCCCAACAATATTGCGTACCATATCCATGCCTGTACTGTGCCCAGGACTGGTGTGGTGGGTATGGCTGCTGGACTCCTCTATAGTAGCACAATGCTGGCATAGGTGTGGGGGTGACTGTCTGTCTATCCAGTGTGTGGTGGCTGCAAACACCTTCCACAGCCCACACTGCCAGCAATGTTGCCAGTATTGGGCTGCCAATGTGCATAATGAGGAGCAAGTTACCATGGGTATAGGCCGGACAGGGTGGCCTGGCCAGGGTGCATCTGCACAGGGCATAGGGCACTGACTGGGACATTTTAGTGCCCGGCCACCACCTACACAGACAGGGTGACCTCAGTATGTCCTGCTGAGAGATCACTCTCACCCTGACTGTGCAGTGACCACAGCATGGCTAGGCACCCCCATAGTGCTATATAGTATTTCTCTCATGTGATAGATATGGGTTTCCTTTTGGGGCCCAGTCACTGCTTTATCTGCTTGCTCTGTATGCTGACATCCCAGTTCTGGGTGCATGCATCTCTACTGGGAACATGCACTATGGACTAACTAGCACACTGTTTGCAGCTGGTATGTGTCTTGATGGCGCGACTTGCAGGGTGCAGCGGCTGACGACTTGCTGCAGGACATTATCAGATACTGGTGGGGTGCAGCTTACCATATCCAGGCCTAATGTCTGTCTGCTATTGTGTTATGGATGTGTATAGAGCTGTAGTGACTGCCCTGTGGGGTGTCTGTTCCTCAGCAGGACCGGGGTTGATGGTCCCCTCTACTGCCACCTTTCCAGGGAGGTATAATGTGGATCTATTGATGGGAGACCCTGTTTGCCACCCTCAGCCCTGGAGGAGGGGGGGTAGTGGTAAATAGCCCACCTAGGGGTCCATAGGGGCTACACCTGACTGAAACAGACAGAGACATCCAAAGTGTTTGTGCAGAAACTACCTATCTCACACATTAACACTGCTTTGGACCTCCGGCATGGCCTCATTCAGCCATGGAAGGTGGTGTGGACCTGGTCCTGGGCGCCTCATTGCACCCTCAGGGTGAGCACAGTACCCGGACAATGTGACGGTGTGTAGCTACTGTGTGCCAGTAAAACACACGGTCAGTACCCCCTACCAGGCCGAGGTGCTATGTGGGTGCACATGGTCACTTCCCCCTACCAGGCCGAGGTGCTGTGGGGGTGCATTGCCCATCTTGTGTTTATCTGTGGACAGCTGATTTGCATGTGCAGTGCATCATGGGTATGGGTGGGCTAACCCTATCCTGGTGACCACAGCAGACTGTCTGTGTGGTGACGTGCAGGCTCTCTGTAGCCAGCCAGGGGCTTGCTAGCAGCTATAGAGTTGTAGCCCAATGGTTACTTCACTGCCTGTGAAGCCAGAGGTCATGGGTTCAAACCCACAGTGGGGTTATTTGATAGGGTTGTCCAACGCATTATCTTTTTTTAATGTACATATTTTGATGCCAGCAAAAACACCCTCAGCGTACTGTACCCATAAGGTGCCTCTGAGGGTGCTTTATAGGGCGCCCTATAGGGCACCTTATGGTTCCCGTCCATATAAGGTGCACTATACATTATCCTGTGGCGCAACTTATAGGGTGCCCTATAGGGGACATTTTAGGGTGCTGTGGCGGACAGTGCAATTTATATTGTGCCCTATGGAGTGCCTTTTAGGGTGCCTTATACGGCACCTTCAATTACGGCACGTGAGGGCGTGTTTGCTGGCAGCAATTAATAACATAAAAATAAAGTGCTGCAGGACAAAATATGTACAATGCAAAGCTGATGCCACAGCCAGCTTTACGTATTAGGCACACTGGGAAGCAAACTCATGACCCCTGTATCAGCAGTCAGTGCCTTAACCATTGTGCTCCACTGCTGCTGCTCCTTGCCTGTCAGCGCACCTACTTATGCTTCTCATTCCTTAAACTGCATAGTGCTGCCATAAAAAACAGTACACTGACCTTGCGGTACCTCATACGGCACCCTCTAAAGCGCCCTATAAGCAACATTCTAGGGTGCCTTGGCTGACAGTGCACTTTAAAATGTGCCTTATAGGGCGCCTTATGTTAACACGCTTTGAGAGTACGTTTGCTAGTAGTGATAATTAAAATATGAATAAAATGCCTCCTAAAGCAATCTTCCCCATAATATGTTATGCCTCAGCCAGCCTTGTTCATTGGGCACTTTGGGGGATTGAACCCCTGATCCCTGCACCATTGGTCAGTGTCTAACCATTGTGCTGTGGTTCTGTAACTGTGATTGCACATCAGCGCGCCTCCTTATGCCGCCCAATATTAAAAAGCCTCCTAAAGCATTAGCGCGCCGCCTTATGCCCATCAGCGCGCCGCCTTATGCCGCCCATCATTTAAATGCCTCCTAAAATAATGCCTCAGCCAGCTGTCTCCATTGGGCACTGTGGGGGTTTGAACCCCTGATCCCTGCACCATTGGTCAGTGCCTTAACCATTGTGCTGTGGCTCTGCTTTTCTTCCTGCACATCAGCGCGCCGCTTATACCGCCCAGTATTATAATGCCTCCATAAACATCAGCGCGCCGCCTTATGCCGCCCAGTATTAATATGCCGCCAAAAACATTAGCGCGCCGCCTTATGCCGCCCAGTATTTCTGCGCCTCATAAATTAACGCCTCAGCCAGCCGTCTTCATTGGGCACTGTGGGGGATTGAACCCCTTATCCCTGCACCATTGGTCAGTGTCTTAACCATTGTGCTGTGGCTCTGCTCTTTTTCTTACACTTCAGCGCAACGCTTATGCCTCCCGCGCAGCTATCTCATGCGCTAAGGTGCGGGGCGCACATGGGCGCCGCGCACCTTAGCGCATATGTAAATTCCAGCTTTTCTTTTTCAGGACGGAACGCCCACTCCTTATATGGCACCCGCACACTACCGGGGCCCGCACTTTACCGGGGTTTTAGTAAACATGCCCCTTAGATTTCTATTTGCGTTTGTTTTCTGACGTCCTATTCCCCAGTCCTTCATCTGCAAAAACAAAACATAAATATTTGTTAAGCAATTCTGCTTTATTCTCATCAGCTTCTACATATTCCTCCCCTTCACGTTTGAATTTCAGGAAAGGGTCAACGCTGGATCTGGTGCTTACTAATTGATACACTGTATCTAATGCCCGGGTGAGTTCCCACTTGAACGTGTAGCTTGAGGTAAAAGCTTAGGCAGAGTGCAAGCGCAGCAAACAGTCCTACATTTCAAAAATGCTGACTCAAGTAAAATGGGAAAGTACCTGAAGGAGGAACTAGCAGGGTGGGAAGAGGAAAGGCAGTGGACTAAACTGAACGAGGCCATAACAAGGGCAACAGATCTATATGTAAGGAAAGTATATAAAAACAAGAGGAAAAGAAAACTGATATAGTTCTCCAAAGAAGTGGCTGCAAAAATAAAGGTAAAAATGGCAGTGTTCGCAATTTTCAGCAAAACAAAAAAAAAAGAGGAACACTGAAAAGAATACCTGATGAAACTGAAAGAGGCAAAGAAAAATCAGGATGGCAAAAGGACCTGCGGAAGAAAAAATGGCTAGAGATGTGAAGTGAGGTGACAAACTTCTTTTCAGTTATATTAGAGAGAGGAGTAAGACCCAGAGGCTGAATTTTAAGATTCAAAATTGCCGAGGGCTATTTTTTTTTTTAAAGTAATAAGGAAAAAGTGGACTTGATAAACAAATACTTCTCTGTTCACAAAAGAAAACCCTGGAGAAGGGCCAAGAATAACTACTACTACTACTTCTTATCATTTGTATAGCTCTACAAGGTGTGTATGCTGTGCTGTATATATAGATGTAAAAGGGGACTGTGTAAGCAGGGCAAGGAGAGAAATACCTCCTGTTTATCCAAACTGTTTTATTAGGTATACCCCTACACTTGGCAGTGTTTCGGCTGGTCTGCCTTCTTCAGGGGGTAACAGAACCTCCAACAAAACAGACAAACATTAAACAAGTATATTTAAAAACACTAAAAATATCTGAATCATGTGAAAGAAAATTTAAAACATACACTATAAAATATAATAAAACTATATTCCAAGTCATACTGCTAGACCAGTCCAGACAAACGGGTTGTGTCCCCCTGCCAGCAGATCTTGGAGACAGAGAATTCTACCAGAGCTCTGATAGGCTGGACTCTGGTGATATGGTCCTACCCCTAGGGGTCTCCCTCAGTATTTCTCTGTCTCCAGCAGATCTGGTTGCTTTTGTTGTTTTTCCCTCAAAATCTTTAAAATTATTTAGAATCCCTTTGGGGACTGATATTTCCACTTGCCTGTTGCTGCCAGTATAGTTTCACTGTGCACCAGGGTGTTTGCAGCTGAGCTCCTGTTTCTGACACAGTAGAGCTCGCTGACAGGAAGAATCCCCAGCATCTGGCCATGAGGGCTTGTTAGCTGGACGAAGGCCTCCCTAAAATCAGGTTTCTCTGTATCTTGAGGCTCCTGGATGCACCCAGATTTCACAATAGGTGTTACTCTGAGTTTCCCAGCAACCTGATTCCCCAGATAAACTTGTGGAGCTCCTGGACCTGCCTTCAGTAGAGCTCCTGATTTTCTTTAAGCAGCGCTGAGTCTTTGCCACGAGAGCTTAGACAGCAGGAGGATCAGGTATCAATTTCTGAAAGAAACTGTAAGTAAACTGTTTTTCTTACTTGCCTCAGCTGCCCTGGGTTTATTTGAACTGCATCTGGACCGTCTGTCTCTGACCTGATTCCTTCACTTCCGGTTTCATCAGGGTCTGTTCAACTGGGGTTTGAAGTTCCTATTTTCCTTTCTTCTTTTTTATTTCCTGGATGCACCCAGAGCACACAAGAGCTTTCTCTCTGGGTTTCCCAGGCTTCCCTCCTTAATAGCTGTATTTTCTGTAATCAGCAATACAACAGGGTTTGAGCTTCTGATTTCACTGTCTGTGCAGCTCCCTTTATTTCCAGAAACACCTTCCAGCCCCTGCCATGAGGGTCTAAGTGGGTGCAGAGGGATCAAACTCTAATTTCCCTACCTTTCAGTCGCTGTAACTACCTTACACTGACTTTGAAAGTTTCTCTTCTCCTCCATGGGGAACTCAGCTCCTCTGTACCACCAGCACAGTGAATAACAGAGTTTCCTTCTCCCCTCCGTTTCTGGTGATACAGGATTTGAATTTTTAAGTTGCTAGCAGCGCTTCTTGCCTCTTCCCCAGCGATTTTGCTGCATTTTTAAGGTTTTTAGAGCTTAGGAAACGTTTATTTTGCAGTTTTTCTGTGCCAGCGGCCATTTTGAAAATCAGGAGGGATTTCTCTTCAGTGGTGTTTTTTTTTGAGGGAGAAGCTCTGGGCGGCCATTTCAAAACATTTAAACATGCTGTGAAGGCACAGGGAGTTTCAAAATCCCTTTTTCTTTGAAGAGTCTTCTGTTTCTCTAAGCCTATCTTGATTTTTGTTTACAAAAAAAAAAAAAAAGGGTTTAAGCCTCTGCAATGCCTGTTTCTCTGCACAGCTGTATTATATGTAATAATAAGAAAAAGGAGTTTGATTGCTTGTGTTCCACCTGCATGCTGCATCCAGGAGAATCTTCTTCCTCCATTCCCACTGCGCTGCCAGCTGGGGACATCAGCGCCTTAACTTCTCCCTCCTTAGAGCCCCTGCGGCAGGATCTTCCTGCAGAAAGGACTCAGCTCCCATTTTGCTTCCACAGCCGCAGGAAGCCACGGCAGCCTTGGCTGACAGTGAGTTCCTGACGCTCTTCCGCCAGGCATGGCACCTGTGGCGTTCTGAGTCTTTTGGTATACCTCGAGCACCCGCCTGGTAGCAGACAAGAATATGATGGGGTCTCGCAAGCGGTCCCGAAAGTCCTCAGACCTTAAAGCAGTACGTCCTTCCAGGAACATTGCATGTGGCTTGCGGGACACTGCGGATGTTCAAGAAGACTTTAAATCGTCGGAGGTGAGCCCTGACTCGTTGGAGAAAGAAAATGGGGAATATTCTCCGTCTGATTCTTCGCTGACAGTTCACGAGGGCTCTCAAGATATCAGACTTTTTCGGAAAGAGGAGTTGCCGGCCCTAATCACATAGGTGATGGAGTCGCTACGCCTAGCCGACGCGCCTGATCCTCAGAGTTCTCAAACCCTGTTGCAGCCGAATCCCATTTTACAGGGCATTCGTAAGCCTTCCAAAGCTTTTTCCTTTCCAGCCGAGTTGCAGCATATGGTATCTCGAGAGTGGGACTCTCCAGAGTCCTCTCTACGTACGGCACGCGGTATTGGTCAGTTATACCCTTGGTCTCCCTCGGGCTTGGACCGTTGGCTGACATACCCGAAAGTTGATGCGTTAGTGACCGGGGTCACCAAGCATACCACAATTCCTGTTGAGGGCGGAGCGGCACTCCGTGACTAGCAAGACCTAAAAAGTTGAGAGTCTGCTAAAGACGGGTTTTTCGTCGTCCGCTCTTTCCCTTCAAGGAGGGGTGTGCAGAGGTCTAGCAGCACGGGCCGCCCTTCGATGGATTCAGCAGCTTCCAGGTGATCCAGAGTTGGCTCGTTTAGAATCCATCACTGCATTCCTGGCAGAGGCCTTCTCTGATCTCTTGCGGCTGTCAGCTCGCTCCGTAGCACCGGTGACAGTAGCTCGGAGATAGCTCTGGCTGCGTCAATGGGCAGCGGATGTTGCTTCGTTCAAAGACTCCAGCATTTAGATGCCATTCGTCCAGTTCCACCGTTGGAAAGAGGACTAGGCTGTTACTCTATTTCGTGGTGCCAAAAAAAAAAAAGAGGACAGCTCCTTTCATCCTATCTTGGATCTCAAAGGCATCAATCGCAGTCTGTGGGTACCACACTTTCGAATGCAGACTCTGCGATCCGTTATTCAAGCGGTACGCAAGGGGGAATTCTAGCTTCCCTCCATCTTGCGGAAGCATTCTTTCACATTCCCATTCGAGAGGGGCATCAGCAATTCGTTCGATTTGCGTTACTCAGTCAACATTTCCAATTTCGTGCGATGCCCTTCGGTCTAGCTTTGGCTCCTCGAACCTTCTCCAAGGTAATGGTGGTAGTAGCTGCGGCCTTATGCAGCCGCGGCATCAGAGTTCATACTTATCTGGACAACTGGCTCATTCGCGCAGATTCTCTCCCCGAGGCTTGCAGCACAGTCTCGGTGGTTGTTGCCTTTCTCGAAAGCCTCGGCTGGGTAATCAACCGCGACAAGTGTTGTCTTCAGCCGCCCCAGGAGATCGAATTTTTGGGGGCTCGATTCGATACAGCCTTAGGTTGGGTCTTTTTGTCAATGCCTCGATTCCTCAAGTTAACTTCTCAAGTTTGCAGTCTCCTAGCACAGGTCTCGCCTCGAGCATGGTGTCAGAGGATTATCAAGTTCGGTTGCCTCAACTACCAGCGGTGAGACTTTGCCTCCGTTGGTGGCTCCGGCCCCGCAATCTCCTTTGAGGGGTTCCCTTGTAGACTCCGTGCTGGGTGTTGGTAACGACAGACGCCAGTCTCTCCGATTGGGGAGCGCATTGCAGCTCACACTCAGCGCAGGAGATTTGGTCTCCTCGGGAGGCCCGGTGGTCCATCAATCGCCTTGAGATGCGAGCGGTGCGCTTAGCCTTGTGAAAGTTTCAGCCTCTTCTGCAGCGTTAGGCGGTTCGAATTCTGTCCAACAACGCTACGACAGTGGCATTCCTCAACTGCCAAGGGGGCACGAAATGTCCAGGTGTATTGAAGGAAATGAGTCTTCTCTTTCCGTGGGCGTTGAGGCATCTGCAGGCGATCTCGGCGCAACATATCGCGGGGGTAGACAATGTAAAAGCCGATTTCCTCAGCCGACATGCTCTGGATCCGGGGGAGTGGGCTCTGGCGCCAGAGTCCTTTCAGTCCATTGTTCGACGATGGGGTCTACCGGCAATGGATTTCATGGCTACGGCGCAGAATACCAAGGCACCGATCTACTTCAGCCGTTGGAGGGACAGCGGGTCGCACGGGATAGATGCACTGTCTCAAGCATGGCCAACCCATCTCCTTATGTATGTCTTTCCTCCCTGGTCCATGATCGGCAAGATTCTCCAAAGAGTCAGGGAGCATCGCGGCCCGCTGGTCCTGGTGGCACCGGATTGGCCTCGCAGACCGTGGTATGCGGATCTCGTCTGGCTGTTTCGTGCGTCTCCTGTATGCCTGGGGGCGTTCCCAGGGCTCCTGCTCCAAGGTCCGGTGGAAATGGGAAACCCGGCTCCTTACTCGCTTACGGCCTGGCTCTTGAACGCCGCAGGTTAGTTCAGAAGGGATATTCGTCGAGTGTGGTGGCGACAATGCTTAAGGCACAGTGGTCTTCGACGTCGCTGGCTTACGCTCGTGTGTGGCGTCTCTTTGACACTTGGTGTTCGCTACGTCACATCTTGCCCTGGCGTTGCAACATCCCGGATATTCTCTCCTTCTGCAGGCCGGTCTAGATAAGGGTCTGGCGCTCGGGACCTTGCACGTGCAGGTTGCCGCGCTAACTTGTTTTTGAGGGCCGATAGCGGGGCGTGTTCTCGCCTCGCATGTGGCCGTTTCGCATTTTCTTAAAGGGGTTCAGACATTATGGCCCCCGATACGTCCTTTAGTTCCTTCTTGGGATCTCGCTCTCGTTCTTCTTGCCCTTGTTGCTCCTCCCTTTGAGCCCCTGAAGGCATGTTCCCTTAAGGATTTAACGCTAAAGACAGTTTTCCTAGTGGCCATAACCTTGGCACGTCGGATTTCCGAACTTTAGGATCTCTCTTGTCGAGACCCCTTTCTCTCGTTTTCTTCGGCGGGAGTTTCTCTTCGAACTGTTCCATCCTTTTTACCTAAGGTGCTTACCCCGTTTCATGTCAACCAGCCTCTTTTCTTGCCTACCTTTGAAAAAGAGCAGTGTTCCGGTCGCCTTCGTCAATTGTGTGCTGTGGACCTGAAGAGAGTGCTTTATCGGTATCTTAAGATCACGAACGCCTTCCGTAAGACCGATCATCTTTTTGTCCTGTTTGGGGGCTCTCGACGGGGGTCCGCAGCCTCCACATCCACCATTTCTAGATGGTTGTGAGGAGCTATTGAGGCAGCTTCTATGCTGCAAGGCAAGCAGGTTCCAGCAAGGCTCTGAGCTCACTCCACTCGGGCTCAGGCTTCGTCTTGGGCCGAGCGGTCTCAAGTAGCTCCTCTCGACATTTGCCGGGCGGTGACTTGGTCGTCGTTGTCCACGTTTGTCCGTCACTATAGATTGGACGTTCACGCTCGGCAAGAGGGCCAGTTTGGAGCTGCAGTGCTGTCGTCGGCATTGACCCCCCCTTGAAAGCAGGTAGCTTGGGTACTGCCCGTTTGTCTGGACTGGTCTAGCAGTATGACTTGGAAGAAGAAATTTCACTTACCGTTAATTTCCTTTCCTAGAATACTGCTAGACCAGTCCAGGACCCACCCTGCTGTCAGTTACGGGGCTGCTAGTGCGGTGAAGCTGCCGGCCTCTGTTCCTTCCTTGTCAGTATGCCTCACCATGGGGTGCCGATGGCTGCGTGATCAGTCTTAGCAGGGAGGGAGGGAGGCGTGGTCTAGTGGTTAGGACAAGGTACTTCAGGCCGGAGGGCCGGGGGTTCAAGTCCCACCTGGGGACAGCAATCTCAGGCCGGAGGGACTGGGATTTCTAGTCCTGTAGGCACTCCTTGTGGTCTTGGGCAAGCCACTTAACCCTCCATTGCCCATGTTCCCTGTAAGTATTAGTGTATGTGTCTCATATCCCCTCGTGTTAAATGTATCCCCCAATTGACCGCTTTGACCCGGTGAAAAGCGGGATATAAATACAGCTAAATAAATAAATAAATAGCAGCCTTCAGTTCTGGGGATACTTTCAGCTCCCTTGTACATAGTTGAATTCAATGTCCACTAAATGTGGTCTTATGGTTAAGTTGCGTTACATGTTTTGGGTTCGCTTTACAGTCAATACTAAGGGAGACCCCTAGGGGTAGGACCATATCACCAGAGTCCAGCCTATCAGAGCTCTGGTAGAATTCTCTGTCTCCAAGATCTGCTGGCAGGGGGACACAACCCGTTTGTCTGGACTGGTCCAGCAGTATTCTAGGAAAGGAAATTAACGGTAAGTGAAATTTCTCCTTATGATGGTACATTAAAATTAAAAATCTAAAATGAGGACAGCATAAACATCATTCAACTCATTAAAATCAATTTCAACTTCCAAATGCAAAAAGAAAGTATAAGCTAACAAAACTGGGAGGAGTGGCCTAGTGGTTAGGACAAGGTACTTCAGGCCGGAGGGCTGGGGGTTCAAGTCCCACCTGGGGACAGCAATCTCAGGCCGGAGGGACTGGGATTTCTAGTCCTATAGGTACTCCTTGTAGTCTTGGGCAAGCCACTTAACCCTCCATTGCCCATGTTCCCTGTAAGTATTAGCGTATGTGTGTCATATCCCCTCGTGTTAAATGTATCTCCCAATTGACCGCTTTGACCCGGTGAAAAGCGGGATATAAATACAGCTAAATAAATAAATATAATCATTACTGTAGATTCAGAGGGAGACCAGCAAGGAGCAGCTTATAATTGTCAAGATGGGGGGTGCCTAGGGAGTGGTTAAGAGTCTTAGTAGTGTGTTCAGAAAGGAAAGGACCGATTTTGTTGATATAGAGGAAGAATCGACCTATTTTAGCTATCTGTTGTATGACTGGCAAAGGCAACAAGGGAAATGGTGTAGATGTGACATCATTCAGGGAAGACGTTTATGAACAGCTTGCAAAACTGAAAGTGGAGTCTTACCTCGGTGGTGGGAAAAGTAATGGAAATGCTGCTTAAAGAAAGGATAGTGGATTTTCTGGAAGTCAGTGGGTTGTGACATCCAAGGTAACATGACTTTACCAAGGGAAGATTGTGCCAAACAAATCTGATTGAATTCTTTGGGTGATCAGAGAATTAAATCATGGACATGCAATGGATGTAGTGTACTTAGATTTCAGCAAAACCTTTGATACTGTTCCTCATCAGAGATTTCTCTACCTCATTGGAGACTTGTGAAAAAACTGAGCAGCCTGGGTATGGATCCCAAGGTGGTGAACTGGATCATGAACTGGTTGACAGACTGCAGAGGGTAGTGGTAAATGGAACTCACTCTGAAAACAGGAGGGTAAGTAGTGGAGTTCCTCAGGGATCAGTCCTGGGACCGCTACTGTTCATTGTCTTTGTGGGTGATATTGCCGAAAGGCTTCAATGAAAAGTTTGCCTTTTTTGCAGATGACCCAACGATTTGCAATAGAATAGACACTTTGGAGGAAGAAAAGATCTACAAAAATTATAAGAATGGTCTATTGATTGGCATTTGAGATTCAGTGCAAAGACATACAGAGTGATGCACTTGGAATGCAGAAATCCAAAGGAGCTGTACACGATAAGGGGCAAGAGGCTGGTGTGTACAGACCAAGAGAGGGACCTCTGAATGATAGTGTCTGAGGATCTCAAGGTGGTGAAGCAGTGTGATGAGACACTGGCCAAAGCCAATAAGTACATTTCAAGAGGGCGTGAAACCGTTAAGAGGTTACGACCTCAGATCAGGCGTGGCAACCCGCTGAATTTAAGCATATTACTAAGCAGAGGAAAAGCCAGAAGAATGTAAGGCTGCATAAAGAGAGGAAGGATATGAGGTATTAGTGCCCCTGTATAGGTCATTGGTGAGGCCTCACTTGGAGTATTGTGTTCAGTTTTGGAGACCATACTTTGCAAAGGATTATAAAAAGACTTAAAACAGTTCCAAGGAAGGTGACTAAAATGAACAGGGGGCTTGCATCAAAAGGCATATGAGAAGAGATGCGGAGACCTAATATGTATTACCAAAAGGAGAGGACAGATTGGGGGGATTATGATACAGACATTTAAATACTTAAAGGGTGTTAATGAACTAGCAAACCTTTTTCCAACATGGGGAAGCTGTAGAACTAGAGGACATGAATGAAGCTGCAAGGAGGTGAACTTAAAAGCAATATCAGGAAATACTTTTTCACGGAAAGAGTGGTAGATGCCTGGAATGTCCTCCCAAAGGAAGTGATGGGAGCAAAAACAGTGCCCGAATTCAAAAAGGCATGGGACAGCCACAGGGTCACTATATAGCAAGAGGAAGGAATCAAAGCAAACTTATATAACTTCATAAACAGAGAAGGGTGTAACACACCTGGAGCAACAGGTACAATCTTAAACAAAAGCATAGAGGGAGAGTAGTTGCACAGAACAGCAGGTGCAACTACATCTCTAGCCATCTTATTGGCAGGAGCAGCCCAAGTGTGGTGCGGGGCCATGTGCGGAGACTCATTGGGGAGCCTCATTTGCATATCCACTGGACCTCATTTGCATACATTTAATTTATTTTATTTTAAAATGTATATGTTGTCAACTAAAATTTTAGGCAGCTTTTCAAAGGAGCCCTTCACAAGCCTCTTTTGTACTGGCAATGACTTAGGGGCATGTTTACTAAATACATAAAAGACAAAGACACAATGAGCAAAAGACGTGTGGTGGTCGATGATGGCTTTATTGATAAAGTCCCCAACGCGTTTCGGCAAATTGCCTTCCTCAGGGGGCGTATGGCTAAGTAAATAACATTAAAATAATTAAAAACATAACATAAATATATCATGAAAAGAAAGCTCATGTAAAACAAAATTTAAAGTCATACAAATGAAATAATCATAACAATGATTATATATAAAATAAAAACATCAAACACAGGGCAACAGAAAACTATGTAGTCAAAAAAACTGTTGAAAATAAATAAATAAATAATTGTATAAAATAAATACTTACGGGCATTAACTGTCTAGTTGACACATACAGAGTGTGGTACAAAAAGGTGTGTTTGGATACTTAGAAACTGACGAAGTCTGATACCTTGGAGTGATTCTAGACAAGCAACTCACCCTCCAACCGCATATCAACAAGATATCCAGAACAGCCTTCTTCAAACTCGCAACAATCTGGAGACTAAAACCCCTCCTCAATAAAGAATATTTCCGTACAGTATGCCAAGCCATCATTACACCTCTGCTGGACTACTGTAATATACTATTCCAAGGTCTGCCTAAACAAACCACCCGTCCCCTACAAATAGTCCAGAACACTGCTGCCTGCATTATTACTAGCGCTTCAACTCAAGACCACATAACTCCAATACTACAAGATCTACACTGGCTACCAATCTCCTCACAGGCAAAATATAAATCAGCGCTCGCCATCTTCAAAATTAAAAACAACCTCTCAGCAGGAATACTACAGGAACTCATTGGATCCAAAACAAGCAAAAGACCAGACAAACAGCACCAAAAACAATATACCAACACCTACTCTATTCACAAGAACAAACAAATCCACATCCATGCGAGCCTTCTCTCTTGCTGCCCCTGCTATCTGGAATGTCCTCCCAGATAAAACTAAAATCAACAGATATACAAGAATTCCGGAAGCTACTTAAAACCACCCTATTCATTGAACAATTCAATGAAGACCACCAATCTACCCCAATCACCCCAAAAAACGAGTTACACAAGACATGACATCCACAACATAAAAACATCCTATTACTCTCAATCAAAATGTATATAACCCAATGTAGATAGCTCAACCTGTATATATTGCACCCCAAATTAAAATTTTACCTATCCACACACTCACGAACACTACCTTCACAAACACTGCATGCTGACACCCCCGCACTGCCCTACTCGATTGGTTTGCAGTGAAATCCACTTTGATTCAAGGATAAAGTGGGATATAAATACTTTTAAATAAATATTAATGTGCGTTAAGTGCCATTGCGCCAATAGAAATAAATGGGTGTTCCTGCACTTAGCGCACATTAACATTTGTGAATTTGCATTAACTTGTAAACATGCTTCTTAATGAATGTCTGAATACCATTTGCATGGGCAGTGAAGATAAAGAAAGATTACCATATTTCTACATTACTATACTCCAACTGCCAGGCACATTAGGAAGGTAACATAGCATATGACGGCAGATAAATATCAGTATGGTCCATCTAGTCTGCCCAGCAAGGTGGCATGAGTAGGTGCACCTGCCGCTCCGTGCAGGTCACCCCACCCCATGCCTTTGTTTAGGGGTGTACCCACCGCCCCGTGTAGGTCATCCTTATTTGTTGAGATATAAGAGATAGTTATGTTTATTTTGATTTTATCCTGTTGCTATAAAGGGTTCTACTGTGTCTGTCCCATGCCATTTTGAATTCTGTCACTTTATTTGCCGCCACCACTTCCATTGGGAGGGCATTCCAAGCATCCACCACCCTTTCAGAGAAAAGGTATTTCCTGACATTGCCTTTCAGTTTACCCACTTGCAGCTTCATGTTATGTCCTCTAGTTTTACAGCTTCCCCATCTTTGGAAGAGGTTTGTTTATTAATACTCTAAGTATTTAAAGGTCTGAATCATATCTCCCCTGTCCCTTCTCTCTAGAGTGTACATATTTAGGTCTTCAAGTCTCTTCTCATACGTCTTCTGATGCAGGCTCCAAATCATTTTGGTCACCTTCCTCTGAACCGTTTCCAGTTTTTTTATATCCTTTGTGAGATATGGTCTCCAAAACTGAACACAATATTTCATGTGAGGTCTCACCAGCAACTTGTACAATGGCATTAGTACCTCTTCCTTTCTTCCAGTAATTCCTCTCTGTATGCAACCCAGCATCCTTCTGGCTTTTGCCACTGCCTTGTCACACTGTTTTGCCACCTTGAGATCCTCAGAAAAAGTGTGACAAGTTCCTTCTCCTGGTCATGCACACCAACCTCTCCCCCCACCACACATCGTTTTGCTGCTGCATAGGGGGTTCTGCTTATGCCATGAAGGATTGGCGAGTGGCACTTCACCATCGGTACACATAACCAAAAGGACAGTTGGCACAAGGGAAGATGAGACGGTGGCTGTTGCAGCAAAGAGGACAAGAGGCCCAGAGAAGTGGCAACAATCGCCTTTGTCTGAGGGTCCGGGGGGGGGGGGAACCTTGATATGGAATTGGATCTGCAGGAGTAGTTGGAAGAAGGAGAGATCCCAGCACAGGAGGATCAGTTCTGCCTTGTTCGAGTGTTCCACAGGGAGGAGCTTCCAGCACTCATTGTGGAAGCCTTGAAGGCCCTGAAAATGCCCACTAGCCTACCTGCAGAGGATGAGACATTGGAAGATCCTCTGCTCCAGGCAGTGCGGGAGCCACAACCCATGTTCCCAGTGCATAGGGTGGTCCGGCAGATGATCCAGGAGGAATGGGATCTGCTGGAAGCCAGCCTTAGGGGAGTGCGGGCCTTAACGCATCTCCACCCTATACTGGAGCAGGAGCCGAGATCCTTCAGTCACTTAAGGTGGATACGGCAGTATCGGCCATTACTAAGAAGACCACGATCCCGGTAGAAGGTAGTGCGGCCCTCAAGGATGCCCAGGATAGAAAGTTGGACATCTTGTTGAAGCAGGCTTTTGATGTCAATGCCCTTTCCCTACAGGCCTCGATTTGTGGGCCATGGATAGCGAGGGCTTCCCTCCGTTGATCGTAAAGGCTTCAACAGGAGAGTCAAAAGCGCACTTGGTGGGGGAGGCGTCCAAGCTAGAGTTGGGAGCGGCCTGTCTGGCGCACACCCATTGCGTTCTCATTAGGGCACTCTCCAACAGTATGGCCTCACTGATGGCTGCCTGGCACTATTTATGGCTTCAAAACTGTGTGGCGGATAGTTCCTCCAAGGCATGCCTCAGTAAGCTGCCATTTAAGAGGAAGCTCCTTTTTGGGGAGGACCCAGATAAGTTGATCAGGGATTTGGGGGAGCCCAATAGGGGGGTCGGTTGCCCGAGGACAAACAAAAGCAGTCCCACAACCTTCCCTCTTTGGGAGGCCAGATGAGAGATGTTAGGCATTTTCAGAACCCCAGCTTTAGTCAAGCCCAGAGGGGTAGGTTTTCCTCCAGAGGGCAGGGGTTTTGAGGTTTAGGCGGAGCAGGCAGGGGCTTTGGAACTGCCTTGAGCTCGAGCCTCAAGAAGGGACAATGAAGCGAGGGGGGGGGTCCAGAAGAGGGAGATACCCGTGGGAAGTCGACTGTGGGAGTTTTACCCTGGCTGGGTGCAGATCACGCCCGACCAATGGATCCTGGAGGTCATCAGGAAGGGCTATGCTCTCGAGTGGCTTTGTCCATTGAACCAATTCTTCATTTCCCCTGCAAATCACAGGCCAAAGTGGTGGTGGTAGAGACCTTGTCTCAGCTCCTGCAGCTAAGGGCTGTGGAGTTGGTGCTGCATTTTCCGGTCAGTACTCCATTTGTTTTGTGGTGCCCAAGAAGAAAGGATTGTTTCACCCAATTCTGTCTGCGGGTGCTGCATTTTCATATGGAGACGTTGAGGTCTGTTATAGTGTCAGTACAGAGCAGGGAGTTTTTGACGTCTCTCGATCTCACAGAAGCATACCTGCACATCCCCATCCGTCAGGAACATCAACAATTTCTCCGCTTTGTGGTACCTATGGGCCATTTCCAGTTTTGAGCATTGCCTTTCGTACTGACAAACAGTGCCTCGTACCTTCACTAAAGTGGTGGTGGTAGTGGCAGCAGCACTCCACAAGGAAGGTATTCTCATGCACCTATACCTTGACGACTGGCTGATATGAGCAAAGTCCAGAGATGAAAGCGAAAGGGCAACGGCACAGGTGTTGGAGTTCCTCCAAAGCCTCGGTTGGGTGGTCAACCTGCCAAGAGTCATTTAACTCCATCCCAGGAGCTGGAGTACTTGAGAGCGCACGTCAACACTTGGGTTGGCAGAGTCTTCCTGCCAGAGGCAAGGGCGCAGGGACTTTGGGGGTTGATACGGCACTTCCTAAGGATGGCAAGGCTGTCAGTGTGACATTATCTGCAGGTCTTAGGGACCATGGTGGCTACGCTTGAACTGGTCCCATGGGCAAGGGCACGTATGCAGCCTCTACAGAGATCCCTGCTTTGGCGGTGGTCCCACCAGAGCCAGCCCCTGTCGAAAGTACTCCCATGCCCGCGGAGCACCAAGAGAGCTCTCTGATGGTGGCTACGGCCAGGAAGATTGTAGGGGGGCATGCCCCTTGAGTCCCCGGGGTAGATTTTCTTTGTTACAGATGCCAGGCTGTGGGGCTGGAGAGCCCATAGGGAAGGGCACTTTGCCCAGGGACAGTGGAATTGGCAAGCTCTTTGGTCGTCAAGCGCAAGATGAGAGCTGTGATCTTGGCACTGCACAGTTTCGAAGTACTCTTGCACGGGAAGATGGTCTGCGTCTTCTCAGGCAATGCGACCACGGTGGCTTACATCAAATGTTGGAGGGGCACAGCAGCCTGGCGCTGGAGGAAGAGGCCAAGAGCCTATTCAGCTGGGTGGAGTGCCATCTCCAGGCATTGTCGGCGGCTCATGTTGTGGGGGTCGACAATGTTATGATGGACTACCTCAGTCAGGTGCGTGTGGACCCAGGAGAGTGGTGCCTCAATTAGGAGGTGTTCAAACAGGTAGTGCAGCATTGGGGTGAGCCAGTCATGGATATAATGGCAATATTTGAGTCTGCCAAGGTGGGACGATTTTTCAGCAGAAGAGGAGAAAGGATGTCTGAGGGCCTAGATGCACTCGTGCAGAGGTGGCCAGAGGAGGGCCTTCTCTGTGTTTCCTCCTTGGGCTCTCGTAGGCCAAGTAGTACAACAGATAGAGGTACATCAGGGGTTAGTTATCCTAGTGGCACCAGACTGGCCATGGCGCCCATGGTATGCCGACCTAAACACACCATTCTCACCACAGAGGTTAAGTCTTACTGGCCTGTAGTTTGCCACTTCTTCCCTATTACCACTATTGTGAAGAGGTACCACATCAGCCCTTCTCCAGTCCTTTGGAACTTCTCCTGTCTCCAAGGATCTATTAAAAACATCCTTTAAAGTCCCTGCCAGAACCTCTCTGAGATCTTTGAATATCCTGGGATGTATCCCATGGCCTTGTCCACTTTGAGTTTTGCAAGCTGTTCTAACACATCTTCTGTGAATGGTGTGGTATTTACTCCATTCCCATTCGTATATTTTGTCAATCACAGGTGGTCCTTCTCCAGGATTTTCTTTAGCTAAAACAGAACAGAAGTATTTTGTTTAGCATTTTCACTTTTTCAATATCACTTTCCACTAATCTGTTCTCGGCACTTTTGAGTCTTGCAATTCCACCTCTGATCTTCCTCTTCTCCCGAATATACTTGAAGAGTTTTGTCATCACGCTTTAGATCTTTAGCCAACTTTTCTTCTGCCTTTGATTTTGCTATTCTTATTTCTCTTTTTGTCTCTTTTATCTTTATCCTGTTTTCTTTTCTGTGTTCTTCTGTTTGTGAACTTCTGAATTTTGTGTTTATTGCCTTTATTTGTGCAGCCACTTCTTTGGAGAACCAAATAGGTTACCTTTTCCTCTTATTTTTATTTACTGTACTTCCCTTACATACATATCTGTTGCCCCTTTTATTGCCTCCTTTAGTTTAGCCCACTGCAGTTCCACTTCCCTTACCTCCTCCCACCCTGCCAACTCCTCTCTCATGCACTTGGCCATTTTACTGTAGTTACCATTTTTGAAGTCTAGGATTTTGAGCATGCTGTGATTGGACTCTGCGTTGGCAGACATGGCCCTTGTGAGGTTTTGTGAGCTGCTGTGTCTTCTTTCCGTCCAGTGGAGGTGTATCTTTGCTATGTCTCACTTGTCTGGACTGGTCTAGTAGGACGATATGGAAGATGACATTTTACTTACCAGATAATATCCTTTCCTTCAGTCCTGCTAGACCAGTCCAGGACCCACCCCTGGAACTGTTTTTTGGTCTGTTATGTTGCAGCAGTTCCTTTGGGTCCACTATGATTTACGTGCTTGACTTTACAGGCTCATAATCCTACTGACAGACTTCTGTTCAATCTTTCCTATACGTTGTTTCTCTACTATGGATTAATCATTGTTGAGGTTGTGTGAGGTTGGCCAGTCTTTCCTATATGGTTTGGCATGAATACTGAGTTGTCCTCTAGTGACTCAGGCTGATAGAGGCGTAGAAGTGATGTCATTGAAACCTGGGCATTTCATTAGTTCTCTGTCTCCATCAATCTGCTGGTAGGGGAACACAACCCACTTGTCTGGGCTGGTCTAGCAGGACTCAAGGATAGGACGTTATCTGGTAAGTAAAATGTCACCATGATTCAGAAGAAGTGGTTGCAATAGCCTAGCCAGGAGGTAGCTAGATAATAGATAAGGATGTTAGTAGTGTGTTCAGAAAAGAATGGACAAATTTTGCTGCTGATAAAGAAGCAACAGGTTTTAGCTATCTGTTGAATGTGTGGAGAGAGAGGAGTCAAAAATCACCCCAGGATTGTGAATCAAGGAAACAGAGGAGTAAAGTGTTATCCAAAGCAATACAGAAAATGAGTAAGGGGGAAGGTGGGTTTAGGGGGAAAGATAAGCTCGTTTTTGGCCATGTTCAATTTCAGATGGCGGTGAGACATCTAGGCAGCAATGTCTGATAAGCAGGCAGAGATCCGGGCATGGATTCCTGTAGAGAAGTAGATCTGAGAGTCGTCATCAGTGTAGAGATGATATTGAAAACCATGGGAAGAGATAAATGCACCAAGAGACTGCGTGTAGAGAGAGAAAAGGGAGAGGTCCTGAGACAGAGACCTGGGGTACACCAACTGTGAGCGGGGTAGCAGTAGAGGAGGATTCACCAGAACATAAACTAAATGTGCTGTGGGAGAGATAAGAAGAAAACCAGGACAAAACAGAACCACTAAATCCAAGTGAGAACAAGGTATCAAGGGAGTAAGTGGAGATAAACAGTGACAAAAGTTGTAGATAGGTCAAGTAGGATGAAAATCGAGTAAAGGCCCTAGGATATGGTGAGGAATAAGGCATTGGAGACTTTAGCAAAAGCTGTTTCAGTAGAATGTAAAGGGTAAAAGCCAGATTGCAATGGATCCAAAAGGGTATTCATTAAATACAACCTAGAAATAACGAAACACCTTTAAAGCAATCTTCATGTTCATAACCAAAATAAAACTAGATAAAGTTTCAAAATTAATCTTTTCCATAGTGTAAGAAAACATAACTTTTTACACAATAACAGACTTCTCAGTAAAGCAGAGTTTAATGACATTGCTTGCAAGTAAAGGGTGAGATGCTTCAGTAAGCACTCACACCCAACCTCTGTTTCACAGTTATTTTTATAGAAAATTTGGTAATTAATAATTGTCAGGCTATGTATTATTTAGCCGCATGGTCTCTCTTTCCAGAATGCAGACATACAGTAAGGAAGTCAGAAAATCATTACATACATCAGGCTACGTGTTATTATCCACGTATCCCTTTTTCCCAGAATACGGACATACAGTAAAGATGAATCAGCTTTGTACCTCTGCACCTGTGACAGGCTATGTATTATTTAGCCACCTAGTCTCTCTTCCCAGAATGCAGACATACAAAATTATATTATAGAATGGTGAATGAATGGAATACAAGCCTTATATTACATTGTAAAAATAACATATCACATTTGTTTATAACAATAGTATTCAACAAACAAAGATTTATTTGCCTTTCTAAATGGTAAATATCCACTTATCTCTCTCAGTTCTTGTGCAAGATTGTTCCATAAGAAAGGACCAACATGTGAAAAGGCCCTTTTTCTTGTAGAAGATACCAAGACTTTTGATAGAACTGGTAATTGCAAAAGAAATTCTTAAGAAGATCGAAGGGGTCTTCCTGGTACATCTGCCCTCAGTTTCTTAGCCAGAAAAGAAGGGATGACCCTTAAAAATGCCTTTTATATCAGCCAAGAATTTTAAATCTAAGGCTCTGAATAACTGGAAGCCAGTGTGAATCCGCAAGAATTGGTGTTATATGCTCATATATTTTAGCCGCAGTTACATTACATTAAAAGCCGTGGTACAGGCCAATCATAGCAAGCTCAAAGTCCTAAACTTCAAAAACACTGACTTCAATAAAATGGCCGAGTACTTAAAGGAGGAGATGACGGGGTGGAAGAAGATAAGGGAAGTGGAATTGCAATGGACTAAACTAAAGGCGGCAATAAAAGGAGCAACAGATAAATATGTAAGAAAAATAAATAAAAACAAGAGGAGAAGGAAACCTATTTGGTTTTCCAAAGAGGTGGCTGCGCAAATAAAGGCAAAAAACACAGCTTTTTCAAAATTCAAAAGCTTGCAAACAGAAGAACACAGAAATGAATACAGGATCCAACTCAAAGAGTCTAAAAGAGTAATAAGGATAGCAAAATCAAAGGCAGAAGAAAAAATGGCTAAAGATGTTAAGGGTGGCAACAAAACTTTCTTCAGGTATATTCAGGAAAGGAAGAAGATCAGAGTTGGAATTGCAGGACTCAGAAGTGCTGGGAAAGGACTCGTGGAAAGTGACACTGAAAAAGCGAAATTGCTAAACAAATACTTCTGCTCTGTTTTTACTAAAGAAGATCCTGGAGATGGACCAGCTGTGACTCCCAAATATAAAAATAGGACTGAAGTAGATACCACACCATTCACAGAAGATGAGGTGTTAGAACAACTTGCTAAACTGAAAGTGGACAAAGCCATGGGACCGGATGGGATACATCCCAGGATACTGAAAGAGCTCAGAGAGGTTCTTGCAGGACCGTTAAAGGATGTCTTCAACAGATCCTTGGAAACAGGAGTGGTTCCTCAGGACTGGAGAATGGCTAATGTTGTACCTCTACACAAAAGTGGTGAGAGGGAGGAAGTGTCAAATTACAGGCCCGTGAGCCTTACCTCGGTGGCAGGAAAAGTAATGGAGGCGCTCCTGAAAGAGCGAATAGTGAACTTTCTCAAAACCAACAGGTTGCAAGATCCCAGGCAACATGGTTTTACCGAAGGACGGTCTTGCCAAACAAATCTGATTGAGTTCTTTGATTGGGTGACCAAGGAACTAGATCTGGGGCATGCAATGGATGTCATCTATCTGGATTTCAGCAAAGCCTTTGATACTGTTCCTCATAGGAGGCTTGTCAATAAACTCAGTAGCTTGGGGATGGGTCCCAAGATAGTAAACTGGATTAGAAATTGGTTGACTGACAGACAACAGAGGGTGATGGTACATGGAGCTCACTCGGATGAGAGGAAGGTGATTAGCGGGGTGCCTCAGGGTTCGGTCCTGGGCCCGGCACTGTTCAATATATTTGTGAGTGATATTGCTGAAGGACTGAATTGAAAGGTCTGTCTTTTTGCAGATGACACAAAAATTTGCAACAGAGTGGACTCCCCAGAGGGAGTGGATAACATGAGGAAAGATCTACAAAAGCTGGAAGACTGGTCTAATGCTTGGCAACTACGATTTAATGTGAAAAAGTGCAGTGTCATGCACTTGGGTAGCAGAAATCCAAGGGAAAAGTACACAATAGGGGGTGAGAGGTTGGTATGCACGGTTCAGGAGAAAGACCTTGGTGTGATTATCTCTGATGATCTCAAGGTGGCAAAACAGTGCGACAAGGCGGTGGCAAAAGCCAGGAGGATGTTGGGCTGCATTCAAAGAGGGATTACCAGCAGAAAGGAAGAGGTACTTATGCCACTGTACAAGTCACTGGTGAGGCCTCACTTGGAATACTGTGTTCAGTTTTGGAGGCCATACCTTGCAAAAGATGTAAAAAGACTGGAAACTGTTCAGAGAAAGGCGACCAAAATGATTTGGAGCCTGCGTCAGAAGCCTTATGAGGAGAGACTTGAAGACCTAAATATGTACACTTTGGAGGAGAGGAGGGACAGGGGAGATATGATTCAGACCTTTAAATACTTAAAGAGAAATGATGAACAAACAAACCTCTTCCAAAGACGGGGAAGCTGTAAAACTAGAGGGCATAACATGAAGCTGCAAGGTGGTAAATTGAAAGGCAATGTCAGGAAATATTTCTTCACTGAAAGGGTGGTGGATGCTTGGAATGCCCTCCCGATGGAAGTGGTGAGGGCAAACACGGTGATGGAATTCAAAACGGCATGGGACAAACACAGTGGATCCCTTTACAGCAACAGGATAAAAGCAAAATAAACAGTACCATCTAACTTCTGAACTATCTAGCATCTGAACAAATAAGGGTGTCCTACATGGAGTGGTGGGTTCACCCCTAAACAGAAACAAAAACATGGGGAGGGGTGGCCTGCACAGAGCGACAGGTGCACCTACCCTTGCCATCTTGCTGGGCAGACTAGATGGACCATGCCGTCACTTACTATGTTACTATGCTGGTTCTCAACATTTTGGAACAGTAATGTAAGCCATTGTCATTAGCCATTTAAGCTATTGTAATGCAATTTATATTAGTTTGCCCCAGATACTGGTGTCAAGGTTGCAGTGTATCCAAAACTTAGCTGCTAAGGTGGTGATAGAAAGCTCCTGTTCATGACACTGTCTCCCCCCTTTATTTTCCTCTTTGCATTAGCTCCCTCCTGATGCAAGAATAAATTTAAGGTGTTTTGTATGATATTTTGGTCATTGCATAATATGGGAGCCTAATACCCGAGGGAAAAGTTGGATATACTCCAACACAAACATTACATTCTGGGGAGATGTTGAACTTAGTATTCTAGGTCCTTATGATCTTAAACTTGTTAAGCACAAGAAAGTAGTCATTGGGTGGGGACAGCACCTGAACTTTGGAATAAACTTCCACAGGAACTGAAGAACTATCTGAAATTTCAGCAAATTTTAAAATCTTGAGTTGTATGAATGTGTTTGGGTATGCGATAGGGGGCAAGAGGCTGGTGTGCACAGATCACAGAAAGTAATCTCAGGACAATGGTATCTGAGGATCTCAAGGTGATAAAACAATGTGACAAGGCAGTGGCCAAAACCAGAAGAATGTTAGGCTGCATACAGAGGGTTGACCCAGCCACTAGGCAGACATTTAGCGAAGACAAAAGAATTTGGGAAGGGGAGGGGGGCATCATGGCTTCCATGTGCACGAGAACAACTTTTTCAAACTACTATGTGGCATGTGCCCTTTCAGCACAGGCCTTCACCCAAGTGCTGCTGCAGGAAGTTTTTGTTGAAGGGGCAGATACAGCAGTGCTAATGTGCAGTCCTATACTGAAAGTGCCCATGCCACCCTGGCTTAATTAATGCTCCTTTTCACATGGGTGAAGGTAGGGTGCAACAATGGCAGCAGGCTCAGCACAAGAGAAAGAAAGGGGCAGATGTTGAATACAGAGGGGGGGGGGTGTAGTGGTAGAGAAGGGGGAGATGAGATGCTGAACATGGGGTAGGGGGAGGGAAGGGGAGATGAAATGTTGTAAACCAAAGTTCTTCAGGAACAAGCAGGAAGTCAGTTCTCACATATGGGTCATGTCGGTGCCGACGGAGCCCTTGTGGAACCATCCCCCCAGCTTTCAAAGAAAGCCTTTGGGAGATGCCACCATGCATACGTGGTCCTCTTCCCACCCAAGGGTGCCATCTTGCTCAGTCCACTTTTTTCCGCGGAGCCCTTTAGACGCTTGTCTGACTTGTCCCTGGAAAAAGTTGATTTTTTTTTTCTCTGAGTTTCATACTGGCCTCAGTATTGCACCGGTACTCTTTCCACCTGCTGACCTTGTTTCCTCTGCGTCGTTCAGTCTCTTATTCGTAGCTTTTCATTCTTTTCTTTTCCTGGCGTCTTCGTGCCTTTTTTCTTTCGCTGACAGCCCAGAGAGTCTTTGACCTCACAGGGGTACTTTTTTCCCCCATGGCTACCAGTGACTTTAAGAAGTGTGATCAGTGCTATAACATTATGTCTTTGACTGACACACACTACTGCTGTCTCCGGTGCCTGGGGCCAGATCAGGACACGGCAGCATGTGGTCTCTGCAAGAAGATGTCCAGTAAGGCCCTCAAGAGCCGCCAGTAGAGCACGATAAGTTTTTCCCCAAGTCCCCAGTGCCTCTGAAGGCCAGGGCCTCGTCTGAGGCCCTGACATCTCGGGCGGAATCTTCCAAAAACGAGCCTCATCGTGGGTCCTCAGAAAGGGGATCTCCCTCGAGGGAACCCAGGAAGAAGAAGAAACCCTCGAAGGTGGCGTCCTTGGATGGTTCCAACCAACCTGGGGCTCACCGAGCCTGGTCCCACAGTCTGAGATGTTCGTCCGAGGCATTGGAGAAGGAGCGGCCTGCGAAGGTCCCCCAGAAGGATCTGACTGTGGGACACTATTCCCCCCCCCCCCCCCCAACACTATCCTCATCGTGGATTCCCCTTCAGGGGAGCCGGCATCGGGCCTGAGTCCATAATGGCGCAGTTTGTCTGCCTTCATGGACCAGCAGCAGATGCTGCTGTCTGGCATGACAGATTCATCTGCCCGACCACCGGGCCCTCGATGTCCAAGACGTCCTCGGAGGCCGAGTTGGCCGAGGTCGCATACTGGGTCCCGCTCGACTGTACTGCACTCATCCCCAACAAATCTGACGGGCACTGACCGTAGGGCATCAGGAGCCCTGAAGCCCATGGAGTAGCCCTCCTATGAGTCCTTGACGGACTACTCCGAGTGGGAGACGGAGGATGAGGAGTCCCCCGATACCCATCGCCACCGTGATGTCCCATCTGACTCTCCTGTCTTGGATCCTCAACGGAGGCCTCCATTCGAGGATATGGGCTTCCTTGATTTTGTCAAGGGCATGTCCACAGCCCTGGCATTCCCAAGAGAGTCTGAGGAGGATCCTCGGGCAGATGAACTGGAAATCCTCCAGTACGAAGCCCCTCCGCGGGAATCACTCATGGTGCCCATTCCTCCCATCCTGGAAATGGCTAATGCTCCAAATGTGGGAGACACCAGCTTTGGTACCACAGTGGTGAGTAAATGGCTCGACTTGATGTATCGAGTCTGCCAGAGCCCGGGCCTCCAGAAGTCACAACTGCCGCATAACTCCATGCTGGTGGAGTCGGCCATGCGTCGGCTGAAAATTCAGAAGACATACTCCTTGGTGCCCCTTAGCAGGGAGGCCCACACCCTGGACACCCTTGGAAGGAAGTGCTACCAGGGCCCGATGCTTATCGGCCACATACAGGCTTACCAACTGTACATGGGCATGTACCTGAGAGACCTGGCAAAGGAACTGACGGTTTCTCGGCTGGTCTCTCTAAGGAACCTTTGCAGTGGTTCAAGAACCTGGCCAAAGCAGTCAGTGAATGCTCCAAATTCATGTCTCGGGCGTCCTATGATGGGTTTGAGTCGGCGGCTCGTGTAGTGGCGGCTGGCATCGGTGCACGCTGCCAAGCTTGGGCTACAGTCCGACCTTGAGCAGTGGGTTCAGGACAAATTGGTTGATATCCCCTATCAAGGAGAGAATCTTTTTGGCAAACCCATGACCAACAAAGCTGCTGAGCTGAAGACCGAGTTCATGACAAGGACTAGGCTCTCTAAAAAGACTGCTGCCCCTCCTCGACGGAAGGGCTCAGATAAAAAGCCCTTCTACCCAAGGAAGGGAGCTGCTTACAGAAACTACCCACCTTATCAGGCCTCCCCAGCTCCCCAACAGGGTCAGCAGGCCAATGGACATGGAAATGGGCATGGCCCATGTAAGCAGAAAGCTCCAAAACCCCAGGCACTGGCTCTGGCCCAGCCAGGGGGGATTTTTTGACTACTTGAGCTTAGCCTCTCTACCCCAAGGGATTAGCAGCCCACAAGGGGACATCTCGCCCTCTATGCCCAGAGGTGGATGACCATTACCACTGATTCCTGGGTACTAAGGGTAGTCAGGGAGGGTTACCTCCTCCACCTGACTCAGACACCTCCCCTTTACTTCCCGGGAGAGCCCCTCAGGTCTCCCCTCCACTGGGACCACCTTCTGAAGGAGTTGGCACATCTTCTCAAGGACAAAGAGGTGGAATCGGTGCCCCACCACCTCAAGGGCAAGGGGTTCTACTCCAGATACTACTTCGTGCCACAGCGGACAGGGGGCCTAAGGCCCATCCTCAACCTGCGCAACCTCAACAAATCCCTGGTGAGGGAGAAGTTCAAGATGCTCTCCCTTGGAACATTGCTGCCATACCTCCAGCAGGGAGACTGGCTATGCTCCTTAGACCTCAAGGATGCTTATTCCCACATCCTCATCCACCCCAACCACAGGCAGTACCTGCGGTTTGTAGTGGGGGGCAGACATTTTCAGTACAGGGTACTCCCCTTCAGCCCAGCCTCTACCCCAAGAGTCTTCACAAAATGCCTGGCAGTCGTGGCCGCTTTCCTCCGGCTCTAGGGGGTCTTCATCTTTCCTACTTGGACAACTGGTTCATAAAGGGAGGCACAGCCTTAGAGGTGCAATAGGCCACTGCACGCACCATCCAGGTTTTGCAACACTTGGGCTTTGTCATAAACAACCCCAAGTCTCATTTCCTTCCAACACAGTGTCTGGAGTTCATTGGGGCAAAGATTGACACCCTCCAGTCGAAGGTTTTCTTGCCCAGGGATCGAGCCGATCATCTCAGGTCTCTAGTTCAGGACATAAGTACCCCTTGGTGCCCGCCCTGTTTCTCCTGTGCCTCATCAGGCACATGGCCTCCATGGTCCACATCACCCCAGACGCTCGCCTCCACATGAGGGTGGCACAGTGGTGTCTCCAGGACCAGTGGTCTCAGGCCACAGACCGCCTACGAGACAGACTTTCTGTGACCCGCCAATTGGTGGACTCCCTGGTCTGGTGGCAGTCGCCCCAGCATATTGAGGCAGGCATGCCCTTTCAGGCCCCAAGCTCCTCGAGGGTCCTCACCACAGACACCTCCCTAATCGGCTGTCAAGCCCACTGCGGAGATCTCCACACCCCAGGCTACTGGTCACAAGATGAAAGCACCCAGCAGATCAACCTCCTGGAGCTCCAAACCATATACTTAGCCCTGAAAGGTCCTCTGTCACCACCTGCGTCATCAGCCGGTTCTGGTCTAGACGGACAACCAGTTGGCGATCTTCTTCATTAACAAACAAGTGGGCACCGGGTCTTGTACCCTTTGTCAGGAGGCTCTAGCCCTCTGCCCGTACACAATCCGATGGTATCCTCCTACGGGCAGTGTACCTGCCCGGCCAGGACAACCAGCTGGCTGACAGGCTCAGCAGGGTTCTCCAGCCGCACGAGTGGCAGCCAGACCCCAAGGTAACCAGTCAACTTTTCAGGCTCTCGGGAGAACCCGTGATGGACCTGTTTGCCAGCCTGGACAACTTTCAATTGCCCTGCTTCTGCTCCCAGTAGGCCCACCCCTCCAGGGTGGCAGCAGATGCGTTCCTGGTCTCATGTTCAGGAGGTCTCATGTACGCCTTCCCTCCTACCCCGCTGATCGCCAAGACCTTGTTCAGGACCCTCCACGACAGGGCCTCGTTCACCCTGATAGCCCCTAGGTGGCCCAGGCAACCGTGGTTCCTGCTGCTTCTACAGTTGACGGTGGAGGCTCCCATCCCCTTGGGGACTGCCCCGGGACTCCTATCTCAGGAGGGGGGCTCTCTCCTGCACCCCAATCTGGGGTCCCTGTCGCTGACAGCATGGCTGCTGAGAGGGTGACTCTGGCTTGCTTCAACCTCCCGGGTGCTGGCCTCTCGCAAGGCCTCTACTAGGAAGGCTTACACCCTCAAATGGCGCAGGTTCTATTTTTGGTGCGCTGATCATGGGACTGACCCTTTCTTCTGTCCAGTGCCTCTGGTTTTACAGTACCTTCTGCACCTCTCTGTCTGGGCTCAAGTTGAACTCTGTCCTGGTGCATCTCCGTGCCTTGGCGGCGCACCACCATCCAGTGGATGGTAAGCCCCTCTCGGTCCAGCCATTGGTGAACTGTTTTCTTTGGGACCTGATCTTATCAAAGCCCCCGGTTCACCCTCAGGCAACTGAATAGGACCTCATTGTGGTGTTGGGGGAACTCACTCGCCCACCCTTCAAACCTCTGTCTACCTGCCACCTCCGCTACCTCTCTTGGAAGGTGGTTTTTCTGGTAGCGCTTACCTCAGCTTGCAGAGTTAGCAAGCTCCAGGCCTTGTGACAGAGTCACCGTATACCAGATTCTATAAGAACCAGTGAGCCTGGCATCAGTTCCGGGAAAAATGGTAGAAACCATCATAAAGAACAAAATTAGTGAACAGGTAGACAGTCATGGCTTAATGGGAGACAGCCAACATGGCTTTAGACAAGGAAGATCTTGTCTTACTAATCTGTTATTTTTTTTGAAGGTGTGAATAAACAGGTAGACAAAGGTGAGTCGGTTGATATAGTGTATTTGGACTTTCAGAAAGCCTTTGACAAAGTCCCTCATCAGACTTTTGGCAAAACTAAAGAGTCATGGGATAGGAGGCAGTGTACTATTGTGGATCAGGAACTGGTTAAAAGATAGAAAGCAGAGGATAGGGCTAAATGGCCAATTTTCCCAATGGAGAAAGGTGAATAGTGGTGTACCCCAGGGATCTGTGCTGGGTCCACTGCTTTTTGACATATTTATAAATGACCTGGAAAAGTGAATGAGTGAGGTTATCAAATTTGCAGATGAGACAAAACTATTTAAAGTTGTTAAAACCCATGAGGATTGTGGAAATTTGCAAGAGGATCTTGATAAATTGGAAGACTGGGCATTGAAATGGCAGATGAAATTTAATGTGGACAAGTGCAAAGTTATGCACCTAGGGAAGAACAACCCAAACTATGGTTACACGATGCAAGGTTCCACATTAGGAACTACCACCCAGGAAAAAAATTTAGGTGTCCTCATGGATAACATGTTAAAACCCTCCGCCCAGTGTGCAGCGGCGGCCAAAAGAGCAAATAGAATGCTAGGTATCATAAGGAAAGGAATGGAAAATAAAACAAAGGATATTATAATGCCTCTGTATCGTTCCATGGTGCGACCGCACCTTGAATATTGTGTGCTATTCTGGTCGCTCTATCTTAAAAAGGATATAGCGTTATTAGAAAAGGTTCAGAGAAGAGCCACCAAAATGGTAAAAGGGATGGAAGGATACCCCTATGAAGAAAGGCTAAAAAGGTTAGGGCTCTTTAATCTGGAAAAGAGATGGCTGAGGGGAGATATGATAGAAGTCTATAAATTAATGAATGGCGTGGAATGGGTAAACGTAGATCAATTGTTTACATTATCTGAATATAGGGAGACTAGGGGACATGCAATGAAGCTTACAGGTTAAACTATTTAAGACTAATAAGAGAAAATATTTTTTCACTCAACATGTAATCAAACTCTGGAATTTGTTACCGGAGGATGTAGTAAAAGCTGTTAGTGTAGCTGGATTTAAAAAAGGTTTGGAGAAGTTCCTGGAGGAACGGTCCATAAACCATTATTAAAAAGGGACTCAGGATATCACTGCTTGACCCAATACGAGCATTGTGGAACCTGTGTCTTTTGGGGAAACTGCTAGGTACTTATGACCTAAATTGGCCACTGTTGGAAACAGGATACTGGGCTCGATGGACCTTGGTCTGACCCAGTATGGCATATCTTATGTTCTTATGTAACAGAGTGGTGCTTTGCGCACACCTCAAATTCCTGCCGAAAGTGATGTCGCCCTTCCATCTCAACCAGGAAGTGGTGGTCCTTCACACCTTGGACTGTAAGAGGGCTTTGTCCTTCTATATCCAACGCCCTCAGGGCCACGGCAAAGCTCAGCTTTTCATCTCCTATGACCCCAGTAGACTAAGGGGAGGCTGTGACCAAGTGTACGCTGTCCACATGGGTGGCGGACTGTATCGCCCTCGCTTATGAGCAGAGAGGCTCCCGTTGGAAGGCCGTGTCAGGGCCATGGCAGCCTCGGTGGCAAACTTGTGCTCTGTCCCCATGGTGGACATCTGTTGGGCCGCTACCTGGTCTTCAGGCCATACCTTCGCAGCCCATTACTGCCTGTAAAGAGAGTCCTGATGGTACAGTGCCTTCGGCCAGCCTGTGCTCCGTAACCTTTTCGGGGTTTAGACAACTCCTACCCTCTGACCCTTCTGTGTTCAGGCTACCGGAGTGCTGGTTTCATCGGACACAGGGTCCTACTGTGGTCTGTGGATACAGGCTCAATTGCTGCTGCCTGTGGCTCCCCATAAGGGAGCCTTGGTTTTTACTATGGGCTTTCGGTAGCTTGTAGTTGGAGGGGGTCCCATATGTGAGGGCTGACTTCCTGCTTGTTCCCAGAGAAAGCATAGTTACTCACCTATAACAGGTGTTCACAGGGGACAGCAGGAATAGGTCCTCACAACCCTCCCTCCTCCCCTTAGAGTTGCTTCTTTACCATCTTTTATTTTTTCCGTCTTTTAGCTATGTCATCTGATTGAACAGGATGGCACCTTTGGGCAGGAAGCGGACCACACATGTGTGGTGGCATCTCACAAAGGCTTTCTGTGAATGCTGGGGGGATGCTTCCACGCAGGCTCCGTCGGTGCCGATGTCACCCATATGTGAGGACTGATACCTGCTGTCCCTAGAGAACACCTGTTACAGGTGAGTAACTACGCTGTTAACTTATCGTGAACCGCCCTGATGTCACATAGGGCGGTATATCAAATCCAAATAAACTGAAACTGAGATGCTGACTGAGGAAGGGGAGATGCCAGATACCTTGGGAAATAGGCAGAAATGGCACAAGGAGATGAGGCGCCCTAGGTGAACCTCATCCCTTGTGCCCCCTCGCGGCACCCATTACCACTGCTGCCCCTCTCCGGGACCTGCGGCAGTGGTCATAAACAGCCCCACAGCTCTTACCATTAAACTTTGGTGCCACGGAGCTGTTTGTCTCCGCCTCCTCCGATGCCCCTACAGGAAGTCAGCATCAGACATCGGAGGGAATGGAAGCAAAGAGCCCCATGGCACTGAAGTTTAATGGTAAGCACCACGGGGCCGTTTGCAGCCATTGCCACTGCTGCAGGTCCCGAGAGGGGCAACAGCAGTGACA
This sequence comes from Ichthyophis bannanicus, assembly GCA_033557465.1. Classification (NCBI taxonomy): domain Eukaryota; kingdom Metazoa; phylum Chordata; class Amphibia; order Gymnophiona; family Ichthyophiidae; genus Ichthyophis; species Ichthyophis bannanicus. The sequence continues at coordinate 320,503,335 of CM066032.1, forward strand.
ATGGGCGCATGTTCCCCCTCCCCCTCCTGAGAGGGCCAGCACACTAGGTGACTATCTAGTTTGCCTAATGGTCATGCTGGCCTTAGAGGTAGGGAAAGGAAGGAGAGATGACTGATCACTGAAAGGTGATAGGGAGGGGAAAAGGAAATACAATCTGGTGGCAGTAGGGAGGGGCATTTATTTATTTATTTGGTTTTATACCCCACTATTTATATTCAGCACAGTTTCCAATAGAACAACTATTACATGGAACAGTTTACAATGAACATGTGAACAAAGTATAAATCCAGTTAACAAATTTACATAAAAAAATCATACAAGATATGCTCAGTTATGTCTAGGGGAAAAGTCTGCTGTTAGTGCCTCTACTGCAGGTTTGGTGAGACCTTCTGGCAATGAGCCAGGAAAGAGACAAGTCCTGTGATTATATATTAGATTTATTATGGTAGAAAATTAGAAAACATAAGACTAACACTACAACCACCTGGAGGGGGGGAATATAGAGAGGAAGGTGAAATGCTGGACTGCAGAGGGGGTAGACATCTGAAAGGGAGAAGTTTGAATGTGGGGGCAGGGTGGAGTAAGACTGGGAGGGGGTCATGGCTGAAGATTTGTCTAGGGCATCAGATAGTCTTGGGCCAGCCCTGCTCATAAGACTACAAAACCTTCTCCCACATGCATGTCCCCTAAGTGTTTCTTTGCAGATGCTATGTGGCATATTATATTTCTTTTTTTTCAGCAGTGGCTTCTATCTTGCCACCTTCCCATACAAGCCATGTTTATAGAGTAATCTTGAAATTGTTGAACACTAAATATTTTCTACAGAGGTCTCTGAAACAGGGGAAAATGTTTAGTGTTCTCCAGGGCTATTTCAATGGAATAGTAGCCTAGTGGTGCGAAAGGCAGGCTGAGAACCAACGAAGCCAGGGTAAGATACCACTTCTCTCACTGATAGTCCTTGTGACCTTGTGCAAGTCATTGCACTCTCATTTGCCTTAGGAGTTCCTGCAGAATACCAAGGTATTGATCTGCAGTTCTTGAGTACCACAGATTAGTAGAACGTGCATCCAGGAACATTGACCATTCCCAGTTACAGGAATACACAATAATGGGCCTGATTCCAGGCCTAGCATATTGTAAAGGGGCTGGCATAAAAGCTTACCCCTCCCCATGCCCCCTGCGGATTGTAAATTTAACTCCCTGCTGAGCCAGTGGCCCCTCTCCCCATCCCACACTCTCAAAAGTGCCCTTCCAAAGGAAATTTGTAGGAGGCAGGGTGATTCACACTCACTCCTGCCAGAATGCCTCCATATTTGCAGATAGCAGCACCTGACCCTTAGTGTTATATCTCAATGTACTACAAGGGGTATGGGGCGCATCATCTTGAAAACTGGTGCCACTGGGGCAGGAGCCACTGGGGGTGACTCCTGTCTGCTCTGGATTTCCTTCAGATAGGAGTGAGTCAGGATGGTCTTGTTGGGGGGAGGGACCCAGATTTTTTTTTGCCTGCTGTGGGGGGGGGGGAGAAGAGCTACAAGTGAGCCAACTCTACATTACCTACTTTAGCCCCACACAAGGTCTAAAGGGATTCTATTAGTGCCTCTAACTCACCAGGGATTTCTCAGACACACACACCCCCGCCAAGAAATGGGAACCCCTCCCCCTTTGTGAATGTGGGTTAATCACACCTCTGGAACGAGGAGGGCCTACCAAACCATGGTTTACCCAACTTTTTGTTCTACAGAGAAATAACAATGGAGTATTTGAAGGGAGAGAGCAGGGATGCAGGCAGGGCTGGCACTACAACTAGGCGATCGCCCAGGGTCTGGCCCTCTGAGGGCACTCACTGCCACCCCTCTCCAGGGCCTGCAGAAATGGCAGTGCCCCTCATACTGCAAGACAGCGCTTACTAACACGCCAGCACTGCATCACAGTTTCCTACTGTCCACAATGTGCCATTTCCGTCCCTCCAAAACCAGAAGCTGCATTGGAGTGGGGCAGAAATGGCATATTGTGTAGGAAACTGAAACGCAGCACCAGAGTTTTAGTAAGTGCTGCATTGCGGTTTGAGGGATACTGCTGTTGCCTCAGGCCCCAGAGAGGGACAGCAATGGGGTGGGGGAGGGGGTGGCTGGATGGAGGGTCTGCCTTGGGCACCGCCAGTCCTTGTGCCAGCCCTAGATGCAGGTTGATTTGTTTTGCTCCCCTTTGGCACTGGAGAATGAAGCATGCATTTGTGGTTTACAGACACCTTCACATTTTTTAGCAACACTTCTTGGGCTTCTACCATACTTGGGGTCCACTGTCATGCAGAGCGGACCATGCATTGTTGTCCCCTCCTCTCTCCTTTGGCTGCTCTCTGCTTCTCTCTTTTTCCACTACTTTTTCCTCAACTCCTTAGCACACCTGAGCTCCTTTTCCCTTTATCCCATCCCTTTAGTTCCATTAGCATATTTCCTGGACTTCTCCCTCTGTATGCAAGAGCAGAATAAGTAGAAGTCTGCAGAATGTGAGCACCCAGACTCAGAGATGAAGAATAGCTAGTGGTTAGAGCAGAGGACTGAGAGCCAGAGAAGTCAGAGTTGAAATCCCACTGATAGTACTTATGACTTTGGGCAAATCACTTAACCTTTCATTCCTTCAGATACAAACTTAGATTGTAAGCCTTCTGGGGAAAGGATAAAAACGTACCTGAATCTAACTCGCCTTAACCTACTGCTGAAAAGGTGTGAACCAATCCAAATATTTGTCTATCTTCTTTGCTGCTGGAGGTTGCATGTGTGCAAAAGGAGAGTGTCACAGTTCTGTCAGCACTCCAAATGCTGAATGAGTTGCATCTCATTCACCTCATTCATTTTACGGATAAGAGAGGGGATGGGATGACTCAGAGGGGAGGCTCAGGAGGAGGAGGAGTTTGTGCAGTGTGAGCTACACAATGTGGGGCCCAGTCATCTATGCCCTGCATGTTGCTTATTGATCTTTACACTCTGGGGCCTTATACTGTAGCTAAGAAGAAGCATACATGACTATACATAATCAGAAGACAGTATTTGCAAGTTTGAGAGCCACTGCCGATGTCTATGGTTGCTAGGTGTTGAAAGCAGAGCCCAAGCCTTGATGACTTCTCTTGGAACAAGCAGGAAGTCAGTCCTCACATGTGGGTGACGTCGGCACCAATGGAGCCCCCGTGGAATCATCTTCCCAGCTTTCAAAGAAAGCCTTTGGGAAATGCACCACACATGCATGGTCCCCCACTCATGGGTTCCCACCCAAGGATGCCATCTTGCCTCAGTCTCCGTTTTTCCTTGGAGCCCTCCGGACATCTGTCCATTTTCTCCCAGAAAAAGTGTGACACTTTTTTTTGACACATTTCTGTCTGGTTTGCATACCAGTTCCTTCCCACCCCTGGGCCAGCTCCCCTCGGCATTGCTTCTCAGGTTCGTTACTTGTTTTTTCCCTTTTTTATCTCGAGGTGTCCCTCAACCAGTATTCATGCCCTTTTTCGGCTGAAGGCCTTGGACCCCTGCCAGGCAGTGGTGACCCCTTTTTCCCAATGGCCTCCAGTGGCTTCAAGAAGTGCGATCAGTGCAGAAAATTGTCCCTCACTGATCCGCATGACGACTGCCTCTGGTGACTTGGCCCGGAGCAGAACCATGACCTCAAAGGCCCTAAAGATCCATCACTAGCAGCAGGAGAAATTCTTCCCAAAGTCCAATTCCGCGCTGGAGTCTCCGGCAACACCACACTTCAAGTCCCCCTTCGGTATCTCTCTGCCCCGTGAAGCCCGAGCCTCCTCGGAGTCACGCAGCTGCGGTTCCTCCAAAAGGAATCTAGAGTTGATGCAAGAAGTTGAAACCTTCGAAGACCACCTTGGAAGACGGGTCTGGGAAGAAGGGGAAATCCCACTCCAGGCCCCGCAGTCCCCGTCGTGAGTCTGAGCAGGAGTGGCCTCACAGTCTGTCCCACAAGGAGACGTTGGCACCCGCCAACCAGCCTCGGACACCCGAGACCGTCCTCATTGAGGACTCCCCCTCAACAATACCGATGCTGGGCCCGAAATCCTTGGTGCCCGTGTCAAAGGCTGTGGAACCAACTGGCATGGAGACCTGGATGGTGGCCTTAGAGAGCAGTATCTCTGCCCTCGTAGCTATGCAGCGGGTGTTTAAGTCCAGTTTGTCCGGTTCATCCGCCCTGATGACGGGACTCTTGATATCAATGGCTTCCCTGAATGTCTAGCTGATCCTCAAGCGCCACCCACCTTGAGAGAACCAGTGGCTCCGGATAAGGTCCTGATCCCATTCCTCAAGACATCTGTCCTCTCCGGCAAGCACCCATGGCTCAAACCACAGATCCTCCGGAGGTCATGGATCACCTGGTGCGGATCTCAACCATGGTGATCACAGAGCCTCGGACTCATACTCTGACTTTGAGCCTGAATGGGAGACTGAGGACAAGGAGTCCCTGGACACTCGACAACACCATGACCTGTCTTTGGACCCATCTCCGCCGGTGTCCTGACGCCATTCCCTCCCACCTTCCTTGACTTTGTGCAGGACATGGCTAAGGCTCTCACCATCAAGACCAATGCTAAATAAGACCCTTGCACAGAAGAACTGCAGATACTCCAGTATGAGGCCCCCCTAAGGAAACCCTTACAATACAGGTGTCTCCATTCCTCGAGCTCCTCCTCCAGATGTGGGAAATATTAGCATCTGTGCCCATTGTCAGCAGGCGCCACGACTCCAGGTACTGAGTGTGCTGAAGCCCTGGGTTCCAGAAGACCCAACTTCCCCACAACCTGATGGTCGTTGAGCCAGCTATGTGCAGACTCGAGAGCCAAAAGATTCATTTCTTGGTGCTTGATGCTGACTTGCTAGATCCAGTCCTACCAGCTCTATATCAGCATGTACCTTAAGGAGCTTTCGAGGGAGCTCGGATTCTCGGCAGGCATTTCCAGGGTACCCCTGCAGAGGTTTAAGTCTCTGACCTAGGCGGTCAAAGAGTGCTCAAAGTTTATCTCGAGCAGTCTACGATGTCTCGAGTCTTTGGCCAGGTGGCCGCCACAGGTATCGGAGCACGACCCAAGCATGACTGCAGTCGTCTGACCTAGAACAGTGGGGTCAAGACAAACTTATTGATGATCCCTGCATTGGAGAAAACTGTCAGCATACACCAGCAGGACATCATGCCTAGCATAGGTGTCAGGGCTGTTCCCAGACCTTGGATTTCAAGCAGCTTTGTTACTCTGGTGATATCAGTCTCCAGACTTAATGAGGGTAGTTTACAAGATGAGATTAACTCTGACCCCCTGGTGATGTCAGTCTCCGGGCCTGATGAGATTGGTCTGCAGCCCCTCCTTGCTAAATCAAGAATAGCAGACCTCAAAGGGAGGTGACTGAAAACAATAGCAGACCTCAAAGGGAGGTGCTAGAGAAAATTCACTATAAAGGACAGAAATACTTCCTCTTTCTCTCTCTCTTCCTATTTTCATCGGACACACCTTGCCATGAGGCTCTGACACCCACTTCTCTCCCCTCCCCCTTGTTCTCTCTTTCTCTCCCTATTCTTCTTACTATGAGGCTCTGACCCACATTTTCTTACCTCTCTCTCTCTCTCACACACACACACACACACACACACTCTCACACACACACACACACACACACACACACACACACACTCATTGAAGTAAACTGAAGCAGCTTTCTAACAACCTCCTACCTCTGTTCTGTAACTTTGTAATAAGCCTATTTCTATATAAAACCTTTTTTCCAAGCCACACCTGTTTGGTTATCTTATTTGTGCTGCTTACCCTACTGTCTCTGTGAAATGAACCCAGAACCAAACGGAGAGTAGACCAGAAGATTAAATATTCAGAAGATTACAAGAACCTCTTTGGGGAAACCCATGGCAAACAAAGCTATAGAGATTGAGTTCCTAATGAGAACCAGACTCTCAAAGAAAACCTTGGTGCAACCTCATAAGAGAGCCCCAGGGAAGAAGCCCTTCTTCCCGAGGAAGAAGTGGGTGGTTTGGCAATACCTCACAATTTCAGGCCTTCTCGGCCCCTCAGCAAGGCCAACAGCACAAAGGACAGGGGCATGGTACCCATAAGCAAAAGACCCCGAAGTCCCAGGTGCCAGCCCCAGCCCAGCCTGGAGGGAGCTTTTGACTACCTGTGCATGACTTTCTCTCCCCCAGGATGTCCCCTGCAGCCCACAGGGGGACGTCTAGCCCTGTTTGCGCACAGGTGGTCCACCATCACCACTGATACCTGGGGTGCTACAAGTGGTCAGGGAGGGCTACCTCCTCCACCTACAGCGGGTGCCACCCTCATACTTTCCAGGAGAAGCCATCATATTTCTCCTTCACCAGACCCTGCTCCTCGCCAAGCTTGCAGGCCTACTCCAGGACAAAGCGGTAGGGCCAATGCCGAAACATCTCTGGGGCATTGGCTTCTACTCCAGGTATTTCCTTGTCCCCAAGAGGACACGGGGTCTCAGACCCATCCTGGAACATGTTTCTAGTAAGGGAGTTCAAGATGCTTTCTTGGAACACTGCTGCCATTCCTCCAGCAGGGAGATTGGCTATGCTCCTTAGACCTAAAGGATGCCTATATACACATCCTGATCCATCCCAGCAACAGAAAATACCTCCAGTTTGTGGTGGTAGGAGAGCACTACCAATACAGGGTACTACCCTTCGGACTGGCCTCATCGCCAAGGGTCTTCAACAAGTGCTTCTCGGTGGTTGCAGCCCACTTCCAGCTGCAAGGGGCCTTCATCTTCCCTTACATGGACGACCGGCTCATAAGGGGAGAGACGGCTGCAGAGGTGCAATGTGCCACTGGGCGCACCATCATGATCCTGCAGCATCTGAGGTTCATCATCAACTACCCCAGGTCCCACATCTCTCAGGCTCAACACCTGGAGTTTATAGTGATGCAGCTAGACCCCATATGCCAGACTGCGAATGAGAGCGGCCCAGTGATGCCTCCGCTCTCAGTGGACACAAGTCACAGGCAGGCTCCAGGACAGAGTGAGAGTGACCTGTCAGCTGCAGACTTCCTTGGATGGTGGCAAATCTCTTGTCACCTTCAGGCTGGGATGCCCTTTCAGGCACCCACCCCCCAGAAGGTCCTCACCAAGGACACCTCCTCACTGGGCTGGGGAGCACATTGCAAGGGCCTCCAGATGCAAGGCAGCTGGTCCCAGATGGAATTCCAGATGCAAATCCATCTGCTGGAGCTCCAGGCAATATTTCTGGCTCTGAGCCTTCCGCCACCAGCTGCAGCACCAGTCAGTGCTGGTCCAGACTGACAACCAAGTCGCAGTGTTCTACGTGAACAAACAAGGGGGCACGGGGTCATACTTCTGCCAGTTGGCGGTAGCCCTCTGCAACACACAGAGGGACGATCCTAAGAGCAGTCTACTAACGGGGTCAAGATAATGCTCTGGCGGAGAAGCCGAGCAGAGTCCTCCAGCCGCATGAGTGGCACCTGGATCCCGACGTGGCCTCCCAGCTGTTTCGACTCTGGGGCGTCTCCATGGTGGAACTGTTTGCCAGCCCGGACAACACACAGTTGCCCTGCTTCTGCTCTCGCCAGCCGTACCCGTCTCAGTTGGAAGTGGATGCATTCCTCATTCTATGGATCGAAGGCCTCCTGTATGCCTTCCTGCCAACACCGTTGGTCGCCAAGACCCTCTTCAAGGTCCAGCGCGACAGGGCATTACTAATACTGATAGCTCCCCGGTGGCCCAGGCAACCCTGTTTCCCGCTGCTCGTCTCCCTGTTGACAGCATCGCCAATTTTCCTGGGCTGAGCCCCAGAACTACTTTCATAGGAGCAGGGCTCTCTCCTACACCCTATCCTGGAGTCCCTGTCACTCACGACTTGGCTGCTGAAAGTGTAGCATTAACTCCCTTCAACCTCCCACGGGATGTGGGAGAGTTTCTTCTGGCCTCTCATAAGGCTGCCACAAGAAGGGCATATGCCTTCAAGTGTCGCCGATTCTCGATGTGGTGCGTCGAAAGTTGGATAAATCCATTCTCCTGCTTGGTACAACTGATACTCCAGTACCTGGTCCATCTGTCGCAGGTGGGACTAAAGTCCAATTAGGTCAGAGTACACTTGAACGCTATCGCAGCATACCACCATTCCATTGAGGGCAAGTCCCTCTCAGCTCAGCCCCTTGTGTCTCAGTTCCTGCAGGGCCTCATGCTATCCAAACCCCCCGTCCACCTTCCAGCTGCAGAGTGGGATCTCCATATTCTGGCTTGTAAAAGGGCCCTGTCCTGCCTGCAATGGACTCAGAGCCACCACAAAGCACATCAGCTTTTCGTATCCTATGACCCCAGTCGTCTGGGACTCCCAGTGACAAAGCGAACTCTGTCCACTTATGTGGCGGACTGTATTACCCTTGCGTATGAGCACGCAGGGATCTCACTGGATCAGAAGGTCAAGGTGCACCACATCAGGGCCATAGCTACTTGCGTGACAATTCTGTGTTCCTTCCCCATGATGGAAATCTATCGGGCCACCACCTGGTCTTTAGTCCATACCTTCCCAGCTCACTAGTGCCTGGAGAGAGAGTCCCGACAGACTAGGCCGTACTCTGTAATCTCTTCAGGGTTTAGGCAACTCCTGCCCTCCAATCCTTCTGTGTTCAAGCTTCCGAAGTGCTGGTTCTCTGCCGACACTAGGGTCTTGCAAGAGTCTCTCAGTAGAGACTCAACTGCTGCTGATCATGGCTCACCCTTTGTAGGTCTCCGTGGCGTTTTTACAGGTTCTCGGTAGCCTGTAGCTGTGAAGTCCCATATGTGAGGAGTGACTTCCTGCTTGTTCCTGGAGAAAGCATAGTTACTCACCTGTAACAGGTGTTCTCTGGAGACAGGAATCAGTCCTCACAGCCCTCCCTCCTCCCTTTGGATTTGCTTCTATCTCCAGGAACAAGCAGGAATGAGTCTTCACATATGGGTACGTCGGTACCGACGGAGCCTGCACGGGAATGCTCCCCAGCATCCAATCAGAAAGCTTTTGGGAGCATCCCTCGTGCCTGCGCGGTGACTTCCCGCCTTTCCCACTGCCTCTCTTCAGTTTTCGTTTTTCCACAGAGCCAACAGGACGTCGTCCTGTCACCGCAGAAACTTTTTTCTTTAAAAATCCTTATTTTCTTGTGGTCGCGGCTGTTTTTCCCGCCGATACCGGTACCGCCGGTACTTTATTATTTTATTTTCAAACTTGGAGAAATATTTCTCCTCAGTTTTTTGTTTAACTTTTTTGGGCCTACCAGGCCTTTCCAAAATGGAGCCTTCTTCCCCTAAGAAATGCCTTCACTGTGGAAACTCAGTTTTCTTTTTTTTCTTTTTTTTCAAAACCTTATTTAAACACCAGTAATAAGCAATTACAACAATCAACAGTCAATCCCCGAGTGGGGAGGGGCTCTTATCCCCACATCAGAGAACCAGAATCGTATACCGGTGTTACATTTTATGGAATTAAACAACAACAATGGAAAGCACTCCCCCTCCCCCCTCCCCCCCACAAGGACATGATCCACTCCCAACAGAGTCACACCCTAAACAACACATTTGTCTTGGCTTACCACTCCCTCCATCACCATATCAACAACATGTAGGCACAGTGGTCTCGGCTGTTGCCCATTGCAAGACCTCGTTACGGCTATGCGGGCTTAATTTTTGGATATATGGATCCCACAGCATCTGAAAGGTTGGCCAGCGACGAGGGCTACCCTGGGCACTCCTACACTCCGCGAGCATCAGTTGATGGAAACTATTCCGCCATTCCCAGAAGGTAGGTGGGCACCCCTCTCGCCATCTGCGAAGTATGGGCCCTTTCGCCACCAAGCAGGCCTTACGCACCAGCAGCCGCCCCCATTTTCCCTTAGGACATGTACAGCCCAGGCAGTCTAACGTGACAAAGAGGACATCCCATCGCACCGCTTGCCCCAACAACCCCTGCATGTAAGAGGAGATTCTGGCCCAGTACGGACGAATGAGTCGACAGCCCCACCACATATGTAACAGGGTCGCCATGGGGGCGGAGCACCTCGGGCAGCCGTCATCCATCGTCAAGTGACAGCGGAAGGCCCTCCGCGGTGAAAAGTGTACCCGAGTCAGAGATTTAAAATGGATTTCCCTCCACCGCACCCCCTCCGCAAGGGTGACCACCCGGCAAAGACCCCGGAAAACAGTGCCCGGGGGAATCTCGCACTCCATTTCCCTGGCCCATGCTAATTCTACCGACCGGTAGTCTGGCAGAGGTCTGTATTTATCTAATCTAGCCCGCAAGGCTCGGATAGAGGGAAAAGTGTCCTCTCCCAAATCAAAGAATTCCAGGATCTGTGCCGACCGGGCTACATGGAGCTCCGCAGCTGGCAGGGAAGACACATAGTGAGAGAGCTGCATATAGGAGAAAATTTGGGTCGGATCCAGAGCATATTCCGCCCGAAGCACTGAGAAAGATTTACACGTACCAGTAGAGTCCACAACATGCCCGATATTACAAATTCCTTTCGCTGCCCAGCGCCGCAAGACTACGGTGTCCGTTCCCGGGGCAAAGCTGACATTACCCTGAAACGGTAGCCAGCTCGCAACCTTCCAACTTCATTGCCAGAACACATTTAACTGCCGCCAAGTACGCCAAACAGATCCCAAGAGCACGCTATCCGTAATATATGGCGGGAGCAAACGGTTCTCCTGATGTAAAAGGGCCAACAATGAATGCGGGGCAACAAAAGCCTCCTCCAACGTCCGGGGAGTAAACACCTCGGTGCCCCCCAGCCAGTCCCCCAAGTGTCTCGCCTGGAAAGCCAAGGCGTACGCCCCCAAATCCGGGAGTCCCATACCTCCTTGACACCATCCCCCCATCAGTCGCCTATACGAGATACGAGCTCTCGCCCCCTTCCATAGAAAATTCCTAATCACCCCTTCAAACCGAATAAGGTCTCGTCGCAGAACCCAAACCGGAAGGGTTTGCAGCCAGTAAAGTATCCGGGGAAGAACGACCATCTTAACCGCAGCTATGCGCCCTGAAAGAGACAGTGGAAGAGGTCCCCATGTCTGTAACTGAGCCCGTAATTTAGTCATCACCCGGTTCAGATTAGCCCGATAAAGTTGCGCCGGACGAGGTGTGAGGAGAATCCCCAGATACACAAAATAATCGTTAGCCCACCGAAGGGGTAAGTCACCCTGCCACACCGGCCTCAACTGACCCGAGACATCCAAAGCCTCCGATTTATCCCTATTGATGCAGAAGCCCGCAAACTGCCCAAAGGCCTGAAATTCCTCCAGCAACGCCGGCAACGAGGTTTGGAGGGACAACAGATGGACCAGAAGGTCATCTGCAAAGGCAGATATTTTAAATCCCTGCCTACCGATAACATTACCCCGTATCTCGCGGGACCGTTCCACTTTTCCTCAGTTTTCTTTTTAGACTCCAATGCTTGGTGTCTATCCTGTCTGAGTCCTGACCGTTTTTCCCCTGATACTTCAGGCTATATGGTTGGGAGAAGACCTTCCCTTTTTCGAGTCTCCCTCGATACCGTTTTTCCTCCTAAGGTGAGGACACCGGTTTATTCTTCTCTCCAGGATCAGGTAACCCACAAACAGTCTTTTAAGACTAGCCATTTCTTGAAGGGTAAGTCTCATGCCCAGCATGATGGCGGCTCTGGCCTTATCCTCAAGACCTCATTGGCAATAAAACCTCAGCGGGAGTCTTCGGGCTCCAAAGCATTCACGGGGTTTCAGGTTGTTCCTGGGGCTCACCCCTCACAGAACATACCTGAGCCGTGCCAGGGGGTGGTATCCGCTTCGAGCAGTACCGATAACCCGGCACCGGCATCGGTGTCGAGTGCTGCACTCTTCACCAGGAATCGTCATCTGGTGTCCTCGGTACCTTCGGGGCCGATCGATACGACCCAGATTGGCTTTCCTATATCCCAGCCATGCTCGGGGTTGGTACCGGCTTCGAGCGGTACCGATACCCCGGTATCGGCATCGGTATCGAGTGTTCCACTCTTTACCTGGGATCGTCATCTGGAATCCTCGGTACCTTCGGGGCCGATCGATATGACCCAGATTGACTTTCCTATATCTTCACCGTGCTCGGGGTTGGTACCGACTTCGAGCGGTACCGATACCCCGACATTGGTGCCGGTGTCGCGTGTTCCTCTCTTCGCCGGGCATCGTCTTCGAATGACCTCGGTACCTTCGGTGCCGTTCGATGAGATTCCAATTGACTTTCAGGTATCAGCATCGCTGATACCACCACCAGCGTCGGTACCTTCTAGACATGCATCGATAGACTCGCTTGCTTCGATGCCGAGTCTAGAATCGATATCCAGTCTAGATGACTTGGTACCGACGCGTTTCGGAACCGATCCATATCGTTTCCGGCTACGCAGTACCGAGGATATTCACCAGGACTCTCTGGTTACCTCGGTACCGCTTCAGCAGCCCTCGATTAGTGCTTCGATGACGTTATCTCCGATACCGGTACCGGTGTCGGGGTCGATTCCTGCAGTTCCATCGGTGCCATCGATCCTTTCTATGCCTAGTTTGGAATCGATACCAGGCACTGACGATGCAGTACTAACTGCCTCAAATCAGAACTGTCAGTATCACAGTCCATCGAGCAGGATTCTTTTTCTCTGCACCAGTCCATTATATCTTATGGTACTCAAGCTGCTCCTTCAACCTCAGCTTGCCCAGGATTAGTTCCTATTGGAAATCCTTCTTTTCAGAAGTTTCTCCTTGACATGGCAGCTTTTCTTGCCATTCCTATTCCTGGTTTTTCTCTTGACCAAGATCCTGCAGAAAAGGAAAACATAATGCTTCCTTTACATCATTCTTTACAGGATCTTCTTCTGAGGATATGGGAATCACTCTTAAAGGTTCCTTTGCCTTCTACAGCCATTGACGTTCTGTATCAGGTACCTCCCTCTCCAGGGTTCCAGAAAAACCAACTTCCACATCATTCCATTGTAGTGGAATCAGAAATGAGGAAGGTAAGAAGCAAGAAGAAGCATTCTTCTTATCCGCCAGGTCGTGCATCTAAAGCACTTGATGCCTTTGGACGTCAAACCTTCCAAACTTCTATGCTGGCTTCAAGAATTAGAAACATAGAAACATGATGACAGAAAAAGACCACAAGGCCCATCTAGTCTGTCCTTCCATAACAACTACAACAGTCCACTTTTTACCTTTAGAGATCCTCTGTGTTGGTCCCATGCTTTTTTGAATTCAGTTACTGTCCTCATCTCTACCACCTCCACTGGGAGACTATTCCACGGATCCACTACTCTTTCCGTAAAGAAATATTTCCGCATATCACTCCTGAATCTATCTCCCTTCACCCTCATCCCATGTCCCCTCGTAGCAGAACTTGCTTTCAATTGAAAGAGGCTCTCTCCCTGAACATTTATGCCACGGAGGTATTTAAACATCTCAATCATATCACCTCTATCCCGCCTTTCCTCTAAGGTGTACATATTAAGATCCTTAAGTCTGTCCTCATATGCTTTATAATGAAGACTACTAATCATCTTAGTAGCAACCCTCTGCACCGACTCCATCCTGTTCACATCCTTTTGAAGGTGCGGTCTCCAGAACTGCACACCATACTCCAAATGAGGTCGCACCAAAGACTTATACAGAGGCATTATCACCTCCTTTTTTCTGCTAGCCATTCCTCTCCGTATGCACCCAAGCATCCTTCTAGCTTTTGCCGTCACCTTTTCTACCTGTTTAGCTACTTTAAGATCATCGGACACAACCACGCCTAGGTCCCGCTCTTCTTTAGTGGACAAAAGTACTTCACCTCCTATGCTGTATTGCTCCCTTGGATTGCTGCAGCCCAAATGCATGACCTTACATTTTTTAACATTAAATCCCAGCTGCCAAATTCTAGACCATTCTTCAAGCTTAGCTAGATCCCTCCTCATGTTATCTACACCTTCCTGGGTGTCTACTGTATTGCAGATTTTGGTATCATCCGCAAAGAGGCAAACCTTACCCGACAGCCCTTCCGCTATATCACTAACAAAGATGTTAAAAAGAATCGGACCAAGGACAGATCCCTGGGGCACACCACTGGTAACATCCTTCTCCTCAGAGTGAGCTCCATTTACTTGTACTCTGTCGCCTCCCACCCAACCAATTTCTAACCCAAGCAGTAACTTTAGGGTCCATCCCTAGGGTGCTCAGTTTGTTTATAAGTCGCCTGTGAGGAACAGTGTCAAAGGCTTTACTGAAATCTAAATACACCACATCTAGAGCTGTCCCTCGGTCCAACTCCCTGGTCACCCAGTCAAAGAAATCAATCAGATTTGTCTGACAAGACCTGCCTCTGGTGAATCCATGCTGCCTCGGATCCTGTAATCCGCTGGACTCCAGAAACCTCACTATTTTCTCTTTCAACAGCGTTTCCATTAATTTACTCACCACTGAAGTTAAACTAACCGGCCTGTAGTTTTCAACCACATCCTTACTTCCGCTTTTGTGTAAAGGCACTACATGAGCCTCTCTCCAGTCCTTTGGCACCACTCCCGACTCCAACGAGGCATTGAAAAGGTCAGTCAGTGGAGTTGCTAGAACGTCCCCAAGTTCCCTCAGTATTCTAGGGTGTATCCCATCCGGTCCCATCGCTTTGTCTACTTTAAGTTGAGCTAGTTTCTCACGAACACAGTCTTCTGAAAATTGTTCAAGATGTCCCTCGCTTCTGTTCTTATTTGTGGGTGTTTTCTGAGGTCCTGCTCCTGGTTCTTCATCTGTGAACACAGAACAAAAATATTTGTTAAGCAATTCCGCTTTATCCTTATCAGCTTCTACATATTCCCCCCCTGTACCCTTGAGTCTGACAATACCACTTTTGCCCTTCCTCTTCTCACTAATATATCTGAAAAATGTCTTATCCCCCCATTTTATTGCATTGGCTATTTCCTCCTCCTTTTGAATCTTTGCCTTCTTGACTACTTTGCTAGCTTCTCTAAGTTTTTCCAAATACAGATGCCTGTCTTCCTCTCTCTGTGATCTCTTGTATTTCATGAAGGCCTCCCTCTTTTTCTTCACTTTTTCAGCTACTTCCTTCGAAAACCATAGCGGTCTCCTGTTCCTTTTGCCTTTATTTACCATTTTAACAAAAAGGTTGGTTGCCTTTAAAATACCCCCTTTCAGTTTTGCCCACTGTTGTTCTACATCCCCCAGCTGTTCCCATCCCACTAACGACTCCCTGAGGTATTGGCCCATCTTCGCAAAGTTAGTCTTCCTAAAGTCTAAGATCTTCACCTTGGAATGGATTCTAACAGCCCTAGTCCTAATACTGAACCACACCATCTGGTGATCACTGGATGCAAAATGATCTCCCACTACAACATCAGAAACACTTTCACCATTGGTAAGCACCAAGTCCAGTATGGCCCCTTCACGTGTGGGGTCTGTTACCAATTGCCTGAATAGTTCTCCCTGTAGAGAATCCAGGATCTCCTTACTCCTAGATGATACTGCAGCAGGAATGTGCCAATCAACATCTGGCATATTGAAATCTCCTAGCAGTAGCACTTCCCCTTTCCTAGCAATGCTGCGTATGTCTTCAATTAACTCTCTGTCCACCTCTTCCTCTTGTGAGGGAGGTCTGTATATCACACCAATGCAAATAGATTTCTCTTTCCCTCTTTCTAGTTTAACCCACAATGCCTCCTCTCTCGCTTTTAAGCTCTGTAATTCCAAAGCTTTAATAGTAGTTTTTACATATAGTGCTACTCCTCCTCCCCTTCTTCCTACCCTGTCCTTTCTGAATAAAGTATAGCCAGGTATAGTTACATCCCAGTCATGGTTTTCTGTGAACCATGTTTCTGTAACTGCCACTAAATCTAAGTCAGCCACTCCCACCAAAGCTTCAACTTCAGAGATCTTATTTCCCATGCTACGGGCATTAATACACACTGCTTTCCATATGTTACCCCTGTTACCCATTTCCATAAAGGTATTTAATGTATCACTTACCTGGGGGCTTTCACTTACCTGGGGGCTTTCTTCACCCATCCCCAACGAATCTAGTTTAATTATTTCATATATTTTCTATATGAGTCTGTCACTTCAGGAGGTCACAGAGAAATTATCTCTTGTCTCCTTTTCTGTCAGATCCTAAGGCCTCTGACTATTCCTTGCTTCTTAATCATAGCAGGGATATCTCTTGGTTCCTTTCTCGTGCTTCTCTAGACTCTTTTGAGTCTGTCAGCAGATCCTCTGCTATTGCCATTGGAGCACGTCATACAGCCTGGCTGCAAGCTTCTGACTTGAGCAGCTGGGCACAACATACACTGGGTAATTCTCCTTGTACTGGAGAAAATCTCTTCAATAAAGAGGCTTTATGTCAGGTTGCTCATTGCTCCACTGACTTTCCTAGTTCTGGAAACCGTCCTAAGCCTTCTTTTTCCCCAGGACGTAGGAAATGTCCTACCAAACCTTCTTTCCCTAAGAAAAGAAAGTTTCACCCTTCTTCTGCCCATCCTCTTGATGTACCCAAGCAAGGGACATCTCATCCTAGTCTGAAGTCTCCAGACTCTAACCAGGCTAATCATAGCCAGCAACCATAGGTTCCTGTATGTTGCAATTCTACAGTTAACTTCTTACCAGAAGTTATTCTTCAAGCTCTACACTGGTTTTTCTTTCAGTATGCTAAGCTGTTAGGATATTTTTGTCCATGGGTTACAGAATTCTCCCTTTCTCCAGGACCAAGCAGGAAGTCAGTCCTCACTTATGGGTGACGTCGGCGCCGACGGAGCCCTCGCGGAGCAATTTTCCCCAGCTTTCAAAGAAAGCCTTTGGGAATTGCAGCGCGCATGCGCGGTCGTCTTCCCGCCCGAGGGTGCCATCTTAGCCAGTCTTCTTTTTTCCGCGGAGCCCTGCAGACGTCCCCGTCTTGTCCCCGCGAAAAAGTTGATTTTCCTCTTTATTTTATACTTTTTTCTTTCGGTTCGACGCCGATCGTTTTCCCCGCCCGGACTCGCGACGCCGGTCTCGAGTCCTCTAGCGTTTTTTCGGTTTTTCTGACTTAGTCAGCTTTCATTTTCGTTTTCCCTGGCAGCCCGGTCCTTTGCCCTCGCAGGGGCCCTTTTTCCCCCGATGGCTGCCAGTGGCTTTAAGCGGTGTGGTCGGTGTGACCGAAATATGTCACTAACCGACACACACGACTTTTGCCTCCGCTGCTTGGGCCCGGATCATGAGGAACTGATCTGTGGGCCCTGCAGCAAACTGTCCTCGAAGGCGTTGAGAAGTCGGCGGCATCAGCGCGAGAGAATTTTCGCTGACCCCAGCCGTACCCGGACCTCGTCGGAGGCCTCCGTGTCAAAGGGCTCCAGCTCGGACCGTCGCCGGAGCTCCTCCGACCGGGGTTCTCCCTCCGGGGACCATCGTCGGAAGGAAAAACCCGCGAGGGCGGCGTCGGTGGACGCTCCTGGCTCCGCGAGGGCCAGGTCGCATAGCCCCGACAGCCGCCCCGGGTCCTTGGAGAAGGAACATCTCCCGAAGCGACCTCGCCTGGAGTCGGAGATGCCTGCCCGGGTAAGTCCTGTAGTCCTTCTGGACTCGCCTCCGCGACAGCCGACGTCGGGCCCGACGCCGTCGGGGCCCGAGTCGGGGGCTGCTGGGTCGCCTGAGCTCGGACTCAGGTTGACGGCCTTGGAGAGCAGACTGTCTGCCTTCATGGACCAGCAGCGGGCACTGCTCGCTGGCCTCGCTGGCGCCGCTGCCCCGACCGCCGGGACGTCGACGTCCAAGTCGACCCCGGAGACCGAGCCGATCCTCGAGTCAATGAGAACTCGAGTCGATCCTCGGTCGAGGTCACCCTCGGCCTCCCGTTCGGGACCGAGGTCGCCGACGCCGACTCCCTCGACGTCGGGGCGGCTGGCGCCGCACCCTGCCCGGGCCGACCCCACCGAGTCCTCGTCGGAGTCGGTCTGGGAGTCTGAGGAGGAAGAGTCACCTGATTCTTTCCGGACTCGGTGTGTCCCATCGGACTCACCGGGGTCCGAGCCTCGGAAGCAGTCCCCCCCGGAGGATGCCCGGTTCTCGGATTTCGTTAGGGATATGGCCAAGGCTTTGGCCTTCCCTGCGGATCCCGAGGAGGAGCCTCGAGCCGAAGAGCTCGAAGCCCTCCAGTATGACTCTCCCGCGAGGGAGCACTTTACTGTGCCGGTTCCTCCTATGCTGGAACGACTACTCTTCCGCATGTGGGAGAGTCCGGCCTCCGCGCCGGTCCTGAGCAAGCGGGTCGATTCTATCTATCGGGTCCGCAAGAGCCCTGGCTTTCAGAAGGCACAGCTGCCACACCATTCCATGGTAGTGGAATCGGCCATGCATCGTCTTAAGAGCCAGAAGATGCACTCCTCGGTGCCTCCTGGAAGGGAGGCCCGTAACCTGGATGGCCTTGGCAAGAAGTGCTTCCAGGGCTCTATGCTCGCATGTCGTGTCCAGACTTACCAGCTCTACATGGGCATGTATCTCCGGGATCTGGCTAAAGAGCTAGCCGGATTCTCCGCTGGTCTCTCCGAGGAGCCCTTCGGAGGTTCCTAGCCTTGTCCACGGGCATTCGGGAATGCTCAAAGTTCATGTCCCGAGCAGCCTATGATGGCTTTGAGGCCTCGGCTAGAGTGGCCGCAGCCGGCATCGGTGCCCGCCGACAGGCTTGGCTTCAGTCGTCGGACCTTGAGCCCTGGGTACAGGACAAGTTGGTCGATGTCCCCTGCCGAGGCGAAAACCTCTTTGGCAAGCCCATGGCGGAAAAGGCTGCACAAATTGAGACTGAGACTCTCACCAGGACCAGGCTTTCTAGGAAGACCTCCGCCCCTTCCCAGAAAAAGAAGGGCTCGGGAAAAAAGTCCTTTTACCCGAGGAAGGCGGCTGCCTACAAACAGTACCCCCATTATCAGGCCCCTGCAGCTCCCCAACAGGGCCAGCAGGCCAAGGGACGGGGTAACGGGTCCCGTAGGCAGCAAGCCCCCAAGCCTGCACCACCAGCCCCTGCTCAGCAGGGTGGGGGTTTTTGACTCGCTCAGCATAGCCTCTCCCCCCCCGCTGGTTCCTCCCAGCACCGGAGGCCGGCTGGTTCACTTCGCCCACAGGTGGTCCAGCATCACCGCAGATGCCTGGGTGCTTCAGGTCGTGCGAGAGGGCTACCTTCTCCACTTCCATCAGGTCCCTCCCTCCTATTTTCCGGGAGAACCTTCGCGCCCCCCTCTGCACAGGGAGTTGCTCCTTCAGGAGTTCGCAGGTCTTCTGCAGGAACAGGCGGTGGAACCGGTGCCCCACCACCTGAGAGGTCAAGGCTTTTATTCAAGGTATTTTCTGATACCAAAGAGAACAGGGGGCCTCAGACCCATCCTGGACTTGCGCAACCTCAACAAGTTCCTTGTGCGGGAGAAGTTCAAAATGCTTACCCTTGGAATCCTTCTGCCCTACCTCCAGCAGGGAGATTGGCTATGCTCCTTGGATCTAAAGGATGCCTACACGCACATCCTCATCCACCCAAGCCACCGCCAATACCTAAGGTTTGTGGTGGCAGGAAATCATTACCAGTACAGAGTACTGCCCTTTGGCCTATCCTCCGCACCGCGAGTCTTCACGAAATGTCTCGCGGTCGTGGCGGCCCATCTCCGGCTTCACGGCCTCTATGTCTTTCCGTACCTCGACGACTGGCTCATCAGAGCAGCGTCCGCTCAGGAGGTCACCAACGCCACGTGCCGCACGGTGACTCTGCTGCAGCACTTGGGCTTTGTCATAAACTTCGCAAAGTCCACTTTGCTCCCCTCACAGGATCTCGAGTTCATCGGCGCAAGGCTGCACACTCCTCGGGCACGAGCGTACCTACCGCTCGACAGGGCTCAACGGCTCATGGACCTAGTCGACCGCTTTCGCAGCCAGCCCCTGGTCTCCGCCAGGCGCTTCCTGAGACTGCTCGGCCATATGGCTTCCACTGTCCATGTGACCCCCAATGCCCGCCTGAACATGCGGTCTGCTCAATGGTGTCTCCGCCAGCAGTGGCGACAAGCCACAGGCGGCCTGGCAGACCTAGTGCGCGTCTCCGAGCCGCTGCTCTCGTCTCTCCGGTGGTGGCTCCGGCAGCCGAACCTGATATTCGGAATGCCTTTCCAGTCACCTCAGCCGACCCGGGTGCTGACCACCGATGCATCCCTCCTGGGCTGGGGAGCACATTGCCAAGAGGCACGTACTCAGGGCCTCTGGACCACGTGGGAGTCTGCTCAGCAGATCAACTTCCTGGAGCTCAGGGCGATCCGCCTCGCTCTCAAGGCCTTCTCCCACCTGACTTCCCAACAGTCCGTCCTTGTCCAGACGGACAATCAGGTTGCCATGTTCTACGTGAACAAGCAGGGGGGCACGGGCTCCTTCCTCCTCTGCCGGGAGGCACAGAAGCTCTGCTCTTGGGCCGTCAGTCACGGCATTCTCCTCAAGGCAGTTTATCTCCCGGGCCAAGAAAATTGCCTTGCAGACAAACTCAGCAGGGTCCTCCAGCCGCACGAGTGGCGTCTGGATCCCTTGGTAGTTCAGAAGCTCTTCCTCAAGTGGGGTCTCCCCACGGTGGATCTCTTTGCCAGTCCTCACAACCGGCAACTTCCTCGCTTCTGCTCTCGTCAGCCACACCCCCTTCGGGTTGCGGCGGACGCCTTTCTGATCTCGTGGTCGGGGAGCCTTCTGTACGCTTTCCCTCCCATCCCGCTGGTCTCTCGGACTCTTTTCAAGGTTCTCCGAGACAAAGCCTTCATGATCCTGGTGGCCCCTCGCTGGCCCAGGCAGCCGTGGTTTCCACTCCTGCTGCAACTGGCGGTGGAGGGCCCAATCCCTCTGGGGATACAACCGGATCTCCTCACTCAGGATCAGGGGTCCCTTCTGCACCCCAACCTCAGGTCTCTCAACCTTATGGCCTGGCTGCTGAGAGGGTAGTCCTTGCTCCCCTTCTCCTGCCGGCGGAGGTGGAGGAGGTCATCTTAGCTTCGCGACGGCCTTCTACCCGCAAATGCTACGCCCTTAAATGGCGTCGCTTTGCAGTCTGGTGTACCCAACAGTCTCAGGATCCCTTCTCCTGCCCGGTGTCGGTGATCTTGCAGTACTTGCTGCACCTCTCTAATCTGGGACTTAAGTCCAACTCCGTCAAAGTTCACCTCAGTGCTCTTTCAGCACATCATGTGCCAGTGGACGGCAGACCTCTCTCCAATGACCCTCTCGTAGCGAGGTTTCTCCGAGGTCTCCTTCTACTTAAACCACCTCTGCGCCCGCCAGCGCCTGACTGGGACCTGAATGTGGTTTTGCAGCGGATCACCTGTCCGCCCTTTGAACCTATGGCTACCTGTTCTCTACGTTTTCTGTCTTGGAAAACACTGTTCTTGATAGCCCTCACTTCCGCTAGGCGCGTAAGTGAATTGCAGGCCCTCGTGTCTGATCCCCCTTACACTAGGTTCTACAAGAATAGGGTAGTCCTACGGACTCACCCAAAATTTCTGCCTAAAGTGGTCTCCCCTTTTCACATCAATCAGGAGGTGGTACTTCCAACCTTCTTTCCCAGACCACACTCCAGCCGAGCTGAAACGGTCCTCCATACCCTGGACTGTAGAAGGGCATTGAACTTCTACCTTGACCGTACGCGGGAGCACCGTAAAGCTGCTCAGCTTTTTGTGTCTTTTGACCCCAATAAATTGGGGCTCCCGGTCTCCAAGCGTACTCTGTCCATCTGGGTTGCGGACTGTATCTCTTGGGCTTATGGGGCAGCCGGACTCTCCTTAGAAAGTCGAGTCACGGCTCATTGCGTTCGGGCAAAGGCCACGTCAGTGGCTTACCTCCGCTCTGTTCCGCTGGCAGACATCTGCCGGGCCGCTACTTGGTCTTCGAGCCAGACTTTTGCGGTCCATTACTGTCTCGAGAGGGAGTCCCGTAGGGACAGTGCTTTCGGACAGGCAGTCCTCCGTAATCTCTTTGAGGTCTGAGCAACTCCTACCCTCCATCCCGGATGTGGGCTACCGGTGGGTGATAATTCAGCGAAGATTCTATCCTTCTGTGCTGCTGAGCTAGAGGGAGCTCATTTTTGTGCTTAGGGTCTCCGGTAGCCTTGAGCTTGGGAGTCCCATAAGTGAGGACTGACTTCCTGCTTGGTCCTGGAGAAAGCGTAGTTACTCACCTGTAACAGGTGTTCTCCAGGAGCAGCAGGAATCAGTCCTCACTACCCTCCCTCCTCCCCTTGGAGTTGCAATCGTCTGCTTATGTTCTTTTTGCAAATTTTTATGCTGTCTTTTTTAGCTATGTCATCTGACTGGCTAAGATGGCACCCTCGGGCGGGAAGACGACCGCGCATGCGCGCTGCAATTCCCAAAGGCTTTCTTTGAAAGCTGGGGAAAATTGCTCCGCGAGGGCTCCGTCGGCGCCGACGTCACCCATAAGTGAGGACTGATTCCTGCTGCTCCTGGAGAACACCTGTTACAGGTGAGTAACTACGCTTTCTTTTTATCATAAAGGGAGATTACAATTATCCCATGATAGTTTCTGTCCCCACATGGACATTTTTTCCTTCAGCTGACTTACCATATGGTATGTCACCTACCAACCCCCACTCTTCCAGGGCTTCCCCTGCTCGAGTTGGTACCATACTGAAACACTTCTCTTCTTTTCAGTGTAGATTTTCTACTATCCTTCAATGCATGCTCTGAACAACTCATCAGACAGGGACGGAAATATCCCCGCTCCCTCTGTCTGTTTTTCTCCCTGTTTTTATACAGGGGAATCCCCTTTTTTCTTTGTTCAGTTACTGCACATACAGAAGTTCCAGTGCTTACTTTAAAGTTTCTTGCAAGCTACTTTCATTATCTTGCATAATACTACTCATTGCCGGTTTTCTTCTTCTAGCCATATCCTTACCTAGGATGTGGCAGCACTTCTGACTGCTGTCAGTTCTCTCATAATTTTCCTGCACAATGCTCTCTGCAATCTTCAGAGAAGCTTTCTACTATGGGCCCTTGCTGTAGAGCATTCATCTTTGTCTCTGGGTTTTTTTTCCATATAATAGGAAAAGCTTATATAGTCATTCCATGGCTATGTAGGTTCTTTCTACCCTCTTGTCTCCTATTGTGATACAGAAGACAAGCTTTTTCTGCGTGAAGGTTCATGGAGTTCCCAATCTGGCAGGAATTTACCCCTTTTTTCCTTGCCGCTTGGTATTTTTTCTACTCCACTTGGACAACGCATACTCTTTTACTATACATGATACCTCTGAGTCCCTTAACTGGGTCATCCAGGTATCTTAGTCCATGCGTTTCCTTGTCCTTTGGGCATGTCAGAGTCCTCCAGTACTCCTGACATGCTCTTACCAGACTGCTATTATCCTCTGTTTTTCACGCAACCATACTGGTTATCCACTGAAATGCATTCCTGCACCACGGAAATAGATTCTCTATATATCTTCAGGTGGTTTTTACCCCCTTATTATTAGATGAATCTTTTCCCTTCACATTCCCCATGTGAAAGCTTTGTGGGGCTCCGTTGCAGGCATATATCCTCAGACTTATAACCATACATATTTTTATAATCTGTGTGGGCATAAGCCATGCCTATATATATATATATATATATATATATATATATATATATATATATATATATATATATATTCTTTCTTCTATATATATATATATGTATCTCACATATTGGACATATCCACACATATATATATCGATATGTCTGTATCTTCATGTTTATAGATATTTTTATATATATATAAAAATATCTACGTACCTATTGGGAGATGTCCATAGGACGCTAAGTATTACCTTCTACCTCCCTAACTGTCTGTGCTATAAAGCTTTTACCTTCTTAAGGGTCCAGACAGTCAACTTGCCTTTTTTCATATGGCTCAGTAACTGGGAGCGGTTATACACACAATTGCTGCTGTGATGTTAACAGCTTCTATTTTTGTTATAGATCTCCCTATCTCTGAAGTATCAAACTTCTATGTCTTCCTAGCTCTTACCAGCTAGGAAAGACAATGTACATCTTCAGTATTTGAGTACACTTCTGTTTTCCTTGGGAATAGGGGTTTTTCCATACCCTCTCTTCCTTTCCGGACTGGGCTAATTCTCCAGATCGGTCAGTCTTCTTCTTTTGGTCCTCAATGATAATAACTCTGTACCTAAAAGAGTTCTCAGCTTTTTCCCTTAAAGCTTTCCACTGAAGACCTGCCGTTCTTCTCCTGCCCCAGTTGATACCTGGGTCACCTGCCCATTCCAGATTTGGAACTTCATCCTCACTGCTGTGAAGTTACCTTGAAGATTCCGCTACTGCATCTACAGTACACTCCATCACAGTTCTACTTCCTACAATCCAGTAGGTAAGTCCTATGTTGTACTGGTTCATTAAATATTTTAATGATACTTGACATACATTCTAAAGACTCATCTCTTTTGTAGTCTTTAGATTTGCTGTTCCTTGCAGCTCTTCTCTATTCAACTCCTACCCCCCATCCCTCAAGGAATGCAGGGGATCCAGGTTTGGAAAATGCCGTCCTGTCCAGGGATACGCATTTTAGGGATTCTCCCCTGGCACCCACAGCTAGGGAGTCCTTATATGTGAAGACTCATTCCTGCTTGTTCCTGGAGATCGCACAGTTACTTAACCTGTAACAGGTGATCTCTGGGAACAGCAGGAATTAGTCTTCACAACCCACCCACCTCCCCTAGGAGTTGTATCTATCTATTTCCTTTCCTCTGTCTCTCCTTTCTGTCTCAGCTATGAAACTCAACTGAAGAGAGGCAGTGGGAAAGGTGGGAAGTCACCGCGCAGGCGCGAGGGATGCTCCCAAAAGCTTTCTGATTGGATGCTAGGGAGCATTCCCGTGCAGGCTCCGTCGGTACCGACGTACCCATAAGTGAGGACTAATTCCTGCTGTTCCCAGAGATCACCTGTTACAGGTAAGTAACTGTGCTTTACTGTATTTTATTTTTTGCTGTCTTAGCTATGTCATTAGACTGAAGCAAGATGGCACCTTTGGCGGGAAGGGGACCACAAATGTGTAGTGCATCTCCTAAAGGCTTTACTTGAAAGCTGGAGAGATGATTCCGGGGGGCTCCGTCTTCACTGACGTCACCCATATGTGAGGACTGATTCTTGTTGTCCCCGGAGAACACCTGTTAAAGGTGAGTAACTACGCTTTTTCTGTGGCAGTACAGATCAGTTGACAGAGCCACACTGATTGAGAAACACTGATTTAATCTGTCACAAACAGTATGTAGTTGAAGTATTCTTTCTAACTTGTTTCAATTATATCAAAGCAAGCAAGTCTAGGAAAGTCCTAATTTTTCATTCCAGTTTCAATGCTTAATATTTTATTTTCCCTCTAGCTTTTAAATTCAAGAAATGGAACCCTACTTTTCCTTTCAGAAATATTAAAAATTGTAAAAGAGAACATTTAAACAGCTTTGCCTCTCCTGATGACGGTCAATTGCTCAGCAGCTTATTCCATTAGTGGTGCTCTCCTCTCAAGTATTGTGTCCAGTTCAAGAAACCACTTCTCCTAAAGAAGAGGCAGATTTGAGGCATTCCATAGAACAACTACAAAACTAGTGCAAAGTCAGTTCCATGAGTTGAGATTTAAAGATCTAAAATGAAGTTGCTTCCCTGTAGTGGGTGTTCTCTGTAGACAGCAGGATAGTAAGGCATACATATCTTTTGTGTGATTGATCATCCTGCTTGCTAATGATAAAATACATTTAGAAGAGCAGGACATGATAGAATGGGGATGTTAAACTCATTTTGATGATGTCCTCCAAGATGTCAGTTAAATGCCTCAAACAAATAATGGACTGCTATTAAATTCAATATGCTTTTTCTTTTTTTTTTTTACTATAAATATAGAAAATGAGAGGGGAATAGTAGCCCTGCTGTAGTTATTCGTGAGGTTATCCCTTCTCATTTTATATTTTATTTTAAACTCATTTTAATGGCAAGCCGCATTAGAGAAAACCGAACGCCAAATGGATTGACATGGGAGAAGGGGTAGAGAGAAGGGCATATGCATATATTTTCATATTAAATTATATACATTTTATATTACTTTTTTAACAAATAAGACTTTGTGATATTTGTGCATCCATTTAATTTATTTGCCGCCGCCTCCCTCCTTCCCTAGGTTCACCCTCCAGGAACTCTGTTAACAGAATATTTGGTCTCTGTCACATGCACAGAGCATAAATTGACCTAACCAAAGTATATAATAGCTCTTCACAAACTAAAATTTAACAGAAACTTAAAGAATCCAGGCTCTGCATGCACTGCAACACCAGAGGAATAGAGAGAGATACATTTTCTCCTGTACTATATAAATATAAAGATCCCCACAACGTTTTCAAACAGCACAAATATCACTCATATAATATATTACTCATGGCTGAGGATAGCAAAGGACCTCAGAACCATGCCACAAGACTCTTCATTTTGGACATAAGAGCTGAACTCCTGAGGAAGCAGCAGCAAAAAGAAGACCTATGTCAAGTTACAGGCGCTCTGTTTGCTGTGAGATCTTACAGTAGATAAGTTCAAAATGATGATCAATTTGAGCTCATTCTATTATGGAATATACATTATACGAAGCAAGGTTATTTATTGAACTGAGTTAACTGTCCATGATAATGCTTTAATGCATTTCTTGACAAGCTTTCGTTGAACTGAGTGATTAGTAAAGATAGTCTTTTAATTCATCCTTTGAAGCCGCACAATTTTAGAAAAAGGGTTTATTTGGACCTATAATTGTACTAATCTATGAACCTTAAACAGACAGAAAGAAGAGTCTTGTGGCACCCCCAGTCATAAGAGTAGTATTTTATAAAGGTGATACTTGTGCTGAGTTTGAAGCAGTTGTGGGGATTTTTGAAATACATTGCTTCGACAGTTTCACATTTTTTTGCACAAAATAAAGATAGCAAATATATACTCTTAAAAACTGTCATTTCCAATCTTGAAATGGAAAAAAGTCTATTTTACCTTTGTTGTCTGCTATTTTATTTTTCTAATTATGTTGCTATGTCTCTGGTTTCTGCTTTTCTGTCTTCCCTTAACTCTTTCCAGGCTCTCCTGACAATTTGATATTTCTTTTCGCTGTCCCTCTTTCTCTCTCCCACCATCCAGCATCTCTCCTCTCTTGTATTTTTTCTGTCCAACATTTCTGCATCTCACTTCTCTTCCCTCTCCCCTTGTGATCTAGCATCTCCTCTATCTCCCCCTGTGATCCAACATCATCTCTCTTTTTGCGCACCTCCCTTAGATCCAGCATCCCCCCTCTATGCCCACCCTATCCAGCATGTTCCTTCCCCCTGGATTCTCCCTCATCAATCCAATATATCTCCCCCCCCCCCCCAGCACCAATAAAAAACAGTGCGAGGGACATTTGAGCCCTGCATGCACTTGAAAGCACTGTGGAATCCACCCTTCAAATGCAGATTTCCTGTTTCTAAGGGACAGAGGAGGCAAGGCTTCCAGCACATGCAGAGGTTCAAAGACCTGCTTTACGCTTTTATTGCTACTGCTGCACATCCCAGGAAGTGGCAGGGCAGGAGTGGATCCAGCAGAAAGGAGTTGTTGGGCCAGAAGTGGGTCTGAAAAAAGGAACTGCTGGATCTGGTTAGAGTCTGGGGCCTTGTTTGGCACACCTGTGATAGAGGTATTCAAATACATCAAAGATGCAAATAATACATTAGTGCTAAGTATTTTGAGTGGAAATAAAGTTCCAGAAGTAGTGTCACAGTATGAGGCTTAGACAGGAGTAGCATATGGCAATCCTCACAGAAAGAGATATAGATGCATGGAACAGCCTTCCAATTGAAGCGGTGGGGATGAAAATAGTGTTAGAATTCACAAACGTATGGGATAACAACAGGTCCTAACTGACTTACGTAGAAAACTAAAAACTCACCTCTTCGAAGAAATCTTTGGATCAGAGACACAGCCCCTCCTCCTAAGCCCAATACCCCACGCATTGCCTATTATTTCATTTTGCTTGTACATAAGTTATAGCCCTCCATGACCCTCACCCATTACAGTAGTTCATGTAACCAACCCTACATCTCATTCAGTGTAAATGTTATATGTAACCACCACAGCCTGTTCAATGTATAACAAATGTTGAGTTCAATGTAAACCACTTTGATAACTCGAAAAGTGGTTTAGAAGAAACGTTAAATAAATAAATAAATAAACAGGATCCTTACTTGCTGAAAAAAGGATAGTGCTTGAGCTCAAGTAGGGTCCGCACTTGTGACAAAAAAGGGAAAATGATCAGACTAGGTAGACTTGCATATTCTGCTTTTCCTGATAGCATAGGCACAATCATTTTGTTTAGCCTAATTTATATTAATTAAATCTGTATCATAGGTATTTTCAGATGTTTTCTAAATTCTATAAGTCAATACCAGCTTGCACTAATTAATAATTTGAGTTAATTTTAAAAACAATTTTAAGGCTAAATAAATAGGTAAATGTATATTGTTAAATTATAGTAGTTCCCACCTAGTGCTCCCAATGATGGGAAATATAGAAGAGCAATCTAGCTTCAACATTGCTTTTATTTGTACAGGTGACGGAACTGGAATGTCTGAGCAGTCAAGCAAATGCAGTCCACACACACAAAACAGAATTAAACCAAACAATACAAGACTTAGAATCTACATTGAAGAAAAAAGAAGAGGTATTTTTCTGTTGTTTTCTCCGGGACCCTAATTTTTAGCAACTTACACATTCAGAATGTGAACACATAAAAGGAAGAGCTTCATTTTGTTGTCGGTGAAATCCTGTCTAGTCAGATGACTAGATGATTACTTTCCACAGAAGCTAATTCTGTATCCATTATTTATTTACTTTTATTTCTTCCTTCTTGTACTTACACCATACATATAATTATTAACAGAATATATGTTTTCTCAGGTTGCAAGTCACTTTTTAAAGCATTACATTCAAGAAACTTAAAAATGAAGAGTCACCAGTATAGAATAAGAATTTTTTTTTCTACTTTTTTTGTACTGATGTACATACATAGCATTGCAATATTATGAAATGAGAAGCGCTGATGAATAAAGTCCTTTATTCTCAAATCATGCATTAGTCTGTTGATTTGTTTGTTTTCAGGAAATGGAAAGATTAAAAGAAGAAATTGAGCATGCTAGAGAACTGCAAGCACAGCGGGACTCTTTGACCCAAAAATTACAGGTAATCTATTATGAGATTAATATATACTCAAAATTAAACAGATAGAAAGCCATTGGTTTAGCTTCTGCCAAAACCGATGCATTTGCTACATGAAACTGATACATACTCGTAGGAAGCTTGCCCAGTTTAGGGAGAAAAAAAAACATTTTAGATGTGCTTATACTAGGTGTCCAGCCTGATCAGAACCTACTTAAACTCCATTTATTGCCATTTGTGACAGAATGTTAGCATTATTTGACAATAAGGCAACATTGTGTCTTCATTTAGATTAGGTGGAGTATCCTACCCACTTAAGCCCTGATGGTCACTCTTAACAAACTAGTAATTTCAACAGCATTTCCTTATCGTTCCTCCAATCCAGTCCCATACCTGTGGGTGGTGTCACTTCATCAGCATCTTGGAGATTGAGCATGTCATGATTGATGACACCAGGGTATACATACCAGTGGCACCTCCCACCAGAGTCAGTATCTCAGTCTCCAAGCAGCTGAGGTGAGGTGAATCCATCGGACGGACTCGCTGAAGGAACTAATAATGAAAGCTTAGGGATATAAAGAAAAAAGGGAGAATAAACTTTGTCAGAGCCATTGACTGGGTAAAAGCATAAGGGCTCTGAGAACACGATAAAGTTTGATCAAAAAAAAAAAAAAAAAGAGGAGCAGCTCTTGGGGTTAGAACCGAGGGATTCCTGGAGACTGGGGAGGGCTCCGAAAGATGGAAGGTTCCCCAGGCAGAGAGGGGATCATTTCTGCAGCCCTTTCCCGTGCAAAATCTGAGCCCGGGCAATGTTGGAAGACAGCCGGCAGCAGGCCTCTTCTCCTGTGCGCTCCAGATGACGCTGAAGCTCTGCCGGTAGCTGAGCGTCGGGGTCAGAGTGCGGTTGGCATGCAGAACTGCTCCCTGTGAGGTGAGTGTACTGGCGGGAGCAACTTCGGGGGCCCGTTTCCAGGCAGAGAAGTCTTGGCAACAGTTTTTCCTGCACAGGGAGGACAAGACTGCCATTCTAGGACCCATGGTTTTGTTTTACTTTTTTTGCTTTTGCTTCAATTCTACTTTCTTTTATTTAGTTTAAAGATGGGGTCAGCTTTAAGGGCACAAAAGTAGTTAAAAACGTGAATAGCAATGGAAGGAATCTTTATTATTGAATACTTGTGAGCCAAGGCCTTGGCTCACAAGTGTTCAATAATAAAGATTCCTTCCTTTGCTATTCACGTTCTTATATTGGGTGTGGTGACTGCACGTGAATTTGTGCTCCTTGGTTGGACTATACAAAAGTAGTTAAAGCCAGACTCCAGGACAACTGCTTTCGAGGGTTTTTTTTGTTTTTGTTTTTTGCTAGGTCTGGGCTGACTTCTATACCGCCTTATTCTTAAATCAAAGCGGTTTACATTGCACACAACTTAAAACTGGGTACATAGTCGGCATACAGGGAGCTTAACAGGATGACAAATATTTACAATATGCTTGATTTATGTACAGTTGGTTCATATCAAAAGGAAAAGAGGGATAGCACAGCGGTGTGACTAAAAGTGGCTGCTGATTTTTTTTTGTTTGTTTTATTCCCTCTTAGGAAAATAAAAAGGTAGGAGTAGTAAGGGTGGAAAACACGGCATGCCTGCTAAGAGCATGTGCCTAGTGGGTGGATCACATAGGGGCTTCATTTCCTCTGCTGCACCTGTGAAACTGTGAGTCCAAGCATCTCCAGGAACAAGCAGGAATGAGTCTTCACATGTGGGAGACGTCGCCGACGGAGCCCGCACGGGAATGCTCCCCAGCATCCAATCAGAAAGCCTTTGGGAGCATCCCCCGTGCCTGCGCAGTGGCTTCCCGCCCTTCCTACTGCCTCTCCCCAGTTTTTCGTTTTCCGCGGAGCAGGCAGGACGTCCCTCCTGCCACCACAGAAATTTCTTTTCTTTTTTGTTTCCTGTGGTCGCAGCCTTTTTTTCCCGCCGACAACGGCACCTTCCGTGCCCCTTTTTTTCTTTTCCTTTCTTATTCTTCGTCACCTAGAGGGAACCCTTTCTTTCCCTCGGATCGTTGAGGCCTACCAGGCTTACAGCATGGAGCCGCCTTCTCCCCAGAAGTGCCCTCACTGCGGAGACTTAGTTTTCCACTTAGACTCCAACGCCTGGTGCCTCTCCTGTTTGGGTCCTGACCCTTTCCTCCCGGGTCCTCCGGGCTGCAGTATCGGGAGAAGACCTTCCCTTTTCCAGGTATCCCTCGATGACGTCTTCCCGCCCAAGGCGCGGTCATCGGGTTTTTCTTCTCTACAGGATCAGGTAACCACACAACAGTCTGTTAAGACTAGCCAAGTCTTGAGGGGCAAGTCTCATGCGCGGCATGGCGACGGCTCCGGCCAACCCCTCAAGCCTCCCTTGGCCAATATACCCCGGCGGGAGTCTTCGGGCTCCAAAGCATCCACAGGGTTTCGGGTTGTTCCTGGGGTTCGCTCCTCACAGAACATTCCCGAGCCATGCTCGAGGGTGGTATCCGCTTCAAGCGGTGCCGATTCCCCGGCATCGGCATCGGCGCCGGCATTGTGTGTCCCACTCTTTGCCAGGGATCGTCAACTGGTGTCCTCGGCACCTCCGGGGCCGATCGACTCTACCCAGTCTGGCTTCCCTATATCCCAGCCATGCGCGGAGGTGGTATCCGCTTCGGGCGGTACCGACCCCCCCGGCATCGGCATCGGTGTCGAGCGTCCCGCTCCTCACCGGGGATCGTCAGCTGCTGTCCTCGGCACCTCCGGGGCCGATCGACTCGACCCAGTCTGGCGTTCCGTCCTCCATGCCATGCGCGGAGGTGGTACCCGCTTCGGGCGGTACCGATTCCTCGGCATCGGCGTCGGTATCGAGTGTCCCACTCCCTGCAGGGGATCGTCATCTGGTGTCCTCGGCACCTCCGGGGCCGATCGCCTCAACCCAGTCTGGCATTCCTACGTCCCTGCCATGCGCGGGGGTGGTATCCGCTTCGGGCGGTTCCGACGCGTCGGTGTCGGGCGTTCTGCTTCTCACCGGGGATCGTCGGCTGCGGTCTTGAACCAGTATGGCGTTCCGACGTCCCGGCCATGCGCAAGGGTGGTATCCGCTTCGGGCGGTACCGACCCGTCAGTGTCGAGCGTTCCGCTCCTCACCGGGGATCGTCAGCGGCTGTCCTCGGCACCTCCGGGGCCGATCGACTCGACCCAGTCTGGCGGTCCCACATTCATGCCATGCGCGGAGGTGGTACCCGCTTCGGGCGGCACATCGGCGTCGGCGTCGAGGATTCCACTCTTCGCTGGGGATTGGCATCTGGTGCCCTCGCTTCCTTCGGGGCCAATCGCTTCGACCCGTGCCGGTTTGCCGGTATCCCCGCCCTGCGTGGGGGTGGTACCGGATTTGGGCGGCGCCGCTACCCCGGAGCCTGCAGGGGCGTCGAGCGCTCCACTCGTCTCCAGGGACCGCCGTCGGCCTTCCCCGGTGTCCTCGGGGTATGTCGATCAATCCCAGACGGGCGATCCCCGGGCATCAACGCGGACGTCGAGGGCCCCGCCCATTGCTCGAAGGGGGACCCCGGTGTCTTTGATCGCTTCGATCCAGCCTGGGTCCCCGTCGTCCCGGCCTACCAGGGGGCTAGTTCCAGCGTCAAGAGGCGCCAGTGCCCCGGAGTCGGTGCCAGAGTTTTGCGCTTCCCTCCCCATGGGGGCTTGTCGTTGGGTTGCCTGGGTACCCTCGGGGACGGGTCGTCTGCCCCGGAAGGATTTCCCTCCGGGCAAGACGGGTTCGGGAAGGGGCCCGGCGTCTGGCAGTGCCTGCCGCCCGACACCGGTGTCGGATGACCCCCTCTTCACCGAGCTTCGTTCTCGGGGGCCCTCGATGCCCGCGACGCCGATCGACGCGGTTCCGATTCGCTCCCCGGAGTCAGCATCGCCGGCACAGCCGCCGCCGCCGGAGCCCCCTAGGAGGGAGTCTATCTCCTCGCTCGGTTCGATGCCCAGCCTAGAATCGGTATCCAGCCTCGAAGGCTTGGCTACGACACGCTTTGGGACCGGCCCCTGCCCCTTCCCGCAACGCAGAGCAGAGACTACTAACCACTGCCCTCCGGCTGCCGCGGAACCGCTTCAATCGCCTTGGGCAGTGCTGCCCCCGGGGTCGGGGCCGAGGCCGATTCCTGCGGTCCCATCGGTGCCATCGACCCCTTCGATGCCTAGCTTGGAATCAATTCCAGGTACCGACAACGCCATGCTGACTGCCCCGATCCGGAACTGTTGGTACCCTCCTCGGCCCAGCGGACATCAGTCCGATAGGCCTTTTGGTGCCCTGGCGGCCCCTCCCGCCATCGCCTCTCATGGCATAGCCCCTCTGGGAGAGCCGTCTTTTCAGGATTTTCTTCTCGACATGGCGGACCTGCTTGCCATTCCCATCCAGGGTCCTTCCCTTAGTCCAGGTCCTGCGGAACAGGAGGCTGTAATGCTTCCTCTAAATCCTTCCCTGCAGGATCTTCTACTGGGGGCATGGCGGTCGCCTTTGAGGGTTCCTGCACCGTCGACAGCGATGCATGCTCTGTATCGGGTGCCCCCCTCCCCGGGGTTTCAGCAGCACCAGCTTCCACATCATTCCATCGTGGTGGAATCGGCGCTGAGGAAGGTGGGAAGCAAGAAGAAGCATTCTTCTCGCCCTCCAGGTCGCGCCTCGAAAACGCTGGATACCCTGGGGCGTCAAACCTTCCAAACGTCCAGGTTGGCTTCCAGAATTCTTTCATATATTTTTTATATGAGCCTGACACTCCGGGAGGTCACCGAGAGATTATCTCGGCTGTCTCCCTTTTTGTCTGCAACCAAGGCCTCTGAATATTCCTTGCTTCTTTATCACTGCAGGAATATCTCTGGGTTCCTTTCTCGTGCTTCTCTAGACTCCTTTCTGGCGGTCAGCAGATCCTCTGCTATTGCCATTAGAGCAGGTCGTACAGCATGGTTACAGGCGACAGATTTGTGCAGACGGGCACAACATAACTTGGATAATTCTCCCTGTGCTGGAGACCACCTCTTCAATAGTGAAGCCTTACGTCAGGTTGCTCATTGCTTCACTAACCCTCCCAGTGTTAGAAGCCATTCTAGGTCCCGTCTTCCCCCCGGGGGTGGGAAATGCCTCTCTACGCCTTCCTTCCCTAGGAAGAGGAAAGGTCATCCCTCCACTCACCCGCCAGGGGCGCCCAAGCAAGGGACCTCTCACTCTGGTTTGAAGTTCCCGGGCCCGCACCAGGATACTCATACCAAGCAGTTTTAGGCTCCTGTAGGCAGCTGCCTGCAATTAACCTTCTCTCACCAGAAGCTAAAAATTGAGCTCTACTCTGGGGCAAATGGTTCGAATGTTTATCCAGGGGTTCAGGTATTCTCCTTCCGTTGGAAGAGGGAGATCACCTCTATTCCATGTTAGCTCTGGCCCATGGACTTCCTACCCCTCAACTGACTTACCCTTAGGTACGTTCCCCGAACCCTTCTCTGCCAGGGTTCACCTGCTGATTGATACCGTACCGGTTTGTCTGTTGTCCCTCGCAGCATGTTAGGAGCAATTCCTCGACAAGGCCGGATTAGCCCTGTTCCCCTTGTCTGGTTTCTCTGTTCAGGCAGGAGAATCCACCCGGCTATAGTCCCCCAATGCTTACCCAGGACTATACCCTCTGTCCTTCACACTACCGTGCTGTTAATTCGCCGATCTGCCCCTGCTCCACTGGAATAGATCCCTCCTCCCGGACGGATCTTGACGCCCCCCCCCACCAGGAGGACGTTTCTGTGGATCAATGGCAGGTCTGCCTTATCGGTGTTATGCTCAGGGAGGTAGGTTCCTCGGCATACCTGTGTTAGTGCCTGGGTGGGTATTCTCCTTGCCCAACTACCTAGATATATCAGATATTACCTGTTCGGTAGGCGCATATTGGGAGGTGTCCACAGTGCCTGTGCTCTACCGCCTTTTTCCCCTATGGCCGGTACTCACACCCCCCCCCCCCCCCCTCCTCTGAGGTCCGGCCAGTCCGCCTGCCTATTTTCCTTGGATCGGCCCTCGGACTGGTTGTACTCTGCGTACTGCTGTGAGGTCAACAGCTTCTACTTTTAGTTATGCCCTCCTC
The DNA here is from genome assembly GCA_033557465.1 of Ichthyophis bannanicus. Classification (NCBI taxonomy): domain Eukaryota; kingdom Metazoa; phylum Chordata; class Amphibia; order Gymnophiona; family Ichthyophiidae; genus Ichthyophis; species Ichthyophis bannanicus. The sequence continues at coordinate 320,538,710 of CM066032.1, forward strand.
CCGGAGGTTCAGACCCTTGTCTCCCTATTCCTTAGCTAGGGAAGACTGTGTACTCCTTCTGCTCCGGGGTACACCCCTACTCTTCTCCGGACTAGGCTATCCAGATCGGCCAGTCTTCTACTGTTAGTCCTCTGAGTTATGGACTCTGCTCCTAAGGGAGTGCTCAGCTTTTTGCATAAAGCTTCCTTGAAGACCTGCCGTCCTTCTCCTGGCCCAGTTGACAACTGGATCTCCTGTCCTTCCGGATTTGGAACTTCCTCCTCGCTGCTGTGAAGTTCCCTTGATGACCTCGCTACTGCGTCTACAGTACCTGCATCACAGCTCCACTTCCTGCAACCCAGTAGGTAAGCTCTACATGGTACTATGTCCTTAATTCATTAAATGCTTAATGATACTTCTCATGCATTCTAAAGGCTACTCTCCCTGTAGCCTTTGGATTTTGCTGTTCCTCTCTCTCAACTCCTACCCTCCATCCCTCAGGGGATGCCGGGATCCAGGTTGGGTAAATGCCATCCTGGCCTGGGCTGCGCTGATGGGATCTCCCCGGGCATCCTCAGCTAGGGAGTCCCCACATGTGAAGACTCATTCCTGCTTGTTCCTGGAGATAGCACAGTTACTTACCTGTAACAGGTGATCTCCGGAAGAGCAGGAATTAGTCTTCACAACCCGCCCACCTCCCCTAGGAGTTGTGTCTCTATCTCTCTATTCCTTCCTCTCCTCTCCTTCCGGCTCAGCTATAAAACTCAACTGGGGAGAGGCAGTAGGAAGGGCGGGAAGCCACCGCGCAGGCGTGGGGGATGCTCCCAAAGGCTTTCTGATGGGATGCTGGGGAGCATTCCCGTGCGGGCTCCGTCGGCGACATCTCCCACATGTGAAGACTAATTCCTGCTGTTCCGGAGATCACCTGTTACAGGTAAGTAACTGTGCTTTCCTCAAGGGACGGGGAGATAGTATGCCGATCCTCTCAGGAGGAAGGGATGATGCTCTTCACACTACGGAGGCTCGAGCGGTGCACAGCACCGCAGTGCAAGCTGGGGCAGGGGAGAGGGCTCCAAAGCTCCGACACCCACGTCACAGTGTGTAAAAAAAGAAGTCAGGGAAGACTGCTAAGCTGTCAAACCATTCTCTGGGTAAGGACCAGCGAGGACTCCTGCCAGGCACCTTTTCGTTGGAATTTGTTCTCCTCATGCACAAGGCTTTATGGTTAAGGCAGCAAGGAGAAGAACAGGAGAACTCACCAGTAGATGTGCCCAAACAGGCTTTGCTGGAATCTCCTGCAGACAGCAGGGCACAGGGTGAACTGGGCCCTAGCAGGAAAAGGCTGGAGAACAATCCTTGGGGGTAGCGATGCTTTCGCCATTCTGAGGAAGACGACTATGAGCTTGAACAAGAGGCGGGAGCAGAGGAGATGGAGCTTGAGGAAGGAGAGATTCTGCAAGCAGAGAAGTCTCTCATAGTGCGCGTCTTTCAAAGAGAAGAACTTGCGGCGTTGATTACTCACGCCTTAAAGGCCCTTAATATGGACACAGAGGCTCTGCTGGAGGAGGAGCTGTTGAAGAATCCCCTCTTCCAGGCTGTCAGGAAGATGCGGAGGGTGTTCCCTATGCACCGGGTGATCTGGCAGATGATCTAGGATGAATGGGATGTGCCGGAGGCCACATTAAAGGGAACGCGAACTATGGCACGTCTGTATCCACTTTCAGAAAAGGACAGGGACCTCATTCGGTTGCCGAAGGTGGACGCAGCAGTGTCGGGAATAACAAAGAAGACTACCATTTCGGTGGAAGTAGTTTGCCGCTAAAGGACGTTCAAGATAGGAAGGTGGAGACCCTGCTTAAACAGGCATTTGATGTCCATGCTCTCTTGTTGCAAGCGCGCCTGTGCTTGAGATGGACGCAAGTGATTATTAAAACCATGGGTGCTTCACAGCAGCTATCAGGGGAGGCAGCCAAGTTGGAGTCAGGCGCAGCTTATTTGGCAGATTCCTTTTATGATTTAATAAGAGGTTTGTCCAAGGGGATGGCGGCTGTGATAGCAGTGCATCGCTACCTCTGGCTCAGAAATTGATTGGTTGATGTTTCATCTAAATCATGTTTGAGCAAGTTGCCCTTCAGGGGGAGGTTCTTATTCGGGGAGGACCTTGATAAATTAGTGAAGGACTTGGAGTCCAAAGGGGATCGCCTTCTAGAAGACAATCATTGAACTTTCAGCGGTTTAGAGCACTGCGCTTTGCGCCATATTGAGAGGGGTAGATTGCCGTCCAGGAGGCAGTCCTTTCAAAGATTACGGGGAATGGGAAGAGATTTCTTCTTTTTCACTCCCTCGGCCCCTAAAAAATCACATTCATGTGAGGATCATCCACACAGGGATGTTGCCCGTAGGGGGTCAGCTGTTGGCATTTTATCCTGTATGGGTGCAGATTACATCTGATCAATGGGTATTAAAGGTGATCAGGAGGGCTATGTGTTGGAGTTGAAGTGTCCTCTTGCACAGATCCTTTCGTCATCTCCCCGTGCAAGGCCCTGCAAAAAAGAGAGGTGGTGTGGGACATGTTGCAGAGGCTCCAGGACCTTCAAGCTGTGAGTCAGGTTCAAAGTGCCCAGTGTAGTTATGGTCAATATTCAATTTATTTCATAGTGCCCAAACAAGAGGTCTCCTTTCGGCCCATCCTAGATCTCAAGCATGTCAGTTGGTGTCCCAGGGTACTTTGTTTCCACATGGAGAATTTCCGGTCTCTGATTGTGGCAGTCAGGGAGGGGGGAATTCTTGACTTCCCTCGACTTGATGGAAGACTATTTGCACATTCCCATTCGGACAGAGCACCAACAGTTCTTAAGATTTGCGGTACCCATGGGACACTTACAATTTTGGGCACTTCCCTTCGGGTTAGCCACTGTGCCACACACATTCACAAAGGTCATGGTGGTGGTCGTGGCCAGGCTGTGATAGGAAGGAATTCTTGTACATCCATACCTGAGCGATTGACTCATCTGGGCAAAAGCAAGGGTTGAGAGCAAGCAGGTCATGGCAAGAGTGATCACGTACTTACAGAGTCTAGGATGGGTGATAAATTTCGTAAAGTCCGCTTTGACCCTCGCAAGACTTAGTATATTTGGGGGCATGGTTTCAAACAGCGGCGGGCCATGTGTCCCTGCTGGACGCCCAAGTACAGATGCCACAGAATCAGATCCAAAGATTTCGCAGCATGCAGGCTCCGACAGTGTGGCACTACCTGCAGGTATTAGAGTCTATGGCGGTGACCATCGAACTCGTGCCATGGGCACGGGCACGGGCACACATGAGTCTGTTGCAAAGGAGCTTATTGCACAGATGGTCAGCATAGCAGCAGCAGCCACTGTCTCTTCCGCTTCCCTGTCTAGTGAGCACATGGAGAATGCTTCGGTGGTGGTTAACAGGCGAACACCTTTGAGTGGACCTGCCTCTGGAGAGTTCCCACTGGATTCCAGTGACAATGGATGCCAGTCTTGTGTGGCTGGGGGGAGCTTATTGTGAGGGACACATGCAGGGGCCTTGGTCAGAACAGGAAGCAACTTGATCAGTCAACTGTCTCGAGTTGAGAGCTGTATTCTTGGCATTATAGCAGTTCCGCTATCAGCTTCTCAGCAAGGCAATGCAAGTGTTCTCGGACAATGCTACCACGGTCGTATATATCAGTCATCAGGGGAGCGAGCAGTGTGAACTTGGAAGAAGAAGAACTCTGTTGTTAGTCTGGGCAGAGGAAATCCTGCAGGCATTCTCAGCAGTGCATGTGGCAGGGAAGGACATTGTGGCAGCCAATTATCTCAGCCGGGTACATATCAACCCAGGGGAATGGACACTCAGTGACTCAGTTTTTGATCAACTGGTCCAGCGCTGGGGTCAGCCAATTATGGACCAGATGGCAATGTATGAATCGGCAAAGGCATCAAGGTTTTACAGCAGAAGACGAGAACGAATGTCAGAAGGGCTTGATGCCCTGGTCCAGATGTGGCCGACGGAAGGACTGCTCTATGTGTTTCTGCCGTGGGCACTCATAGGATGAGTGATACAGAGGATAGAGGCACATCAGGGCCTCGTACTGGTGATAGCTCCCAATTGGCTGCGGCACCCATGGTATGTCGACATAATGCATCTGAAGGTGGACCATCTGTGGAGGCTGCCACCTCAGTAGGACTTGTTGGGTCAGGGACCCATTCTGATATCCGCAGGTGGATCGATTCTCGCTTACGGCTTGGCTCTTGAGCGGGTAAGGTTGCGACATTGGGGATATTCGGCTCCGGTGATTGCATTGTTATTGAAGGCCAGGCGGCACTTGATGTCACCGGCTTACGTGCGAGTGTGGAGAGTGTTTGGGCTGCCACTGTCGTCTGATGTCCGTTTCGATCCAGGAGGTGTTGGCTGCCTTGCAGGCAGGGTTTGAGAAACAGCTGACATGTAGCACCCTCCAGGTGCAGGTCGTTGCTATCTCTTGTTACCAGGGCAGAATACAAGAAGTTTCTCTAGCAGCACAACCGGATGTGGTCAGGTTTCTCAGAGCGGTGAAGCTGGTGCATCCACTGCTGAGGGCAGTATTGCCTCCTTGAGATCTCAATTTGGTGTTGTCAGTATTAATGGAGCCTCCATTTGAGCCATTAAGATCATGCATATTGAAGGATCTTACCCTGAAAATGGTGTTTCCGGTAGCTATTTGTTCCGCTAGCTATTTGTTCCGCTAGCTGGACATCGGAATTGCAGGCACTATCATGTAGGGCGCCTTTTTTGGTTTTGGCAAAGGAGAAGATGATCCTCAGGCCGGTTCCCTCCTTCCTGCATAAGGTCTTGTCGATTTTTCACATAACTCAACCAGTGATGCTCCCAGTGTTTTCAGGAGCCAGGAGGACAAGAGACCAATCCTCTTCTGCATTGTTTGGATATCCGTAGAGTCTTGTGGAGATACTTGAAGAGAGCAGTCATTTAGACAATCAGATCGGTTGTTTATTTTGTATGGTGGAGCATGGAAGGGTGAAGCAGCTTCAAAGGCCTCCATTTCCCAGTGGGTAAGGGAGGCTGTATCTTCAGCATATTTACTGTGGCACAAGCAGTTAACCTATCGGGTTGAGAGCGCATTCGCCTGAGCACAGACCATGTCATGGGCTGAGTCAAGGTTAGTTCTGCTCGGGGATGTTTGTCAGGCGGCAGCCTGGTCATCCTTGCACACTTTTGTCAAACATTATAGGCTAGATGTTCAGGCAGCAAGGGATGCATGTTTTCGGTTGGTGGTTCTTCAGGCTGGTCTGGCAGGTCCCTCCCAATGTTTAGTACTGCTATGGTACATCCCACAGGTGCAGGACCGGACTGGAGGAACAATAAAGAAGGTGAAATTAGGCCTTACCTGCTAATTGACGTTCCTTGATTGAGTCCAGTCCAGTCCAATCCCGATCCCACCCTGGGAAATTTTTTCTTTCCTTGAAACAATAGATAAAAAGAAAGTCAATGCAGAGTTTCAGGGCTGTGATCTGCTGCAGGTTGGGCGCCACAAAGAGAACTTGGGAGCTCGATTCGGTGGAGTTGGGAGTATTCAGTCGAACCCGGGAGTGAAAGGGTTAAAATACAGTACGCGATCTCTCTCCTAGGAGGGGGGGGGGTGTTTTCTGTGTGAGGAGAGCTCATTTTAGATAGATCAGTTTGGTTTTGTGACTGTTGCTTTCGTGAGTCTTGTCAATAGGATACTGGCTCTGGTGGGAGGTACCACCGGTATGTATACCCTGATGTCAGTCATGACATGCTCGGTCTTCAAGTTGCTGGGGAAGTGACTCTATCCACAAGAGCAGGACTGGACTCACTCAAGGAATGTCAATTAGCAGGTAAGGCCTAATTTCACCACCTTTGGCTAAAGAACGTGCATTGCAACTCCTTAGCCTTGCTTCTTCCAAAGGTCTGTAATTAGTGCCACTGCAGTGCACACAACATACAGCACCCACCTAGTCTGGTGAGGTGGAGTAAGGTCTGGGGTTTGATCCTGTATGCTAACACAGCAACTGGGTCATTAGACAAAGCCACTGAAAATTTTCAGTTACTTATTTCAGGATTGCTTATGTAAGAACCCAGTCTATGAAACGTGGTGGATAAACAAGGATACTTTATTAGTTACTTCAAACCTGAGAGCCCGACACAGGCCGTGTTTCGTGTAATCACTTCATCAGGGGATACAGGTTTGCTGCAATTACAAAACCATAAAAACTGTAATACATTTAAAATAAATTATTAAAAAAGAAAAAAGAAACCAATTAGAACCATAAATAATTTACCTAACATCAAATAAATATGATAAATTATGAACATGGGGTGCAATACCATTAAGACCTCAAATTACAGAGTAAAAACACATGTAAAAACATATATAGGACACACATTTAAACCCTCTGCTATGTGTATCCACTGTGTACAATTGAACAGGAGCAGGAGATGAGGAAGTAGAGCAACTAGTGGTTATTTCACCATAAAACTAAACTTCATGAACCCCAATGCGTTTGCTTACAAATGTGTATATTATAAAAGATGCCATACCCTTATTCTGGTATCAATATAGATTCTTCTTCAAAATCAAGTATATATTTTCTCTCTATGGACGGTAGACAGTGCAACAATTAACATTGAGATATGTCCAGAATTGGATGCTAACTTGTTAATAAGATAAAAAGATGGTAAGGAAGGTTAAAAAACTAAGATTAGTCAAAGAAGTCATACCCTTCTGAATTACTGTGGAAACCGCGGTGTCTTCACCAAAAAGAGTCTACACCATTTCTCTCTAAGGGAGGTAAATCGTCAAAAATAGTATTAGAATATGTCAGACCTATGTTTGAAACTATTTTTAGAACAACTGTCTCTCAATAGTTGAAGGCCATATCATTGCTCCGAAAAAGCCTAACTCTCAGTGTATGTTTAAACCTTTCTTTTATACCAAAACTTACGGAGTACTGATTCAGTATCTTCTGAACCATACTGACATGAAGATTTAAGGAACCCGTTATACACATCGGAGCACGGTTGATCTCTCATATTTATTATAACGATACTTATATAGACCTGTAGATTACCCATCAAATGTGACAGAATTTGGGCATTTCTATTAATCAAACGTTAAACTGATGCCGTCTAGTGGGTTACTAACCCTTTTAAAACCCCGAAGTCAAAATCGCCCATCTTTGCATATCGATACATCAGAGCCGACTAATTGTCTTGTATTCCATCAATTTTAAATATAACTCCTACTCATGGCTAGGCATCTATCGATCAAACCGACAATGTATATATTCATATTAAAAAATCCTTCTAACCTTTAATGGCGTCTAATTGCAACATCCGATGGATCTTGTGAAAGACTGCATCAGCTTCGCTAGGAAAAATTTTTAAAAAACGCCCGCACTTGCGCTTTAGATATCCGCGGGAAAAATGACGTCCTCTGCTCATTACCATTTATGTCATTGTTGGTTAGTGGGAATTCCAACATCGTAAGAGCATTTGTCTTATGTATGACTCACTATGAATGTTTCATTTGTTTCTGCATAAAGATTAATTCAATTATTTAACTGGCAGCTGATGTTTTATTCCACTAAAGCTGAATCTAATATTAACTCTTTAGATATCCGCGGGAGAATTGACGTCCTCTGTTCATTACCATTTACATCATTGTTGGTTAGAGGGAATTCCAACATCGTAAGAGCATTTGTCTTATGTATGGCTCACTATGAATGTTTCATTTGCTTCTGCATAGAGGTTAATTCAATTGTTTAACTGGCAGCTGATGTTCTATTCCACTAAAACTGAATCTAATATTAACCATTGCAGCTCCGTGGTGTCAGGCATATTTTCTGATATATCAACCATCAACTTGTTGTCGGGGGGCACATAATGGAGGTTCAACTTCTAACCTATCATTATGGTAATAGATTTCATATTAAATCTATTTATGCCATTATCCATTTGAATAATTGCTGGAAAATTTGTATCTAAATAAAAATTATTAAAAATACTAGTAAAATTGCTAATCAATCAAAATTTAAAATTTAAAAAATATTGCATGAACTAATACTCATAATGATCAAAAATCAGTCAATCGACAATTATGATTTCTAAAAATTAAATAAAATTACAAACTACTTAAGTAAAAAATTGATAAATATATAAAACTTAAATTAAAATACACATAATGCTAAAAGTAAAATTAAAATTGTCAAATGTAAATGTAAACAGAAATTACTACAAAATAAATGACAAAAATAAAATTAAAATTAAAAAATTATAATTAAAAAATTTAAAAAATCTTATTAAAATAAAAGAATTTAATTTAAAAAAATAATAAAAAATAATAAATAATAAAAAATAAATTAATAAAATTAAAATTAAAATTCAACAAATTATTGAATGAAAATAAAAAATAAAATTGAGTAAAATTAAAAATTAAAAATGACAAATAAAAATAAATTAATAAAAAATATTAAAATATTATATATATATAATTAAAAATGAAATAAATAAAATTGAATAATAAAACACCATATAAAATCAAAAAATCACTGAGACAATTTGTTAAAATACATGATTATTAGAAACCATAAATTAAAATTAAATAATTAAATAACACTAAAAGTAGATAATAAAATTGCCTATTATCCTATGTGCATGACTAAATCCTGGTGTCCCTACAAAAATACCGATAGGTCTCTCTCCATATTTAAACCATGTGGAGTCATGGACCCAAGTTGAAAAATATATCTTTGTTCCAACCGCTGTAACATTTTGTCACTATCTCCTCCTCCCCTCCAATTGAGTTTTGCTTTTTTTATCACAAAGAACTTCAAATCACTAACTCGATGTTTCATCTCTTGCCAGTGTTCCACCAGTGGTCTTTCCAGAGCTCCCCTCTTTATACTACTCTTGTGTTCGATGATACGCGTTCTCACACTTATAATAGTCTTCCCCACATATATTTTGTTACAGGGACACATTATAACATACACTACATGTGATGATTCACAATTTGAAAAATCATCTATTGGCTCAGTGATTGTCTCACAGTGATTTTTTTGGTTTTATATGGTGTTTTATTATTCAATTTTATTTATTTATTTCATTTTTAATTATATATACAGTCAAACCTCGGTTTTCATGATTAATCCGTTCCAAAAAGTCTGACTAAAACCGAAACGGACTAAAACCGAAGCAAGATTTCCCATAGGAAATAATGTAAATTCAATTAATCCGTTCCAGACACCCAAAAATATTGACAAAAAGTACATTTTATAGAGAATAACTATATTTTTACATACAGAAAACAATGAGAAATACATATAAATGACTAATGAAATGGATAAATGAACATTTAACATCACATTTAACTTTATTGAAGACTCTTGTTGAGGGGAGAGGGAGGAGGAGAGGTTATTGTTTGGAAGGGGAATCCCCCTCCATAAGGACCTCAGGTATCAAGGCCCTATCCGGGGTTACTTCCCTTCTTTGTCTTTTACTGGCAGTAGGATCAGCTTGAGAGTCACTGGACCCCTGTCGCACAAAAAATCTGTCCAGAGAGGTCTGTTTCTGGCGTCTCTTTAAGATTTGCCTAAAATGGAACAAGGCATTGTCATTGAACATGTTGCAGACACGGCTTGCAACAGCTTTGTTAGGGTGAAATTTCTCCACAAAACTTTGCAATTCACTCCACTTTGCACACATGTCCTTAATCACTGAAGAAGGCACCTTCTCTTCTCTCTCTTCTTCCTTCTCCTCTGAAGCAATTTCCTCAGCTACCATCTGTTGCTGTTCCACTTGAAGGTCTTGCAGCTCTTCAGTGGTTAGCTCTTCCCTGTGGTCCTCCACCAACTCTTCCACATCCTGGCCACTCACATCCAACCCCATGGACTGCGCCAAAGACACAATAGATTGCACAACAGGCGTAGGGTCATCAGGGTGAGCCTCAAACCCTTCTTCAAAATTCTTCTCGAGGACACATTCTGGCCACAATTTTCTCCAAGCAGAGTTCAACGTCCTGGAAGTTACCCCCTGCCAAGCCTTATCTATAAGGCTTATGCAATTGAGGATATTGAAGTGATCCCTCCAGAACTCTCTTAGGGTCAATTCAGTGTCCGAGGTCACTTCAAAGCACCTTTGAAACAGTGCTTTGGTGTAGAGTTTTTTGAAGTTTGAAATGACCTGCTGATCCATGGGCTGGATGAGAGGAGTGGTATTAGGGGGCAGGAACTTCACTGTGATGAAACTAAACTCCTCCAACAATTGGTCTTCCAAGCCTGGAGGGTGAGCAGGAGCATTGTCCATTAGCAGGAGGCACTTGAGTGGCAATTGATTTTCCAGGAGGTATTTCTTCACATTCGGGCCAAACACTTCATTGACCCACTCAATGAAAATTAGCCTCGTGACCCATGCCTTACTGTTAGCCCTCCACATCACACACAATTTACTCTTGATAACATTGTTTTTCTTGAACACTCGGGGATTTTCTGAGTGATACACCAGTAAAGGCTTCACTTTGAAATCCCCACTAGCATTACCACACAACAAAAGAGTTAGCCTATCCTTCATAGGCTTGTGTCCTGGCAGTGCCTTTTCCTCCTGCATGATGTAGGTCCTCTTTGGCATTTTCTTCCAAAAGAGGCCTGTTTCATCACAATTGAAGACTTGTTGGGGGAGGAATCCTTCAGCCTCTACGTACTCCTTGAATTCATCAACAAATTCTGCGGCCCCAAGTTTGTCCGAACTTGCAGCCTCGCCATGCCTTACCACACTGTGTATGCCAGTTCGCTTCTTAAATTTCTCAAACCAGCCTCTGCTGGCCATAAATTCAGTAACATCAGCACTCGTTCCAGGCATTTTCTTTGCAAGATCTGCATGCAACAGCCTTGCCTTTTCACAAATTATCGCCTCTGAAACACTATCTCCCGCTAACTGTTTTTCATTGATCCACACCAACAACAACTTCTCAACATCTTCCATTGTTTGCGATCTCTGTTTCGTTAGCGCATTCACTCCTTTCGCAACATCAGCTTCCTTAATTTCGTTTTTCTTCAGCAGCATGGAACTGATCGTTGATGCAGACTTCCTGTACATCCTGGCGAGATCGGCCACGCGTACGCCACTTTCATACTTTGCTATGACTTCTTTCTTGAATTCTATCGTGTTTCTCACCTTCTTTATCAAAGGGTTGGCATTCGGAACTTTCTTTGGCCCCATGGTGGCTTATTTAGCAGTCACACTCAATGAATGCGGGGTGATGCTCACTCAACGAGAAACAAAGGCAGACTGAATCACAAACGCACTTTGTATGGGCGCTGGATTCCGGGAAATGAGTGGCCGAGTCACGCAAGCAGGCGGACGAGTTTGATACAGACCATTTTCAGATCACTGCTCCCCTCAAAGTCTGTGTCAAGGCACAATGAGAACTTTTAGCAATTTGCAATCAGGAAGAGAGTCAATCCCACTTCTGGCCACAAGATGGTGCTGCAGAGGTATTTTTGGCAGACAAATTCTTTAAACTGCTGTGAAGGGAGAAAGATTAACAGCACAGTCAAGATTCTTCAGCAAAAAAACATCCTCAAATTTTTAAAGAAAACAGAAAAAAAAAAGGATCAACAAAAAAAAAAGGCACCAGCCACAGCCACCGGAAACACCACTCTCCCGCTCAGCATGCGTTCCAGAGCCATGTGGCAATGGCTGCAGCAGCACGAGCTCCCGAAGTCTGAGCCAGCAGTAGAACAGCTCCTGTCACTTCTCTCAGCAAACACACAGATACCTTAGGACACCAATGTGATCGCTGACTCCGTCTCAACAGCATACCCCGCAAGAGAAAGAACTGCCTGCCACATTCATTCAACATCTCCTGCTTACCCCTCAACATCTCCTGCTACCTCCGAGCCTGAGGGGGCGCTCCAGAGAACAGGCAGGCGGTAGAGAGAGAGATCGGGGCCTTCCTCTCTGCAATCCTTCCATGTCTGGCTCGAGGATGTTGCTCACCTGGGCAGGCAGTGTACTGTTTGCAGGCACACGCAACAGCTGGGTTTGAAGTCTGCCAATCTCCAGATCTCCTTCACGCACACGCGATCGGTGAGTCCGGGGGGGGGGGTAATGCTGCCGGGACTGGGCAGGCAGTGTACTCTGCAGGCACACGCGATCGGTGAATCGGGGGGGGGGGGGGCTGTACGAAAACCGAGGCTATCGACGAAAACCGAGACAACATCTGAGTGGGGAAAAGACGTCGAAAACCGAAACTGACGAAAACCGGGGCAACCGATAACCGAGGTTTGACTGTATATATATTTTAATATTTTTTATTTTTATTTGTCATTTTTAATTTTTAATTTTACTCAATTTTATTTTTTATTTTCATTTAATAATTTTTGTTGAATTTTAATTTATTTTATTTTTTTATTTTTATTTATTTTTTATTTTTTTTAATTAAATTATTTTAATTTTAATATTTTTTTAATATTTTTTTTAAATTTTATTTTTATTTTTATTTTATTTTTGTCTTTTATTTTGTAGTAATTTCTGTTTACATTTACATTTGACAATTTTAATTTTACTTTTAGCATTATGTGTATTTTAATTTAAGTTGTATATATTTATCAATTTTTTACTTTTTAGTAGTTTGTAATTTTATTTAATTTTTAGAAATCATAATTGTCGATTGACTGATTTTTAATCATTACACAGGTACACTACCAAAAAACTGCCTCCAGTTTTGCAACTGATTCCTATAGATTTTGGGGTGCTGAATCCAGGAAAAATAGCCAAAATGTTCCATCACGTCACGTTTTCTTGCAAAATTAGATTTCTTACCCATATAAGGAATGTTCACATAATTTCTTTTTAGCCGACTGCAGTTTATTTTCTTGGCCCAAAATAGAGGTTGTAATGGTTAACTAACTAGAAACACTCCCTCATGATATTTTAGAGTGTTTTGTATTCATTTTATACATTAACAGGACAATTGGGAGGCGGGGGGCTAAATCCAGTACTCGTGCTGGCGCATGTTCTTTCCTGTTCGCCTCGCCTCGTTCGCTCGCTCAAACACGGTGGTTGCGACATGAACGTTCCTGTCAAATTTCAGTTTCTTGCAAGTTCATTATTACCTTTTGTTTGCTCAGTCGTAATCCAGCTTTATTCCGAAGTGGTTCACTACAATTGTAGTTTGCAGTGCTGTGTATTTGTGATGGCTCACAGAGCCAGAGGTTGCGTCAACTCTCCGGACAGTTTTTGTTTTATTTGTGGGGAATATACCGTGAAAAAGCGCAGAGGAACATTTCTGCATTTATTAAAAAAGTATATTTCGCCTATTTCGGTTTGAAGTTAGGCGATCAAGACAAACTGTGGGCTCCTCACAAAGTGTGCAAGACATGTGAGGAAGATCTACGCTTATGGATGAAAGGTAAAAAACAAGCATTTCGTTTCGGAATACGTATGATGTGGCGTGAACAAAGAGACCACAGCAGTGACTGCTATTTTTGCTCTTGCATTGTGAAGGGATACAACTTAAAAAATAAGAACGTAATAAGTTACCCCAACCTTCCCTCAGCAATTAGGCCTATGCCTCATAGCAATGAAGTACCTGTGCCTGAACCACCAAAATCTTTGGATCATATTTGTGTGGACGGTTCTGATCATGATGAGACTCATCAGATGGCTTTTCCCGATGAGTCCAGTACTTCCGAGTTTGAAACTGAACCAGATCCGAAACCTGAACTTTTCTCTCAAGCTGAATTGAATGATTTAGTCCGGGATTTAGGACTCCCAAAAGATGCTGCCCAACTGCTAGGTTCTCGGCTTAAACAGAAAAATCTATTGTCACCAGGAACAACTTTTTATTGGTACCGCAACCGCGAGACACAATTTTTGAAGTATTTCAGCAAAGAGGAAGATTTGGTATTTTGCAACGATATATACGGAGTGATGGAAAAGTTTAAACTCAAGTATGATCCTGCTGAATGGCGGCTGTTCATTGATTTGTCAAAAGACAGCATAAAAAGTGTTCTTCTTAATGGCAACACATTCGCTTCAGTTCCTATTGCTCACTCTGTTATTCTCCAAGAAAAATACGAGAATTTGGCCCTGATTCTTCAGAAGATTCGTTATGATGAGCATAAGTGGATGATTTGTGGAGACTTTAAAATTCTATCCATGCTATTAGGGCAGCAATCCGGTTTCACCAAATATCCCTGCTTCCTTTGCTTGTGGGATAGCCGGGCCCGCGACCTACACTGGGGGAAAAAAGACTGGCCAATTCGGGAGTATTTGAGACCCGGTGAGAAAAATGCTCTTCATGAGAGCTTGGTACCTCGTGATAAAATTCTATTACCACCTCTCCACATTAAGTTGGGTCTCATTAAGCAATTCATCATGTCCCTTCCAAAAGATGGTGAGTGCTTTCGGTACCTTTGCTCAAAGTTCCCCCGACTTTCTGAAGCAAAGCTAAAGGAAGGAGTGTTTGTTGGCCCTGATATAAGGAAACTCATTTCAGATGGAGCATTCGCTGAAACGATGTCTGAGAAGGAAAAAGAAGCCTGGGATTCCTTCAAGGATGTTGTTCTCAAATTCTTGGGGAACAGGCGGGATGAGAACTATAAGGATATTGTTGCCAGGATGCTCAATGCCTTCAAAGAACAAGGCTGTAACATGAGCCTGAAAGTCCATTTCTTGCACTCCCATGTGAACTACTTTCCCGAAAACTTGGGGGCGTACAGTGAAGAACAAGGTGAAAGGTTTCACCAGGACATCAAGGACGCAGAGAGAAGGTACCAAGGAAGATGGAACACCACTATGATGGCTGATTTCTGCTGGTTGCTGCTGCGGGAAACCCCAGATGAAAAATACGCCAAGCAGCGCACCAAGAGAAGCATTCGGGGGAAGAAGAAACGGGCCCACCAGGAGATTGATTGACCCAAGAATGACTTTAAAATCTAAACTGTGTTGACAAATATCGTGTTTTTACTAAACTTTGAAATAAAAATTTGCTAGTTATTACCACAGTGTCGGATCTCATTTATTAGAATTTTATTTTCACACCATCGGGTGTTTGTCTTCATGTATTGCAATGGTGCGGTTTGCGTTTTCTATTCTTACATACATACCTGTACAACATTTTTTGCACATTTCTTTGCTTTGCTTTGTGTCTAACCTCGCTCTTATATGCTCAATGTTTGTGCACATGTATGTGGCTGTTTTAAGTGCAGACAAGTTTGCTACCATCACAGTGTGTTTTGCTGACATTACTCTATTCTTATGTGCTGCCTTGTTACAATTTTCTTTATTCTTATTTGAATAACTACTAAACAATTAGTATAAAGAATTCATCCAAGAAACTTTTATCTCGATCGCACTCAATCTGAAACGTTCACCTCAAACTGCTAACCCAATGTAGCAAAAGATCTGTACGTGATGGAGCAAATTGGTTACCAGATTTGGATTCAGCGCACCAAAAACCGTAAAAATCAATCGAAACATTAGAGGCAGTTTTAAAAAAAAAATTTTTAGTGTACCTGTGTAATGGGTGATTTCAATTACCCCGTTTTTGACTGGGTCAGTGTCATGGTAGGACATGCTAGGGAGATAGTTTCTAGATGAAATAAATGACTGCTGCTTGGAGCAGCTGGTTCATGAACTGACCAGAGGGGAAACCATTTTGGACTTAGTCCTTAGTGGAACGCCAGACCTGGTGTAAAAGATAAGGGTGTTGGGGCCACCTGGCAATAGTGATCATAGCATGATTGCGTTTGATTAAATTAATGGAGGAAGGATGGTAAGAAAATCCACAGTACTACCTTTTAACTTTTAAAAGGGAGACTATGATAAAATGCGGAAAATAGTTGAGAAAGAACTAGTAGTTGCAAAGGTTAAAGACTTACATCAAGCTTGGGTGTTTAAAAATACTATGTTGGAAAACCAGGCCAGCTGTATTTCACGCTTTAAGAAAAGTGGATGGAAGTTCAAAAAGACCGCCAGCATGGTTTAAAGGTGAGGTCATAGAGGCTGTTGCCAAAATAGCATCTTTCAGGAAATGAAAAAAAAGCCAAATTACGAAAACGGGAAACAGCACAAGCACTGGCAAATTAAATGCAAGGCATTGATAAGGCAGACAAAGAGAGAATTTGAAAAGAAACTTGCTGTGCAAGCAAAAACACGTAATAAAGACTTTTTCAAGTACATTTGTAGCACAAAACCTGTGAGAAAGTCAGTTGGACCATTAGATGATAGAGGGGTAAAAGGGCAGTAAGAGGGGACAAGGCTATAGCGGAGAGACTGAATGAATTTGTTGCTTCTTTACTGAGGAAGATATAGGGATGATACCCATGACTGAAGTGGTATTTAAAGGTGATACTGCAGAAGAATTGAAAGAAATATCGATACACCAGGAAGATGTATTACAACTATTTGAGAAACTGAAGATTAGCAAATCACCTGGACTGCACCCCGGAGGCCGAGCCGATCCTCGAGACCATGCGAACTCGAGTCGATCCTCGACCAAGGTCACCCTCGGCCTCCCTTCGGGACCGAGGTCGTCGACGCCGGTTCCCTCGGCGTCGGGGCGGATGTCGTCGGTGCCCGCCCACTTGGAGCCGCTCGATTCCTCCTCGGAGGAATCGGCGTGGGAAACAGAGGAGGAGGAGTCCCCTGACACCTTCCGAACTCGGTGCGTCCCTTCGGCCTGATCGGGATCCGAGCCTCTGACAAGGTCCCCCCCCAGAGGATACCAGGTTCTCGGATTTCGTAAGGGACATGGCCAAAGCACTGGCATTGCCTGCGGATCCCGAGGAGGAGCCTCGAGCCGAAGAGCTCGAGGCTCTGCAGTATGACTCTCCTCCCAAGGAGGCCTTTACTGTCCCGGTTCCTCTGATGCTGGAGCGGTTGCTCTTCCGCATGTGGGAGGCGCCGGCCTCGATGCCGGTTCTAAGCAAGCGGGTCGATTCCATCTATCAAGTCCGCAAGAGCCCCGGGTTTCAAAAGGCACAGCTACCGCACCACTCCATGGTTGTGGAATCGGCCATGCATCGCCTGAAAAGTCAGAAGATGCACTCCTCGGTGCCTCCCGCAGGGAAGCCTGGAACCTGGATGCCCTCGGTAGGAAGTGCTTCCAGGGCTCTATGCTTGCTTGCCGTGTCCAGACCTACCAGCTGTACATGGGCATGTACCTTCGAGACCTGGCAAAGGAGATTGCCGGGTTCTCTGCTGGTCTGTCCGAGGAACCTTTGCAGAGTTTCAAGGCCTTGTCTTCTGGTATTCGTGAGTGCTCGAAGTTTATATCTCGAGCAGTCTACGATGGATTTGAGGCTTCAGCCCGGGTAGCAGGGGCCGGCATCGGTGCATGCCACCAGGCCTGACTGCAATCCTCGGACCTCGAGCCATGGGTACAAGACAAGTTGGTCTATGTCCCTTGCCGAGGTGAAAACCTCTTTGGCAAGCCCATGGCCGAAAAGGCTGCGGAACTCGAGACCGAGACTCTTACCCGGACAAGGCTGTCCAGGAAAACCTCTGCCCCTTCTCAGAAGAAGAAGGGCTCGGGGAAAAAGACCTTTTACCCGAGAAAGACCGCTGCCTACAAAACCTACCCTCACTACCAGGCCTCTGCAGCTCTCCAACAGGGCCAGCAGGCCAAGGGGCAGGGTCATGGGCCCTGTAGGCAGAAGGCTCCCAAGCATCCTACTCCGGCTCCTGCTCAGCAGGGAGGGAGTTTTTGACTATGCCAGCATAGCCTCTCCAGGGCACAGGAGTTCGGCTGACCCTGAACGCAGACAGGTGGCCAGCCATCACAGGGGATACTTGGGTGTTAAGCATCATCGAAAGGGGCTATCTGCTCCACTTCACCCAGATACCCCCCTCCTACTTTCCAGGGGAGCCTCCAAGACCCCCTCTGCACAGAAACCTACTCCTTCAGGAGTTGGAGGGTCTACTATGGGACCAGGCGGTGCAACCGGTGCCTCACCACCTGGAAGGGCAAGGCTTCTACTCGAGGTACTTCCTGGTACCAAAACGAACAGGAGGCCTCAGACCCATCCTGGTCCTGAGAAATCTGAACAAGTTTCTGGAGAGGGAAAAGTTCAAGATGCTTACCCTTGGAATCTTACTGCCCTACCTCCAGCAGGGAGATTGGCTATGCTCCTTAGACCTGAAGGATGCTTATACTCACATCCTCATCCATCCAAACACGGACAATTCCTCAGATTTGTGGTGGGAGGAATCCACTTCCAATACAGAGTGCTTCCTTTTGGCCTCACCTCCGCCCCCAGGGTTTTTACAACCTCAGGAACCAGGGGTTCTTTGTGTTCCCTTACCTGGACAACTGGCTTATCAGGGGCCAGTCTCCACAAGAGGCCAGGCAGGCCACCTTCAGAACCATATCCCTGCTTCAGCACCTGGGGTTCGTCATTAACTTCCCCAAGTCTACTCTAGTCCCCTCACAGGACGTGGAGTTCATAGGGGCAAGATTGGATACCATCCATGCAAAGGCCTATTTGCCTGTGGACAGAGCTCACAGGCTGATAAACTTGGCCGGCCAGTTTGGGGCGAACTCTCTTGTCTCGGCCAGACACTTCCTCCGGCTCTTAGGTCACATGGCTTCCACAGTGCATGTCACCCCACATGCCCGGCTGCACATGAGGCCGGCTCAGTGACACCTCAGGGCACAGTGACTGCAGGCCACAGGGAAATTGTCAGACAGAATAAAGGTGTCCAAACTCTTGGTGGACTCCTTACGCTGGTGGAGGCATCTCCCAAATCTGGTCAAGGGTGCTCCTTTTCAGGCCTCCCCACACACTCAGGTACTGACAACCGATGCTTCCCTGCAGGGCTGGGGGGCACACTGCCTGGGGGCCTTCACCCAAGGCCTTTGGTCTCCGTGGGAGGCCGCCCAGCAGATCAACCTGTTGGAATTGAGGGCCATCCGACTAGCCTTACGGACTTTCTCTCAGATCCTGTCTCACCAGTCTGTCCTAGTTCAGACTGACAACCAGGTGGCTATGTTCTACGTCAAAAAGCAGGGAGGCACAGGATCCAGATTTCTGTGCCTGGAAGCGCAAGCTCTCTGCTCCTGGGCTATCAATCAGGGCATGACCCTCAGGGCGATCTACCTCCCAGGCCAGGAAAACTACCTGGCGGATAGGCTAAGCAGACTCCTGCAGCCTCACGAGTGGCAGTTGGATCCTCTGGTAGTTCAACAGATCTTTCTGAAGTGGGGACTTCCAACCATGGATCTTTTTGCCAGTCCGCTGAACAGGCAGCTACCCAGGTTCTGTTCCAGACAACCACATCCCTTGCTAACAGCGGCAGATGCATTCCTGATCCCCTGGTCAGAGAGCCTGCTGTATGCCTTTCCTCCCACACCTCTGGTGGCCCGGACTCTATTCAAAATCCAGCAGGACCGAGCCATGGTGATCCTGATAGCCCCCAGGTGGCCCAGGCAGCCGTGGTTCCCTCTTCTTCTGCAGTTAGCAGTGGATACTCCGCTTCTTCTGGGGTTGCAACCCGACCTTCTGACTCAGGATCAGGGGTCCCTCTTGCATCCCAACCTCAAATCCCTCAATTTGATGGCCTGGCTGCTGAAAGGCTAGTCCTTGCTCCCTTGCTCCTCTCAAGGGAGGTTGAAGAGGTGGTGTTGGCCTCCAGGAAGAATTCCACTAGGAAGGCCTATGCTCTGAAGTGGCGTAGGTTCTCTACTTGGTGTTCTCAACAGCAAGAGGATCCCTTCTCCTGCTCGGTCCAGGTGGTGCTACAATACCTGCTCCACCTTTCCAACCTAGGACTTCAGTCCAACTCTGTCCAGGTTCACCTCAGTGCCCTCTCAGCTCACCACTCGCCGGTGGATGGACAATCTCTCTCAGGCCATCCTCTGGTGTCTCGCTTTCTCAGAGGCCTGCTTCTGCTTAAGCCGCCTATTCGTCCACCGGCCACTGAGTGGGATCTCAATGTGGTCTTGCAGCAACTGACTCGCCCACCTTTTGAGCCGATGGCAACCTGCCATTTACGTTTCCTCTCCTGGAAGGTGTTCCTTGTGGCACTCACCTCGGCTAGGCGGGTGCGTGAGCTTCAGGCCCTGGTCTCGGATAGGCCGTATACCAGGTTCTATAAGAACAGGGTAGTCTTGCGGACTCATCCTAAGTTCCTTCCCAAGGTAGTGTCCTCCTTCCACCTCAACCAGGAGGTGGTACTTCCAACGTTCTTTCTCAGGCCGCATGCCAGTAGGGCAGAGACTATCTTGCATACTCTGGATTGTAGAAGGGCGCTGTCCTTTTACCTTGAACGTACGCAGGGGCATAGAAGGGCTTCTCAGCTCTTCATTTCCTTTGACCCTAATAAATTGGGGTTGCCTGTCACTAAGCGTACGTTGTCCATCTGGGTGGCAGACTGTATCGCCTGGGCGTACAGGGCAGCCGGCCTCTCCCTGGAGGGTCGAGTCACAGCCCACCGGGTCAGGGCGAAGGCCGCATCAGTAGCTCACTTCCATTCTGTTCCGTTGGCAGACATCTGCCGGGCCGCTACCTGGTCTTCAAGCCAGACTTTTGCAGACCACTACTGCCTCGAGAGGGAGTCCCATAGGGACAGTGCTTTCGGGCAAGCGGTACTCTGTAATCTCTTTGAGGTTTAGGCAACTCCTACCCTCCGGCCCTGATGTTGGGCTACCATTCAGGTGTGGTCTCAGAGAACATTCTCTCACTATTGCTGAGGCTCTAGAGGGAGCTCTATTTTTTTTGGTAGCCCAGAGCTAGGGAGTCACCCATATGTGAGGACTGACTTCCTGCTTGGTCCTGGAGAAAGAGTAGTTACTCACCTGTAACAGGTGTTCTCCAGGAGCAGCAGGAATCAGTCCTCACGACCCTCCCTCATCCCCTTGGAGTTGCAGTTGTATATAGTTCATGTTCTTTTTTGTGCTGTCTTTTAGCTATGTCATCAGACTGAGCAAGATGGCACCTTTGGGTGGGAAGGCGACCGCGCATGCGTGCCTGCATTCCCAAAGGCTTTCTTTGAAAGCTGGGGAAATGCTCCGCATGGGGGCTCCGTCGACGCTGACGTCACCTATATATGAGGTCTGATTCCTGCTGCTCCTGGAGAACACCTGTTACAGGTGAGTAACTACTCTTTCAGAAAGTCTTTGACAAGATCCCTCATCAGAGACTTTTGGCAAAACTAAAGTCATGGGATAGGAGGCAGTGTATTATTGTGGATCAGGAACTGGTTAAAAGATAGAAAGCAGAGTGGAGGGCTAAATGGCCAATTTTCCCAATGGAAAAGGGTGAATAGTGGTGTACCCCAGGGATCTGTGCTGGGTCCGCTGCTTTTTGACATAGTCATAAATGACCTGGAAAAGGGAATAACGAGTGAGGTTATCAAATTTGCAGATGACACAAAACTATTTAAAGTTGTTAAACCCCATGAGGATTGTGGAAAATTGCAAGAGGATCTTGATAAATTGGAAGACTGGACATCCAAATGGCAGATGAAATTTAATGCGGACAAGTGCAAAGTTATGCACCTAGGAAAGAACAACCCAAACTATGGTTACACGATGCAAGGTTCCACATTAGGAACCACCACCCAAAAAAAAGATTTATGCGTCATCGTGGATAACATGTTAAAACCTTCTACCCCAGTGTGCAGCGATCGCCAAGAGAGAAAATAGAATGCTAGGTATCATAAGGAAAGGAATGGAAAATAAAACAAAGGATATTATAATGCCTCTGTATCGTTCCATGGTGCGACTGCACCTTCAATATTGTGTGCAATTCTGGTCGCCGTATCTTAAAAAGGATATAGCGTTATTAGAAAAGGTACAGAGAAGAGCCACCAAAATGGTAAATGGGATGGAAAGATACTCCTATGAAGAGAGGCTAAAAAGGTTAGGGCTCTTCAACCTGGAAAAGAGACGGCTGAGGGGAGATATGATAGAAGTCTATAAATTAATGAATGGATTGGAACGGGTAAACGTAGATCAATTGTTTATATCAGAATATAAAAAGACTAGGGGACATGCAATAAAGCTACATGGTAACCTATTTAAGATTAATAAGAGAATATTTTTTCACTCGATGTGTAATCAAACTCTGGAATTTATTACCGGAGGATGTAGTAAAAGCTGTTAGTGTAGCTGGGTTTAAAAAAGGTTTGGACAAGTTCCTGGAGGAAAGGTCCATAAACCATTATTAAAAGGGACCCAGGATATCGCTGCTTGACCCAATACAAGCATTGAGGAACCTGTGTCTTTTGGGGAGATTGCTAGGTACTTATGATTTAGATTGGCCACTGTTGAAAACAGGATACTTGGCTTGATGGACCTTGGTCTGACCCAGTATGGCATATGGCATATCTTATATTAATCAGGAGGTCTTCCTGCCCTCTTCTGCTATGGAACAGTGCTAAGGGAAGGACAAGGACCTTCACCTGGTGAATGTCAGGAGAGTGCTTCTCTAGTTCGATGTATTTGTGAGTGATATTGCTGAAGGACTGAATGGAAACGTCTGTCTTTTTTCAGATTACATGAAAATTTGCAACAGCGTGGACTTCCCTGAGAGAATGGATAACATGAGGAAAGATCTGCAAAAGTTGGAAGAATGGTCTAATGCTTGGCAGTTGAGATTTAATTTGAAGACGTTCAGTGTCATGCACTTGGGATGCAGAAATCCAAGGGAATTGTATGAGATAGGGGACATTAGGTTAGTGTGCACGGACCAGGAGAAGGACCTCGGAATGATTGATTCTGGGGATCTCAAAGTGGCGAAACAGAGTGACAAGGCGGTGGCCAAAGCCAGAAGGATGCTAGGTTGCATACAGAGAGGAATTACCAGCAGAAAGGAGGAGGTGCTAATGCCACTGTACAAGTCTCTGGTGAGGCCTCATTTGGAATGTTGTGTTCAGTTTTGGAGACTATATCTCTCAAAGAATATAAAAAGACTTGGAATGGTTCAGAGGAAGGTGACCAAAATGATTTGGAACCTGCTTCAGAAGATGTATGAGAAGAGACTTGAAGACATAAATATGTATGGGCAGGAGAGAGATGATACAGACCTTTAAATACTTAAAAAGTATTAATGGACAAACCAACCTTTTTCAAAGCCAGGGAAGCTATAAAACGAGAGCATAACATGAAGCTGTAAGGGGGTAAACTGAAAGGCAACGTCAGGAAATACTTTTTCACTGAAAGGGTGGTGGATGCTTGGAATGCTCTGCCGATGGAAGTGGTGGGAGCAAATATAGTGACAGAATTCAAAATGGCATGGGATAGACACAGTGGATCCCTTTTATAGCAACAGGATAAAATCAAAATAAACTTAGCTATCTCTCCTTTCTCACAAATAGGGGTGACCTGCACGAAGTGGTGGGACACCCCTAAACAAAGGCATGGGAAGTGGTGACCTGCACAGAGCGACAGGTGTACTTACTCTTGCCACCTTGTTGGGCAGACTAGATGGACCATGCTGGTCTTTATCTGCCGTCATAAACTGTTGTTATGTTAGTATCTTAAGTTCACTTAATTCCTTTCACAAGATACTGTCTATTTGTGCTATTTACAGGTCTGCCTAAAGGTGATGCAACCACCAAGTCTACCCTGGGGTGCTGGATCAAAGAGGCCATTGCCTCAGCATATCTGTTGTGTAACCAGCTGGTTCCGGAGGGTTTGCATGTGCACTCCACTTGGGCGCAGATCTTCCTCCTGGTTGACGCATAGCTTGGTCGCCCTCTCAGACATTTGTCAGGTGGCAACGTGGGCATCACTTTCCACTTTTGTCGAACATCAGCACTTGGATGTCCATGCTCAGGCAGACACAGCCTTTGGTTCAGAGGTTTTGAAAGCTGTCATGTCTTCTTCCTGCTCAGTGATCATAGCTTTGGTACGTCTACTTGTCTTGACTGGTCTAGCAGGATGATATAGAAGGTGACATTTTACATACCAGATAAATGCCCTTTCCTTGAATCCTGCCAGATCAGTCCGGAACCTGCCCCTGGTACCTGTTATGGTCTGCTGTATTTCTCTGCATTTGGCCCTGGCGGCCCATATCTTCTTGACAGGCCTTCTGTCTTAAGATGTTTCTGAACATAGTTATGGTACCTTGTTATGTCCTTACTGAGGTTATGTGTGGTCAGGGATTCTTGACCATGTACTTGGGCACAGATACCGAGGTGTGCCCGAGCTGCATTGGCTAGTATAGTAGGATGAGGTCATACGAAACCTCTGGAATGTTTTCTCTATCTCCACATTTGCTGGCAAAGGACACAACCCACTGGTCTAGCAGGACTTAAGGAAAGGACATTATCTAATAAGTAAAATTCTCACTTTATATATGAGGAGTAGGCTTGAATGCTCTGTTGAATTTCTATGATGTGTTTCTCAAGGAAATGCTTAGTACCTCTGGCTTCCTTTGTGTTACTGTTCCAACATCAGTTTTTCGTCTTTATTTTATTATTTTTATTTATTTTATTTATATTCTCTTATATACCGCACTATTCAGCATCAGCGCGGTTCACATAGAACAAAAATCTCAGTACAGTTAACTTGCATGAGTTTACAGATAACAAGGGAAGGAACTTGGATAACAAGGGAAACTATTTACAATCTATTTACAGATGTAATACTACTGAATAGGAACATGTTACTAGGAACAGGATCAATCGTTATAAAGAATCAGCCTAAGCATGTTATTGAGATATCATGGAATTTGGTAATTGGGTGGGAACACTAATGTCAATGGGTGGTGATGACTCTATAAGGTACTTGTTGAAGAGATGAAATTTGAGGGCTTTCCTGAATTGTGATAGGCTGTTGATAGCCCGGATGCCAGGGGGTAGTGCATTCCAGCACCTAGGGGCACAAAGGATAAAGGCTCTGTTGGCTGTAGAAGAAGAGCAGCTTGTAAGGGCCTTTGGGAGCTTTAGGGAGTTGATGGACGAGAATCTTCTTGTTCTGTTTGGTGTAGTAGTGTGAATAAGGGCAGATAAGGATGCAGCGGAGAGTTTATTGAGAGCTTTGAACGTGAGAAGTAAAGTTTTGAAGAGAATTCTGGCCTGAATGGGTAGCCAATGTAATTGAATCAGCAGAGGAGTAACATGGTCAGTCCTGGCGGCTCCATGAAGTACCCTTTGTCTCATATTGTTGGTTCAGGTATTTAATTTTCTTGTGATTAGAAGAGTAAAATGTCAGAGGGGTTTTAGCACTTTGGTAAATTTTTTTTATAGTGAAAAAGTGTTTTTTGCTGAGTAGATCACTTCATCTTAGTGGAAAAAAAATTGATAGTATATTACTGAACATAAGATCAATTTGTTCCACAATTCCTCCATCCCAAAGTGCTATTTTTCCAATTTTTCCTTCCTTTGAATTGCAATAATGAATTGCCCAAGCACAAATAATTAGGAGAGCATGATGGACCAAAGGCAAAGCTCTGGAGTAAATAAATACTGTCTTTTATTGAAGAAGTGATAATGAAAGTTAACAAAGCCATGCAGGCCCATACCTAGTCCTGTGCGAGCAGTGCGGCTGCACAGGGCGCAAAGGTTTAAGGGGTGCATTTTAGCTATCTTCCGTTGCCTGCTGCCGCCACTTTTTCTTCTCTCAGCGGCCGCAGGCAATGACAGGACAGCTAAAATGCACCCCTTAAACCTTCTCACTGGCATGCTAAGCAGGGAGGGAAAGATCTGCTTAGCATGCCAGCAACTTGCACATCAGGCGCGCCTCTTCTCTCCTGCCGCAGGGGGTGGGGGGGGGCACAGGGCGCGATCTTCCCTCGGTACGGCCCTGAAGACATGGTACCAGCAGGAATGGGTAAGGTAATGAAAGCACTACTGCGGTACTATAAAACCAGTTGGTTAAAGGATCATAGACATCATGGTTTCACAAGGGAAAGTTTTGCCGAGCAAACTTGTTTTCTGTTCTTGTCATTTCATCAAAAAAAGTCAGAGGATGGAAGTGCAGTTGATGTGCCATTTCTGAATTTATTTATTTATAAGCTTTTATATACTGCCACTTCCGTAGATCAGTGGCGGTTTACATTGAAACACAATCAAGTTACATTATAACGTTCATGAACTAAATAACATGTTGAGTAACAAAGTAACTAAACATTGTATCAACTTCATAACTTATTTACAATTAAGTGATGGTGTGATAAGTAGTGTTGCCTGAGCAATGCACATTTGGCAATTGAGTAGTTCTTAGGAGATTTGAAGTGTTATGATGGATTGTGATGGATATGTTGAGTAGGTGCTGGGTTAAGTTATTTGTGACTGTTGATCCAAGGTAGTAAGGCCATAGTATTGGATGAATAGGTGAGTTTTGAGTTTTTTACGAAAAGTTAGAAGATCTTTAATCATTCTTAAATTGTCGGGAAGAACATTCCAGAGAGAGTAGGGGCAACATAGGTGAATGCCCTGTAGCTGATGAGCAAGGGTTTAGGGACAGTGATCAGTGGGATGTCACAAATGTCTATTTCCATATTTTTATAAATATCATGAGATAAGGGTTAGAACGAAAATGTCTGTTTGCAGATATAAAATTTGCCCCAGATGGGTAGCTGCAACTGAACGTCTGGACAAAATTGGCCAGTTAAAATTAAGAGTGTAATTCACCACTTACTACCCCAAAGCTTTTAAGAAAGCAGATAATAGAAAAAGGGACATATTCGTAACTCCTTACAAGTCCATGGTGAAACCTATTATCTCCAGGAGCAAGCAGGAATGTAGTGTTCACATATGGGTAACATCGGCACCGATGGAGCACATGCAGGAACGCTCCCCAGCATCCATTAGGAAAGCCTTTGGGAGCATCCCACTGCACCCGCCTTTCCAGCTCTCCCTCCTCAGTTTTGTTTTCCGTGGAGCCGACAAGAAGCAATTCCTGTCACCGCAGAAAATTTGTCATTTCTTATTTTTTTGTGGTCACATCTGCCTTCCCGTCAGTGCTGGTACTGACACCCGTCGGTACTTTCTTTTTTTCTTTCTTTCTTTCAAATAAAAAATTATAGTGGAGGAGTGGCCTAGTGGTTGGGGCAAGGTACTTCAGGCCGGAAGGTCGGGGGTTCAAATCCCACTAGAGGACAGCAACCTTGGGCCGGAAGGACTGGGGTTTCTAGTCCCTCAGGTGCTCCTTGTGGTCTTGGGCAAGCCACTTAACCCTCCATAGCCCATGTTCCCTGTAAAATAGTTATCTCCAAGTTATAATGCCCTGTTCAATGTAATTTCAGTTTGTTCAATGTAAACCGTACTGATGCAGACTAGCGCGGTATATAAGAGAATGTAAAATAAATAAATAAAATAAATATCTATGAGGGAAGGGATTCTTCCTTTTTTCAGGTGCAACAATGCCATCTTAGGCTTAGACCTTCCCTTTTGTCCCAGACAAAATGGAAAAAACATCCAGTGGTTTTAAGTGTTCTAAATGTGGCAGCACTATTTCGGCCACAGACACATACGACTGGTGCCTAAAATGCTTGGCGCCCTCTTTGCCTCTGATGCAGTATCTTCAGCATCAATGTCATCGAGAGCTTCATCTTTCTCCCAAGGATCTCAGGTATCGAAACCTAGGTTTTCTTCGAAGATTGTCTGGCCTTCCAAGGGTAAATCTCCTTCTAAACATAGAAATGACTCGGGTGTTGCCCTGGAGGGGGACACACCGGCCAAACAACCCCAAAGCCTTAATGGGGTCCCAGGATGCTCCCAAGGCCTCCACCTCCGGAGAGCTCCTGATGCCATATTCAGGGATCGTGGCCTGAAATTCTGGTACAGATACCCAGGCATCGGCAAGGTCCATGGATCAATGTATCCTGGCTATTGAGCTGAGCATAGCCGCCTTACTAGCGGCCTCTGTACTAGTAAAGTCTTTACTGTTGATCCCTCAGGCTCCAATACCGGCTCCAGTACCGACACAGCCTGCATCAACATTTTTGCCGCTCAACATGCTACCACCCATACCGCCTTCAAATCCATTTCCGGTACTGCAGCTCCGGTACCGCAAGCTTCAGCTACCGGTTTCGATCGCTATCTAGTACGGGCAGAGCAGGAACATCCTGCCCGTAGATACTTTGAGTCGTTGGACTCCGATTTGTTGGACAATGAATTGGCCGGCACCTGGTACATGAGAACTCTCCCGGAAGACCCATCTCTGTCTCCACAACGTTGCATGTCCCCTCCAGAGGACATGTCTTTTCAAGACTTTATTCGCGATGTTGCTCAGGGTCTGTCCATAATGGTGACTTCGGAGAAGGAGCCTAGGCCTCAAGAACTTGAAATTCTTCAGTACCCTACAGTCCCGAAGGAAGCTGCTACTCTCCCTATTCATTGCATACTTCATTACCTTATGCTTCATATGTGGGGGACACCCCTTACCATTTCTCCACATACTCGATACCAGGTACCAGAGTGTCCCGGTTTTCCAAAGATACAGTTACCGCACCATTCCATGATGATGGTGGAATCAGCAATGCATCGAATAAAGAGTGCTAAGACACTTTATGCTCAAAATGTTTCAAAGTTTAACAGGGCAACTTTTGACTGTTTTGAGTACATCAGCAGAACTTCATCTATCTGCATTGTTGCACACAGGATTGCTTGGCTCCAAGCATCGGATCTTGAACAATGGGTTCAGGATAAACTGGGTAATATTCCTTGCACTGGTGAAAACCTTTTTTGGCAAGGATTTGCAGAACAAGGTCTCTCAGTTGGAATCCGAGAACACCACTCTTAATAGGTATCTAGATCTAAGCAGCAAAGAAAGCTTTTTTTCAATAATAATAAGTACTACCCTTCTTATACCCCTGCTGTACAGTGTCAACACCATGCTCCTCAGAAGGGGCAGCAACCATCAAAACAGCAAAAGAAGGCTCAGACTCCTAAGTCACAGCCACCTCAACCTACCCAGCCTCCTTGGGGTCTTTGACTCCTTTCTGGAGAAAATAGCTGCTCTGCTTCTGGAAATTTCAAATCCCACTCTCATTCCCAGCAGACTTTGCCACCTTGCCCACAGTTGGCATCTTATCACATCAGAGCAGTGGACACTCTCCGTGGTACGGGAGGGATACAAGCTTCATCTACAAAGTCTACCCCTCGGACTCCTCCAAAAAAGTTCCACTCTCTGCCCCCTCTCACTGCTCTGTAATGTTGCAAGAGGTCACCTCCCTCCTTTTTCAGAGCACAATAGAGGAGGTTCCTCTATCCTAGCAGGAAATGGGCTTTTATTCTTCATACTTTCTCATTACAAAAAAATCAGGAGGATACCAGCCCATTCTGGACCTCAGAAAACTGAACAAGTACCTGGTACGGGAGAAATTCAAAATGATCTCCCTAGGCACCCTTCTCCCCTATCTCCAGAGTCAGGACTGGCTCTGTTCTCTAGATCTAAAGGAGGCATATATTCACATACTTATTCACACAGAGCACAGAAAGTTCCTGCGCTTCATGTTTCAAGAGAGACATTACCAATACAGAGTCCTGCCTTTTGGCCTGGCCTCTGCCCCAAGAGTTTTGACAAAGTGCATGGCGGTAGTAGTCGCATTCCTAAGGACTCTTGGGATATTTGTCTTCCCTTACTTAGGCGACTGGCTCATTTGAGCAAACACCTCTCTAGAGGCCAGTCTTTCCCTCTTGTGCACCATGCAAGTGCTGCAACACTTGGGATTTGTAATAAATCTTCCAAAGTCTCAATTCGTTCCCTCTCAACTCTAGAGTTTATAGGGGCTTTGTTAGACACTCAGCAATCAAAGGCATTTCTGCCTCAACTCCGCTGTACATGTCTCAATCAATTAGCATCTCAAGCATGCCTCAAGAAATTTCTCTCTGCTCAAGAACTGCTACAACCTCTGGGTCATATGGCATCAACAGTGCATGTTGTCCCATATGCTCATCTACATAAGCGCGCGGCTCAATGGCCACTGGCTTCCCAGTGGTCTCAGGCATCCGGTTGCCTGGGAGACAAAATAAGAGTCTCTACCCACCTAATCTCGTCTCTCCAGTGGTGGCAATCCCCAGAAAACCTCCTGGTAGGGTCACCTTTTCAGATGGCAGCACATCAATGTATGCTGATGACGGATGCATCCAAATTGGGCTGGGGAGCTCATCTGGGCAATCTCTCCACTCAGGAGCTTTGGTCTCATCAGGAGTCACAACTTCACATAAATCTGCTGGATCTCAGAGCCATTCACAATTCTCTCAAAGTCATCCAGGACCATTTTCGATTCCGCACAGTTCTAGTCCAGATGGACAATCAAGTAACCATGTTCTGTTTGAACAAGCAGGGCGGAACAATCTCTTGGACTCTGCAGTGAAGCCCTGCATCTTTTGCCATTCAGCATCACATTCACCTACTTGTGATGTATCTTCCCGGCAAACACAATGTCTTAGCGGACAAACTCAGTCGAGTCCTTCTACCAGATGAGTGGTCTCCATGCAGACAAGGTCACCCACATTTTTCAGATCTGGGGAACCCCAGAGATAGACCTATTCGCAAGTCTTCAGAACGCCAAGCTTCCTCGCTTCTGCTCCAGGATTCCTGCACCGGACAGCCAGCAGGTGGATGCTTTTCACCTCCACTGGGGTCAGAACTTCCTATAAGCCTTCTCTCCCATTCCCAAGACACTGTTCAAACTCCAGAGGGACAGGGGCTACGTGATACTCATAGCCCCACGCTGGCCACGACAACCGTGGTATCATCTCCTCCTATGTCTGTCTCAGGCTTAACCCGTAGATCTGGGGTCGGTTCCAGATCTTCTCTCTCAGGAGGAGGGGACGCTCCTCCATCCGAACCCACAGTCCCTCCATCTTACAGCATGGCTGCTGAAGGCATAGCCTTCCAGGATATTAATCTCTCTCAGCAGGTTAAGGATATCCTGTTAGCTTCCAGGAAGCCTTCCACCAGGCGTTCCTACGCCTTCAAATGGCGTAGATACTGTCTCTGGTGTTCTCAGAGGACGCTTAACCCCTTCTCAGCTCTGGTGGATGCATTACTTGAGTATCTTTTCCACCTTCTGGACTTAAAACCAATTTGTTAAGAGTACACCTAAGTGCAATTGCGGCCTCTCACATGCCCTTAGATGGTCAACCCATCTCTTCTCAACCGCTTGTAGCATGCTTCATGAGGGGTCTTCTATTAACCAAGCCTCCCATTAAGCCCCCTCCAGTGGCGTGGGATCTCAGTGTTGTTCTAGGACAGCTTCTCAAGCTACTCTTTGAACCTCTAGCCATTACCTCCCTGAAGTTTCTCACCTGGAAGGTCATCTTCCTTATTGCTCTCACCTCAGCGAGACACATTAGTGAGCTACAAGCTTTGCTGGCTGACCCTCCTTATACACGATTCCACCATGATAAGGTAGTTCTTAGGACTCATCCTCACTTTATGCCAAATGTGGTCTCGCCCTTCCATTTAAACCAATCAATCTACCTTCCCGTATTTTTCCCTAGACCTTATTCCTCTAGGGCAGAGGCAACCCTTCACACTCTGGACTGCAAACGGGCCTTGGCCTTTTATCTCCAGAGAACTCAAGAACACAGAAAAGCTTCCCCACTTTTCACCATCTTTGACTCGAGTCACCTGGGCTTGCTAATATCCAAGCGAACTCTCTCCAGATGGATAGCGGATTGCATATCCTTTGCTTATGAAAGTACAGGACTCTTTCTTGAGGGGTCATGTCACCGCACATAATGTTCGAGCCATGGTTGCCTCCATGGCAAATCTATGCTCTGTAGTTATTGATGAGATATGCAAAGCGGCAACTTGGTCTTCTGTCCGCACGTTTGCTGCTCACTATTGCCTAGACAGGGACTCCTGCTGGGATGCCTTTTTTGGCTAAGCTGTTCTCCAGCATCTCTTTCAGACTTAGATCAACTCCTACCCTCTGTCCTGGGTTTTGATATCAGACATCCTTGTAGTATGCATGACCTACTTAGTTATGCCTGTGACCCACAGCTCACGCTGAGGTCATCTCTCTGACGTATATGAAGACTACATTCCTGCTTGTTCCTGGGAATAGCGTAGTTACTCACCTGTAACAGGTGATCTCCAGGAACAGCAGGAATTTAGTCTTCACAACCCACCCTCCTTTCCTAGGAGTTGTAGGTCATCTTCTTTTCTCCTTCTCTTATCTCAGCTACAAACTCAACTGAGGGAGGGATAGCTGGAAAGGTGGGAAGGCAGCTACGCAGGCACAGTGGGATGCTCCCAAAGGCTTTCCTATTGGACGCTGGGGAGCGTTCCCGCATGGGCTCCATCAGTGCCGTTACCCATGTGTGTCCTTCTGTTCCTGGAGATCACCTGTTACAGGTGAGTAACTACGCTTTTTATAATGTATTCAGTTATAGAACTATATCTACAAAATAATATTGACAATGTAGAGGCAGTTTAAAGAAGGGCCACAAAAATGATGCATGACCTACACAGTTTGAAGGTGCTCTCAAAAAGAAGGGAGTGGAAAAGGAGATATGATACAAACATTTAAATATCTAGAAGGCTCTGATAAATTACCAGAAAGAATTGTTCAAGGACAAGGAGTTGTCATATGATGCTGAAGGGAAGGGAAGGAAGGAAGGGGAAAGGATTTGTATTTCACACATGCCTTTTTCTGAATTGCTCAGGGTGAGTTACATTCAAGTACAGTAGGTATTTTGCTGCCCTAGAGGACTTAATCTAAGTTTGTACCAGAGATAATGGAGGGTGAAATGACTTGCTCAAGATAACAAGGAGCAGAAGTGTGCTTTGAACACTGCTTTGAACCCTTTGCTCTAACCATTAAGTTGCTCCTCTGTTCAGGAAGAAAGCTCACAAGGCTACCAACAAAGATTCTAGGAGCCAAAACTGACAGAATTCAAGTGTAAATAGGATAGAGACAGACTTTTGCTACAGAATCTTGTAAGAGCTATGCCGCACACTCGGCGAGTACAAATGGGTAGACCAGGTGGCCCTTGATTGCTGGCATCCTTTTTTTATTTCTATGATTTGAAGAATAAAATAATGTTTTGGGGCTAATCTAATTATAATGCTGCAATATTTTTATTTTTAAAGGAAGTAGAAACTCGAAACAAGGACTTAGAAGGACAGCTTGTTGATTTGGAGCAACGTCTGGAGAAAAGTCAGAATGAACAAGAAGCCTTTCGCAATAACTTGAAGACACTTTTAGAAATTCTTGATGGGAAAATTTTTGAACTAACTGAATTACGAGATAATCTGGCCAAGTTACTAGAAAGCAGCTAAAGAAAATAATTTCAGTGCCATCATCTGAAAAATACATCGTCCCTTCATAGAACTATGTAGGGCTCTGCATCAAAGTTGCACAAAATTAGAAACCACCTACTCCAGGAGGGCCTCTTTGCAAATTTAAGTAGTGTATTTTAGAGTAAATTTTAGATCCAGTTTTGTAGCTAAATGACAAAAACATCATAAAACTTGAATTACAAATTACCTCCTTATGTATTATTGGCCATAGTTAACTTGAAAGATTTTAACAGTAATTTGATGCAATCCTTTTCTGATTATTTGCAAACTGGGACTTTCTATCAGTGTCTGGGTCGCATCTCTTTTTTTGTGTTAAAGACACGAAATGTATTTTATCCATTTTTTCATTGATTTAAAATATCTGATTGCGCTTTGTGTGAAAACAGTGTTGTACTCTTACTATTTTCTCAGGATATTTCGCACTCTTGCGACATGGCGCCATTACCAATTTATTCTTGCCAGGCGTGAAAGAGAACGCATCTTTAATTGATACCTAATTAATCCTACTGCTTGTATAGAGTTCTTCCTTTTTTTATACTGGAAGATTTTCTGTATGAATTTCATTCAGATGTTCTATAATATTGTCCAATGTATGGTTTCCATATTTAAATTCCATTTATTTACACTGAGATACTGTCTCATTTTCTTATAAATTTTGAAGCAAACCAATGAAGGCAGCTGAGTCTCTCAGAGAAATTGCTTGTTAACATATGCTAAATTTGTTGTACGCAGATACTAAAGCTATTCATTTATTATCTGGTCTTGTTAATTTAAACGTGTACAGGTATGTTTTGAAAAATAATGAATAATGTTTTCTAAACATTACTGAATGATCAGTGCATCTCAGTGTATGTAGTAAAGAACAGTAAGAACATGGTTTATTGTAATTAGCAGTAAGACTACCACTTTTGAAAAGAAATTACAATTGAAATTGAGTTGAACAAAACAAAAGGACTGTTTCTACTAGCTATGTGATCAAAAGAAACTGAAGTTTAGATATATTGATTCTGAATGGCTCTTAACATCTTTAGTCAATACCACATCAGGCAATATTCAGAACTGTTATCTAAGTGTTAAAAAAAAAAATCAATTGTGAACTCAATGGGTTATCTTAATGAACAAGGTTTTCAAGTTTTTTTTGATGTAATTTTAACAGACTTTTGACAAACATTCATTTGTTTATATAATATATTTATTTTAAGAAAACTCTTTGAAAGGTAAGCCAAGTGTGATATGCGTGCTTACTGTGTCGTAATTTCTACAAGAGTATATTTTTTTACCAAAAAATATTTGTACTGGTAAGGGAATCCTTTTCTTAGAAAATAGTTTCAAGCTTAAGATTTAAATTCTCACTATATGCAATCTGTCTGTTCCACCCTACAATGAAAGCTAACAAAAATGCAAAACTCAATTATGGTTCATTTCATATACATAAAAGCCAGATGAACACTAACTATCAATATTTGTATTCATCTGTTTTTTATGTATTACATGTGTGTAGGTATGGATATAGATTTATATATGAGTTTGTCTATCTATAATTTTTCCATTGACAAGCAGGAATTGAGTCGGAGACACAAGTGGATGGCATCACCACATGCTGTTCTCATAGCTAAATGTAAAGTTCTGAGCATGTGTGGTCTTTCCCATGTGCCGTGGTCTTAAGGTTTTTTTCCTACTCTGCCAGAAAGATGCAAAAACAAAAGTTCTCTCAACTTTTATCAAGAGATTTAACCTCAGTTTTCTCTGACGTTTTCATCATAACAATATAGTAAACGATGGCAGATAAAGACTGTTGCTCCGTGCAGGTTACTCCTGCACTAAGCCTTTTATTTTGGGTTGTAACTGCACCGTGATTGGTTCTGCATGTAGTTTGTACGTTTATGTATGTTAGTTTTTGATATACCGCCCTTTATAACATCAGGGCGGTTCACAATCATATTAACAATCGGAGTTTGGCTCAAGGCCAGATAAAGAGAAAAGAACTACAATCATGACAGGAAAGAAGAAGCAACAAGAAACGAGAACAGGACATAGAGGAGAGGTCAACAAAACACGAATAAACCAGGTCAACTGTGTGTATCCGAGAGGTTGTATGCAGAGGTAAACAGATGCGTTTTCAATAGAGATTTAAATGTGGAGTAGTTTTGTTCCAACCGGAGTGCTGTGGGTAGGAAGTTCCAAAGAGTGGGCCTGTGGAAGAAAAAGGCAGAGTGACAAGTGGATTGAAGATGTGCGCATGATGGGGTAGGAAGGTGGAGACGGTTTATGTGAAGGGAACGGAGGTTACGCGCCGGGACATGAAAGTGGAGAAGGTCCACTGTGCAGTGCAGGAAATTTGCTAATTTCGCACAGCACAATCAGCAAGATTAGCAAGTTTCTTTCACTGCTCGGCTCAACCTACATGCAAGCCAATTGCGGTGAAAGAGTGAACAGTGGTTAGACATAGGGTGATGGCTGTGGGGCAAGAAAGAGAGACAGACAAGTCAAGTGATGGCTTGGGGGAGGGCAAGAAAGAGACAGATGTTGGGTGATGGCTTGGGGGCACTAGAGAAGAGAGAGATACACTTGGTGATGGCTGGGGGAGGCTAAGAGAGACAGACACTGGGTAATGACTGGGAGGGGGAAGCTATGAGATTTTTTGTTTTGCTTCATGTATTACCAGGTCATGGTGATATGGAAGCAAAAAAGGGAATTGTCTCAGGTGCAGCTATAAACAGTCACTAGTATCCTGCTGACAACATACTCATTGGGGGTGGTGAGACGAGAAGGGTCGCTGACCTCTGTTGGCACTGTGTAATTGCACATTAAGGGCCTAATTTATTAAGCTTTCTTTACCCGTAGATCATGGGAAAACAGTAAATCAGACCTTTAAAACACAGAGCTGCAATCCATCTTTTGGGGGAGGAGCACTGTGAGCTCTTGGCAGCAGACTCCTAAATGTTTTAAGGTACTCTGAGATTCCAAGAGAATTTGTCAATGCCTGCCTTAGGATATACATAATATGTAGTGCACCACCCTAATTTTTGTCGGACCAAAGGGTCAAGAGAGAAGTTTAAAAAAATTCCTCCTCCTCTCAAATGACCATAGCATCCCTTTTAATCATATAGACATTCTAACCCACTGATAAAAACGTCATCACTTATCTGAATAGTAATCCAAACAGTATATGAGGTAATGTATGGTGTGAAAATGATCCTCCAAAGTCCTTGTATCACATGACATGCATGTTTCGGGCCCACTCATGGCTCTGTATTAAGTGTGGTCAATATTCCCTACAATGGGATCAGCAAACGCCCAGCCAACATTAAACCACCATCTGAATTACAGAAACCTTTGAAGTGCCTGCATGGTTTCCTATAGGCTGCACAATATGACATCAGCTGTTAGAACTGCCAATCCTAACATAGGGAATTCCCCACCGCATCAGGGAAGCCCTGTGTTGATTGGTTAACATTAGATCAAACTCGGCCATTCGTTTTCCAGGTTTAAACGCCCAGGGCTGTGTTTAAAACAAAAATCCACTTTTGTTCCAGTCATTGTAGTCTAAAAGAGCGATCCCCATTGCAGAAATCACTTGGAGCATAATCAATAACATTCCATCGTAGATCAGCAAATGTGTGACCCTGTAATAAACTGTTCATCCACATGGGCTGATCAGATGGATGTCCAAATATGTGAAGCATGTTCCCCCAGCCATAATTTTAAAGGGCGAATGGTGCGGCCAATATAGTCACAAGGACATTGAAGAAGATATACCATACACCTCGTAGAGCAATAACTTTGCCGTAACAATTTGTAAACACGTCCCACCAAGTGTCCCCTTCCATGGTGGTGTGGCAATACTGGCAAGAGCCACAGGCAAAATGACATGGGGTGATTCCCATCTGTGTTTCCGGACAATCCAATGGTATTGTGGACCTAACCAATAGATCTCCAGGAACAAGCAGGAATGAGTCTTCACATATGGGAGACGTCGCCGATGGAGCCCGCACGGGAATGCTCCCCAGCATCCAATCAGAAAGCCTTTGGGAGCATCCCCCGCGCCTGCGCGGTGGCTTCCCGCCCTTCCTACTGCCTCTCCACAGTTTTTCGTTTTCCGCGGAGCAGGCAGGACGTCCCTCCTGCCACCGCAGAACTTTTCACCTTTTTCTTTTCTTTTCTTGTTTCTGTAGTCACGGCTTTTCCCGCCGACAGCGGCACCTCTGTGCCCCTTTTGTTTTCTTTTTTCACTTATTTTTCGTCGCCTAGCGGAACCTTTTCTTTTTTTTTTTCCCTCTGGGTGCCGAGGCCTACCGGGCTTACAGCATGGAGCCCCAGAAGTGCCCTCACTGCGGGGACTTAGTTTTCCACATGGACTCCAATGCCTGGTGCCTCTCTTGTTTGGGGCCTGACCCTTTCCCCCCGGGTCCTCCGGGCTATAGTGTCGGGAGAGGACCTTCCCTTTTTCGGGTATCCCTCGATGACGTTTTCACGCCCAAGGTGCGGTCATCGGGTTTTTCTTCTCTCCAGGATCAGGTAACCACGCAACAGTCTGTTAAGACTAGCCAAGTCTTGAGGGGCGAGTCTCATGCGTGGCATGGCGACGGCTCCGGCCAACCCCTCAAGTCCCCCTTGGCTACTATACCCCGGCGGGAGTCCTCGGGCTCCAAAGCATTTACGGGGTTTCGGGATGTTCCTGGGGTTCGCTCCTCACAGAACATGCCCGAGCCGTGCTCGAGGGAGGCACCCGCTTTGAGCGGTGCCGATTCCCCGGCGCCGGTGTCGAGTGTTCCACTCTTTGCCAGGGATCGTCAGCTGGTGTCCTCGGCACCTCCGGGGCCGATCGACTCGACCGAGTCTGACCTCCCTATATCCATGCCGTGCTCGAGGGAGGTACCCGCTTCGAGCGGTGTAGACCCCCCGGCATCGGTGTCGGTGTCGAGCGTTCCGCTCCTCACCGAGGATCGTCCGGGGCCGATCGATTCGGTCCAGTCTGGCGTTCCTTCGTCCCTGCCATGCGCGGGGGTGGTTTCCGCTACGGGCGGTGCCGTCCCCTCGGCGTCGGTGTCGAGCGTTCCGCTCCTCACCGGGGGCTGTCAGCCGCGGTCCTCGGCGCCTCCGGGGCCGACCGACTCCTGCCGGTATGGCGTTCCTACGGGGGTGGTATCCGCTTCCGGCGGTGACCAGCTCCCCACCGGGGATCACCTGCCGCTGCCCTCGGCAGCTCTAGGGCCGACCGACTCGACACAATCTGGTGGCCCTACGTTCAGGCCATGCGCAGAGGTGGTACCCGCTTCGGGCGCGTCGGCGTCGATGGTTCCACTCTTGGCCGGGGATGGTCATCTGGCCTCGCTCCCTTCGGGGCTGGTCGCTTTGACCTGCGCTGGGTTGCCGGTATCCCAGCCCTACGCGAGGGTGGTACCGGGTTTGCGCGGCTCCGCCGGAGACGGCAGGGGCGTCGAGCGCCAGGGACCGCCGTCGGCCTTCCCCGGGAGACTCGGGGTATATCGATCAGCCCCAGACGGGCGACCCCCCGGCATCGTCGCGGCTGTCGAGGGCCCCGCCCTTTCCGAGAAAGGGGGCCCCGGGGTCTTCATTCGCTTCGATCCAGCCTGGATCCGCACCGTCCCGCAACGGTACCCCGGCGTCAGCGCAGGAGTTTTGCACTTCCCTCCCCGCAGGGGCTCATCGTCGGGCGACCTGGGTACCCTCGGGGACGGGTCGTATGCCCCGGAAGGTTTTCCCTCCGGGTCAGGCGGGCTCGAGAGGGGGCCTGGCATCTGGCAGTGCCCGCCGCCCAACATCGGCGTCGGATGGCCCCCCTCTCCACCGAGCTTCGTCCTCGGGGGCCCTTGATGCTCGCGACGCCGATCGACGCGGTTCCAATCCGCTCCCCGGGATCAGCACCGCCGGCGCGGCCGCCCCCGTCGGGTCCGTCTAGTCGATCTCATCGCTCGGTTCGATGCCCAGCCTGGAATCGGTATCCAGCCTCGAAGACTTGGCCACGCCACATCTCGGGATCGGCCCCTGTCCCCTCCCGCGACGCAGAGCAGAGATCGTTGGCCACTGCCCTCCGGCTGCCACGGAACCGCTTCAGTTGCCGGGGGCAGCGCCGCACCCGGATTCGAGGCCGATTCCGGCGGCTCCGTCGGTGCCATCGACCCCTTCGATGCCTAGCTTGGAATCCATTCCAGGAGCCGACGACGCCTTGTTGACCACCCCGGTCCGGGGCTGTTGGTCCCCTCCTCTGCCCAGCGGGCGTCAGCCCGAGAGGCTTCTCGGTGCCCTGGCGGCTTCTTCCGCCACCGCCTCCCACGGCATAGCTCCTCCGGGAGAGCCGTCTTTTCAGAATTTCCTCCTTGACATGGCGGACTTGCTGGCCATCCCTATCCCGGACCTAACTCCAGGCCCTGCAGGCCTCCTCTGCATCCCTCCCTGCAGGATCTCCTGCTGGGGGCTTGGCGGTCGCCTTTGAGGATTCCGGCACCGTCGACTGCGATGCATGCCCTGTATCGGGTGCCTCCCTCCCCGGGTTTTCGGCAGCACCAGCTTCCACATCATTCCATTGTGTTGGAATCGGCGCTGAGGAAGGCCGGAAGCAAGGAAAAGCATTCTTCTCGCCCTCCAGGCCGCGCCTCGAAGACGCTAGATACCCTAGGACGTCAAACCTTCCTAACGTCTATGCTGGCGTCCAGGATTATTTCATATATTTTTTATATGAGTCTGTCGCTCCAGGAGGTCACCGAGAGATTATCTCTGTTGTCTCCCTTCTTGTCTGCAACCAAGGCCTTTGAATATTCCTTGCTTCTTTATCACTGCAGGAATATCTCTGGGTTCCTTTCTCGTGCTTCTCTAGACTCCTTCCTGTCGGTCAGCAGATGCTCTGCTGTTGCCATTAGAGCACACCGTACAGCATGGTTGCAGGCGTCTGAGTTGTGTAGATGGGCATAGCATAACCTGGGTAATTCTCCCTGTGACGGAGATCACCTCTTCAATAGCGAAGCCTTACGTCACGTCGCGCAGTACTTCGCTAACCTTCCCAGCGTTAGAAGCCATCCTAGGGCCCGGCTTCCCCCCGGCGGTAGTGCGTGCCTCACCAGGCCCTCCTTCCCTAGGAAGAGGAAATGTCACCCCTCCGCCCACCCGCCAGGTGCGCCCAAACAAGGGACCCCTCACCCTGGGTCGAAGTCCCCGGGCCCGCACCAGAACTCTCATACCAAGCAGTTTTAGGCTCCGGTGGGCGGCTGCCTGCAATTTACCTTCTTACCAGAAGTTACAATTGAGCTCTACTCTGGGGCTCGTTCAGTACGGCAAATGGTTCGGGGGCTTATCCAGGGGTTCAGGTATTCTCCTTCCGTTGGTAGAGGGAGACCACCTCTACTCCATGATAGCTCTGGCCCACGGTCAACTGGCTTACCCTTAGGTACGTCCCCGAACCCTTCTTGAGCCAGTATTCCCCTGCTGATTGCTTCCGTAACGGAATTTTCCTTCCAGCCGCTATAGTCCCCCAATGCTTACCAAGGACTATGCCCTCATATCCCCCGATTAGTGCGGGGGGCGAGTTTCTGCGTGCAGGTCCTGGGGACACCTGTAGGGCCTCAAGCCCCCTGGTGTGTTCTTCCGGACTGATGCTATCCTCTGTCCTTCATGCTATCCTCTGTCCTTCATGCTACCGTGCTGTTTGTTCGCCAATCTGCCCTTGTTCCACCGGAATAGATCCCTCTCCCGGACGGATCTTGACGCCACCTCCCCAGGTGGACGTTCTATGGATCACTGGCAGGTCCGCCTTACCAGTGTTATGCTCATGGAGGTAGGTTCCTCGACGTACCTGCGTTAGTGCCGGGGTGGGGCTTTCTCCATGCCCAACGGCCTAGATATGCCAGATATCACCTGCTCGATAGGCGCATTTTGGGGGATGCCCACAGTGCCTGTGTTCTGCCGCCTATTTTTTTCCCAATGGCCGGTACTCACGCCCGCCCCCCCCCCCCTCCGGGGTCCAGCCAGTCCGCCTGCCTATTCCTTAGATCGGCCCTCAGACTGGTTGTACTCTACTGCTGTGAAGTCAACAGCTTCTATTTTCAGTTATGCCCTCCTCCTGGAGGTTCAGACCCTTGTCTCCCTATCTCTTCGCTAGGGCAGGCTGTGTACTCCTTCTGCTCCGGGGTACACCCCTCCTCTTCTCAGGAATAGGCTATCCAGATCGGCCAGTCTTCTACTGTTAGTCCTCTGAGTTATGGACTCTGCTCCTAAGGGAGTGCTCAGCTTTGCATAAAGCTTCCTTGAAGACCTGCCGTCCTTCTCCTGACCCAGCTGACTCCTGGATCTCCTGGCCTTCCGGATTTGGAACTTCCTCCTCGCTGCGGTGAAGTTCCCTTGAAGACCTCGCTACTGCGTCTACAGTACCTCCATCATAGTCCTACTTCCTACAACTCAGTAGGTAAGCTCTACATGGTACTAAGTCATTAATTTATTTAAAAACTTAATGATGCTTCCATGCATTCTAATGACTACTCTCCCTGTAGTCTTTGG
This sequence comes from Ichthyophis bannanicus, assembly GCA_033557465.1. Classification (NCBI taxonomy): domain Eukaryota; kingdom Metazoa; phylum Chordata; class Amphibia; order Gymnophiona; family Ichthyophiidae; genus Ichthyophis; species Ichthyophis bannanicus. Next base: position 320,580,438 of record CM066032.1, read on the forward strand.
GTTTTGCTGTTCCTCTCTACTCAACTGCTACCCTCCATCCCTCGGGGGATGCCGGGGATTCAGGTTGGGCAAATGCCATCCCGTCCTGGGCCGGGCTTACGGGATCTCCCCTGGGCATCCTCAGCTAGGGAGTCCCCATATGTGAAGACTCATTCCTGCTTGTTCCTGGAGATAGCACAGTTACTTACCTGTAACAGGTGATCTCCGGAACAGCAGGAATTAGTCTTCACAACCCGCCCACCTCCCCTAGGAGTTGTATCTCTTTCTCTCTATTCCTTCCTCCTCTCCTTCAGGCTCAGCTATGAAACTCAACTGGGGAGAGGCAGTAGGAAGGGTGGGAAGCCACCGTGCAGGCGCGGGGGATGCTCCCAAAGGCTTTCTGATTGGATGCTGGGGAGCATTCCCGTGCGGGCTCCGTCGGCGACGTCTCCCATATGTGAAGACTAATTCCTGCTGTTCCGGAGATCACCTGTTACAGGTAAGTAACTGTGCTATCCCGTAGATTAGACCCTCGGGTATATGCTATTTATTTAATTGGTTTTCTATACTGCCTTATCCTTCAATCAAAGTGGTTTACATTATGTAATCACTACAAACAAATGCTGGATACATTCCCTTATCCCCAAAGAGCTCACAATCTGTGTGCCTGAGGCAACAGAGGGTTAAGTGGCTTGCCCAAGGCCACAAGGAGTGCCTATAGGACTAGAAACCCCAGTCCCTCCGGCCTGAGATTGCTGTCCCCAGGTAGAACTTGAACCCCGGTCCTCCAGCCTGAGGTACTGTGTCCTAACCACTAGGCCACTCCTCTCCTTATGGTGAGAGGTTTATGAAAACATGGATAAAGATGTAATACAAACCAATGTTTTCTTAATAACTGAACTACATTAGAAGTGTGTTGCATGAGTGGTAAAACTCCCACTACCCTCTTGTCAAGTTGTCTAGAATTTGAGGAACCAGCTTCCGTCAATAGCCACTCACGATGGACATAACAAGCCCATGTATATGCTCATTTAATAATATGTGGAGGATGTCCTCTAGCCAGTAACCATTCCCATAGAAAACGGGCTTGATGGCGAAATTCATCAATAGTATGTGATGTAGTCGCAAAAATTGTCCAAACAGAAGCCCGCTGTGTAATGGCCCTGGATGATGGCTATGGAATCTCAATAAATTGTTCTGCTCTACTATTGATAAATTTCTCCATCGAGCCCCGTTTTCTACGGGAATGGTTATTGGCTAGAGGATATCAAATATACAAATGGGAATGGAGTAGATACCACACCTTTCACAGAAGATGATGTGTTAGAACAGCTTGCAAAACTGAAAGTGGACAAGGCCATGGGACCGGCTAGGATACATCCCAGGATACTGAAAGAGCTCAGAAAGGTTCTTGCAGGCCGTTAAAGGATGTTTTTAATAGATTCTTGGAGACAAGAGAAGTTCCACAAGATTGGAGAAGGGCTGATGTACCTTTTCACAAAAGTGGTAATAGGGAAGAAGTGACAAACTACAGGCCTGTAAGCCTTACCTTGATGGTCGGAAAAGTCATGGAGGTGCTCCTGAAGGAGTGAATAGTGGACTTTCTCAAAACCAACAGGTTGCATGATCCAAGTAACATGGTTTTACAAAGGACGATCTTGCCAAACAAATCTGATTGACTAGGTGACCAGAGAACTAGATCAAGTGCATGCAATGGATGTGATCTACCTAGATTTCAGCAAAGCCTTTGATACTGTTCTTCATAGGTGGCTTATCAATAAACTCAACAGCTTGGGGATGGGTCCCAAGGTGGTGAACTGGATCAGAAATTGGTTGACTGACAGCAGAAGGTGATGGTAAATGGAACTCAGATGAAAGGAATGTGATTAGCGGTGTGCCCCAGGGTTCGGTCCTGGGACTGGTACCATTCAATGTATTTGTGAGTGATATTGCTGAAAGACGGAATGGAAAAGTCTGTCTTTTTGCAGATGCCATGAAAATTTGCAACAGAGTGGACTCCCCTGAGGGAGTGAGATATCATGAGGAAAGATCTACAAAAGCTGGAAAATGGTCTAATGCTTGGCAGTTAAGATTTAATGTGAAGAAGTATAGTGTCATGCACATGGGAAGCAGAAATCCAAGGGAATTGTATGTGATAGGGGGCGAGAGGTTGGTATGTACGGACCAGGAGAAGGACCTCATAGTGATTGTTTCTGAGGATCTCAAGGTGGTGAAACAGTGTGACAAGGCAGTGGCAAAAGCCAGAAGGATGCTGGGTTGCATATAGAGAGGAATTACCAGCAGAAAGGAAGAGGTACTAATGTCACTGTACAAGTTGCTGGTGACGCCTCACTTGAAATATTGTGTTCAGTTTTGGAGACCATATCTCACAAAGGATATAAAAAGACTGGAAACGGTTCAGAGGAAGGCGTCCAAAATGATTTGAAGCCTATGTCAGAAGACGTATGAGAAGAGACTTACATAAGAACATAAGATATACCATACTGGGTCAGACCAAGGTCCATCAAGCCCAGTATTCTGTTTCCAACAGTGGCCAATCTAGGTCATATGTACGTAGCAGTTTCCCCAAGAGACACAAGTTCCACAATGCTTGTACTGGGTCAAGCATTGATATCTTCGGTCACTTCTTAATAATGGTTTATGGACCTTTCCTCCAGGAACTTGTCCAAACCTTTTTTAAACCCAGCTACACTAACAGCCTTTACTACATCCTCTGGTAACAAATTCCAGAGTTTGATTACACGTTGAGTGAAAAAATATTTTCTTTTATTAGTCTTAAATAGTTTACCCTGTAGCTTCATTGCATGTCCCCTAGTCTTTCTATATTCTGATAAGGTAAACAATCGATCTACGTTTACCCGTTCCACTCCGTTCATTAATTTATAGACTTCTATCATATCTCCCCTCAGCTGTCTCTTTTCCAGGTTAAAGAGCCCTAACCTTTTTAGCCTTTCTTCATAGGAGTATCCTTCCATCCCCTTTACCATTTTGGTGGCTCTTCTCTGTACCTTTTCTAAAATCGCTATATCCTTTTTAAGATACGGCGACCAGAATTGCACACAATATTCAAGGTGCGGTCTCACCATGGAACGATATAGAGGCATTATAATATCTTTTGTTTTATTTTCCATTCCTTTCCTTATCATACCTAGCATTCTATTTGCTCTCTTGGCTGCCGCTGCACACTGGGCCGAGGGTTTTAACATGGTATCCACAATGATGCCTAAATCTTTTTCCTGGGTGGTGGTTCCTAATGTGGAACCTTGCATCGTGTAACCATAGTTTGGGTTGTTCTTCCCTAGGTGCATAACCTTGCACTTGTCCACATTAAATTTCATCTGCCATTTTGATGCCCAGTCTTCCAATTTATCAAGATCCTCTTGCAATTTTTCACAATCCTCTTGGGTTTTAACAACTTTAAATAGCTTTGTGTCATCTGCAAATTTGATAACCTTGCTCGTTATTCCACTTTCCAGGTCATTTATGAATATGTCAAAAAGCAGCGGACCCAGCACAGATCCCTGGGTACACCACTATTCACCTTTCTCCATTGGGAAAATTGGCCATTTAGCCCTACCCTCTGCTTTCTGTCTTTTAACCAGTTCCTGATCCACAATAGTACATTGCCTCCTATCCCATGACTCTTTAGTTTTGCCAAAAGTCTCTGATGAGGGACCTTGTCAAAGGCTTTCTGAAAGTCCAGATACACAATATCAACCGACTCACCTTTGTCCACCTGTTTATTCACTCCTTCAAAAAAACATAACAGATTAGTAAGACAAGATCTTCCTTGTCTAAAGCCATGTTGGCTGTCTCCCATTAGGTTGTGACTATCTACATGCTGAGTAATTTCATTCTTTATGATGGTTTCTACCATTTTTCCCGGTACTGACGTCAGGCTCACCGGTCTGTAGTTTCCCGGATCACCCCTGGAACCCTTTTTAAAAATTGGTGTTACATTGGCGATCCTCCAATCTTCAGGTATTAGAGATGATTTTAATGATAGTTCACAGATTACTGATAGCAGTTCTGCAATCTCATATTTCAGTTCTTTCAACTCCCTTGGATGTATACTATCTGGCCCAGGTGATTTGCTACTCTTCAGTTTATCTAATAGTTGTAAGACATCTTCCCAATGTATTGATATTTCCTCCAATTCTTCCGCACCTTTAAATACCACTTCAGTCATGGGTAACATCCCTACATCTTCCTCAGTAAAGACCGAAGCAAAGAATTCATTCAGTCTCTCTGCTATCGTCGCCACTTAGTGCTCCTTTAACCCCTTTATCATCTAATGGACCAACTGACTCTCTCACAGGTTTTTTGCTATGAATGTACTTGAAAAGGTCTTTATTTTGCGTTTTTGCTTCCGCAGCAAGCTTCTTCTCAAATTCTCTCTTTGCCTGCCTTATCAATGCCTTGCATTTGACTTGCCAGTGCTTGTGCTGTTTCCAGGTTTCGTCGTTTGGCTCTTTTTCCATTTCCTGAAAGATGCTTTTTTGGCAACAGCCTCTCTGACCTCACCTTTAAACCATGCTGGCAGTTTTTTGAACTTCCTTCCACTTTTCTTAAAGCGTGGAATACAGCTGGTCTGGGCTTCCAAGATAGTATTTTTCAACAACACCCAAGCTTGATGTACGTCTTTAACCTTTGCAACTGCTCCTTTTAGTTTTTTCTTAACTGTTTTCCTCATTTTATCATAGTCTCTCCCTTTCGAAAGTTAAAAAGTAGTACTGTGGATTTCCTTACTATCCCTCCTCCACTAATTAAATCAAGGCGATCATGCTATGATCACTATTGCCAAGTGGCCCCAACACCCTTATCTCTTGCACTAGATCTGGTGTTCCACTAAGGACTAGGTCTAATATGGCTTCCCCTCTGGTCGGTTCATGAACCAGCTGCTCCAAGAAGCAGTCATTTATTTCATCTAGGAACTTTATCTCCCTAGCATGTCCTGACGTGACACTGACCCATTCGATACCGGGGTAATTGAAATCACCCATTATTATTACTGCACTGTAACTTTTGTTAGCTTCCTTGATTTCTTTGAGCATTTCATCTTCCATTTGGTCATTCTTGCCAGGTGCTGGATAGTACACCCCCACTGCCATCGCCTTCCCCCTTTTATATGGAATTTCAATCCATATAGATTCTACAGCAGATTTTGTTTCCTGCAAAACTTTAATCCTTTCTGAGTCAATGCCCTCTCTAACATAGAGCTGATCAAATTGGTGGAGGGGTTGCGCTCTATCATTACGATATAGTTTGTACCCAGGTATCACAGTGTCCCACTGGTTGTCCTCCTTCCACCATGTCTCTGATATTCCAATCATATCTAACCTTTCATTTAGTGCTATATATTCTAACTCTCCCATCTTATTCTTTAGACTTCTAGCATTTGCATACAAACATTTTAGAGAATGTATTTTATTCATGTTAATTTGGCTATTGTTAGACATGGGTAAATTGGGATCTTTAAGCTCTGTCTGCTCCATACTTGAGGGCATTTGGGCTACTTTACTCTTTTGTGGAACCTCTCTGCTTTTGGTAGTATCCTTCAAGGATACATTCTTCCGAATCATCCGCTCTTGGGCGACTGTTGGCTTTCCCCTAATATCTAGTTTAAAAGCTGCTCTATCTCCTTTTTAAAGGTTAATGCCAGCAACCTGGTTCCATCCCGGTTAAGGTGAAGCCCATCCCTTCGGAAGAGCCCCTCCTTTCCCCAGAATGTGCCCTAGTTCCTAACAAATCCAGAACCCTCATCTCTGCACCATTGTCTCATCCATGCATTGAGACTCTGGAGCTCTGCCTGCCTTTTGGGTCCTGTGTGTGGAACAGGAAGCATTTTGGAGAATGCTACCCTGGAAGTCCTGGATTTCAACTTCCTACCTAAAAGCCTAAATTTTGCCTCCACAACCTCCCTACCACATTTTCCTATGTCATTGGTACTGACATGTACCAAGACAGCAGACTCCTCGCCAGCACTATCTAAGACCGTATCTAGGTGGCACGTGAGGTCTGCTACCTTCACACCAGGCAGGCATGTTACCAGGCGATTCTCATGTCCACCAGCCACCCAGCTATCTACATGCCCAATGATCGAATCACCAACTATAATGGCTGTCCTAACCCTTCCCTCATGGGCACATGGCCCTGGAGAAACTTCCTCGGTGCGAGAGGGTTTTACATCACCTAGAGGACAGGTCCTAGTTAACAGGATCACTTTCTAACCTACCAGGGTGATGCTCTCCTGTCACTTGACCTCTCTCCTCCATGACAACAGGGGTGCTGCCAGACTTGAGGTGGGACTTCAGGACTCTATCCCTGTAGGTCTCGTCTATGTACCTCTCTGTCTTATGTTTTCCAAGTCTGCTACTTTAGCCTCTAGAGAACGGCCTTGTTCCTTGAGAGAAAACAGCTCTGTACCTAGTGCACACGTAAGACCTCTCACCAACTGGGAGAAAATCATACATGTGACACTCAATGCAACAGACTGGAAAGCCCCTATCCCGCTGCTGGACTGCTGTCTGCATCTTAGTTTACGTTTGTGTCTAGATCTTTAAGTTCTTACTTACTAGGGGTTGCTATGGGTATTTATACCAATAAAACTGTACCTAATATGTTTGTTTAAGCTTCAGGTGAGGAAGGTATATTAATCTCTGGTCCTTAGTGTATGACTGATTTGGGTAATGAGCTTCACCTGCAAGCACCTCCTATCTTTTAAGATGTGTAAGTACCTATAAAGCTATGATTATCCCAGGGGAGGGTGGGTGTGGGGAGCGAGGGAGGGAAATAACACTTATTAAAAGAGGGCTGCTACATGGTACCCTGTCTTGTGCTGCTGAGGTAAGCTAAATTCTGATTTGATTTAAATTATAGCTCTTAGCTGTTGTTAGGCTCTAACTTCTTATGAAACTTGAAGACCTAAATATGTATACTGTGGAGGAGAGGAGAGGAGTGTCAGGTGAGATATGATTCAGACCTTCAAGTGCTTAAGGAGTATTAATGAACAAACATCTCTTTCAAAGACGGGGAAGCTGTAAACTAGAGGGCATAACATGAAGCTGAAAGGCAATATTAGGAAATACGTTTTCCACTGAAAAGATGGTGGATGCTTGGAATGCCCTCCCAATGGAAGTGGTGGGGGTAAATACAGTGACAGAATTCAAAATGGCATGTGACAGACACAGAGAATCCCTTTATAGCAACAGGATAAAATCAAAATAAACATAACTTTCTCTTATATCTCAACAAATAAGGATGACCTACACAGAGTAGTGGGTACATGCTTAAACAAAGGCATGGGGAGGGGTGACCTTCACGGAGCGGCAGATGCACCTACTCTTACTGCCTTACTGGGCAGACTAGATAGACCATATTGGTCTTTATTTGCCCGTCATTTACTATGTTACTATGGTCCAACTGACTCAGGTATTTTGCCAACAGTGAGCAATCCGGGTCATAAGTGTATGACAGGAACCCAAAATGTGGCCAGCTTCCATGCTACTTACCCCAAATATAATCAGTGTTGTTCCCCTCCCCCCCCCCCCCCCCCTGTTCTGCCTTAAGTCTATTGAGCCGTTCTCTAGGAGCTTGTCTGAACTTTTTTTTTTATTTGACATTTATTGAATTTAAAAAAATATATATGATTAACATTTTGATAATCAAGCAACAATAAACATAAGAAACGAGGCAAACAATATGAATGACCAACAAAATTATCCACAAACTTGCAAGACAATACTATAATGTGCCCCCTAACCAAAGTCCACAATTATGAGGGAAAGGAGATATTCTAAATAAGTTATATGGGCGGGGGATTCCTAAGAGAAACTAAAACATAAGGCAAAAAACAAATCCCTTTATATTTCTTAACAGAGATTGACATCTTTCAAGAAATCATTTTATCCTTTCTCACAGATGATGATGATAATGTTGATATGCAGATTTATCAAACGAGAAAAGTCAATTGTATAGGATCAAGACATTTAACATCATCCTACCAAATACATTTATGTTTCAAGAAAAAAAATCTATTCCTAATCTGCAGTACCCTACGGCAAAGCAATAGAAAATTGCCTTTGCCTCTTTTGTTTTAGATGTGCCATGTCTGGAAAAATATTAATTGGAAAACCTTTCCAAAAGTCACAACATCACATCCTGATCAAGTTCAAAAAGCAATACAATAATCAAAGTAGCAGATACCATGTCACCTACCTCTGAGCCTTCCAGGAAAGCAGTCAAATCCTAATATGTAATTAATCCAAATATATAATTTAGAAACTGTCTCCACTTCATCCTCTGGTTCTGGAGAGAGGTAAGTAGTCTTCTGAAGCGAGAGATGCTCTACTTAAAGAATATAAGATTGCCATACTGGCTCAGATCAAAGGTCCACCAACTCCGGTATCCTTTTTCCAATCCATGTCACAAGCACCAGGATGGATCCCAAAAGGAAGACTGATTGCTATGCTGCTTATTCCAGAGATAAGCAGTGAACTTCTCCCAGTCTACTTTTAATAATGGTTTATGGACTTTTTATCCACGAACTTGTCCAAATGTTTTTTAAACACAGTTACATTAACAACTTTTACAACATCCTTTGGCAACCAATTTTAGAGCTTAAAAATATTTTCTCAACTTAGTCTTAAATATACTACTTTGTAGCTGCATTATGTATCCCCTAGTTTTTGTACTTTCTAAAGAATTAAGCCATCAATTCACATTTACTCATTCCTCTCCACTCATTTTATCTTTCAGTCTCTTTATTAATGAAACAAGCATGTTATAGTCAATATATATTAAACTCTGATGTACATCAACTACAGACAAAGAGAGATCCCCAACAGAACTGTTTTCCCCCAACCCACTCCCCAAAACAAACTCAGAATCCCTTCAGGAGCAACAGTATTATCCCGCAACTCGATCAACATATACACAGCAATACGATACATCAACCCTCGAACCAAAAATGGAAGAACAGTCTCAATATACATCCACCCAGGAGCTACTTTGAGCCCTCCTCCTGAAACACCCCCCCCCCCCCCCCCATTCCAATTTTTGAGCAGCGGGCACCCCTCAAAATACAAGCAATATACAACCAGACAAGTGGATAAGCATATGCATCAGAGCGTTGCCAAAATCAGCAGTTTAAAACAAAGTTACAGGCCTTATGAGGTAAGCAAGCCCAATAGGGTTCCCAGATATCTTAAAAGGCCTGCCGCCAAGACGAGTCTGCATTACCTGCTGCCCTCCTTTCTAACAAAAGCAAATCCAAAAATCAAAGCCTGCCATTGCCGCAGGCTAAGGGGGGCTGACTCATGCCAGCAAAGAGAATGGCCCGTTGGGCCAAAAATAAAAGCTTTCAGAGGAGAGCCTCTGTCCCTCCCCTCAAAGAACCCAAAACAAAAAAAATAAGAAAACAGCAGCCTTGGCACCAACACCACTTCACCTCCCACCACCCTCAAAAAAAAATTGGAGAATAGCTTCCAAAACCTCGCTAACTTTAAACATGGCAAAAACATTTGCCCCAAATGAGCCAGTATAACCCCACACTTAAGGCAGCAGCCAATGCCTGCAAACCCCCTCCCCCCCACATAAGGCTCTCCAGGGTGAAATAAACACCCACATATTTAGCTTATATTGAACCCTTCTGGTGTACCACACTCGCAGAAATCTTCCAAGCTCTATGCAGTCCCACAGACATCAAATCTGAGGAAATCGGAGACCTTACCGCCCAAGGCCGTCACCAACACCTCAAAGTCAACTCCCCTCTCCAACAGAGAGACACAGTAGGCAGACAACTTAATCTACACAATCTCTCGCAGAGTCAGACATGACTCTGCGCTCTCGCACTGCTCCATAACCTCTGACAGCTTCACCAAGAGAATACTGGGACAAGCCTTCAAATAGATGTAAAAGTCCTTATTAGACAAGTCATACTCAGTAACCAAAACCTGCAATGTTCGAAGCCAACCCGCATCTTCAAAAAAGTCCATCAAATACATGAGTCCCTTCTGCCACCACTGGAACACTCCATCCCCTAACCCTCCTCAAAGGTCAGATTACGACAAAGGGTGTGACCCAAGAACCCAGATTGAGTCAACCACATAGACCCCTCCACACCACAGTTTGCTGCTTAAGAATCTTACTCAACTACCTGCCCGTGCATTCAGCACACCACTCCCCGCTTCAAAAAATACATCTCCTCATATGGGAAATAATAAGAGACATCTTTCAGCCAATCACGCACATGCCGCGCCCCACAAGCCAAGTTATAATTATGCAATGTGGAAAGCTTAATGCCTCTCAACTCTCGGGGAAGAGTCAACATGCGCAAGAGAATCTGCAGTTGATGCCCCTGCCACAAAACAGAAGACACCTGACACAGATCCACCCACTGCAAAAGTACTAGCAACATCTGGAAAGCATAAAGCCACTTGGGGACCACAAGCATTCAATAAAGAAAGATTGTACCCATCAAAGACAAGGACCCCAACCCTCCCATTTCTCCATTGTAAAATTCACTAACAGCTCAGTGTTCCAAACACGTAATTCAGAGAAGTTTCTCAGGATCCACGCCCCAAATACTTCAACACCGACCTCACGTGCTTAAAAGGGAACCCTGGGCCCCACTCAGCTACCACATCACAGTTCAATGGCATCACTTCAGACTTACTCAAATTCAAAGTCCAGACATGTCCTCAAAGCTCAAAGCAGTGGCCAGAGCCCCCTGCAGCATCTCCACCGGTTCAGTCAACACTAGGAGAATATCTGCAACCGCCAAGTACTTTACCTTCTGGGCACCAAAACACCCCCTCTGAACCATCTCGGAGATCTTCAGAGCTCACAGCAATAGCTGCAAAAACAGCTAAGGGGAAAGGGGACAGACCTGGTGCCTCCCCCGGGCCAATGGCAAGGTAGAGGAAACACTCCCATTAACCAGCACCACAGCTGATGGCCCATTATATAAAGTCTAATCACATCTAGGAAGAATCCTCTCCAACCCAAAATGGTGCAAAACAATAAAAAAAATGTCCCACTCTATTCTGTATAATATCTTCTTGGAATCAAACTAACAAGGAGGGTAGAGTAGAGGTCAGCTCAGCACCTGTCATTACTGCCAGCAGTCTGCAAACATTCACAATTGCCTGATGCCCTTTTATGAAACCCACCTGCTCTGCTGCCACTAGCGATGGAAAGCATCGTGCTAACCTGTGTGCCAAGATCTTGGCCATCATCTTCAAATCAACATTCAGCAGTGAAATAGGCCTATAGGAACCTAGTTGTAAATGGTCCCTTTCCTCCTTTGGAGATCACCATAATCGGGGCTTGATTGTCAACCAAAGGTAACCATCCCGCCCCAATAGCAGCATCATAATATGCCTCCCAAGACCCCAGCCTCTGCCTTCTGCGCCTGCAGAATGTGATAAAACTCTCTGCTAAAGCCCCCCAGCCCTGGTACATAGGCCATGTGGTCTTTTTCTGTCATCATGTTTCTATCTAGTCTGTCCTTCCATAACAACAACTACAACAGTCCACTTTTTACCTTTAGAGATCCTTTGTGTTGGTCCCATGCTTTTTTTAATTCAGTTACTGTCCTCATCTCTACCACCTCCACTGGGAGACTATTCCATGGATCCACTACTCTTTCTGTAAAGAAATATTTCCGCATATCACTCCTGAATCTATCTCCCTTCACCCTCATCCCATGTCCCCTCGTAGCAGAACTTGCTTTCAATTGAAAGAGGCTCTCTCCCTGAACATTTATGCCACGGAGGTATTTAAACATCTCAATCATATCACCTCTATCCCGCCTTTCCTCTAAGGTGTACATATTAAGATCCTTAAGTCTGTCCTCATATGCTTTATAATGAAGCCCACTAATCATTTTAGTAGCCACCCTCTGCACCGACTCCATCCTGTTCACATCCTTTTGAAGGTGCGGTCTCCAGAATTGCACACCATACTCCAAATGAGGTCGCACCAAAGACTTATACAGAGGCATTATCACCTCCTTTTTTCTGCTAACCATTCCTCTCCGTATGCACCCAAGCATCCTTCTAGCTTTTGCTGTCGCCTTTTCTACCTGTTTAGCTACTTTAAGATCATCAGACACAACCACGTCTAGGTCTCGCTCTTCTTTAGTGGACAAAAGTACTTCACCTCCTATACTGTATTGCTCCCTTGGATTGCTGCAGCCCAAATGCATGACCTTACATTTTTTAACATTAAATCCCAGCTGCCAAATTCTAGACCATTCTTCAAGCTTAGCTAGATCCCTCCTCATGTTATCTACACCTTCCTGGGTGTCTACTCTATTGCAGATTTTGGTATCATCTGCAAAGAGGCAAACCTTACCCGACAGCCCTTCCGCTATATCACTGTTAAAAAGAATCGGACCAAGGACAGATCCCTGGGGCACACCACTGGTAACATCCTTCTCCTCAGAGTGGGCTCCATTTACTTGTACTCTTTGTCGCCTCCCACCCAACCAATTTCTAACCCAAGCAGTAACTTTAGGGTCCATCCCTAGGGTGCTCAGTTTGTTTATAAGTCGCCTGTGAGGAACAGTGTCAAAGGCTTTACTGAAATCTAAATACACCACATCTAGAGCTCTCCCTCGGTCCAACTCCCTGGTCACCCAGTCAAAGAAATCAATCAGATTTGTCTGACAAGACCTGCCTCTGGTGAATCCATGCTGCCTCGGATCCTGTAATCCGCTGGACTCCAGAAACCTCACTATTTTCTCTTTCAGCAGCGTTTCCAATAATTTACTCACCACCGAATTTAAACTAACCGGCCTGTAGTTTTCAACCACATCCTTCCGCTTTTGTGTAAAGGCACCACATGAGCCTCTCTCCAGTCCTTTGGCACCACTCCCGACTCCAACGAGGCATTGAAAAGGTCAGTCAGTGGAGTTGCTAGAACGTCCCCAAGTTCCCTCAGTATTCTAGGGTGTATCCCATCCGGTCCCATCGCTTTGTCTACTTTAAGTTGAGCTAGTTTCTCACGAACACAGTCTTCTGAAAATTGTTCAAGATGTCCTTCGCTGCTGTTCCTGTTTGTGGGTGTTTTCTGAGGTCCTGCTCCTGGTTCTTCATCTGTGAACACAGAACAAAAATATTTGTTAAGCAATTCCGCTTTATCCTTATCAGCTTCTACATATTTCCCCCCTGCACCCTTGAGTCTGACAATACCACTTTTGCCCTTCCTCTTCTCACTAATATATCTGAAAAATGTCTTATCACCCCATTTTATTGCATTGGCTATTTCCTCCTCCTCCTTCCTTCCTCCATATTTAAGGGGAGATTCTTCAAAACCGCTTGAATATACTGCTGTGTTATGTTCTCTGTAAACCATCTTGAATTGTAGAAAGACAGTATATAAAAACTGTTAAATAAATAAATAAATTTCTAAAGCCGAGAACAGCTCACAAAACTTGACAAGATCTTGTTGGCCACCTTCAGGAGTCCCAATACAGTAAGAAAAGCCCTCCACACCAGAAGAGTCAACTTTCACTTCTAACATATATAGCTTGGCATAAAATTCCTGGAATACTGCTGCCATACCCCTATGTCATTCACTAAGGCATCTCCTGAGGCCCCCATAGCCACAATCGGCTGAGACCCCAAGACAGGCCGAACCAACCTTGCCAATCAATGCAAGCAAAACTGCTGAAATGCCATTATTTGAGTGCATTCAAAGAGCAAGTCATTCAGTGTCTTTTGCATCAAAACAAATGCATTTTGACTGGCACAGTTTGGACAGGAAGCAAGCCTCCACTTATCACCTGCAGCCAAGCTTCCAGCTGCAGAAAGGCAGTAGCAGGTCTCCTCTTTTGCCTCACAGTATACACAATAATTTCACCCTGCAAGACTGCTTTAGCAGTGTCCCAAAAAAGGAGGTGTATCCACATGCTGACAGTTGTTCTTGCAAACTTTCTTCCACCAGCCTGAAGGAATTCCCAAAAAGCATCATCTAAATATAAAGAGACCAGAAAAAGCCACTGAGAGTCACAACTCCCCACGCCCACATCTGACTCCATATCAACAAATGGTTAGAAACCTCCAGCGAGCTGATATGCACAGACAACATGGCAAAACACCCGTCAGTAAACAAAATATGGTTAATGCAGGACCTAAATCCATGTGCTCTCAATACATGGGTATAATCCTGTTCCAATGGGTGCAGTATACACTATGCACCCACAAGGCCCAACTCACAAAGATAGGGCACCTCCACAGCTCTTCCAGACCTATCCAATACAACATCCATAACAGTGTTTAAGGCCCCAGCCAAGACCAGGGGGAAATCCCCAGGGCTACACACTTCTGATACAACCCTGAAATAAAGCCTCACCAAAAACATTAGGAGCATAAACAGAAGCCAAAATTGATCTCTGGCTTAAAACCCTCAGTCTTGGAAGAATGAAACCCCCTCCCCACCCAGGTTTCAGACCACCTTCAACACCTGATACTGCAGGGTCTTAGCCAACAATATAGCAATCTCAGTCCAGCGTCTACAAACCAAGGCAAAAAGACCTCTTCAACCCAACCTCTCCACAATTTAACATGCTCCAAATCATTCAACATAGTCTTCTACAGACGAGGTATGCTAGCTCGCTGCCTCTTCAGAGTCTGCAGTATTTGAGCCCTCTTGACCAGGGACCCCATCCCTGAAACATTCCAGGAAATTACTCACAGCTTAGACATCCGTACAATCCAATAAACAGGCTGCTGCAAACAATATTATAAAAGGTCACCAGAGGGGGAGATCCAAGGCACCCAGCTTCATCCCAGACATCAACTCCCAGCACCCGCATGTCCCCACCCACAAGATAGAAACGGTGGTACCCTGTGTGCTTCTCCTCTCGGCACCAGCCCAACCAATTCGGGCACTCCACATGCAATGGTCCCAGCATCTCTGGGAGGGAAAGCTCGTTCATCATTGAATGTTCATAAAAGCCCACTATTTCCAACTCCACCAGATTCTCCAGTAGCCAAAATGCAATGGGACCAGTTTTCAAGATCCTCCTATATAAGCTCATACCTGTCAACAGTGGCCTGCAGTGCTGCCAGATCCCACAAGGCCCTGCCAAGGGAGTCCTCTGTCTCTCCGACCCACCTTAATCACCCAGTCCTTGAAATTGTCACTGCACCAGTCTCCAATTGTTTACTCAGTTTTATAAAGCAGTTCTCCAGGGCTGCTACTGAGTCACCACTGCATTCGGCCTCAAACCTTTCTCCAGTACAGCAACCATTTTGGGATCTGTAGGCCTCGTCTTCTCATGATCCTTTTCCCCCACCTTTGCGGGCATGGCTGCAACCGATTCTCTAGGACCAAGCAGGAACGCGGTCCTCACATATTGGTGACATCACTGACAAAGCCTATGTGGGAATGCTTCCCAGCTTTCATAGGAAGTTTTTGGAAAGTGCTGCATGCATGCGCATGCCAGTCTTCCTGTGCAAAGGAGCCATCTTTACCTTGGTCTTCTTTTTTCTGCGGAGCCCTCCAGACATCTGTGTCCCAGAATTTAGTTGACCTTTTTTTCGTTAGTTTTTTGCTAATTTTTTGAAATTGCGTGCTGTACGGCGTCTTCCTGTCATTTCTTCCTGTCATTCTTCCTGTCATTTCAAACTAATTCACAGCACCCTGGAAAACAGAGACAGGAGATCCACTGCAATGAACACCTTAATAGTCCCCAAGATGATGACGTCATGTACTAAGACCACTTCCAACAGGGCTTTCTCTATATTCGCTCCCCTAAATTGGAATGCTCTTCCACATGAAATCCGTGGCATCAAAAGCTTAATCCTATTCCGTAAAGCTTTGAAACACCACCTATTCACAATATGCTACCCTGACACCCACACATCGGGTAAACTTCCTTCATGTCTCAGCTACCACAGCACCTTATTACAACCAGAAAATGGCTAGCCTATACTATTGCCCACCCACCACTTTTACGCCTGTCCCTCCCACACAAAATGAAGATGATACCAAATTAGCTCAGAGTACTGGTGACAATACTAATGTAACCTGTAAATAGTTACCCTGTGAATAGTTACCCTGGTTGTCCTATGTTTTTTTTCCCTGTTCTATGTAAAACTCAATGTTGCTTGTATGCATTGTAGTATGTTTTGTTCGATGTACACCGCACTGATTTCAATAGCGCGGTATAGAAGAAATGTTAAATAAATAAATAAATAAATAAATAAAATTTCTAGGAACATCAGTGCCTCGGCACCATGTTTTTCTTGGGTTTTTCGCTTTTTCCTTTTTTTTTTTCCTTTTTGGCTTGCAGGATTTTTCTCTCATTACCCTCTGGTCAGTGAGGATAATGGAGTCCTTTGACTTGGTGGAAGCTGTCTTCCTTACCATGTCAAATCCGGCCAGTGGCTTCAAGAAGTGTACCCAGTGTGGCTGGATCATCTCCATCACGGGAGCCCTCTGACTGCGCACTCTGCTTGCAGATGACTTGCAAGAGGCTGAAGAACCAGGAACAGCAGCGGGAATTGCTATTCGGTTCTGAGGCAACATCAATCGGTATCGACACCCTCTAAGGCCCCCAACCAAGGCTTCAGCTTTGCATGGAGGTCGGGCCCATTAGAAACTGAGGGGCTGCGGGGCACCAGAATGGCAACTCTTTTGGTAAGGAGGACCCACAGAAGGACCGGACTTCGACCTCTTTGGCATCAAAGGGTGATGCCAAGCCCAGGACAAAGGCATTGAAGTCCTTGATGCAACTCCGAAGGCAAGAGCTGGGAGTGGCTCTCCAAGCTGCCCCTGGTGGGAAGATTTGCCTACTGAGGCCCCAGAGGCTGTGACCATTGAGAAGTCCCCGCCGAGGGAGCCGGCGTCAGCACAGAAGGCTGTGAGGCCTACTCTGGCAGCAGCAGGGACCTCTGTCCTCGCAGAGAGGATGCAGGCCCTCGAGCTTAGCCTCACTGCGTTCATGGCTCAGCAAGCTGCTAAGGACCTGGTGACCACCTGGTTCCTTGGCGCTGGTGACAGCCCCGTCCACAGAGGGTGCCTCACCTGCAGAGATGCAGCCTATCCTAGAGGTCCATGCTCTCTTATGCAGCTCCCCCAAGGGTTCAAGGTCCCTCTCAGTGCAGCAAGTGTCCCCCCGAGTGCATCTGGTTCAGACAGACAGGAGCCAAGGATGACTCTGATTCTGCCCAAGCACCACCGACAAGGTCACCATTCACAGCGGTACTTTCAGTTCCTTTTGGACTGTGATTGGGAGACCAGAGAGGAATCTCTGGAAACTGCCCATCATCACAATGTTCCCTCCAATCCCTCGCCCCTCCCCCCCCCCCCCGTATAAGCGGAGGAGGTCCCCACCCCCCAGATGACCTCTCCTTCCTTGAGTACTTGTGGGACACAGGGAAGGCTTTGCCCTTCACTATTGAAGCAGAGGAGGAGCCTCGGGCGGAAGAGTTGGAAATCCTCCAGTATCCATCTCCCCCTAAAGAGGCCATTACTGTTCCGATCCCCCCAATACTGGAACGGCTTCTCTTTATTTATTATATTTAACTTTTTTTTATACCACTTAATCATGAAATTAAAGCAGTTTACATATAACTGAGAACTTTAGCTTTACATGAAACGAGTTTAATTTTGTATTATAAACTGTTTAACTTGAAATAACATCATTTTATATTAACACATTTCTCCAGGAACAAGCAGGAAGTCAGTCCTCACATATGGGTGACGTCGACAGAGCCCCCATGCGGAGCAAATCCCCAGCTTTCGAAGAAAGCCTTTGGGACTGCATCACGCATGCGCGGTCCCCTTCCTGCCCAAGGGTGCCATCTTGCTCAGTCTCCTTTTTTTCGTGGAGCCCAACGGACATCATCCTAGTTCCCCTGTGGAAAAATAGTTAAAAGTTGAAAATTTATGTTTTTCTGCTTGCCGGTTCAACACCGGTTCCCCTTCCCGCCTTGGGCTCGGTACACCGGTATCGAGTCCAGTCTGTTTTTCATTTTTGTCCTTAGTGACTAGCATTCGCGCTCTTTTTTCATTTTAGCTGGCAGCCTGGTCCTTTGACCTCGCATGGGCCCTTTTCCCCCCCATGGCTGCCAGCGGGTTTAAAAAGTGTGATTGGTGCATGAAACTCATGTCTCTCACTGACACACACGACTGCTGCCTCCAATGCCTCGGGCCCGACCATGACCCCTTGGTCTGTGGCCCATGCAAAAAGATGTCTTCCAAGGCATTGAGGAGCAGGCAGCAGCAGCATGACAGGATTTTTCCTGAGTCCGCACCCGCCCAGGCCCGGACCTCGTCAGAGGCCTCGACCTCTCGGGAGCTGTCTGATCCCGAGCAGTGTCGGGTGTCCTCTGAAAGGGGGTCTCCCTCGCGGAAACACCAGAGAAAGAAAAAATCCATGAGAGCGGTGTCGTCTGAGAGTTCCAAATGGCCTGGTCCCTCACGGGATCGGTGGCAGAGCCTGGCTCACCACCCTGATCCTCTGAGTCGGAGAGGCCTGCCAAACTCCCTCGAAGGGACCTGGAGACACCGAGAAAGGTAAGCACTGTCCTTGTTATTGACTATCCTCCAGGAGAGCCGGCGTCGGGACCTGAGCTGGGGGCTGCGGAACCTCCTGAGCTTGGCCTCAGGTTGGCGGTCTTGGAGCACAGCGTGTCTGCCTTCATGGACCAGCAGCGGGCGCTGATGGCTGGTCTCACAAGTCCGTCTGCCCCGACCACTGGGACTTTGACATCCAAGGTGACTCCGGAGGCTGAGCCGATCATCGAGACAATGAGGTCTCGAGTCGATCCTCGGCCGAGGTCTCCATCAATCTCCCGTTCGGGACCGAGGTCGTCGACGCTGATTCCCTCAGCATCGGGATGGTCGAGGCTGAGGCCCTCGAGGCCGGAGCCGATTGACTCCTCCTCGGAGTCCGGCTGGGAGACGGTACGGTGGGTGCCCAGGGACTCCTCGTCCTCCAAGTACGTCCCCTCAGATTCCCTGGGTTCTGAACCTCGGAAATGGTCCCCCCCCCCAGAGGACACTCGGTTCTTGAACTTCATCCGGGACATGGCAAAGGCTTTGTCATTCCCAGTGGATCCCGAGGAGGAGCCTCGAGCCGAGGAGCTCGAGGTCCTCCAGTATGACTTTCCTCCAAAGGAAACCCTTATTGTACTGGTGCCCCCCATTCTGGAACGGCTGATGCTCCAAATGTGGGAGACGCCAGCCTCGATGCCGGTTCTCAGAAGGCGAATCGATTCCATCTATCGAGTTTGCAAGAGCCCTGGGTTCCAAAAGGCACAGCTGCCGCACAACTCCATGGTTGTGGAATCAGCCATGCACCAGCTCAAGAGCCAGAAGGAGCACTCCTCGGTGCCTCCTGGCCGGGAGGCCCGCAACATGGATGCTCTCGGCAGAAAGTGCTACCAGAGTTTGATGCTGGCATGCCGAATCCAGACGTACCAGCTGTACATGGACATGTACCTGCGAGACCTGGCAAAGGAGATTGCTGGGTTCTCCACTGGTGTTTCCGAGGGACCTTTGCAGTGCTTCCAGGTTTTGTCCACTGGGATCCAAGAGTGCTCGAAGTTTATGACTCGAGCAGCCTACAACGGCTTCGAGGCTTCGGCCCGGGTAGCGGGGGCGGGCATCGGTGCACGACGCTAGGCATGGCTACAGTCATCAGACCTGGAGCCATGGGTGCAGGACAAGTTGGTCGATGTCCCTTGCTGAGGTGAGAATCTCTTTGGCAAGCCCATGACTGAGAAGGCTGCCAAGATCGAGTCCGAGTACCTGACCCGGACAAGACTCAAGAAGAAGACTTCTGCCCCTTCTAAGAAGAAGGACTTGGGTAAGAAGCCCTTTTTCCCGAGGAAAGGATCAGCTTACCGAAACTACCCCACGTATCAGGCCTCCCCAGCTCCCAAGCAGGGGCAGCAGGCCAAGGGACGGGGGCAAGGCCCGCGTAAGCAAAAGTCCCCCAAGCCCCAGGCTCTGGCCCAGCCTGGAGGGGGCTTTTGACTCCCAGAACGTAGTCTCTCTCCTGAAGGAAGCAAGGCCATGCACAGGGGGAAGGTTGACCCTGTATGCCCACAGGTGGCTAACCGTTACAACAGACACCTGGGTCCTCCAAATAGTCCAAATGGGCTATCGGTTACATCTCACCCAGGTGCCTCCCTCTTACTTTCCAGGGAGCCTCTCAGACCCTTTCTTCACAGGGACCTCCTCATGAAGGAGTTAGCAGGTCTTCTTGAGGATCAGGCGATAGAACAGGTGCCCCGCCATCTGCGGGGAACCGGCTTCTACTCCAGGTACTTTCTGATACCAAAGAAAACTGGAGGCCTAAGGCCTTTCCTCGACCTGCGAAACTTAAACAAGTTCCTGGTGAGGGAAAAGTTCAAGATGTTTTCACTTGGAATATTGCTGCCTTACCTCCGCCAGGGAGACTGGCTATGCTCCTTAGACCTCAAAGATGCGTGTACACACATCTTGATTCATCCAGACCATAGACAATTTCTAAGATTTGTAGTGGGAGGAAACCATTTTCAGTACAGAGTGCTTCTCTTTGGCCTAGCCTCGGCACCCAGGGTATTCACAAAGTGCCTGGCGGTGGTGGCGGCCTTTCTAAGGACTAAGGGGATATTCATTTTCCCCTACTTAGACGACTGGCTCATCAGAGGCCAGTCAGCTCGAGAGGCCCATCAGGCCATGTCCCACACTATCCAGTTGCTTCAGCACCTTGACTTTGTGATCAACTACACAAAGTCCACTCTGGTTTCTTCTCAAGGACTGGAGTTCATAGGGGCAAGGTTAGACACCCCTCAAGCACGGGCTTATCTACCAGAGGAGAGGGCTCAAAGACTGGTAGCCCTAGTGCAGCAAGTGAGTCACAGATCCCGCATCTCAGCAAGACATTTTCTGTACCTCCTGGGTCACATGGCCTCCATGGTGCATGTGACACCCAATGCTTGGCTTCACATGAGAACAGCTCAGTGGTGCCTCAGATACCAGTAGATACAAGCCACAGGTAGACTCAGGGACAACATCAAGGTGTCCCACTGCCTGATACAGTCTTTGAAATGGTGGCTTCATCCTCACAACCTCCTGGAGGGAGTGCCTTTTCAGCCTCTCCCGCACTGCAGAGTGCTGACTACGGATGCATCCCTGCTGCGATGGGTGCACATTGCCAGCAGGTCTGCACTCAAGGTGTGTGGTCTCAGTGGGAAAGCACACAACAAATCAATCTCCTAGAGCTTCGAGTGATCCGTCTGGCTCTTCGGACCTTCCGTCTGGCTCATCAATCTGTCTTGAGTCAGACAGACAACCAGGTAGCGATGTTCTATGTGAACAAACAAGGGGGCAAAGGCTCTCGTATCCTGTGTCAGGAAACCCTGGACCTATGCTCCTTCACAGTCAGCCAGGGTATGTCCCTCAAGGCGATTTACTTGCCAAGTCAGGAGAACTTCCTAGCAGACAAGCTAAGTAGAATTCTCCAGCTGCATGAGTGGCAACTGCATCCCAATGTAGCCCAGCAACTCTTCCAGTGCTGAGGGCAACCATCCATCGATTTGTTTGCGAGCCCTCAAAATCACCAGTTGCCCTGGGTCTGTTCCAGACAGCCACACCCACACAGGGTAGCTGCAGATGCTTTCCTAATATCCTGGTCGGTGGGCCTCCTATATGCGTTTCCTCACACGCCTCTGGTGGCTCGGACCTTATTCAAGATCCTTCAGGACAAGGCTTTGGTCATCCTGGTGGCCCTCAGGGGGCCAAGACAGCCTTGGTTTCCTTTCCTTCTGCAGCTGGCGGAGGAGACTCCAATCCCTCTGGGAATTTTGCCCAACCTCCTGTCGCAGGATGGGGGCTCACTCCTGCACCGCAACCTCAGGTCCCTCAACCTGATGGCATGGCTGCTGAAAGGGTAGTCCTTGCACCACTTCTCCTCCCAAAAAAATAGAGGATGTGCTGCTGGCCTCTAGAAGGCAATTGACTAGGAAAACCTACGCATTTAAGTGGGGTAGGTTTGAGGTATGGTGTACTCAGCAGAGTGAGAACCCATTCTCCTGCCAATTGGCTGTGGTGCTGCAGTACCTACTTCACCTTTCAGAATTAAGCCTTAAGTCAAACTCGGTCTGAGTTCACCTTAGTGCTCTATGAGCACACCACTCTCCAGTGGAAGGGCAACCTCTCTCTGTTCATGCTTTGGTGTCCAGGTTCCTGAGAGGTCTGCTTCTGCTGAAGCTCCCAGCGACAGAATGGGATCTGAATGTGGTCTTGCAGCAGCTTACTCGCCCACCCTTCGAGCCTCTGGCTACCTGCCATCTTCGCTTCCTTTCTTGGAAGAAGATTTTCTTGGTGCCACTCACATCGGCTAGACGAGTGAGTGAGCTGCAAGCTCTGGTGTCTGATAGACCGTTCACACGGTTCTATAGGAACAGGGTGGTGCTTTGCACGCACCCCAAGTTCTTACTGAAAGTGGTCTCCTCTTTCCACATCAGCCAGGAGGTGGTGCTCCCGACCTTCTTTCCCAGGCCCCATGCAAGCCGGGCAGAGGCAGTTCTGCATACCCTGGACTGTAAGAGAGCACTGACCTTCTATGTGGAGCGTATGAGGGGACATCAAAGAGCTCCTCAGCTCTTCATCTCTTATGACCCCGATAAGCTGGGGATGCCTGTCTCCAAGCGTACGTTGTCCACCTGGGTGGCGGATTGCATCGCCTGGGCATACAGGGCAGCCGATCTCCCGTTGCAGGGTTGAGTCACGGCCCACTGGGTCAGGGCTAAGGCCGAATCAGTGACTCACTTCTGCTCTGTTCTGCTGGCAGACCACAACCTGGTCTTCAAGCCAGACTTTTGTGGCCCATTACTGCCTGGATAGGGAGTCCCAACAGGACAGTGCTTTTGGCCAGGCTGTACTCCATAATCTGTTTGAGGTTTAGGTAACTCCTACCCTCTGACCCTTTGGTGTAAGGCTACTGGAGTGTTACGTTCTCGGTTGAACTCCTATCATGGCTGCTGCGTCTCTTCTAGAGAGATCTTATAGCTAGGGAGTCCTATATGTGCAGACTGACTTCCTGCTTTTTCTGGAGAAAACATAGTTACTCACCTGTAACAGGTGTTCTCCAGGGACAGCAGGAATCAGTCTTCTCAACCCTCCCTCCTCCCCTGGAGTTGTAGTCCTTTGATTCATTTTTACCCTTTTGCTGCCTTTTTTGCTATGTCATTTGACTGAGCAAGATAGCACCCTTGGGCGGGAAGGGGACCGCGCATGCGTGATGCAGTCCCAAAGGCTTTCTTCGAAAACTGGGGATTTTTCTCTGCATGGGAGCTCTGTCGATGTCACCCATATGTGAGGACTGATCCCTGCTGTCCCTGGAGAACACCTGTTACAGGTGAGTATGCTATACAGTTATGACTGTAATGTTGTGTTGCTACTGTGCTGGTGGAGTGTTAGTCCTTAAAGTAGTCTTTAAATAGGATTTGTATGAACATCAAGCTGGCCACCAATCACTATTGCAACTGCTTCATTTGAATTGAGCAGCACTGGAAGTACACCCGAGAGAACACCAAGATGAGCAAGGTAGGGAGCCCCTTCTCACTTCTTAGCCACCAAGTGCTGCCGTAACGGCTTCGTTTGAATTGAGCAGCACTGGAATCATACCTGAGAGAACACCAAGCCAGCAATCAGCTAGGAGCCCCTCCTCGCTGCCACCAATCACTGCTGCAACTGCTGCATTTGAATTGACCACAACAAAACTACACAAGATACTACAACCACCCACACAAGAGGATACTTGCAACACCACCACCACCACGGAGACACCTTACTAAGAACAGACACTATACTACTACAGCTTGAAAAGTAACAAAGAAACACAGAGTTGTCCTTTCTCCTCAAAGCATTCAACCAAAGCGCTCTCCTCTGTGCAAACTCTTAAAACACAGTACTGACAAGGTGCACACGAGGGAAATGAGAAAGCCAGTTATGGGATCGCGACTCCAACAGTAAGACAATCTCAGCACCATACCACCTCTGAACCCCTACACCATCTCCCCCCCCCCCCCTTGCTCACCACTACAACGACACAGTAGGGAAGGAAAAGAAGACAAATAGGAACTGATCACCATAGTGTTGCGGCGAGGGATATCCAAAAAGAACTCGCCTGGCAACATCACCAACAGGACATTAAACCTAACTTGCTGAATGCACATAGACCACCAGGGTGATCAATAAAGAAACAACCATACAACTGAACCACTACAAGTTCAGGAAACCAACTTAAGAATCATTACAACAACTCTCAGTAAGACAATGCCATAAATCATCTAATACATTCTGGACACTCCAAAGAGCTTCCAGACACCCAGCTCCAACCCATCACATTCGCCCAAATACACCGAAATCAAAATGCAAGGGTGGCACCCACACATTACCGCACTAGGAATAGCCTCTCATATCAATCTTTCTTATGGCCTAACACAAGCAACAATATCCCTACACTGCACAGAACTGCAAGTAACGCATACAATAAGCCATACACTAGCAAATGGAAAAAATACTCTCGACAGCTCATCCACATACCAATTGCCCCTCAAGAAAACCTAGACAAGAAATACCGTGATGATAAACATACACAGCTCAAATGTGCACTGATCAACACTTGCTCTACCAGAAACAAAATACTAATAGACTACATTAAGGACAACAATCTTGACGTCCTATGCATTACAGAATCATGGCTATCCAAAGAGGACACAGTACTAATAAACCAGCTAAATACCAAATTACGATATACACAACTGTCCAAGAACAAACAGATAAGGTGGCAAAATGCTATTAGTGAATCAAACCTTGGACTCCAAACAATTGAAACCATAAACAAGGGCACAACACACATACTAGTATTATCAAACAAACACATTACTATCACCTTAACGTGCCGATCACTGACAGCAAACACAGAAGCCCTTTCAAAACTACT
The DNA here is from genome assembly GCA_033557465.1 of Ichthyophis bannanicus. Classification (NCBI taxonomy): domain Eukaryota; kingdom Metazoa; phylum Chordata; class Amphibia; order Gymnophiona; family Ichthyophiidae; genus Ichthyophis; species Ichthyophis bannanicus. Next base: position 320,605,393 of record CM066032.1, read on the forward strand.
TGAGACTGTGCAAAAACACAAACACAAACATCTAATACTATTAGGAGACTTCAATCTCTCAACCCTCACAGCTAAACAAGAGATCACATTCATAGAGGCCATGTCTGCTCTAGAGTACCAACAAACAGCAAAGAAACCAATACACACAAAGGGAGGCAAACTGGACTTAATCTTCATCCCTGAAGGCATACTTCACAACAGACTAACAACAATTCCAGAAATACAGCCTGTCCCTTAGTCAGACCACTGCATACTGAACTCATATTAATATCATAACTGAACAAAACACCACTGCATCAATACAAAGATTCAACGTTTTGACAAAGAAGCCTTCCTAAATAAAATTCCTCCACAACTACACCAAGACACAAACTTTGAGGTACTAATAAACATATGGAACAAAGTCATAATCAAAGCAGCAACTGCCTCCTCAGAAAAACACAAGCAGAAACAATGACACGAACAGAATCAAGCCTTATATACCAGAGAACTGTGGAACACAAAATGACAACTTAGAAAAACTGAATGAAAATGGAGACGAACGAAATCACCAGAAGACCAACTTAATTATGTAAACCTATTAAAGGAGTACCGCAATCAAACCAATACACAAAAGCAACACTATCACACCACAATTATTCAAAATTCCCTAAACCGGCCAAGGGAACTATTTGATATTGTTCATTCACTTACAAAGGACAACAAAAACAGGCACCCCACCCTGCCCACAAACACTTGCAAACTTCTTCCAAAGCAAGTTTAACAAGCAAACTACCCAACACCTAGTATGGCACACCTTCGACTCAATAACAATCAATCAAAAACATTGAACACACAATACATAAACTTAAACATCACCATGTCTCCACTTGACCCATGTCTGGTATCCTGGTTAAAACTGAGCAGAGCAGAGCTATAACCACTACTCCACAAGTTAACCAAATCATCTTTCAAGCAAATTTACCTTCCAGAACAGTTAAAAATGGCATATGTTCACGCAATACTAAAAAAACAACACTGCAAATGAAAAAGACCCAGCTTCCTTCAGGCCAATAAGTAGCCTACCTTTCCTAGCTAAAATCATTGAGAAGGTTGTACAATGAGAACTACAGAACCACATTGACAAACATGCCCCACTCAACAACTAGCAACACAGATACAAACACCATGGAGTCGAAACTCTAATGATATCGCTCTCGGACACCCTAATAAAAGGAACAATGACCCTCAATCAAGGTTTTATTCTAGTATTCATCGATATATCATCGGCGTTCAACTCCATCCCTCACAACCTACCTCCTGAACAGACTCACATCCATATGAATCGGAGGAGTGGTCTTTAGGATGTGGGAAACGCAGCTTATGGTGCCAACAGTCAGCTGATACCTTGATTCCATGTATCAAGTGTGCAAGAGCCCTGGGTTTGAAAAAGCACAACTTCCTAATAACTCCATGGTGGTAGAATTAGCCATGTGCCAGATTAAAAGTTCCAAGATGCACTCCTTGGTGCCTCCAGGTAGGGAGGTACGCACCATGGACTGCTTTGGTAGGAAATGCTACCAGGGCTCGATGCTGGAGGCTCAGATCCAAGCATACTAGTTATTCATGGGCATGTACCCAGCAGGGGATCTTGCCAAGTTCTTGGCTAGTCTGTCAGAGTACCTTGAGTGCTTCCGGAGCCTGGTGAGCAAAACAAAGGAGTGCTCAAAGTATATCACCCGGGCGGCCTACGACTGGTTCAAGTCTGTGTCCAGGGTGGCTGCCCCCACTGCCTGGCATGGCTACAGTCCTTGGACTTTGGCCAACTTGTCTTGAACCCATTGTTCTATGTCCCATGCTGAGGAGAGAACCTCTTCAGCAAATGGAGCAACTCACCATGAACAGGTTCTCAAGAAGGACCGCTGACCCTTCCAGGAGAAAGGCATCAGGGAAGAAGTTCTTTTACCCTAAAAACAAAATGGCCTATGGTACTTACACCCTATATTATTCGTACCAGCTGCCCCAACAAAGGCAACAGGCGAAGGGTCAAGCCAGAGGCAGCAGTGCAAGCTGAAAGCCCCAAAGCCTCAACCAGCACCATAGCCCCAGCCAGGCAGAGTGTTTTGACTCCTGGCTTTGGACCATGTCTTCCCCTCCCAGCCTCCATTCCGCCACAGGTTGGGGGGCAGCTGATACACTTTGCCTGCAGTTGGCCCAGCATAACAACCAATGCCTGGGTGTTGCAAGTGGACAGTAAGAGCTACCTGCTTTGCTTCGCTCAGATCCCCCATCATCTTTCCAGGGGAGTTCCCTCTCAAGCATCACCAATGCAAACTACTCCAACTGGAGGTCCAGGCCCTCCTGGCAGAATGGGTGGCGGAACTTGTTCTACCATCCCAAAAGGACAGCGTGTCTACTCCCGCTACTTCCTGGTTCCCAAGAAAATAGACGAGTTCCAACCCATCCTGGATCTCCGCAGTCTCAGTCACTTCCTAGTGAAGAAAAAGTTCAAGATGGTATCCCGTGGAACATTGCTGCCCTACTTTCAATGGGAAGATTGGCTGTGCTCCTTGGATCTCAAAGACACCTACAAGAACATCCTCATCCACTCCCTATACTGTCAGTACTTCAGTGGAACCACTATAAGTACAGGGTTCTGCCCTTTGAATTTGCCTCTGCCTCAAGGATCTTCACAAAATGTCTGGCAGTCATTGTTGCCTTCCTCCAGATCCTGGGAATCTTTGTCTTCTCCTATTTGGAAGACTGGCTTGAGCTTTCCTTCCAGTGGACAGGACCCAATGCCTAGTCATCTTGGCAAGGGATGTCCAGCGTTGCCCAATTGTCATGGCTAGGCAGATGCTGCACCTCTACAGTCTGTTACCCCCTCAGCCCAACTTCAGATGCATCAGATGCAAGCACTCTGCATGCAGTGGCATCATGCAATTGAACATCTTTCAGACAGGATCACAGTGACTCCACCCCTCCAAGAGTCCCTGTCCTGGTGGCAGCACCCTGCTCATCTGCTTGTGGGGCTTCCAGGCCCTGCCATACCAGCAAATCCTAATGACTTATGCCTCCAAACTCAGCGGGGGGGGGGGGGGCATATCTAAATAGCCTGTCCACACTGGACTGTAGGGGAAGGCTGCCATCAGATCAACTTTCTAGAGCTTTGGGCCAGTGCCAATGCCCTCAGAGTGTTTCAGCAACAGCTCTCCCACTAGGTGGTTCTCATACAGATGGACAACCAGGTGGCCATATTCTACCTCAACAAACAGAGCAGCATGGGTTCATACCTCCTCTACTGGGAGGCAGTCCGCCTCTGGAAATTTGCAATCTCACACGGTATGCTCCTCAGAGCAGTATACCTGCCAGGGGAGCTCAACATCTTGGCAGATCACCTCAGCAGGGTCCTTCAGCCACACAAGTGGGCTCTGAACAGGCAGGTTGCCAACCGCATCTTCCAGATGTGGGGCACCCCGTCCATAGACTTCTTTACCACTCCCTGCAACATCCAGCTACTGCTGTTTTGTTCCAGAGTGCCATACCAGAATCACTTGGCTCCCAATGCTTTTCTCCTGGACTGGAGTGCGGGTCTTCTCTATGCCTACCACCAACTCCTCTAGTGATCAAGACCCTTTTCAGGTTGCAGGTCGATAGTGCTACCATGATCATAATTATGCTGCACTGGCCCATGCAACCCTGGTTTCCACTCCTGCTCTGATTGTCTCAACGGCAACTGCTCAGACTAGGCTCTGCCCCTGACCTGATCTCGCAGGACAATGGGACTCTACTTCATCCCAACCTGCCATCCTTAGTACTAATGACTTGGATGCTGAGCAGGTAATACTCGCAGAGCTCTGCTTACCACAAGACATAGAAAACATCCTCCTCGCCTCGCGTAAGGGCTCAATGAGTCGTGCTTACACCTTTAAGTGGCAAACAAGTCTCTGGACCCCTTCATCTGCTCTCTGGAGTCAGTTTTGTCTTATCTTCTGCACCTGTCAGACTGGTCTGAAGTTCAACTCAGTTGGAGTACACCTCAGTGCTGTAGTTGCTTATTATCGACCCATAACTGATCAACTCCTCTCTACTCATCCCTTAGTGGGTTGCTTTATGTGGGGCCTCCTACTCTCTTGCCCCCTCCATTAAACCAACACTGGTGTTGTGGGACCTCAATGTGGTGCTCTGACAGCTCTTTGCACCCCCATTTCACCCACTTAGCTCCTTCCCACTCAAATTCCTTAACTGGAAATTTTTCTGGTGGTGCTTACTTCTGCATGCAGTGTCAGCGAATTGCAAGCACTGGTGGCACACCCCCTGTACACCAGGTTTCATAAGAACAGGGTGGTTCTCCAAACTCACCCAAAATTCCTACCTAAGGTAGTTTCTGCCTTTCATCTCAATCAATTGGTGGTGTTACCCAAGACCTAATGCCAACAGAGCTGAGGCCTCGTTGCACACCTTGGACTGTAAGAGAGCGCTGGCTTTCTACCTGGAAAGGCCATTCCTTCCAGCTCTTTATCTCTTTTGACCCCAATAATCTGGGGGTGTCTGGTGTCGAAACGCACCTTGTCCATTTGGGTGGCGGAGTGCATCTCCTTCACTTACGCTCAGGCTGGGCTGACATTCAAATGTCATGTCACAGCTCACAATGTCTGAGCAATGGCCACTTCGGTGGTCAACTTGCACCTGGTCTGCACAGCAGAGATCTGTAGGCCTGCTACGTGGTCTTCAGTTTGCACCTTCACAGCCCATTACTGTCTGGATGGAGATTCCTGGCATGACAGCAACTTCAGGACAGCAACTTCAGTCAAGCCATACTCTGGCATCTCTTTGGGAATTGAAGCAACTCCTTCCCACCAGCCTTTCTGTCTGTCCAGGCTACCGTAGAGTCAATCTGATTTTGATGTCCCTGCTGGACACTGGCTCTTGGAACCTCTCGGTGATTGCTCATGCTGTTTGTTCTCTGTTTATTTTTCTGGTTTCCCTCTTGGGCCTTTTACAGGTTTTTTCGGTAGCCTATAGGGAGTCACATGTGAGAACTGATTTCCTGCTTGATGCTGGAGAAAGCATAGTTACCTGTAACAGGTGTTCTCCAGGATCAGCAGGAATCAGTCCTCACTACCCTCCCTCCTTCCCATGGAGTTTTTCTTTTTTGGCTTAATTAAGCTATGTCATCCTACTGAGGTGAAGATAGCTCCTTTGGGTGGGAAGGCCGGCACGCATGCATGAAGCACCTTCCAAAGCTTCCTATGGAAGCTGGGAAGCGTTCCTGCGTGGGCTCCATCAGTAACATTGCCCATATGTGAGGACTGATTCTTGCTGATCCTGGAGAAAGGAGAGCCTCTCCTGCTCACTGCATCACGTGATTTCTCCACTTCATTATTTTATAGAGCTCTATCATATTTCCATTCAGCTGTCTTGTCTCCAAGTGGAAGAGCCCTAACCTTCTAAGCCTTTCCTCATACTGGTATTCTTACATCCCCTTTATCATTTTGGTTGCTCTTCTCTACTTTTTCTTATTCTGCTATATCTTTTTTTCAGATGTGGCCACAGAATGGTACACAATGCTTCAGATGCAATCACACTATGGAGCGATATAGAAGCATTGTGATATCCTTTGTTTTATTCTCCATTCTTTTCCTTAAAATTCATATAATTTTATTAGCTTTCTTGGCTGCCGCTGCATGCTGAGCAGAGGATTTCAATGTATTATCTACAATGATGCTTAGATTCTTTTCCTGGGTGCTGACTTCCATCATGTAGCTTTTGTTTGAGCAGTTCTTTCCTAGGTGCATAACTTTCCACTTGTTCACATTAAATTCCATCTGCGATTTGGATACTCAGTCTCCCAATTTCTCAGTCCTCTTGCACAATCCTCCTGATTTAACAACTTTGATTAATTTTGTGTCATCCGTAAATCTGATTACCTCACTCATTCCCATTTCCAGGTCATTTATGAATATGTTAAAATGCAGTGAGTCCAGTACAGGTCCCTGGGATACTCCACCTTATTTGATTGAGAAAATAGACCATTTATCCCTACTCTCTGTTTTCTCATTTTAACCAGTTACCAGTTCACAAAAGGACACGGCCTTTTATCCCATGACGTTTTAATTTCCTCAAGTCTCAGGAGGGACCTTGTCAAAGGTTTTCTGAAAATCCAGATACACTATGGGGCTTATTTTAGAAGCCTTATTTGTGATTTCAGTGTATAATCAGGGCTTTACATGTGGAAATTGCATCCATATGCAAATGCCCATTTTAGAAAGGGTCCAGTTTACATGTGACTGTTCTTATGCATGAGTGTTGTCTGGTTGTGCCAGAGTAGGATAGAAATATACACATTTCCCATTTCAAGTTGGGGCATGCACAAGTAAGACAATTTGTCTATATGTGGCTTTACACCTGCTCCATAACATGAATGGGACTTAAAAAGTACACCTTTTGGCTATCCCTTTACAGGCAGTATTAAGAGGACATTACCCTTATTCCCCTAATGCTTATTTCTCGCCCTGAATTGAAATGGGATCAAGATAGGGTTCTCTGTATTTAAGAGTGTCTGCACATCCAGGTTTGTAAAATGGCCCGGATACATATATAAGTGCTGTTATTTGCACGTACTCCTTGTTAAATGCCAGCACTTGCATGTGGAAGTTGCCAGCCCTCCCCCAGTCACTTGTCCCATGTGTAAATTTTCAAAATGGCTCCACCCACTGCACATGGGTGTATATTTTAAAAACAGCTCTATGCTTAGCACAGTTTTTCCTAAAACACCATAAAAAGGATTACATCCTGAACTTGATATCTCAATTTTAATTTCCACATCCTATATAAAATGTGCCTTCACATAAACCAGCTCACCATTATCTATCCTATTTATTTAAACCTTCATAAAATGTAGCAGATTGGTGAAGCAAGATTTCCCTTGGTTACATCCATTTTGACTTTGTCCTTTTAAACCTTAACTATCTATATGTTAAGTAATTTTGTTCTTTATAATGTTTTCTACCATTTTGCCCAGCATTGATGTCAGGCTCACTGCTCTGTAGTTATTCTGGATTACCCTTGGAACCCTTTTTAAAAATTGATGTTACTTTGAGTCACTCTTCAGTCTTCAGGTACTATAGACAATTTTAATGATAGTTTGCAGCTGTATTTATTTATTTATTTATTTATTACATTTTCTTTTATACCGCGCTATTTAAGATCAGTGCGGTTTACAATAAAACATTGAATCTACACATCTCAGTTTAGTGATTTGTGCTTACAATAAACAGGTAAAAATAACTCGGATGTACAATGAACAAGTTTCTTAACAGGGAGAACAGGGAGAACAATAACTATATACATGGTTACGTGCACAGCACGAGCTTCTCAGAGTAAGTTAATTATGGAGGCGGTTAAGGTGTGGTTGCAGGTATTCAGACTAGGAGTGTATGATGTATGGGCTTGAGGAGCTACCATGAGGTGTGGAAGTAGGTGACTGTGGAGGGGGGGCTGCGGCATTGTAGTAAAGGAGAAAAAGGTGATGCTTCAGTTCCTTCTTGAATTGGGAGAGATCGCTGATGGTTCTGATAGGCGCCGGGAGTGCGTTCCAGCAAGATGGTGCAAAAAAGGCAAAGGCTCTAGATCTGGTAGCTTGAGAGCACTTAGTACTTGCCTTAGGTAGAATGAGGGTGTTTGCAGCATTCGATCTCCTTAGCCGGTTAGGAGGTGTGATGGATACTAGGTCGGTGATAGCAGTAGCCGGGAATTTCTTGATGGCTTTATGGGTCATTGTTAGAACCTTGTAGGAGATCCTGGCCTGTATGGGCAGCCAGTGCAACTGTTTTAGTATTGGAGTGATGTGGGATCTTCTGGAAGCTCCATGAAGGATTCTTGCAGCAGAATTCATAGCAAGTTGTAAGGGGTTGGTCGTATTCTTTGGTAGGCCATGTAATATCGCATTAGCATAGTCAAGGTGGGGCATTATTAGGGCCTGAAAAACAGTTCGGAAGTCTTCAGGTTCTAACAGCTGACGAAGATGGCGAAGGGACCGGATTTTGTGATAGACAGATTTTGTTATGTTATTGATGTGAGCCTTCATATTAAGCTGCTGATCAAGTATAACTCCGAGGTATCTTACTGTAGTCTTGCATGTGAGCTCTGCGTCCCGAACTTTGATGGATAGAGGTGGGATAAAAGCCGGGTTCCTGGTGACGAAGAGGGCTTCGGTCTTTTTGAAGTTTAATTTAAGCCTTTGTGCGTCTATCCAGTCGGTGACTGCATCAAAGCATTTGATTAGGGGAGAGAGGTCAAGATGCTCAGTCGAGATTGGCATGTACATCAAGACATCGTCGGCGTAGACAAGGCAGTTGATGTTAAATGAGTGGATAAGATCACAGATGGGTTGCATGTAAATGTTGAATAGTAAGGCCGATAAGGAGGAGCCTTGCGGGACACCTTTAGTTTGAAGGAAGGGGTCAGAGGTGGAAGGACCAGAACGTACATGTTGCCAACGGTCTGTGAGATAAGACGCGCACCAAGATAGAGCTGAGCCGTGAACTCCCTTATCTCTGAGGCGATGAAGGAGAATTTCGTGGTCTACTGTATCAAAGGCAGCGGCAATGTCCATGAATATTAGAACAAAGCCTTGTCTGATGTTATCCAACCCTATGGAAAGGGTGTTGAAAAGGGTTGTCAGTAGCGTTTCCACACCATGTGCTTCCCGGAATCCATGCTGGCAGGGATGAAGGGGTGCGTTGGAATCTATATGATCCTGTAATTGACGTTGTATTAATTTGTAATTTCATTTTTTAGTTCTTTCAGCATCCTGGTATGTATGCCATCCAGTCCAGGGGATTTGCTACTTCTTAGTTTGTGAAATTGCCCTATTACATCTTTCAGGTTCACAGATTTGTTTGTCCCTCCGATTCATCACCTTTAAATATCTTTTCTAGCATAGGTATCTTCTCTACATCATCTTTGCATATAACTTGCTAGTGCTTATGCTGTTGTTTTTCTTCATTCAGATCCTGTTTCCATTTTTTTTAAAGATGTTTTTTTGACTATAATGACCTCTCCCCTTACCTTTAAACCAGGCTGGCAGTTATTTGGCCTTCCCTTCACCTTTTTAAAGTGTAAAATACATTTGGTCCGGGCTTCCAAGATGGTATTCTAAGACAATGTCTAGGCCTGATGTACCTGGGATAGAAGACTATAACTTTACTTTCCATATTCTGTAAAGTTTCCATAACCATGACCTGAGAGATCACAAATTGCTGCTTAAGGTTTCTCACAAATTCCTTAGTTCTCAGCACAGTTAAGGTAGCCTGTGGCCTAGGATTCCTCACTTTGCTACCAGTACAACCTTTACCATAGTTTCAGCACTGGTGGTCCTTGTAATCTTAGCCAAATCACTTCACCCTCCATTGTCTTAAGCTCTCTGGGGACAGGAAAATACCTACTGTACCTGAATGTAACTCGCCTTGAACTGTCTGAGAAAGGAGTGAGTTAAACTTCCAGTCTTTAAGGAATCTCTCAAGTAGACCTTTGTACAAGCACAAAAAAGACAAAGCAGCTCTTGCTCAGTATGCCTATCCTTGTATTAACTAGCAAGAGATAACCCTAGCCATATCTTGGTCTTGATCTCTCCTCTCCTTCCCATCCTGCTCATAGCAAAGATGTTCTCCAGGACCAAGCAGGAAGTCAATCCTCACATATCAGTGACATTGGCACCGATGGAGCCCAAATGGTAACCTCTCCCCAGCTTTCAAAGAAAGTCTTTGGGAGATATACCATACATGTGTGGTCTCCTTCCCACCTAAGGGTGCCATCTTGCCTCAATCTCTTTTTTTCCACGAATCCCATCAGAGGTGTGTTTGTCTCCCCCAGAAAAAGTTGATTTTTCTGCTATATTTTGTCTTTCTTTCTCCAGTTGCATACTGATTATTTATTTATTTATTAACATTTTTTATATACCGCACTATTCATTATCAGTGTGGTTTACATGGAACAAGAAAACTTCAGACAAGTTACATTTATCTGGTTATTACATATAACAGGAAAATTAATTGGATAACAGGAGCAACTATTTACAACAAAACAACAACAACAAGAAGAGCAACTATTTACATACAAGTGTCATATTGTCTGAAAAGTGTACTATTAATCTGGTAAAGTAGTGTAATGTGTTGTTGAGTCAGGGAAGATTATGTGGTCGGAAGGTAATTATTGCTATTTGGGTGTAACTGTATTTCTTTGTTCTCTGGGAAGTATTTGAGGAAAAGGTGATGTTTCAGGGCCTTCTTGGACTGGATGAGATCAGAGATGGCCCTAATGTGTGCTGGAAGGGTGTTCCAAAGTTTTGGAGCACATAAACTGAAGGCTCGGCTTGCTGTTGTAGAGTTGTATCTTAAAATTTCCTTTGGTACAATTAGCATATTGTCTTTCATCTCCCAATTCCGCTTGTCTCCGGTGTTGTGTTTTTTGGATTCCTTTTCTCTTTTTTCCCTTTGGGGTTCTTTTCCCCGGTGTATAGGTTTTAGCACCCTTTCTGGCCAGACTTAGAGAGTTTGACCTTGCAGGGACTGTCTCCCCTGCCCTGGCCTCAGTCAGTGGCTTCAAGCTGTGCGACTGCTGCGTTCATAATATGTCATGCACAGATCCGCATGATTGTTGTCTTTGGTATCTCAGGCTGCATCATGATGCCTTGGTGTGTGGTCTCTGCCAGCAGATGACCCCCAAGGCCCTCCGAGGCCACAAGAAGCAGCACAAGTCGGTTTTTCATAAGACTGACTCAGGCCCGGAGATATCTATGGGGTCAGCGCCTTCAAGGGCCATTGCGGAGGCTCCCTCCTCACTCAGTGACCATGCTGCCTTTGAGCCTCGAGGACACGGAGCACTGAGCCGGAGCTCCCTCAAGGAGGGATGCCTCTCGAAGAGCCTGACATTGTTGGTCACCTCCTCAAGTGATGAGTCTGGGACTATGGGGAAGTCCCACGGCACCTTGCCTCGGAGCCCTCGACACAAGGCTGAGTGTGATGGCTGTAAGTGGCCCTCCAAGTTGCCCTGGCAGAAGAAAGTGCAGTCAGCATCCAAGGATTGATCTTGGTCCTCTGAGGCCATCCTCATCAAGGACACTCCTTTGATGGCGCCAGGACTGAAGGCCTCTGTATCCATCTGGTGGCTGCAGTGCCATGATCTACCAGCTCCCGATTGGTGTCCAGCACAGGGAGCAGCAAGGAAACCCCTCCTGCTCTCTGCACTGAAAGCCAATCAGGGCTGCCACCCAGGACTTTAAATCACAGCGTTCTCTGAGGCGCAAATCTAGCAGCCATCACCATCTACCAGCTCCCGATCAACATCCAGGACAGGGAGCAGCAAGGAAACCCCTCCTGCTCCCTGCACTGAAAGTCAATCAGGGCCACCACCCAGAACTATAAATCACAGCATGCTCTGAGGCACAAATCCAGCAGCTGCCACCATCTACCAGCTCCTGATCGGCGTCCAGCACAGGAAGCAGCAAGGAAACTCCTCCTGCTCCATGCACCGAAGGACAATCAGGGCCACCATCCAGGACTTTAAATCACAGCATGCTCCAATGCACACCTGCACCTTAGACAGGGCACTTGGGCACTCATCTATAAAGAAAAAAATCTGTCTATAAGCAAAAATGAGAAACATCTACATAGCTCGACAAAACAACACAGCCGCTCACTCCAGATGGACTATATTGTGAGTTTTCTCTCTTAACTGTCCAATACATAGATAATCAGCATTAAAATTATCTGCACATCTCACATAGATACTAGTGACGATTAATAATACAGCTCACTGCTCAGTTGCATAATCTGCAATTTATGCTTCCTTTCCTGAACTATTGTTGTACAATTTCTGAATCATCTCTCATTATACACTTATGCTCTATACACAAAATATAGACACACACCAGTACAAACATGAAATTACTCCTCACTATTAGTCTCCTACTTATTCTGGCAACAATAAGCAATACACGCCAAACACAATATCCAATTTATCAAATACCTATCTTACCTCGCCATTATAGAAACATTCAATCTTATGCTTATTACACCACACTTTCCATATCCCCAACACAGACTTATTTCTATTATACCCACACAGAATCTCTCTAAAAATGTCACCAATCATACCACCCACCCTATGAAAATAACACTACTGAACTCCACCATCAGGAGGAAAATTCCAGTAATCATAGATCTCATAAATGACAAACCCAGTATTTTATGCCTTACAGAAATTTGGCTGTCAACTGCAGATACAGTCACTATTAACCAACTAACAATCCCCAATTACAATTTATTCCACTGCCCAAGAGCTGGCAAATGGGGAGGGGGCATCCTCATTTTAGCCTGAAAAGACCTTGGCTTCTCACTCCACTTGAGCAAAAACATTGAAAACATGGATATGATCATCATTGAGAATACACTAATTTTGGTATGTTTATTTTATAGACCACCCTCCCTCAGTCCAGACCACCTTCCCTATATTCTTGAAACTACCTGCATCTCAACATCAAACACCACATTATCCTTGGTGACTTTAACATGCCTTTCTCCAACTTACACACACATCACACATTTCTTAAATGCTGTGCAAGACCTAGGGTTCCAACAAACTGTCCAATCATCCAGCCACAGAAAAGGAAACCCTTAGACCTCATATTCCTGCCCTTCCTTATTTTACAAGACGAGCAATACTCTTTCCCCCTAAGGTGCTTCCCCTTCCATGGACTGATCATTTTCAATTGGACTTTGCCATCCCTATCATGCTCACACACCTCAAAACCAACTAATCATCTTGCTGAATAAACAGGTTCAAAACATTAAACAAGGAAGCATTTCTCAAAGATACCATCCCATGCATAAACACTAAAAGCTCAAATCTAGATGATACCATCACCAGTTTGAACACTAATATTTTGAAAGCAGCGCAATCCAATATAACACAGTACAAGAATAGACACAAGGAAATCAAAAACTGGTACACCATCAAGAAAACTTAAACAAAAGCTAAGAAAACTTGAGCACAAATGTAGAGCCCACAAGAAATGACACTGATAACCGATCATACATGACTATGCTTAAAACATACAAGGACGCTATAAATAGCAGAAAAAAAGGAGCATCACTCGAACCTTCTACTCTGTGCCCTCAATACACCAAGATCTATTTTCCGTAGTTAAATCTCTCACAGAAATGCCCAACCTTGAGACGGACAACATCCCCATAAAACCACAAGATCTAGCCAGCTATTGCATAGATAAGCTCTACCTCTGCATATTTCTGTTACTCCCATTAATCCTCACTGCTCAAATCCTAATGAAATTATACACAACAATCAAACCACCTGGACTACTTTTTCCCATATTGACATTAAACAACTTAAAAATATAATTACAAACGCTACCACTTCCTCATCAGATTCCTGTCCAGTCAGCTGGCTAAAAATCACAAAAGATGCCCCCCCCCCCCCCCATTATTTATTTATTTATATACCACGCTCTTTAGAATCAGTGAAGTTTACATGTATACTAACAGGTACTTTTTATTCCCTTGTACCCGAAGGGCTCACAATCTAAGTGTACCTGACCGATTCCTAGAGATAGTTAGCCAATCCTTAGACACTGCACAAATGCCCTCTGCATTAAAACATGCATTCATAAGACCAATTCTCAAACCTAATGCTATAGACAAAACACACTCAAACATATTGACCTATATTTAGTCTGCCCTTTTTAGCAAAAATAATTGAAAAAACTGTACAAATACAGCTACAAGACTTTATTGACTTAAACGCCCCACTTGATGAACAGCAACACAGCTTTAGGCCATCCCACGGTATTGAGACGCTCATGTTATCTCTCATGAACAATCTCCTCTGTGGTTCAAACATTAAGCAAGGATACATGCTTGTGTTTCTTGACATCGCTGCTGCTTTTGATAGCATTAGCCATAAAATACTAATTTCCAGATTGCAACACATTGGTCTCCAAGGAATGGTATTACAATGGTTTAAATCATACCTTGCAAATCGGACCCAACAAGTAAAGATAGGCACAAATTATTCCACAATCTTCACACAGTCTCAGGGTGTCCCACAAGCTCCTCACTCTCTGCCATACTATTTAACCTTTACCTGAAACCCATATGTGACATCTTTAGAAAACACGAAGCATTCTATCATCTCTATGCAGATGACATTATATTCTACGACCCCATTGACACATCTGACCCTTTCTGCTACCAAATACAGGTATGTGTCTCAGATATATCTGATTGGTTCCTTTCCATCAACTTAAAAATTAATTTAAAAAAAAACAGAAGTACTCTACATTACACGTAACCAGAACTTTAACCCCCCTGACAAAATCCACATACAGTACTGAGCTGGAAGTAAAACAGGAAGTCAGATATTTAGGAATTATTCTTGATCAATCATTAACAATGATCTCACACATACAATCCATCTCCAAGATCATTTACTTCAAATTAAAAATGATTCAACATATCAGACCACTCCTGGAAAGCCATGATTTCTGCACAGTCCTGCAAGCCCTTATAAGTTCACACTTTGATTATTGTAATAGCATCCTTCAAGGTCTACCCAAAAAAAACCCCACCCAGCAACTTCAAATGACTCAAAACCTAGCAGCCCGCATAATAATCAATGCCCACTACAATGATCACATCACCCCTTTGCTATATAACCTCCACTGACTTCCCATTACAACCAGAACCAAATACAAATATATAATGATAGCAGTTAAGCTATACAACAAAATCTATCCCTCCTATCTATCCTCCAGATTACACTAGAGTTTAAAAAACGGCTCTCAAAATATGTTAACCATACCTACACACATACGTAGCACCAACAAAACTACCAGCTCCAGGGCATTCACCTATGTCACCCCTATTCTTTAGCCATCAAAGATCATCTAACTTTTTGCAAAAAATTCATAACCATCTAATACTATGGTCTTACTACCCCAGATCAACAATCACAAACAACTTAGCTCTGCACCTACTCAACATAGCCACCACAAGCCATTATAAAACTTAAAATCCCCCACAAGCCCCTCGATACCAAGATGCACACTGTTCAGACAATACTACTTATCTCACCATCACTTATTGTAAATAAGTTACTAAGTTGATACAATGTTTCGTACTTTGCTACGCAACATGTTATTTGTACATAAGTTCATAAATGTTATAATGTAACCTGTTTGTGTTTCCTTGTAAACTGCCACTGATCTATGGAAGTGGCGGTATATAAAAGCTTATAAATAAATAAATCAGGCATCGAGGCCAGGATGGCGGCTATAGAACGCAGTCTATCTGCCTTCATGGCCCAGCAGTGGGTTCTGGTTCCTCTGGGTCATCAATCCTGACCACTAGCCACATAGAGGGCCTCCCCGGAGGTGGAGCCAGTCCTCGAGTGCCACTGGCCTTGAGACCTCTCTCGGGGCCTGGTCCTGGTTGAGGCCGAAGACTTCCTTGCACAGCGCACCCGACTTGGGGCACCGGGGCCATCAGGGCTGGGGCTCTAGCCTGAGGCCCAGAGAACCTTTGAAGTCTACTCAGACTGAGGATGATGAGTCCCCGGACACCAAGCTCCACAGGGATGTGCCCTCAGACCCTTCCCCTCCAGAGACCTGGCACCAGTCCCCACCCAAAGACCTGGACTTCAGGAGGGACATGGCGAAGGCCCTTGTTTTCACCACCGAGACTGAGGAGGAGCCTTGGGCAGAGGACCTCAAGATTCTCCAGTATGAGGCTCCTTCAATACGAGGCCCTCACGATGTCTGGCCCTCCTATCCTGGAGTGGCTGCTCTTCCGAATGTGGGAGACCCCGGCCTTGGTTCCCATCATGAGTAGGCAGCTGGACTCGATGTTTCAGGTCTGCCAGAACCCTGGCTTCCAAAAAGCTTAACTGCCCCATAACTCCATTGTGGTGGAGTCGGCCATGTGAAGGCTTGAGAGCCAGAAAATGCACTCCTCAGGTAGGGAGGCCTGCTCCGTGGATGCCCTGGTCATGAAATGCTTCCAGGGCTTGGTGCTCATCAGCCGGATCCAGGCCTACCGAGCTGTACATGGGCATGTATTTGTGGGACACAGTGAAGGAACTCAAAAGGTTTGCGGCTGGTCTCTCTGAGGAATCTCTTCGGAATCTCTTCAGCCATTCCAGACCCTGTTCTCCATGGTCAGGGAATGCTCCAAGTTTGACTCGTATGGCCTATGACAGCTTCAAGTCGGTGGCTAGAGTAGCAGCGGTGGGCATTGGTGCCCACTGCCATACCTGGCTACACTCTTCCAACCTGGAACAATGGGTACAGGACAAGTTGGTTGGTGTCCCTTGCCGGGGAAAGAACCTCTTCAGCAAACCCATGATAGAAAAGGCCGCCAAGCTGGAGTCAGAGTTCATGACCAGAACCAGTCTCTCCAAGAAGACTGTTGATTCTTCTCGACAGAAGGCTTTGAGTAAAAAGCCCTTCTACCCAAAAAAGAAAGAGGCTTACAGAAACTATCCTCAGCACTCGGCCTTCCCAGCAGGCCAAGGAACAAGGGCATGGCCCTCATAAACCTAAGGCCCCCAAACCTCAGTCCATGCCTCCAGTGCAACCTGGGGGGGAAGGGGGAGTTTGACTGCTGGGGCATAGCCTCTCTTCTCCCAGGAGGGCCTGCTCTGTAGCACACAGGGGCGTTTGGTGTTTTTTGCCGACTGCTGGCCTGTCATCACCACAGATGGATGGGCCTTGCAAGAGGCGCAGAAGGTGTACCTCCTCCACCTCCAGCAGATGCCCCCGTCATTCTTTCCATGAGAGCTCCCAGTGCATCCCCTTCACTGGGAACTGCATCAGCAGGAACTCGCAAACCTCCTGGCAGACAGGGTGGGAGAACCTGTTTCCCTCAAACTCGGAGTCAAAGGGGGGCGGAGCCGGGCACCGAACGAGATGGCAGCGTAGAGTTTTCGCTCCAGAGGGCTTGAAGAGAATCCTGTCCAGCATACTACTATTTGTAGCGAGAAGCAGAGGATTCGGAGTGCGATAGCCTGGAGGAATGTCCGGGCCTAAACCAACGTGACTGGACTTCCCCACAGTGCAGAATAATAGCGCGAAGAGGTCGAAGACGGAGCCTCCTTCCCCACAAAAGATGGCGCCCACTCGAGAACCGGAGGCCTTACAAGAGTTGCTCTCTGAGGTGCGTGCAATCAGAGAGATGGTCCGATCGAATGGCAAGGCTCTGTCAGCTGTTCAAGATGATATTGGGGTGATGAGAGCTTCTATGGAGGCACTTACCTTAAGGCAGGATAAGGTAGAGAAAGTGCTTGGCGTCTATGAAGAACAACTTCGTCTCATCGACAGACAGGCGAAACAAATTAAAACTCTACAAAAAGATCAGGAGGATGGGAATAATAGAGCACGAAGGAACAACGTACGGATCGTTGGTATTCCTGAAGGGGCTGAAGGCAAAGACATTTTTGCGTTTCTGATGAAAATAATTCCGCAAGTTTTAACTATAACATTTGCGCTCCCCTTTGAGAAAGCGTGCACATAGGGTTCCTTCGCAGCCTCAACTTAACAACAAGCAAGTGAGGCCTGTTATCCTCAAGATCCTCCGTTCCCAGCAGGTAATGCGAATCATGGAGGCTTCACGCTCATGTTCCCCGATAGAATTTGAGGGGAACAGGCTGTTCTTTTTTCCTGACTTTGCCAAACAGTGGACTGGCGGAAAGCATTGCTAGTTCTGAGGCCTCGGTTGCAACAACTGCAAGCAAGGTTTGGTCTGCTGTATCCGGCTCGGATGAGAGTGACTTTGCACAATCAGACCAAGACTTTTGAGGACCTGGAGGTTCTAGCTGCATACTTAGAGGAAAAAGAACTGATGCAGATGCGCTGATTTAACAATGAGGGGATTGCAATAACCCTTGCTGTCTTGTTCAGTGGATACGCACCCCTTGTTTATTGTGGAGAGGCCGTTGCTTCAGGACAAATATTATTTGGTTTTAGTTGGTGTTTAAAGGTTAAACTTTAAAAGAAAGGGCTGAGAAATGTTTGGAGCACCATGATGCATAATGTTGGCATAATTGTGGAAAGGCGGGGGAAGTGGGGGGAGTCGAGGTTTAGGCATTTTAGTAGCTAGATCTAAGTTCAGGTATTGGTATGTTGGGGGAACTTTTTTTCGATATTGGCCCTCTGTGCCCATCTTGTTTTCCCTGGGCTTTCCCATTAATTTTGTAAAGAGGGTTTCCCCTCCGGTGTTCACAGCAGCCTTATTGGAGTTTAAGTTAAGTTGGGCAGTGCCTCCGGGTGGTTCTTGTACTAGTCTACGGGACACATTGTGTGAAATGATAACAATGTGGAGCAGGGCAGGCAATGCGAGATGTGCGCAAAACAATGCTGTGGCTTGGGTCCAGTTCATAGCAGGACTGTTAGGCAACAATCATGGGGACCATTAAGATACTCTCCCTAAACGTTAAGGGGATTAATAACCCCATCAAGCGTAAGAACCAATCCGGGCTCGCCCGGCCGCTTAAACCAAAAAGAGATCGCGATTATGGTATAAATTGTAAATAGTTACCCCTGTTATCCAAGTTGTATTACCTGTTCAACTGTAAACACAAAGTACCATCGGAAATGTGTAAATTCATTGTTCATTGTAAACCGCGCTGATGCTGAATAGCACGGTATAGAAGAGACTATAAATAAATAAATAAATAAAAGAAGAAAATAATTCTATATGGGAGCCAAGAAAAAGTTGATGTTTTGTTTCTCCAAGGAACACGTTTAAACACTATAGAATCTCTGAAACTCAGTATCAAACCCTTTACGTTAGTAGCATACTCAGCAGCCATTCATAAGCGAAATGGCGTAGCCATTTTGGTACGGAAGCCACTTATCCCTGGGGTGCTTCAAACATGGAAGGCAGATGGACCAAAGTTCTTTTAAGGGTTGGGGGGACAGAGGTAGCATGTATCAATGTCTACGCACCTAATATAGATAGTCCAAACTTCTTCAACTCCCTAGCAGAAGAGATTATGGCTACATTGCCAACCTCAATAATTTTGGGAGGGGATTTCAACCTGGTGATGGACGCATTAATTGATAGGTCTCCCCCTAAGGCAGCGAAGCCGTCCAAGGTGCAGGTAATCCTCCATTCATTGCTGCAGGATGCTGGGTTAGTCGATATCTGGAGGCTTCAGCACTCGACGGGCCGAGACTTTACTTTTTTTCTTCCCCGCACAAGTCCTCTTCACGAATTGATCTGTTATTGATATCAAAGGCACTGATTTCAAAAGTCATAGAATCAAACATTCATGCGATCCATATCTCGGATCACACAGCCATAT
Source organism: Ichthyophis bannanicus (assembly GCA_033557465.1). NCBI lineage: Eukaryota > Metazoa > Chordata > Amphibia > Gymnophiona > Ichthyophiidae > Ichthyophis > Ichthyophis bannanicus. Next base: position 320,624,752 of record CM066032.1, read on the forward strand.
CCATATCAATTAGGGTGGACGCTCATGACCCCCCCCCCCCCTCTGTGAGATGGTTTTTTGATAGATCTCTCCTAGATAAGGAGGATTTTAGGTTGAAAATCCAGGCCGCTATAGTGGAATACTTCCAGCTCAATAGGCTACAGGACACGGAAGGCTGGGCTTGGTGGGAAGGATTTAAGGCGTACATCAGAGCGGTTATAACAACCTATAGTATTAATCAGGCAAGAAGGGCCAAGGAGCAACTCAGGGGCCTAGACACACAAATAAAGGTGGGCGAGCGCATCCTTATCCGGTGCTCGGACCCCTGCATACTGTTGCGACTGCAGCAACTGAGATATAAGTACAACCAGCTTTTATCAAATGAGGCCTCGCGTAGCATAAAAGCGCAGAATGGAGTTTATTATTGGGAAAGTTATAAAGCTGTGAAATTACTAGCCAATGCTTTGCAGGCTCGGATCTTGGCCATTCGGGATCTTCAAAGTCAGAATCTCCTAGTCTCAGATGCTGCAATAGCTGAGGCTTTTAGATCCTTTTATAGGAATCTCTATTCCTCTGAGGTAGATTTTGCGAAAGAGGAGTTTGCAGCTTTGTTAGTTGAGACTCAGAGACCCACTCTGGAGAGAGAAGTTGCTGATAGGTTGGATAGTAAGAGAAATACACCAAGCTATTGATTCTTTGGCAAGGGAGAAAGCATCTGGTCCTGATGGACTCCCCATAGAATTTTTTTAAAACCTTCACCGCAGAACTAGCCCCGCAGCTCCAGTTATACTTCCAGGCCCTAACGCAAGAGTCGGCTCAACTTGGAGCTTTTGCGGCAGCAAATATAATTGTGCTGGAGAAAGCAGGAAGAGACCCTCAGTTGGTGAGCAATTACCATCCCATATCACTGTTAAACTCAGACTACAAAATATATGTGATGGTTTTGGCTCGTCGGGTCTCTGAAGTGGCTCCTAGGCTGATTCATCCTGACCAATGTGGGTTCGTGGAAGGCAGGTCAACGGCCAATAATGCAAGACTGCTGTGTCATATTCTTGTAGGGGCCGAACAGGTGAGTCATCCTATCATTGGTCTATCTCTTGAAACGGAGAAAGCGTTTGACCACTTAGAATGGCCTTTTATGTTCGCAGTTCTGGACTGGTTTGGTTTTGGAAAGGGCTTTGTGAATCTACTTAAAGTGATGTACACCCACCCCACTGCCACTATTTGTGTAAATAACATTCAGTCGATGGGCATGGAGCTTGGCCGTGGCACCCGGCAAGGATGTCCCTTATCCCCGCTACTATTCAACCTCGCACTGGAACCTCTTGCCCTACTAATCAGACAAAACCCGAACATTCAGGGCATCTCTGTTGCTGGGTTGGAAGTCAAGCTATTGGCATACGCCGATGACTTGCTACTATTTTCCACCCCAAAATCATTGTCACAGATTTAGTCTTATTGATCAGTACTCCCGCTTGTCAGGATACAAGATAAACTGGTCAAAATCTACTGCTTTCCCATTAAACTCGGTCATGAAAAAAAGCGACCTAGAGCATTTCTCTTTCGTCTGGGAATCTAAAATGGTCAAATATCTGGGAGTTCAATACTGTTACCCGCTGGATGAGACAATTAAATTTAACTCAGAGATGCTACTAGCTCAAATCCAGGCTTTGACTAGTAAGTGGTCCCCCTTGGCCTTGTCGTGGTGGGGGCGGCTAGAGTTGATAAAGATGACCTTTACCCCGAAGATCAATTATTTATTTATTTATTTATTTAGACAGTTTTGTATACCACCTTATCCTTCAATCAAAGTGGTCACAACACAATTGGGGGATACATTTAACACGAGGGGATATGAGACACATACACTAATACTTACAGGGAACATGGGCAGTGGAGGGTTAAGTGGCTTGCCCAAGACCACAAGGAGCACCTGTGGGACTAGAAACCCCAGTCCTTCCGGCCCAAGATTGCTGTCCTCTAGTGGGATTTGAACCACCGACCTTCCGGCCTGTGGTACCTTGCCCCAACCACTAGGCCACTTCTCCCTCCCTCTTGAGATGCTTCCATGCTACCTTCCCAGGCATACCTATAGCCAGATTGAGGGGCTGCTAAGTCAATACCTATGGAACAACAAAGCCCCCAGAATCGCTTTGAAAAAATTGAAGGCTAGGAAAGAGGAGGGAGGGATTAATTTCCCTGATTTTTGGTCCTACCATACTGCCTTTTAACTTAAACAGGGCTCCAGGTGGATGGAGCAGGTAACAGAACAAAGCCCAACTTGGTTGGCTTTGGAACAGAAACTAACCACCCCCATTCCCAGTATACTCTTGCCCAGCATGCTATGCCCAAGCAAGGCTGTCCCCGTAGTGATCTGTGATACACAGAGGGCTTTCCTAACTCTGCAGCACTCCTTGCAATATGACAAGGTTGTTTCTGAATCCACCCCCTTGTGGTACAACCCATTATTTAAAATACAGCGAGAGGTGTTCGCTTGGCATTGGTGGTACTTGCGGGGCATCTGGAAGTTAGGTCATCTTGTGGAAAAGGGAGGGTGGAAGACTTTTGACAGATTGCAGCAGGAATTTAACCTTCCAGGGACACTTTACTTCCAATGGCTAAAAATTAGACACTGTGTTGGGAAAGCAGGGGTGGATATCAAGCGATTGGGAAAAGAGAACCACATAGACTCCTTGATTCAGCAGGTTACGCAAATGGCTGGGGTAGCGTCCCGCTACTATAAAATATTGCACCAAAATGTTTCCCCTCAAATAAGTGGGTTACAACATGTTTGTAAGCATGACACAGAGACGGCTGTCTCCACATTGAAATGGGGAAAATATTGGACAAAGTCGGTCAGGGTGTCTAAAGCGGCCTCTATCACCCAATCGCTTTTCTTTTTTGCTCATAGGGCTTACTGCACACCAGTCCAAATGGCTAAGTGGGACAAAGCTTCCAGCAGCAATTGTTGGTCTTGTCAAAAGTTAATAGGCACTCTAGAACATATAATGTTCAGCTGCCCCTGCATCCAGAGTTTTTGGTTGCAAATATGGGATTGGATACAATTAATTTTAAGCTTCAAAGCTCCCCTTTCTTGGGCTATAGTAGTATTTCAATCTTGTGTTGAGATCCCTTCTCTTGAAAAGGACTGTCACTTTTTACTAGACTTTATGGTTGGAGTGGCGGTACACATGATTGTTAAGAACTGGAAACACACTTATGATGTAAACCGGCTAGCATGGTGGAATCTTATATGTATGTATAGTAAATATGAACAAATGCCCAGAAAAGGTATGTCAACAGATGTGTCTAAGCATGTGAAATGGAAGGCTCTAAATGAGTTTGTTGCACATGCTCGGTGATCGGGTTTGGAGAAATACCATAGTCCCACAACCCGTCACCGCTGCCAGAAGGCTGTTTAAGATGGCTGCTTGTGGACCGGGGAGGGGGGGAGGAAGGTGGGGTGGTAGGGGGAGCAGTGTTTTGTTGGGGTATGTAGTTGTATCCTGCAGTACTCTTTTTTTAAGCATTATATTATGGGTTTTTTGTTTGTTTGTTTGGAGGTTTGAAAAGCTAAATAAAGATTAAAAAAAAAACACCTTAGAGTCAAAGGGTTCTACTCCCGCTACTTCCTGGTGCCAAAAAGGATCGGGGAGTTTTGACCTATCCTAGACCTGCGATACCTCAACAGGTTTCTGGTGAGGGAAAAATTCAAGATGCTGTCCCTTGGAACATTGCTGCCATACCTCAGGCAGGGAGACTGACTATGCTCCTTGGATCTAAGGGATGCCTACACACACACATCCTTATCCACCCCCTTCACAAGCAGTACCTCTACTTCATGGTGGGAGGCTGCCACTATCAGTACAGGGTTCTCCCTTTCAGTCTGGCCTCCGCCCTGAGGGTGTTCACCAAGTGCTTGGCAGTGGTTGCCACCTTCCTGTGTCTCCAGGGGGTGTTCATCTTCCCGTATCTAGATGACTGGCTTATAAAGGGCAGCACCGCTGCAGAAGCCCACCAAGCGACAGCCTGCCCCATCCTCATTCTAGAACATCTGTGGTTTGTCATAAACTACTCAAAGTCCTATCTCTAGCTGACACAATACCTGGAGTTCATAGGGGAAATATTGGACACCATCCAGGCAAAGGTTTTCTTTCTCTGGTCAGGGCCCAGTGCCTCCAGGTATTCACAGGACATATCCCAGGGTAGCCCTGAGCCTCTGCCTGCCTCATGCTTTGTCTTCTGGGCCACATCGCATCATGGTGCACATCACCCCGTTTGCCCGCCTGCACATTTGACCACCCAGTGGGCTCTCAGCTCCCAGTGGTCGCAGGCAATGGTGCACCTGTGGGACAGAGTGGTCATAACCCGGTCTCTGTCTGACTCCTTTGACGGGTAGTAGCAGCTCCAGCACCTGCAGACTGGCATGTCCTTCCAGGCACCCACCCCTCAGAGGATCCTCACCATGGATGCCTTCAAACTGGCCAGGGGAGCCCATTGCGACCACCTCCTCATGCAGGACAGATGGTCGCAGGAGAATCTCCAGCAGATCAACCTCTTGGCGCTCCGAGCGATAGCACTTGCCCTCCAGACCTTCTATCACCACCATCAACATCAAACGGTCCTGTTCGAGACAGTTAACCATGTGGCGATGTTTTACATCAACAAGCAGGGAGGGATGGGGTCATTCCTCCTGTGCCAAAAGGCGGCAAGCCTTTGCTCCTTCACCAGTAGCAACAGGATGCTTCTGCGGGCATTCTTTCTCCCAGGCCAGGTCACCGTCCTGGTGGACCAGCTCAGCCAAGTCCTCCAACTGCACGATTGGCAGCTGGATCCCAAGGTGGCTGCATCTCAGGGGACTCATGCAGGTGGACCTTTTCACCAGCCTGGCCAATGCCCAGATAGCCCACTTCTGCACCAGGTAGCCACATACCTTGTAGGTGACAGTGGATGCGTTCCTCATCCAGTGGGTGGAGGGCCTCTTCCCTCCCATGTCACCGATCACCAAGACCCTGTTCAAGGTCCAGCTCGACAGAGCTACAATGATATTGGTGGCCTGGCAGTCCCAGGTGCCCTCGGCTTCTCAGGGGAAAAACTGAGACCTGCTGTCACAGGAGGATGGCTCCCTCCTGTACCACAACCTGGGGTCCCTATCTCAGACAGCTTGGCTGCTGAAAGGGTAGCCTTGACCCACCTCGATCTCCTCAGCGAGGTGGAAGCAGTTCTCCAGGAACAAGCAGGAGGTCAGTCCTCACATAATGGTGACCTTGGCGCTGATGGAAAAGCCTTTGGGAGATGCACCATGCATGCGTAGTCTCCTTCCCACCCAAGGGTGCAATCTTGCATCATTCTTTTTTGTACGGTGCCTATTGGATGTCTGTCCCATTTCTCTAGAAAAAGCATCTTTTTTTTTTTTCTTTTCTTTTTCCGATATGTGTAGTGGTTCCCCTTCCTGCCCCTGAGCCAGCTCACCTCTGTGTCACTCCTTGGGTTGTTTTTTCTTGAGGTGTCCCTCGACCGGCGCTTATTGCCCTTTTTGGTCGATAAGCCTCGGACCCTTGCCCAGGTTAAAGGACCCGTTTTTTTCCCCATGGTCTACGGCAGCTTCAAAAAAATGTTATCGGTGCAGTAAGATTATGTTTCTAACCAACCCACATAACTGCTGCCTCCGTTGCCTCGGGCCAGACTATGACAATTCGGGCTGTGACCTTTGCAAGTCCATATCCACAAAGGCCATCAAGAGTCGTCAGCTGCAACAGGTGAAGTTCTTCCACAGATCTGGCTTCACCGGAGTCCCCAGCGACATCAAGCTCCAGAGCCCCCTCCAATACCTCAGTGCCTCTTGATGCACGGGCTGCCTCGAAGTACCATGGCCACAGTCTCTCCAAGAGGAACTCCCAGAGGTGGAACACAATAAGAGCTTGAAAACTTCGAAGACCACCTCAGAGGACGGGTCTCGAAAAGTGGGTAAATCCCACACCAAGCCCTGCAGTCTCTGGCCTGAGCCACACAAACTGCCCCGAAAAGATTCATCAGCGTCGGATGACCAGTCTCGGACACCCGAGGCCATCAGGGTTGAGAACTCCTCCTCGATGAACAGACGCTGGGCCTGAAGTCATAGGTACCCAGGTCAAAGGCTGCGGAGCCATCTGCCATATAGACCATGATGGCAGCCTTGGAGCGCAGTATCACTGCCCTCCTGGCCCAGCAGCAGGCATTGATGTCCGGTTCATCTGCCCTGTTGACCGGATCCTCAATCTTGAGGGCTTCCCCAGTCGTCGAGCCGATCCTCAAGCACCCCTGGCCTTGAGAGAGCCTTCAGGATCAGACGAGGTCCCAGTCCCATTCCTCGGGACACCAGTCCACTCCAGTGAGTGCACATGTCTTGGACCACAGGTCGCCAGGGGGTTGGGTGCCTTTGGGCTCGTGGCTCAACCATGGGAGCTGTGGAGCCCTGGATTCCTCCTCTGACTTCAAATCAGACTGAGAGACCAAGGATGAGGAGTCCCTGGACATACGACGACACCAAAATGTGCCTTTGGACCTGTCTCCATTGGTGTTCTGGCACCATTTCCCAACCTTGGACATTGCCTTCCTTGACTTTGTGTGGGATATGGCAAAGGTGCTTGTGTTTGAGACAGAGGCAGAGGAGGACCCCCGCACAGAGAAACTTGAGATCCTCTAGTATGAGGCCTCTTGGAAGAAGGCCCTCACGGTGCCTGTCCCTCTGATCCTCGAGCACTGCCTCCTCTGTATGTGGGAGACACTGGCGTCGGTGCCCATCATGAGCAGATGGCTTGACTCCATGTACCGAGTCCACTAAAGCCCGAGTTTCCAAAAAACCCAGCTCCCTCACAATTCTATGGTCATCAAGTCAGCCATGCACCAACTTAAGAGCCAAAAGACTTATTCCTTGATGCCTCCAAGCAGGGAGACCCGGACCTTGGGCGTCCTCAGCCGGAAATGCTACAAGGACTCGAGATTGATATGTACCTCAAGGAAATGGCGAGGGAGCTCACCAGTTTCTCTGCAGGCCTTGATGGGGAACCTCTTCAGCGGTTCGTCACTGGCCTCGGCAGTCAAGGAATGCTCAAAGTTCCTGTCTCGAGCAGCATACAGTGGCTTCGAATTCTCAACCAGAGTGGCCACTGTGGGCATTGAGGCCCGATGCCAATCATGACTGCAGTTGTCTAACCTTGAGCAGTGGGTCCAGGACAAACTCATCAATGCCCCTTGCACTGAAGAGAACCGCTTCGGAAAACTCATGTCAGACAAAGCTACAGAGACTAAATTCCTGACCAGGACCAGACTCTCTAAGAAGACCTCTGTGCACCCCCATTCGAAGGCCCCAGGGAAGAAACATTTCTTCCCGAGAAAAAAGTGGGGTTTTGGCAATGCCCCACAGTACCAGGCCTTCTCTGCCCACAGCAGGGACAACAGTCCAAGGGGTAAGGGCACGGCCCCCGGAAGCCTAAGACCCAGGCACCGGCCTCGGCCCAGCCTGGAGGGAGTTTTTGACTCCTTGGATTTGGCCTCCTTTCCCACAGGAGGCCCTCAGAAGCCCATAGGGGGGTGTCTGACCCTGTTTGCCCACAGATGGTCCTAATCACCACAGATTCCTGGGTACAGCAAGTAGTCAAGGAGGGTTACCTCCTCCACCTGCAACAGATGCCACTCTCATTCTTCCCAGGAGAACCCCTAAGGCCTCTCCTTCACCAGACTGTGCTCCTCATTGAGCTTGCAGGCCCCCTCGAGGACAAGGCAGTGGAGCCAGTGCCCAAACGTCCATCGCCACTGGGAGACATGCAGCCCCAGACCATGACCTTCAAAGGATGCTTCACAGTGAGGTTCAGACACTCAGGCTTGAATTACTCTCCAGGAAATCTCCTCACATAGGTGTGGGCCTGGTTACCAAACAGGCAGAAGGTGCTTTCATCGCTGAATAGCACCTTTTCCCATTTTTCAGTCGACCAGGTTGAGTGCTTTCTCGCCCACACGATCCGGTTGCGCCTTTGTATGTCAGTCATCAGTGGCTTATTCCGTGCTTTGCAGCCCCGGAGACCAAACCGCAGGCACCGGCGACGAACTGTTGATGAGCTGACACTGACCTCACTCTTCTCTGACGAAGTAGCTGAGGAGAAGGTCAACTTGCGATTAGTCAGTGAAATGCGTCGTAGTGTGCGGTCCTGGCGTGATGTTGATGCACGTGGATGACCTGAACGAGGCTTGTCCACCACTGAACCTGTTTCTTTCTTCTTCTGTACAATCTTAACAACAGCGCTCTGACTGCAGCCAACTTTCCTGGCTATCTGATGGCTTGAATATCCTTCCTCACTCTTAAAGGACACACGAACACGCTCCTCCAACATCAGGGTCTGGGTCATCTTCATGGTTGATCCAGAAAGCATATGAAATTCAAAAATTCTGTGCATTTTTATAGCTGCACTGTTGGCTAGATATCTGCATTGTGATTGGTTAGTGAAACCAGCCTCCTGATTGGTCAGAAATAATGTGTGCATATTGGATAATCTCGATCCAGTTTTGATGCAGGGTCCACAAAAATCGCAGTATTGCGGCACACCACTACTCCGTCAAGGGCAAGCCCTTCTCGGCACAACCCCTTGTTTCTCATTTCCTGTGGGGCCCCCTATCTGCCCACCAGTGGCAGAGTGGGATCTCAATGTGATGCTCTTACAGCTCACTAAGCTGCTGTTTGAGCCTCTAGCTACTTGCCACCTGTGGTACCTCTCTTGGAAGGTGTTTTTTTATTGTGGCACTCATGTGAGCTCGCAGGGTCAGTGAGCTCCAGACTCTGATGGCAGAGCCGCCCTACATGAGGTTCTACAAGAACAGGGTGGTGATCCTCACACACCCCAAGTTTCTGCCAAAGGTAATGTCCCCCTTCCACCTCAGTCAGGAGGTGGTGCTCCCCACCTATTTCCCAAGGCATGACACTGGCAAGTCGGAGACCATTCTTCATACTCTGGATTGTAAGAGGGCTCTATCCATTTATCTGCAACTGACTTGAGGCCACCACAAAGCATCTCAGATTTTTGTATCCTATGCCCCCAGTCGCCTGGGGCTTCCAGACTGCATTGCCCTCACCTATGAGCAGACTGGGATCTCACTAGACCACTGTGCCAGGTCCCCATGGCTACCTCTGTGGCAAATCTGTGTTCCGTACCTGTGATGAAAATCTGCCAGGCTACCCCCTGGTCTTTGGTCCCTACCTTTGCAGCTCACTACTGCCTGGAGAGGGAGTCCTGACAGGACAGCGCCTTCGGCCAAGACATGGTCCGTAATTTCTTCGGGGTGTAGGCAACTCCTGCCCTATGACCCTTCTGTGTTCAGTCTAACAGAGTGCTGCTTCCCTGACAGATACTTGGGTCTTGCGAGAGTTTCTCAGGGCTCAACTGCTGCAGCTTACGGCACACCTTCTTAGCCATCCGTGACATCTTGTGCAGGTTCTTGGTAGCCTATAGCTGGGGAGTCCCATATGTGAGGACTGACTTCCTGCTTGTTCCTGGAAAAAGCGCAATTACTCACCTGTAACAAGTGTTCTCTGGGGAGCGCAGGAACCTGTCATCACAACCCTCCCCCTCTCTTTGGAGTTGCTTCTTTACTGTATTTTCATTTTTGCCATCTTAGCTATGTCATTAGACGGAAGCAAGATGGCACCCTTGGGTGGGAAGGGGTCCACGCATGCATGGTGCATCTCCCAAAAGTTTTCTTTGAAAGCTGAAGAGATGCTTCCACATGGGCTGCGTTGGTGCTGACGTCACCCATATGTGAGGACTGATTCCTGCTATCCTTGGAGAACATCTGCTATAGGTGAGTAACTACACTTTTTAGCTTATCGCAAGCCTTCCACCCACTGGGCCTCTGCCTTCAAGTGGTGTAGGTTCTTGATTTGGTGTGCGGAGCGGTGAGTTAACATCTTCTGCTGTTCAGTCAAGATGGTCCTCCAGTACTTGCTTCACTGTCCTAGGCAGGGCTGAAGTCCAACTGCTGCCGACGCCCAGAAAAGCAGGCGCCCTCCAGCGCACTGGTACCTGGTGAGCCCATGCCGAAGGGCCACGCCAAAGGGCCCTTTGGCATGGCCCTTCAGCGAGGCACTAAGGCAAGCTTATTAACAGCGCCATCGGCTTCGACTGCTGCACAAACCAACCATCACAGGACTACAAAACCACCAAACTTTCCCTGAACGTTATTTGAGCTAAAGAACACCTCTCTTTATTTCATAACCAGAAGACCACTACGATGGAGTTGTAAGTTGCATTCAATATCAGTATAAATACTTGCATATAATTGTTTTAGCATACCTTATCTTTGTACCTAATACCCACTGGGCTACTCTCCCAGAAATCAGTTATTGAATTGAATCGTTGTTACTCTATATTGCCTTACATTCATGCAAATGTAACTGCTACTCCTCTCATGATTTCCTCCTCAAGATAACTTTGTATTGAGTCTAATCACTGCCTATCCATTAAGATATTGCCATGCACCATATGCTCCATACTTCTCAATCCAGGATCCCACTCCCATCATAGGACCACTCTAGAAATTTTGCACCATTCGCTCACTCTTCTGCCACAGAAGATTCAAACGCTATCTTGCTGCAGCATACTCCACACTTTTTCACTGAAGTAAATCCCTGTGCACCAGGATTCACACACTCTTTACTGGACATCGGTGCCAGGCTATCACCATTACTCTTACCCACCTTAATTGGAAAACACTGCTAAACTTAAATGGAAGTAAAAATGCCAACCTCAAACTCACCCCCATCCAAGGTACTATGCATTCTCCTCATTCTGATCGCCTCCCTAGCTGTATCCATTGGCCTAAACCACACATACTCCAACACCATCCCTATAATATACACCCTAAACAGGAACAGTCATGGTCCCTAATACAGGCAGCAGTCATGAAGTCAACTACTCCAGACTAATTAACATAAAATTAACCACATACAACCCAACATCCCCACTATCTCAGACACTGCAGAATTGTAACCTCATATGCTACCTGACAAATGCGAGATCACTGAGAAATAAGTTACCAATATTCACTGACCTACTCAAAGACCAAAAACCTGATGATATATGTATGACAGAAGCCTGGTTATCGGACACAGACACAGTCCTCATTAGCCAACTTAAGACACCAGGATATGAAATATTCCATACTCACAGATCAAGCAAAAGAGGAGGTGGTATACTAATCATCATAAAAGATACACTCAAAGCAAAAATTATAGCATCTGACAACATTGCTAACATTGACACCCTCATCTTAAAAATCAAGAACTTCCGCGTTTGTCTAGCTTATAGACCAGCTGATAAAAGTTCTGAGAATATTGACATTCTTACCAAATTATTGGGTTCATCTTCAGACATGAATTCAGTGATACTGATGGGAGATCTAAACCTGCCATCTCTTTCCAACTCTAACTTAAATTCATTCTGGAATTCCATCAAAGACTTAAATTTCCACCAAATTATCAACAGTCAAACCCACATAAAAGGAAACTCTCTCGACCTTGTCTTCCTCCCAAGCTCCCTGCTGGGGGCCTTCAACCCATCATCTTTGGAGATGCTCCCCATCCCATTGTCTGACCACCACCTTATCAAGTTTAGACTCAACATTGATGACAATTACCAAAACAAACCCTCACACCAACCACCTTCTCAGGTTCCAAACCCTCCTGTGGTTGGTCGCAGACTGCTTGAAGTACCTCTCCTGTGCCGCATAGATTGGTTTGAATCTTTGGCCCAGGTGGCAGCGGCTGGCATTGGGGCCCAGTGCCAAGAATGGCTCCAATCCTCGGACCTGGAGCAGTGGGTCCAGGAGAAGCTCCTGGACGTGCCCTGCCTGGGTGAACAGTTCGGCAAGCACATGGAAGACAAGGCGTCTGAAATAGAGACGGAGTTCGTCACTTGCACACACCTCTCTCAGAAGACTTATTCTCTCCTGCGGAAGAAATAGCAGACCAAAAAGCCCTTCTACCAATGGAAGGGGCTTCCCTACCGAGGGTACCTGCCATACCCACTCACTCCTGCACCGGCACCTACCGTGCAGGGCAAGGGAGGGTCCCAGGGTCACTGAAAGCTGAAAGAGCTGAAAACCCAACCACCAGCACCACTCTAGCCAGCCCAGGGGTTTTGACGCCGAGCGCATAGCCTCTCGCCCCCCGAAGGCAATGCCCTCCGTAGGAGGACGCCTGTCCCTTTTTGCACCCGAATGGGAAAAGATCACAGATACTTGGACTCTCCAGGTGATCTGGGATGGTTACCGTCTTCGCCTAGCTGGGCTCCCTCCCACCACCTTCCCAGCCGAGCCCCCTCGGCTTCCCACGCACCAGGTTGTCCTGCAGCAAGAGTTGGACAATCTCCTTGTCCAGCGGGTGGTCAAAAAGGTTCCACACCATCTTCAGGGAAGGGGATTCTATGCCTGATACTTCCTCATCCCGAAGAGGACATGGGGCTTGCACCCCATCCTCGACCTCCGGAACCTCAACAAATTCCTAGTGCAAATTCCGAATGCTATCTCTTGATAAACGTAGATTGATTGTTTACATTTTCAGAATATAGAAAGACTAGGGGACATGCAATGAAGCTAAAGGGTAAACTATTTAAGACTAATAAAAGAAAATATTTTTTCACTCAACGTGTAATCAAACCCTGGAATTTGTTACCGGAGGATGTAGTAAAGGCTGTTAGTGTAGCTGGGTTGAAAAAAGGTTTGGACAAGTTCTGGAGGAAAGGTCCATAAACCATTATTAAGAAGGGACCCAGGATATCAATGCTTGACCCAGTACAAGCATTGTGGAACCTGTGTCTTTTTGGGGAAACTGCTAGATACATATGACCTAGATTGGCCACTGTTGGAAACAGGATACTGGGCTTGATGGACCTTGGTCTGACCCAGTATGGCATATCCTAAGTTCTTATGTTCTTATGATGTCCTGCTGCTCTTCCTCCAGCAGGGCAATTGGCTATGCTCCTTGGACCTCAAGGATGCTTATGCTCACATACTTATTCACCCCAAGCACAGGCAGTACTTGCGCTTCAGGGTACAAAGGGAGCACTACCAGTACAGAGTCCTCCCCTTCGGGCTTCTATCTGCTCTGTGGGTCTTCACAAAGTGCCTATCTGCAGCCGTAGCGCACCTCCGGAACAGGGCGTACCTATCTTCCCCTACTTGGACAATTGGCTCGTCATGGGGGAGTCCACCTCGGAGAGCCCCACATGGTCCTTTGCCTCAAATGCCTCAGCTTCCTGATCAACTACTCCGGTATAAACTCTGGAGTTCATTGGCGCCCTCCTTGACACAGAACGGGCGACCGCCTTTATCCTTCGAGCCCACGCAGACTGTCTCCGTGCCTTGGCGTCCGAGGTTTAAGGCAGGGTGAAGGTGCTGGCATGGACCATGCTGCACCTCTTGGGGCACATGGCATCGACAGTCCACATTGTCCTCCATGCCTGCATGCACATGTGGACAATACAGTAGTACCTAAAGGCACAATGGACACAGGCCTCAGGTTGCCTTCAGAACCTTGTCTGGGTCTCTCGTGAGCTACGCAGCTCCCTGAATTGGTGGAAGAGACCCCGGTGTCTCCTCAGAGGCATGCCCTTCTAGGCTGCGTGACACAAGCTCGTCCTCACAACGGACGCTTCGCTGTTGGGCTGGGGAGCCCACTGTGCTGACCTATGCACCCTGTGGCAATGGTCCCTCGAGGAGTCGGAGTAGCAGATCATCCTGCTTGAGCTCCAGGGGGTCCGGTGGGCCCTAGAAGCTTTTGAGCCCCACCTGAAGGGAAAGTCTATACTGATACAGACCAACAACAAGGTCACGATGTTTTATATAAACAAGGAGGGAGGAACGGGCTCTCGCCTCCTCTGCTCCTTCGCTGTGCGCCAAGGTATGACCCTCAGAGCGATCTACCTCCCTGGCTAGGACAATGTCCTCATGGACAGACTCAGCAGGCTCCTGAAACCCCACGAGTGGGGCCTGAACCCGGAGGTGGCTCTCCTTCTGTTTCAGCGGTGGGGGAACCCCGTCCCTGGACTTGTTCGCCAGCCTGGCAAACATGCAGCTTCCCCACTTCTGCAGTTCAGTCCCGCACCCCCATAAGTTGGCCCCAGATAAGTTTCTCTTGGACTGGACCCCTGAGCTGCTGTATGCCTTCCTTCCCATCCTGCTCATCGTGAGGACCCTCCACAAAATCCAGCGGGACCGAGCCTCAGTGATCCTTGTGGCTCCCTCATGGCTTTGACAGCCTGCTTCTTCTATGGCTCTCCTCGGAGCCTCCAATCCCCCTGGGCCATGGCCCAGACCTCCTGACACAGGAGAAGGGCCGGGTGATTCACCCAAACCCTACCTTGCTATCTCTTATGCCCTGGTGGCTGAACGACCCTTAGCCCCACTGCACCTCCTGGCGGAGGTCGGGGAGATCTTCCTCGTGTCGAGGAAGGACTCAAAGAGGCAGACTTATGCCTTTAAGTAGCGGCAGTTTTCGGTCTGGTTCTCTGAGCTCCAGGTCGACCCATTTTCCTGCTCTACAAGGTGGGTTCTCCAGTACCTCCTTCACCTTTCGCAGGTGGGACTGAAATCTAACTTGGTCAGAGTTCACTTGAGTGCCATTTTGGCCAACCCCTTCCTGGTCAAGGGCAAGCCCCTCATGGACCAACCCTTGGTCTCCTGCTTCATGCAGGGCCTCTTACTCTCAAAACCTCCCATCCGGCCTCTGCTGACAGAGTGGGACTTAAATATCGTGCTCATGCAGCTGACACAGCCACCCTTCGAGCCAATGGTGATATGCTTGGTTTGATACCTCTCCTGGAAGGTAGTCTTCCTGGTGGCCCTGACCTCGGCTCGGCAAGTCAGTGAACTTCAAGCCCTCATGGCTGAGGCCCCCTTCACCAGGTTCTATGGGAACAGGGTGGTTGTTCATACCCACCCCAAGTTCCTGCCAAAGGTTGTCTCGGACTTCCACCTCAATCAAGAGATAGTCTTGCCGACTTTCTTTCCAAGACCTCATGCCGACCAGGCATCGGCGGTCCTGCACACACTCGACTGCAAGAGGGCTCTCACCTTCTACCTGCAGTGTACCTAAGGTCATCACAAGTTAGACTGGCTATTCGTCGCCTATGATACTGCTCATCTGGGGTTAGCAGTCACCAAGTGCACCCTCTCCATCTGGATGGCGGACTGCATCACCTTTGCCCAGGCAAAGGCTGGGGCCCCACTGGCTCGGCGGGTCACCGTGCACGGCGTCCGCGCCAAGGTGGCCTTGATGGCTTTGCTGCACTCAGTGCCTCTGACAGACATCTGCCGGGCTGTGACATGGTCTTCAGTGAATACCTTTGCCTCACACTACTGCCTGGAGAGGGAGACCTGCTGGGATAGCGCCTTTGGCCAGGCTGTACTCTGTAATCTGTTTGGGATATAAGCAACTCCTGCCCTCCGACCCTTCTACGGCTACCGAGAGCTTAGCCCCGGGGACCCGAGGTCTCGTGCTCCTTTAGGCATCGGCTTCTGCTCACGGCCTCGCGGAGGAGTTTTTGGATTGCAGGTTCGGTAGCCTGTAGCTGGGGAGTCTCATAAGTGAGGACTGACTTTCTGATTGTTCCTGGAGAAAGTGTAGTTACTCACTTGTAACAGGTGTTCTCCAGGGACAGCAGGAATCAGTCCTCATTACCCTCCCGCCTCCCCTAAGAATTGCCATTTTTGTTCTTCCCTTGCCATCTGCTTAGTAGGGCTCTAGCTCTGGGACCTGACTGAGCAAGATGGCACCCTTAGGTGGGAAGAGGACCATGCATGCGTGGCAGCAATCCCAAAGGCGTTCTTTGAAAGCTGGGGAATTGCTCCGTCAGTACCGACATCACCCATAAGTGAGGACTGATTCCTGCTGTCACTGGAGAACACCTGTTATAGATTAGTAACTTCACTTTTAACACATCTTTCTCAGAAGTTCACGGCAGTACATGCAAATCTATCTCATGCATATTCATTGTGGGAAACCTAAAGACCCAACTGTCTTAGGTGTGTCCTGAGGACTAGGTTGAGAACATTGGTTTAGGTGACTTGCCCAAGATAATAATGAGAGGCTGTGAGATTTGAACCTGGTCTCCCTAGTTCTCAGCTCACTGCGCTAACCATTAGGCTAGTGTATGCTGGGGGGGGGGGGGGAGAGAGGGAGGGAGACCATCTAGTACCTGACTGTAACTCACCTTGATCTACTACTGGAGCGACATGAGCTAAATACTAATAAATAAATAAACAATACCCAAAATGGACAAATGTGTCAACAGTGTCATCTGATGCACCATGTCAAATGCTGCAGAAACAGCAACAACAGACCTTGCTGACCTCTGTCTAACAAAGAAAGGACATTATCAGCCAAGGCCACAAGCAGGGTTTCAGTGCTATGAAAGCACCAAAACTCCACCTGTATATCATTCAAATGACAAGGTTCATCTAGAAAACAAGCTGAGTAGCCACTGACCCCTCAATCACTTTCCTCTAAAAGGGCAGATTTGAAATGGGTCTGTAAATTGAACCCAACCCTCTATTTCAGAGGTCTCCAGTTCTGGTCCCGGAGGGCCGCAAACCAGTCAGGTTTTTAGGATGTCCCTAATGAATATGCATGAGATAAATTTGAATACAATGGGGCAGTGCATGCAAATATATCTCATATGCATATTCATTACACAGAAAAAAACCCACTGAGAGTATTAAACTATCAGGACAAACAAGAAAAGATTCTCAGGGGATGTACAGAATAACACACTGTGGCTAAAAATCCTAAACTCCTTACAGAAGATTATGCCAAACCACAAACATGGCAGCAACTTTGTCAAAATAGGGGAGAAAAAAAAACCCTCAGGACCATATCTCTTCCCACTATACAGCGACATAATACCATAGGGGAGAAGATAAACTCAACATCATAGGCTAAAAAAACGCCACCTTTTTTAAAAATTGTTATTTTATATAGTAACTAATCATTAAAGATGCCAAGAACATGCTTTCATAATACCCACCCTTCAAGCCCTCACACTACTGATACATTCAACCAACCTTCCAACAGTTCACTCATTCAAACCTTTAGCAGAACTACCGATTAAGGTTACTCAGTTAAATTTAAACTTCCCCACCTTTATCACTGCACAAAACTCTCAGAAGGAAGCAGACTGCCACGCAGATCCAACAGCCAATACAGCAAATTATAAGCACTCTAAACTGTAAGTGTGTAAGCAAACACCAAAAGAACCAGTGTTAGGAAAACCAAGCAGGTCAATACAATGCGGCTTCATCAATGCTGAAACATTACTCCTATAGCAGCATACTACAGTCTCACTATTCTTCTGCTCAAAGCCGCTGCCTTGTAGATAGGCATCAAGAAAGCACATTCACAACACTAACAGTTCAAACTAACAATATAGCAATCACATTCTTCTAATTTTATAAAGAGATTGACATCATCAATTTAGCAATCTCGTGATAGACTCACACTGGATTAAGAACCACCTCAACACTGGGGCTCAACCCTGCAACCAAAAGTAGAAAGAATTATCAAAAATCAAAACTGCTTTCAGCCCAGCCCAACTGATTCACTTATCTGAAGGCTGCTGACGAGAAGCTGCTCAACAGCTCCCGCCAGAGGAATGTTAACCACACCAATCCATTTCTTCACATCTGCATGCTGAAACAACTAGTGCCAGTCTACTGCCCAGTAGCGGCATAATATCCTTACTGCCCTTCCTACCAACAAAGATCTTTGTTTTGCCCTCACAGACTTCTTCAGGAGCAGAAGGATGGAGCCGGAAAAACCCTGAACACAAAAACGGCATCTGACAACCAATGTTCCCTCTAATTTTCTGTAGGCTGTGTGCGCATAAAATATCAGCTGTGCAGCTTTTGAAGGAAGGTTAAATTTTTGTGCGCCACATAATGACACTCGGAGTTATATACTTTAAAATTTGACTACACATCAGAATACAGTATGTACACCACATTGATTGCACTAGAAAACATTGTAGAACTTGTGAAAACCGTAAATACATAAGAACTTTTAAATTTTAAGACATCTGTGTTGTTTTCTATCAGAATCAGATCCGTAATTTTTGTGCGCTCTGTTGTAAAGTATGTGCGCTTGCTCGGTGAGGTGTGTGCGCGCGCACACGCGCACACGCGCACAGCTTAGAGGGAACAGTGCTGACAACACCACAGATAAAGGGGAATCCCAGTCAATCAGAGCCTAGCACTGCCCTGATTGGAACACTGAGAAAACCAAAACTTTCAAAAGACAGAGAGCACATTATAGAGTTAGTTGCACAGTACCAAAAGCTGCACAGACTTACATTAGCAGAGTATTGTAGGAAGGAAGTAATCCCTACTAGTCTCCGTATTTGGAAGGAGCCTGCCATGTTTCATGATGAAGCTTTCATTTCTCATTGGAACAGTGTTTTGAATAAATGCTCCCTTGACCTGATGCTGCTTTTCGTCGAAACTGCACGTGTGAAGCTTGAAGAGGTGGCTAAAGAATTGACTGTGGATTTGGTTATATTGAAAACTCTGAACGATTATGCTACACAGCATGCTGAGTTCACTAAACAGCTGGAGTGCTATAAGACAGATCTTAAAGCTTTGAAGATTAAGAAATTTTTGCGCGATGAGGAGATGAAGGAAAGGACTATCTATAACTGCACTACATTGCGTGAATGCACCCAGAGATATAAAACACACAAGACAGTGAGCTTTGAACTGACATCCAAAAGCTCTCTTTCTAGTTACCATGATGCAGCTAAAGAATCTTTTTTAGGGAGGTGTGGGAGGGACAGGTCCACAAGCAGAGTGCCACAAAATCTTCAGTTTCAAGATTATCAAGGCTCATATACGCGCCTACAGAAGAAAAAATATTCTCAGTATGTGGAGTCCCAATGACAGGGGCCATTACTAATTTCTCATCAGTTGAGTTGTCTTCAGTTCAAACTTGTCTAAAGGACTTTCATATGTGCCTGGACCTTTCTTGGATCATTTTCAGAACCGTTTGCGGGTAGAGCAATTGCTTAGTACTATGCAAATTTGCCTGTCTTTTTTAAGACAAAATTTGTGTACCTGATAGTTCTGTGGTACATCTGAAGTCATCATAGACCATTGCATTCTGTGTTGCAGACTTTAAAAATCTTGGGTCTGAACAATTTGGAAAAAATTGAGTGCCAATGTAGAAAATGTCTGCCTGCTCTGGTTCTCTATGTCAGTGGAAGAATAAGCCTTCAGAGGATTGTGAAGATGCTGGGGTGATCTGCCTATTCCAAGAGGAAGAGCTGGCTGTGTTGATTGCCAGGTTTTCATCTGCCTTGAATTTGGTGGATACTTCCAGCCTGGAGTAGGAAATGAAGGTGCACCCACTCCTTCAAAGGGTGCCGAAATTCACTACTGTCTTCCTGTTCCCAGATGTGATCAAAGATATGATCCGATTGGAGTGGGTCTCTACTGACTCCCTGCCTAAAGGGTTAAGAATGTTGTAAAAGGGGGTGCTTGTTATGAAGGTAACACCATCTTGGCAAGTATGCAAATTAACTGTCTTGCAAAGGATTGTGGTTATTGAAGTCCATTCACACAAAGCTTGCCTTTTTAAAATAATGAAAACTCTTGTAGTTGGTCGAGTGTAGACAAAATTAGAGTTTATTTATGGGGTGATTATCCCACACACAGATATGCTTGGTAACACCTTCCAGATAACTTCTCCAGGGTTTTATTCAACACAAAATAAGGCAACTGAAATATCTTATGCAAATAAGAATCAAAGTCCTTTATAGAACAGAAAGGCTTCTTTCAGCCACTGCTAATAAACTCCTTAGCAGTGCTGGGGAAAAACAAATCAAAGAGGGAAACTTCTTTATACAAAAGCAATGCTCACTTTCTCCATACAGAAAAGAACTTTTTAATCCTACGTGTGCACGGCTTGTGCTGGGTTCTCCTCCACCAACAGGTGACAATTAACTGCAATCAGTAGCTTGGTTTCAGCACACGTACAAAACTTTCCCAAAAGCTTTTTCATTCAACAAAACTTTATGGGAAGCTAATATTTACAATATTTCCTTTTGATGTTTGCTCTGATATTTAGGATTTCCCTAAAATAACAACTTACTCAAAGAACAGTCCATATAATTATCCTCTGTATCATATATTGAACCTTGCTCTTGAAATTGCATTGACTCTGTTTCTCCGTCTGACTCAGAGGGCTTTAGGAACTGACCTCTACACGGAGAGAAACTGTTTCCCTGCTGTTTGCACTGCTCAAAGCTAGAGAAACGTTCACAGTTCCTACCTGAATCCAGGCAAGGGTCAGGCTGCTTCTTCTGGTATTCTGGCCAGTATGCAATAGAGCTTCTGTGTCCTGTCCTCCAGTTGGTATCTCCGGACCTCAGGATCTTTTCTCCAGACATCCTCCAAGAGGTATTTGGACTCCTTTCCTCCTTAGATGCAACAGACCTCTTCCTAGGTGTTGCTTGAGGGTCCCTGCCTTTGACCTGGTTGACCACTCCCTCCTTCTGTCTCGCTTGCATGATATTGGCCTTCGTAGTACTGTTTTGCGATGGTTTCACTCTTTCCTCTATTCTCGCTCTGCTGCTGTTGTTCCTTCATCTCCGTCCCACTCTCCCTCCGAGTCTTTTTCTCTAGTCTGCGGGGTTCCTCAAGGTTCTGTGTTAGCTCCTCTTCTTTTCAACATCTTTCTCATTCCTCTCACACTACTTATTCAACAGTTTGGAATTACAGCCTTTTATTATGCCGACGATATTCTACTCCTCCACCACACCTCCCCTATCTCCCCTGACTTAGCTCCACTGAACGCCTGCTTAGCTGCTGTCTCTGACTGGTTAACACAAAACTGTTTGCATCTTAACCTCTCGAAAACCATAGCCATCTGGTTCTCTCACGACCACCAGCCCCCCTCTTTGGCCCCGTCTTTTTCAAATGCACCTGTCCCGCTGGTTACTACTTTTCATTACCTTGGGGTTCTTTTTGACTCAGATCTCTCCTTCTCAGCACATGTTTCCCACGTTTCTAGACTTTCTTTCTTTCACCTTCGTCAGATTCGCGCTATTCGCCCCTTCCTCTCTCCCTCTGCCTTAACCACTCTGCTTCTCACCCTTGTTATTTCTCGTGTTGACTTCTCCAATTCTATCCTCTCTGGCATCTCCAAACTGCAGCTCTCACGGCTACAACGCATCCAAAATACTGCCGCCCGTCTTGTTACCCACTCGTCCGCTAGAGACCACGTCACCCCCCTTCTTTTCCGACTTCACTGGCTCACTGTCTCCTTCCGTATTCAATTCAAACTCCTCACATTAGCTCACAAGGCGCTGCATACTTCTACCCCCCAATACCTGGCTGATTTACTCCATTTCCACACTCCTCGGCACACTCCTCGTTCCTTCCACCTTAACCAACTTGCTCTACCGTCCCCCTCACATGCTCACCTTCAGTCCACACGCTCCTCAGCCTTCTTCTTCACAGGCCCTGCCCTATGGAACTCCCTCCCCCCCCCTCCGTCTTGAACCCCACTACCCTTCCTTTAAACGCTCTCTTAAAACTTATCTGTTCTCCCTTGCCTTTGACCTTCCCCCTCCCTAGCCCTGACCCTCTTTCCCTCCCTCTGCCCTTCCTACTCTTGTCTCTATCTCTTTCTCTACTTTGATTGTAACTTCCTTTCACATTTTCCGGCCTTGTGCCACTCTGTTTATACTTTTTTTATTGTAAACCGCTCTGCCTACCAATGAAGGGCGGTCAAGCAAATAAATGAACATGAACATGACCTCTGGCTTTCTCCAGTCCTCTGATCCTTTCCCCCAGGTATCTCTCCAGGCATAGGTACTTCTCTGAGCTCCTCTCTTGGACTGTATGCTTCCTTGTCCTTGTTCCTTCAGGTTCCGGTTGTTCTTCCTTCTGTTCTCATTCTCCTTCTGATTCCCCTTCTCCTTCTCTCTTCCTGAAGATTCTCCTCTAGCTTTAAAGGGCTTAGATTGCAACTCCACCCTTGCATTCTTCAGGTGTTGTGGATTAAGCATTCTTTTAGGGGCTGTTTGATTAGGGATGACATAATGCTTTCTCTGATTAGACACATGCTTTTCCACTCTAGCTCCCCTAGGGACTTTCTGCATACAGGTGCATTCTGGATCATGTAGTCTTTTAGGGAAACAAGCTGTCTTAGTTCTATAACCTGCCAGCACAGGTCCCTTAATCAGAGTAAATTCTCCTCCTTTGTCATTACTCCCTGAGCTTTGATAAGCTTCCTATCACAATGTGTAAGAATATCTATGCTTTCCTGGAGAAGGAGTGCATTGAGTGGTTTGGAATTCCCACTTGGGAATGCCAAACTTGGGTGTTTAAAAATACTATCTTGGAAGCCCAGATCAGCTGTATTCCATGCTTTAAGAAAAGTGGAAGGAAGTCCAAAAAACTTCCAGCATGTTCAGAGAGGCTGTTGCCAAAAAAGCATCTTTCAGGAAATGGAAAAAAAGCCAAATGATGAAAACTGGAAACAGCACAAGCACTGGCACGTTAAATGCAAGGCACTGATAAGGCAGGCAAAGAGAGAATTTGAAAAGAAGCTTGCTGTGGAAGCAAAAACATGTAATAAAGACTTTTTCAAGTACATTCGTAGCAAAAAACCTGTGAGAGAGTCAGTGGAAAATTAGATGATAGAGGGATAAAAGGGGCACTAAGAGGGGACAAGGCCATAGTGGAGAGACTGAAAGAATTCTATCCTTTGGTCTTTACTGAGGAAGATGTTATGGATGTTAAGTGGTATTTAAAGATGATACTGCGGAAGAATTGAAAGAAATATTGATACACTGGGAAGATGTATTACAACTATTTGATAAACTGAAGAGTAGCAAATCACCTGAACCAGATGGTATACATCCAAGGGTGTTGAAAGAACTGAAATATGAGATTGCAGACCTGCTATTAGTAATCTGTGTACTATCATTAAAATCATCTGTAATACCTGAAGATTGGAGGATGGCCAATGTAACCCCAATTTTTAAAAAGGGTTCCAGGGGTGATCAGGGAAACTACAGGCCGGTGAGCCTGACGTCAGTACCAGGGAAAAATGGTAGAAACCATAATAAAGAACAAAATGACTGAACATGTAGATAGTCATGGCTTAATGGGAGACAGCCAACATGGCTTTAGACAAGGAAGATCTTGTCTGACTAATTTGTTATGTTTTTTTGAAGGCGTGAATAAACAGACAAAGGCGAGTCAGTTGTTATAGTGTATCTGGACTTTCAGAAAGCCTTTGACAAGGTCCCTCATCAGAGATTTTTGGCAAAACTAAAGAGTCATGAGATAGGAGGCAGTGTGCTATTGTGGATCAGGAACTGATTAAAAGATAGAAAGCAGAGGGTAGGGCTAAATGGCCAATTTTCCCAATGGAGAAATTTGAATACAAATATTGTTCCAGTACAAGCATTGTAGAACCTGTGTCTTTTGGGGAAACTGCTAGGTATGTATGACCTAGACTGGCCACTGTTGGAAACAGGATACTGGGCTTAATGGACCTTGGTCTGACCCAGTATGGCATATCTTATGTTCTTATGTAATAGTGGAGTACCCCAGGGATCTGTACTGGGTCCACTGCTTTTTGACGTATTCATAAATGACTTGGAAAAGGGAATAATGAGTGAGGTTATCAAATTTGCAGATGACACAAAACTATTTAAAGTTGTTAAACCCCATGAGGATTGTGGAAAATTGCAAGAGGATCTTGATAAATTGGAAGACTGGGCATCCAAATGGCAGATGAAATTTAATGTGGACAAGTGCAAAGTTATGCACCTAGGAAAGAACAACCGAAGCTATAGTTATACGATGCAAGGTTCCACATTAGGAACCACCACCCAGGAAAAAGATTTAGGCGTCATCGTGGATAACATGTTAAAACCCTCCACCCAGTGTGCAGCGGCGGCCAAGAGAGCAAATAGAATGCTAGGTATCATAAGGAAAGGAATGGAGAATAAAACAAAGGATATTATAATGCCTCTGTATCGTTCCATGGTGCGACTGCACCTTGAATATTGTGTGCAATTTTGGTCACCGTATTTTAAAAAGGATATAGCGTTATTAGAAAAGCTAGATGCTGGAACACGCTTCCACCTAGTATTAGATCACAAAAAGACCTGTCCCAGTTCAGAAAATCCATAAAAACACACCTCTTCCTACAACACTTCTCACAATATACTGACCCCCCTCCCACACAGACCTTTGATCACGGCTAGTCAAATAAGCTCCCGAAACCTTACCACTCGATCTAGACCAAGCCTCACAAACCCTACCTTTAGAGCTCGAGCATTTAAGAACCTATTGTAAATAATTAAAAATATCTGTTAATTGTTAATCCCTGTTATCCATGTTTTTACTCCCTGTTCTCTGTAAACTTAACATTTGTTTTATGTTTAAGTACAAAATTTGTTAAAATGTAAACCGCGCTGATATCAAAAGTGCGGTATATAAAAGCTGTTAAATAAATAAATAAATAAATACAGAGAAGAGCCACCAAAATTGTAAAGGGGATGGAAGGATACCCCTATGAAGAGAGGCTAAAAAGGTTAGGGCTCTTCAACCTGGAAAAGAGACAGCCGAGGAGAGATATGATAGAGGTCTATAAATTAATAAATGGAGTGGAACGGGTAAACATAGAACGATTGTTTATGGCATCAAAATATAGAAAGACTAGGGGACATGCAATGTAGCTACATGGTAATGTATGTAAGACTAATAAGGGAAAATATTTTTCACTCAACGTGTAATCAAACTCTTGAACTTGCTTACAGAGGATGTAGTAAAAGCTGTTAGTGTAGCCAGGTTTAAAAATGTTTTGGACAAGTTCCTGGAGGAAAGGTCCATAAGCCATTATTAAAGGGGACCCAGAATATCCACTGCTTGACCCAATACAAGCATTGTGGAACCTTTGTCTTCTGGGGAAACTGCTAGGTATTTGTGACCTAGATGCACTGTTGGAGACAGGATATTGGGCTTGATGGACCTTGGTCTGACCCAGTATAGCATATCTTATGTTCTTATGAGCAGCAGGCTGTAAGTGTGCATCTGCTTTAAGACCCGGCATGGTGTGGTATGGTACTCACAGCAATGGCAGAAAGCCACCGCTTAAAACAAGAAAAATCATCAAGGGATTGTCATGCTGCCCCGTCTCCCAGCTAAGATTTGGAGGAGGCAGGTGGTGCAGAGCAGCACAGAGTGGCATGGTGGGACTGCCTACGGTGGCAAAAGCCTTTGGTCCAGCCCTGTATACTCCAACAG
The DNA here is from genome assembly GCA_033557465.1 of Ichthyophis bannanicus. Lineage (NCBI taxonomy): Eukaryota > Metazoa > Chordata > Amphibia > Gymnophiona > Ichthyophiidae > Ichthyophis > Ichthyophis bannanicus. The sequence continues at coordinate 320,650,072 of CM066032.1, forward strand.
ATTAAAGTTGACCAGTATCATCATCTCTTCCTTTATTACCACCTTTGCAATATCATTAGTCAAGTCTCTCTCCATTTCTTCTGTTTGAAGAGAAGGTCTGTAAACAGTGTGGGTAGAAGTGCCATTTGCTGCTGTTTTTATTTATTCATTTACAATATTTGTATTCCAAGCTATCTAAAAATATAGGTGAAGTCCAAGTAAAAACATAAATAAAATGAACTAATAAATTACAAATATATTTATTAAAATCAATACAAAATATACAAAACTAAAACATAGCACTAAATAAAATGTCCCTACATCCCTTGTATTTCAGCTTGGATGGAGAATTATTTAATTCCCCAGCAAACCCATCTGGGCCTGGCATTTTATGAGCTTAAGGGATTTAATTACATGCTGAATCTCTACCATAGTGAATGGCACTGTTTAAAGCTTTCAGCACTTTGGGAGCAAATTGTGGAAGGACCGCACCACTCAGCAAAGATTGTATTTCTGCCCCATCCACACCCTTGGCAGAATATAAATTAACAAAGCAGTCTGCAAAAGATTGTACATTATCCCCTGCTCTGTGAATCACCTCCCCTCCAGGACTAAGCAAAGCAATTACAAAATGTAGCCTCAACCAAGTTTTAGCAATCCTAATCAACAATATTTCAGGCTTATTGCCATGCTGAAATAAATGATGCTTATAGTAAAGCATGTCCTGGATTACAAGAAACTGCATTTTATTAACTGCTGTTGGAAATTGGTCATATCTAGCCTTATTCTTTCATAATTGCCGCTAAAGTCATATCGTCAACTGCACAGCTCACTTTCATCTACCAACAACATATGATAATCTTCTGCCAGCCTTGTGGCTAATCTTCTGCCAGCTTCAATGTACTCATATTACCTCTCTTCTCAAGTCGCTTCACTGGTTCCCTATTTGTTTCCATATCCAGTTCAAATTTCTCCTACTGACCTATAAGTGCACTTATTCTGCTGCTCCTCACTACCTTTCATCTGTTATTTCTCCATATATACCTCCTCGGGAACTTCACTGTTCTGGCAGATCCCTTCTATCTGTGCTCTTCTCATCTATTGCCAACTCCAAACTTTGATCCTTTCACCTTGCTGCTCCTTAAGCCTGGAACAAACTACTTGAGTCTGTACATCAGGCTTCATCTCTGACCATTTTCAAATCCAGGCTGAAAACTCACCTCTTCGAAGCCGCTTTTGGATCCTGATCCGCTTAGTCTCCTATGTGTTTCCTTACCATTCCCTTAGATATATCCGTATCCTCAGCTGTTGTGTTGTCTGTCATGACTAGATTGTAAGCTCTGATAAGCAGAGACAGTCTTTTACATGCATCTATACAGCGCTGCATACACCTTAGCATTGCACTATAGAAATGATAAGTAGTAGATCAGTAGTAGTGTAGCAGAACAAGTTAGGAAAGGATACCCGGAGTCTCTTAGGAAAGCAAGCCTTTTATTATGCCAACATAGGCTCAGCTGAAATCACTTTCAAAGTCTAAGCCCCGGTCTTGGGACTCGAACATACTATATAGACATCATAGCATCTCTTTCTGATAGGTTACCTGTTGCCGCAGTACACTCATGATTGGAGAATATTTGCCGCAGTACTGACACAGCAAAGCAGGGAAGAACAGAACAAAGCAGGGAGGAACAAGGGTGTGTCATCACTATGGGGGTGTGTATCCCTTTCACACAGCGAAGCAGGGAAGAGCAAGGGTGTTTCAGTAACCCTTTCAGCTCTCAGCCCCATCTGGATTCCACTTCACCACATGCTCCAACCTTTTAGTGTGTGTTCCCTCACTTGGTGGCCCAACTCCACGAGCTCCTCTCTCATGTTACCCATGAGCTTTTTGAGCTCTATTTTCACTGTTAGCAGTTCATATTTGAGCTCATTAAGCCACTCTTTCTGCTCACCACAGGAGACCTGTGTGATGGTTACCTCTCTGCACTCTTCGCCACTGGGTTTGCTCCCTTTACCGTCATGCTCTAGCTGCTCTAAGCCTTTGGACCCGCTGGTGGCCATTTTGTGCTCTCCCCCCTTCTGCACTTGCTCCAGTATATGTAAATTCTCGCAATTCTGCTGCTTTCCGACGTGTGATCGTCTCACTACTTGCATTTTGTGGCTGTTGGGGCAGCATTCCGCTTCTGCTTTAATGTTCCTGCGAAGGTCTTTTAATGCGATTGATCAGGGTGGCTCTGGAGCTCAGTGCTCAGGCAGCCATCGTGCTGGATGACATTACTTCCTCCCTTACATGGGCTTTTAATGAATGTTGGGAAGGCTGAGATTGGACCACTAAGACATTTCTGATCATTCTATGCTTTGGTTTGATCTCAGAAGCAGGGAGAATAATGTTGGTAAAGGCCATTGGTGCTTTCACATTACTTAACTTCAGACGATCAAGTTTGTCAATTTTTGTTAGCTAAATGGGAGGACTATTGTAGTTATAAAGCAGAGCACAGAGATAACCCTATCCTGTTTTGGGAAGCAGAGAAGACTGTCCTGTGGGGTGTCATTATATATACTACTGTAGCAGAACGAGTTAGGAAAGGATGCCCGGAGTCTCTTAGGAAAGCAAGCCTTTTATTATGCCAGCATAGGCTCAGCTGAAATCACTTTCAAAGCCTGAGCCCTGGTCTCAGGACTCGTACATACTATATAGACATTTTTATCAGTTCACCATAGCATCTCTTTCTGATAGGTTACCTGTTGCCGCAGTACACTCATGATTGGAGAATATTTGCCGCAGTATTGACACAGCAAAGCAGGGAAGAACAGAACAAAGCAGGGAGAAACAAGGGTGTGTTGTCACCATGGGGGGTGTATCCCTTTCACACAGTGAAGCAGGGAAGTGCAAGGTTGTTTCAGTAACCCTTTCAGTTCTCAATAACCCTTTCAGCTCTCAGCCCCGTCTGGATTCCACCTCATTCCCCCCATTTAAAAAAAAAATGTTCCTTCTCCTATTAATGGATCTGACTGTGGAAGGGATTTGTAGTTGCATACTGCCATCACATGGGCAGCAGTTTTCCGCTCCACCATGGTCTCAATGGTGGAGGTAACGAATCGCATAATGACAGGGAGACAACAGGATAAGACATATCAGGAAAATAAGAAGAATTCCTGCCACTAGGGTTTTAATTCCACCCAAACAATTGAACCATCCCTCAAACCACCCGGCACCCATGGAAGGGGCAGCAATATGCGTGGCCAGGTTACGTAAATCCTGAATAGATCTCTCAATAGAGACACTTTCATTAGTGAAATTGAAACAACACATCCCTTCAAATTCTGCATACCCTTGATTTAGATGTAGGAGCAGAAAATCAATGCTCATCCTATTCTGCAGAATCGCTGTCCGCAGACCGGACATTTCATGATTCATACTAGCTAAGATGGTTGAGATAAGATTAATGGATTTGGCCAAGCAACAAGCAATACAGCTTACTTCCATAGCATTGTGTAAAGCTAATGCAGGTGCTCCTACAATGGATATTGCCAGCCCCAGGGCTGTCTCATCACTATAAGGTTCTACATTGGAGTTAGTTAGGGGTGTGGTACCGAAACCATTCCTGAGCAGACAGAAGGGGAAAAGGGCGAGCACTGCACCTTTAAAAACCAGAGCAAGCCAGGTTTCCATGACAGCAGGAAGCTTTCAGAGAGAATGCAGCTCAGTCAGATTCATGACATAAGAGCTGGAAGCAGCCCTAACGAGGTGCACCTGGATAGTCAGAAGGGCGTGCCTGAACAAGGAAGCCGTTTTAAACCAGCTTCAGGGCTAGTCTTTCAGAGCAGCACTGAGAATCAGGACGGACAAGAAGGCAGGGAAAAGCCTTTACAAGTGTCTATTCCACTTCAGCAAGGAAGGCAGCAACTGAGGGAGTCTTGGAACCCAGCCCCAGGCAAGAAGGATTCTGGTGGGTCCATTACTGGTTACCTTGAAGCTAAACCTAAGCCATTGTGGGAGCTTCCTGAAGACAGGGCAAAGCCATTTCCCTGTAGAGAGGAAGAGAGCTCCGAGCACAGACAAAGCAAGGTCAGCAGAAAAGGTACGTCAGGGTTACTGCCAAGCCAGAGTTTTGTGGAAGACGTTGTGAAACAGTTAAGAGCAAGTGCTAATAGGTGCCAGGGTAGCACGGCTGTGAAAGCACCTAGCAGATACTCTTTTGACAAATGGTTTAAAGCTAATGTGACAACCATAAGGAAGAGCTTACGTTCTTACCCATTTCCTGAACTAGAAGAAGTCACAGTCAGTGAGAGTGGATCTTCTTAGAACAGCTGCAAATAGCTATCCCAGGATTGCAGCCAAGAAGTTCTCCTAAGCAGAGCCGTGAGAATGCAAGCAAGGAGATGTTTAATGACGTAGCTGATATTCCTGACTCACCTGATTACTATAAGAGAGACTGTTCCATGTATAATGTAGAAAGACTGCTCCTAAGATAAACAAGCTTTGGTAAGAAGAATTACAAAGTTGTTTGGAAGTTTTGTGCTGCTGTGAAGAAACAGTTTTCCACTTTTATTTGATGCTTTTTATTTGCTCCTGTTTTTCTGTTTATTCTGGAAAAGAATTATATTGCTTTGCTTATTTGCCTGAGAACCTCTGTGAGGGGAAAAACCCAACAATAATAATAAATTTATCTGTTCCAAAAGACCCTTGTGCCACAACACATTTTTGTGAGAGTGAAACAAAAAACTACATATCCCAGCAACCCTTGCTGCTGGATAGTATAAAGGACACTCAGAAGCAAAACAGCGGTCACCCCTACTATAAGGCCTTCGGCCAGTAGCAGGGGAGCGTGACAGGGGGCTTTGATCAAGGATAGTGTGAGCGGGAACTAACATTACTGGGGGGGTGTATTTCTGCTAAAGAAATGTTTAAAAGTTATATGTTCAAGGTCCTCGTGGTCTCTCCTGAGCTCTGTCCACCATTGGTTAAGATATATTATATACCTACTGGTCAAAAGGTTTCCTCAGATGTTGATGTACCTGGTTTACAAGTGGTAGATGTTTTGAATGTTACTTCTATTTTAGAGTCTTCAGATATGGATATAGCTTCTCCTTCTACCTGCTTAGTAACTTTTGCCTTAGCATCAGATAGGGAATGGCTTCTAAAAATCTTTTTTAAGAAGAGGAATGTCATTTTTAAAGGCTGCCTGGTTCGCGTGTTTCCTGATTTAGCTAGGGAAACCCAAAGATGCAGGAAGGAATTTTTAATCCTGCACCTGTTTCTCAGTTGGGTGGGCGCTTCTTTTTGAAATATCCCTGTAAATGTCTTGTTAAGTTAGAAGGTAATTCTTATGTTTTCTTTTTTCCATCTCAATTAATTTCCTTTTTAAATGCCTGAGGGGCTGTTAGTGGTGGGGCCGTCGCCTGTTCTACTCCTTCTTGATTGAACTTGGCTGATATGTCTCTGTATATTTCCTATTAGTTTATTGTTGAATATTTCCTATTTTCTTTGGATCTCCCAAGTTGTGGGCTAGAGTGGGAATTTCAGGTTATTTTATTTCTTCTGAATCTTTGTTTATATGGAGTTTATTCTCTGATTTCTCGATTTCCTGTGCAAGTGATTGTATCCGTGTAATAATTTATATACTTAAAAAAAAAACATTACTGGGGGTATGAGAGAAAGCAGTAGTAGAAAGTCTACCAAAAGTACAAGGACCCCCAGTGGCATTTATGGGAACATAAGTATAAGCAGTTTTACCAAATAACAAAAACCAACCTAAGGGAAGATACATTTCTGAGCGAGCATAAGATACCTTCGTAATGAACTTGCAAGATAGTACAGTGTTAGACAAATTAAAAACCCCTTTAGTTGCATTTACAAAAATAAAGCAATCTGTGGCTCTAAGCGTGGAGACAATCTGCAAGGAAAAAGGGATCTTGTTAAAATAAGCTGAGGAAGGACGGGTAACCCCAATTAAGTAGAAAAAAGTATAAAATGTTAGCTTTGGCAGTTTGCAGTTCAAATTATTCAGTACAGTAAACTTTTGCATTTCACACAGATTAGTAGGCACAGCAATAAGGCATGCTGATTAAAAAAAAAAAAAAAAAACCCTCCAGCCTGCGACAAGCTGCTTACATAAAAGTCCGAAGCATTCAAAGCAGTCCTGGCAAGTAATATTACTGTGTTTATAGTTCCTGAGGCCAACAAGGGAAAGCCCCACATGAATGCCAGAACAAAAGGCATGCGTGGCGTCTGAATCAACTTGTAAGGTGGTTAATGGTGCGCGGTGAAGTTAATAGCCGGCGTTGTTTCAAACAAACTTTAACAAAATTTGAAAACAGTGTAGACGCGGGCAGCATTGCTGGAAAAACTTGATGGGTGAGATCTCCTGATGAAACTGTGGCTGTGAAACGCCTCAGTGGTGCCCAGGTTGAGAGATTCTCACGGAGCTGCTGAGCTGCAGTTGAAAATCAGTCCTCATCTTTATGAAAGCTAAGTGGTTGACTAGCGTTTCTTTTGACCTTGATTTTGAGATATAAAGGTTCAGATTTGTACTATAGAGTAATGGGTTTAAGTAAATATTTTTTGACACTATTGGAAATGTTTACCAGCTTATAAGCTTTCATAGTGAGGGCGATAGTTTAATTTAATTAATAAAACAACGTATTAACAGCGAAAAGTTTAAAGAAAGGTCGTTGATGTTCCAAGTCTCCATTCCAGTAGACGTTCGTCTCTTGGTGGCTAAAGTTCTGAGACCTGTTTTTTGCTATATCTACGTTGTTATCTAGAAAGTTTTGGAAAGATTTTTGAAACTTAAAGATATTTGAAACCTTTAGTTCCCATAGTTTTGATAACGTTGAACGTATCCATTTTTCTGTGTAGAACAAAAGTCAGCGCAAGCAGGCGCATGTTGACCATGGAGCTGGTGTTCCACTACACCTTTGTCCTTATAGGCTTCCTTAGCAGTATCTGAAGATGACTCCTCAAGCTTCAGCTGTGCGTAGACTAGTCGGCTTCTGGTGTGTGGCTAGCGCAGGGTCCTGTTGTCTGCAGATTACCTGGTCCTTCGCAGTGTGAGGAGCAAGGGATCCTGAGAATGTTTGTGTGCCATCCACTTATCAGCCAGGTCAGGAGCAGCTTTCTTGAGACGAGTATGGTGAATCCACGGAGTAACTTCTGTGACCTTAACTTCAGTTGGTGTGGCCAAAAGAACCATATAAGGACCTCTGCAGGTAGGGCACAGTGGTTCATGTTTCTATTCCTTAATCCACACACGATCTCCCGGCTGGTGGGGGTGGAGCGACTCTGACAAAGAGATGGGCAGTCGCTCTTGTATCCACCTGCTCAAAGACTGAAAAACAGATCCCAATGCCAGTAGGTGTTGTCTCATAAGTTCATTACCTATCTGCTCTAGGTCTCCCTTAAGGCCCTGAACAATGGGTGGTGGTCAGTCATACAGTACTTCATAAGGAGAAATGCCCAGGGTCTGAGTTGGAGAGGACTGGACACGGAAAAGGGCTATTGGTAAGGCCTGATCCCACTTAAGGTGAGCTTCCTGACAGAGTTTGGACAACTGGAGCTTCAGGGTTTGGTTCATTCTTTCCACTTTTCCCGAACTCTTTGGGCGGTAAGCAGTATGAAATTTCCAGGTGATCTGGAGGGCCTTAGAAAGGTCCTGAAGGCACTTAACAACGAAAGCAGGGCCATTATCTGACCCTATAGTAAGGGGTAGGCCAAATCTGGGTATGATCTCTTTCAACAGGGCCCTTGTAACTTCTCGGGCTGTCTCTGTTCTACAGGGGTAGGCTTCAACCCATCCTGAAAACATACAGACTATCACCAGCAGATATCGGTAGCCCCTTACTTGAGGTAACTCAGTGAAATCAACTACAATATTCTCCATAGGGGCAGCATCAACCGCCTGTATAGAAACGGGGGGGGGGGGGCAGAGGCCCTTGGCGGGGGGTTATTCCTAGCACATTGGAGACAGCGACGTGCTGCAGCTGCCGTCAAGGCAGACAGATGTGGGACATAGAAGTAAGACTACAGAATGGTTTGCATGAAGGTATTGCCTAAGTGAGTGGTCTCATGAAATCGCCGGACAAAAGCTGGTGCTAGGCTCTCAGGGATAACATATCGGGGTGGCTCTCCCAGTAACCGCAACCACCCAGCAGTGGTGAGAGTAGCCCCTTGCTGGGTGAAAAAAAAATCCATCTCCTTCTTAGCATACCGAGGGGGTCCCACTCTGACATAGGAGATGGAAACAGGGGATCTTGAACACTTTCTGGGACTGTTCATTGCCGGGCTGCTAGCTTGGCCTCCCTATCTGCCCTGCGGTTACCCTGGATAACCAGAGTGTCTCCTCGCTGGTGTGCCTTGCAGTGTACAACAGCCACCACCTTTGGTGCCCAAACAGACTCTAATAACTCCAAAATCTCTCTCCCATACTTTATAGATTTCACGCTCGAATATATGAGTCCCTTTTCTCTATAGAGGGCCCCATGGGCATGGAGCATAGTGAAGGCGTACTTAGAATCAGTGAAAATGTTTGCCTTCAAACCTGCAGCTAACTGGAGGGCTCAAGTAAGGGCAATGAGTTCAGCTTTCTGGGCAGAGGTCCCCAAGGGTAAGGGCCCAGTCTCCACAACAACCCCAGGCGTGACCACAGTATATCCAGCCTTCCGCTGTCCATCTTCCACGAAACTGCTGCCATCGGTAAAATACTGAACATCAGGAGAGGCTAGCGGTACATCCTTCAGATTTGGGATACACTTCATCCATAACCTGGATACAATCATGTTCAGGTAGCCCAGGTGCTACAGGGAGTAGAGTAGCAGGATTGAGTGTTTTCATTGTCTCCAAGTGAACCCGAGGATTCGCACACAGCATGCTTTGGTACTTTGTCATCTGCTTGTTGGTAAACCAAGAATTGCCTTTGTACTCCATCAGCGTCAGTACTGTATGTGGCACTTTAACATACAGTTCTTGCCCAAGGGACAGTTTATCAGCCTCTGTTGCCAGAAGAACTGTCTCTGCTACTGCGCGAAGACAGGAAAGCCAACCCCTCACTACTGGATCCAGCTGTTTGGACAAATCAGCCACCGGTCGTTGCCAGGAGCCTAGGCTCTGAGTGAGAACACCAACTGCCATTCCCCTCTCTTCATGGACGTACAGATGGAATGTTTTTTCAACGTCGGGCAGTCCTAGGCTGGGTGCTGATAGCAAGGCCTTCTTTATATCCTGAAAGGCTTTCTTTTGATCCGGACCCCAGTCGAAAGGTTCTCATTTATTTATTTATTTTATTTATTTAACACTCATTTTTATACCGCATCTTCCAGAGATCAGTTGCGGTGTACAAATAACAACAATTAACAAAGCGAAGTTTGTTTTACATAGAACATCTTAATTTTACATAATTTTACATCCTCTCCCTGTTGTAGCTGCATACAGGAGCTTTGCCAACACTACAAAGTTGGGAATCCAGATTCGACAAAAAACGGCAGCCCCGAAGAAGCCCCTCAACTGCCTGTGACTTTGTGGCTCAGGAAAAGAACAAACAGCCTCCCTCTGCTCAGAGCCCAGTCTTTGAAGGTCTTGGGCAACATGGAATCCCAAGTACTTGACTTCAGTCTGGCACAATTGAGCCTTACTTCGGGACACCCAATAGCCAGACATCCAAAGTAGGTGCAGAAGTTCTGAAGTAGCAGCTAGACATTCTTCCCGGGAAACAGCAGCAATGAGTAGATCATCCACATATTGTAGCAATACACGTTGAGTAGGGCATAAATGGAACTGACACAAATCTTGACTAAGGGCATCCCCGAACAGCGTGGGGGAATTCTTGAATCCTTGGGGTAACCGTGTACATGTCAATTGTCCCTTACTGCCAGTTACAGGGTCTTCCCACTCAAATGCAAACAGTGGCTGGCTAGGAGTGGCCAATCTCAAGCAGAAGAAGGCATCCTTTAAGTCCAAAATGGTAAAGCAGGTGGCTTGTGCAGGAATCAAACTCAGTAAGTTGTAAAGGTTTGGCACGACGGGATGAATGGTAACAACAGCTTCATTGACCCTCTGCAGGTCCTGTACAGGTCGATAATCATTAATATCTTTCATTAAAAGCTTTCAGGAAGACAAAGAAAACCACTAGCTCCAGAGCATTCACATTCACTGCCCCTACGCTCTGGAACGACCTCCCAATAGACCTTCGCATCATAAAAGACCTCTCTCAGTTCAGGAAAGAACTAAAAACTTACCTATTTACTGAACACTTTGAAATCCCATATTCCCCCAAAACACCTCCATAACAACCATGGACTTACACGCACAAAACCCCCATACTCAAAACTAAATAACTCTCATTCCCTGACTGCCACCCCCACAAACACTCCCGACTTACGACATAAAAGGAAATAAATTCCAATACCTAATTACACATGCCCTACACACAACACTCAACCACTGTAAATATTCAATGTAAATAATTTAATGGTTGTTTGTATTATTAATATCTCATAAAGTTGAAGTTTATTGTTCAATGTAAATAGTTGAATCCGATTGTTCAATGTAAATGTATACAACTGTGTACAATTGTTAAGATGTTTCATGTAAACCGCCCTTGATCGCTGGAAGGGGCGGTATAGAAGAAAATAGATAAATAAATAAAATAAATATCTGGTTTTTGAACTGGCAGCAGAGGGGTATTCCAGGGCGATTGGCATGGTTTCAGGAGTCCAAACTTGAGTAGGCGCTGGAGATGTTTATGAATGCCCTCAACAGCTCTTTGGGGCAGGGAATATTGCCTGACACGAATGGGACGGGCATCTGGTTTTAGTTCCACTATAATAGGCGGGATGTTCCGAGCAAGGCCGGGAGGATTACCTTCTGCCGATACTCCAGGGAAGCTTTGCAATTCTGGTGGTAGGGGTTATTGCGGAACAGCCTGGCAGTACAGCCGCCACTCTTCTTCCCTTGGAATTTGTAGAGAAAATAATCCTGATACTGGCAGCCTCAAAACCATGTGAGCCTCTCCAGTGGGTGGAAAAGAGATCTGAGCACATAGCTTGGATAGGAGATCCCAGCCCAAAAGCGGTACTGGGCACTCAGGCATGTACAGAAATTGATGGGTGATTTGCTGTCCTTCTACTTCGACCCAGGTGTGGAGAAAGGGGCCGGACTGTTCGGTTTCCAGTCGCCCCCACCACTGTGACAGTCTTCCCGGAAGCACTTGCTAATGGTTGGGACACAACAGAATGCTCTGCCCCAGTATCAACCATGAATGGTATTTGCTGGCCCCCGATTTTGATTGTGACCATGGGCTCATGGGGACCGAGAAGAATCTGCGAGCCCGGTCTGTCCTATTCATCATCACTCTTGTGCTGGTCCATAGCAGTCAATCCAGTGAACCCCGCTAGACCCTCACGTTCCTCGCCGGCGTCCTCAATTGTTCTCCGAGTATACCTTCCTCCTTCGACCTGCCCTCGGAATACTGATTGGCCACGGTTTCCCTTTCCTGCATCACTTCACCCACCTTTGTTGGGACATTCGTTTTTCCAGTGGCCCACTTCTTTGCAATAGGCACATTGATCTCGTTCCAATGGTCCCCGCCCCAATGATCCTCACTGGGTTCCTCTATCCCAGCCTCAGCCCTTCGGTTCCCACATAGACTTTCCTTGTCCTTTGTCGACTAGCACTGCTGCTAACATATCAGCTTTCTTTTTCATCTTTTGTTCACACTCATGCTTCATCTCCTGATCTCTGTTCACAAATACTTTCATAGCAACTTCCATCAGCTGGGCTATATTCATTCCAGCAAAACCTTCAAGCTTCTGAAGTTTTCTTCTAATGTCCCCCTGTGACTGCCCCATGAACGCTGCATTCACCACCTGTTGGTTTTCAGGTGCTTCCGGGTCGAATGGAGTATAGACACGGAAAGATTCACAGAGTCTTTCATAAAACTGGCCAGGGCTCTTGTCAGAGGTTTGCAGGACCTCTGATATTTTTCTCACATTCATCACTTTCTGGCTCCCCTTTTTATGGCCTTCGAGGAGAGCTCGATGATAGCGACTCAGGGCAAGGTGGCCTGCCTCAATGTTTGCATCCCAGTTAGGTTATAGGTCAGGAAAGTCTCAGAGCTGATTGCCGGGGATCCTGTTCACCTGGAGGGTTCTCTTCCAACCATTTCATTGCTGACCTAGTTACCCGGTATCTCTCTTCTGTACTGAGTAAGGTTAAAAGAAGCTGACGGCAGTCTTCCCAAGTTGGACGATGGGTTTGAATGATAGACTAAAACAAATCTATCATAGCTTGAGGTTTATCAGTATATGAAGTTTTTCAGTTCAACAAGTTGGTGGTGGAAAAGGGTACATACACAAATGTCCGAGGGCCCTCGATGAGCTTTCCCTGGGCATTAAAGGCAGTTGGTCCTTGAGCCTCACGGAGGGGTAGGTGGAGACTAACCTCTGGAGTCTGTTTGCTAGCGGGTAGTGTGCGGTGGTCTCTCCTGAGGCCGTACTGGGGGAGGAGGGGTATTAAACTGGGACTGACCTCCTTCAGACCCGGAACTCCGGGAACTTTCTGGAGTGCTGGGGGGGGGGGGGGCGTCTGTATCTGAAAATGGTGCCACTGCCTCACTGCCCCTTTGACTATCAGAGAGAGTATCAGTCGAGAGGGATGGGGGAGAAGTTGTTTCCGTCCTAGCCGGAGTCCCTGCTGAGCCTGATGACCGAGCTGGGGTCATAGGGATCGGCCTGAGAACATAAGGGAGAGGGAATTCTTCTGTCTCTGGCTCCTGTACTAAAAGTGGTGGTTTTGGTTTTATTTTAGGCTGCATTTCCTATGTACTACGGGGCAGGAGTATGCAACATTGTTCTTCCTGGCATTTCCGGACCTGTTGGGGTCTCTGCCGACATACATCCAGCCAGGAATCAATATAAGGGAATTGGTCAAGATGATTAGCTGCCACTACGTAGTGCAGTCTACTAACCAGGTCATAATCAAAGGTTCCTTCCAGGGGCCAATCAGTATTAAACTCGGCCACTCATTCTGACAATATTTTTTTAACAGGGATGGGGTCATATGAACCCCGTAGTCTGCATAAAATCCTTTAGGAAATGTTTTACGATACACACTAGGGGGCTATGCCTTGACTCTGATCCACCCATATCGGAACACAGAATCCGTTATTAAAATATCCTGATCCCTGAAAACACAGAACAAATGGACACCAAGGGAAAGGGGATTCAGGCAGCAGGTGAGGGGTCCTACTGCCCTCGACACAAGAAGGGCGACCAACAGTCAATCGCTTCCTCCTTTTTGTGACCTGGGTGCGATCGCCTGGCCAGGAACTGTGCTACTCAAGAGTCCGCTTTCACTCCACAAGCATCTGCTTGCTCCGAACATATAAATCAATCACCCACCGACACACAGACACCCTCCCAGTCCAAGAAAACCATCTGACTATGAGGAGCGTGGTTTCATCCAAAAACATCAGACTACTAGGGCGTCCTTCGGGAGGTGATCAGGCTCCCCTTCTTCCTGCAGGAAGGACAGATTTTTTTGAACTACAGATACAGAAACAGACCCTCCTTTTTCACTTACCCCACTCAGATGTCTTTGGGAGACCAATGGGTTGGTTCCTGAACTCCACAAGGATTCGTGGATGTCGGCCGGAAGGAGCCAGTGGCTCTGGCGAAACAAGAGGCAATACTCTCCAGAACAAGTTGTCCAGTGGTGCCTGAGATTTTCTCTCACGTTTGCCACCCCCCCCCCCCCCCCCGGCCCCGACTGGTCCAAACCCAGATCCTTTCCTTTCCTTTCCCAGTCAGGGAACCAGAAATGTAGCAGAATGAGTTAGGAAAGGATACCCGGAGTCTCTTAGGAAAACAAGCCTTTTATTTTGCCAGCATAGGCTCAGCTGAAATCACTTTCAAAGCCAGAGCCCCGGTCTTAGGACTCGTACATACTATATAGACATTTTTATCAGTTCATCATAGCATCTCTTTCTGATAGGTTACCTGTTGCCGCAGTACACTCATGACTGGAGAATATTTGCCGCAGTATTGACACAGCAAAGCAGGGAAGAACAGAACAAAGCAGGGAGGAACAGGGGTGTGCCATCACCATCGGGGGTGTATACCTTTCACACAGCGAAGCAGGGAAGAGCAAGGGTGTTTCAGTAACCCTTTTAGTTCTCAGTAACTCTTTCAGCTCTTAGCCCCATCTAGATTCCACCTCAGTGGAGCGAACTCAGGAAGAGATGTCAGCCAAGCTGAAGGTGGGTGAGGAATGGCAAGATCAGGTACAGTATAAACTTGAAGATTTAGAAAACAGGTCTAGAAAAAATAATCTCCACATCAGGGGGATACCTGAGAATTCAGAGTTCAGGGACAGTGCAAGAGTGGCGGAGAGGATCTGCCTAGAAGCATTGCGTAAAGGGAAGACTGTGAAATACTGGCGGGCATAGCCATGGACAGAGCCCATCGAACCCTGGGCCGAATAAAAGCCCAGGGATATACAGTAATCATATGCCTGCAGGACTATAAACTCAGAGCATATAGCCGTCAAGATGCAGGGACTGAGTACATTCAAATGGCAGGACTACAAGGTGGCCATATATGCTGACCTCTCAGTGGGTAAGCTGCAGCGGCACCGGGACATGAATCCAGTTACCAGAGTGTTAAGGCAAGCTGAGATCAAATATCCCTTTTGGACTGTGTCACACCCCCGTAGCCCTATCGGTAGGAACCGGTATTGCCTGGCTCTCTGAGGGTGATAGTTGTGCCTTCTTTCGTATAAATCACATAAGTTTCATTCCAAGTTTAGGGCTTTATTCCCCGTCCCTGAGGTTTCTTTCCTTTTTGGCAACACAAATAAGAGCCAACTTTGGCATATAACAAAAGTCAAATGGATAACACAAATAGCTTACTTCAGCTTCCAAACATCAAACAAAAGAAAAGAATAAACAGCCTTACTGTCACATACAGGCTTCTCCTTTTGTTGCTGATAGCACAGCTCACGTCTGCTGTTTGTTGGAGAGTAAGTGTAATTAGCACACAGGTTACAGCACTGGAACTCTGGTCACAATCAAGCATTTATCTTAGAGAGAACTCCGATTCAGTCACAGTTAAAGAACAATCCATCGGTTCAGGAACTATAGATATCTCTGAATTCTCACATTCCATTAATTCAGGCTCACATGCATTTATCTTCTTAGTATCAGCTGTTGGATAAGAGTACGGCTGGCTTGCTCCGTCACACAGGAAGTTTCTTTCTCCCTCTGAACTAATGCCTTTCTGGGAAATACCGTATGGCTTTGAGTTGAGCTTGCCAAAACTCTGCCCCTGCTGGTATCCCAGTAGATAACTCAAATCCTTACTTGCTCTGTTAGTAGGGTAATTATGGTAGGCTCTGAGCCTGCTCAGGTCTAGCTCTCGTAACTCAGCTGACCTAGATTGCAAAGGTTTAGACGGAACTTTACCAAAAGCTGGGAGCTCACAATTACTAGGAAAATCTTCAGCTTCTTCAGGTAAGGAAACCTCTCTTCTCCTAGGGTTTCTGTGACAAGGGGAAAAGTTATTCTCAGCTTCTCTACAGCTTGTCTTTATGTGGCTACTTCTACTACTCTGGGGTTTTACCCACTTAGGTAGCAAATAGCCTCTACTTTCATTCCTTGCACTGGTACCTGCTATGGCAGTCTTCCCATGTTTCTCGTGCCTTCCATGCACATACACGTTATCAGGCTGCTGACTTTCCAATGTTTCATACAGGTCTCTGGATTCTTTCAGACCTTTACGTTGGCTCCCTTGCTGTTCCAATAGCTCATTCTCACTCTCTCTCTCTCGTTCATTCCAAGTCCATTCTCTCCACGGCTTCAGCTGTGTTCGCCGCGGTCTCTCTGGTTGTGACCCTTGTTGCTTCAACACCTCTCCCTTTCTATCTGTTTGGGAGCATATTTTATCCTCGTGTCTTTGGGCTCCACCTCTACCCAGCTGATCCCTATCAGGCAAAGCAAATTCCCTTTCTTCGCTACCTGGGTGTGTCTTCCTGGCCCTTGTGCACGTGTGCCTGGGTTGTCTGTAGCAACCATCTGACATTATTTTGTTTACCCTGTCATTTTTCCTCTGATCATTCGTGCTGATCTCCATTTTCTCGGGCTGCCTTAGGTCTACCTTGTGACAACTGTCATTCTCTCAGGGTGGAGAAGATGTGGAGGGTAAGAACAGTAGCAGAGGCATTAACAGCATTGAAAGAAGCTGGTCTGCAGGCGGAGGCAACTGAGACCCAGAGACAAAACAAGAAGCCACCACGAGACTGGATGCTGATGAGGGGATCAGTGAGCCCGAAGGGAGATGGCAGTAGAGCCCTCAGTGGAACCAGACAGGCTCTATGAAGCAGGCCAGTTGTTGAGGAGAAGGGTCAGCTGGCTGGCTTTAAATAGAAAATGAGTGAACAGATCAGGGTAGGCAGACTGCAGTAGCCCCAAAGGGAGCTCATGCTATCTGACGCATCAGTGGGGACCGCTGACAGTTTGTTTGACTAATTAGTCTAAGCTGGTTTGTTAAAGCACGTTTATCAAAATATGTTGGTTGTTGAATGTTTGATATGGATGGCTGAGTTGGGAATGTTGGGATGGGCAGAGGGGCAGAGGGGCAGCAGGAGGTGGGACTGGAGGATGGAGGGGTTGAGTACAGAGGATGGTCGAGAATGATGGGGAGGGAATCGGAGAACAGCGGGATGAGCATTACTCTATATATAGCCTCTGAAGCGAGAGGTGGTGGGACAACGGGATTGGACAGGAGGGGGGAGGGAAGAGCAGGCTGGGGGGAGGGGGAGGTGGAGGGGGGCAGGGAGTGGGCGGTAAGGGGAGGGGGGACTGAAGGACAGGCAGTTTCTGACAGAAGCCACAGTTAATTCTAGGGGGTTTCAGGCTTGGTGCAAGTGCCACCTTATGGAACGGGAGGGGGCGAGACTACAAGCAGACATCCTCTGTGTGCAGGATACTCACCTGAGGGTGGGGCAGGAGAGATTACTACAATCTAAACATTATCCATTGGTGGTCTTGGCAGGTCAAAGAGCAGCACAGAGGTGGAGGGGGGTGGATATGCTAGTGAGTGAGGCTGTTCGAGGGGCAGTGGTGGGAGAGTGTAGAGAAAGGGAAAGAGATGGGTGGGACTACGTTTGAGGATTGTGGGTGAGGAAGTGTGGGTGGTTGCCTCTATGGGGCCCAATGATAAGCAGGGAGAGTCTTATGAGAAGATGTTGGGGGAAATGGAGAGGTTTGGGGATATTCCAATAATATTAGGAGGAGGTTACAATTTTGACAATAAACCCTCACCTCGACAATAGTGGAGGGGCGTTGCTGGGGGAGCAGCAGGAGTGTATAAGCCTGCTCCAGCTAAAGGAAAGTGGGGTTTGTGTATATTTGGAGATGTAGACATCCCGGGGAGCGCAAATTTACATACTACTCTCATCCGTATGATTCATACGGATTCAGTGGATCCCTTTATAGAAACAGGATAAAATAAAAATAAACTTAACTGTCTCTGATATCACAAGTGCTGTACGTAGAGATGACCTGCACAGAGAGGTGGGTATACATACCCCTAAACAAAGGCATGGGGAGAGGTAACCTGCATGCAGTGGCCGGCGCACCTACTCTTGCCATCTTGCTGGGCAGACTAATGGACCATGCTGGTCTTTATCTGCTGTCATATACTATGTTACTATATAGTAGGTTGGATATGGTGTTGGTAAATGGGAGGTGAGGGTCCAAGGTGAGGGAAGTGGAGCATGGCCCTATAACCTGGACCGACCATGCTCCTGTTAGTGTTACATTTGATTTGGGACCCCGGGATGATGGCATCAGATTTTGGAGGCTTAATGACTCTCTTTTAGAGGAGGAGGAGGAGCATTTGAATAGAGTCTGCCAGATGATTCATGAGTACATTCATTTCAATGCTTGGAGGGAGGTCGCTCTAAGGACAGTGTGGGACGGCCTGAAGGTGGTGATCCAGGGATATCTTTTGAGTCTGGCAACAAAGGCCAAAAAGGCTCAGAGGGAGTCAGACAAACTTCTAGACAGGATTATGGTGTTAGAGGGCAGTCATCAAAGTGACCAAAACCCCGAAAAGCTGGCAGACCTGATAACTTTGAGGGTAGAACTAAGCAGACTGCAGGCCCACTCGATAGCGCACAAGTTAAATGTCTTGAAGCAAGCACACTTTGAGGGAAGGAATTGGGCAGGCAGGATTTTGGCAAGTCATTTGAAGACTAGAGTAAAGCAGGCCCACATAGGAGAGATCCAAAATAACAAGGGGCCAAATGAGATGTCAGATTTTCAAGGATTACTATGCACGACTATACAGCAGTGAAGTGAGCAGGGGAGAGGAGCAGAGCGCCCAGATTTTACAGGTGTGCTGCTTTCCTTGATTAGAGGGGGAGAAGACCGGGAGATTGGGGAGAGCCATTAGTGAGGGAGAGGTTCGGGAGGCTATCAAGATTCTAAGATGGAGTGGAGGAGTAGCCTAATGGTTAGAGCACTGGCTTGGGAACTCAGAGACCAGGGTTCAATTCCCACTAGCACTGCTTGTGGCCCTGGACAAGCCACTTAACCCTCCATTGCCTCAGAAAAATCCAAGTTATCAATATCCCTGTTTAATGTACATTGCCAAGCTTAAGTTGGAATGTAAACCACTTTGATTGAAATGATAAAGCAGTATATAAAACCTGTTAAATAAATAAAGCCCTAGTGCTTGACAGCCAAATTTTATAAAACATTCAAGACCAAGTAACCCTGGTATGGACAGAGGTCTTTAATGGGGTGTTAGAGGGTGGAATGGTTCCTGTCTCCCATAGAATAGGCCAGCATAACAGTTTTACCTAGGCCAGGGAAAGATGGTAGTGTTTGTGGATCCTATAGGCTGATCTCACTGATTAATTTGGACACCAAATTGCTGGTGAAGGTGCTAGCCAGCAGACATCAAGAGATAGTTCTAAAGCTGGTACACCAGGACCCAAAAGGTAGACAAGGAGGAGACAACATTAGGAAGGTACTGAAATTCACGTCGAAGCTGCAAATGATGGGGAAGAAGGTGGTCTTTGTTACTGTAGATGCTGAAAAGACATTTGACAGGGTTGAGTGGCTCTTCATGTTCCAGGTGTTGGATAGAATGGGACTAGAGACTAACTTCTTGGGCTGGATCAGAGCTTTGTATGCCATCCGAGAGTGCCACAGCTGATGGAATAATTATGGTGTTATGCAAGGTGACAGCTTACAAGAACCATGCAAAATATGCATTTTCTGACACGTGGTGATGGCATAACGAGTAGCAGAGGGAAGGTCTGGAGATGGCCATCGGGAAAGCTTAAGGATTTGTTAGGGGGGTGTTACCCTCTTCTCCCTACTGTTGCTTGCTGGCTGTAGCAAGTACTTTTCAAATGCTTATTCTTATCTGGAAGCAGGTATACACATAGATGTGTCCACCATCTATGTGTATACCTGTTGTAGTTGTTGATATGGAAGGACAGACTAGATAGGCCATGTGGTCTTTTTCTGTCATCATATTTCTATGTTTCTATGTTTCACCAGTGGTCATAAACCTGCAGCATCTTTCTAAAATTGAACGTATGTATTAATCATTTACAGACCACTCTGCATACATCTTCACCATGCCCTCATGCAACATAGACGTAATTGCTCCAGACACATACAAATGTGGATTTTTCTACTATGGCTCTTGGGACATGGATGTGATTGGCATATCTGAATGGGCATTTTCAGACATTAAGATCATGAATAGAGTTTTGAAAAAGAGCCTCTATGTGTATAAATATTGCTTTAGAAAGGCTGTTTAGGTGGCATCTGGGACATGCAAGCCAAGTCAAAAGGAAAGATCTACAAAAGCTGGAAGACTGGTCTAATGCTTGTCAGTAAAGATTTAATGTGAAGGAGTACAGTGTCATGCACTTGGAAAGCAGAAATCCAAGGGAATTGTATGTGATAGGGGGTGAGAGGTTGGTGTGTACGGAAAAGGAGAAGGACTTTGGAGTGATTGTTTCTGAGGATGCCAAGGTGGCAAAACAGTGTGACAAGGCAGTAGCAAAAGTCAGAAGGATGCTGGATTGCATACAAAGAGGGATTACCAGCATAGAGGAAGAGGTACTAATGCCACTGTATAAGATACTGGTGAGGCCTCACTTGGAATATTGTGTTCAGTTTTGGAGACCATATCTTGCAAAGGATATAAAAAGACTGGAAACAGTTCAGAGGAAGACGACCAAAATGATTTGGAGCCTGCATCAGAAGACTTATGAGAAGAGACTTGAAGACCTAAATATGTACACTCTGGAGGAGAGGAGGGGACAGGGAGATATGACTCAGACCTTTAAATACATAAAGAGTATTAACAAACAAACAAACCTCTTCCAAAGACGGGGAAGCTATAAAACTAGAGGGCATAACATGAAGCTGCAAAGGGGTAAACTGAAAGACAATGTCAGGAAATACTTTTTCACTGAAAGGGTGGTGGATGATTGGAATGCCCTCCTGATGGAAGTGGTGGGGGCATATACAGTGACAGAATTTTAAAATGGCATTGGACAGACACTGTGGATCTCTTTTAAAGCAACAGGATAAAATCA
Organism: Ichthyophis bannanicus; assembly: GCA_033557465.1. Lineage (NCBI taxonomy): Eukaryota > Metazoa > Chordata > Amphibia > Gymnophiona > Ichthyophiidae > Ichthyophis > Ichthyophis bannanicus. Next base: position 320,670,668 of record CM066032.1, read on the forward strand.
AATAAACATCTCTTATACCTCAACAAATAGGGGTGACCTACACGGAGCGGTGGATTCACCCCTAAATAAAGACATGTGGAGGGCTGGCCTGCACGGAGAAGCAGGAACACCTACTCTTGCCGCCTTGCTGTGCAGACTTGATGGACTATACTGGTTTTTATCTGCCGTCATATACTATGGTACTATTTTACATAGCTCTGCCCTATAATGTAACATGCAAAAACAAAAATTTCCTTCAGTATCTTTACTGATCTTATGAATCTTGTAGGTGACAGACTTACTAAAGAGGATCACCATGCCCAATTTATCTGACTCTGCCGAGCCATAAATAAATTCAATGACCCAGGAATGTGCCAATTTATTATGTTTGATATAATCTAAATGAGTCTCCTGCAAACATGCTACATGGACTTGCCCCTATCGCAGTGCCTATAAAATCTTGTACCATTTAATTGGGGAACTAATGCCAGAGACCTTCCATGACGCAATTCTAATTCCCCTCTCCTCAGCACTTTACCTATAAACTAATAGCTTAATTGTGACACCAGGGTGTCCAGCTTCACCCCAGCCCATCACAACAAAATGAAGTATCTAGGGTCCCCCTGCTAATATTCCCACCAACACATAAATCTGACACTGCTTCCCCTCTCTCCCCCCCACCACACAGGAACCAGCTCCAAACAGCATAACCCTTCCTTTCTCTACCTCCCTCTTCATTCCTCTGATATGACCTTCTCACCATTAAAGGTGACGGATCACAAAGGATGCACCCTTACTTCCTTCCCTGTTCACACATATCTACCCACCAGACACACAATTATGCTCACCTCTTCCATTTCAACCAAAAGAATCAGACATTAACAAAGAAACTAGTAATAATCAACCTATAAAGGAACATAAGCATAATCATGAATCAAAGGACACTAAGGGCATAACCTAAAACTACCATGCCCCTCAATCTTAAAGTCATCTGAACAGTTCCAAGTAACAGCAGAGGCTCTTCTACAAATGCACATGCTATTCAAATGTCTAATGATTTCCATTGCTCCAGTTAGCAAAAGCTATCAAAGTCAAGTGTGACAAGTCACTGAATGAACAATCAGGTCAAGGATCCTGCAAAACAACTAGGGAGCTATTTTGTCTGCAGATGTGCTCCTTTCATCCCAAAGTTTTCCATCATGCATGGGCCTCTTCAGGAGTGGAGAATAAATGAGTTGTTCCATTATGATAGGCCCACGATCAGGCCAGATATTGCAATACAAAGCAAAGGTTTTGCTTGACTAATTGAGTACATACCATGGAGTAGGCCCTCTGTTGATCCTCCACCTGGGATGAATAATCCTGGAACAAAATGATATGACACTCCTTATACCACAGGTCCTTAACACACCAAACCTCCACCTTGTGTGCAAAGTTGAGAAATTTCAGGATACCAACTTGTGGTTGGGCTTTTTCAGCCCAACTTCAACTTAGCCAATATACTCGCTCAACATGAGTTTACCATGGTGCTGATTTAGGGCCAGAGTGTCCAGGATGACTACTGTCTCTGTTGTCTGACTACAAAAATCACAATGATCACAAGAAGCATGTGCAAAGAACTGAATTCCAAAAATGGAGGAGATAACACTGAAACAGAAAAAACAATGGCATATAAAGACCACATGGCCTACCGGTCTACCCATGCATAAGAACAATAAAATTTTACAATCCCTTACTCTCCCTCAGAGATCCTGATCACTGGAAGGTTGCGGTATATAAAAGATGTTTAAATAAATAAAATAAATAATCCTCTATATTTGTCCCATGCTTTCTTGAATTCAGATACAGTTCTTATCTCCACCACCTCCACTGAAAAGCTGTTCCATGCATCCACCACCCTTTCTATAAAGAAATATGTCCTCAGATTACTCCTGAGTCTATCCCCTCTCATCTTCATTTTATGACCCTTTGTTACAGAGCTTCCTTTCAACTGGAAGAAACCCACCTCCTATGCATTTATACCACAGAGATATTTTAATGTCTCTATCATATATCTCCTCTCTTCCACCTTTCCTCCAAATTATGTATATTGAGATCGTTAAGCCTATTTTGCATATGTATTATGATGAAGACCAATGACCATTTTAGTAACTGCCTCTGGACCAACTCCATTCTGTTTATATCCTTTTAAATGTATGGTCCCAGAACTGTACACAGTACTCCAAATGAAGTCTTCTTTATTTATTTTATTTATTTAGTAAACATTTGTATACCGCTGCTTCCTACGATCAGCAGCGGTTTACTTTACAGAATTATAGTGTATCATACAATACAGTGATTTTTAGATTTACATTTCGATTAGGCAATGATTTACATAAAACAGGAGAATCAATTGGGATACAATATACATTTGGTTGGGGCACACAGTTCTGGGTATACATTTGATTGCAAGAGGTGTGGGAGGGGTCCAATATATACAATTTATACATGATTACATGCCAGTATTCAAAATGCCGCCGTGGCGGGCAAAAGACATCTGGTTGAGGTAGAAGTAACGCCCTTAGATCAGGTTGTAGTGAGTCTGAAATAAATGGGTTTTGAGTTTCCTTCTAAATTCACTCAAGTTATTTGTGAGTCTCAACTCGTGTGGGAGTTGGTTCCAGTGGATTGGTGCTGTATATGTGAATGCCCTATTGCTTGTTTCTGCTTTGACGGTTCTTATGCTTGTCGGAACACAGAGAGCATTGAGATTTATGGTTCTTCTGCTCCTGTTGTGTGGTTGAATAGCGATTAGATTATTGAGGTAGGATGGTGCGATGTTATGGATGAGTTTAAACGTTGTTATGAGAAGTTTGAAAATGATGCGGGCGGCCACCGGGAGCCAATGCAGTTCCATAAGTACTGGGGTTATGTGGTCTGTGACTTTCTTTTCCATGATGACTCTTGCAGCAACATTTTGAGCCATTTGCAAGATGTTTAGGGTGTTCTTCGGAAGCCCTTGCAGGATGGCGTTGCAGTAGTCCAAGTGGGGAATAATGAGAGCTTGTGCAACAGACCTAAAGTCTGATTTTTCGAGGATATTGCAAAGTGGTTGCAGAACTTTCAGCTTGTAAAAAATTGCTCTGTTAATTGTTCGGAGGTGTTTATCCATCCTAAGGTGGCAGTCTAGTAGGACTCCTAGATATTTTATTGCAGGTTTCGTATGATAAATGTTATTGTTAAGGGTGACTGTGGTGGGCGGAATGTCAGGAAACACTTTTTCACTGAAAGGGTGGTGGATGCTTGGAATGTCCTCCCAATGGAAATGGTGGGGGCAAATACAGTGACAGAATTCAGAATGGCACGGGACAGACACAGTGGATCTCTTTATAGCAACAGGATAAAGTCAAAATAAACATAACTATCTCTTATATCTCAACAAATAGGGGTGACCTACATGTAGCGGTGGGTACACCCCTAAACAAAGGCATGGGGAGAGGTGATCTGCACGTAGCAGCAGGTGCACCTACTCTTGCCGCCTTCTGGGCAGAGTAGATGGACCATACTGGTCTTTATCTGCCATCATATTCTGTTATTATATCTCCCTTCTTCCCGCTTTCCTCCAAAGTAATCATGCTGAGATCTTTAATTCTGTCCCCATATGCCTTATGATGAAGTCCACTGAACGTTTTGATAGCCACCCTCTGTACAGATTCCATCCTGTTTATATCCTTTTGAAGGTGTGGTCTCCAGAATTGCACACAATACTTATATAAGTCTTACTAGAGACTTATATAAAGGCACTACCACCTCCTTTTTCCTGCCGGCCATTCCTCTCCCCATGCACCCAAGCATTCTTCTGGCTTTGGCTTTTGCCTTTTCTACCTGTTTGGCAACTTTAAGATCATCCAATATGATCCATGCTTCTTTCACGCACAGGAGTACTTTACCTCCTTACACTGTACTACTCGCATGAGTTTTTGCAGCCCAAATGCATGACTTAGCATTTAGCATTAAATCTTTGCTGCCAAATTCTCTGCCATCTTAAAGCTTTGCTAGATCCTTCCTCATGTTATCCATACTTTCCAGGATGTCTACATGTTGCATTTTTAGTATCATCCACAAAGAGGCATACCTTCCCTGACAGACCTGCCACAATATCACTTACAAAAACTATTAAAAAGCACAGGAACTGATCACTGTGGCACACTACTGGTAGTGCCCCTTTGCTCCATTTACTACTATCTTCTGTTGCCTTTCACTCATATAGTTCTTAATCCAGTCAATCACTTTAGGGTTTATCCCAATTTATTTATAAGTTGCCGATGTGGAATAATGTCAAAGACCTTGCTGAAACCTAAGGGGTATGTTTACTAAACGGCGGTAGCAGACTCTGTGCGATATCAATGGGGCCACGGCTCCGATATCACACAGTGTCCGCTACCACCATTTAGTAAATATACCCCTAAGTATACCATATCCAGCGCTCTCCCCCGATCCTGTTCTCTGGTCACCTAGTGAAAGAAATTACTCAGACTCGTCTGACAACACCTATCTCTAGTAAAGCCAATCTATTTTGGATTCTGTAATTCCTTGGTTTCCAGAAATCATACCGTCCTCTGCTTTAACAGCATTTCCATTAATTTACTCATCACAGAGGTCAGACTAACCACTCTACAGTTACCAACCTATCACAAATGTACTTGCCCAATATTTATAAGCAATCATGGAGACTTCTGAAATAATGGATGTAAAGATAAATTAGCCAATGCTTGGGTATAATGCCAGCCATAGCACTAGCTCTGTGTGAATGAGGTAACACACATGCCAATTTATCTTCCATTCTTTTTTGTACTGTAATAATAAATCATGATTGACAAAGAAACCATGCTTATAAATGGACTTTAACGTTTACATCAGATCCCTCCTTTCCAAAAGCCTTTTTATCAGGTCCAGTGCCTGTGTCTTATATTCTTCAATAGAAGAACACACCCAACGTAAATATAAAAATTGTCCAGTGGGTAAACTCTGCTTCAAATGTTTTGGATTATGTGAACCATATCCTGAGAAATTATTTCAATTTACAGCCTTCCTAAAGTGGTGGACAGCTCTGGGCCATTTTTACAAATTCAAATATCCAAAAAATAAATCTGAGAATTGCTCATTCACCTGGGGATGATTGTTTCTGATGATCTTAAGGTGGCTAAACAGGTAGAAAAGGCAACAGCAAAAGACAGAAGGATGCTTGGGTGCATAGGGAGAGGAATGGCCAGCAGGAAGAAGGAGGTGAGAGTGACTCTGTATAGGTTTTTCATGAGACCTCATTTGGAGTATTGTGTGCAATTCTGGAGACCACACCTTCAAAAGGATATAAACAGGATGGAATCTGTACAGAGGGTGGCTATCAAAACGTTCAGTGGACTTCATCATAAGGCATATGGGGACAGAATTAAAGATCTCAGCATGATTACTTTGGAGGAAAGCGGGAAGAAGGGAGATATAATAACAGAATATGATGGCAGATAAAGACCAGTATGGTCCATGTACTCTGCCCAGAAGGCGGCAAGAGTAGGTGCACCTGCTGCTACGTGCAGATCACCTCTCCCCATGCCTTTGTTTAGGGGTGTACCCACCGCTACATGTAGGTCACCCCTATTTGTTGAGATATAAGAGATAGTTATGTTTATTTTGACTTTATCCTGTTGCTATAAAGAGATCCACTGTGTCTGTCCCGTGCCATTCTGAATTCTGTCACTGTATTTACCCCCACCATTTCCATTGGGAGGGCATTCCAAGCATCCACCACCCTTTCAGTGAAAAAGTGTTTCCTGACATTGCCTTTCAGTTTACCCCCTTGCAGTTTCATGTTATGCCCTCTAGTTTTACAGCTTCCCCATCTTAGGAAGAGGTTTGTTTGTTCATATATATTTAAAGGTCTGAATCATATCTCCCCTGTCCCTCATCTCCTCCAGAGTGTGCATATTTAGATTTGCAAGTCTCATATGTCTTCTGATGCAGGCTCCAAATAATTTTGGTCACCTTCCTCTGAACAGTTTCCAATCTTTTATATCCTTTGTGCGAAGGTAGCAGACCTCACGCGCCACCTAGACGATGTCTTAGATAGTGCTGGGAAGGAGTCTGCTGTCTTGGTATCAATGACATAGAAAAATGTGGTAGGGAGGTTCTGGAGGCTAAATTTAGGCTTTTAGGTAGAAAGTTGAAATCTAGACCTTCCAGGATAGCATTCTCCGAAATGCTTCCCGTTCCACACGCAGGACCCAAAAGGCAGGCAGAGCTCTGGAGTCTCAATGGGTGGATGAGACAATGGTGCAAGGATGAGGGGTTTGGATTTGTTAGGAACTGGGGAACTTTCTGGAGAAAGGAGGGGTTCTTCTGAAGGGATGGGGTTCATCTTAACCGGGATGGAACCAGGCTGCTAGCATGAACTTTTAAAAAGGAGATAGAGCAGCTTTTAAACTAGAGAGTAGGGGAGAGCTGACAGTCGCCCAAGAGCGCATGGTTCAGAACAATGTATCCTTGAAGGATACTACCAAAAGAATGAAGTTGGGGCATATCAGCAGAGAGGTTCCAATAAAGACAAAAGTAGCCCAAATGCCCTTGAGTACGGAGCAGCCAGAGTTTAAAGATTCCAAATTACCCCTGCCTACCGATAGCCAGATTAATATGAATAAAATACAGTCTAAAATGCTTGTATGCAAATGCTAGAAGTCTAAAAAATAAGATGGGAGAATTAGAATATATACTGTAGCACTAAATGAGAAGTTAAATACGATTGGTATCTCAGAGACATAGTGGAAGGAGGACAACCAGTGGAACACTGTGATACTTGGGTACAAACTATATCGTAATGATAGAGCTGATCAAATTGATGGAGGAGTTGCACTCTATGTCAGAGAGGGCATTGAGTCACAAAGGATTAAAGTTTTGCAGGAAACGACATTTTCTGTAGAATCTCTATGGATTAAAACTCCATGTAAAAAGGGGAAGGCGATGGCAGTGGGGGTGTACTATCGACCACCTGGCCAGAATGAACAAACGGATGATGAAATGTTCAAAGAAATCATGGAAGCGAACAAAAGTTACAGCACAGTAATATTAATGAGTGATTTCAATTACCCCAGTTTTGACTGGGTCAGTGGCATGGCAGGACATGCTAGGGAGTTAAAGTTTCTAGATGAAATAAATGACTGCTTCTTGGAGCAGCTGGTTCATGAACTGACCAGAGGGGAAGCCATTTTGGACCTAGTCCTTAGTGGAACACCAGATCTGGTGCAAGAGATAAGGGTGTTAGGGCCACTTGGCAATAGTGATCATAGCATGATCGTGTTTGATTTAAATAATGGAGGAGGGATAGTAAGGAAACCCACAGTACTACCTTTTAACTTTCGAAAGGGAGAATATGATAAAATTAGGAAAATAGTTAAGAAAAAACTAAAACGAGCAGTTGCAAAGGTTAAAGTCTTACATCATGCTTGGGTGTTTAAAAATACTATATTGGAAGCCCAGACCAGCTGTATTCCACGCTTTAAGAAAAGTGGAAAGAAGTGCAAAAAAACTGCCAGCATGGTTTAAAGATGAGGTCAGAGAGGCTCTTCTTGCCAAAAAAGCATCTTTCAGGAAATGGAGAAAAGAGTCAAATGACAAACTGGAAACAGCACAAGCACTGGCAAGTTAAATGCAAGGCATTGATAAGGCAGACAAATAGAGAATTTGAGAGGAAGCTTGCTGTGGAAGCAAAAATGCATATTAAAGACTTTTTCAAGTACATTCGTAGCAAAAAGCCTGTGAGAGAGTCAGTTGGACCATTAGATGATGGAGGGGATAAAGGGGCACTAAGAGAGGACAAGGCCATAGCTGAGAGACTGAATGAATTCTTTGCTTCAGTCTTTACTGAGGAAGATGTAGGGATGTTACCCATGACTGAAGTGGTATTTAAAGGTGATACTGCAGAAGAATTGAAAGAAATATCGATACACCGGGAAGCTGTAGCAAATCATATGGACCGGATGGTATACATCCAAAGGTGTTGAAAGAATTTAATTATGAGATTGCAGACCTGCTATTAGTAATCTGTGAACTACCATTAAAATCATCTGTAATACCTGAAGATTGGAGGATGGCCAATGTAACACCAATTTTTAAAAAGGGTTCCAGGGATGATCCGAGAAACTACAGACCAGTGAGCCTGATGTCAGTACTGGGAAAAATGTTAGAAACCATCATAAAGAACAAAATTACTGAACACGTAGATAGTCATCGCTTAATGGGAGACAGCCAACATGGCTTTAGACAAGGAAGATCTTGTCTTACTAATCTGTTATGTTTTTTTGAAGGTGTTAATAAACAGGTAGACAAAGGTGAGTCGGTTGATAAAGTGTATCTGGACTTTCAGAAAGCCTTTGACAAGGTCCCTCATCAGAGACTTTTGGCAAAATTAAAAAGTCATGGGTAGGAGGCAGTGTACTATTGTGGATCAGGAACTGGTTAAAAGATAGAAAGCAGAGGGTAGGGCTAAATGGCCAATTTTCACAATGGAGAAAGGTGAATAGTGGAGTACCCCAGGGATCTGTGCTGGGTCCGCTGCTTTTTAACATATTCATAAATGACCTGGAAAAGGGAGTAACGAGTGAGTTTATCAAATTTGCAGATGACACAAAGCTATTTAAAATTGTGAAAACCCACGAGGATTATGGAAAATTACAAGAGGATCTTAGTAAATTGGAAGAGTGGGCATCCAAATGGCAGATGAAATTTAATGTGGACAAGTGCAAAAGTTATGCACCTAGGAAAGAACAACCCAAACTATGATTACACAATGAAAGGTTCCACATTAGGTGCCACCACCCAGGAAAAAGACTTAGGCGTCATCGTGGATAACATGTTAAAACCCTCTGCTCAGTGTGCAGCGGCGGCCAAGAGAGCAAATAGAATGCTAGGTATCATAAGGAAAGGAATGGGAAATAAAACAAAGGATATTATAATGCCTCTGTATCATTCCATGGTGCGACCGCACCTTGAATATTGTGTGCAATTCTGGTCGCCGTATCTTAAAAAGGATATATAGCGTTATTAGAAAAGGTACAGAGAAGAGCCACCAAAATGCTAAAGGGGATGGAAGGATAGCCCTATGAAGAGAGGCTAAAAAAGTTAGGGCTCTTCAACCTGGAAATGAGACGGCTGAGAGGAGATATGATAGAGGTCTATAAATTAATGAATGGAGTGGAATGGGTAAACGTAGCTCAATTGTTTATGTCATCATAATATAGAAAGACTAGGGGGCATGCAATGAAGCTACAGGGTAACCTATTTAAGGCTAATCAGAGAAAATATTTTTTCACTCAATGTGTAATCAAATTCTGGAATTTGTTACTGGAGGATGTAGAAAAAGCTGTTAATATAGCTGGGTTTAAAAAAGGTTTGGACAAGTTCCTGGAGGAAAGGTCCATAAACCATTATTAAAAGGGACCCAGGATATCATTGCTTGACCCAATACAAGCATTGAGGAACCTGTATCTTTTGGGGAAACTGCTAGGTACTTATGACCTAGATTGGCCACTGTTGGAAACAGGATACTGGGCTTGATGGACTTTGGTCTGACCCAGTATGGCATATCTTATGTTCTTATATGGTCTCCAAAATTGAACATAATATTCCAAGTGAGGCCTCACCAGTGACTTGTATTGTGGCATTAATACCTCCTCCTTTCTTCTGGTAATTCCTCTCTGGCTTTTGCCACTGCCTTTTCACACTGTTTTGCCATCTTGAGATCCTCAGAAACAATCACTCCGAGGTCCTTCTCCTGGTTTGTTCACAACAACCTCTCACCCCCTATTGCATGCAATTGCCTTGGATTTCTGCTTCCTAAGTGCATGACACGGCACTTCTTCAAATTAAATCTTAATTGCCAAGCATTAGACCATTCTTCCAGCTTTTGTAGATTTACTATGTTGAAGGTGCCGAGTTAGACCCCATGGCAGTCCCATTAATTTGTAAATAAAAATCACCATTAAAAAAATAATTTCTATGCAATGAATTTTCAGCTAATTGAACAAAAAAAAGCTGTGGGTATTCTATGAGGACAACCCCTGCATTCCAAAAACTCAGAAATAACCTTGCATCCCGCTAGGGTATGTTGCTGTAAAGTGCATCAGTATTCATAGAAACATGACAGCAGAAAAGGACCATATGGCCTATCTAGTCTTCTCTTAGCGTTATTAGAAAAGGTTCAGAGAAGAGCCACCAAAATGGTAAAGGGGATGGAAGGATACTCCTATGAAGAAAGGCTAAAAAGTTTAGAGCTCTTCAACCTGGAAAAGAGACGGCTGAGGGGAGATATGATGGAAGTCTATAAATTAATGAACAGAGTGGAACGGGTAAATGTAGATCGATTGTTTACGTTATCAGAATATAGAAAGACTAGGGGACATGCAATGAAGCTACAAGGTAAACTATTTAAGACTAATAAAAGAACATATTTTTTCACTCAACATGTAATCAAACTCTGGAATTTGTTACCGGAAGATGTAGTAAAGGCTGTTAGTGTAGCTGGATTTAAAAAAGGTTTGGACAAGTTCCTGGAGGAAAGGTCCATAAACCATTATTAAGAAGGAACCCAGGATATCAATGCTTGACCCAGTACAAGCATTGTGGAATCTGTGTCTTTTGGGGAAACTGCTAGGTACGTATGACCTAGATTGGCCACTGTTGGAGACTTGGTCTGACCCAGTATGGCATATATTTATTTATTTATTTATTACAAGTTCTTATATACCGCACTATTCGGCATCAGCGCGGTTTACATTATAACATAAAGACCATAACAACAAGCTGTTTGGTTTACATCGAACAGGAGTACAAACTTGGAGAACCGGGGTAAACTATATAATGAGATAATTACATAGAACAGAATAGAGTCTTAATAATATCAAGAACGGCATGGTGTGTTCATGAGTGGGTCACTTCCTCTGGTTCAATTGCTGGTAGGGTAGTATTGAAGGAAGAGGTGGTATTTGAGTGCCTTCCTGAACTGGAGTAGGTCAGTAATGGCCCTTATGTCGGAGGGTAGAGCGTTCCAGCATTTGGGTACATAGAAACTGAAGGCTCTGTTTGAGGTTGTCATGTTGCACTTTGTCAACGCCTTCGAGGTTGTCAGTAGGTTTACGGCTGATGTTCTTCTGGATCTGTTGGGGGGTACAGTGTGAATCAGATCTGTGAGTGAGGAGGATGAGATACCCTTGATTGCCTTGAATGATAGGACTAGGGTTTTAAAGATGATCCTCCCATGGATGGGGAGCCAGTGAAGCTGTTTAAGAATGGGAGTTACGTGATCGCTTCTGGAGGCTCCGTAGAGGACTCTTGCTGCGGCATTCATGGCCATCTGTAATGGGCTAAGAGTGGATTGAGGGAGACCTTGTAATATGGCATTTGCAAAGTCGAAGTGTGGCAGGATTAGCGCTTGGTATATGGTTCGGAAGTCATCCGGGTCCAACAGGGAGCGCATATGCCTAAGCGAGCGTATTTTGAAGTATACAGCTTTGACTATGTTATTTATGTGATGTTTCATATCCAGACGTTGGTCCAATGTAACTCCAAGGTATCTTATTGTTTCTTTAGCTTGTAGGTCAGCTTCCTTGACACTGACGTGGGCTGGAGGGGTGAAGTTGGGGTCTTTGGAGATGAAGAGCACCTCTGTTTTTTTATGTTGAATGCGAAGGTTTTGTGATTGGAGCCACTCTGAGACCGAATTGAGGCAGTCTACCAACGGTGCCAGGTCTAATTGAGTTGTAGAGAAAGGCATATCTTATGTTCTTATGTTCTCTTCCATATCAACTACAATAGTCCCCTTTTTATCTTTAGAGATCCTCCGTGTTTGTCGAGGTAACTAATGATATACCAAAATGAGAAACTTCAGATAATTCTTTAAGGATATATGCAGAATCCTGTATGAAAGATGCAGTCTGTGTTGCTAAAGGTCTTAAAAGCAAATCATTTAAAGTGGATAATGGTACAAAAAGTGAGCCATTACCCACCACTATAGGGCATCCAGGAAGATCTAGTAAGAATCCATGTATCAACCTTAGGAAACCTATATGAAATAGGTATATAGGGATGTTCCTCTTTCAAAAAATCAACCTCTTTGTTGTTAAATGCCGTCAAGTCGGTGTTGACTCATGATGACCCTCTGGATATTTGTCCTAAATTGTGTTCAGTCCTCAATCAGGCAGCTCATTGTTGACAGACTGGCACCCATAGCTGCTGTTATTGTATTGATCCATCTCATTGCTGGCCTTCCTCTTTTGCGTTGACCTTCTACCTTGCCAAGCATGATGTCTTTCTCTAATGATCTCTCTCTTTGCATGATGTGTCCAAAGTATGAAAGTCAAAGTCTTGTCATCTGAGCTTCTAAAGAAAGCTTAGGTTTGATCTCCTCTAGTACTGACTGGTTTGTTCTTTGGGCAGTCCACGGCATACACAGTATACATCCCCAGCACCATAATTCAAAGGCATCAATTTTCTTCCTATTTTTTTCACTGTCAAACTTTCACATCCATATGATGTTATTGAAAATGCCATGGCTTGAACAAGTCGAATCTTTGTATGGAGAGAGACATCTCTGCTCTTGAGAATCTTGCCTAGGTCCTTCATAGCCATTCTGCCAAGAGCAATGCGTCGTCAGATTTCTTGACTGCTTGTTGCTTCTTTATTGATGATTGATCCAAGTAGGTTAAAGTTGTCAACTATTTCAATTTCTTCTCCATCAATGATGAACTTATTCATTTTGCCATTTGTCAGGATTTTTGTCTTCTTAAAGTTAAGGTGTAGACCCATTTTAAGACTATATTCCTTGATCTTGAGAAGCAAATGTTTCAAATCGTCTTCACTTTCATCCAGTAATATGGTGTCATCAGCATAGCGAAAGTTGTTGATGAGTCGTCCACCAATCTTCATACCTCTGTTGTATTCATATAGTCCAGCTTCTCTGATGATTTGTTCTGCATATAAATTAAAGAGGTAGGGGGAAAGTATGCAGCCTTGTCATACACCGTTGCTGATTTTAAATCATTATATTTCTCCTAGTTCCGTTCAAACTGTTGCTTCTTGATCAATGTAAAGGTCGTGCAAGAGAACGATCAGGTGTTCTGGTATACCCATACTTCTTAATGTGGCCCAGAGTTTCTCATGGTTTACACAAATGCTTTGCTGTAGTCAATAAAACACATATGGATATTCTTTTGGTATTCTTTAGTCTTTTCAAGGATCCATCTCACATCTGCGATAATGTCTCTTGTTCCTCTCCCTTACCTGAACTCTGCTTATACTTCAGGCAGTTCTCGTTCTAGGTATGGTTGTAGTCTCTGCTGAATGATCTTGAGCGATTGTGCAATAATTTCCACAGTCAGTTGGGTCACCTTTTTCAGTATTGGTATAAACACAGATCTTTTCCAGTCATTTGGCCATGAATTTGTCTTCCAAATTTCTTGGCAGAGCCTTTTAAATATAGTAACAGCTTCATCTGATTGCTGTAATACTGCAATGGGAATGCCATCAATGCTCGGTGCTTTGTTCTTTGATAAATCCAACACAAGGTACAAACCAAAACCCTATGGGCCTTTAAGGGGCTTGTTTACAAAGCCGCGGTAGCAGTTTCCGATTGTTATTGGAGCCGCGACCCCAAGAGGAGAAGTGTCCTTTTTAATCAAAAAGCAGTAAGAACACAATGTGTGGATCACCTGTTCCAGTATTTTTCACCAAAAATTGCAGTTAAGTAAAAGGTGTTCTGACCAGATGAAATTCTGGCAGTTACCTGTTCTTACTGCTTTATGATTAAAAAGGACACTTCTCTTTACTGTAGTTTTCACTGTTGGTAGCTTCGGTGTGGGGATTAGAGGTCCGACAAAAAATATTTATGAGGGACTTGACCTATTTTTGGAGTTCACTTATTGGTGTTTCTATTTGTTCTTTGATAAGGCATTCAATGCTGCTTCGACTTCTTTCATCACCAATGGTTCCTGATCATAAGGTATAGGTTGAAACGGCTGTTGGTCCACTTGATCTTTATGGTATAATGACTCTGTATATTCTTTCCACCTTTTCTTGATCTTCTCAGCATCATTCAACATGGATCCTTGAGCATCTCATTCCAATTTAAGGCTGGAATTTTTTTCTGTAACTCTCGTAGCTTTAGAAAAGCTGATCTTGTTCTTCCTCTAATAGCTTCTGATTCTATTTCCTTGCATGTGTCATTGTAGTACTTTTCCTTGTCCTCTCTTGCTTCACGTTGGAAATTTCTGTTGAGTTCTGCAATTTCCTCTCTTTCTCCTCTGGCTTTAGCTTCTCTGCATTTCTGGACAATTTTCAGTGTTTCTTCAGTCATCCATTTTGGCTGTTTTTGCTTTTTTACCTTATTTAGAGACTTATCGCTTTCTTTCAATACAACCTTCTTGATGTCATCCCATAAGTCTTCTGGAACTCTATCATTTGTATCTAAAGCAGCAAATCAATTTCTCAAGCAGTCTTTAAATTCCAATGGTATATTATCAAGGTCATATTTTGCTACATTCATGAATGGCTTGCTCTTTTTCAACTTTAGCTTGTGTTTGCATACTAGTAGTTGGTGATCTGTACCACAGTCAGATCCAGGTTTTGTCTTTGTTGATGTTATCAAGTTTTTCCATCATTGTCTTCCACAGATGTAGTCAATTTAATTTCTGTACAATCCATTGGGTGAAGTCCATGTGTACAGTCGGCACTTGTGTTACTGGAAGAAGGTGTTTGAGATGAATAGATCATTTGGTCTTGCAGAATTCTATCAGTCTTTCTCCAGCTTCATTTCTGTTATCATTCATATTTTCCAACCACTTTGCCTTCTTCTTTGTTGCTAACGTTTGTATTCCAGTCACCCATGACTATCTGGATATCCTGTTTGCATGTTCTGTCAATTTCAGCTTGTACTTGTTCATAGAACTCATTAACATCTTCCTCTTCTGCAGCTATTGTTGGGGCATATACCTGAATTATAGTTGTGTTGATGGGCTTTCCACATAGATGGATAGAAATTTACCCTTTGAGGGCCTACTTTAAATTTTTAATCCACATTCTGCAGCCAGGTTAATTTTTGCATATTTCAGGAAAATTGTACCCATCTTATTCAATATGTTCTAATAGTGATTTTCCTTCTGCTATGGTCATGTATTATATACCATTTGATAGGAATATTTAGTCAGAATTTTAGATCCCGAGAGTTTTGGGCTCGGCCTGGAAAGGGTTAAGTGTTCACTGACTGCATTGTATTTCATTATAGTTCTTGCAACACCATTTCTTCTTGTTCTTTCATTTCCAGCATAGTAAACCATATGATCATCAGATGCAAAGTGCCCAAAGCCAGTCCATTTCAGTTCACTGACACACAACAGATCGAGTTGTACATGTTCCATTTCATTCTTGACCACCTCCAACCTCTCTTGGTTCATGCTTCATACATTTCTTTCCCCAATATGTAAGATATTTTTGCAACTTCTGGCTCTCTTTTCATGTGCAGCTACATCAGCAGATCCAACCACATCATAAATTCTGGCTTTACTCTGAGAACTCTCCAGTAGCTATTTGAGTGCCTTCCAACCTGGGGGTCTCATCTTCCAGCACTATAGTGCAATTTGTTTTGTGACTATCTATTGGGTTTTCGAGGCAAGATACAGAAGTAGATTTGCCAAGCCTTTCTTCCATGCAGTTAATTCCAGTGTCGGCGCATTTGTCACAGAAATATGATCCTCCACTTACAACACCGTCCCATTCTGCTGCTGCGAAGATGCCACCACTGTTGAATATTCCCATTCATAGTATTTTCTGCCATACTTCTTATTAAATGTAGGATAATATCTATTTGGGGACATTATGCTTTGAAACTTATCAGATGTTATGTAAGAAATATACTTTGAGTCAAATTTTTTGAACCTTTTAATTTAAATAAAATTTAGCTTTAGAAGTCAAAAAAGCCCCTTTTCTGTGCACTACAGACTACATTCTTTAATGTCTTTGAGAACTCAGATGTAGGATCACCAGATAACAAATAGTGGAACAAGTTTAATTGAGAATGAGGGGGAGGGGAGGCTAACATTGATTCATTATTAAATCTCTGTGAACCATTTTGGGCTTACTGATTGAACAGAGTGGCCCCATCTCGTTTAAATGTCGAAGCTGAGTGGTAACCCCAGATTTAAAAAGGACTGGAAAAAGATTTAAAAAGGGGTTACAAGGAATGTTCTATAATATTTATAATTGATTGGAACATAATCCAGAAAAGGGATTTAAGAAGAATTGAAATATATTAAGATTTCATAAATGATTTGGGAACGTTTAAGTATGATTTATTTAGACAATTTAATCAACTAATTTAGCAGTGGAGATTTTACATTTCAGCTCCTAATACATTCATTATGTTCCTTATGGATTAATTTCCTACTATAATTAAAGCCCACTGAAGTTATTTCCGTTTTTAGGTGAAGTGACGAAGCTGTTTTTTTCAGTGTAGTTACAAAGACAGTTTATTTTAGCAATTTAGGGCTCGATAGTCAGCATCGGCAAGTAGCATGCTTACAGCGGCTAGCCACCGGTGCTGAAGAGATAATCCGGATATTCAATACTGGGGCTATATCCGGCCATTGACATTGAACATCCAGGTTTTCTGCACAGCTTCCGCCGCCGTAGAAGCTAACCAGGTGGCAGTGATTTTGAGCCGCTGCCCAGTTAGTTCCCATGAGTAAAAATAGGCCAGCTTTTGCTGCACCTATCCTTACCTGCAGGTTGCTAACCAGGTGGTGCAATATCACCGCTGTCCGGTTAGGAACAGGTACCGCTTCTGCACCACCAGCTACACGCTCTGGGTTTGTAGCGACATTAATCTGACATATTCAGTGACACTAACCATGTTAGTGCGACTGAATATCTCTCTAAGTGGCATTTACAGGTCTGTAAACCGTGTAAATGCCTTTGAATATCAAGCCCTTAGATAACATCTCCAACCCCTGAAGCACAGGAATTAGGCTAGCCTTGAAACACAGCCTGTGTCGGGGGTTGGGTTTTTTTTTTTTGTTTGTTTTACAGTGGCAAGCCTTCAAATTTGTGATTAATTGACAAGAAGACCACCAAGAGAAGTACTTAGACTCACTCTGCTGCCGATTCTTTGGATTAAAAGATAAGCGGTGTTTGTTTTTTCAATATGTGATTTTTTTTGATAAAATAATGAATTAAAACAGACTACATGACTAAACATGACTACATAATTAAACATCTTTGTTAGTGATATAGCGGAAGGACTGTCGGGTAAGGTTTGCCTCTTTGCGGATGATGCCAAAATCTGCAATAGAGTAGACACCCAGTAAAGTGTAGTGTGGCAAAGTCAGCTATCCTGAGAGTGGGGAGGTGAGAAGCATAACAAATTCACCCTAGTTAAGGGTCCCCTTCTAGGAGTGCAGGGAGAGAAAGCCACAGCCAGGTTTCAAAGACAGAAAACCCCCAGCTGGAACAGGTTTCAGCCAATGACTGATAAAGTAAGAAAGAGGGATTCCAAGCACGAGGACCAAAGCCCTTACTTTAACAAGTGCACTGATTATTCTAATATCAGGAGGCAGGGGGATTACCAACACCTGGGAAAGAAAGAGGTGGGGTTAAGACCCTGGAGGTATAAGCCTGGGTTAGATTATGCAGAAAGAGAGATGAGAAAGGGAGAGAGACGAGAGAGGGAGATGAGAAGGAGAGCAGCTGAGACAGAAGCAGAGAGAAGGAATGGATTCTTGGAGAAGAGCTGAGCTACCCAGAACTGAGAGAGCTGAATTCCCTGCAACAGGTTGGCAACAGAGGTGGGGACCAGGAAGTGGAGAAGCTTTCAGACCACCAGAGAGGTTGAAAGCTGAGCAGTCTGACCAGGTCAGTGAGTCAGAACCCATGCAGTTGGGAGAACCAGTGTCAGAGTTGGGGGAAGAAGATTGCTTTATGGATTGCTCTCTATGCCAAGCTCTAGACAGGACGTCTTGAGGAAAAGCTAGCCCTGAAAGAAGTAATTCTCCTTGGAAGTTAATCATATGGCATAAGCAGTGTGGAGGTAAATCCCTGTCTGTTTTAAAAGGGAAATTTACTGCAACGTAAGCCTGATCAGGAAGCTCTGATTCAGGCTTGTTTGTCACCTGTGTTTGAACTGTGCAACAGCAAGAAAAGCCAAGTTAGCTGCTATAAGAGTTTTTTTTTTTTGCTTGCTCCTCTCCTATATGAAAAGCCTGCTAAGAGTTTTGATAACAGCTTGGAATGTTTGTTTTGTTCTAAATTTGGTTTCACGTAGAAATGCAGCCTAGAGAGGTTTTTGAGGCTGGCAGAAACCAAACTGCTGTAGAAGAATTAAGCCTAAATTTTTCTTTATGCTCTGATTAACAAGGACTAAAAAGGAAAGTGGCAGCCTAGTTTCTAAAGGCAATTGCTTCTGCAAGTAAGAGGACTTTAAAAAGCCATTTCTGAGTTCTTTTGGTTTGTTTGCCATTATTTGCTGTACCTTAAGCAAATCCTACAGTTATAATCCTGTAAATGATACCTTGAACCTGCTGTGTTTTGTGTTATGGAAATACTTTTCTGTTACAAGCCTTACCCTCGGTTACCTCAACTACAAACCTTCTACTTAAAGCACAAACATATTTTTAGCAGTACTACACTTCCCAGAAGCCAACATGAAGAAATAGGCTGCTAGGAGCTGACAGAAGGAATCCTCAACCACTACGCCCCTCGACCACTAGAGGAAGTGGCTTCGGGCGTTGTGCTTGTGACAGTAGATAACATGAGGAGGGATGTAGCTAACCTTGAAGAATGGTCTAGAATTTGGCAGCTGAGATTTAATGTTAAATGTAAGGTCATGCATTTGGGCTGCAGCAATCCAAGGGAGCAATATAGTATAGGGGGTGAAGTACTTTTGTCCACTAAAGATGAGCGGGACCTCGGTGTGGTTATGTCTGATGATCTTAAAATAGCTAAACAGGTAGAAAAGGCGACAGCAAAAGTTAGAAAGATGCTTGGGTGCATAGGGAGAGGAATGGCCAGCAGAAGAAAGGAGGTGATAGTGCCTCTGTATAAGTCTTTGGTGCAACCTCATTTGGAGTATTGTATGCAATTTGGGAGACTGCTCCTTCAAAAGGATATAAACAGGCTGGAGTCAGTACAGAGAGTGGCTACTAAAATGGTTAGTGGTCTTTATTATAAAGCATATGAGGACAGACTTAAGGATCTTAATATGTACACCTTAGAGGAAAGGTGGGATAGAGGTGATATGATTGAGATGTTTAAATACCTCCGTGGCATAAATGCACAGGAGGAGAGCCTCTTTCGATTGAAAACAAGCTCTGCTACGAGGAGACATGGGATGAGCATAACAGGGGGTAGATTCAGGAATGATATGCGGAAATATTTCTTTATGGAAAGAGTGGTGGATCCGTGGAATAGTTTCACAGTGGAGGTGGTAGAGATAAGGACAGTATCTGAATTCAAAAAAGTATATGACAAACACAGAGGATCTCTAAAGGACAAAAGGGGAGTGTTGTAGTGGTTGATATGGAAGGACAGACTAGATAGGCCATGTGGTCTTTTTCTGTCGTCATGTTTCTATGTTTCTAAGTTAGGACCATATAATGGAACAATAAGCTTCCATGAGACAGTGCTTTTCAATTATAAGCATTCTTACATCAGTGGTTGTCTGATGGTCCTTCATCAATTATATTTTCCACTTTGAGAATGTCATGAAATAAACAAAGTTGCTGCTTTTTAAATTTTAAACTGTTTTAAGTAATTAAGGTTCCTTTCTAATTCTGTATCTTAATATTGTGTTTAAGATAGACTACCCTCCTCTTCTTCTGCTCTATCCATCCTGAATAATTTACAGCCAGATATGCCAATATCCCATTCATGAGACTCACTGAACATGAAATAGGGTTACTTCAGCAACCGCGTGTAGATAATAGTCTAAAGCAGTGGTTCTCAATCCAGTCCTCTGGGACCCCCAGCACAATCAGATTTTCAGGATATCCACAATGAATATGTATGAGATAGATCTGCATGCACTGCTTCCGTTGTATGCAAATCTATCTCATGCATATTCATTGTGGATATCCTGAAAACCTGATTGGCCAGGGGGGGGTCCCAGAGGACTGGGTTGAGAACCACAGGCCTAAAGACAAGAGACTGATCACTGCGGGATGAAAAAAAAATCATTCACAACCAGTATAGAGGGGGGAAACACTAAAACAGGCAAATGCAGATTTTGCAGCACTGAGATGGAAGCAGTCACATATCTTATCGCTGAGTAAGACGTATGGACCCTGAAGAATTATATACAGAAAGGAAGCTATATAAACACTGGTTACCTTTATCTTTCTGTTCCTGTTCCTAACAGGGGCTCTGCTTTGCAAGCCAAAGTATAAGTGTGTGGCTTTTAAATTACTAGCACTCTGTCTGAGAGCTCTTAAAAGGGTTTTGGTACATTTTTAAAACAAAGTTATATTACATAGTAACATAGTAAATGATGGCAGATAAAGACCAGTATGGTCCCTCTAGTCTGCCCAGTAAGATGGCAAGAGTAGGTGCACCTGCCGCTCTGTTCAGGCCACCCCTCCCCATGTCTTTGTTAAGGGGTGAACCTATCGCTCCGTGTAGGATACCCCTGTTTGTTGAGAAATTAGATAGTTACGTTTATTTTGATTTTATCCTGTTGCTGTAAAGGGATCCACTGTGTCTGTCCCATGCCATTTTGAATTCTGCCACTGTATTTGCCCCCATCACTTCCATCGGGAGGGCATTCCAAGCAACCACCACCCTTTCAGTGAAAAAGTATTTCCTGACATTGCCTTTCAATTTACCCCCTTGCAGCTTCATGTTATGCCCTCTAGTTTTAGTTTCCCCGTCTTTGGAAGAGGTTTGTAAGTATTTAAAGGTCTGAATCATATCTCCCCTATCCCTCCTCTCCTCCACAGTGTACATATTTAGGTCTTCAAGTCTCTTCTCATAGGGCTTCTGACACAGGCTCCAAATCATTTTGGTCACCTTCCTCTGAACAGTTTCCAGTCTTTTTACATCCTTTGCAAGAAGTGGTCTCCAAAACTGAACACAGTATTCCAAGTGAGGCCGCACCAGTGACTTAAACAGTGGCAGTACCTCTTCCTTTCTGCTGGAAATTCCTTTTTTATGCGGCCCAACATCCTCCTGGCTTTTTCCACTGCCTTGTCGCACTGTTTTGCCACCTTGAGATCCTCAGAGATGATCACACCAAGGTCCTTCTCCTGGTCCGTGCACACCAACCTCTTGCCCCCTATCGCGTACATTTCCCCTGGATTTCTGCTTCCCAAGTGCATGACACTGCACTTCTTTACATTAAGAACATAAGATATGCCATACTGGGTCAGACCAAGGTCCATCAAGCCCAGTATCCTGTTTCCAACAGTGGCCAATCTAGGTCATACGTACCTAGCAGTTTCCCCAAAAGACACAGGTTCCGCAATGCTTGTACTGAGTCAAGCATTGATATCCTGGGTCCCTTCTTAATAATGGTTTATGGACCTTTCCTCCAGGAACTTGTCCAAATCTTTTTTTAAACCCAGCTACACTAACAGCCTTTACTACATTAAATCTTAACTGCCAAGCATTAGACCATTCTTCTAGCTTTTGTAGATCTTTCCTCATGTTATCCACTCCCTTAGGGGAGTCTACTCTGTTGCAAATTTTTGTGTCATCTGCAAAAAGACAGACTTTTCAATTCTTTTTGGTGCTTTAGCTCAAAATGGGAAATATAGTCTTTAGTGGTGTAGGTTTAAAACACTGCTTTTAATATCTTTCTCAGCTCTTTGAAGCTACTGAGAACCTCATGAGGTGGTGTGGTTCAGTATTAGGACTAGGGCTGATAAAATCCATTCAAAAGCAAGCGTTTTATATCTTAGGAAAACTAACTTTGCCAAGATGGGCCAATACCTCAAGGAGTCATTAGTGGGATGTAACAGCTGAGGGATATAGAAAAACAGTGGGCAAAAATGAAAGGGGATATTATAAGGGCAACCAACCTGTTTGTTAAAATGGTAAATAAAGGCAAAAGGAAAAAGGAAACCGCTATAATTTTTGAAAGGAGTAACTGAAAAGGTGAAGAAAGAGAGGGAGGCCTTCATGAAATACAAGAGATCACACAGAGGAAGACAGGCATCTATATTTGGAAAAATCTAGAGAAGCTAGCAAAGTAGTCAGGAAAGCAAAGATTCAGAAAGAGGAGGAAATAGCCAATGAAATAAATGGGGGGGGGGGATAAGACATTTTTCATATATATTAGTGAGAAGAGAGAGGGCAAAAGTGGTATTGTCAGACTCAAGGGTGAAGGGGAGGAATATGTAGAAGCTGAAGAGGATAAAGTGGAATTGCTTAATAAATATTTCTGTTCTGTATTAACAGATGAAGAACCAGGAGCTCCTGGACCTCAGAAAACACCCACAAACAGGAACAGAAGCAAGGAGCATCTTGAACAATTTTCAAAAGACTGTGTTTGTGAGAAGCTAGCTAAATATAAAGTAGACAAAGCAATGGGATACACTCGAGATTACTGAGGGAAGTTGGAGACATTCTAGCAGCTCAACTGACTGACCTTTTCAATGCCTCATTGGAGTCGGGAGAGGCGCCAGATGATTTGAGAGAGGCACATGTGGTCCCTTTACACAAAAGTGGAAGTAAGGATGTGGTTGAAAACTACAGGCCGGTTAGTTTAACCTCGGTGGTGAGTAAATTAATGGAAGCGCTGCTGAAAGAGAAAATAGTGAGGTTTCTGGAATCCAGTGGATTACTGGATCTGAGGCAGCATGGATTCACCAGAGGCAGGTCTTGTATAACAAATCTGATTGATTTCTTTGACTGGGTGACCAGGGAGTTGGACCGAGGAAGAGCCCTAGATATGGTGTATTTAGATTTTAGTTAAGCCTTTGACACTGTTCCGTACAGGCGACTTATAAACAAACTGAGCACCCTAGGGATGGACCCTAAAGTTACTGCTTGGGTTAGAAACTGGTTGAGTGGGAGGCAACAAAGGATACAGATAAACAGAACTCACTCTGAGGAGAGAGAGGTTACCAGTGATGTGCCCCAGGGATCTGTCCTTAGTTTATCACTAACAAAGATGTTAAAAAGAATCATTGTAGAAGGGCTGTCGGGTAAGGTTTGCCTTTTTGTGGATGTAACCAAAATCTGCAATAGAGTAGACACCCAGGAAGGTGTAGATAACATGAGGAGGGGTCTAGAAATTGGCAACTGAGATTTAATGTTAAGAAATGCAAGGTCATGCATTTGGGCTACAACAATCCAAGGGAGTGATATAGTTTAGGCGGTGAAGTACTTCTGTCCACAAAAGAAGAACAGGACCTAGGCATGATTGTGTCTGATGATCTTAAAGTGGCCAAACAAGTAGAAAAGGTAACAGGTAGAAGGATGCTTGGGTCTATAGGGAGAGGAGTGGCCAGCAGAAGAAAAGAGGTGCTAGTGCCTCTGTATAGGTCTTTGGTCCGACCTCATTTGGAGCATTGTGTGCAATTCTGGAGACTGCATCTTCAAAAGGATATAAACAGGTTGGAGTCAGTACAGTGGGTGGCTACTAAAATGGTTAGTGGTCTTCATTATAAAGCATATGAGGACAGACTTAAGGATCTTAATATGTATACTTTAGAGGACGTTTAAATACCTCCGTGGCATAAATGCACAGGAGAACCTCTTTTGATTTAAAGCAAGCTTTGCTACAAGGGGACATAGAATGAAAGTGAAATGGGATAGACTCCAGAGTAATATGCAGAAATAGTTCTTTATGGAAAGAGTGGTAGATGTATGGAATAGTCTCCCAGTGGAGGTGGTAGAGATGACAGTATCTGAATTCAGAAAAGCTTGGGACAAACGCAGAAGATCTCTAAAGGAAAAAAGGGGACTGTTGTAGTGGTGGATATGGAAGGGCAGACTAGATAGAAACATGATGGCAGAAAAAGACCACATGGCCTATGTCTCTATGTACTGCTGCTTACTTTTAAGGCTTTTCATAGAGGGTCCCCAAACTATCTCTCCTGTTTCTTGATTCCTTATTGTCCTACCAGAACATCCCGGACACAAAATACAAATCCTTTGGGTCTTTCTTTACCTTCTGTTTACCTTGAGTCTACTCGCAGAACAGAGTTTTACTTTCTAGTGTCACATTTATGGAATTCGCTCTCTGACTATATCCAGACTGAGCCATCATTCAAAAAAAATTAACATACAGCTGAAAACCTACTTCTCTGAAAAGGCATTCCCAGACTACTGGGGACAATGATTGGGGGTTTTTGGTTTGGCAGTGTTCTTATTTTCTTTTTCTAATGCTTTACTGTAATGAGTGGCGTTCTTTTCCTTTTCTTAGTGTGTTTTATTGTAAACCGCTTTGTTACATATCTATGTCTAAGGCAGTATATTAAAATAGAAGTAAAATAACATCTCTGTGCTAGAACAACACTGGAATCGTGATCCAACCAGACCTGAAGAAATTGTAACATTGTTGTAAAGGAGAAACATACAACAGCATTGGTATTAAGTGACAATTCTGTACTACATGTGGAGAAAAAGAAGATCCTCAAGTACTAGTAAGTACAATCAAAGACCAAGAAAATGTGGCAGAAAGATACAGAAATGCTCTCAGTTGTTTTGGGCGGCCTGATTAAAAAGAATTTCCAAGCACATTTTCATATGTTGCCTGTGTACATTACAGCTTATGAACTCTGGTGGATTTCTTTGAAGCAATACAAGTGTTCTGACAACCATTAGCAGTAAATCGGAGATCAAGATCATGTCCAATATACCTTGGCCTAAGGATAGGGTTGTTGTTGTTGTTGTTAAGTGCCGTTGAGTCGGTGTCGACTTATGGCAACCCTCTGGATAGTTGTGTGAAACTGTGTTCGGTCTAGAGTCAGGTGGCTCATTGTTGAACAGAGTGGTTGCTGTTATTGTATGCACATAATTAACAATAAACAGACTTAACAGGTGCAAATTAACATCCATCATAAAAATACTCCCTCATAAATATCTTTTCTTTTCATCAATAAGACAATTATTTTATCAATATACCATTTTTATAAGTTTCCTAATAGGGGAAAAGACCCGAGTTAGTCCCTAGGATCCATGGATTTCTCAAAGGGCACCAATCCTCATCCATCTGAAAAACCTCTTAGTTTTTCTTAATGCACAATTTAAAAATTCAACTTATTATTTAACAAAACCCTCATTCCACAAGATTATGAAAATGCTGATTCAAAAAAACTTTAAGAACTTATCTGTGTGTGTCAACAGTTACAATGATTAACGCGCATCCAAAGTGTGCAAAGACTGTTTTTGCAAATGCATTCTGAACCGTGTCTTAATTCACATCCGGTCATTCACTCGACGTGGCCCTGTTTCACATTATGGCTGTTTCAGGGGTATGGCCCTGCTTACCATACTATTAATCATTTCACCTACCATCCAGTACATAGCAAAAGAGTAATGTTAAGGCTTAAATCTTATCACTTGTATCATCCAACATGGAGTGAAACTAAAAGTTGCACCTTCACTGCTTCAACACAAAAATAAGGATTCTCAACATAAAAAAAAAAAAGTCTTATTTAAAGCCACCAACTAATAGATGGAACTGAAAATCTATGCAATTTAAAATAGATGGCAGAAAAAGACTACATTGCCTCTCTAGTATGCCCTTCCATATCAACTACAACAGTCCCTTTTTACCTTTAGAGATACTCTGTGTTTGTCCCATGCTTTTTTGTCGTTATCTCTACCATCTCCAATGGGAGACTATTCAATGAATCTACTACTCTTTTCATAAAGAAAATCTTGTATTCTCTACAGGGAGAACTATTCAGGCAGCTGGTAACAGAACCCATGCATAAAGGGGCCATACTGGACTTGGTGCTTACCAATGGTGAAAGTGTTTTTTATGCTATAGTGGGAGATCATCTCACATCCAGTATCATCAGATGGTGTGGTTCAGTATTAGGACTAGGGCTGATAAAATCCATTCAAATGTGAGGGTCTTATATCTTAGGAAAACTAGATGGGCCAATACCTCAAGGAGTCATTAGTGGGATGTAAAAAAACATTGGGCAAAACTGAAAGGGGATATTTTAAGTGGCAACCAACCTTTTTGTTAGAAAGTTAAATAAAGGTAAAAGGCAAAGGAGGCAGCTATATTTCTCAAAAGAAGTAGCTGAAAAGATGAAGAAGAAGGAGGCCTTTATGAAATACAAGAGATCACAGAAAGCAGTAGTTAGAGAAGCTAGCAAAGTAGTCAGGAAAGCAAAGATACTAAAAGAAGAGGAAATAGGCAATGCAATAAAATGGGGGGATAAGACATTTTTCAGATATGTTAGGGAGACGAGGAAGAGCAAAAGTGGTATTGTCAGACTCAAGAGTAAAGGGAAGGAATATGTAGAAGCTGAGGAGGATAAAGCAGAATTGCTTAACAAATTTCTGTTCTCTGTTCACAGATGAAGGGCCAGGAGCAGGACCTCAGAAAACACCCACAAATAGGAACGATTGGGATCTTGAACGATGTTCAGAAGACTGTTTTCAGGAGGAACTAGCTAAATTAAAAGTAGACAAAGCGATGAGACCAGACGTGATACATCCGACAATACTGAAGGAACGTGGGTATAGTCTAGCAGCTCTGCTGACTGACCTTTTCAGTGCCTCTTTGGAGTGGGGAGTGGTGCCGGAGGACTGGGGAGAGGCACATGTGGCCCCTTTAACCAAAAGTGGAAGTAAGGATGTAGTTGAAAACTACAGACACCCAGTCAATAACACGTGGTGGTTAAACCAAAAGGATACTTTTATTCAATAATTCAAAAAACCTGAGATCCCACCATGTGTTATTGACTGGGTTTCTCTTGAGCAACGTGGTGTGGTGCTCCTCTTGGTGGCATTGAAAACTACAGGCCAGTTTAACCTCTGTGGTAAATAAATTATTGGACATGCTGCTCAAAAAGAAAATAGTGAGGTTTCTGGAGTCCAATGGATTACAGGATCGGATGCACCATGAATTCACCAGAGGCAGTTCTCGTCAGACAAATCTGATTGATTTCTTTTACTGGGTGACCAGTGAGCTGGACAGAGGGAGAGCCCTAGATGTGGTGTACTTGGATTTCAATAAAGCCTTTGAGACCCTTCCGCCCAGGCAAATTATCAACAAACTGAGCACCCTAGAGATGGACCCTAAAGTTACTGCTTGTGTTAGAAATTGGTTGAGGGGGAGGCGACAAAGGGTACAAGTAAATGGAGCTCATTCTGAGGAGAGGGAGGTTATCAGTGGTGTGCCACAGAGATCTGTCCTTGGTCCGATTCTTTTTAACATCTTTGTTAGTGATATTGTGGAAGGACTGTTGGGTAAGGTTTGCCTCTTTGTGGATGATGCCAAAATCTGCAATAGAGTAGACACCCAGGAAGAAGTATATAACATGTGGGAGGATCTAGCTAAGCTTGAAGAATGGTCTAGAATGTGGCAGCTGAGATTTAGTGCTAAATAATGCAGGGTCATGCATTTGGGCTGCAAAACTACAAAGGAGTGGTACATTGGGGGGTGGGGGGGAAGTACCTCTGTCCACAGAAGAAGAGCGGGACCTCATTTGGAGTATGTGTGGAGACCACACCTTCAAAAGGATATAAACAGGTTGGAGTTGGTGCAGAGGGTGGCTATTAAAATGGTTAGTGGTCTTCATTATAAAGCATATGAGGACAGACTTAAGGATCTTAATATGTATGCTTTAGAGGAAAGAAGGATAGAGGAGATATGTAGAGATGTTTAAATATCTCTATACATAAATGCACAGGAAGAGAGCCTCTTTCGATTGGAAGCAAACTGTGCTATGAGGGGACATAGTATGAGGGTGAAAGGGGATAGACTCAGAAGTAATATGAGGAAATATTTCTTTACGGAAAGAGTGGTAGATGTGTGGAATAGTCTCCCAGTAGAGGTAGTAGAGATGAGGACAGTATCTGAATTAAAAAAAGCATGGGACAAACACAAAAGATCTCTAAGGGAAAAGAGAGGACTATTGTAGTAATCTATATGGAAGGGCAGACTAGATAAGCCATGTGGTCTTTTTCTTCCGTCATGTTTCTAAATTTCTGTGCATCAGTTTATTGATCTGTAGAAGGCATAGTTTTAAGCTGAGATATTGTATTTCTTGTTTAATAGATTGTCATCTATAGCATACAATGCCCTTGAAGATCTGCATCAATACAAAGTGTTACAAAAAAGAATTGAGACTGTCTCATAAATGTTTTATTACAAAATCTATAGAGAAATTACGCATTGTCCCCTTCAAAGTTATTCCCCCCCCCCCCCCCCGAGTTAATGGGCTTCTGCATTCACTTCTGCCACGTACTGAAGCACTCGGTAAAGTCCTGCTCCTTGAGGTCCCTCAGCTCCCTCGTCACAGTGGCCTTGATCTCTTCTACAGAGGCAAAATGGGTTCCTTTGAGTATAGTCTTCAGCCTGGGGAAGAGCCAGAAGTCACACGGTGTGAGATCTGGGGAATAAGGAGGGTAGTCGAGAGCTGTGATCTGTTTGTTGGCCAAGAACTGCCTCGCACTGAGCGCGGTGTGTGCAGGCGCGTTGTTGTGGTGCAGCAGCCACAACTTGTCTCTCCACAGAGCCCACCTGCTGTGCCGAACTCAGACATGGAGGCAATTGACGACCTGCTGGTAGTAGTGCTGATTGACTGTCTGACCCTCAGGCACAAACTCATGATGGACCACTCCCTTCTGGTCAAAGAATGCAATCAGCATGACCTTGATCCTTGATTTGGATATGCATGCCTTCTTGGGTCTGGGTGACAGTTGAGTCTTCCACTGCAGGCTCTGTCTCTTGCTTTCAGGGTCATACTGGAAAACCCGTCTCCTGTGATGACTCGACCAACAAACTCTGGATCTTCTCCGATCTTCTCTAGCAAGTCTTGAGAAACATTGACCCGGTGCTCCTTCTGGTTGTCCGATAAAAGCTTAGGCATCATCTTGGCGCACACCTTCCGCATCCCCAGCTCCTGCACCAAGATGGTCCACACTGACTCCCTGTTCAGGCTGAGCTCCTCAGCTATCATCCGCACCGTCAATCTGCGATCACTCCACACCAGTTGGTTCACTCTGTCAATGTTCTCAGCCATCTTGACTTGGGGTCATCCTCCACCTCCTCGCGGCCAGTCTTGAAGCGTTTGTGCCACTCGAAGACTCGCGGCCTTGACATTGCATCTTCTCCATAAGCCTTTTGGAGAAGTTGGAGACACTCAGTTGGGCCCTTCTCCAACTTAACCAGAATTTTCAAGTTGATTCTTTGCTCCATATTTCTGCCGCCTCCAGTTGCGGACAAAGTGATGGAGCAGTGTGCTACAAAAAAACCTGAAAAAGAAAAACAGAGTGAGAGAGATGAAAAATATTAAAGCAGAATAATGGTGAGATGTTGCACAACACAGTAACATAAGCGGTTAGCCAATTGGCATTGAGTCATGGGTGTGGCTGTCACAGTCTCATTTCCTTTTTGTCACACCTTATAAAATCAATAGTTTAGCTCATAAAAAGGTGACAACATCAATGGATCCACACTGCTTGGCCCATTCCCATGTTTTTTCCTCTTTAAAAGTGATAGTAATAGACCACATCCTCCCCCCCCCCTTCAATTAGGTGAGGTGATAGAAAAAAAATTATTTGCTGCAATCTGAAACAAAATGGATATTTTTGCTAAATTCAGAGCAACATAATTGGTTGAATGCTACCACTGATTATTCTATGCTATTTTAGAAGAGGTTGTATAATGCATAATGTTGTTAATAAAAGGGAGGGATGGAGGGTTTATCTTGGATCAGGATTTCATTAATTTAAATTCAAATGACTGTTGGCGGTCCATCTTGTTTACCTGCTGATCATCATGGTTTCAGTGGATTTATAAGTCTAAAAGTATGAGGTAGCAATAACAGTTGATGGTAACCAGTAGAGTAAGTGGTTTTCTAACGAGGTTTCCTTCAGTGCATTGTTTAATAGCTCATTTATTGGGGTTAGGGATTATATGATAGTATTGTTAGACGTGGCTCGTTAATTCATTATCATTCCATGTTAGTGGAGATGTTGCAATTTGATAATATGAGACAATGGCGATGAACAACACCGAGTCGTTGAATAAATGGCTTTATGATGAGTTTATAAGTTAACTGTATAAGACAGTGACCATAAAAGATAGTGATCAGCTAAGTATATATGCTCATACTAAGTCCTTATTTAATATTTTGTTTAATTGTAAATTCATCTAAGCCAGGTATAATGCTGTAGAAGTTCATTGTCTTATTTGTAGAGTACCGTAATTGGCTACTTTAAACTGCACAGATTTTCAGTTCCGTCCATTAGTTGGTGGCTTTAAATAAGACTTCCTTTTTACTTCATTTGAGAACCCTTATTTTGGTGTTCAAATAGTGAAGGTGCAACTTTTAGTTTCACTCCATGTGATAAGATTTTTTTTTTTATTATTATTTATTTATAAAGTTTTATACATACATTACAAGAAACAAACAAATACTCAATAAATCCATCCAAACTTGAAATACAAAAGGAAATAAAGTGGGCAACCACTTCAAGGGGGTGCATCCAAATCTAAAATCAAAACTGAAAATAAAAGAAATATGATAATATCACACTACCATCGATACCTGGAGTAAATCACCTATACTCCCTTACTTTTTAGGAAATCTAACAACTGAGCAGATTTAAAAAAGACATATCTTTCATCTTGATGAAGTATCAAACATTTACATGGAAATTTAAGATGAAAAACCGCTCCAAGGGCCAGGGCCATGTGATAAGATTTAAGCCTTAACGTCACTGTTTTGCTATTTGCTGAATGGTAGGTGAAATGATTAACAGAATGGCAAGCAGGACTTTGAAGGAGAATGCTAAGATCGTAGTTCCTAAATTGTGTTTATTGTGTTAGTAAGAGTTAGTAAATATAGAACATAGCCTCTAGTAAAGTTTTTATTGTAAAGAAAGTTGGCTATACGGAATGGATCGTTCAACAGTACATAAACAACAAAGTGTTAAATTCGCTTCTCTATGCTTTATTTTTGGGGTTTTCCCTTGTGTCCATAGAATTAGTAGTAAGGATACAAATTTATGAGATGTTTTAGATTGGGAATTAAGATCATATGGTGCTAGTTAGCGTTTAGTGGAGTTTATTACATATCACGACTGGTAATTGAATTGCCGGTTTAAAATAAAGTGTGGTGGTGAAACTGTATTAGAGCCCATGGAAATAGATAAAAGACAAGCATTTACCTTCAAGCAAAGGGATAGCCCAGAGAGCACTGACTTTCAAAGTACAGCCAAAGTGAAAAAAAACACACACGGGGCTGCTGAGCTCAGACCACGCCCAAGCTCCAAGGCAACCAAGAGGTAATGAGAAGCACCTGGGGGAGGAGTTAGAGGCTCTAGGGCAGCCCCACTCATTTAAGCCTCAGGGAACAGGAAGAAGGGAGACCACCAGGGAAACAGAGGACGAGGAGATCACGAGGGAACCAGAAGGAAAGGAATCTTTCAGGGAAGCTGAAAGAGAAAGGTGCTCCAAAGACAGCCTCAGAAGGGATTCCCATTGCAGCCAAAACACAGGAAACTACAGCCCTGAAGGAAGCCCATGTTGTAGAGGAATTACAGCTGGCCCTGGATACAGGAGCGTTTGGCCTGAGGAAGCTGCAGAGCCTGTGGGGAGAGTTTCACTTCTGGAAAGGCCCGTGAAAAGAACTGTTGCTAGAAAGAAGGTGAGCCCATTAGAAGCCTTGAACAGTTTATTGAAAGATAAGGATCTCCATAGCCCATCAAAAACCCCTGAACCTAGAGAGGTCTCGCTGGGAAAAGGTTTTAAAATTGTTAGAAGAAATTAAGCCTACGTTCCCACAAGCTGATTGCAGTCAGGAGACAACAGATCCTGATTATGAGGGCATGCAGATAGGTAATTATGATTCTGATAATGCCTCTACAGAATCTCAAATGGATTGCTCTTTTTGTATAAAGACAAAGTGAAGGGTTTAAACGTGGAAAGACCCAGAAGCTGTTATACCAGTATGTCTTGTGCCTAGAGTGCTGATAATGTTTGAAATGAAGTTGCTGGTGTTTTAAAGCAGCTAAAAAATATTCAAAGGCTTGATTTGAATGTTTAAGAAAGAACTATCTGAGTGGGCAGCAGCCAGAAGTAAAAGAAGCTTTAATTTGAACATTGCACAGTTTGGAAAAGCAGTTGTTTAAGCCAGAAGTAAAGGAACTATCAAGCTGCATTATGTAACAGCTGAAGAAGCAATTGCAACTTTTGTCACTGTGAAGTTTTGGATCTGGAAATTCTTTTTTTCTTTTGTGGGAGAAGTATCCTAATTTTGTTATGTGTTTTTGGTGCAAAGGAAGAGGAAAATAAAATTTTCCTGTGTTTTGCCTTCAACCCTCGGCCTACTCATCATTTCACACAACTACAAGCCCCAGAAGCCTCGGCTCTGGGAACCCATACTAAAAAGGGACATTAGGAGGTACGCCCCTGCCTATAGGCAACCGCCTAGGCAAGTTGGGGGCACCACAAAAGATAAATAGTTCTCCCATATGTCTGTAATTTTTAAACATACTTTTATCCTCATATCTCTAGTCATCTGGCCATACCCCTGAAGCAGGCATAAGGTGAAACGGGGCCATGTCGGGTGAATGACCGGACGTGAATTAAGACAGGGTTCAGCATGCATTTGCAGTAACACAGCCTTTGCACACTTTGGGTGTGCATTAGTCATCATAACTGCTGACACACACACATAAGATCTTCTTTAAGTTTTTTTTAAATTAACTTTTTCACGATCTTGTGGAATGAGGGTTTTGTTAAATAAGCTGATTTTTTTAAATTGTTGCATTAAAAAAAATAAGATTTTTCAAATCGATGAGGATTGGTGCCCTTTTTTGAGAAATCCATGGATCCAAAAATGGACTTTAGGGACTAACTGAGGTCTTTCCCCTATTAGAAAACTTTAAAAACTTTATATTAAGTAAAAAAGAAAAGATATTTATGAGAGAGCATTTTTATGACGGGTGATGGTGAGATAATGCACATAATTAACCCATTTGGGAACAATACTCTGTCCTTTCAAGGGAATATCATATTGTATATTAAAATACAGACCACAGAGATCCATGTTATCCCGACATCGTTGTATGATTTTTGGAGACTTCAGCACCTAAATCTTCCAAGTCTCTCTCTATCCACTAGAGTTAGAGATGTCAAACTCATTTTATTGTTGAGCTGCTTTTTGGAAAAAAGTCACTGTAAAGGAGCTGACTGACTGAGGAGGGGAGTCCCCTTGGATGCTGTGACTGACTGAGAGGGGGGATTAAGGGGAGGTATCCCCCTTGGAGATTGTGGCCACCTTATTCAGGTGTACATTGGCACATTTTTAATGCAACTACAAAAAGCACATAGAGTATTCATTTTACAAAAGCGCATTAACATATTTTAATGCAGTTAAAATACACAGATATTCCTTATTCTACCATGCACTTGCTCTCTAAATTCCCTCCCTACCCCTAGTCTTCTCTATAGAGACAGAAGGGAGGCCCTGGGACAACAGGGAGACAGAGAATTTCACCCAATCACAATTTCATTTCAACCACTTGGCTACTTGAAAAACTGATACAGCAGAGCTTGGTGCAGCATTGAGATGGGTGTCCCAATCTTCCCCAGCATTTCATGCACTTATGAGCATCACTGTCTTTCCCCACCCCTTCCCCAGCAACCAGCTCCAGAGTACCACTGGCCTGGTCACAGCCCCAAAAACACATGTTGAAGGTGAGTGCCATGCATGGAGGGCTCATCTCAAACCTCCCTTTACCCCGATGCTGCTTCTGCATCTCTGGGCACTTGGCACGATAGCAGTGACTGAGGAACTGGAAGCAGGCTGTGACATTACCATGTTGATGTGC
Source organism: Ichthyophis bannanicus (assembly GCA_033557465.1). NCBI lineage: Eukaryota > Metazoa > Chordata > Amphibia > Gymnophiona > Ichthyophiidae > Ichthyophis > Ichthyophis bannanicus. Next base: position 320,704,682 of record CM066032.1, read on the forward strand.
TTGCTTATTAGCATGCGCTATTCATTGATAGTGTTTACTATTGTAGCCAGCACACACTATTTCTTTAGTGTGCACTATTGCTGTGCAATGCCCACTGTTAAGTATGTCTTCTGTGTGCTGGATGAAGAGACTCAATGGGCTAGAAATAGCCCCTAGACCTTTGGGTTTGACACCCCTGCTCTAGGCCAGAGGTTCTCATTCTTTTTTTCTATTGAGACACACCTAACAGACCATATTCATGCATTTGACACACTGAACACTATAATCTGTGGATGAACAAAAAATGAGCACAAATATAATTTTATTGTAGATAAAAATAATGTCTTGACTGGCACCAATGGTGATGATTGGAGGGGGAGTGGTGATAGAGATTTCAAATACCTGGCTCCTTGCTTTGCACTTTTCACAGCCTGTGGGCACACCTGGTTTTAGGAAAAGCATGAGCTTGTCTATCAAATTTTTGGTGACACACTACTTGAGAACCATTGCTCTAGGCGAATGAGGCTTGAGTGTCCACCATAGTTTGTCTTGCTAGCTTAGTCCATAACTTTCTCCAAAACTATGTTCTGCAGATAGTGTAGAAGCACATATACATGCATGCTACTATAGGTTCTTCACACTATTTATTTGTTTTTTTGTTTGTTTCTATAATGCTCCTTCCCAAGATCAGGGGCAGTGTACAACGAACAACATTTCTACATAGAACACAATTTAACATTATATAATTGTAACAGATATAACTATGTACAAGATAGGATGGGTGCTTTAAGGATATTCAACTTGCAGAACTATATACAGTGACACAGTGGTGTTTCTGATTATGTTATTGGGTAAAATGTCCTGTGGACCCCATTACCTTTCCCAAGAGCATACATAAAGATGGGCTTCCACAATCACACTTCTGTTCTCTGTCTATTAAAGGACAGGAAAGCCCATAGAGTCTAATGAGCTCCCAGAGATTGAAAGGAGGGGGGGGGGGTGGGCGTATTCAATGGAGTCAACCAGCATTGTTAAAGCAGCTGACCTTTGCCACATTACATTATACCCGAATAGTCAATGCCAAGGCCATATCCAGCCACTGGCACTGACTATCCAGGTTGCCCGGTAAGCATTTTAGCTAACTGGTCAGCAGCAATATTAAACTGCTGGCCAGATAGCTAAACCAGCTAAAGTTAGGCCAGTTTCTTTTTCTGCCTAACTTTAGCTGGTTTAAGTTAACTGGCCAGTAACTGAATATCACCACTGACCGGTTAATTCTAGTGCTGCCACTAGCCAGATAGTGTCAAGGCATACAAACCAGTTAGCAGGGGATATTCAGCAGCACTAAACGGTTTTGCCCTGAATATTCCACTAACCATGGTTTAACTGTTAGACCACCTGCTAACTGGTTACATCTCTTTGAATATGCCCCCAAGGGTATATTGCTCGAAGTAGGTTGGAGGGTAAGTGCTGGAATCACTTATCTGTTTAAAAGACCAGACTATTTTAGATAATTAGATTTAACTATCCTACTAAAAGTTAAAAGTCATTCAGTAGGCTATCAAAAAGACTCAAGGCGGAGATAGGGGAGGCATCTTAGTCAAGATGGCGGCAGCTGCCGATTTGTGTGAGCACGATTTCGTGTACCCGAATGGGCAAGAAGCGAAAAGGGAAGGGGGAGGCTTTGTCTTCCCAACCTCCTCCTACCTCAATGCCGATTTCTCCAGGACCTTTGGATTCCTTTGTTTATCGCGTTATCCGAGCTGTGGCAGGAGAAGGGGATGATTCCCGGGCTGCAATAGCATCGGAGTCGGGTATATCTTTCTCCCCTGAGAGACCGGCACCGAAGGCGTCTTGTGGCCAGCACTTACCGGAAGGGTTCCTGGAGCTTGGCTCCCCTCCAAAGTTGGGGGAGGTCAGTGGCTCGGCTAGACCGGGAACAGAGGGACAGTGAGTTCGAGAGTGTGCAGTCATTGGGCAGCACGAGTCATCAGCAGCAGCGGTGCCGTTTGAGGAAGGGCCCACAGGTCAGAGGTTTACTGCTGTGGGACGAGGACCAGCGCGGGAGGCAAGAATGGAAGCAGGAATTTTGGAGACTGATTTGGGGCAGCCGTTTTCACTACAGCGTACGAAGAGCTTTACATTAGAGTCAATCTGGCAGGCAATTCTCTCTTTGGGCAAAGCGCTGGTACCGCGGGTAACCTCTTTGGAGCAGAAATTGAATAACTTTGGTCTTGCTGTGGAGGGTTTGGAACAAAAGGTTATGGCATTGCAACCAGAAGTGGTAGATTTGTGACGGAAGGTGGAAATCTTGGAAGAGCAAGCAGATGCCTTTAGGAAGAATTTTTTTATACACACAAGTTAAGTTGGAACAATTGGACAAGCAATCTCGCTAGAATTAATAATCTTCAGATAATTAATTTTCTGAGAATTATGTCTGTATCCCCTAGAGAAATGTTTCGATTATATTTAGTCGAGGTATTGGGTGTATCCTCTGAGTTAATTCCTCCTTTGGTTAGGGTGTATTATTTGCCTAAGGCTAAATTATTATCGGGAGTGGCTATGGCAGGGTATGGTCAGAAACAAGAAAATATTCTTAATATAACTGAGTTATTGGAGAAGTCTGAGAGTGAGACTCCAATTCCTTCTACATTGTTGGTTACCTTTGCTCTATTATCCGATAGGGAGTGGCTTTTGAAGCTCTTTTTCAAGAAAAGAAATTTGCTATTTAAAGGGTTGATGGTTAGAGTGTACCTAGATTTAGCTAGGGATACACAGAAGCACCACAGGGAGTTTCTTCTGCTGCGCCCTGGTATCCTTCAGTTGGGGGGGGGCTGCTTTTTCTTAAGCATCCTTGCAAATGTTTGGTGAAATATAAATCGATTTCCTATATTTTTTATGAACCTTCGCAACTTACTGCTTTCATTACTGCCAGGCGTTTGGAGTCCTCAGATGGGGCCTCATTTGATCTCTCATAAATATGTTTGTCACAGCTAGATAGCTGCACCTAATTTTCTTATAGTTTGATGTTGGTATGATACTAATTTGATTTCTCTCCCTCCATATTGTGGGCTAGTGTGGAAGATATCTCTCCCTCTTTATGAGTTACTAATTGTTTCTTATTTGTAATATGGTTATTTTTCTGAGGTATCTACCTGTTTCTTCAAGAATAATGTTGCAACTTTCTTGATTTATTTTGTAAAATGCTATAAATATAAAATAAAAAAAGTCATTCAGTAGTTATTGAAACAAGTTTGTATTTATCCATTTAAATAAAAATAAAAAAAACATCCTTAGGTCCCCTCTGATTTATTGACATATTGACCAAAATCCTCATATTCACTCTTGACAAAAATGATTACGTGCATTGCGCTGAAAGTATTACAAGGTTTTCTCAACATTCATGAGATTCTTTATCTATTTCACTTTGGTTTCCATCCTATGCATAATACAAACACTATTACTTCTCTTCCTGGTACCCCCATTCCTTTGGTTTATAGTATCCATTTTCTGGGAATCACTCTTGACCCTTCTCTATCATTCCATACTTACCTCTCTTCTCTAGTTTGTCGCTCCTTTTTCACATTGCAATAAATCAGTGCCGTTCGCCCCTTCCTGGCCCCCTCTTCTCTTGCCACTCTCCTCCTCACTCTTGTCATCTCCAGGTTAAATTACTGCAACATTTTCCTTGGGCTTCCCCAGTATCAGCTACGTCACCTCCAGCTCATACAAAATACCACCATCCGTATTCTTGCTCACATTTCTCATCATGATCATGTTTCTCCATTGTTAATACAGCACCATTGGCTTCCCATCGAATACCGCCTGCAATACAAGCTCCTTATGCTGGTTCATCATGCCCTTCATACCGGTCATCCCCACTATCTCTGACTTCCTTCTTCCCCATTGCCCTTACCGCTCCCTCTGCAGACGCCATGCAAACCGCCTTCATCTTCCTTCAGTTGCCCAGGCCCGGCTCGAAATCACCCGGTCTGCTGCCTTCTACTTCCTTGCACCTGCCACCTGAAACACACTCTTGTCTGCCTTCTGTATGGAACAGTCCTTTCTTAAATTTACATTTTTACTGAAGACCCACCTCTTTAACATCGCCCACAATCTCCCATCCACCTAGTTTGCCCCTGTTCTCTCCTCTCCTCTTTCTCCCCCCTCCCCTTTTTGATATGTGATTGGTTTTAATGTTTCCCTTCTTTCCTGTTCTTATTGATGCTCTCTTCACCTGTATAATTTTTAAAAACTTGGTTTTAGATATTGTATACCGATCTGCTATTGTCTCGAAGAGCGGGCTAAGACCTAATAAACAAACATTATTGTCAAGTACTGATGTCATCCATAATGGGTTTGATTCAGGCAGCAAGTACTACTACCACTTAGCATTTCTATAGTGCTACTAGGCATGCACAGCACTGTAGATGTACATATAGGAGACTGTAAGCTCTGTGGGGCAGTGACTATCTGTTCAAGACAGACAGAGGACTAGGGTAATTCTAAGGGAAATTATTAGAAGCAAATGGGTGTAGACAAGAGAACAAGAGGGTCAGGATTTAAAAGTAATCTCAAAGAGATGAATTTTAGTCTGGATTTGAATTGGACCAGAGTTGGAGCCTGATGTACCAACACAGGTAGTCTACTCCGGGCAAAGTAAGATGGAACAAATAGATTCTGGAGTTGGCAGTAGAAGAAAAGGGCATGGATAAAAGTGATTTGCTTGATGAGCAGAGTTGTCTTGTAGGAAGAAATGATAGGTAATGAGCAGCAGAATGAATACACTTGTAGGTGAGTAGGAGAAGTCTGAACTGTATGCAGAAATGGATAGGGAGACAATTAAGTGATTTTAGAAGAGGGGTTGCATGAGCATAGTGATACTGGTGGAAGATTATTTATTCATCCATACAGCTGAGTTTTGAACAGATTGAAGGGGAGGTGGATAATTCAGTGGGAGACTAGCAATGAGCCAGTTGGCATAGTCTATATGGGAGGTGATGAGAGAGTAGATAAGGGTCTTGGTAGTGCGTTCAGGAAGGGAGGGATGAATTTTGCTGATGCTGTAGAGGAAGAAAACAGTTATTCACCCATAGGAGGTGTTCTCCATGGACAGTAGGAATAAGCTCTCACGTATGGGTGTCGTCCCCAATGGAGCCCCACATGGGAACACTCCTCAGCTTCCATAGGAAGCTTTTGGGAGGCTCCATCATGCATGCACACCTGCCTTTCCATCATCTTATCCCCAGTATAACAACAAAGCTAGGTGGGAAGGTTGTGAGACTTATTCCTGCTGTCCACGGAGAACACCTGCTGCAGGTGAGTAACTATGCTTTCTTTGTGGACAAGCAGGAAATAAGTCCTCATGTATGGGACTCCCAAGCTACAGGCTACTGTAAAAATGAGAAAACAGTCCAATAGGGGCAGCAAAACTGAGGAACCGGAAGAAACAGCTTGGATAGCCCCTCTGGGGGATTGACTTGACTCAGCTTTCACAGCATACATTAACACTGGAAGGACTCTTTCAGTAGCCTGGATGAACAGAAGGGCCAGTGGGAAGGAGTTGAACCTAAATTCCAAACAGATGCCTGACTACGGCTTGGCCAAAGTTGCTGTTACGTCGGGAATCCCCATCCAGACAATAGTGGGCTGTGAAGGTGTGGACTGAAGACCACGTTCCAGCCCTGCAAATCTCCCATGGAGACCAAGCGTAAGTTGGCCATGGAAGCAGCCATGGCTTGGACTTTGTAAGCTGTGACATGACCTTCAGCTTAGACCTGCCTGAGCATAGGCGAAGGAAATGTAGTCTGCCACACAAATGGACATGTGTTTGGAGACGGCAATGCACAGCTTGCTGGGATCAAAAGAGACAAATAACTGGCTGAAATGCTGATGCGCTCTCATCTGTTCTAGGTAAAAAGCCAAGGCACATTTACAGTCTACATGTGCAGTGTGGCCTCTGTCCTGTTGGTGAGGCCTGGGGAAAAATGTTGGGAAGACCAGCGACCGACTAAGGTGGAAAGAGGAGACCACCTTGGGTAAAAAATGCAAATGCATTCGCAGCACTACCCTATTCTGATGAAACCTGGTTTATGGCAGATGAGTCACCAGGGCCTGAAGCTTGCTAACACAGCGAGCTGAGGTGACCGTGATGAGGAACATGGCCTTATAGGTCAAGATTTTAGCAGGCAAGATTCCAGCAGCTCAAAAGGAATTGAAAGGAGTTATTTATTTAACAAGCTTTTTTATACCGCTTTATCATTTAGTCATAGCAATGGTCCACCAGGATATTGAGCTCCCCAGGCAGGTAGGTTACCCTCAGCTCCATCCTATGGGCCATGGCAAACTTCCACAAGTGCACCGCTTCCCAGCACAGGAGGTACGATCCTGTGCCTCCCTATTTGTTAATGTAGAACATTGCTACTTGATTGTCCATTTGAATCAGGACCATCTGGTTGTCCAGGTACCTCTGGAACCCTTGGAGGCTTTTGCAATGACTCGCAGCTCCAAGAAGTTTATCTGATATAGGCTCTCCTGTTCTGACCACCGAACCTGCGTGCGCAGACCATCCAGATGAGCTCCCCAGCCCAACTTGGATGCATCTGTGGTGAACATCTGGTGGGGTAGCGATGACTGGAAGGGGAGGCTCCAGAGCAAGTTCTGTGGCTCCAGCCACCACTGGAGAGATTCTGCAAGGGGCGCAGTAACTGCCACCTGGTCTAGAAGGCAGCCCGTGACTTGCCGCCACTGAGTGCTGAGGGTCCACTGAGCCTGTTGTATCTGAAGGCAGGCCAATAGGGTCACATGCACCATGGAGGCCATGTGGCCAAGCATCCACAGCACCACCCGAACTGCCATGTGAAGAGACTATCGGATGGCGTTGCCCACCTCCATGAACCACTGCAGGTAGTCCATTGGAAGGAAGGCTTGCGCCCAAATGGTATTGAGGAGGGCCCCGATGAATTCTAGCTGCTGAGAAGGTTTGAGGTGTGACTTGGGGCAGTTTATCAGGAACCCCAGTTGCTCGAGCACCTAAATGGTCAGGTGGACTGCATGCCGGACCCTGTACAATGTGGAGCACTTTATGAGCCATCTGTCTAAGTAAGGGAAGACAAGGACCTCCCCAGGGTCCAGAGGAAAGCAACTACCACCACAAGGCACTTTGTGAAGACCCTGGGGGCTGATGCCAGCTCAAAGGGAACTACGCGATACTGGAAGTGCTAGTCATCCAGCACGAAGCAAAGGTACTTTCTGTGAAGAGGATGGATTGGGATGTGTGTGTATGCATCCTTCAGATTCAAGGAGCATTGCCAATTGTCCTTGAGGAGGTAATGGAGCAGCATCCCTAGGGAGAACATTTTAAACTTTCCCCATACTAAGAAGCGGTTGAGGTTCCTTAGGACCAGAATGGGTTGGATCCCCCATCTTCTTGAGGACCAGGAAGTACTGGGAGTAGACTCCCTACCTGACCTGAGTTGGGGACACCGTCTCGATGGCCAGCTTAGCCAACAGGATGATGACTTCCCCCTGTAGAAGACCACTGTGGTATGGGTCTAGAGGGTACTCCCCTGGGAAGAAGCGAAATGGTAGTTGGGCAAAGTGCAGCAGTTACCTGCTCCAGACAATTTGCAGGACCCAAACATCCATTTTGATAAGAAGCCACCTGTGCAAGAAGTGGACAAGCCGTTCCCCCCACTTGAGGGGGCACCTCGTCAGGAACCAGGTAATTGGCTATGCTCCTTAGGAACCAATCAAAAACATGCCCCCAGCTGTGGCTGAGGTGTGGGTTGGGTCTTTTGAGGCTAGGTGCGCCTCTGCTAGCCTGGGGCCTGTGCCTTCAGCTGGGTGTTCTGCGAGCTTTGGTAGTATTGGTGCTACTGCTGGTAAAAGGTTTTCTCCCTCTGGTATTTCTTTCTTGAGGGGTCAGCAGTCTTTTATGCAAGAGCCTAGAAATGGTGACCTGCTTCTTCTAAATCTCACCTGCCCTCCATTGGCTTACCAAAGAGGTTCTCCCCTTGACAAGGCACATCTGCCAGCTTGTCCTTGAGCCACTGTTCCAGGTCCAAGGACTGGAGCCAAGCAAGGCAGTGTGCCCCGATGCCCACTGCTGCCACCCGGCCAGCCGACTTGAAGGCATCATAAGTGGCACAAACTATGTACTTCGAGCAGTCCTTACCATGGCCCACTAGAGCATGGAAGGAATCGAGATGCTCCGTTGATGTGAGTGGACTAAACTCATTGAGGTCCCCCATGATGTCCTTCAAGAACTTACTCATGTAAAGTTGGAAGGAGACTATGCAGGCAACCAGCATGGAGCCCTGAAAGCATCTCCTCCTGAAGGAATCAAGGGTCCTGGCCTCCCAGCCCAGTGGCAATGAAGAGTGTGATTTTGAGCTCTTGACCTGCTTCATGGCAGACTCCACCACCAAGGAGTTGTGGGGTAGCTGAGGCTTCTCGAAGCCTGGAGCTTTCTGAACCCGATACATGGAATTGAGCTGTCGACTAATGGCCAGCACCATTAGGGAGATCTCCCACAATCTGAGCAGCAAACACTGTAGGATCTCATGCATGGGCACCGTGATGGCCTCCTTGGGAGCTGAGGGGTATTGGATGATCTCCAACTCCTCCAGCCCTCGGTTCACCCTCAGCCTTTAGCGAGAACAGGAAGGCCTTTGCTATTTCCCAGATGATGTCCTGGAAGAATATGTTCTCCGGGGGTGACTTCTTTCTCTCATACATAGGGGATGGGTCCGAGGGCAAGTCCAAAGACTCCTGCTTGAAGACCGGTGATTCATCCTCCATCTCCCATCCCTCTGAGTCCGACTCCCAGAGGAAGTCAAAGTAGCACCGGGTTTCCTCCTGGTACTGCCACTGCTTGGATGGGGTAGGCAGGTGTCGATGGGACTGATGGTGCTCCTCAGGAGGGCATGCAGGTGCGTCAGGGCATTGGAGCCCAAGATGCTGGATAGAGAAATGGCAGTTGGGACTGGTGTGGACTTGCCAAACAACCAATCCTGGAGTCCCATGCACTCCCCACCAAGGCGGGGATATTGGGTCGGCAGTCGGAGTCCACACCGGTCCCAACCGCCATCTCTCTATCCAGCGCCTCTCTATCTGGCACCTGTCTCGGGGACTCCATGATGGTAAGTCCATCAGGAGACTGCTAGTGGCCCTTTGAGGCCTTGGGAGTCAACTCCTCCCACTGGGGCAGCTTAGTAGGCCACTCCCAGCCACCGCCCTCAATGTCACGTCAAAGGATGCTGGGTTGCATACAAAGAGGAATTACCAGCAGAAAGGAAGAGGTACTAATGCCACTGTACAAGTCGCTGGTGAGGTCTCACTTGGAATATTGTGTTCAGTTTTGGAGACTGTATCTCGCAAAGGATATAAAAAGACTGGAAACGGTTCAAAGGAATGCGACCAAAATGATTTGGAGCCTACATCAGGAGACGCATGAGAAGAGACTTGAAGACCTAAAATATATTCACTCTGGAGGAGAGGAGAGACAGGGGAGATATGATTCAGACCTTCAAATGCTTAGAGCAGTGATGGCTAACCTTTTTGAGCCCGAGTTCCCAAACTGCCGCACAAAACCAAAGAATTTCCTCAAAGTGCCAGCACGTCAATTAAACCTCAGCTCAGTTACACATGCAGAACATAGACCATCACCAAACAAGGAATCACAATTTAGAAACAGGAAGGCAATAATTAAACTGGGAACCCCAAAAGCCAAACTTGGAATGTACAACACTGTAGAAATAAAACTATAAATTAATTTCCTCTTGTACCAAACAAAGCACAGACGTTAATGATGCACATTTCCCAGAGGTTTCATATTCCAGTTAATAAATTCAAAATAAAGAGAGATCTTTCTACCTTTTGTGCATTTTTTTTCAGTTGCAATTGCTCCAGCCACTTTCTTCTGGTTTCTTCATGTTTTCTGCTAACTCTCCATCGCCTGCTGTCCATTTGTTCTTTCTTCTCTCTTCTAGTCTTTTTTTCCATTCTCTCTCTCTACATCTGCTTTAACATACTAATCTTTCTCCTTTTGCTCTTTCCTCATTCCTATTTCATCCACACAAATTTTACCGCTCCATCCTCAATCCCCACTTACTCTCCCAATACCCGGCCAATTGTAGATTTTTCATTCCTCCCACACAAAATATTTTTCCCCTCTCCATTTTACTCTCCCAGCCCCATCCCATTCTAATCCTCCCCCAACATCAGCTCCCTTCTAGTTCCAGTCTCACCCAGCATCCATTCCGTCCTAGCCCCCCATCAACCCATTTCCAGTCCTAGCTCCCCCATCCATTTTCAGTCTGAGTCCCTTCATCAGCTCATTTCCAATCCTAGCCCCCCATCAGCCCATTTCTAGTCATTTCCTAGCCCCATCATCAGCCCATGTCAAATCATAGCTCCCCTCCACTCAGTCCAATTCCAGTCCAAGCCCCCCCCCATGAGCCTACTTCCAGTTCTAGCCCCTCCATGAGTCCATTTCAATTCAAGCCCCCACCACAGCCCATTTCCAATCTTAGCTCCCCCCAACAGCCCATTTCCAGTCCTATCCTAGCTGCTCCATCAGCCCATTTTCAGTCCTAGCTCCCTTCCCTCACAGCCCATTTCCATTCCAAGCTCCCTCCCCATCAGCTATTTGCAGTTCAAGCCTCCCCTTCCACTCAGCCCATTTCCAGTCATAGCAACCCCCCAACCCATTACCAGTCCTTGCCCCCCATCAACCCACTTCCAGTCCTAAACCCCCATCACCCCATTTTCAGTTTAAGCCCCCCCTATAACCCATTACCAGTCCTAACCCCCCATCACCCCATTTCCAGACATCCCCCATCAGCCCAAAGCCCATTACCAGTCCTAACCCCCCCATAGCCCATTATCAGTCCTAACCCCCCCATAGCCCATTATCAGTCCTAACCCCCCCATAGCCCATTACCAGTCCTAACCCCCCATCAGCCCACTTCCAGTCTTAACCCCATCAGCCCATTTTCAGTCAGCCCCCCACAGCCCATTGCCAGTCCTAAACCCCCCCCATCAGCCCACAGCCCATTACCAGTCCTAACCACATCAGCCCACCTCAAGTCCTAACCCCTCCCCATCAGTCCATTTCCTGTCCTAGCCCCCCCCTTAGCCCATTATCAGTCCTAACCCCCCCATAGCCCATTAGCAGTTCTAACCCCCCATCACCTCATTTCCAGACAGCCCCCATCAGCCCACAGCGCATTACCAGTCTTAACCCCCCAATAGCCCATTACTAGTCCTAACCCCCCCCAACAGCCCACAGCCCATCCAGTCCTAACCCCTCCCCATCAGCCCATTTCCTGTCCAAGCCCCCCCCCCATAGCCCATTATCAGTCCTAACCCCCCATCACCCCATTTACAGACAGCCCCCATCAGCCCACAGCCCAGTAGCAGTCCTACCCCCCTAGCCCATTAGCAGTCCTACCCCCCTTAGCCCATTAGCTTTCCTACCCCCCCCCAGCCCATTAGAAGTCCTACCCCCCCCCCCCCCATGGCATATTAAAAAAAAAAAAAAAAGCTGGCTTTGGCTGGCAGAATGCAATGTCCCGCGGGGCCCCCTCCGCCCGCTAAGCCCCTCTGCAAGGGCTTTCAGATTCGCGAGGGAGAGCTTCTCCCTCGCGTCTCTGTTAAGCCCGCAGGGGCTAATGGGAAATTTCCCATCAGTCCCTCGCGTCTAAAGGGGCTGATGGGAAATTTCCCATTAGCCCCTGCAGGCTTAACAGAGACGCGAGGGAGACGCTCTCCCTCGCGAATCTGAAAGCCCTTGCAGAGGGGCTTAGCGGGCGGAGGGGGCCCCGCAGGACACTGCACTCTGCCACTGCCGCGTCCGCGGCAGCAGCCAGAGCCAGCTTTTTCTTTTTTGTGGACCTACCCGCGTGCCAGCTGCAAGGCCTTCGCGTGCCACAGCTGGCACGCGTGCCATAGGTTCGCCATCGCTGGCTTAGAGTATTGTGATAGGCTATGGCCTAGCATAGCCTGTAAATGAGCTGAAAGCTAGAGAGAATAGAATTTTGCTTCAAGCAGCTTTTGCTGATAAGAAAGTAAAACTTTCCATTGCGTTTGCTATTCACAGATGTATTTCAGAATCTTGCTTTTCACACAGTGTCTGTGCTGCAAGTGACCTTGTCAGCAAAAAGCAAGGCAGAATGTTAAGTCTAGTTACTGAGCATGGCTAGGAAGGCCTAAGAGCAGGGGGGGGGGGGAAGAGCGGTGTGGGCCCGGCAGAAATTTTCCATTGAATGGGGGGGTGAGGGGGCCACCAGGACCAATGAGGAGTTTGTCTGTATAGAGCTAATAAAGAAAGCTATAAATGCTGTTGTTTTCCTGAAAGCCATGCTCAGACCATTTTGGAAGTGACAGGTGTCTGAGACTTGTGCACAAAATAAACAGGTTTGAATTCTAGTAAATAGACTCCTGGTGTATTCATTGCATGCACTTCGCTATTGCATTGGTTCTCTGACCGGGAAGAGTGGGGTACGTGGATGGTGCGCAAGTGAATACTACCATGTATTACCGCCTCCAGGTTTGGTCTGGCTGGGACCGCAGCCGGCCGACAGCGGAGAGGAGCCCAGGCGCCGCCTGTCCCTTGCATCGGAGGGTTCCGCCCTGCCTCAGCAGGCTTGCTGGGTCCAGCCGGCCAACACCTCGAACCCGGGAGGGGAGTCCAGGATTCAACCCAAGGTGGAACTGGTTGCGCAGCGCATTAGCTACCGGATCCAGTGAGTATTGATTTTTCTGGTTCTTAGTCAGTTAGCTCTGGGAAAGTCTCGAGACTAATATGGTATGGTAACAGGTAAAGGGAGTCTGATCAACTCCCAGGGCGGTCCTAGTAACCCTGCATGAGTATGCACGGGACGAAGCCACTGACCCTTTTGGCAACAGGGTAAAATCAAAATAAACATAACTAATTATTTGAACAAATAAGGGCTGACCTACACGGAGCGGTTGGTACAACCCTAAAGAAAGGTATGCGGAGCGGGTGACCTGCACGGAGCAGCAGTTGCACCTGCTCTTGATGCCTTGCTGGGCAGACTAGATGGATCATACTGCCGTCATATACTATGTTATTATGAGAGGGACTCCGGCATTGATATCCTTGGCCTTTGGCGCCCACTTTGATGTCGATGGAGCAGATGATGGTTCCTTCCTTGGCTCTAATCAGAGGTTGATGCACAGCCTCTGCTCCAGGGTACTGTGTCCCCTTGGCACTGAGTGAGCACAGGAACCACGCGAGCGAAGCCTTGGTGGAGCTCCATTAGGGTGTTGATGCCGAGTCTGATGGCTGCTTCTCCTAGCACTTTAATTCCTTCCTGGTCATCTGCAAGCAGAGATTACAGGAGGGTGGCTCATGGTTGGGCCAATATGGTGCACATGCACACCTAGTTCACTTCTTAAATCCACTGGCTGGTTTGGACATGACTGGAAAAACAGCCGCCATGAAATCGAATGGCTCAATGTCTCCGGACAGCAAAACCACACGGGATAGATGAAAAAATCCTGAAGCACAAAGTCAAAAAAGCGCAAAAGCAGCATCAGCAGGAACCAATGCACCCAACAACTGGTGGTAGGCACTAGAAAAGAGACTCATGATGGGCAAGAAAAAAATCAATCTTTTGCCAGCAATGACAGAAACACACCCTAGGGGTTCTGCCGAAAAAGAAGACTGGAGATAAGAGAGTGCCATGGCAGGTGGGAAGGCAAGCACGCATGTGTGATGGCGCCTCCCAGAAGCTTCCTATGGAAGCCCGGGGGGGGGGGGGAGGGGGGAAAAGGGACGTTCCCACAAGGGGCTTCTTTGGGGATGTCATCCATATGTGAGGACTTACTTCCTGCTTGTCCACAGAGAAATCAAAAAAGTCATCAGTGATATTGTCCATGCCACCAAATCAATATAATAATAATGTCAGGCAAAACTAACTGGAACAGCGAGAGTAAGTAACTCCCTGCTCAATAGTGCGAAATGCCCATTTTTAATGCATATAAAAACTTATCTCAATCTATGGCGGTTGTAAAGCTGATCCATGAACACACTGCCATGAAACTGCACACGACATGCATGCATTTATGCCACAGAGGGATTTAAACATCTCAATCATATCACCTCTATTCCGCTGTTCCTGTAAGGCAGTGGTTCTCAACCTTTTTTGTACCGTGACCCCTTTTACCATTGGTCAACTTGTGGTGACCCCCAATGATAAAATCAAATGTGTGTCTCTTCCTTTACCGTTAACGCATTGTCGTTGTAATCATTAGTTGAATTATTAATATATTATAGGCCTTTGCAATATGTGTTTTTATTTTTAAAATTTACTTATTTAAACCACAATTAATCACAATAACAAGTAACAATATTTGATTTTAAAATTATGATGATTTTGTAGTCAAATCACTAATATGAAATATAATTATTTTTTCTACCTTTGTCTGACCAATTTATTCTCTGATCATGCTGGTCCCGATCTGAGGCTTCTGCTTTCCTGTCTTCTCTTAGCTCTCTTTCTGTGGTACATGGTCCATCTGCCATTTCTTATCTCTTCTTTCGTTTTCTTCACTTCTTTCCATCAGCCTATTTCCAGTCCCAGTAACCCTCCCCAGTATCAGCCCCTTTCCAGTCCTCACCTTCCAATGTCAACTTGCATTCCCATGTCTACCACTGGTATCCATTCCCTTCCAGTCCCCCTCCTTCCCCTCTGACCAGTCCCTTCTAGTACAAATAGCATGGCAGCCCCTCTCAGATCCACTCCCTTCCAGTTCCATTCTCCCATCCCCATTTGTAGCCTTAGCCCCCAGTTTTCTTCCAGGGCCAACAGCTCTATCCTCCCCTCCCTACAATCAGCCCATTCCCAGTCGAAGCCCCCCAATCAGCTCGCTTCCAGTGCTAGTCCCCCCCCCCTAATCAGCCCAATACCAGTCGTACACCCCATCAGCTCATTACCAGTCCTAGCCTCCCCTAATCAGCTCATTTCCGGTGCTAGTCCCTCCTCAACCCCATTACCAGTGCTAGCCTCCCCTAATCAGCTCATTTCCATTGCTAGTCCCTCCTCAACCCCATTACCAGTGCTAGGCTCCCCTAATCAGCCCATTTCCAGTCCTAACCTCCCCGATCAGCTAATTTCCAATGCTAGCCCCCCATCAGCCCATTACCAGTCCTACCCCCCCTATCAGCACATTACCAGTCCCAACCCCCCCCCCTTGATCAGTCCATTCCCAGTCCTAGCCTTCCCTAATCAACCCATGGAGTGGAGGAGTGGCCTAGTGGTTGGGGCAAGGTACTTCAGGCCGGAAGGTTGGGGGTTCAAATCCCACTAGAGGACAGCAACCTTGGTCCGGAAGGACTGGGGATTCTAGTCCCACAGGTGCTCCTTGTGGTCTTGGGCAAGCCACTTAACCCTCCGTAGCCCATGTTCCCTGTAAAATAGTTATCTCCAAGTTATAATGCCCTGTTCAATGTAATTTCAGTTTGTTCAATGTAAACCGCACTGATGCAGAATAGCGCGGTATATAAGAGAATTAAATAAATAAATAAATAAAATTACCAGTCCTAGCCCTCCCTTCTGCTCATTATAATCTTAACCCACACTGTCTCTTCCCTCTGTCCAGTATTTATCCCCCGTCTGTCCAGTATGTCCCCCTGTCTCTTCCCTTTGTCCATGTCAGCCCCCCTCCCTCCCTCCATCCATCAGTCAGCCACCCTTCCCTACATCGTCAGCCCCCCTCTCTCCATGTCAGACCCCCTCTGTCCGTCAGCCCGCCCTCCCTCCCTCCATGTCAGCCCCCCTGTCCATGTCAATTCCCCCTCTGTCCATATCAGCCTCCCCGCCCTCCCTTCATCCATCAATGTCAGCCCCCCTCCCTCCCTCCATGTCAGCCCTCCCTCCATCCATCCATGTCAGCCCCATCTCTCCATGTCAGCCCCCCTCTCTCCCTCCATGTCAGCCCCGTTGCAGGTTCCCTGCCCCCTCCTCCCCTATCCCTGTCTGCCTGCTACTACCCTGTTCTTCTAATGCAGCCGCGGCTCCCTGTCTCTTAGGGAACCGCGGCTGTGCCTGTGAAACTGTTGCGGAGCCTTCCCGTCTCTCGACGGGCTCCATGCAGCATTGTCCCGCCTCCAAAGGAAGTGGTAAACAACTTCCTTTGGAGGCGGGACAATGCTGCACAGAGCCCGTCGAGAGACAGGAAGGCTCCACAACGGTTTTGCAGGCACAGCCACAGTTCCCTAAGAGGCAGGGAGCCGTGGCTGCATTCGAAGGGAAGTGGTGAGTTTGCCACTGCCGAGAAGCGGACTCGACAGCGGCAGCAACTTGTGCGCTTTTTTTTTTTTTTTTTTTAACGGCGGAGTGAGGCAACCCCCGCTAAATCCTGTGGCAACCCCCATGGGGATCGCGACCCACAGGTTGAGAACTGCTGCTGTAAGGTGTACATATTAAGATCCTTAAGTCTGTCCTCATATGCTTTATAATGAAGACCACTAACCATTTTAGTAGACACCCTCTGTACTGACTCCATCCTGTTTATATCCTTTTGAAGGTGCGGTCTTCAGAATTGCACTCAATACACCAAATGAGGTCGCACCAAAGACTTATACAAAGGCACTATCACCTCCTTTCTTCTGCTGGCCACTCCTCTCCCTATGTACCCAAGCATCCTTCTAGCTTTTGCTGTTGCCTTTTCTACCTGTTTAGCTACTTTAAGATCATCAGACACAATCACGCCTAAGTCCCGCTCTTCTTTAGTGGACAAAAGTACTTCACCCCCTATACTATATTGCTCCCTTGGATTGCTGCACAGGAGGAGAGCCTCTTTCAATTGAAAGCAAGTTCTGCTATGAGGGGACATGGGATGAGGGTGAAAGGGGATAGATTCAGGAGTGATATGAAGAAATATTTCTTTACGGAAAGAGTGGTGGATCTGTGGAATAGTCTCCTGTAGAGATTAGTAGCATACAAAGGTAAGTAATGCTCTCAGTTATGTCCAGGGGACATTAGCTACTAATACCCAGCCCAAAGTTCTATGAGTGTGCTGGTAATGAGCCATGGAAGAAGTCTCGTCTGTGTGTGTGTGTATATATATATATATATATATATATATATATATATATATATATAATATGTTTATTATGGACAGCGAGATAGAAAAATATACAGACATATAGCTAAAATATATATAATTAGAAATGTGAGGTAAGAAATTGTAGCAGCGTAAGATTACAGTTAGACAAAGTGATAAATCACTGATTAGCAACCAGAAGTCACTGATTTGCTCTTCACTGGGAAGAGTTCTTGAATAAGAATCATTGCCCATCCGGAGGAGGAGAAATAAGACTGTACCTTAGCTCCTGCTGGCACTCTGGTGGTTGAGGTCCGATAAGTCTCTGGAGCAGCACAGGTCCAAAGAGGCAGCTAGGCTAGATAACGCAGGCTACAGCCCTTTTGGAAGCGAGCCGCGGTAGAACACAGAACCGAAGGTATCTGTGAAAGTCTTATCTCAGTCCTTAGGAGAACAGCCTTGCACACACGTAGTGTGTGTCTGTCTTGCATTCAGATCAGGTAGCAGATACAAGGTATACAGGACACAAACAGCAAAAAGGCGCGAAGGTTCTTCTGTGCAGACTGTATTATTCTTTGTGATGAGTCTCTGTCATAGGTTTGGTGATTGCTACTGGCCTTAGGATGTCTGGAACTGCATACTGTTATCTTTCCTCATTATGGCTCCTAGGTCTAGGGATGAACACCTGTTCATTACCTTCTGATTCACTGTCAGCCATAGTTAGTGGATGATGAAGATCAGAGAAGCAGATATTCTTGCATGTAGACAACTAATTGGCCTGGGAAACTAATTGGACAGAAACAGTAGTCTTCTGTATGCTCAGGTATGATCACTTGGCAAGCATTTGTGTGAAGATCAGGCCTGAGACTGTAAGCACAGCAAAAGTCCTTTGTAGCAGGAAACCATCTTGTTTGGTCAGCTTTGGTTCAAGCTTCAGCATCTGAGTAGGCTGGAGATCCGCAGGCGCAGAATTGCAGGGGTACCAGCCCTACACTCCCAGTGGAGGTCGTAGAGATGAGGAAAGTATCTGAATTCAAAGAAGCATGGGACAAACACAGAGGATCTCTAAAGGAAAAAAAGGCGACTGTTGTAGTAGTAGATATGGAAGGACAGACTAGATAGGCCATCTGTTTTTTTTCTGTCATCATGTTTTTATGTTTCTAACTTCTCACCTCCTATCGCATACA
Source organism: Ichthyophis bannanicus (assembly GCA_033557465.1). NCBI lineage: Eukaryota > Metazoa > Chordata > Amphibia > Gymnophiona > Ichthyophiidae > Ichthyophis > Ichthyophis bannanicus. The sequence continues at coordinate 320,722,924 of CM066032.1, forward strand.
TTTCCCTTGGATGTCTGCTTCCCAAGTGCATGACACTGCATTTCTTCACATTAAATCTTAACTGCCAAGCATTAGACCATTCTTCCAGTTTTTGTAGATCTTTCCTCATGTTCTCCACTCCCTCAGGGGAGTCCATTCTGTTGCAAATGTTCATGTCATCTGCAAAAAGACAGACTTTTCCATTCAGTCCTAAGGAAAGGTTTCCCTTTGACCTTAAGTGTTCTTGGCCAGTAGACCTTATATGAACTGAGGGCATACTCAGATATCTGATTTAAAGGCTATGCAAGGAATGTAGGCCCATCTGAATATTCCTAAAAACCTATATCCAACAGTTAAAATTTATATTAAAAACAGGCAATTGTAAAGTCTGAAAGCCTTAGCTTAGTGTGTAGTCTCTTGAAGCTGTGGTGAGAAGACTAGGTAAGAGTTGAGCACGGTAGGCGTTGAGTTTAAGTCCCGAAGAGATGCTGGAGTACAGCTTGGCCAAAGACAATGTCCCGATGGGAGTCTCTATCCAGACAATAGTAAGAAGCAAAAGTGTAAATGGAGGACCAGGAAGCTGCCCGACAGATCTCGTCAATGGATACTGAATGGAGGTTGCCATATCCTGTACATTATGAGCAGTAAAGAGACCCTCCAGGGAGAGTCCTGCTAGTGCATAAGCAAAAGAAATGCAATCTACTATCCACCTGGATAGAGTCCATTTTGTCAATGGGGAACGCAGATGACTAGGATCAAAAGAGATAAATAATTGGAAAGATCGTCTGTGATCCTTACTTCTACTCAAATAGTAAGCCAGAGCTCTCTTGCAGTCTAAAGTGTGAAGCATACTTCTGTCTGAGACACATGTGGTCTAAGAAAGAACAAAGGTAGGATGACCTACTGGTTCAAATTGAACGAAGAAACAATCTTCAGAAGAAAATGCGGATGGGTCCAAAGAAATACCTTGTTGTGGTGGAACTGGGTATAGGATGTTTCTTCCACCAGAGCTTGCAGCTCACTAATGTGGCGAGTTGACATGAGGGCAATGAGGAAGAGAACCTTCAGTGATAGATAACACTTCATTTAAGTTTCTAAAGGCTTGAAAGGAGGCTTTAGAAGTTTCACGAGAACCACATTGAGATCCCAGGCTACCGGAGGTAGTTTAATGGGTGACTTGGACAGCAGAAGACCCCACATGAAGCATGCTACCAAGGGGTATGATGAGTTAGGCTGTCCCTGAAGTGGTTCGTGATGAGCTGCAATGGCACTAAGGTGCACTCTGACTGAGGTAGTTTTAAGTCTTGTTAAGGATAGGTAGAGGAGATATTGTAAAAGGAACTCCACCAAGCAAGAAAAGGGGTCAATTCCTTTTGGGGATCACCAAAATGCAAACCTACGCCACTTATAGGCATAAGATAATCTGGTAGAGTCCTTATGAGATGCAAGGAGTATATTCTTGACCGTCCTGTGGCAGGTTAGGGTTAGCGAGGACTAGCCCTTCAGCAGCCATGCAGTCAGGCATAAGGAATGGATGTTGGGATGGAGGAGCATCCCATTGTCCTGAGAGAGGAGGTCGGGCAAATCCCAGGTTGAGTGGCTTAGTCTGCACTAGACGGAGAAGCAGAGGGATCTGCGGTTGACTGAGCCAGAAGAGGGCTATGAGAATTATAGATCCCTTGTCAGCCTGTAGCTTTAAGAGCATCTTGGGAATCAAGGGGATGGGAAGGAATACGTAAAGCAGACCCCGCCCCCAGTGTAGAAGGAACGCATCTGGGGCTTGACAATCTAGTGACTGAATCCTGGAGCAGAAGAGTGGAAGCTGTGTGTTTTCATTAAAATAGTTAATTGTTATAATACAGTTAATATGTTCCATGTAAAAGTCTTGTTACAATGTAAACTGCCCCTGATCTCTGGAAGGGGCAGTATAGAAAAATATTTCAAATAAATAAATTAAATAAATCCATGAGAGGGGTTCACCTCATCTAAAAGATTCTAGTAGCTGTCTCCAGATGCAGGGTCCATTTGTATGGATGAAGGATATGGCTTAGCCTGTCTGCAAGGACATTGAGTTTGCCCAGGAGGTACACCGCTCTGAGATGTATGCGGTGTGAGATGGAAAAGGACCATAGATTAAGGGCTTCCTCTTAGAGTGGACAGGACCCCATCCCCCTGCTTGTTCACGTAGAACATGGCTATCTGATTGTCTGTTCTGACTAGAATAGGTTGTCCCAAAGTTGGGGTTGAAAAACCCAAAGAGCATTTGTCAATGCTCGCAGTTCTAAGAAAGTGATCTGCATGGCAGATTGTTGTGGTGTCCACAGTCCCTCTGTAGTTAAGTCACTGAGATGTGCTCCTCAACCCAGCTTGGAAGTATCCATCATCAGAGTGCATCGACGTGGAGGCATCTGAAAAGGTGACCTGACGAGTAGGTTTTGAGGGGAACACCACCACTGAAGGGACTTGATCATCTGAGGGGTGATGTGAATCTTGTCTCCGAGATGCCCCTGTGCAATGAAGCTACAGGGTAAACTATTTAAGACTAATAAAAGAAAATATTTTTTCACTCAACGTGTAATCAAACTCTGGAATTTGTTACCAGAGGATGTAGTAAAGGCTGTTAATGTAGCTGGGTTTAAAAAAGGTTTGGACAAGTTCCTGGAGGAAAGGTCCATAAACCATTATTAAGAAGGGACCCAGGATATCAATGCTTGAACCAATACAAGCATTGTGGAACCTGTGTCCCTTGGGGAAACTGCTAGGTACATATGACCTAGATTGGCCACTGTTGGAAACAGAATACTGGGCTTGATGGACCTTGGTCTGACCCAGTATGGCATATCTTATGTTCTTATGTGCCTGCATCCTTTGGAAAAACAGAGTCCATTGCGCTTGATGTATTTGCAAATGAGCATATGGGACGATATGGACCATGGAGGCCATGTGTCCCAAGAGACATAGCATCTCTCAAGCTGTGATGCAAGTTTGTTTTTGCAGGTGTTCCGCCAATCTGATGAGGTGGGAAGAGCAATCCTGTGTAAGGAAAGCTCTGGCCTGCTGGGTATCTAAGACTGCTCTGATGAACTCCAGTTGTTGGGTTTGAGTGAGATGAGACTTTGGGACGTTTATGATAAAGCCTAGGTATTGGAGCATTGTGATGGTGCGATGAAGGGAGAGTCTTCCCTCTTGAGGGGATTCTTCCCTGATCAGCCAATCGTCTAAGTAAGGGAAGACGAAAATACCCAAGGTGCATAGATAGGCAGCAACTACTGCAGTGCATTTTGTGAAGACTCTTGGGGCAGAGCCTAGACTGAAGGGAAGAACCCTGTATTGGTAATGTTTTCCCTGAAACATAAAGCACAGATACTGTCTGTAAGAAGGCTGTATCAGTATATGCATGTATGCCTCCTTGACATCTAGAGAACATAGCCCATCAAGTCTCTGGAGGTATGGTAGAAGAGCTCCTAGAGAAATAATTTTGAATTTTTCTCGAACCAGAAACTTGTTTAGGACTCAGAGATCTAAGATGGGCCTGAAGCATCCTGTTTTCTTTGGAATGAGAGTCCCTTTTTGCATAGGGGGAACTCTTTATATGGCACCCTGACACAACAGTGTGGTCACCTCTTCTCTTAAGAGAGTGGTTTGAAGGGGTTGTGTGGGATTGTCCCCTGTGAAGTTAGTGGGGGAGGGGGGATAAGGTCTGGAAGTGAAGCTGATAACCCCCTTGGATAATGTGGAGTTTCCACTGCTGTGAAGTTATGAGGTGCCACCTGTAGGCATAAAGGTAAAGTCTATCTGCTATGTGGAGGGGCTGTGGCCCTTCCAGAGGCAGATTAGCAATGCTCTCTAGGAAAGAGTCAAAAAACAGGCGCAGGCTGTGGCTGTGCAGCTGGTTAAGGTTTAGGAATCTTTGGCTTCCTAGGTTGGCAAAGACCCTGCTGCTTCTGATGTGGAAGTTGTTGCTGGTACGCAGCAGATGGCGGGTAAGAAGGATAGTATCTCTTCTTTCTAGTATAGAAAGATTTCTTAGGAAGAGCTTTTGTATTGGAGGGATCAGCTGTTTTCCTGGAAAGGCATTTTAGGGTGAGATTGTCCATCTCAATCTCCCCTGCCTTTTCCCTCCATTCTTTGCCAGAAAGGCTTTTGCCAGTACATGGTATATTGGCCAATTTGTCTTGTACCCACTGTTCAAGGTTGGATGCCTGCAGCTAGGCCACCCTGCGAGCTCCAATACAGACTACTGAAGCTCTGCTTGTTGATTCATAGGCATCAAATGAGGCCCTGGTGAGAAACTTGGAAGTGTTGTGGCTTTGATGAGTATCTGAAAAGCACTCCTCTTGTCATCAGGAGGGAGAGGAGTGAATGTTTCCAGATCCCTGGTAATTTCCTTCAGGAACATGCCCATATACAGCATGTAAGAATTTATCCTGGAGGTTAATATGCATGCCTGGAAGCATTTCTGCCCATAGGCATTGAGTGTTCTGCAATCTCTGCCTGGTGGCATGGAAGAATGATTCTTAGAGCTCTTAACTCAGCGCATCACCGATTCCACCACCATTGAGTGATGTGGGAGCTGAGGTTTTTGAAAACCTGGGCACTGCAGTACTCGGTACATGGTATCGAGGCACTTACTGACAGGCGGAACCGTGAGCGGTGCTTCCCACATGTGGGGCATTAGATCCTGCAGGATACGATACACCAGTAACGTAGTGGCCTCTGTGGGCATTGGAGGTTATTGGCGTATCAATTCCTCGGTCCTTTCTCTGAGGCTACCGTAATGCCGAGCGCTGCCGCCATATCCCAGATGAAGTCCTGAAAGGACATATCCTGCAGAGGGGACCAACGCTGCTCTTGAGATGTTGAAGGGCCCAAAGGGATGTCGTAAGGTCTCAGAACAGAGTGAGTCCCCTTCTGATTCAAAAGAACTGGAATCTGAATCGGGTACAAAAAATCAAAGTATTGGCAATCCTTGGTTCGACCTCGATGCTTCATTGATGTCGAAGGTCGATACCAATACTGATACTCAGAGGTATCGAAACAGAGTCTCTGTTGGACACCGTGGGGTATTGATTGGTTCTGAGGATGGCGACGATGCAGTGTCAAGAGCTGGCATCAACTCGGGTAGGCTTGGTTGAAGGTTTGGCTGCAGGGCCGGTATCGAAGCCTGCACTTCCGAATCTCTCGATGGGCCAGCATGCGCTGGTCTAGGGAGATTGCTTATGTCTGAGTGGAGTCACCGACGGGGCTGTGCGTCACCGTCCCAGAACATTGCACTGGTATCTCTTCAGAGGTTGATGCCTCAGCAGTGTTCCGGAGCCCTTCTTGTGCTTTGGAGGAGAAGACCTCCCGCTAGGGCTGTTTGGCAGGCTGATCTGCATTAGACCCACTTATGTTCTCTGGCTTCTGTGTCGGTTCTCGATGCTGATGCCGAAGATCTGGGCGTGGCCAGAGACTCTGATTTACTCTTACATTTAGACTTAGAAGAAACCCAAAATCCGTGAGAGGAAGCCGATGCCCTCAAAGTTGAGTTACTGAAATTGAATTCGAGGCAAACAACGATTCCAGCTTTTTGGCTCTGTTCTTGAGGCCTCTCTTTTTCATTTGCTGATATAAAGAACAGGAGTTGGGCTGATGGTCAGGGCCGAAACATTTTAAACACCAGTCGTGTTTATTAGTGACTTGGTACATTTCTTAAAACCAGTGACCGCTTTGTCCATGCCTTCAACAGAAAAGAGAAGGTGGCTATGGAGGCCCCGAGGTCTAGTCTGGCGGTAAAAAACGCAAAGAAAAAAGAAAATAAAGAAATAGAAAAATAAAAGAAAATGATATCAAGACCGGTGTCAGGTACAGCAAAACTGGTGTCGATGGGAAGGAAGAAGCATGATACTATATAAAAAAAAGAAAAAGGTTTTCTGCAGTGACAGAAATGGTGCGTCCTGCTGGCTCCATGGAAAATGAAGAACTGAGGAGAGGGGTTGGGAAGGCAGTCACGCAGGCACATTGGAGGACTCCCCGAGGCTTTCCTAATGGACGCTGTGGCGCATTCCCATGTGGGCTCTGTCAGTGCAGACGTCACCTATATGTGAAGACTGCATTTCTGCTTGTTCCTGGAGATAGAAGCAGAAAACCATCTAAGAAGGTCAAAGGGAAGAGATCAGTTAGTGATGGATATACGGAAAAGAGTGAAGATAGGAGAAAAAAGAAATGTCAAATGGACAGGAGACTTTGGAAAGAACTAAGAGAAGAAAGAGGAAAGCAGAAACCAGAGACTGGGAACAATATGATTAAAAATAAAATATCCAAAGAACAAAGGTAGGAATATTTTATTTTCTGTTTAATTTTGGGATATGTCAATTTTTGTTATCTTTACATTTTGCATAGCACAGAAGGAAATATATATCCTTCCTTTTCTTTGGTATTTTTGTTCATGCTAAGTTATTGTGGTCTTGCCCAGGATGTATCTATGTTCTGTGTGTGTGACTGAGGCCACATGGAGTTTCTGGAGGGTGGACACAGGGAGGAGGGACAAATAATTAACTGAATGCATGAATAATATCTGATTGGGTCATTTTTTATTTTTTTAAATATTAGATAAGAACATAAGAAATGCCATACTGAGTCAGACCAAGCTCCATCAAGCACAGTAAGCGTAGTTACTCACCTATAACAGGTTCTCCAGGAGCAGCAGGAATCAGTCCTCACATATGGGTGATGTCGGCGCCGACGGAGCCCCCGTGTGGAGCATTTCCCCAGCTTTCAAAGAAAGCCTTTGGGAATGCAGCACACCTGCGCAGTCCCCCTTCCCGCCCAAGGGTGCCATCTTGCTCAGTCAGATGACATAGCTAAAAGACAGCAAAAAAATCAAAATGAAGGATATGACTGCAACTCCAGGGGAGGAGGGAGGGTTGTGAGGACTGATTCCTGCTGCTCCTGGAGAACACCTGTTACAGGTGAGTAACTACGCTTTCTCCAGGACCAAGCAGGAAGTCAGTCCTCACATATGGGACTCCCCAGCTCTAGGCTACCGTGAACCCAAAGCTGAAAAATGGCTCCCTCTCGAGAGCCACAGCATCTGCAACAAGAATTTCCTCTGAGAACGCTCCCTGTATGGTAGCCAAACACGAAGGGCCGGAGGGTAGGAGTTGCCTAAACCTCAAAGAGATTACAGAGTACCGCCTGGCCGAAAACACTGTCCCGCTGCGACTCTCTCTCCAGGCAGTAATGGGCTGCAAAATTCTGGCTTGAAGACTAAGCTGCGGCCCGGCAGATGTCTGCCAATGGAACAGAGTGGAGATGAGCTACTGACGCGGCTTTCACCCTGACACGGTAGGCCGTGACCCGACCCTGCAAGGGGAGGTCAGCTGCCCTGTATGCCCAGGCGATGCAATCTGCTACCCAAGTGGACAACGTGCGCTTGGAGACAGGTATCCCCATCCTATTAGGGTCAAACGAGACGAAGAGCTGAACAGCCCTTCGATGCTCCCGTGTACGTTCTATGTAAAAGGACAACGCCCTCTTACAGTCCAGGGTATGCAAGACTGTTTCAGCCCAGCTGGCATGTGGCCTGGGAAAGAAGGTCGGAAGAACCACCTCCTGATTGAGGTGGAAAGAGGAGACCACTTTTGGGAGGAACTTGGGATGGGTCCGTAGGACCACCCTGGACTTCCGGTGACATGGTGGGCTGAGTTGGACGTCTCCTTCTTAGCTCCAGAGCCCGCTCCTTCCCCCCCCCCCCCCCGGTCATTTAACCTGTTTTATAGCCCTTGGTTTGTTCAGGAGTGGGGGAGATCATTCACCTTTGGTGGGGGCGTCTGGCTTTGTGATCCTCGGGGGAGAGTGATCCCATGGCAACAAAAACTCCCCGAAGAGAGAGGCCTCGGAGGAGAACCCAAAATGGCAGAAGGGGTTCCTGATGGGCAGTTGCCAGCGGCCGCGACGACGATGGTGGCAGAGGTCTCGAAGGTGGTGGTGGAGGCACTGGAAGACCGCCTGGGAGGGCTAGCAACGCAAATCAATGCGGTGACTAAGGCGATCTCTGAATTTACCTGCCGGGTGGAGCAAGCGGAGCACCGCATTGGATCCCTTGAGGACACGCGCGTGCAGGATGAGGCCCGGATCAAGAAGCTGGAAGAGGCCCTGGCAAAGCACGAGGAAAAGCTGGAAGACTTAGAAAACTGGAGTCGGCGGAATAACCTCCGCTTCATCGGCACAGAGGAGTCGGTGCAGGAAAAGGATCTCCGGCAGTATTTGAAGCGGTGGCTGCCTGCAAACCTACCTCTGGAAGCTGAGTTGGGTGACATTGTCTTAGAGCGAGCCCATCGGCTGGGGCCGTACAGATCTGGCGACAGTAGGCCTAGGGCGGTGATCACGCGCTTCCTGAACGCTGCACAGAAGGAGGGAGTCCTGCGAGCCTCGTGGCAGAAGCGGCGCTCCGGGGGCACAGCCTGCAAGGTCCTGATCTTTCAGGATTATTCTGCTGGGGTCTTGCTGCGCCGCCAGGCCTTCAAGGAGGTGTGTGGCCGGCTGGTAGAGCAGGGACTTCGATTTACCATGGCGTATCCTGCGACCCTGCGCGTTGACTGTGAGGGAGGACGTCGGGCATTTTCGACACTGGAGGCAGCGATGGATTATTGCAATTGCCTTGGTTGACTGATGAGACCTCAATGAGCTGAGCTGGTTGCGAATTATCATGCCTCAATTCTCACGACTGTATTTGGGGACACACGAGCACAGTCCTATGTCTTTCTGGTGATGGTGTATGTGCTGTCCACGGGCGCATACGGCCCTGGAGGGGTCTCTTTCTATCTTTCTTTCTTTCCTTCTTTCTTTAAATGATTTTTGTATTTTTTCGTTCGTTATTTCTTCTCCCTCTCCATCATATTTTTTTTTTGATTTATCTCATTTTTGTTTTATTTTTTGATTGACTCATTTCTTTTATTTCTTAATTTCTTTCCTTTACACTTTTTGGTTTATTTTATCTTTGCGTAATTTCGATTATGGAAAGTCATTGTCCTCCCATATTAATTAGTGTATCTTATCTGCATGTATCTGGGGACTGGATTAGCCAGGCTGTGCTGGGGCAGTACTCAGCCCGGTGCTCAGAGGAGAGTATTAACAGCAGCTATTGTACTACTGAGATCAGAGATCAGTGGTCGGGCGGCTCTGCGTGCTTCCTATGGTTTGGGGGTGGTGGACCCTCAGGCGCCTGGGGAGGGCCCCCTCAGACAGTGTAGTCTGTCCCGTACTGGGCGGGGTCACTCTCTCTGGACCGTATTGCTGTCTGGACTAGGGGTTCCCAGTGACTCGGGCACGCATTTGTTAATACCTCCTACGCCTGGTGGGAATCCGTTCAGCCATGTTGTTTTGGTGCCACCTGTTGGAGGGAGGGAGGGAGGGTGGGAAGGAGATGGGGGAGTATGTAAAGTGTTTATCTGCATTACTTACTGTATGTTCTGCACTCGTTGTAGCATGATGGGGCATTGTTGTGGGTTTTAATCTGATGCGACCCCATTGGGGTTATTTACCTTACCTGTCAAGGGCTGTTGGGAGGCACTGCAGGGTTTGGGGATTGGGCATGCGGAGGGGCTCACTGTCAAGTTTGGGGGGCATGGACAGTGCTGTTGAATACCTAGGGGGGGCTCTGCATGTTTAGGACCACCCTGTTCCTATAGAACCAGCTTGTAGCTCACACACACATCTGGCCGATGTAAGAGACACCAGGAAGAGCGCTTTCCAAGAGAGGAAGCGCAAATGGCAAGTACCATCGGCTCAAACGATGGGTGAGTAAGTTTATGCAAGACCACGTTCAAATCCCACTCAGTCGCCGGTGGACGAACCGGAGGCTTGAGTAGAAGGAGACCTCTGAGAAATCTGGACACCAAGGGTGAACCGACAAACAGTCCTTCCACCGGTGAGTGGTGCACTGACAAAGCACTGAGGTGGACCCGAACAGAGTTAGACTTAAGGCCTAGGTCTGAAAGGTGAAGCAGATACTGCAGTACTACTGGCACAAGGCAAGAGAAAGGATCTTCATTGCGCTGAGCACACCATACCATAAACCTACGCTACTTGAGGGCATAGGACTTTCTTGTGGACTGCCTCCTAGAGGCCAAGACCACCTCCTCAACCTCCTTAAGTAGAAGTAAGGGAGCTAGCACTATCCTTTCAGAAGCCAGGCCATCAGATTGAGGGACATGAGATTGGGGTGCAGAAGGGAACCCTGCTCTTGAGACAGGAGATCGTGTTGCAGCCCCAGAGGGAACAGAGCTTCCACCGCCAACTGCAGAAGAAGTGGAAACCACGGCTGCCTCGGCCATCTGGGGGCTACCAGAATCACCAAGGCCTTGTCCCGAAGGATCTTGAACAGCGTTCGGGCCACCAGGGGCATGGGAGGAAACGCATACAGGAGGCCCGTAGACCAAGAGATCAGAAAAGCATCTGCTGCCATCCTCAGGGGATGAGGCTGTCTGGAGCAGACCCTGGGCAGCTGATGGTTTAGTGGACTTGCAAAGAGATCGATGGATGGAAGTCCCCAGTGGAGGAAGATCTGCTGGACCACCAATGGATTCAACTGCCATTCATTCTTTTTGGGATCAGAAAGTATCCCCTGAGGTGGTGGGGTACTGGCTCCACACCTCTGTCTGTGAGGAGACCAGCGAGTTCCTGCAGTAGCAGGGCCTGGTGCAGGGGAGTCAGAGGGGGCTCTCCTGGGAAGAAGGGGGGTGGTGAAGGAGAGAGCCTTCCGTGATTACCTGGCGTGCCCAGGAGTCAGTGGTGATGGCGGGCCACCAATGGGCAAAATAAACCAGATACCCCCCCTGGTTGTGTGAGGCCCTGTTACTCACAAAAATGAACCACAACTAATTATTACTAATTTCCTGTAATGATCAGATCCGAAAGTCAGTACAGGTGCAATCAGAGTCTCTGTTTATTAGATAACTGATGGCCAATACAGGCAAGGGTGTGGGGAAGAGAGTTCTATCGAGCACTAGGCATCTCCAGAATGTCTCCTCCCATGAATATAAACAGCATACTACATATATACTTTTCTTTGCTTCCGTTTATGCATACAGTCCCAGATCTATCCCTCCTATGTCTTCTCCCCCCTCCCTTCTTATTTCCTATTATTGCCTTTTTTGTTCCCCTTAGTTCCTGTTGCAAAAATCCCCCTTTGGCCCCCCTCTCTCTTATACTTACCAACTATCGTTCAGCCACCTGCTTTCTTCAGGGCAAAAGGCCTAGCATATATGTTGCCAGCTTCTGGTTTCCTGTGTACGTGCTCCTTTGCACATTGCCCCTGTAGGCCTATGTCTGGACTTTCCAGCTCAGACCTACACCTACTGGGCTCATGATATTTCCTTATATGTTTTTTCTTGTGCTGGGTTTCTTCTTGTACTGGCCCAAGTGTTGCCCACATGATATAGCAGCCTGGCTGTTCTTTATTTTTTAGAGATTCAGAGCAGCCATTGAGTGATTATGAACCAGGAACATTATAATCCCTTAACCCTTAAAATCTCTTGACACTTATTTAATACTTAACCTCGCACTTAACCCCTACAACTCCCCCATTTTTTTTTTTATTTTTTTTTTTATTGAGAAGAGGAGAAGTCTAAGTCAGAATAGTCAGACGGGGGGACTGCAGCATAAGAAACATTGACAAGAGCATGACTAGTTTGAACAGGCATAAAAGAAGTGGACACCTTGGTGCACTTGTTCGACGAGGCCATTGGAGGTGGGGCGGTAGACAGAAACATACTTCCAGTTTAGGCTTACAGCTGTAGAGAAAAGATGTATTAGCTGATTCCGGAAATGAGAGCCATTATCAGAATAAACAGTTCGTGGTATGCCAAAACGAGGAAACAGGTGCTGGGAAAAGCACTTAAATACTTCTGAGGCCTTCTCTTGTTTGCACGGGAAAGCCTCGACCCACTTGGAGAATGGACAGACGCAGACAAGAAGAAATCTGTATTCATCTGCACGAACCTGCATATCTGTGAAATCAACATACCAGGAAATGAACGGACCCTGGACTACGGGCAGGTGACCTTGCAAAATATGCTTGCCCTTCACTGGAGAATTTTCTAAACACTGGGGACAGTTTTGGCACCACTCCTGTATTCTGAGTTTGAGACGCGGATGCCAAAAAAGCACAGAGATCTGTGCAGACACGCTGGAAGCTGATGCATGACTGACAGAATGCAGCAGAGAACACAATTGTTGCAAGGACCAAAAGGAAATACAAACTTTCCCAGAAGGGTGGACCCATAACTTCTTATGCTCAAAGCACCCTAACAATTTCCATTTCTGCACTTCATCCTGTGCAAGATTCTGTTGATAATCTTGGAGTGAAGGTAAGGGATAAGTTTTTGCTCGTGTAGTAACTAAAATGGGGACAGTATCAGTGACTTGTTTAGCTGCTTCATCTGCCAGGGCATTGCCAAAATGCAGGAAACCATAATGGCGGGAATGGCCGGGGACCCAGTTACAGGAAGTTAAAATATCTTTCTGACAGCGTTATAATAATAAGTCATAAAGGTACAATATCAATGATTTGTGAACTAACTGACTACTAGATGAATTAACAAATCCTCGCTGTAACCAAATCTGAAGGTATTCCCCACACAACTTTTGAACATACTGTGAATCAGTATAAAAAATCAAGGGCATTGCCGGACGTTCTTCTAAAACTGCTAATATGGCGCACAGTTCAGCTGCCTGCGCTGAATATCCCTGATCCGAGTCCAGGGCATACTGCAAGCGATGCTCAGACACTCCATTAGGGGTCACCCGCACCGCAGCAAAACCTACAGCACCCTTCTGTGCTGATCCATCTGTAAACCAAATTTCACTCTCTGGTGGCATGTCAGAGGGAGATACCATAAAGGATAAAACTTCCTCATAGGATGAATCACGTACTGGGGTATAAACATCTACTGCTGTCTGTAGCCAACTGAGTGGACAGGTGGAGGCAGTGAGGGGACGAAAGATCACTCCACTATTCAGGATAGAAGCACAAGCTTGCTGCAGCTTAGATGGGGACAAATGTAACGTGTCTTTGTTCAGAATAGCTTTCAATTCAATAGACTGATAGAGAATCAAGGTAGTGGGAGTGAAAATAGACAAAACTTTCTCTATCGCTGCTGCTACTGCAATGACTAATTTTTCAAGTTCAGGCAGTGGGAGTTCAGTACATCCAAAGGTACCAGACAAGAATGATAAGGTGGACACCCTATCCTGAAATAGAATGGCTGCCCAAGCTTGGGAGCCAGTCACCACCATTAACTGAAAGGGTTTGTGATGATTTGGCAGATGTAAGGCTGGAAGAGACTTTAAATCTTCCAAAATGGACTGGAGCACACTTACATGACAAGGATATAAGGTAATTTTGTCAGAATTCTTTACACCACCCTTCAAGTAAGGGCAGAAGCAGAGGGTCCGAGAGCTAAAAGCTGGGATCCAATTTCTGCAAAAATTAAGTGTGCCTAAAACAGATCTCAGTTCCCTTACTGTCTCTGATACAGGTAGTTGTAAAGCATGTTCAACGGTTTTTTCTCCCACCTGAATGGAACCCTGGCTTAACTGAAATCCCAAAAAAGTAACTGTTGTCTGCACTAGCTGTGCTTTTTCTCCGTTCAGCTTGTACCCTTTGTCCTGCAGTTCCTGTATTAGTTCTTGTGTGTACTTCTGCATTTCCTTATAGTTAGAGCCAGACAGCAAGATGTCATCTACATATTGTAACAGACACATCTCTCCAGGGAGATGTGAATTGAACTCCTGCAAATCTTGTGAGAGAATCTGGGAAAAGATACTAGGACTATCGACATATCCCTGTGGTAGTCGAGTCCATTGGTAATGTACTTGATCAAAAAGAAAAGCTAGCAGGGGCCTGGAATCAGTAGCAATTTCAACGCTAAAGAAGGCATTTTTTAAATCCAATACTGTAAAATACTTGTACAGTTGTACAGTATTTAATGTGGTGTCCGGGTTGGCAACTGCCGGAAACTGAGTTTCCACAACTTGGTTCAGTGCCCGTAGGTCATGGACAATTCGCCATTTGCCATTGGGTTTACTGACCGGAAAAAGAGGGGTATTATATGAAGAGGTACTGTGCTCTATAATGCCATACTTTTATCTTTATTGTAACCTCCTATAAGAATGCCCTTATTTCCCTTATTTCTTTTGCTAGTATCCTTTAAGGATACATCCTTCTGAACCAGGCGCTCTTGGGTGACTATCGGCTTTCTCCTATTATCTAGTTTAAAAGCTGCTATCTCTCCTTTTTAAGGGGTTAAAGTGGAGCCCATCCTTTCGGAAATGCCCCTCCCTTCTGCAGTATGTTGCCCAGTTCCTAACAAATCCAAAACCCTCTTCCTTGCACCATTGTCTTATCCATGCATTGAGACTCTACAGCTCTGTCTGCCTTTTGGGTCCTGCACATGGAACAGGAAGCATTTCGGAGACTGCTACCCTGGAAGTTCTGGGATTTCAGTTTCCTACCTAAAAGCCTAAATGGCCTCCAGAAACTCCATCCCACACTTTCCTATGTTATTGGTAGCAATATGTACCAAGACAGCAGCAGATTGATCGATAGATGGCTGATGCACTGGGTCACTAAGGATGCCAGATTCTGAGTGGGTTCGAGAGCTCCTTGATGTTGATGCACTGTCAGCGTCCAATGCAGCCTTCATTTCAACCAGTGCTGCCGATGCAGAGGTTGATGGATTGGACTTGTGAGACAAAAAGTGATTTGCACGGTTTCTCTTTACCGTTGAGTCCTCTTTTTTTGTCATCTGTAAACACAAAATTATAAGGCGGCAGCTGATGATCGGGTCCCAGGTACTCAAGACACTAATTATGAGTAACTGTGGCTGATATAGACTTTGCGCACTGGGAACACTTCTTAAACCCATTGGCAAGTTTTTGGGACATGTTTGCCAGAAAAACAGCCATGGTGAAAACAAACAGCTTGATTTTGAGAAACAGAAGGACCCGTGGCAGGGGAGCACCAGCGCTTAAGGGGGCAGAAGTGCTGTAGAAAATAAAAGGGAACTTTAAATGGCTGGAAAAAACCCTAAACTAAAAGGACAGGTAACAAAACTGAGATGAGCAGGCAGGAAAAAAATTTAAAGCGATTCCTAGACCGATGGTGGCAGAGACCCCGGTGAGGGAAAACATTAACAATGTGGATGTCTGTGAGATGTGTCTGTTGAGCTCCACAGAAAAATGAAGACTGTCCCAAAATGGCACAATGGTGGTAGACAGGAAGATGGCATGTATGTGCAGTAGAAACTCCCAAAAGCTTTGACTGGTAGTTGGGCAGCATTCCTGCACAGGCTCCATTGGATGAGGTCACCCAAACATGACGACTTAATGCCTGCTTGTCCATGGAGAATTTACTATAAACAGATACTGGTTGAACTTGATCCTTTATGCTTTTTAGATACAGACTGAATTGTTAAGTGGAGATTGCTACATAAGAACCCGCTGCTCCTGCAAGAAACCATGAATTGGATGGCTACTATGGCCTTGGGCACCTTTATACACTTAAGGGAGCCTAAATACATCCGAACAAGGTTCTATCTCTTATTGTAAAGGGAAAGAACTCTCTGTAGACTAGCACTGGAGAAATATCAGGTAAAATATCTTCACAGGAAGACCCATTTAACACAGGAGGAGAAAGATTGAATGAAATTCCCATATTCTTTTTCTTCTAAAGATGATTCTGGAGCTATAAACTCCGGGTCTTGTAATCCTCTAAGCCATTCTGAGGGAGGTAGAGAACATGCCCCCTGTGGTTCAGAGTCTGAAGCAGACAGCAGAGACACTATTAGATCATGAGATGAACAAGTGTCTCTCTGCACAGCAGTAATACTTGTGGATCAACATGAGGTTTTACTTAGCTATTGATTTTGCAGATATGGTAGCTCTTTAAAGTAACTTCACAAATTTGTTAAAAATCTTTTGCAGGAAAAAATATCACTGCTCTGGCAGAGGCAGCAAGATAAGATGGAAAAGATTCATTGGTTATTGTGATAAAGATAAGGAGTGGAAGCCAGTGGAGACTGGACTGTTGCGCAGGATGTATCTGTGCACCAATACAAGCGAAGGATAACATCTTCTACTTGGAGTAGTAGTTTCACGAACTGTGATAGCGTGTAGCACTACTTTATTTGTGCGGAGAGGCAGACCTAACGTCTGCCCTTGTGAAGCAAGACAAAAGTCAGCGCTTTTTTGATGGCACAGATAGTGTAGGTAATGATTATGCAGTATTGTGCTTGGGGCAGAGCCCTAAGTAACATCTGTGCTTAGGTGTCTGCACTTCTTCGGTGCTTTAGATTGAACCTTTGTGGCTACTTCAATGTTAGCATGCTAAAGACAACTGTACTTTAGGCCTGGAAGCCTCTGAGGAGGTTTGTGCCAATTCAGAGGATCGCTGGTGCTGCTCATTTGGGGTTGAACTCAAAGTTATGTGCAGAGAGTTAGAGACAATGTCTGCAGAGGAAAATCTACTGGAGTGCAGTGTCATCCAATCTCTGCACAGATGACGTTCTCCTCTCCTCCTTCTGGGCCAGCAGGAAACTCTTCTCTGCCTCACAGTGATTGTGGATGTAGTTCAGGTGGTCTTTTTGGGCTTGCAGAGACATCCTGCCACAATGCTTGCAGTAAGCCCATTATATTCTGAACCTAGACAAATCTGACATTTGAATGGGCATCAAAGTTCTGGATTTTTCTTCTACATCGAGAATATAGCCAGAACCTAGACATTTTCTGCAGGAACAAATATAACTAACAAAAGAAAAACTAACTGAACATTTTTGTAGAAATGATAAAACAAACAGACAACCAAAAGTGAAAATTTATTTAAAATAAAATTTAAATTTCTCGTTTCAATACAGGTGAGCTTTGTCTTTGCATCTGTTCATCAGAGAGTGAAAAACAAAATTAAAGGGACTTAGGAGACTGTTGTATGTAGGAAGAGCTGCACATGCTCATAACTTTACACTTGGTTCTTAGCTCTGTGAGATTCGTCAACAATGGATGACTTGTATGCCTGACTGAATGGAAAAAGTATATAACGCCAAATACAGAAAGAATGATTACAAACACTGGCAGATGACAAATTTAAAAGTAGTGGAGACTTTCACCAAGGTTAGAACGATCAGTCACAATCAGGTGGATAAACCCCTCTCCATACAGGTGTTGGTTGCTAAACGAACTATCTTTGCTGGCAAATAGCATAGCTAATCTGGGTTGGGATGTTGTGTTTTTTTTTCTATGGAGTTGATTGTTAAGCTGCAAGACAAAGAATCTGCTCCTTTTAAGCAATGTTAAACACCAGAGAGGAAAGACTGAACTGAAGAAATTAACTACAGATCACATTACCTGCAAGAATTTGCAGCTATTTATTATCTTTTTTTGGGCCTAAATTTTTGCTCATTTCGGGATGTAGCAGATTTTAAAAGACATCTTAAAGTCTCTTTTTCAGAAAGTGTATGGTAGATAATGGCAAAGGTATTTAATACTTGTTTTATGTTTATGCATGATATGGTGGGAAATAAATGTATTAAAATAAATGGGTCAAGGCCATAAATAACTTGAGCAACTTGGAAAATCTTGGGCTAAAGTCATAATTGTTAGTCTTGCTGACATCTAAGAAGAACTTGACCAAGAGAGATATGAAGGAGGTCTAATTTTACCAGATGACAATCGCTGACATAGCAGATTGTCTCTCTTGAGTAAGCCACCAATGAATTAACAGTGCAGAGGGAGAGATAAGATGAAGCCCTGAGAGAGGAAAGGAGAGACCTTGTAACTACACCCTGGTGAAGACCAACCAGCTACCAAGCTTCGTCAGTTTGGATTTTTGGTAAGATCTCTTCTCACTAAGATAGCTTGAAATCATTGAAGATATTAGCCTAATGCAACATTGGCAAGGCTGAATTTCTTGTTTTAACAATAACAGCTCTTATCAGACTATTTGTCTCCCTATTTTACTGGTAACCAGTGAGATGGCTTCCTGGGAGCTGTAACCAGAAAGTGACAACAGACATCTCCTTTACCCAGAAAGGAATTTTTCCCCCAATACTCCTTAAGAGTCCTATAGGGTAATAGGCATGCCAAAGAACTCCCTGCTCTCCTCCCAAGAGGGGTATAACAGTAACCCTGGCAACAAAGCCCTGCGCCTTAAGTAAAGAAGCCTGAGGATTGGCTTACCCTGGGGCCTTTTCTCCCATGGGGACCATGACTCACCCCTAAAGGTCCAGAGGCAATGGGGGCAGGAAAGATCCACACTGGCTCCTGCCCCCTCAGATTTGGCACTACATCACACCCAGTGGTAGACTTGGAGTTCACTGACAAGGTTGCTTTAATATCCCACACTGTGATAGCTATTGGATTTGAAGATCCCTCTCCCCTATCAAAAACTGGAGATGTTCTGGGGGAGGAGAGGATTGGAGGCCTCCATGCCAACCTCTAATTCTTCATGCTGTCAGTAAGCACAGAGCAGTTTTTGGCAAATGTGGAAAAATAATTACTCCTACAGAGATGCAGTTATTTTTATTGTGAGCAGATACCTACAAAAAGTCTTTTTGCATACTCATTTTAACAATTTTGACATTAATAAGCTGCTTTGCAAGATTTTGCATGCAGCAGCTCATTAATGTAAAATTTAAACAAACCTTTATGTGAAGATTTCATGAAAAAATTTATTTCTGCAACACCTACTTTTGTGATGACTTTTCAAAGGGTGCTTCACATGCAAAATAGCACAAAACACCTGGCATTGGCATTTTAGTGCATTTCTCTGTGTTTTATGCTATTATTTATGAAGCACACTTTTGCAAAGTCACTTCACATTTTAGTACTTGAAATACTAAGGGATCTGAGAAATATTTTTGCACTGCAGGATAGCTTCTTCTTTTATTTTTTCAGCAGGACTTCAACTCAATTCACTACTATGACCATTAGGTATTGTGCCCTCTCTTTGCCAAACTATTCCAGATATGTTATCTCCAGGAACAAGCAGGAATGAGTCTTCACATATGGGTACGTCGGTACCGACGGAGCCTGCACGGGAATGCTGCCCAGCTTCCAATCAAAGCTTTTGGCAGCATCCCTCGCGCCTGCGCAGTGACTTCCCGCCTTCTCCACAGCCTCTCTTCAGTTTTAGTTTTTCCGCGGAGCCGGCAGGACGTCCTCCTGTCACCGCAGAAACATTTCTTTTTAATTGCTTTAATTACTTTAGTTTTTTGTTTTCTTGTGGTCGCGGCTGTATTTCCCGCTACCACCGGTATTGCCGGTGGATTTTTGGCTAAATTCTGAGAAACTTTTCTTCAGTTTTTTTTTACCTTAACTTCTTGGGCCTACTAGGCCTTTTTCATTATGGAGCCTTCTTTTCCTAAGAAGTGCATTCGATGTCAAAACACTTGTTTCTTTTTAGACACCAATAGTTGGTGTCTCAACTGTGTGGGTCCTGACCCTTTTTCCCCTGACTTGTCAGGAGATAATTTTGTGAGGAAACCTTCAATATTTAGAGTTTCCCTCGATACCGTTTTTTCCTCGGCAGTGAGGGTACCCGGTTTCTCTACTTCACAGGATCAGGTAACCCAAAAACAGTCTGTTAAGACTAGTCAATGCTTGAGTGGTATGTCCCATGCCCAGCATGGTGACGGCTCCGGCCTTACCCTCAAGAATCCATTGGCATTACCCCTGCGGGAGTCTTCGGGCTCCAAAGCGTTAAAGGGGTTTCAGGATGTTCCTGGGGCTCACCCCTCACAGAACATACCTGAGCCATGCGCGTGGGTGGTATCCGCTTCGAGCGGTACCGAGCCTCCGGCATCGGCACCGGTGTCGAGTATTCCACTCTTCACCAGGGATCGTCATCGGGCATCCTCGGTACCTTCGGGACCGATCGATACGCACCGCATTGACTTCCCTCAATCTCAGCCATGCTCCGGGACGGTACCGGCATCGATCGGTTCCGATACCCTGGCATCGGCATCAAGGTGGACCACCTTACCCTTTGCAAGAGGTGCTCATCGGGTATCCTCGGTATCGATCGATGTAACCCAGTCTGCCTTAGTGGTATTGGCATCGCCGATACTGCCATCGGCGTCGGCACCTTCGCGACATGCATCGATAGTATCGCTTACTTCGATGCCGAGTCTTGAGCCGATATCTAGTCTCGGACTGCGTACCGATGCGTCCCGGAACCGACTCCTGTCGTTTCCAGATAGGCAGTTCCGAAGATCATAGCCATAACTCCCTCATGATCTCGGTACCACTGCAGCAGTTCCCGATGGCTACTTCATCTGCTAGTCCTGTATCAGTATCGATGCCTGTTCTTGCACCGATGCCTAGTTTGGAACCGATACCTGGCATTGGTGCAGTACCCTGTACCTCCTCTGGTGCTCAGGCTCTTTCTTTAGCCTTACTAGGGATGGTTCCCATAGGAGATCAGTCTTTTCAGGCTTTTCTCCGGGATATGGCAACCTTTCTTAATATTTCTATCCCTGGTTGTGATCCTACTCATGGCTCACCGGCACAAATAGAAAATATAAAGTTTCCTTTACATCCTGCTCTGCCGGATCTCCTTCTCAGGGTCTGGAAATCGCCCTTACGACTTCCTCCAGTCTCTACAGACATTGAGGTTCGGTACCGGGTGCCACCCTCTCCAGGGTTCCAAAAGCCTCAACTTTCTCATTGTTCCCTTGTAGTAGAATCGGCACTGAGGAAAGTTAAGAGCAAGAAGAAGCATTCTTCTTATTCGCCGGGTCGTTCAAGAACACTCGATGCTTTTGGTCGTCAGGCCTTCCTAAACTCTATGCTGGCCTCCAGAGTTCTTTCATATATTTTTCACATGAGTCTAACACTCCAGGAAGTCACAGAGAAATTGTCTCTTTTGACCCCTTTTTAACCAGAGCCCAAGGCTACTGATTATTCCTTGCTCATCAATCACAGCAGGAATATATCTTGGTTCTTGTCTCGTGCTTCTATAGACTCTTTTGAGTCCGTTAGCAGATCCTCTGCTATTGCCATTGCAGCATGTCGCAGAGCCTGGCTTGAAGCTTCAGACTTGAGCAGATGGGCACAAACTATACTGGCTCATTCTCCTTGTACAGGAGAAGGTCGCTTCAATAAGGAGGCTTTACGTCAGGTTGCTCAATGCTCCACTGACTCTCCTTCCACTAAAAACCATTCTAAGCCAGCTCCTTCTTCAAAGAGTAGGAAATGTCCTACCAAACCTTCTTTCCCTAAGAAAAGAAAGTTTCCTTCATCTCCTGCCCATCATTCGGCTGTACCTAAACAGGGGACGCCTCAGCCTAGTCTGAAGTCCTCCAGTTCTGGCCAGTCTCAGCATTCCCAGCAACCATAGGGGCCGGGAATTGTAACTTTCACTTCACTTCTACATATTAGAAGTTTATTCACTGTGCTTTTATTTTCAGTGTACTAACCTGATGGGGGAAAAATATTTTGTTCAGGGACAACACACTTCTCTTCTTATTCTCTAGAAGAGCAGTTGCAACTATCCCCTGATAGTTTCTATCCCAACTGAACATTTTTTCCTTCAGTTGACTTACCCTATGGGTACGTCACCCTCCCATCACTTGAGGGGTACCATACTGAACAGCTTCTCTGCCAAGCTCATTCCCCAGACAGGGAGAAGAGATATCTCCTCTCTTTTCTTGTCTGTTTTTCTTTATTCAGCACAGGACAATCTCTCTGCTGTTTCCGTCAGCAGCTCTGCCTGCAGGAGTTACAGTAATTGTATTACTGGAACTTTTTCCAAGTTCCAGTCCCTTGTTCAAAATTTTGTCTAGCCTCAGTAGTGATTCCAAACTATCTTGGATCCTCCTACTCGTTTAGGCTTTCTCATATTATTCTAACCATCTCCTCTCCTAGGATATGGCAACACACCTGACTTCAGTCAGTTTATCTCATAACTCTCCTGCACAATGCTCTCTGCAGTCTTCAGAGAAGCTTTCTACTATGAGGGCTTTGCTATAGAGCATTGACCTTGTCTCTGAAGTTTCTCTATTAGTAGGGAAAAACTTATAAACCCTTCCTTCCTATGCCTGTGAGGGTTCTACACACCCCCTCTAGCCTGGGGTGTTAACACGAGATATCAGTTATTCTGCGTGAAAATCCAAGGCTTCTGTTTACGCATGCTACCTCTGCGTCCTTCCATAGGTCCCTCTGGTATCTTCCCTGCGTTTCTCCACATCTACCATGTCAGTGTTCTGTGGAACTCCTGCCTTGTTCTTTACAGATTCATATGTTCATCTGTTCTCACACGAACATCATGGTTATCTGGTTAGATTGCCTTTCTGCATCCCTCAATCCATGACAATAGATTCTCTCTCTTCATATCCCAAGTGGGTTCACCCTCTTGTAGAGCACAGAATCTTTTTCTTTTATATTCCCCATGTACAATTATGGGGCTGGGTGGTAAACATGTATCTTCAACCTGTTGTCTTGTATGTAGCATCTCCATATAGGTCTACATACCTATATCATTGCTCTGGTGGTGCTAAATCAAGCCCCACAACTTTACATATCTTCAGGTATATCATATCTATATCTATATCTATATATATATATATTTGATATATTTCACCACCCATATCCTAATATACATATCTGAACATATGTATATGTGTATATATATATATATATATAAATATATACATATATTTTCCAGCCACATATATCTATCCCTATATATATATGTGTTTGATAGGGGGCCTCTTAAGGGTTGATCTGTCTTACACACTATCACCCTTACTGTCAATACTACATGTTTTACCTCCTGGAGGTTTTAGACAGTCTGTCGCCCTACGTCCCATGCCATCTTACGATGCAGAAACTGTTAAGCACCAATACCCTCTTTGGTGCTAACATCTCCATTTTTTCTTTAAGTCCATGAAGCATCAAGCTTCAATATTTTTCCTATCTCTCGCCAGCTAGGAAAAACAGTGTACCTCTTTATCTTGAGTACACAACTGTTTTCCGTGGGAATAGGGGATTTTTTCCAGTTCCCCTCTTCCTGCCAGGACTGGGCTACTTGTCCAACTCCGGCAGTCTTCTTCCTTTAGTCCTCAATGTTAATGACCTTATGCCTAAAGGAGTTTTCAGCTTTTCCCATAACGCTTTCCATTGAAGACCTGACGTCAAATCCTACCCAGTTGACACCTGGATCATCTACTACCTCCAGGTCTGGACCTTCATCCTCACTACTGAGAGGTCACCTTGAAGATTCCGCTACTGCTTATCCAGTAGACTCCATCATGCTTACTACTTCCTACAATACAGTAGGTAAGCTACATATTTTAAGTGTACATTAAATGTCTTTTAATGCTACTCATCATGTCCACCAAGGACTCCTGTAGTTTGTACAACCCTCTAGTCCTTGGCTATGCTGTTCTTTCCTCACAGCTCCTTTATTGTCAACTCCTACCCTCCATCCCACATTGGATGCCAGGGATTCCGGGAGTCAAAATGCACCCCTGATCCAGGCACTTGCATTTTTATGGGATCTCCCCCTGGCATCTCCAGCTAGGGAGTCCCCATATGTGAAGACTCATTCCTGCTTGTTCCTGGAGATAGCACAGTTACTTACCTGTAACAGGTGATCTCTGGGAACAGCAGGAATTAGTCTTCACAACCCTCCCACCTCCCCTAGGAGTTGCCTCTTTTCTATCTTCTTCCTTTTCTCTCCTCGCCTTTGTCTCAGCTCTGAAACTCAACTGAAGAGAGGCTGTGGAGAAGGCGGGAAGTCACTGCGCAGGCGCGAGGAATGCTGCCAAAAGCTTTCTGATTGGAAGCACCTACGCCAATTTCTACCCCATACACCACACACACTACACGATGTAAATATACTTTTGTACAAAGTTTGATATGTTTGCTTTAATACCTACAAAGATTTTGCTTTAATACCTTCAAGTTGTTTTTGTTACAATACCTACAAAGTTTATATTTACTGTTCAATGTAAATAGTTGATTTCTACTGTTCTATGTAAAATGTATACAAATTGTGTACAAGACTGTTAATCTGTTATATGTAAACCACCCTTGATCTCTGGAAGGGGCGGTATAAAAGAAATAGATAAATAAATAAATAAATAAATAAAGACTAATTCCTGCTGTTCCCAGAGATCACCTGATACAGGTAAGTAACTGTGCTTTCTTCAATATAGGCTTCGTATTTTAGCATTATGTTCTGTTTGATTCCTATTTTTTCTGATTATAGCAATTCACCTTAGAACATAGCATATATAAAGCGTAGTTACTCACCTGTAACAGGTGATCTCTGGGAACAGCAGGAATTTAGTTTTCCCATATGGGCACCGTCGGTACCGACTGAGCCTGTGTGGGAACGTTCCCAGCGTTCAATAGGAAAGCTTATGGGAGCATCCCATAGCGCCTGCATGCTGCCTTCCCGCCTTTCTATCTCTCTCACTTCAGTTGAGTTTATAGCTGAGACCAAAGGAGAGGAGTAGAGAAAGAGAGATAGAGACAACACCTAGGGGAGGTGGGTGGGTTGTGAAGACTAAATTCCTGCTGTTCCCGGAGATCACCTGTTACAGGTGAGTAACTACACTAGCTCCAGGAACAAGCAGGAATGTAGTCTTCACATATGGGGATTCCCCAGCTTATAGGTGCCAAGGGAATGACCCCAGCAAGCTGCGAACCCAGGTGAGATGGGTCATGCTTCCTCCCATGGACCTCTGGCATCAAGCTTGGGACCGGCAGGTAGCAGTTGTATTAAGTATGAAAGAGATGCTGAAGAACAGCTTGGCCAAACGAGGCATCCTGACGGGAGTCCTTGTCTAAGCAGTAGTGGGCTGTGAAGGTATGCACCGAAGCCCAAGTAGCTGCTCTACAGATGTCATCAATAGACACAGAATGAAGATTAGCCATCGAGGCTGCCATGGCTCTCACATTGTGAGCTGCGACATGGTCCTCGAGAGAAAGTCCTATACTCTCATATGTAAAGGATATGCAATCTGCAATCCATTTAGATAAAATTATTTTGGAAACTGGAAGTCCCAAATGACTAGAGTCAAAAGCAACAAAAAGCTGAGAAGATTTTCTATGTTGCTTAGTTCTTTGAAGATAAAAGGCTAAGGCCCTTTTACAATCTAAAGTGTGAAGATTCCTTTCTGCACTGGAGGCATGAGGCCTAGGGAAGAATATAGGAAAATAAACCAACTGGTTTAGATGAAAAGGCGAAACCACCTTTGTCATAAAGTGAGGGTGAGTGCTGAGGACTACTTTATCATGGTGGAACCTTGTATAAGGAGGGTCAGCCACTAAAGCCTGCAGTTCACTAATGTGTCTTGCAGAAGTGATAGCAATTAGGAAAATAACTTTCCATGAAAGAAACTTTAGGGTTGTAGTGGCTAAGAGTTCAAAAGGCTGCCCAAGAACAAGATTTAGATCCCATGCCACCGGTGGTGATTTAATGGGGAGGTTTTGTTATGAAGGGATAATTGGAATAAAGGGATAATCAGCTCAGATCTGCTTTATATGTTTGCCTTATGATTGCATATATGTCTGCCTTATAACTGCATTCTGGCCTGTTTGAAACATACACAGCAACATATGGTTGGCACAAAACAGGTGGGCAACAGGAAAAGAGTACATGCAGCTTACTACTGTTATAAAGCCTAAAAAAAAGCTATACTTTGGACAGAAGTGTCCAAGGATATAAGCCTAGGTTCAAACAGGTCAAGCCAGGAATTCAACTAATGCTCTTGCCCTGAAGGTTTCAATTGGTGCCAGCAGATGGAAAAACACAGGAGGAGGCAGAGGGCTATGATTGATTGCATAGATAGGCAAGCCTTGATCAGCAGATCCAGCTGCATAAACATAGGAGGCCCTGGGAAAGAGCTTTGCAGGAAGCCTGCAAATACCTAAGAATTTATGCTGAATTTGCTGAAACTATTTAGAATTTGAAGCAGAGAGGTATATATAAGACAGCAATTTTAGAGGGTCTTGGGCAGTTCTTTTCTCCCCTTGCAGAGAGAAGGCTGCCCCGCTGTCCCTCAGACAGGCACTTGCTATCTGCATCTATAACCATTTGTTTGCTGTGCCAAATAAAAAGTTTCTTTGTAGCTGAGCAACTGTCGTCTGAACTGTTTATTGGTAATTGGGGAGACTTTGTAGGTGGACCCGGCCTACAGTTAAGAGTAGGTCTCTCATGAACCTTGACACAAGTGGATGAGAGGAAATAGGTTGTCCATCAAAAGGTTCGTGAAAAGCAGCAATAGCACTAAGATGGACTCTCACTGAATTGGTCTTAAGACCAGAAGTGGATAGTTGGAGGAGATACTCCAGTAGCGACTCCACAGGTACCAAAAGGGGTAGTCCCTTTTGTGAACACCAGACAGAGAATCTTTTCCACTTAAAAACGTAGGAACGCCTTGTGGAAGGTTTTCTGGAAGCCAGAAGGATATCTTTTACCTGCTGAGAGAGGTTGATATCCAAGAAATCTAGGCTCTCAGTAACCAGGCCCTGAGATGTAGGGACTGGGGATTCAGGTGCAATAAGGATCCGTTCTCCTGGGAAAGGAGATCTGGAGCATTTCCCAACTCCATAGGCGTGGTTTGAAAGAGACACAGAAGCAGAGGATACCACGTTGCCGTGGCAAACGTGGAGCAATAAGTATCATATGACCTCTGTCTCTCTGAAGTTTGAATAAAGTTTTGGGAATGAGGGGAATGGGTGGGAAGGCATAGAGGAAGTCCTGACCCCAGTGGAGTAGGAAGGCATCCCTTGCCTGACCGTTGTGAGCCGGGATTCTGGAACAGAATCAGGGAAGTTTGGCATTCTGTGGACTTGCAAAGAAGTCTATATCTGGTGTTCCCCAGATTTGAAACACTTGAGCAAGGTGGTCTGAGTGGAGAGATCACTCGTGTGGCAGCAGTATTCGACTGAGTTTGTCTGCCCATGAATTTTGAATGTCTGGAAGGTATACCGCAAGAAAGTGGATTTGAAACTCTCTGGCGAGGGCCCATAGTCGCAAAGCTTCGTTGCATAGGAACAGAGGGCCCGTTCCGCCTTGCTTGTTCAGATAGAACATAGCTACCTCATTGTCGGATTGGACCAGAACTGTCTTTTGGCTGAGATGGGCCTGAAATACTCGAATAGCATTGAAAATGGCTCTCAGCTCTAGGAGGTTTATGTGAAGAGAAGCCTTCTGTGGAGTCCAGAGACCCTGAGTTGAGAGATCATGCAAGTGGGCCTCCCCAACCCAACTTGGATGCATCTGTTGTTAGGGTGGCTTGGCACAGAGGCTGCTGGAAAGGAGAGCCTGCGAGGAGGTTTTCCAGTGATTGCCATTATTGCAGGGACAAAATTAGACGTGTGGAGTTTCTGATTTTGTCTGTTAGCCGACTGGAGGCCTGTGTCCACAGAGGATAGGGTCCACTGGGCTGCTCGCATTTGAAGGCGAGGATAGGGAACCACATGGACAGTGGATCCCATATGCCCCAGAAGCTGGAGCATCTCCCGAGCAGTCAGGAAGACCTTCATGGCTGCTTGGGATGCCAGCTGTATTATACGTAGACAGCGCGGCTGTGGCAGGAAAGCTTTTGATTGCAGTGTGTCTAGACGAGCCCCTATGAACTCGAGAGATTGAGAGGGGATGAGATAAGATTTTGGGAGGTTTATGACCAATCCCAAGTATTGAAGGATTCTCATTGTTCGAGAGAGAGCGAAGCTGGCCTCTGGAGCTGTTGATGCTCGAATGAGCCAATCGTCTAAGTAAGGGAAGACGAATACTCCTAGAGTTCTCAGAAATGCTGCTACCACTGCCATGCATTTTGTGAAGACTCTTGGGGCAGAAGCCAGACCAAAAGGAAGAACTCTGTACTGGAAGTGTCTTCCGTGGACCAGGAATCGAAGGAACTTCCTGTGATTTGCGTGGATGAGAATATGCGTGTATGCATCTCTTAGATCTAGAGAACATAGCCAGTCCTGACTCTGAAGGTATGGTAGGAGTGTTCCAAGGGAGATCATTTTGAACTTTTCTCGGAACAGATATTTGTTTAATTCTCTGAGGTCCAGTATAGGTCTGTGTCCCCCTGTTTTCTTTCGAATAAGAAAACAGGGGGAGTAGAACCCCGTACCCTGTTGGGATATGGGTACTTCTTCTATTGCTCCTTGAGCGAGAAGTGATATGACCTCCTGCCACAAAAGGCCAGTGGCAGGGACCTGAGAATTGAACTGTTTGATTATTGTAGGCGGGGGCATGTTGAGAAAGTGAAGCTTGTACCCCAGTCGTACAATGGACAGAGTTCATGTTTCTGATGTTATTTGTTGCCATCTTTTGGCAAAATGGCATAACCTGCCTAGAATGGTTAAGGGTTCTGGTCCTTTCAGGGGCAGAATGACTAAGTTCTCTAGGTAAGAGTCAAAGCTCCTGAGGAGGCT
This sequence comes from Ichthyophis bannanicus, assembly GCA_033557465.1. Classification (NCBI taxonomy): domain Eukaryota; kingdom Metazoa; phylum Chordata; class Amphibia; order Gymnophiona; family Ichthyophiidae; genus Ichthyophis; species Ichthyophis bannanicus. The sequence continues at coordinate 320,751,337 of CM066032.1, forward strand.
GAGTTTGCTGGGCCGGTTGAGCTCTTTGAGCTTGCGGCTTTCTTTGCTGTCTGTTCTGTTGTTGTCCCTTTTGGGAACATGAACTGGAAAGTGGCCCAAATGGGGGTATGATTGGTAAAACCTCTTTTTCTTGTTGTAAAAGGGTTTCTTGAATGACACTTTCTTTGCTGGGTTGGCTGTATACTTTGATAGTCTGTTCAAGGTAGTATTTTCAGATTCAAGCTGATTAGCCTTGTCCTGCCAGTCCTTGCCAAAGAGATTGTCTCCTGTACAAGGAATGTTTCCTAGCTTGTCTTGCACCCACTGCTCTAAGTCTGATGCCTGAAGCCAGGCAATACAACATGCACCTATGGAGATAGCAGTGGTTCTGCTTATGCATTCAAAGCAATCAAAGGTTGCCCGGTTCATGAATTTAGAGACATTCTGGGCGTGCTTGACCGGGTAAGGAAAACTTCCCTTTTGTCCTCAGACATATTAGGGCTCATGAGCTCTAAGTCACGTGCGACTTCTTCCAGGAACATACCCATATAAGAATGTAGGAACTGATCTTGGCTGATAACATGGAGGATTGGAGGCATCAAGACCCAAAGGCATCGACTGTTCTCGATTCCAGGCCTGGAGGATTAGAAGAATGCGTTTTAGCACTCTTAATTCTACGCACGGCCGATTCCACTACCATTGAATTGTGTGGTAACTGAGTGTTTTGAAAGCCAGGACAGCTTGGCACTCGGTACATGGTATCGAGGCGTTGAGAATGTGGAGACACCGTTAAAGGAGTTTCCCACATCCTTAACATAAGATCATGTAAGATCTTGTGAATGGGAAGCGTAGCTGCTTCCTTAGGAGCCATGGGATATTGTAGAATTCTTAATTCTTCTGCCCTAGGTTCCTTTTCTGGAATCACCATGATTGAAAGACCTTTGGCTAAATCACGTATGAAATCCTGGAATGACATGTCTTCTGGAGGAGACATTCTGCATTGAGGAGGAGGAGGAGGAGTTGGATCCTCTGGTAGGATCGCTCTGGTACTGGCAGAGTCATCAGAATTGAAAGATTCAAAATATCTCGGTGACCGGTGTTTGTACAACACTCGGTACCAGTACCGCTCAAAGTCGGTATCGGGGTGTCTCAGTACCGGCCCTTCGATGCCTGAGATAGACTCGAGGCTCGGCATGGGCAGAAGCATACCTGCCGAGGCAGGTGCACTCGGTACTGGCACCGATGTCAGTACCGATATCTGTGGAACCATCTGTAGCGGCCTTAGCGGTACCGAAGCTGCTAAGAGGGTCGCTAGACTGCACTTGATAGCAAGGATTCTCTTATCCATCGCTCCTGCCGATGCCTGGGTGTCAGTACCGGTGGAAGTGGCCATGACCCCAGAACATGGCACCAGTAGTTCTACAGAGGTGGAAGCCTCTGGAACATCCTGGAGCCCCATTAATGCTTTGGAGACCGAAGACTCCCGCCGGGGCTGTTTTGCTGGTGAACTTTCCTCGAGGGCAACGCCAGTGGCATCTCGATGCTTAGAAGGAGATGTACCCTTTGAGGACCAGCCAGTCTTGGAAGACTTAAGTTTAGTTACCTGAGATCCATGGGAGGAAGATGAAGCTCTGGAAGATGTCGATTCAACTGACATCATATCCGCGGCAAAAAGGGTACCGAGATTTTCAGCTCTATCTGAAGACCCCTCTTGGTCATCTTTCTGCAGGAGAGATTCTCCAATGGGCAATGTTCAGGACCTAAACATTTAAGACACCAATCATGGGTGTCTGTTACAGATATAGTACCGCCACGGTTAGAACATTTCTTGAAACCACTAGCTGCTTCTCCATGTTTGAAGAAAAGTGGGCCTAGTGCCCAAAATGGCACCTAGCACCAAAAGGGGAGAGGCCCCTGAAATAAAAAATCTTTTAGAAAGCTAGTTGTTTGTTTTTTTTTGAAAAAGAAGAAAAGAGAACCGGCGGTACTGGTAGGCGTCGAGTGAAGGCAGATGCGACCACAAAAAAACAAAATAAGAATAAATTTTCTGCGGTGACAGGGTACACGTCCTGTTGGCTCCATGGAAAACGAAGAACTGAAGTGAGGGAGGTAGAAAGGCAGGAAGGCAGCACGCAGACGCTGTGGGATGCTCCCAAAAGCTTTCCTATTGGACGCTGGGGAGCGTTCCACGCAGGCTCCTTCGGTACAGACGATACCCATATGTGAAGACTACATTCCTGCTTGTTCCTGGAGATCTGCATTTTTACAATTTTATTTGATTTATTCAAGCTTGTATATATTTGTCCAAGCACTTCTAAGGGTTTGATTCAGGTTTTAGTGAATCAATTCCTAAGTTTGCCAAATGTGTTAACCATTTTTTTCTAAATATAAATGATACATGTTTGTTGTAGTTTTTTATTATCTTTGTGCATTTTGTTGTACTACAGTGGCCTGTATTTCTTTTTAAATAGGACACAGCAGCACAAATATGTACACAAACTTCACAGCAACTGCGTAAAACTGGCTGAGCTGCATGAGTTAATAACTTTCATTCTGCATCTCTTTGGTACAGTATCATAGTTATAAACAAATGTCAATAGTGTTTATAATTTATATTAGTATGGTAAATTAATCAGGAATCTCAGACTAAAGATTTAAGTTCAAATAAATATTTTTTTATTAAAGAAAACAAAAGAAAAATTGAAAGCACCGAAACTGAGTATATTATATTGCATGTGCAAGAGAAAGGTGATTAAAGAACTGTGTACATGGATTTTCCTTTTAAGTCGTGGTAATAAAAAACCCCCAAGAAATCAAATAATACAATAATTCAAATGCTGAAAATCTGTGTTAACAAAAGTCAGAAAAAGGCAGATAATCAAAAACATTTTTTTAAATATTTCATAGCATTGTTATAAATGCTTGATTAGTTAAAAAGTATACTTTGCTGTTTAATAAATACTTTAGATTATTAATTGAACATAATAGGGCACTGTAAACTTGCAGTGGTCATTTATGATACCATGTGCATTTAAATGTTTCCTTAAATATAACCGTGTCAAAAGATCTCTTTTAAAGCCAAGCACAATGTGCTTAGTATTCCTGTTTCTATTCTTATAATATTGCACAAAGCTAGTGAAGGGCCAATTCATTGCTTCATTAGACAATTTGTCATCTATACAATACAGACACAGAAATATATAGCAGTATTGTTATTTCTTGAATGGGCAGTGCAAAAAAACAAAACAAAGCCAACTCAAAACAGAGTGTCTATATTGGCAACCCCACCTCTCCAAAAAAGCAAACAAATGAACAACCCTCTGATGTTTAAACACATGCCTTCACAGGCTACAATAAAATGGATTATATGAACACCTTTATTTCAGTATGTTTAAGAATGTATTCAAGGCTGCATTTTATACAGCTTAAGTGAAAAAGATAGTTTGTGGACTTCACTATACAATAAAATTCAGATTAAACTAAATGCTTTTCAATGAATGCACCATGCTCTTCCATTTTATTACTATTCTTTTTGTAACAACCCTGGTTTCTATATTTTGATTTCTCAGGTTTGTACAGAGTATCCACTCTGTTGCCTGCTAAAGCCAATTAGCAAAAATTAGAGAGGCTGAATGTATAAACACTGAAGTTTAAATAACATACAGTATATGCCCAGCACTTCACATAATCCTTATTTACATTACTATTAAGTTCAGTGCAGCAATGTTAATACAGGTAACAATCACAAATTAAAACTCCTGCTCTATGTCCAATGACATATTAAATGATGTCTCTCCTTCAGGTTTTATGATCATTATAACAAAGACAACAGTTGAAGAAAAAAACACTCCTTTACCAATCAATGATGCAATTATGGTAAGGGATAAATGCACAATTCTCCAAATTCAAATCATAAGTGCACTGATGTAGTTTAGAAACACACTCAAAAATATATGCTGCTAAAAGAATGAACTACTATCTATGCTAAAATAATCAAAACAAATCTTTCTTTATGCAAATGAAATATGCAAGAGAATGTGAGCCTATGAAAAAATATGAAATATTTTGGGGCATCATGAGAGACATATGTTACAGAATACTTTACTCATCCCTGGTCAAATAAATATTGCTGTGAATGATTAATTTTTGAATTTCTTATATCAATGGAATTGATGTGTGGATAACCCAGCTGGTATATCAAATGTCATCACACCCTAAGGGCATCATATATATTACCACTACTTTAGTTCAAGATGCTTTTTAAAACTACAGAATAAAGATTGCCATTTTTATGATGCTACAAGCATTTGTGCTTTGGCTATCATCACCCTGGGGCTTTCAGATAACTGCAGTAGGGCATCTGCCCCCTGCAGTTAGAATAGGAATACCACGCGCTTTACAGCAGCAAACTGGCCATGGGTGCAACTAACCCCACCTACTGAGGTGGCATTATTTGCACTTGTGCAACCAACATCATGCAGTTAGCCAGGGCCACTAAACCCCCTTTCTGCCCAGTACCTGTCCCGAAGCACACTACTAGGGTAGGGCAAGGTTTTTGGCATGGAACCCCATGCTACTTTTTAGCATGGTCTGAAATTGTGCGCTTACCTCTGGTAGTGCACGTTAGTAAACATTCCCCTTAATGCATCAAGAACTCTTGTTTTAAGCATATAAAAAGGGAATACAGTCTCGTTCTTCACACAAGTAGTACAGGTAATCTGCACTAGTAAGTATTTTCTTTCTTTTTTTTTTCTCCCTAAAATTCTGATGATGTCTGGAGGATAAATATTGAAAAAAAAAACAGATTTGAACTGTTGTAAATGCAGATATACCCAACCATATGAAAAGTAAGAATCATGGTCTGAAAAATTATGTTTGGAACACACAGGGGACACCGCCTTCATCAAAAGCTCGCCAAGCTGCCCAGAGAAATGTCCACAAATACTTATTAACCAAAATATACATATTGCCCTTCTTTTTTGCCACACCTCCCCAGCCAATCCTGCTTGGATGGCTCCAGCTTCAAGGTGGTGGGGGAGGAGGAATGCCTTCAAGGAATACAGTACTCTTGGTACCACTGACTGGCTGGTGGAGGCTTAGTACAGTTGTGGATTGGCACCCTTGCATTTTAGGTATGTTGTGTACAATATCTGTAGAAATAATTGGAAGTAGTCCAACTGTATGTCGTTATATTTTAATAGTATGTTCAAAGGCAGGGTCGTACCAACGGTGAAAAGTGCCCTGTGCAAGTTGCACATCGGATGTGCGCACCCCCCCCCCCCTGCACCTCCATCTAGCCACTTTATGGGGGCGGGAGAGAAGAGGCGCGCACCCGATGTGCAACTCGCCGGCACACTAAGCAGGTCTGGACCCTCCTGTAAAGACCAGGCCTGCTTAGTGTGCCGGCGAGAAGACTAAAGGGGCGCATTTCGGCTCTCTGCTGCTGCTGCTAATGTGGCGGCGGCAGGCAACGGCAGAGAGCCGAAATGCGCCCCTTAAGTCTTTGCGCCATGTGCGGCCGCACCACTCGCACAGGGCTCGGTACGGTCCTGTTCAAAGGTATACAACATAAAAAAGATGTCTGTGCAACATAGACATACTAATTTCTGAAATAAAAAACAAAATATGACCTAGACTGAATTAATGGCACCCTTCACTAATATTTGGCTGCACAACTCTTGGCAGTGATGACAGCCTCCAAATGTTTCTTGTAGCCATCTATAAGTTTTGTACCTCTCTCTGCTGGTAGTTTCTTCCGCTCTTCAACTGCGCTTTGTTCCAGCTCATGAATGTTTCCAGGATTCTCTTTACCAGTGGCAAATTTCAGCTTTTTCCAAATGTTCTCAATTGGATTGAGATCAGGACTCCTTGATTGCCAGTTTAAAACAGTCCATTTTTATCTTTTTAACCATTCTTTTGTACTTTTGGATGTATGTTTTGGGTCACTGTTCTGCTGGAGAACCCATGACCTTCGACCTAGACCTAGCTTTCTGACACTAGGTAGCACATTTCACTCCAAAATACCTTGGAAGTCCTCTGAGTTTATGATTCCTTTAATATGTTCCAGGCCTTCAGGTTCCTGAGGCAACAAAACAGCCCCACAACATTATGGAACCTTCACCATATTTAACTGTAGGAAGGGTGTTTTTTTTTCCTTATAAGCATCATTTCTTCACCTGTACATGTATCGTTGGTCTGCATTGCCAACGAGCTCAAGTTTGGTTTCATCTGTCCACAGAACATCTTCCCAGAAGGATTGTGGTTTCTCAAGGTGAGTTTGGGCAAAGATCAGCTGTGCCTTTTTATGTCTATCTTTGAGCAGTGGGGTCCTCTTTTGCATTCACCCATGAAGTCCTCCTTTGTTTAGTGTGCAGTGTATGGTGCGGGTTGAAACCACCACTCCAGACTGCTCCAGGTCAGCTTTAAGCTTTTTGGATGTTGTATATGGTATTTTTCCAACTGTTCACACTAATCTTCGACTTCTTGGATTAATATTCCTCTTCCCACCACTTCCTGGGAGGTTCATGACAGTTCCAAGAGCAGAAAATGTCTTAATAACATTGCGATCTGTAGACACAGGAATCCAAAGGTCCTTGGAGATGGCCTTGTACCCCTTTGAAGTTTGGTGATAATGGCTTGTCTGACTGTCTCAGGCAGCTCTTGTCTTCACCACTGTGAAACTGCAACAGGGAGTGAATGTGGCCATTTCAAACATTAGAGTCATCTTTCATTGGTCGATTCAAGTCATGTGAGTACTGACAATTGATCCGAAGTGCATCTAACTTTACTGCACTGGGAATGTGGTTCTTCTGTTCAAACTGATTTGAATTGTTTATAAGGGTGCCAATAATCATGTCCTGGGCAATGTTCTGGTTGTTATACTATTTCCTTTTTTAAATGGTCTTATTTTATTTGATTCCTTTGTCTGTCAAATATGTGTGCATATATAGTCCAAAGTCATTTCACTGGCCATTTTTTTAGGAGATATTGGATATTAATTGGGTTGACCTGCAAGGATGCCAATAATGTTGACCACAATTATATACTAGCAACTGCACTTCCTTTCCCCTCCCTCCCCCGGCACTCAGTGCACTTTGCCATGCATCCACACCCAACCAGCCCCATCAGATAGGGCAGTGATGGCTAACCTTTTTGAGCCCGAGTGCCCAAACTGCCGCACAAAACCAAAGAATTTCCTCAAAGTGCCAGCACGTCCATTAAAGCCTCATTTGCATAAGGTGCCTCATTTGCATAAATATTTGCATAATGTTACCATACACTAACTTTTAGTAAACATGCCTCTTAATGAGTATATGGATAAAGAAAGACTAAAAGGTTTCTACATTACTATAATCCAGTACCAACCGCCAGGCACATTAGGAACTACTACAAACGCTGCCCATTTAGAACCCATAGCAAACCCGCCGTATCCTAACAGTACTACCAGGACTCACAAAGCACCATACCCTAACTATCAAAAGGCAACACTGCAAATATTAAACCAATACATTTCAGAGAACAACAATACATGACCTACTGGGGAAAGAACAAGTGGCAATGTCAAATAGGAATTATATAAACAGAATACCTCAGCTCAGTTACACATGCAGAACAGACCATCACCAAACAAGGAATCACAATTTAAAAACAGGAAGACAATAATTAAACTGGGAACCCCAAAAGCCAAACTTGGAATATACAACAACACTGTAGAAATAAAACTATAAATTAATTTCCTCTTGTACTAAACAAAGCGCAAAAATTAATGATGCACATTTCCCAGAGCTGACATATTCCAGTTAATAAATTCAAAATAAAGAGATATTTTTCTACCTTTTGTGCATTTTTTTTCAGTTGCAATTGCTCCAGCCACTTTCTTCTGGTTTCTTCGTGTCTTCTCCTAACTCTCCATCTGCTGTCCATTTGTCCTTTCTTCTGTCTTCTTGGTTTTTTTTTTCCATTCTCTCTCTACATCTGCTTTAACATACTAATCTTTCTCCTTTTGCTCTTTCCTCATTCCTATTTCATCTACTCAAAATTTACCCCTCCATCCTCAATCCCCACTTATTCTCCCAATACCCGGCCAATTGTAGATTTTTTATCCCTCCCACACAAAATATTTTTCCCCTCTCCATTTTACTCTCCCAGCCCCATCCCATTCTAATCCTCCCCCAACACCACCTCCCTTCTAGTTCCAGCCTCACCCAGCATCCATTCCCTTCTAGTCCCTGCATCAGCCCATTTCCAGTCCTAGCAGCCCCCCAACCCATTTCCAGTCCTAGCAACCTCCCAACCCAATACCAGTCCTAGCCCCCCCTCATCAACCCACTTCCAGTCCTAACCCCCCATAAGCCCAATTCCAGTCCGAGCGCCCCATCTATTTGCAGTCCCATCCGAGTCCCTCCATCAGCTCATTTCCAAACCCAGCCCCCCATGAGCCCATTTCTAGTCCTTTCCTAGCCCCACCATCAGCCCATGTCAAATCCTAGCTCCCCTCCACTCAGCCCATTTCCAATCCAAGCCCCCCATGAGCCTACTTCCAGTTCTAGCCCCTTCATGAGTCCATTTCAATCCAAACCCCCACCACAGCCCATTTCCAATCTTAGCACCCCCCCAACAGCCAATTTCCAGTCCTATTCTAGCCCCTCCATCAGCCCATTTCCTGTCCTAGCCCCCCCTCACCCATTTCCAGTCCTAGCTCCCTCCCCCTCACAACCCATTTCCATTCCAAGCCCCAATCCCATCAGCTATTTGCAGTTCAAGCCCTCCTTCCACTCAGCCCATTTCCAGTCTTAGCCCCCCCATAGCCCATTACCAGTCCTAACCCCCCCATCAGCCCATTACCAGTCCTAACCCCCCCATCAGCCCATTTCCAGTCTTAGCCCCCCCCCCCATAGCCCATTACTAGTCCTACCCCCCCCCCCAAATCACCATCACCATCACCATCACCAGCCCACTTCCAGCCTTAGCACCCCCCATGGCCCATTACTAGTCCTAACCCCCCCCCCTCAGCCCCTTTCCAGTCTTAGCCCCCCCCATGGCCAATTACCCGTCCTAACCCCGGCCAATTACCCGTCCAACCCCCCCCCCCCCATGGCCAATTACCCGTCCTACCCCCCCCCCCCGGCCAATTACCAGTCCTAACCCCCCCCATCAGCCCCTTTCCAGTCTTAGCCCCCCCCCCATGGCCAATTACCAGTCCTAACCCCCCCCCCCTGGCCAATTACCAGTCCTACCCCCCCTGCCAATTACCAGTCCTACCCCCCCCCCCCGGCCAATTACCAGTCCTACCCCCCCCCCCGGCCAATTACCAGTCCTAACCCCCCATCAGCCCCTTTCCAGTCTTAGCCCCCCCCCCATTGCCAATTTCCAGTACTTACCCCCCCCCCCATCAGCCCCTTTCCAGTCTTAGCCCCCCCCATGGCCAATTACCAGTCCTACCCCCCCCCCCCATCAGCCCATTTCCAGTCTTAGCCTCCCCACCATAGCCCATTACCAGTCCTAAACCCCCTTCCCCCCTATCATCCCAAATTTAAAAAAAAAAACCCAAACAAAGCGGCTGCTTCTGCCGCGGCAGCCTCAAGAGCTCTGCCGCGGCAGCCTCAAGAGCTCTGCCGCGGGGCCCCCCCCCCCCTGCCCGGCAGAGCCTCCCTGCATCATCTACCTTCACGTCGCACAACGCGGGCTTCTTTCAGAGCCGCGAGAGTTTCCTTACTCGCGGGAGAGCCGCGAGAAAGGAAACTCTCGCGGCTCTGAAAGAAGCCCGCGTTTTGCGACTTGAAGGTAGATGATGCAGGGAGGCTCTGCCGGGCAGGGGGGGGGCCCGCGGCAGAGCTCTTGAGGCTGCCGCGGCAGAGCTCTTGAGGCTGCCGCGGCAGAGCTCTTGAGGCTGCCGCGGCAGAGCTCTTGAGGCTGCCGCGGCAGAGCTCTTGAGGCTGCCGCGGCAGAGAAGCAGCCGCTTTGTTTGGTTTTTTTTTTTTTTAAATTTGGGACCTTTTAAATGCGGACCTTCCCGCGTGCCAGCTGCAAGGCCTTCGCGTGCCACAGCTGGCACGCGTGCCATAGGTTCGCCATCGCTGAGATAGGGTATCCAAAGCCATCTATGCAGCTACAGGACATGCTCGACATGTGCAATGCTTCTTTGTCTCTAGCAACCCTAACATTCAAATATACAGTATCTGTTTCTGATTAAGGCTATTGTTAAGTCCACCTTAGACTGCTGCTGCAATTGCACATCTTCTCTTATAACCAATGGAGTGATTTTGACATATTCTAAAGTTTATTTTTTATATTTGGTAAAAACAGTACAGCTAGCTGAAACAAACTCTTCTTTTGCTCTCTAATAATCCCAAATGGTAAAGATAGTTACTCATCTGTAGCAGGTGGTCTCCACACAGCAGGAATTAGTCCTCACATATGGATGACGTTTGACGGAGACCCATGCAGAAACACTCCCCAACTTCTATTGCAAGCTTTTGGGATGCTCCGTCATGCCTGCACGCCTCCTTTCCACCTGCTGCAGGCAGCACCATCTTGATTCAGTCTGATAACTTAGCTGTAGAAGAAGAAACCTCCTCGGGGAAGTGGGAGAGTTGTGAGGGCTAATTCCTGCTGTCCACAGAGAACACCTGCTACAGATGAATAACTACCTTTTCTCCATGGACAAGCGGGAATGAGTCTTCATGTATGGGACTCCCAAGCTACAGGCTACCGAAAGCGAGGAGGCCACTGAGAAGCCCAACAGGGGCAAAACCCAAATGTGGAATGGAAATAGGCCTCATGGCCAACTATGTACAACAGCAGTGATTCTCTCTTCCCTTTTTTTTTTTTGTTGGCAGCATTGGCAGAATAGAAAGGGCCCTAAGAGGGATGGAGTTGAATTCTAATCCCCAAACAGATTCCCTAGTATAGATCGGCCGAAATTGCTGTTGGGAATCCCCATGTAGGCATTAGTGAGAAGTGAATATATGGACTGAAGACCATGTACAGCCTTGCAGATCTCTTCCATGAAGACCAAGTACAAGCTGGCCACCAACGCAACCATAACTCTGACATTATGAGCAGTGACATTACCATCAAGGCTCAGGTCTGCCTGGGCATAAGCGAAAGAGATGCAGTCTGCTGGCCAAATTGAAAGAGTGTTTCAAAATGGAAGCCTCTAGCTTTGCAGGGATCAAAAGAAACAAAATGTTGGCTGGACTTTCACTGGGATTGTGTCTGCTCAAAGTAGAAGGCTAAGGTTTGCTTGCAGTCCAACATGCTGTTCCTAACAGGGGCTATACATTTCAAACAAAGGGACAGCTGGGAAACCGGCTGGTACTTTGGTAGATCTCTCTCTTTTGCTTTAACAGATACCTAAGCTCCACAAACAGAATAATGGCTGGGAAAAATTGTATCGCTAAAGCTGTTGCCCCCATTACAGCTTCTGCCTCTGTCCAGACAGAGGTCCCAATGTCAGCTGAAGGACCGGTTCCATGTGCAGGGTGCCTGCATGCTGAAGCTCTCAGGAAACAAGTGGAGGAACTCAGAAAGGAGGTGGCGAGACATTGATGAGATGATTCTTGCAGCAACCAAGCTCTCCAGCAGAGGAGAAGATCGGTGTCTACAGAATGATGAAGTTTGGACACAAGTCACCAGGGCCTGCAGAATCACCAATCCAACTTCCCCCAGCCCTTGAATTGAAGAACCATTATGCAGCCCTGGAAGTGGAGGAGGTGAAAGCATCCCTGGAAAGGGAAGAACCAGAGCTCAAGTACTCCAAAGTTGCAGAATCAGTGACCACAAGGAAGCAAAGGTGTTTGGTGACTCTCTTCTAAGGGGTACTGAGGCGTCCATCTGCCGACCAGACGATGTCCAGAGAGGTATGCTGTCTGCCTGGTGCCAAAATCCAAGATGTTACGGAGAGTTTGCCGAGACTCATCAAGCCCACTGACTATTACCCAATGTTAATAATCCATGTTGAAACAAATGATACTGCCAGGTATCCCTCTGAGCATATCAAAAGTGACTTCATGGCTCTGGGACAGAAGGTGAAGCAGATAGGTGCACAGGTGGTGTTCTCTTCAATCCTCCCTGTTGAGGGTAAAGGCCAAGGCAGAGAGGCTCGCATCCTGGAGATGAATGCATGGCTGTGTGAATGGTGTCATCGAGAGCGTTTTGGTTTCCTGGACCATGGGATGCTGTTCCAAGGTTTGCAGAGCAGAGATGGAGTCCATCTATCCAAGAAAGTTCGACATATCTTCAGTAGTAGACTAGCTAATCTACTGAAGAGGGCTTTAAACTAGATTTGCTGGGGATGGGTGAAGAAAGCCCTCAGGTAAGTGAAACATTAAATACCTTTATGGAAAGGGATAACATATGGAAAGCAGTATTATAAATGCCCGTAGCATGGGAAATAAGATCCCTGATGTTGAAGCTTTGGTGGGAGTGGCTGACTTGGATTTAGTGGCAGTTACAAAAACATGGTTCACAGAAAACCATGACTGGGATGTAACTATACCAGGCTATAATTTATTCAGAAAGGACAGGGTAGGAAGAAGGGGAGGAGGAGTGGCACTATATGTAAAAAATAATATTAAAGCTTTGAAATAACAGAGCTTAAAAGGGAGAGAGGAGGCATTGTGGGTTAAACTGCATTGGCGTGATATACAGACCTCCCTCAGAAGAGGAAGAGGTGCACAGAGAGTTAATTGAAGACATACACAGCATTTCTAGGAAAGGGGAAGTTCTACTGATAGGGGATTTCAATATGCCAGATGTTGATTGGCACATTCCTGCTGCAGTATCATCTAGAAGTAAGGAGACCCTGGATTCTCTACAGGGAGAACTATTCAGACAATTGGTAACCTGAAGGGGCCATACTGGACTTGGTGTTTACCAATGGTGAAAGTGTTTCTGATGTTATAGTGGGAGATCATTTTGCATCTAGTGATCACCCGATGGTGTGGTTCATTATTAGGACTAGGGCTGTTAGAATCCATTCAAAAGTGAGGGTCTTAGACTTTAGGAAAACTAACTTTGCCAAGATGGGCCAATACCTCAGGGAGTCGTTATCAGGATGGGAACAGCTGAGGGATGTAGAAAAATAGTGGGCAAAACTGAAAGGGGGTATTTTAAGGGTAACCAACCTTTTTGTTAAAATGGTAAGTAAAGGTAAAAGGAAAAGGAGACCGCTATGGTTTTCGAAAGTACTGTAGCTGAAAAGGTGAAGAAAAAGAGGGAGGCCTTTATGAAATACAAGAGATCACAGAGAGAGGAAGACAGGCATCTATATTTGGAAAAACAGAGAAGCTAGCAAAGTAGTCAGGAAAGCAAAGATTGAAAAAGAGGAGGAAATAGCCAATGCAATAAAATGGGGGGAGAAGACATTTTTCAGATGTGTTAGTGAGAAGAGGAAGAGCAAAAGTGATATTGTCAGACTCAAGGGTGAAGGGAAGGAATATGTAGAAGCTGATGAGGATAAAGCGGAATTGCTTAAGAAATATTTCTGTTCTGTGTTGACAGATGAAGAACAAGAAACAGGACCTCAGAAAACACCCACAAACAGGAACAGAAGCGAGGGGCAGCTTGAACAATTTTCAGAAGACTGTGTTTGTGAGAAACTAGCTAAACTTAAAATAGATAAATCGATTGGACCGGATGGGATACACCCTAGAATACTGAGGGAACTTGGGGAGGTTCTAGCAGCTCCACTGACTGACCTTTTCAATGCCTGTTGGAGTCGGGAGTGGTGCCAAAGGACTTGAGAGAGGCTCATGTGGTGCCTTTACACAAAAGCGGAAGTAAGGATGTGGTTGAAAACTACAGACCGGTTAGTTTAACTTCGGTGGTGAGTAAATTATTGGAAACGCTGCTGAAAGAGAAAATAGTGAGGTTTCTAGAGTCCAGTGGATTACAGGATCCGAGGCAGCAAGGATTCGCCAGAGGCAGGTCTTGTCAGACCAATCTGATTGATTTCTTTGACTAGGTGACCAGGGTGTTGGACCGAGGGAGAGCCCTAGATGTACTATATTTAGATTTCAGTAAAGCCTTTGACACCGTTGCTCACAGGTGACTTATAAACAAACTGAGCACCCTAGGGATGGACCCTAAAGTTACTGCTTGGGTTAGAAATTGGTTGAGTGGGAGGCGACAAAGAGTAAAGGGTAAATGGAGCTTATTCTGAGAAGGAAGTTACCAGTGGTGTGCCCCAGGGATCTGTCGTTGGTCCGATTAAGAACATAAGACATGCCATACTGGGTCAGACCGAGGTCCATCAAGCCCAGTATCCTGTTTCCAACAGTGGCCAATCTAGGTCCTACGTACCTAGCAATATCCCCAAAAGACAGGTTCCACAATGCTTGTACTGGGTCAAGCATTGATATCCTGGGTCCCTTTTTAATAGTGGTTTATGGACCTTTCCTCCAGGAACTTGTCCAAACCTTTTTTAAACCCAGCTATACTAACAGCCCTTACTACATCCTCCGGTAACAGATTCCAGAGTTTGATTACACGTTGAGTGAAAAAATATTTTCTCTTATTTGTCTTAAATAGTTTACCCTGTAGCTTCATTACATGTCCCCTAGTCTTTCTATATTCTGATAGCGTAAACAATTGATCCACGTTTATCCGTTCCACTCCATTCATTAATTTATAGACCTCTATCATATCTCCCCTCAGCCGTCTCTTTTCCAGGTTAAAGAGCCCTAACCTTTTTAGCCTCTCTTCATAGGAGAAGCCTTCCATCCCCTTCACCAATTTGGTGGCTCTTCTCTGTACTTTTTCTAATAACGCTATGTCCTTTTTAAGATATGGCGACCAGAATTGCACACAATATTCAAGGTGCGGTCGTAACATGGAGCGATACAGAGGCATTATAATATCCTTTGTTTTATTCTCCATCCCTTTCTTTATGATACCTAGCATTCTATTTGCTTTCTTGGCCGCCGCTGCACACTGGGCGGAGGGTTTTAACATGTTATCCACGATGACTCCTAAGTCCTTTTCCTGGGTGGTGGTTTCTAATGTGGAGCCTTGCATCGTGTAACTATAGTGTGGGTTGTTCTTTCCTAGGTGCATAACTTTGCATTTGTCCACATTAAATTTCATCTGCCATTTGGATGCCCAGTCTTCCAATTTATCCAGATCCTCCTGCAGTTTTCCACAATCCTCTTGGGTTTTAACAACTTTAAACAGTTTTGTGTCATCTGCAAATTTGATAACCTGACTAGTTATTCCCTTTTCCAGGTCATTTATGAATATGTCAAAAAGTAGCGGACCCAGTACAGATCCCTGGGGTACTCCACTATTCACTTTTTTCCATTGGGAATATTGGCCATTTAGCCCTACCCTCTGCTTTCTATCTTTTAACCAGTTCCCGATCCACAATAGTACACTGCCTCCTATCCCATGACTTTTTAGCTTTGCCAAAAGTCTCTGATGGGGGACCTTGTCAAAAGCTTTCTGGAAGTCCAGATACACTATATCAACCGACTCACCTTTGTCTACCTGTTTATGCACACCTTCAAAGAAACATATCAGATTAGTAAGACAAGATCTTCCTTGTCTAAAGCCATGTTGGCTGTCTCCCATTAGGCCATGACTATCTACATGTTGTGTAATTTTGTTCTTTATGATGGTTTCTACCATTTTCCCTGGTACTGACGTCAGGCTCACCGGTCTGTAATTTCCCGGGTCACCCCTGGAACCTTTTTTAAAAATTGGTGTTACGTTGGCGACCCTCCAATCTTCAGGTATTACAGATGATTTTAATGAAAGTTCACAGATTACCAATAGCAGGTCTGCAATCTCATATTTCAGTTCTTTCAACACTCTGGGATGTATACCATCCGGTCCAGGTGATTTGCTACTATTCAGTTTATCAAATAGTTGTAATATATCTTCCCGGTGTAGTGATATTTCTCTCAATTCCTCTGCAGTATCACCTTTAAATACCACTTCAGTCATGGGTAACATCCCTACATCTTCCTCAGTAAAGACCGAAGCAAAGAATTCATTCAGTCTCTCTGCTATAGCCTTGTCTCCTCTTACTGCCCCTTTTACCCCTCTATCATCTAACGGTCCAATTGACTCTCTCACAGGCCTTTTGCTACGAATGTACTTGAAAAAGTCTTTATTTTGTGTTTTTGCTTCCGTAGCAAGTTTCTTCTCAAATTCCCGCTTTGCCTGCCTTATCAATGCTTTGCATTTAACTTGCCAGTGCTTGTGTTGTTTCCAGTTTTCATCATTTGGCTCTTTTTTCCATTTCCTGAAGGTTGCTTTTTTGGCAGCAACAGCCTCTCTGACCTCACCTTTAAACCATGCTGGCAGTTTTTTGGACTTTCTTCCACTCTTCTTAATGCGTGGAATACAGCTGGTCTGGGCTTCGAGGATAGTATTTTTAAATAACACCCAAGCTTGCTGTAAGTCTTTAACCTTTGGAACCGCTCCTTTTAGTTTTTTCCTAACTATATTCCTCATTCTATCATAGTCTCCCTTTTGAAAGTTAAAAGGTAATACTGTGGATTCCTTTACTATCTGTCCTCCACTAATTAAATCAAACATGATCATACTATGATCACTATTGCCAAGTGGTCCCAACACCCTTATTTCTTGCACCAGATCTGGCGTTCCACTAAGGATTAGGTCCAGTATGGCTTCCCCTCTGGTCGGTTCATGAACCAGCTGCTCCAAGAAGCAGTCATTTATTCCATCTAGAAACTTTATCTCTTTAGCTTGTCCTGCCGTGACACTGACCCAGTCGATACCGGGGTAATTGAAATCACCCATTATTACTACTCTGTTGTGACTTTTGTTAGCTTCCTTGATTTCTTTGAGCATTTCATCATCCATTTGTTCATTCTGGCCAGGCGGTCGATAGTATACTCCCACTGCCATCGCCTTCCCCTTCCCCTTCATAAATGGGATTTCAATCCATAGAGATTCTACAGCAAATTTTGTTCCCTGCAAAACTTTAATCCTTTCTGACTCAATGCCCTCTCTAACATAGAGCGCAACCCCTCCACCAATTTGATCAGCTCTATCATTACGATATAGTTTGTATCCAGGTATCACAGTGTCCCACTTGTTATCCTCCTTCCACCATGTCTCTGAGAGTGCAATCATATCTAACCTCTCATTTAGTGCTATATATTCTAACTCTCCCATCTTATTGTTTAGACTTCTAGCATTGGCATACAAGCATTTTAGAGACTGTATTTTATTCTTATTAATCTGGCTATTGGTAGGCAGGGGTAATTTGGAATCTTTATGCTCTGTCTGCTCCTTACTCAAGGGCATTTGGGCTACTATACCCCCTTTTGGAACTTCACTGCTTTTGGTAGTATCCTTCAAGGATACCTTTGTCCGAACCATGCGCTCCTGGGTGACTGTCGGCTTTCCCCTATTTTCTAGTTTAAAAGCTTCTCTATCTCTTTTTTAAAGGTTAATGCCAGCAGTCTGGTCCCATCCTGATTAAGGTGAAGCCCATCCCTTCGGAAGAGCCCCCCCTTTCCCCAGAATGTTCCCCAGTTCCTAACAAATCCAAAACCCTCATCCTTGCACCATTGTCTCATCCACGCATTGAGACTCCGGAGCTCTGCCTGTCTTTTGGGTCCTGCACGTGGAACAGGAAGCATTTCGGAGAACGCTATCCTGGAAGTTCTGGATTTCAACTTCCTACCTAAAAGCTTAAATGTAGCCTCCAGAACTTCCCTACCACATTTTCCTATGTCATTGGTACCAACATGTACCAAGACAGCAGACTCCTCCCCAGCACTATCTACGATCCTATCTAGGCGGTGCGTGAGGTCTGCTACCTTCGCACCAGGCAGGCATGTTACCAGGCGATTCTTTTTAACATCTTTGTTAGTGATATAGCGGAAGGGCTGTCGGGTAAGGTTTGCCTCTTTGCGGATGATACCAAAATCTGCAATAGAGTAGACACCCAGGAATGTGTAGATAACATGAGGAGGGATCTAGCTAAGCTTGAAGAATGGTCTAGAATTTGGCAGCTGGGATTTGATGTTAAAAAATGTAAGGTCATGCATTTGGGCTGCAGCAATCCAAGGGAGCAATATAGTATAAGGGGTGAAGTACTTTTGTCCACTAAAGAAGAGCAGGACCTAGGCGTGGTTGTGTCTGATGATCTTAAAGTAGCTAAACAGGTAGAAAAAGCAACAGCAAAATCTAGAAGGATGCTTGGATGCATACGGAGAGAAATGGCTAGCAGAAAAAAGGAGGTGATAGTAACTCTGTTTAAGTCTTTGGTGCAACCTCATTTGCAGTATAGTGTGCAATTCTGGAGACCGCAGCTTCAAAAGGATATAAACAGGATGGAGTCAGTACAGAGGGTGGCTACTAAAATGGTTAGTGGTCTTCATTATAAAGCATATAAGGACAGACTTAAGGATCTTAATATGTACACCTTAGAGGAAAGGCGGGATAGAGGTGATATGATTGAGTTGTTTAGAAAGAAATATTTAAGGAATATATGTAAAGAAATATTTCCGCATATTACTCCTGAATCCATCCCCTTTCACCCTCATCCTATGCCCCCTCATTGCAGAGCTTACTTTCAATCGAAAGAGGCTCTCCTCTTGTGCATTTATGTTACAGAGGTATTTAAAGGTCTCTAGCATATCTCCTCTATCTTGCCTTGCCTCTAATGTATACTAATTCTGTCCCTATATGGTTTATAACGAAGACCACTGACCATTTTAGTAGCCACCCTCTGCACCAACTCCATCCTCTTTATATCCTTTTGAAGGTGTGGTCTCCAGAATTGCACACAATACTCCAAATGAGGTGAAACAAGAGTCTTATATAGAGGCACTATCACCTCCTTGAGGTCCCAAGACACTGCAGGAGGCTTATAGGGAGGCTTCAAGAGAAGCAAGCCCTGCATAAAGCGAACTACTAAAGGCTGTACCAAGATGGACTTGCCTTCCACACTTTGATGGTAAGCTCCAATTGCACAGAGATGGACTCCAAAGAAGTTGGACGTAAATCCAGACTCAGAGAGATGTAGAACATATTCAAGCAGATTTTGTGTGGAATAGAAGAAAGGATCTAGAACAGTGGTTCTTAACCAGTCCTCCTTGAACCCCTAGGCCAGTCGGGTGTTCAGGATAGCCCTAATGAATATGCATGAGATAAATATGCATTAGAGATATCCTGCCAACCTGACTGGTTCGTGGCCCTCTAGGGCTGGATTTGGAGACCCCTGCCTTACATCTGTCATTTAAGATTGTGAGTGGGCAAGGTGCAGATATCCTAGACATCAAAAGGGTAGATAGAATGTGTCACATGCCTCCTCAATTCTCACCACCACCAAAACGTTGTCTAATAAACAATATTTTGGTGGTGGTGAGAAGCAAAGAGGCATGTGACAAATTCCAACTAACCTTTTTGATGTCTTGGAGATCTGCACCTTGCCCACTCACAATCTTACATGACAGAGTTGTAAGGCAGGGGTCTCCGAATCCAGCCCTAGAGGGCCACAAACCAGTCAGGTTGGCAGGCTCTCTCTAATGCATATATATCTCCATATTCATTAGGGCTATCCTGAACACCCGACTGGCCTATGGTTTCAAGGAGGACTGGTTAAGAACCACTGATCTAGAGCCAGAGCCTGACCCTGACACCAGACAGCAAACCTCTTCCACTTAGAAGAGTAAGATTCTCTTATAGAGGCCCTCCTGGAAGACAAAAAGACTTTGGTTACATCGCCCGGCAGGTTGAGCTGAGACAACATTAGCTTCTCAACATCCACACTGTGAGAGTAAGGACCAGATGTTGGGGTGCAACATTGTCCTGCCCTCTTGCGTTGTTAAGATCAGGTGTGTGGCGAAATTGTAGTGGCTCTAAATGGAGAGCTGCAGCAGGAGGGGAAACCAAGGCTGTCTGGGCCAGTAGGGAGCTATGAGAATCATGCCGCCATCTGTTTTGAACTTCAAAAGGATCTTTGCAATGAAAAAGATTGGAGGATAAGCATACAGAAGACTTCCCTCTCTGTGAATGAGAAAGTACCCGTAACAGGTGCTCTCCAGGGACAGCAGGAATCAATTCTCACATATGGGTGACATCGGTGCTGACTGAGCCCTTGTGAAAGCATCTCCCTAGCTTTCAAAAAAAAGTCTTTGAGAGATGCAACATACATGCGTGGTCCCCTTCCTGCCCAAGGGTGCCATTTTGCCTCAGTCTAGTGACATAGTTAAGGCAGCAACAAATTAAAATGCGATAAAGAAGCAACTCCAAGGGGAGGAGGGAGGGTTGTGAGGACTGATTCCTGCTGGCCCTGAAGAACACCTGTTACAGGTGAGAAACTTCGCTTTTTCTGGGAACAAGCACGAAGTCAGTCCTCACATATGGGACTCCCCAGCTACAGGCTACCAAAAACCTATACAAAATGCCATGGTGGCCAGAAATCTGCTGCAGCTCACAGCTCACTTTAAGTCCCAACTGAGAGACTCTCGCAAGACCCAAGTGTCCGGCAAAGAGCCAGCACTCTGGTAGTCTGAACACAAAGGGTCGGAAGGCAGGAGTTGCCCACACCCCAAAGAGATTATGGAATAAGGCCTGGTCAAAGGTGCTGCGCTGTCAGGACTCCCTCTAGGCAGTAGTGAGCTGTGAAGGTATGTACGAAGGTGGCGGCCCAGCAGATTTCCGTAACAGGTACAGAACGCAGATTTGCTACAAAAGTAGCTAAGGTTCTGACATGTTGCGCCATGACCTGGTGTTCTAATGAGATCCCAACCTGCTCACAGCGAAGGCAATGCAGTCTGCCACCCAAGTGGACAGAGTTCGCTTAGTTAGTAGAAACTCCAGCCGACTGGGGTCATAAGAAATAAAGAATTGAGGTGCCTTGTGGTGGCCCTGAGTCTGTTGCAATAAAAGGACAGCCCCTCTTACAATCCAGAGCTGGTGTGAGGCCTTGGAAAGAAGGTGGGAAGCTTCACCTCCTGATTGAGATGGAAGGGGGACACCACCTTTGGGGTGTGTGCGGAGTTCCACCCTGTTCTAGAAAAATCTTGTGTAGGGAGGCTCTGCCATCAGAGCTTGGAGCTCGTTGATCCTGCGAGCCGACGTGAGTGCCATGAGAAAGATACCTTCCAGAAGTAAAGTGGCAGGTAGCCAAGAGCTCAAACAGCGGCCTAGTGAGCTGTGAGAGCACCACATTGAGATCCTACTCTGCCGTTGGTGGGCGGATGGGGGGGCTTAGATAACATGAGATAACGCAGAAAATAAAAAAACAGGGGCTGAGTCAAGAGGGACTTTCCCTCAACTGAGTGGTGGTAGGCTGCGACAGCGCTCAGGTGCACCCTGAACGATTTGGCCTTCAGCCCCACCTAGGACAGGTGGAGTAGGTATTGGAGTATCAGCTGCACAGAGTAAGAGAACGAGTTCATCCGCCTCTCGGCGCACCATATTGAAAATCATAGCCACTTAATGGCATATGCTCTTCTCATGGAGGCCTTGTGGAAGGCAAGAAGGACCTCCTCCACATCTCGCAGCAGATCGAAGAGAGCGAGAGCTACCTTTTCAGCACCAGGCTGTGAGCAACAGGGACCCCAGGTTGGGGTTCAGGAGAGAGACCTCTTCCTATGACAGAAGTTCTGGGGTGCAGCCCAGGGGAATTGGAACCGCTGCCAACAGGCGGAGGAGTAGCGTGAACCAAGGTTTCTTGGCCCACCTGGGGGATATCAATATTAGTGATGCTCTGTTCTGGACCTTGAAGAGGGTCTTGGCGACCAACTGTGTTGGCAGGAAGCGCAGAGAAAGTCTTCCATCCATGGAATGAGGAATGCATCCACTGCCACCCAGGACAGGTGCGGCTGGTGGGAGCAGAAACCAGGCAACTGCAAGTTGTCTGGGCTGGAGAATAGGTCCACTAGGGGGATGCCCCAGAGTCTGAAAAGCTCGGAGGCCACTCTGGGGTCCAGGCACCACTAGTGTGGCTGGAGGACTCTGCTCAGCTTGTTCGCCAGGGCATTCTGCTGACCTGGGAGGTAGATTGCCCGCAGGAGCATCCCATTGTATGCCGCATATGAGCAAAGGGCCACTACCTCCTGGCAGTGTGTGACCCCGAGCCCCCCTGCTTGTTCACACAGAACATTGCAACTTGGTTGTCCATCTGGACCAGCACTGGCTGATGTTGCAGTTGGTGGCAGAGGGCTAGGAATATCGTCCGGAGCTCCAGAAGGTTGATCTGCAACTGGATTTCTACCTGGTACCAACTGTCTTGTGTGTGAAGAGCCTCACAGTGAGCTCAACCTAGTAGGGAGGTGTCCGTGGTTAGGACCCTCTGGGGCATGGATGCCTGGAAGGGCATCCTGGCCTGAAAGTGGCAGGGTAACTGCCACCAGTCAAGCGAGTCCACCAGGTGGCGGGTCATTCTTATTCTGTCCCAGAGCCTGCCTGCAGCTTGTGTCCACTGGGAGTGGAGGCACCACTGAGCTGCCCTCATGAGTTGGTGGGTATCTGGGGTCATGTGGCCCATGGAGGCCATGTGGCCCAACAGGCGGAGAAGGTGGGTGGGCAGTAACCAGCGGTGCTGCACCTTCGTGGCTAGCACCCTAAGGCATTCTAACCTCTCCAGTGGGAGGAAGGCTTTGGCCTGGAGGGTGTCTAGCTGAGCTCTGATGAACTTCAGGCACTGAGCTGGAGAGAGGTGAGACTTGGGGTTGTTGATGATGAATCCCAGGTGCTGCAGGGTATGGATGGTGTGCTCAGTGGCGTGGTGCACCTCTGCCTCCCCTTATGAGTAAGTCATCCAGGTAGGGAAAGACAAAGGCCCCTGGAGATGAAGGTGGGCTGCGTCCACCGCTAGGCACTTGGTAAAGATCTTTGGTGAGGAAGCCAGCCTGAAGGGCAGCACGCTGTATTGGTAGTGACCTCCTCCCACCATGAACCGAAGGTATTTTCGGTGGCCCGGATAGATCAGGATGTGTGTGTAAGCATCCTTCAGGTCTAGGGAGCATAGCCAGTCTCCCTGCTGGAGATATGGCAGCAGTGTTCCAAGGGAGAGCATCTTGAACTTTTCCCTCATCAGAAATCTGTTCAGGTCCCGCCCGCAGGTCTAGGATGGGCTGGAGGCCCCTGTTCATTTGGGAACAAGGAAATATCTGGAGTAGAAGCCTTTGCCCCAGAGGTGTTTGGGCACTGGCTCTACTGCCTTATCCTTGAGGCCTGCGAGCTCTAAGAGGAGCAGAGCCTGGTGAAGGAAAGGCCTGACAGGCTCTCCTAGAAAGTAAGAGGGTGGCATCTGTAGCAAGTTGACAAGGTCACCCTCCCTGATAACTTGCAGTACCCCAGGGATCGGTGGTAATGGAGGGCCACTTGTGGGCAAACAGAGCCAGATGCACCCCTGTGGGCTGTAGGGGACTTCCTGGGGGGGAGGGAGGTCATGCCCAGGGAGTCAAACCTCCCTCCAGGCTGGGCCGAGGCCTGGATCTTGGGAGTCTTCTGCTTGTGGGGGGCCCCTTGTGCTGCTGGCCTTGCTGCAAAGCGGAGAGTCTGGAACTGTGGGGCATTACCAAAACCCCCTTTTTCCTCAGGAAGAAGGGCTTCTTTCCCGGGCCCTTCTTTCAGGGATGCACCGAGGTCTTTTTAGAGAGTCTGCTCCTTGTTAGGAACTCAGTCTCTATTTCAGTCTCTCTTCGCCTGCTATGGGTTTCCTGAAGAGATTCTCTCCGATACAAGGGACATCGATGAGCTTGTCCTGAACCCGTTGCTCGAGGTCAGATGACTGCAGCCAGGCCTGGCGTCGTGCTCTGATGCCCGTGGCGGCTACCCTGGCTGAGGACTCAAAGCAGTTGTATGTTGCTTGAGACAAGAATTTTGAGCGCTCCTTGACCACAGAGGCCAGTGACCACTGAGGTCTACCAAGAAACTGGCAAGCTCCCTCGCCAGCTGCTTGAGATACATACAAATGTATAATTTATAGTATTGGACTCGGCACGCAAGCATCGAGCCCTGAAAGGCCTTTCGGCCAAGGGCGTTGAGGGTTTGGGCCTCTCTACTGGGGGGCACGACAAATGGGTCTTTTGACTCTTGAGCCCGCGCATGGCGGACTCAATGACCATTAAGTTGTCGGGGGAGTTGGGTTTTCGGGAACCCGGGGCTTCGGCGGACTCAGTATATGGAGTTGAGCCATCTGCTTACTACGGGCACTAATGCCGGTGTTTCCCACATATAGAGGAGGTGGAGGCGGCGGCGTTTGAGGATCGCAGGGATGGGCACTGTGAGGGCCTCCTTCAAAGGGGCCTCATCCTGGAGAATCTCCAGTTCCTCTGTATGTGGTCCTCCATCACCGCTTTAGTCTCGACAGTGAGTGTCTTATTTATTTGCATTCTCTTATATACCGTGCTATTCTGCATCAGTGCGGTTTACATTGAACAAACTGAAATTACATTGAACAGGGCATTATAACTTGGAGATAACTATTTTACAGGGAACATGGGCTATGGAGGGTTAAGTGGCTTGCCCAAGACCACAAGGAGCACCTGTGGGACTAGAAACCCCAGTCCTTCCGGCCCAAGGTTGCTGTCCTCTAGTGGGATTTGAACCCCCGACCTTCCGGCCTGAAGTACCTTGCCCCAACCACTAGGCCACTCCTCCACTTAGCCATGTCCCACACAAAGTCAAGGAAGACGAAGTCCTTGGGGTGGGGAAACACAGGTCCAAGGGCACATCTCAGTGTTGCTGAGTGTCAGGGGATTGCTCGTCCTTTGTCTCCCAATCTGACTCAAAGTCTGAGGAAGAGGCAAGGCCCTCCAGTTTCCGGGGTCAAGGCCCAGACCCTAAGGCCCGCTGCCTCTGGGGGTGGCCGGGGAGGACCAGTGCCCCAAGGAATGGGATCGGGATCTCATACTCTGCTGATGGGTCCCTTAAGGTCGGTGGCGCTTGAGGATCAGCTCGACTCTCAGGGAAGCCTTTGATGTCAAGGGTCCGATCGTCAGGGTAGATGAACTAGAGGAACTGGACATGAATGTCCACTGCTGGGCCATGAGGGCAGAGATACTGTACTCCTACCATCCTGGTCTCCATTTCCCACTTTCCCAGACCTGTCATCCAGGGCGGTTTTAGAAGGCTTTGACTTCTTGAGTTCCACCTCCGTGTATTTTCCCTTGGAAGACCTGCAGCTGTGGGAATACGAGGTGGCCTGGGCATTGCAGGGCACCGGGGTACCAGAGGTAGCCCTGGAGAGCGGAGTTGCAGGAGACACTGGTGCAGAGTCAGACTTGTGAAAGATCTTTTCCTGCTGCAGCTGATGGCTCTTGATGCCCTTTGTGCTCATCACTTTGCAGAGCTCACAGTCTGAGTCGTCATGGTCCAGCCCAAAGCAGCGGAGGCAGCAGTCATGTGGATCAGTGAGGGACATCATCTTATTGCACCAATCTTTTTCTGAAACAGGTGGCGACCATCAGGAAAAAGGGGGTCCTGCCATTTAGGCACGCGTCCGAGGCTTATGGCCAGAAAAGGGCGCGAACGCCGGTCGAGGAACATCTCGAGAAAAGAAAAAGAGATGAACTTGAGAAGCGATGCAGAGGTGAGCTGGCTCAGGGCGGGGAAGGAACCAGCATGCATACCGGATAAAATAAAACAAAAAAAGGCACTTTTTCTGGGGGAAACTGGACAGATGTGTGAAGGACTCCGTGGAAAATAGGAGAATGAGGCAAGATGGCACCCTTAGGTGGGAAAGGAACCCCGCATGCATGGTGCATCTCCCAAAGGCTTTCTTTGAAAGCTGTGGAAATGCTTCTGCGAGGGCTCCGACAGCACAGACATCACCCATATGTGAGGACTGACTTCCTGCTTGTTCCTGGAGAAAAGCATCAGACGATAGTCTGCTGTGTGATCTTACTCTGGAGAAGAACTGATACACCAGGGCATTTTGCGGTATGGCGAACAGATCTATCAAGAGGAAAGCCCCACTCTCGAAAGATGCAAGTCGCAACCTCCCTGTCCAGCATCCACTCATGTGGCTGGAGGACTTGACTCAGTCTGTCTGTCAGTGTTTTGCTCGCCTGGTAGGTATGTGGCTCACAAGTCCATCCTGTGAGCAATGGTGAACTTTCATAGCCCGACTGCTTCCCAACACAAGAGGGACCCTGCTTGTTGATGTAGAACATGGCAACCTAATCATCAGTCTGAATTAGAAAAATTTGGTTGGCTAGTCAATCTTGAAAAGCCCTAAGAGCATTTGCCACTGTTCTTAGTTTGAAGAAGTTGATCTGATGGTGACATTCTTGGATGGACCAATCGACCTGGGTGTGCAATCCATCGAGATGAGCTCTCCACCCCAGGTTGGATGAGTCTGTAATCTGAACTTTTTGGGTGGAACAATTTGAAAAGGAAGACCTTTGAGGAAATTATGGTGGACTGTCCACCAGTGTAATGACTGAACGAGAGGGGCAGTGACACACAGATGATCCCCAAGTCAATCTGTGGCCTGGTCCATTGAGTTCTCAGAGTCCACTAAGCCTGCCTCATCTGGAGGCATGCCAAGGGAGTGACATGCACTGTATACACAAGGAGAGGAGGGACAGGGGAAATATGATACAGACCTTTAAATACTTGCATATTAATGAACAAACCAACACTTTTCAAAGATGAGGAAGCTGTAATTCTAGACGGCATAACACGAAGCTGCAAGAGGGTAAACTGAAAGGCAATATTAGGAAATACTCCACTGAAAGGGTGGTGGATGCTTGGAATGCCCTTCGATGGAAGTGGTGGGGGCAAATACAGTGACAGAATTCAAAATGGCATGGGACAGACACCATGGATCCCTTTATAGAAATAAGATAAAATCAAAATAAACTTAACCGTCTCTAATATTGTAACAAGTTGAGGTGACCTACACAGAGCGGTGGGCGCACCTACTCTTACCACTTTGCTGGGCAAACTAGATGGACCATGCTGGTCTTTATCTGCCTCAAAAAACAATAAATCCACTCTACTATAATCATAAACTTGGCAAAAATATCAGATGCCAGTAACATCCTTTGCACAGGGATTAAAAAGAGAAGAAAAAGGCCTCAGAACACTCAGATTCAGCTAGAGCATCAGAGCAAACATATGCCTTCATCCATAACATCAACAGCAAAAAATACTCCTCTCTGAAAAGTAGTTACAATATTTTCAATTTTCATTAGCATTTACAATTCAACATATTAGGTTAGTCAAACTCTCTTCTAGAGCATGTCATCCAGAAACTTAACTGAAGCAGTCTCACGATCACATTAAGACATCCAGGATTTCAGACACCACCCAGACGCCAACAATCCTGTCAACTAAGCATTTTGCATAGTGATTTTTCAAGGGGTCCCACAAAAATATAAAATGCTATAGAAGAGAGCAGAGAAAACCTGTGTTAAAGGAAAATTTTCAACAATCACTGACAGACTCCAATCTCCTATAGAGTAACCCAGAACCTCAAAGTGTAAAGCCATGCTTTCCACTACTAAATGAACAATGACTATTTGAGAACAGCAGCCTAGAGATCATACCCTCCAAAAAGATGATATACACATAAAAATGTTCTTAACCATAAATAAACAAAAAAGAAGCCAAATTCCTTTTACTTCAACTGACTGCCACTCTCATTCGACACGCTCAGCAGTTCTAACTGGCCCAAAACACCGTGCATGAGCAGTGCTTAAATAGTGAAACCCGCAGAGATCCAACTGAATCACACATAGTAAAACAAACAGAACGTCGCCAAAAAAACCCACAGGGGCATTATCACCTATCAGGAAACCATTTCAACGCTATGAAAATTCTTCAATTAGAGACATGTATAGAAAACAACAGAACCTCCCTCCCACCCATTAGACACACAGATGCCAATCAATTTGAGAGTTCAAATCTTTGGGATATACAGTATCTAAATGAAAAATCCATTTTTGTTCTCTAAAAAACAAGAAATAAAACGACGCATTGCTCTTGGCAGAATGGATGTGAAAGAACTAGACAAGATTCTCAAGAGCAGAGATATCTTTCTCCATACAAAGATTCGACTTATTCAAGCCATGGTATTTTCAATAACATCATATGGATGTGAAAGCTGGACAGTGAAAAAGATAGACTGGAAGAAAATTGATGCCTTTGAATTATGGTGCTGGCGGCAAATACTGCATATACCATGGACTGCCCGAAGAACTAACCAGATCAGTACTAGAGGAGACCAAACCTAAGATTTCTTTAGAGGCTCAGATGATAAGACTTTGACTTTCATACTTTGGACACATCATGCGAAGAGAGAGATCATTAGAGAAAGACATCATGCTTGGCAAGATAGAAGGTCAACGCAAAAGAGGAAGGGCAGCAATGAGATGGATCGATACAACAGCAGCAGCTACGGGTACCAGTCTGTCAACAATGAGTCGCCTGACTGAAGATCGAACACAATTTAGGACAACTATCCAGAGGGTCGCCATGAGTTGACACCAACTCAACGGCACTTAACAACAAAAAGCAAGTATTGTTCTCTAGTATGCTCACCTATACCTGTCCATATTTGATCAATACAAAAACAGACAAGGTTGGCAAACACATGACCCTTCTCCTTACAATGCTGGACAATCGAAGCCTCTAATCTCCCACACCGCAGATGACTTTTATGCTCTCCCATACATAACCTAAACAGTTGAGTGGTCTGACCAATGTATAGCAGATCACAAGGACATCAAATCACATAGACCACAAAAGAATCACATGTAGTGTTACAACACAGCCAGTTTCCAACCTCTGTAGATAAACACATTAACAGTTTCTGTAATTTCACAAATTGAACATTGACCACATGGTTTATGCCCAATAGCAGCCTCTGCCATCACATCTGATCTCCTCAGCACACTAGGACTAAGCAAATCCCTTAGATTATGATTACAGGACCATACACAGCAGGAAGTGACATTTTGCAAACCTGGAAACACCGCTGGATGATCCGTTGTAGCCGATAACCAAGCGGAGAAAAGTTAGTCACCAGATGCACATACTCATTATCTCTACTAGAATTTTCTTTACCATGAGTAGATAACAACCATTCTCTACTATTATATTTAGTACTGTCCCAGGATATCCCCGCATTAAAAAGGCCTCTCTCAACTGTTTGAACTGATCTACATAGTCTACAATGCTAGAGCAGTTATGACGATATCGAATGACTTAAGAAAAAGGAAGCCCTTCTCACAATCTTTGGGGGTGAGCACTTAAAAAATGCAAATAAGTATTCCTATCAGTATTCTTTCGATACACAGAGGTGCCCCATTCCAATTCCTGTCTCACCACCCTTACATCTAAAAATGCAATTTCGTTAGCATGATAATTAAGGGTGAACTGAATCCTGGGATGAAGGCTGTTCAGCCACTGATGAAACTCAAGCAGCTTTTCAAGGGATTCATCCCACACCAAAAACACATCGTCAATATATCGATGCCATACTTTTACATGGGAAGAAAATAGGAAAGCTGTCAGCCATTGCTGCTCAAAATGCCCCATAAACAGATTTGCAACAGAAGGGGCAAATGCTGCCCTCATCGCAACTCCCAAAATTTGCTGATAAATGACACCTTCAAACTCAAAAAAACTCTCTTTCATCGCAATCTGAGCTAAACCCATTAGAAACTCTAACATATTAGAAAGATCACCCCATTGAATAAGAGCATCTCGTACCAATATCAGAGCTTCCTCCTGAGGGATACTAGTATATAGAGCCACTACATCTAAAGTGGCCAATAAGACATTAGGGCTTGCAGACAAATGCCTTATTTCCTGCAAAACACTCAAAAAATGAGTGGTGTCTTTTAAGTATGAGGGTATCCCAGATAAAAGGGGACGAAGAAAAGAATCAACAAAAATCGAAAGCGGCTCCAAAAGAGTATCTCTTGTGGATACGATCGGCCTCCCCGGAGGGTTAACCAAACTTTTATGACTTTTTGGTAATAAATAGAACCTAGCTAATTTCACTGAAGAGACATTCAAAACAAAAATTCCTTTCTAGTGATCAAATGATGAGAAAATGCTGTTTTGTTAAGTTCTGAATAGAATGACGCAATTCATCAGTTGGATCACATTCCAAAGGAACATATGATGTCCTATCACATAACTGACGATGGGCCTCTGCAACATAATCAATCTGATCAAGAAGTACAATGCCTCCACCTTTATCAGCTCATTAAATCACTAATTCTGACATTTGTCTAAGTTCATATAAGCATGTCGCTTTTCAGATGTCAAGATCCATTGCTTCTTCTTACACCTTGCTCGTTCCAGTTTTACCACTTCATGCAAAACCAACTCATGAAAAACTATCAAAGCTGGGTGAGTCAGACCAGGAGGACTCCAAGTCAATTTTAAAGGTAAAGCAATATGTCCTGGACCTGCTTCAGCTACCATAGAAGAGTTCTCAGAACCAAAAAGGCCATTGGACTGAGGCAGTCTTCCCCGATCTTGTCCTTCTTCACAAGAAGAAAAGAATGCTTGTAATTTCAATTTACGGAAGAATCGTTCAAAATCAATACGAAATTAAAGAGAGTCAAAATCAATCATGGGGGACAAAGGATAACCCTTTATTCAGAATTTGTAATTGAAGTGGTGTAAGAGAAAAACTTGACAAATTAGTTACCAATGTATCTTTTTCTAAGGCGGATGTTTTTTGCCCCTTCGATCCCCTGTTCCCAGCTGGTCATCTCTCTGACGGCTGGATGGAACCAATTGCTTCTTCTTTTTCTTGCCTTTGCCATTCATCAAAAAATCCTCCTGAAAAGAATCACCTCCCTCAGTATTTGAGGAATCATCTGATGTAAATTCAAAGTCAACCTGCCGACGATCCTGCTTAACACTTTGCTGATTAGGGTTCATCCATGGATACACATATCCGGTGGTATAGTCTGCTTGATCTCTCTTAGATTTTTTTTATCTTAACTTTCTTCACCTCCTCTCTAAATTGATCAAGCTGGCGCTTTAAATCTTCTTGTTGTTGTGAAAACACTTCCACAGAATTAGAACTTTTCAATATAGCCAGTGTATCATCAATTTCTTTATGTAGAAAAGCAATCATATCTTTAGTTGTATCTACAACCAACACCATCAAATCTAAAGAACATTTATTCAAGATCTTATTCCACTTTTCAATAAAACTAGCTTCAGCCATTGGAAGAATTTTCATAGTGTTAAAATGGTTTTCTGATAGGTGATAATGCCCTTGTGTTTTTTTTGGCGAAGTTCTGTTTATTTTACTATGTGCAATTCAGTTGGATCTCTGCGGGTTTCACTATTTATGCACTGCTCATGCGTGGTGTTTTTGGCCGGTTAGAACTGCTGAGCATGTCGAATGAGAGTGGCAGTCAGTTGAAGAAAAAGGAATTTGGTTTCTTTTTTGTTTACTTATGGGTAAGAAGTTTTTTATGTGTATACAATCTTCTTTTTGGAAGGTATGATCTGTATAGGCTGCTGTTCTCAAATAGTCATTGTTCATTTAGTAGTGGAAAGTATGACTATACGCTTTGAGGTTCTGGGTTACTCTATAGGAGATTGGGGTCTGTCAGTGATTTTTTGAAAAATTTCCTTTAATACAGGTTTTCTCTGCTCTCTTCTACAGCATTTTATATTTTTGTGGGACCCCTTGAAAAAGCGCTATGCGAAACACTTAGTCGACAGGATTGTTGGTGTCGGGGTGGTATCTGAAATCCTGGATGTCTTAATGTGATTGTGAGACTGCTTCAGTTAAGTTTCTGGATGACATGCTCTAAAAGAGAGTTTGACTAACCTAATATGTTGAATTGTAAATGCTAATGAAAATTGAAAATATTGTAATTACTTTTCAGAGAGGAGTTCTTTTGGCCGTTGATGTTATGGATGAAGGCATGTTTGCTCTGATGCTCTAGCCTGAATCCATGTGTTCTGAGGCCTTTTTCTCCTCTTTTTAATACACCTGTGCAAAGGATGTTACTTGCATCTGATGTTTAGCCAAGTTTATGATTATAGTAGAGTGGATTTTTTTTTTGAGTCTAGTTTTTCACTCTGGAAGTGACTATTTCTATTTTGGGTCTTTATCTGCCATCATATACTATGTTACTATGTAGAGGCCATGTGGCCTAGTAAAGTCAATGTTTTGCGAGCTGTTACCAGCTGACTCAACTGAGTTTAACGCACCAGTTCTGTCAATCTGAGAAGTTAGTTGTGCGGCAGGAAGGCTCTCGCCTGGGTTGTGTCAAGCAGGGCTTCGATGAATTCCAAATGTTGGGTGGACTGAAGGTGGGACTTTGGGTAATTTACAATGAATCCTAATAGTTGCAACACCCAAATGGTCAATCGTGTTGATTCCTGAACCCCTTCCATAGTGGTATTCCTGATCAGCCAATCGTCCAGATAGGAGAAGACAAACACTTCCAGCATCGGGAGGTAAGCAGCTGCTACCACGAGGCACTTCCTAAAGATGCGAGGTGCTGAGGCCAGGCCAAACGGCAACAGTTGGTACTGGAAGTGTTGTCTTCCCAGGACAAATCTGAGATACTTCCCGTGAGCGCGATGTATCTGTATGTGAGTATAGGCATCCTTCAGATCCAGGCAGCCTAGCCAATTTACTTTTTGAAGGTAAGGAAGCAGCATGCCTAGAAAAATTATTCTGAACTTTTTT
Source organism: Ichthyophis bannanicus (assembly GCA_033557465.1). Classification (NCBI taxonomy): domain Eukaryota; kingdom Metazoa; phylum Chordata; class Amphibia; order Gymnophiona; family Ichthyophiidae; genus Ichthyophis; species Ichthyophis bannanicus. The sequence continues at coordinate 320,783,939 of CM066032.1, forward strand.
TCTCTTACCAAATACATGTTCAGATCTCTTAGGTCTATGATGGGATGGTATCCCCCTATTTTTTGAGGGATCAGGAAGTATCTGGAATAAAGACCCCAATCTCTCTGCTCTGGGGGCACGAGCTTGATTGCAAGATCTGTCAAGAGGACAGTGATTTCTCTCGGATGCAGAGGGTTGAGATGATGCATCCTCAGGGGGCAATTTGGTGGTAGTTGAAATAAATGTAGTTGGTAACTGCTTTTGATGATCTGTAAAATCCATCAGTTTGATGTTATGAGGGGCCACCTTTGTGAAAAAAGAGTGAGCCTTCCCCCGAATGGAGGGTTTTCTACTGCGGTCGCTGGAAGATTGGCATTGCTCTGCAGGAACCAGCCAAAACACCACCCCAGATTTTGGCTGGGGAGCCGGCTGGGTCTTTTGAAGCTTCTCATGATGCTGCTGTTAGCGAGGGGTCTGCTTGGGTTGGGAAGTCTGGGGCCCAGGAAAGTACCTACGCCTGCAAAGGTAATAGGTCTTTTTCTGGTTTCCACCTTGGTATCTATCATCCAGATGTGCGCCTGGATAGCTTGGTAAAAGTAACATGTTGTGTTTCAATATAGCCAGCCTTCTCTTCAACCTGTTCCCCTGAAGAGATTCTCTCCACTGCATGGGACATCTGTTAGCTTATTCTGAACTGACTGTTCCAGGTCTGACTGGAGCCAAGTGAGTCTCCGGGCGCCAATACCTATGGCAGCATTTCTGGATGCTATCTTGAAGATATCATAAGTCACTTGGACCATGAACTTCGAGTAGTTTTTGCTGTGGGCCGTAAGGGAATGATACTGATCCACTTTCTCCAAAGGAAGGAACTGGGCCAAATTAGCCAACTTGCACATGATGTTTTTCAAGAACATACCCATGTAGGGCTGGTAAGAAGATACATGGGCTACAATCATGGAACTCTAGAAACACCTTCTCCCTAAAGAGTCCAATGTCCGAGCTTCCCTCTCTGGGGGCGCTGAGGAATGAGTCTTGGTACTCTTAATTCTCTTTAGTGCTGATTCGACCTCCAAGGAAAAGTAAAGAAGCTGAGGATTCTCGAACCTGGGAGCCTTCTGAACTCTGTACATGGAATCAAGCCTTCTACTAACAAGAAGTACAGTGAGGGGGTTCTCCCGCATTCTCATCTGTACCCTCTGCAGGATAAGCTGCATGGCACTGTTACTACCTCCTTAGAGGCAGAGGAGTACTGCAGGATCTTCAACTCTTCTGCCCTGGGCTCATCCTCAGTCTCAAAAAAAAAAAAAATAGAATGGCCTTGGAGGGAGGAGTGGTCTAGTGGTTAGGGCAAGGTACTTCAGGCCGGAGGGCCGGGAGTTCAAGTCCCACCTGGGGACAGCAATCTCAGGCCGGAGGGACTGGGATTTCTAGTCCTATAGGCACTCCTTGTGGTCTTGGGCAAGCCACTTAACCCTCCATTGCCCATGTTCCCTGTAAGTATTAGCGTATGTGTCTCATATCCCCTCGTGTTAAATGTATCCCCCAATTGACCGCTTTGACCCAGTGAAAAGCGGGATATAAATACAGCTAAATAAAATAAATAAATTGGCCATACCCCTTCACAATCGCTTGGAAGGTTAGATCCTCAGGAGGGGATTTGCACTGCTCATGAGGTGGAAAAAGATCCGACGGGAGCTCAGGGGACCTGTCTTCTAATAAGTCCTTCAATTTCAACTCAGTGACCCAGTCTTCCAAGTCAGACTCAGAGAGGAAGTCAAAGTACTTCTAAATCTCTGCCTGGATCTCCTTCCTGCTTCAAGGGGATCGGGAGCTCCTACGGGAGAGATGATATCCTTCTAGATTTCAAGGACACACTGGACCCCGTGACACTAGATAGGGATATCGGCCAGGCAGGCAAGGTCCTTCGATGCCCCGATGTCTGTTTCTCCCACATGCAGTGCGTACATCTCTAGGAATTGATGCACGGTGGTCGATGTAGATGCAGCCAACTTCAAGGCCCCGGCATGCTGCTTTGCTAGCAGCACCATGATGCATTCCTTTAGCAGTTGCAGAAGGCACTTATCTATGGCTGCCGATTCCGAAGGCTGTGGGGCCTGAGCAACTTTGACCGATGTACCCAGTATATGTACAAGGATATTGGCGGCTGGGTCTCGGCTGTCAGTACCTCTCCAATGTCCTGGAGAAAGAGCTCTCCTCCCTTCAGGGCACCTTCAAGGGGCACTCACATGGACCCCCATTGCTCTCGACACCATACCTCGATGGGCTCAGATGTCAATGCACCAGAGTCATCCCTTGATATCGAAGAAGTGGCCAAATCCTTCCTCATCTTCGGGTGGAGATTGATAGATGGCCAATACTCTGGGGCACTATGGATGCTCAGCTCCGATTGAGTTTAAGAGCTCCTCAGTATCTATGCACTGCTAGTGTCTGATGCAGCCTTGGAAGCTATAGAGACCGATGCTGTTGATGCCTATGTCGATGGATCAGACCTCTGAGTGCCAAAAAGTGATTTGCACTGCTTCTCACGACCCCTGAGTCCTCTTTTTGTCATCTGTAAACACAAGTTACAAGAAGAGAGCTGAAGATTAGGTCCCAGGCACTGTAGGCACCAGTTGTGAGTATCCATGACGGATAAAGTCCTGGAATACTTCTTAAATCTGCTGGAGGGTTTCTGGAACATGCTGTCCAGAAAAGTAGCCATGGCAAAGTCAAATGTCTCAATAACGAAGACCAAGGCCTGCCAGAGCACTGGCACCGAAGGGGCCGAGGCACCGTGGCAAGAATACAAATTCATGATTGGAGGAAGGGAAAGGGAGGAGAGAACCATGATGGCAGGCGACTAGGTAAAAAACCCAAGGCAAAAAAACACCAGTAGGGGAAAAAAGTAGTTTACCAAACAGAGGATGTCCAGAACGCATCAGTGGGGCTCCATGGAAAATGAAGGACTGAATCAAGATGGTGTCAAAGCGGCAGGCGGGAAGGTGGTATGCAGGAGTGGTGGAGCCTCCCAAAAACATCCAACAGAAGCTGGGGAGTGCTCCTATGTGGGGCTCCATCGAGGCCATTACCCATACATGAGGACTCATGCCTACTTGTTCATGGAGAACAACTTTTTTCCACATTTTTTAAACACTGTCTACATTTTATCATGCAAATAAACATTAAAAAAAACCACAGTTCCACTTTCCCCTACTAAGGAATGCTTAAAAACAAACACCCCCCACCCTATACTTTTTGGCATATCCTTCTATTTAAATAAGTTTACTCTTTTCCTATTCCATGTTTAGTTTTACTTCCATTCACAGCTTTAACGCATTGCTTTTACAGCAGACCTGTACACATTTATTCTGTATTTATTTATTTACAACTCATCTATTCAAACACGCAGTAAATATCTATGCATCCCCAGAACTGTATACAGTAGATATTAAGTACTGATATGCTACAAGGCTATAACAGCAAGCAGGATATATTCATAGAGTACTTTTCAGCACTTGCTAATAGTATTACATAGTCATTTTCCAGTTATACAAGTCAATGCACACATATGTAACTTGCTCCTTGTTTCATAGCACATATAATTTACCAGATGCTGGCTGTTGAGGCTATGTTCCCAGAGTCTTATCATGAAGGACATATAAAGAATGTGACATGATCCTTTAGGATAAGAGTTCTGCAAGGTAGGTGGGGAAGAGAATGAGTTCTTGTATGTAATGTTGTGAGAGATGTACAAAGTAGTTATGCCGGATGTTGATTGGAACATCCCTGCTGTGGTGTCATCTAGATGTAAGGAGATCCTGGATTCTCTACAGGGAGAAATATTCCAGCAACTGGTAACAGAACCTACACGTGAAGGGGCCATATTGGACCTTGTGCTTATTAACGGGGAAAGTGTTTCTGCTGTTATAGTGGGAGATCATCTCACATCCAGTGATCACCAGATGGTGTGGTTCAGTATTAGGACTAGAGCTGATAAAGTCCATTCAAAAGCGAGGGTTTTACACTTTAGGAAAACTAACTTTGCCAAGATGAGACAATACCTCAGGAAGTCGTTAGTGGGATGGGAACAGCTGAGATATGTAGAAAAGCAATGAGCAAAACTGAAAGTGGATATTTTAAGGGCAACAAACCTTTTTGTTAGAAAGGTAAATAAATGTAAAAGGAAAAGGAGGCCACTATGATTCTCAAAAGAAGTAGTTGAAAAGGTGAAGAAAAAGAGGGTGGCCTTTATAAAATACAAGAGATCACAGAAAGAGGAAGACAAGCATCAATATTTGAAAGAACTTAGACAGACTAGGAAAGTAGTCAGGAAAGCAAAGATACAAAAAGAAGAAGAAATAGCCAATGCAATAAAAGGGGGGGGGGGGACGACAAAACTTTTTCAGCTATGATAGCGAAAGGAGAAAATGCAAAAGTGGTATTGTCAGACTCAAGTGTGAAGGGGAGGAATATGTAGAAGATAAGGATAAAGTGGAATTGTTTCATAAATTTCTGTTCTGTTTTCACAGATGAAGAGCTCAAATGAGGACCTCAGAAAATACCCACAAATAGGAAAAGAAGTGAAGGGGATCTTGAATGATTTTCAGAAGACTGTGTCTTCGTGAGGATCTAGCTAAACTAAAAGCAGACAAAGTGATGGAGTCGGATGTGATACATTGAGAATATTGAAGGAACTTGGGGAAGTTCTAGTGGCGTCACTGTTTGCTTCTTTAGAGTCGGCATATGTGGTCCCTTGACACAAAAGCAGAAGAAAGAATGAGGTTGAGAACTACAAGCCAGTTAGTCTGATTGCTGTGGTGAATAAAGTAATGGAAACGCTGCTAAAACAGAGGATAGTGAGATTTCTGGAGTCCAATGGATTGCAGGATCTGATGCAGCACAGGTTTACTAGAGGCAGGTCTTGTCAGACAAATTTGATTTCTTTGACTAGGAGACCAGATAGATGGACCAAGGGAGAACCCTAGAAGTAGTGCTCTTAGATTTCAGTAAAGCCTTTGACACCGTTCAACACAGGCGACTTATAAATAAAATTTAGAATGGTCCAGAATTTGGCAGCTGAGATTTAATATTAAAAAATGCAGGGTCATATATTTGGGCTGCAAAAATCCAAGGGAATGGTACAGTGTAAGGGGTTAAGTACTTCTGTCAATGAAAGAAGAGCGGGACTTGTGCGTTTTTGTGTCTGATGATCTTAAAGTGGCTAAAACATAAGAAAATATAAGAACATAAGATATGCCATACTGGGTCAGACCAAGGTCCATCAAGCCCAGTATCCTGTTTCCAACAGTGGCCAATCTAGGTCATACATACTGTGATGGGAAAAGTGTATCTGAGCCTATGGAACTGGAAGAAAAACAGGCATTTACCTTTAAGGAGAGAGACAGGTCAGAAAGCAGTGGTTTTCAGACTGCAGGCAAAGAGAAAAAAACACATGTAGTTGCTAGGTACAGACCACGCCCAAGCTCTGAGGCAAGCTGTGAAGTTAATGAGAGGCACCTGGGGGAGGAACATGGCCCGATAGTTCAGGCACACTCATATAAGCCCAGGGGACTGGAAGAGTGGGGAGAGACCACCAGGGGTGCGGAAGGAGAGAGAATCTTCAGGGGAGCTGAAGGAAAAAGAGTTACCAGGGTCAGCACCAGAGAGGATTCCAAAGAAAACCAGCACACAGGGAGCCACGGTCCAGAAGGAAGTCAGTACTGCAGGGGAACTGCATCTGATTCTGGAGACAGGAGGGTTTTGCCTGGGAGAGCTACTGAAAAGGAGCGAGGCACGACTCGGAGAGATGGAGGAAGAACTGGAAGAGCTGAAGCTGAAGCAGGTGATGGCCTCCCCAGGGGTTAGCAGCTCCCAACGCCTTAGTGAGCTTTCCTGGGCAGGGGCGGAGCTGGAGAAGAGATGCCTGTGCATGGAGGAGGAGCTAGCGAGGTGGGAGGTAGAACTCTCCAGTGAGGTGAAAGGCCTGCACAGAGAGCTGCAAAAGGTAGAGAGCCAGCCATGTGTACTGCAGGATGAAGTTGAAGCCACACAAGAGAGGCTGGAGAAAATGAGAAGTGCCAGTATCCGGGATCTGGAGGAAGCAGTCTTGCAAGCAGTGGAGATGAGCGAGAGGGAGAAAAGCTTTTTGCAGGAGGAGAACAGGAAACAGGCTCATGAACTGGAGCAGATGGTGGAGGAGAGAGAGAGGCTGAATGCCATGAACAAGCAGTTAGAGGAGCTGCAGTCGGAGAAGAGTGAGGCTTTGGCCAACTGTGAAGTCCAAATCACAAACATACTGCAATGGGTGAGTGATGAGAAGAAGTCCCGACTGTACCTGCAGGCATTCTCAGAGAGGTTAACTGAGGAGTTAGAGACCCTGAAGAGCAGCTGTGGCCAGAGTCCAGGGGCCAAACCCATGGAGGTGCAGTGGAAGGCCCGGCGCCTTCAGAAGATGGAAGCCTCAGCCAGGCTGGAGCTGCAGTCTGCACTGGAAACAGAGATACGGGCAAAGCAGGCTTCACTGGAGGAACTGAACCAGCTTAAGGCTTCTAGCCACGTCAGAATGCAAATTACAAAAGGCACGTCTTGTCACCAGTGGCCTACCCTGGGTCCTAGGGCATGCAGAGAGGGTCAAGGCTGGTGAATATCCTGAGCCAGGAAGTGGGGGTTGTGCAGGCGTAGTAGTACACACCCTCTGGGTAATGAAGTCCCAAACACTCCCCAAGCAGAGGAATAGATGTAACCAAAAGTAGTAAGGTCCAAATGAGGTTTTATTTCCCCGTCCCAGGGTATGGTAAGCACAAAGAACTTAGGACAAAATAACCATGCTTCTGGTACAAAGAAAAGTAAATTAGGAACTGCAAAAAAAACAAACCTCCTTTTTCTTCCAGCTTTCACTATACAGTCCTTTAACACAGGAGTCAATAAACGTTTCTTTTCAAAGGCAGCAGTGCTCACTTTGCTTCTCAATGCTGTTCCTACAGCTTTATACATCCAACTCAGCAAAGTGATTCTACATTATCTGCTATAGTCAGTGTACAATCCATAGGCTCATCATTTATACATTCCTCTATGGATTCAACTTGCATATCCTCCAGCCCTTCCCTCGCTGGATACATGGGAACACATTCACACAGGGATTTAAAACAATTCTCTTTACCTTTAAGAGAGTCCTGGAGAGCTTTACTATCCCAGAGAAAACTGGTATTCTTTGTTTTCTCCCTGTTCCTTTTACAGAGACCGCTGTCTAGCTTTTGCCTGTAAGGTTTACTCGGCAGTGCTTCTTCAATATCAGCAGAGTCCAGAGATTTGTACCTTCCTCTCACCAAAGCTTCTGGGCACTCCCAAACTGACTTTCTGCGTGGCTTTTCTCTCCAGTTACCTTCAACACAAGGCTGTAACTGAGAGTAGCTTTCCTGTAGTCTTTGGGTTTGAGTTCTCTGTACCTTTTCAGCTGAAGCTTTCCCTGGCCGGTTCTCAGGGCTGCTTAAATCACTCTCGGTCTCTCTGCTATCAGTCCTTCTAACTGCTCTCCTTGTTCCTCTGTCTGTTCCAAAGTTTGTTCCCGTTCTAGCTCTGCTGCTGGAGCTCACAGCTGCTCCACCAGAACTCCTCTCAGATCCAAATCCAGATCCAGTTCTCCTTCCAGATCCAGTTCTCCTTCCAGAACTCGTCCTCCTTCCAGAGCTCGTCCTCCTTCCAGAGCTCGTTCTCCTTCCAGAACTCTCACTGCTTTCTAATGAGTGTTTTTTATCTTCCTTAGGGCTTAGCTTCGTTCCTCCCCCACCCAGGTGATTCCTATTACACTCAGGGCACAGGGATTGTTTGCAACTTGGGCGGGGCTGCTGCACTCATGGCTGGGTTTGTTTATATCTCCCCTGGCAACCTGCAGCCATGTGCTTTGCTTGGCTGTCAGAATCTGACGTACTTTCCTCAGTTTCCTCTGACTGCATAGCAAGGGACAGATCTTCCCCATTACAGTCCCTGCCTATAGGCAGCCACCTGGGCACGGGGCGCAACAGTACCTAGCAGTTTCCCCAAAAGACACAGGTTCCACAATGCTTGTACTGGGTCAAGCATTGATATCCTGGGTCCCTTCTTAATAACGGTTTATGGACCTTTCCTCCAGGAACTTGTCCAAACCTTTTTTAAAACCAGCTACACTAACAGCCTTTACTACATTCTCCGGTAACAAATTCCAGAGTTTGATTACACGTTGAGTGAAAAAATAATTTTCTTTTATTAGTCTTAGTTTACCCTGTAGCTTCATTGCATGTCCCCTAGTCTTTGTATATTCTGATAACGTAAACAATTGATCTACGTTTACCCATTCCATTTCGTTCATTAATTTATAGACTTCTATCATATCTCCCCTCAGCCGTCTCTTTTCCAGGTTAAAGAGCCCTAACCTTTTTATGAAATTTAAACTGCAAGCTCTCTGCTGGGTTCTAAATTTAACCAGAAAGCTCTCTTCTGTGTTTTAAATTTAAACTAAAAGGACTTTGCTGATGCTAGGCCCTGAGTGACTATTAAATTTAAACTACAAGCTCTCTGCTGGGTATGAAATGTAACCAGCAAGTTCTCTTCTGTGTTTTAAATTTAAACTTAAACTGCTGCTACTAGGCCCTGACTGATTTAACAAAAAATAGTGGGTTCACAGATTAATTAGCTTTAACAGAAAGAATTCCTTTCAGAAAATTTCCATAAGTATATACTCACAATTGCGGATCTCTCTCCAGAAGTAACAGTCCCCTTTTCTAGTCCTTCAAGACTGAGGATCACAGAGCTCTGGTTGAGCTATTTATGCCTGTGCTGCTGAGGTAAGCTGTAACCAATTTCCTGGGTGATTAACAGTCCTTGCTTGGATAGGAGTCTTTCAAAATGGCCTTTTGACCTGCCACCTGGTGTTAACACCTATCGAAAAGGTTTCACAGGTCTCTTGCCCCCTAGGTAGAAGGCCTCTTTGTAAAGGTCTCTAGAAGACTTTATTTGTTGCTCAAAGAGTACTGACCCTGTTTTGCCTTTTGTGCTAAGCTATATTCTGATTTGATTTAAATTATAGCTCTTTGCTGCTGCTGCTAGGCTCTAACTTATTATGAAATTTAAACTACAAGCTCTCTGCTGGGTTCCAAATTTAACCAGAAAGCTCTCTTCTGGGTTTTAAATTTAAACTAAAAGTACTTTGCTGATACTAGGCCCTGAGTGACTATTAAATTTAAACTACAAGCTCTCTGCTGGGTATGAAATGTAACCAGAAAGTTCTCTTCTGTGTTTTAAATTTAAACTTAAACTGCTGCTACTAGGCCCTGACTGATTTAACAAAAAATAGTGGGTTCACAGATTAATTAGCTTTAATAGAATTCCTTTCCGAAAATTCCCAGAAGTATATACTCACAATTGCAGATCTCTCTCCAGAAGTAACAGTCCCCTTTTCTAGTCCTTCAAAGGTAGAAAAGGTGATGGAGAAAGCCAGAACAATACTTGGGTACATAGGGAGAGGAATGATCAGCAGAAAAAAAGGAGGTGATAATGCTTCTGTAAAAATCTTTGGCAAGACCTCATTTGGAGTATCATGTGCAATTCTGGAGACCACACCTTCAAAAGGATATAAACAGGATGGATTTGGTGCAGAGGGTAGTTACCAAAATGGTCCGTAGTCTTCATTATAAACCATGAGGGGATAGACTTAAAGATCTGAATATGTAGCAGAAAGGCGGGAAAGAGAGGATATGAAAGAGACATTTAAATATCTCCATGTCATAAATGCAAATAAGGAGAGTCTCTTTCAACTGAAAGGCCTGCAACGAGATCCCCAATCATGTCTTATTATCTAATTTTCCAATAATCTAAACAGTTGTCACAACTAACAAAGCCATTGTCAAAAACATCCAGCAACCCTATGCTCACTGAATTTTGTGTTTTAACCACGATCACTTCATGTATGTTACCCAATACTTGGAAGCCCAGTTTTGTGCAATAAAGGGTTTATATTTGTAATCATAGTCTCCAAAGAAATCAGTGAGGCAACTATCATATCGTAAATGAGACAGTGGGATAACCGAAGTGTGGGCACATGTTCTTAACTTTGTTAGCTTATACTGACATCAAGGCTAGTGTATGCCTAGGGCACTTCCTTGATTCAACTGCAGATGCTGACATCAGGAGCGTTAATACATTTCCAATAGGAAACAAAGCTCATGCATACTGTAATGAAGTTAAAGTACCACATGTTTCAGAGCAGTGGCCAAATTAGAAACCTACACAGAGAAGATTTATTTGCTTTTCTCAAGAAACATAAGGCTGAACTACATTTCTGAACATATGTTTGAATGCTTTTATTTGTTGAAGTCCACTAATATCTTTTGAGTGGGAATTTTTTTCTAAGTTCAATGTTTAGGTGAAAGAAGTTCAGAATGTGATTATATATACTGCCATACTGAATAATAGTGCCTTCTGTTTTTTATGACAAGAATTGAAAAAGAATTCCTTCTAAATGTAAATGAAGAAAAAGCACCTTATTGTTTCAAGTGTTTTCCATCAGTAATGTATTAATGCTTTTCTATAGCAGACTCCCTTTTTAGGAAGATAATTAAAACCTGCTTTAGTTTATTAGCTGTAGAAATGGACAACAATTTTGGACTACAGTTCAAAACCTATTTTCCAAATGACAAGATTGGCTTGATGAAGAGTAGCAAATCACCAGGATCAAAGGGTGTTGAAAGAACTGAAATAAGAGACTGCAGACCTACTAATACTAATATGTGAACTATCATTAAAATCATCAGTAATACCTGAAGATTGGAGGATGGCCAATGTAACGCCAATTTTTTAAAAGGGGTTCCAGGGGTGATCCGGGAAACTACAGACTGGTGTGCCTGACATCAGTACGGTGAAAAATGGTAGAAACCATTATTAAGAACAAAATTTCTGAACATGTAGTCATGGTTGGGAGACAGCCAACATGGATTTAGCCAGGGAAGGTCTTATCTTACTAATCAGTTATATTTTTTTGAAGGTGTAAATAAACAGGTAGACAGAGCTAGGTCGGCCGATGTAGTGTATCTGGATTTTCAGAAAGCCTTTGACAAGGTCCCTCATGACAGACTATTGGCGAAATTAAAAAGTCCTGGAATAGGAGGCAGTGTACTATTGTGGATCAGGAACTGGTTAAAAGATAGAAAGCAGAGGGTAGGGCTAAATGGCCTATTTTCTCAATGGAGAAAGGTGAATAGTGGATTACCCCAGGGATCTGTGTTGGGTCCGCTGTTTTTAACATATTCGTAAATGACCAATAATGAGTGAGGTAATCAAATTTGCAGCTGACACAAAATTATTCAAAGTTGTTAAAACCCAAGAGGATTGTGAAAAATTGCAAGAGGTCCTTAATAAATTGGAAGGCTGGACGTTCAAATGGCAGACTTTAATGTAGACAAGTGCAAAGTTATGCAACTAGGAAAGAACAACCCAAACTATGGCTACACGATGCAAGGTTCCACATTAGGAACCACCATCCAGGAAAAAGAATTAGGAGTCATCGTGGATAACACATTGAAACCCTCTGCCCAGTGTGCAGTGGCGGCCAAGGAAACAAATAGAATTGCTAGGAATCATGTGGGACCAACACAGAGGATCTTTAAAGGAAAAAAGGGGACTGTTGTAGTAGTTGATATGGAAGGACAGACCAGATAGGCCATGTGGTCTTTTTCTGTTGTCATGTGTCTAGGAAAGGAATAGAGAATAAAACAAAGGATATTAGAATGCCTCTGTATCGTTTCATGGTAACATAGTATATGATGGCAGATAAAGACCAGTATGGTCCATCTAGTCTGCGCAGCAAGGCGGCAAGAGTAGGTGCACCCACTGCTCTGTGCAGGTCACCCCTCCCCATGCCTTTGTTTAGGTGTGTACCCACCACTCCGTGTAGGTCACCCCTACTTGCTGAGATATAAGAGACAGTTATGTTTATTTTGATGTTATCCTGTTGCTATAAAGGGATCCACTGTGTCTGTCCCATGCTATTTTGAATTCTATCACTGTATTTGCCCCCACCACTTACATCGGGAGGGCATTCCAAGCATCTAACACCCTTTCAGTGAAAAAGTATTTCCTGACATTGCATTTCAGCTTACCCCCTTGCAGCTTCATGTTATGCCTTCTAGTTGTACAGTTTCCCCATCTTTGGAAGAGGTTTGTTTGTTCATTAATATTCTAAGTATTTAAAGGTCTGAATCATAGCTCCCCTGTCCCTCCTCTCCTCTTCTCATAAGTCTTCTGATGCAGGCTCCAAATCATTTTGGTTGCCTTCCTCTGAACCATTTCCAGTCTTTTTATATCTGTTGTGAGATATGGTCTCCAAAACTGAACACAATATTCCAAAGTGAGGCCTCACCAGCGACTTGTACAGTGGCATTAGTACCTCTTCCTATCTGCTGGTAATTCCTCTCTGTATGCAACCCAGCATCCTTCTGGCTTTTGCCACTGCCTTGTCACACTCTTTCGCCACTTTGAGACCATCAGAAGAAATCACTCTGAGGTCCTTCTCCTGGTCCGTGCACACCAACCTCTCGCCCCCTATTGTAAACAATTTCCTTGGATTTCTGCTTCCCAAGTGCATGACATTGAACTTCTTCACATTAAATCTTAAACTGCCAAGCATTAGACCATTCTTCCAGCTTCTGTAGATCCTTCCTCAAGTTAACTACTTCCTAAGGGGAGTCCACTCTGTTGCAAATTTTCATGTCATCTGCAAAAAGACAGACATTTCTATTCAGTCCTTCAGCAATATCACTCATAAATACATTGAACAGTACCGGTCCCATTACCGAACCCTGAGGCACACCGCTAATCACCTTCCTTTCATCTGAGTGAGGTCCGTTTACCATCACCTTCTGTCTGTCCGTCAACCAATTTCTGATCCAGATCACCACCTTGGGACCCATGCCCAAGCTGTTGACTTTTTTGATAAGCTTCCTATGAGGAACAATATCAAAAGATTTGCTGAAATCTAGATAGATCACATCCATCGCATGCCCTTGATCTAGTTCTCTGTTCACTCAGTCAATGAACTCAGATTTGTTTGTCAAAATCATCCTTTGATAAAACCATGTTGCCTCGGATCATGCAACCTGTTGGTTTCGAGAAAGTCCACTATTTGCTCTTTCAGGAGCACTTCCATTACTTTCCCCGCCACCAAGGTAAGACTTACTGGCCTGTAGTTTGTCACTTCTTCTCTATTACCACTTTTGTTTAGAGATACCACATCAGCTCTTCTCCAGTCCACTGAAATTTCCCTGTCTCCAAGGATCTATTAAAAAATTCCTTTAATGGCCCTGCTAGAACCTCTCTGAGCTCTTTCAATATCCTGGGATTTATCCCATCCAGTCCCATGGCCTTGTCCACTTTCAGTTTTTCAAGCTGTTCTAACACACCATCTTCTGTGCATCTATTCCATTTCCATTTGCACTTCGAATAGCGTGCGCATTTCTGGTCACTGTATCTTAAAAAGGATATAACAGAATTAGAAAAAGTACAGAGAAGAGCCAACAAAATGGTAAAGGGGATGGAAGGATACCCCTATGAGGAGAGGCTAAAAAGGTTAGGGCTCTTCAACATGGAAAAGAGACAGCCGAGGGGAGATATGATAGAGGTCTATAAATGAATGAATGGAGTGGAATGGGTAAACGAAGATGGATTGTTTATGCCATCAAAATGTAGAAAGACTAGGGGACATACAATGAAGCTATAGTGAAAACCTTATAAGACTAATAAGAGAAAATATTTTTTCACTCAACATGTAATCAGACTCTAGAATTCGTTACCGGAGGATGTTATGTAGCTGGGTTTAAAAAAGGGTTGGACAAGTTCCTGGAGGAAAGGCCCATAAAGCATTATTAAAGGGGACCTGGGAAATCCACTGCTTGTCCCAATACAAGCACTGTGGAACCTGTCTCTTCTGGAGAAACTGCTTGGTACTTGTGACTTAGATTGGCCACTGTTGGAAACAGGATACTGCATTTGATGGACCTTGGTCTGACCTAGTATGGCATATCTTATGTGCTTAAAGAGAGAATCAGCTAAATGTGTGCATAATGAAGTCCCTGATAGAATGGAGGATCTCCTTAATACTCACAATTTTAGCAGATCACCTCTATCAGATCTGATAGAAAGGCTCAGATTATAGTCAAATATTTCTATTTTCTGAACCTTCCTTAGTTTCATTATTTGTATTTATGAGAAAACATTGGACAAATTGTTTGCTCTTTTTATTATTGTAAAGGCAGAAACACTGCATTCTGGGTTTAAGAAGAGTCAAGAAAACATAACAGAATTTATGCTATAAACACAATTATTGATACTATTTATGCTGATTTGATCAGTAGTTTAGATAACTCTGACAATGAGTGATGTAATTACGTAAGTCTGTACGTCAGGCACCTTTTCTGGCCCTTTTCAAATCCAGGCTGAAAACTCACCTCTTCGCTTCCACTTTCGGATCTTAATTCACCTGATCTCCTGTGTATCTTTACCATTCCCCCTAGATGAATCCGTCTACACCTACTGTGCTGTCTTGTCTTGACTAGATTGTAAGCTCTGATGAGCAGGGACTGTCTCTTACATGTCTGTGCAGCGCTGTGTAGCACTATACAAATTCTCTGTAGTAACAGTAGCAAGGTTTGCACTGAAAAAGCAAAGTGTAGACATTCTGTGTTACAGGTATTGCAAGTAATAGTCCTGGGGAGAATTCTGCAAAACCTCTTATAACAGAATTTGGAGTACAGACCAGGAGGTGATTACAGTGGTGTCAGCTGACATGGGCTGAAAGAGGAAGGCAGCACCAGCAGCATCAGTCCCTTAAAGGCTGGAAAGAGATGGCCTCAGCTCACACAGCCTATAATACAGCAATGGCTGTCTTGGCCTGTGAAGGTTGGAATGGAGGAAAAAGTGCTGGGGGGGGTGGAGTGATAGATTTTAATTAATTTCTACAACAAAGTACGAAGGAGCTCTTTTGCTAAATCTCGTCAAAAGATGTGCACGTATCATGTGTTTTTAAGGTGAAATTAGGCTTTACCTGCTAATTGGCATACCTTGAGCAACTCCAGTCCAGTCCTGCACCTCTGGGTAGTCAACCTCCTCCAGCAGCTTGGAGACTGAGCATGTCATCTTTTTGATGACATCAGCCTACTTAGGCAACTGGCATCACCTACCAGCCCCCAGTAACCTATTGACAAAGCAGACTCACAGGAGCAACAAAATAAGTAGCCGAACGTTTTAACAAACTCTATCTAACCATAGCTCCCCCCTATCCTTGTAGGGGCCCTCCTTCCCCCCAGAACGAGAAGGCTTACCTGTGAACTGCATAGATGAAAAGACCCAAAGGTCCTATAGAGGAGCCTGCAATTAAACAGGCCAATGAAAGCAAAAAAAAAAGAAACTGAGCGCAAGGCCCAATGAAATTCTTAGAGTGTCAGGCAAAAATGACAGACAACATTTCAAACAGGACTTGCCCTTCGCCAACGACTGCACTGTATCAATATAAGGCCCCAGAGCTCCCCCAAAGCAATGGTCACATTCTTCAGGCCCAGGGTCGCAATACTGTATGGGAGGGTTCTGGGACTGGACTGGAGGAACACCAATTAAGAGGTAAGGCCTAATTTGACTTAAATTGACCTAAATTGACTTAAGAGTCAAATCTTTCAACAAGGCGCCACTCAATGGCTCAAAAGACTCTCTCGACAAGGCTGCCAACACCAAATTGATATTCCAAGGAGGCACAATGGAACCTTAACAGTGGACAGAGCTGCTTCACTGCCTTTAGGAACCGTACTACATCTGGATGCGTTCCTAATGACACTCCTTAGATTCTGCCCCGATAACTAAAAAGTCTGCCACTTGCACCCACAAGGAACTAGGGGCCAAGTCCTTCTCGAAGTCTGCTTGCAGGAAAGCCAAGACCTCTGAGACAGTAGCTGAGAATGGCCTACACTGCCTTCCTTCCTTTCTTCACACCACGCCTCAAAGATGTGCCAGACCCAGATATAAGAAGGCAAAGTGGATCTTTTCAGAGCCTTCAGCATCATCAAGATGACTGATCCAGAGTAACCGCATTTCCTCGACTGAGCCCTTTCAAGATCATGCCAGAAGCGATCCACCTGTGGCATTTGAACTGGCCCCTGGGCTAAGAGGTCCACTTGGGCTGGAAGCCTCCAAGGACAATCTGCCTGTAGCCGTACCAGGTCTGCATACATGGGTGCCTTGACCAATCTGGGGCAATGAGAATGCCCCTTCCCCAGTGAGCCTCAATGCATTGCACAACGTGGCTTATGAGAGCCCATGGGGGAACACATACAGGATGCCTTCTGTGGGCCACATCTGCAGCAGGGCATCTAGGCTCTCAGACATCCTTTTCCATCTCCTGCTAAAAAACCAGCTTCCCTTGGCCATTGTGAACGTCATCATCAGATCCATGATTGGTGTGTCCCATTTTTTCACCACTTGTTGAAAAACCTCCTGGCAGAGATTCCATTTTCTGGGGTCCACTTGCACTTGGCTGAGGTAGTCCCCCATCACATTTGTCTGTTCCTGTGATGTGTGCTGCTAACAGTGCCTGAAGACAATTCTCCGCCCCCGTTAGGAGTTCCTTTGCTTCCGCTTCCAGACCCACGCTGCCTGTGCTGCCTTGCTGATTGATGTAGGCCACCATGGTAGTGTTGTCCAAGAAAACCCGAAAGGCCTTCCCCTTTAGCCAAGGCTGAAACCTCTGTAGTGCTAGGAGGACTGCTCTCATTTCCAGCCTGTTTATGGACTACTTTGCTTCCTGTGGGTTCTACTGACCCTGAGCCATTTGTCCTTTGCAGTGGGCACCCCAGCCCAAGAGACTGGTGTTAGTCGTCAGTGGGATCCAGTGTGGTGCTTCGAGCAGCATCTCCGCCACCAATTTTTCTGGATGCAGCTACCACCTGAGTGCCCTCCTTGTCTCCGTTGGGCAGGGCAACTGTTGTGACAAGGGATGCCTCTGATGAGACCACCTGTGTAGCAGCACCCTCTGCAAAGGCCACATATGCGCTCTTGCCCACGGCACGAGTGATGCTGCCATGGTGCCTAGCAGCTGCAGGTAATGCCACGCTGTTGGCTCAGATATCTGCAGGAAGTGACAGATCAGTTGCCGAAGCCCACGCACCCGCTGTGCTGGCAGAAACACTTTTCCACAATGGGGGTCAAAATGAGCTCCCATGTATTTGAGCTCCTGTGATGGCACCAAGCGACTCTTGGGCTCATTGATCACCCTTCTGAGACTCTATAGGGATGCCACCATTCTTGCTGTTGCCTGCTCGCTTTCCTTCCTTGATTTTGCCCGAATGAGCAAGTCGTCCAGGTAAGGGTGTACGAGAATCCCTTCTTGATGAAGTGCCGCAACCATCATCACCACAATGGTGAAGTTAGAGGGTGCCGTTGCCAGTCCAAAGGGCATTGCCCAAAACTCAAAATGCCCCATAGGCACACGAAGCAGAAATTGCTGATGTTCTGGCCGAATAGGGATGTGCAAATACGCCTCCGTGAGATCGAGGGGATGTCAAAAACTCACCAGCACTCACCGCCACTTATGATGGACCACAATGTCTCCATGTGGAAACGGGGCACCCTCAGACACTGGTTTACTCTCTTGAGTTTGAGAACAGGCTGAAAAGAGTATTCCTTTTTTGCTACCACAAAGTAAATCAAGTATCGACCTAATCAGGGCTAGAGCTCAAGAACACGCACTAAGGCCCTTAACAGTAGAAGCCATCCCAAGGTGTCTCTCACTGCCTCTGACTTTGTGCGGGCCTTGCAGGGTGACTGAATAAAGAAGGGGCCGAGTGGTCTGGTAAATTCCAATGTGCAGCCCTCTCCGATGACTTTGAGGACCCAGTGATCAGATATGATCTGGGCCCAAGCGGGGTAAAACTCCCGTAGCCGACCTCCTATGGGCTGTACCACCACCTGAGCCCCCCTCGCTTCATTGTGTCTTCTTAGGTCCCAAAGATGCGGAGGAGCCAAAATAGCCACACCCTGCACTCCACCCCCTGAAACCCTTGAAATCTCTGTCCCCAAGAAGCGAAGCACCCCCTCTGGTAGGGCATAAACCCTACCAAGCAGAATCTGCGGAGGGGGTGGGGGGGAGGAAGGGCCCCCTACTTGTTTTTCTCATTTTTAATTTTTTTTTTAAATGCTCACGGTCCTTTCCTGCTAATCTGAGGCACTACTACTTTTACTCCCCCCCCCCCCCCATTAAGCTTGAAAGCAAAAAACCTTACCACCAAAGAACCAACTAACTCTGCTAGACTTCTCAGTTGTCCCTTCAGTGAGTCCAGCCCCCTGGAACACTCCTCCAGCTGCTTGGAGACTGAGCTTACTGGGGGCTGGTAGGTGGTGCCAGCTGCCTAGGTAGGCTGTCGTCATCAAAAAGGACCATAATTAGATTTGTCATCAAAAAGATGATATGCTCAATCTCCAAGCTGCTGGAGGAGGTTGACTACCCAGAGGTGCTGAACTGTACTAGAGGGTCGATAAAGAATGCATGGTAAGTACACAGTCTCCAAGGTAACTGTCGGGGTGCAATGAACATGTTCTTGGCAGTTAATGAGCGAAAGCGTAAACTAATGTGGAACACAATTAATGTGGGTGCTCCTAACGATACCCACAGGTGCATCTAAGCTAATTGCCACATTGATGATGAGGGTTAGATAATGATGCCCACACTAATCACAATGCTCTCTCCAAGTCCACACGCCACCCCTATCTCTCCCACTCTCCGCAATAGTGCGTGATTGTCAGTTAACGAGTGTTTTAGCAGCCAGTAGTTGGCACGCCTGCACACATTAGCGTTCATCGTGGACAGTTACCATATGCTAAAATACACGTTAACCAGTTAGCAGAATTTAGTAAAAGGCCACTATGTAATTCTCAAAGTAAAGAAATTATTATAGATATCAAAGCACAATAATTAATCTATAATACAGCAGCAGCAGTAATTTGTACAATTCTGAATTGTGGGGAAGTTCTTCCTAAGCATGAGTGTATATCATATTTCAGAATAAAACAAAGCAAGTCAAACTTGAAAACTTCTTAAAACTGCTTACTGAACGACAAATGCAATACAACCTCAAGCAGCCTTGGATTTGACATGAGATTATTCATAGCCTTGCAAACAGGTAGCTTTGATTATCCTGATGCTAAAAGCCAAATTTGTTGCATGCATGCAGCTGCATGTTCAGCTGTGAAAATTAGCTATATCTGTGACTTCCCATTAGTCAAATACTCACTGGGATATGTTCTGCTTGGTGTGAAGATAGGGATGGTAGTAGTCTGATCCAGCATACCATTTAGAAGGATAAATACATGAACTATTTTCTAAAGACACTCTGGGGCCCATCTACAGTCCTCTTTCAAAAGAAAAAAAACACCCAATAAGAGTACCTTTTTCAACTCGTATACATAAACAAAAAACAAATCCTGCACTCTTTTCATGGAATCCTCATTCTCAAACCTGTTCTTGGGGAGCCACAGCCAGTTGGGCTTTCAGCATATCTACAATAAATATGCACAATCTAAATGTGCATGCAATGGAGGCAGTGCATACAAACCTCTCTCATGAATATATATATTGTGGATAGCTTGAAAACAATTGACTGGGGATCCTCCAGGACAGATTTGGAAACCACTGGCTCAAGCAACAAACAAGAAAGCTTTAAAAAAACCTTAATACACATAAAAATAAAGCAAAGAAACCACACAAAGTACTGCTCCTTATGACAGAACATTTTACATAAAACTTAAACTACTACTATATCTTAAAATACTAAACCCTATATTTCAAGAGTTCTGAAAAATCTACAAAAAAACCATACAGATCCAAAACCAATAATCTTTTAAAAGGCGATACTATATACCCCACTGAAAGTATCATTTTATAGTTCACTGGTTCCAAATCTTTTCCTTTGGAACTCACTTCTGAACTGTAAAAAAAAAAAAAAAAATATATATATATATATATATAGGACCAAATACAAGGAAAATTTGTTTGAAATCCAATCAATAATTTGGTGCTGTAAACATAATTCTGTAAGTTAAAATACATTAAAACCTTTTTGTTGCTCTGTTCATTTTGTATTTTCCTGGTCGGGCAACGAAATGTTGAGTTATGTTGTGATCCATCAGCAAGCTGTTCAGAACTCACCTGTAGGTCCATACACCACCATGAGACAAACTACTGTCATAGATATACTTAAGAAATATATTTTGAGTTATCACAACGTATTTCTTTTTGGATGTGTTCCTTCGTATCTCAAAGGTATTTTGAGAACAATTTGTAAGTATTTTCATGGTACATATTAAATTGTCATTTTTATTTAATCAAACATATTGTCTGATACTGCTGTTCTATAATGATGCATATGGCAGAAACCATATTCCATTTCTGTGGGTTTTTTGATCATAGATGTCAGTGCACTGAAGGCTATAGGACATAGTTATGTTGGTTCTTAAACTACAACTCACAGTAATTCTATCAGTACAGCGATTTCTCCTCCCTTACTGGCCTTGTATACTTATCTATTTAAAAAAAAGTGCTTAAGGGGCTAGGAAAATACCCCGAAGACTTTTTTCTCCATTATACTTATGAAACATATATGCCCAATTAAATGTTTTATTCAACTGTCAAGAGCTGGGTTGAACGAAAAATGTTGATTTTCAGTTTAACAGTCCCATCTACATACTGATGTATCCTCCTAATATCTTGATCAAAACCAGCCTCATTTCAAATTCTGGGTTCAGTGGTGAAAAATGAGTGTTAGCGGCTTTCTTTGGATGAAGAAGCATGACCTTTAACCTTGGGACCATCATCTTCAGTCCATGGTAGTGAATGATTACCTGATCAAAAAAGAAAACATATAAGTAGCTAGGACAAAGATAGAAGCCTACCTAAACTGCAATATCACAACGTTCTTAGATTTTATTCTTACTTTCAAATCACAATCCTCTCATTGTCCCATACTTTCTTAGATTCAGATGCTATTTTTGCTACCACTACCTTTTTTAAGGTGCCTGAATTTTCTCTCATACTCTGATATTCTTATCCTCTTCTACTTTTATTGTCTTCTCCTGATTCCTTTTCATTTTATCGTCCTTGTATGTCTCCTGCTTCCTCCAATCTCTTCTTCCCTTTTCATCTATTTTTCAAAGTTCAACTTAACTTTTTCCACTCCTGTCCTTTCTGTGATGAAGAGCACGTAGTCTTCAAAAGCTAGTTATGTATGTATTAAGTTACTTTGGCAAAAAGATATCACCTACAACTCGTTTGATGACCATTATTCCCTTGGAAGAGGATTGGAACCATCCTTCTCCACTTCTTAAGGCATATCTCTTTACCGAAGCATTTGACATCAATCTGTCTAGCCGAGTTGTAGTCCCAAAGAGATACATGTCTGTAATTTTCTTTCTGCTCTACCTGTTTTCTTTGCTTTCCTATCATCTTGATGGATTTCTTTTTCTCTTTTATTTTGTAAATTGTATATTTATTGTAAGCCACTTTGTCTGTATGGCAAAGGGTGGTATATTAAAAACCGAATAAACCATAAACCACTGCTTACTTAGAAAGTCATGGTAAAAGTAGAACTTTATGTTATCTTGATAGAGTGATAAAAAATGGCAGTATATCTGATTACTGGCAACCACCAGAAAAAGTATATTTGAGAAAATTACTTAGTCTGCCTTTTCCTATAAGAATCACAAAGATCGCAACTAAAACAGCAACACAAAATATTTTAACTATCCAAGACATTCTAGGGAGTTTGAAAATTATCCCTCACAGAAACCTATGATGTTTTACAACATTTTAGAAAGTATTCTTGGGGAACCCCCCCTCAAAAAAAATCTAGCTGTTATGACCAACATCAAACCAGTTACCATAAATCAATACTATTTTATAGTCTTTTCAACTATGAAAAAATTCATATTATAATTACAAGATTATAGCATAAAAATTATTGCCTTTTTAGTTATGATTTCATCATTATGAAAAATATATAGATTAGGCAAATTATAAAATTAAGAGACAACTGGTTTTAAAAATTGTGATGCTAACTGACATAGGTATCATTTGTGAAATTTAAAAATATTACAGAGTTCAAACCAGTCTACATCAATCATTTTGGCAATTACAGGGCTATAGCCACAGGTATTGGAATTAGAAGGGGGCCTGCAGTGGTCCTGGCTCCACCAAAATTTCCCTGCCAGCTGTCCCTAATGTTCGACCCCTTCTTTCACCTGCCCGGCACTATGATCGTTTGCACAGCGATGAGAAGGTCTTTCATTCCCGCCACTGTCAGTCCTCTGTAGGCTCTGGCCGCTGGCACCAGCACTGCATGGGAGTAAAAATTGGAGAGCTTAGTCAATCTGATTTCAACTCCCATGCTGTGCCAGTGCCAGTGCCAGAGCCAACAGAGTGGCAGGAGTGAAAGAACAAGCTCCCACTGTTCTAGAGAATGGGCTGATGTTAAGGAATAAGATTGTAAGATAGGTCAGATGCTGGAGCTGGGGGCTGACACAGGACAGGGAATGGGAGCTGGGACAGGGAATGGGAGCTGGGACAGGGAATGGGAGCTGGGTCAGATTCTTAGGTGATAGGGGTGGGAGAAGGTGACGGGGAGAAATGCTGGCAGATATGGGGGTGGGAAATGAGGGCTGATGCTGTAGGCAGGTGGGAAAAGGTGACCACAGCTGGGAGAAGAGGGCTTGGAGCTAATATGGGAGCTGGGGGTGGCAGAAAGGGCAGATGCTAAGGAATGGGGATGAAAGAAGGGAACTGAGGGTAAGAGCTCATGCAGAGGCTTGAAGCTGACATGGATCACGTGGGAGAAGGGGACAAGGACTTGGAAATGGATCTGATGACGGGCTGAGGGATGATGCAGGGGGTAGGAGTGGGAGAAGGGGGCTGCTGCTGGGGGAGTGAGAAAGAAAAGAACAGATAGATATGCTGTAGAGGGAGGAGAGCAAAAGGCATATGAAGGGGAAGGGGAAGATGGAGGAACAAAGGAATGGATGTTGGGATTAAAGGTGGAGAAAATGCAGGGAAACTGAATACTGGAAGAGGTGGTAGGTGGATAGATGTGGGGAAGGGGAGAAAGATGACAAATGGATGCTAGTGAAAAGGGAACAAGGCAAAGGGCTATGAAGAGGGTGAGAGACAAAGGAAGGGAACATGTCTTTGTAGGAGATGAGAGAAAGTGAGAACAGGGGAAGTAAAAGGGGTAATGGGAACCTGGAAAAGAGGGTAAGACATAAGAATGGGATTTGAGGTGGAGAAGGGATGCTTGCATGGAAAAAGCTGGGGTTGGTGAGGGGAAGAGAGGCAAAGATGAGGCGATGAGTACAGAGGGTGGAAATGGGAGACTTAAAAACGGGTGTAAGTCAGAGAATAGGAATAAGACACAGATGGGTATGAGGGAACTAGATAGGTAAGTGTAGGAGTAGAAAGCTGGTAAGTAGGTGAAAGGTGGAAAAAGGAAGACTAACTATGGGGAGAGGATAGGATGAATGATAAAAAGACAGTTAAGAAAAATGAAGAAAAGGAAAAAACAGGTAATACTATGTGGCTTTTAACTACAATCTCTCTGCCTGAAAGCTCTTGAAGGGGTTTTGGTTTTCATTTGTAAAAGCTAATTCCTTTTTTCTATACTGCAAAGGGGGAGGTTTTGTGGTATTTGGCAAAGATACCCATTCACTGCTAGCTCTTTGAAGCCACTGACCTCATCAGGTGTTAGTGGTCCTTAATTAGCATGCAAAGGAGCTGGGCAGCTGAGTGCTATATAAAGGTATACAGGGACTTGCAAGCACTGACATTCGCTAACAGGGGACTCAGCTGCAAAAACCCCCCAAAAAAACAAAACTGTGTGGCTTGGTGGCTTGGCTATCCACCGGGTGGTGGTGCGTCGCTAGGGCACTAAGGTGCACCCGGACGAAGTTAGACTTGAGCCTGGATTGCAAGAGGCGGAGAAGGTATTGTAACACCAAACCCACTGGGCAGGAGAATGGGTCAGCCCTGTGCTCAGCACACCAGGCTGAAAAACTGCACAATTTGAGAGCATAAGCTCTTCTAGTAGAGGCCTTGATAGAGGCCAGCAGGATCTCCTCTATCTCACCCGAGAGACTGAAAGGGGCTAGGGTCACCCTTTCAGCAGCCATGCTGTCAGCGACAGGGACCCCAGGTGAGGGTGCAGAAGAGAGCCCCCTTCCTGAGACAGGAGTCCCGGAGAGGTCCCCAACGGGATGATGGTCTCCACTGTTAATCGGAGGAGCAGCAGGAACTACGGTTACCTGGGCCACCAAGAGGCCATCATGATGAGTGAGGCCCTGTCACGGAGGGTCCTGAACAAGGTTTTGGCAATCAGCGGCATGGGAGGGAAGGCATACATGAGGCCCTCTGACCCTGAGACAAGGAACGTGTCCACTGCCACCCTGGAGGGGTGGGCCTGCCAGGAACAGATGTGGGGCAACTGGAAGTTGTCTGGGCTGGCAAACAGGTCCATCACGGGTTTCCCCCAGATCTGGAAGAGCCAGTCGGCCACCCTGGGGTCCAGCTGCCACTTATGCAGCTGGAAGACTCTGCTCAGCCTGTTGGCCAGCAGGTTGTTCTGGCCTGGTAGGTATACTGCCCGCAGGAGAATACCCTGTTGGATTGTGTATGAGCAGAGGAGCACTGCCTACCGACAGAGGGCACGAGACCCCCATGCCCCCTGTTTGTTCACATAGAACATCGCCACCTAGTTGTCCGTCTGGACCAGCACCGGCTGATGATGCAGGTGGTGGCAGAACGCTTGCAGGGCTAAATATATCGCCCGCAACTCCATGAGGTTGATTTGCTGGGTGCTCTCGCTTGGTGACTAGCTGCCCTGGGTGCGGAGCTCATTACAGTGGGATCCCCAGCCAAGCAGGAAGGCATCCGTGGTGAGGACTCTTGAGGAGCTCAGGGCCTGAAAAGGCATGCCCGCCTCGAGATACTGGAGAGACTGCCACCAGACCAGAATCCGCCAGTTGGCGGGTTACAGAGACTCTGTCTTGGCGGCGCCGCTTGGCTTAAGTCCACTGGTCATGGAGACACCACTGAGCTGCCCTCATGTGGAGGCAAGCATCTGGGGTCATATGGACTGTGGAGGCCATGTGCCTGAGAAGGCGCAGAAGAAGCTGACTGGGCACAGAGGGACGGTACTGAATGTCCCGTGCCAGAGTGCTAAGAAGGTTGGATCAGTCCCTGGGCAAGAAGACCTTTGACTGGAGAGTGTCCAGCTTTTCCCTGATGAACTCCAGACATTGCGTCGGGAGGAGGTGAGACGGGGTAGTTTATGACAAAGCCCAAGTGCTGCAGAACCGGGATGGTGTATGTGGTGGCCTGCTGCACCTCTGAGGCCGTGCCTCCCTTTATGAGCCAGTTGTCCAGGTAAGGGAAGACAAAGACCCCCTGGAGGCAGAGGAAGGCGGCCACAACTGCCAGGCTTTTGTGAAGACCCTTGGGGCAGAAGCCAAGTCAAAAGGGAGCACCCTGTACTGATAGTGCCAGCCCTCCACTATGAACTGCAGGTACTGCCTGTGGTTGGGGTGAATGAGGATGTGGCTATAGGCATCCCTGAGGTCTAAGAAGCATACCCAATCTCCCTGCTAGAGGTAGGGCAGCAACGTTCCAAGGGAGAGCAACTTGAACTTCTCCCTCACCAGGAAATTGTTGAGGTTGCACAGGTCGAGGATGGGCCTTAGGCCCCCTGTTCTTTTTAGCACAAGGAAGTACCTGGAGTAGAACCCCTTGCCCTTGAGATGGTGGGGCACCAGGTCCATCGCTTTGTCCTCGAGAAGACCTACTAATTCACCTCAACGTAGCATTGAACTCTCAGCAAAAGTGAAAATGGAGAAAGCAAACCTCAGAAACCCCCGGGAAAACCTTTCGCCATAATAGGCTTCAGGTGTTGTAACCAGGGCCAATTACATCAACGGTCTGCTGACATTTCCTCCATCCACCATAATTTTTTTTCAAAACCAGAAGCGAGACTTTTCTCAAAGAATATGCCTCTCAACAATCTATCAAATAAATAATATTCTAACAAATTATATTTTAAACATAACAGAAAAACCCCTTTGATGTAGACAAAGGAGAGTTTGCAGATTCCTTTCTTCTGTCAAGCTTCCAGATCAAAAATTCTGATGTCAACCCCGACGCCCACCTGGACGTCCCTTTAGCGT
This sequence comes from Ichthyophis bannanicus, assembly GCA_033557465.1. Taxonomy (NCBI): domain Eukaryota; kingdom Metazoa; phylum Chordata; class Amphibia; order Gymnophiona; family Ichthyophiidae; genus Ichthyophis; species Ichthyophis bannanicus. The sequence continues at coordinate 320,810,180 of CM066032.1, forward strand.
TTCGCATATGCTGCTTCAGGGGATAAAGCTAAAAATGATAAAAACAAATACAAACCATCGCTATACTATCATTTATCGCACTCAACTTTTTACAGTATAGAACTATATCATCTTACCAAACCAACGTTCTACGAGAACTTCCGTATACCATCAAAGTATGTAAACTTCCCTTCATTTATGTGACAACTTCATCTGTCGACTTCCATAACCAAAATACTGGCTGCTGCCATTAGTATTTAAAGGCATCATCGTATAACGTCACTATGCTTACGCAACCAAAACCTGTCACATAGGCACCTCCAATCGGTATGGGCAACTCATATCATATGCACACCTTCTATCATTGTCAGAAGGTGGCATCATATACAAGCTTTCCAATCCAAAGTAGAATTCAGTCCACCTGGAATGATTGTGCCAAGCATAAAAATCCAACGTTGCTCTCTATAGATTAAAAACTGCTCACATGTCATGCCTTTAGAACCTGAACCCACCCGTTCAATACCAAAACATCGCAAATCATCAAAATTGTGTCCGATCTGCAAGCAATGATCTACCAATGGAGCTTCCCGTCTTTTGCATCGCAGCCTACTTTTATGTTCTCCTATCTGAACCCGTAGGGGTCAAATTGTCTTCCCTACATATAACAATTGGCAGGGGCAAAAGATCCTGATAGAACGTTGCGGTAGCGACGGGTATCCCGGGACTCTTCTTCCTCCATCTCCCACTCGGAGTAGTCCATCGAGGACTCTTAGGAGGGCTGCTCTGGGGGCTTTGGGGCTCCCGATGCTCCATGGCTGGTGCCCGGCACACTTGCCGGGGATCACTGTGGTCCCGTCAAGCGGGAATCAGATTGAAACCTTGGCCGAAGATCTACTCGAGACCGAAGGATCTCGAGGATTGGCTCAGCCTCCGGGGATGTCTTCAACGTTGAGGGCCCGGTGGTCGGGGTGGATAAATCTGTTGTACTGGACAACAGCACCCGCTGCTGGTCCATGACAGCAGACAAACTGTGCTCCAGGACCGCCATTCTGGAGTCCAAGACCTAAGGCTCACTGAGGGACTCGTGCCCAGTGCCGGCTCCCCCAAAGGTGACTCCTCAACGAGGATGGTGTTTGGGGACAGAGGCCGGTCCGAGGTTGAATCCTTCTGGGGGACCTTTGCAGGCCACTCCTTCTAAGGTGCCTCGGATGAGCGTCTCGGACTGTTGGGCCTGGCCCGGGGAGCACCGGCCGGTCAGATCCAAAGACATCGCCCTCGAGGGCTTCTTTTTCTTCCAGGGTTCCCTCGAGGGAGAACCCCTTTCTGAAGGCCTACGATGAAGCTCGGGCTCAGAAGGGTGCGTTCGAGGTGTCGAGGCTGCAGACAAGACCCAAGCCTTTGGAGGCACCGGGGACTTCTGGAAAAGCTTATTGTGCTGCTGCTGGCGGCTCTTGAGGGCCTTGTTGGACATTTTGTTGCAAAGACTGCATGCTGCCGGGTACTGGTCTAGCCCAAGGCATTGGAGACAGCAGTCGTGTGTGTTGGTCAAAGACATAATTTTTGAGCACCGATCACACTTCTTAAAGCCACTGGTAGCCATGGGGAAAAAAAGTACCCCTGTGAGGTCGAAACCTCGCCTGGCTGCCAGTTGGGAAAAAAGGCACAAAGACATAAGAAAATTAAAGGAACAAAAAACTACAAAAATAGACCTGAACTTGAAGCCGAGGCAGCGAGGCCAGGTGGCGGGAAGAGTACTGGTGCAATACTGGAGGCGAGTATGAAACTTAGAGAGAAAAAAAATCAACTTTTTCTGGGAACAAGCCAGACGAACACCTGAAGGGCTCCACGGAAAAAAGGAGACTGAGCAAGATGGCACCTTTGGGCGGGAAGGGGACCACGCATGTATGATGGCATCTCCCAAAGGCTTTCTTTGAAAACTGGGGGGATGCTTCCGCGAGGGCTCCATCGGTGCTGATGTCACCCATATGCGAGGATTGACTTCCTGCTTGTTCCCAGAGAAAAATCATATTGCCAAAGCTGTTGACCTGTTACAGCTTCTGCCTCTGACCAGACAGAGATCCCAATGGCAGATGAAGGTCCCGTTCCATGTGCAGGATGCCTGCATGCTGAAGCTCAGAAAACAAGTGGGGAAGCTCAGAGAAGAGGTGGCAAGGCTGACGAGCATTCAAGACAGTGAGAAGTACATTGATGAGATGCTTCTTGAAACATCCAAGCTTCCAACAGAGGTGAAGATGGGAGCCTAAAAAATGGCGTAAGTTCGACCTGAGTCACCAGGGCCTGCAAAATCACCCATCCAACTTCTCCAGCCCTTGAACTGAAGAACCATCATGCAGTCCTGGAAGTGGAGGTGATGAAAGCATCCCAGGAAAGGGAAGAACCAGAGCTTGAGCATCCCAAAATTGCAGAATCAGTCACCACAAGGAAGCAAAGAGTAATGGTGATTGGTGGTATCTCCAAAAGGCTTTCTTTGAAAACTGGGGAGATGCTTCCGCGAGGGCTCCATCGGTGCCAACGTCTTCTGAGGGATACTGAGGCGTCCATCTGCAGACCAGACTTGATGCCCAGAGATGTCTGCTGTCTGCCAGGTGCCAAAATTAGAGATGTTACGGAGAGTTTGCTGAGACTCATCAAGTCTACTGACTATTACCCGATGTTGCTCATCTATGTCGGCACAAATGATACTGTCAGGTACCCCTCCGAGTGTATCAAAAGTGACTTCATGGTTCTGGAACAGAGGGTGAAGCAGATAGGTGAGCAGGTGGTGTTCTCTTCAATACTTCCTGTTAAGGGTAAAGGCTGAAAAACTTGCATCCTGGAGATAAATGCATGGCTGCGTGGATTGTGTCATCGAGAACGTTTTGGTTTCCCGGACCATCGGATGTTTCAAAGGCTGCAGAGCAGAGATGGCATCCATCTGTCCAAGAAGGATCAACATGTCTTCAAGTAGCAGATTGGCTAACCTATTAAAGTGGGCTTTAAACTAGATTCACTAGGGATGGGTGAAGAAAGCCCCCAGGTAACTGAAAAATTAACTACCTCTAAAGAAATGGGTATAAGGGGCAACATCTGGAAAGCAGTATGTATTAAATGCCCATAGCCATGGGAAATATGATCCCAGATATTGAGGTTTTAATGGAAGAGGCTAACTTGGATTTAGTGGCGGTTATGGAGACATGGTTCACCGACAACCATAACTGGAATGTAATTATACCAGGCTATACTTTATTCAGAAAGGATAGGATAGGAAGAAGGGGAGGAGGAGAGACACTATATGTAAAAAATAATACTAAAGCTATAGAATTACAGGGCTTAAAGAGAGAGAAAGGCACTGTGGGTTAAACTAGAAAGAGGGAAAGAGAAATCCATTTGCACTGGCGTTATATACAGACCCCTTTCACAGGGAGAAGATGTGGACGGAGATTTAATAAAAAGACATACGCAGCATTGCCAGGAAAGGGGAAGTGCTTCTGATATGTGATTTCAATATGCTGGATGTCACCTATAAGTAAGGCGATCCTGGATTCTCTACAGAGAGAACTATTCAGGCAACTGATAACAGAACCTACATGTGAAGGGGCCATACTGGACTTGCTGCTTACCAATGGTGAAAGTGTTTCTGATGTTATAGTGGGAGATCATCTCACCTCCAGTGATCGCCAGTTGGTGTGGTTCAGTATTAGGACTAAGGCTGACAAAATCCATTCAAAAGTGAGAGTCTTAGACTTTAGGAAAACTAACTTTGCCAAGATGGGCCAATACCTCAAGGAGTCGTTAGTAAGATAGGAACAGGTGGGGGATGTAGAAAAATAATGGACAAAATTGAAAGGAAATATTTTAAGGGCAAACAATCTTTTTGTTAGAATGGAGGAAAAGGAGGCCGCTATGGTTCTCAAAAGCAGCAGCTGAAAAGGTGAAGAAAAAGAGGGAGGCCTCTATGAAATACAAGAGATCACAGAGAAAGGAAGACAGGCATCTAGATTTTGAAAACTTTAGAGAAGCTAGCAAGGTAGTCAGGAAAGCAAAGATACAAAAAGTAGAAGAAATAGCCAAGGCAATAAAACGGGGAGGGAAGGGGGGGGGGGGAATGAGAAATTTTTCAGATAAGTTAATGAGAGGAGGAAGGACAAAAGTTGTATTATCATACTCAAGGGTGAAGGGGATGAATATATAGAAGCTGATGAGGATAAGGCGGAATTGCTTTCAGAAATTCTAGGTTCATATATAAAATACAAAAATAACCATTTGGTAACTATTTAGCCTTAAGGAAAATTGGAGGAAAGTTCATTTAAATATTGTTAGTCTAAATCCTCTATAAATAGACCAGTATTCACAGTGACTTCAGAAAGCCTTTGACAAGGTCCCTATCAGAGACTTTTGGCAAAACTAAAAAGTCATGGGATAGGAGGCAGTGTACTATTGTGGATCAGGAACTGGTTAAAAGATAGAAAGCAGAGGGTAGGGCTAAATGGCCAATTTTACCAATGGAAAAAGGTTAATAGTGGAGTACCCCAAGGATCTGGTGCTGGGTCCGCTGCTTTTTGACATATTTATAAATGACCTGGAAAAGGGAATAACGAGAGAGGTTATCAAATTTGCATTTGACACAAAACTATTTAAAGTTTTAAAACTCAAGAAGACTGTGAAAAATTGCAAGAGGATCTTGATAAATTGGAAGACTGGGCATCCAAATGGCAGATGAAATTTAATGTGGACAAGTGCAAAGTTATGCACCTAGGAAAGAACAACTCAAACTATGGTTACATGATGCAAGGTTCCACATTAGGAACCACCACCCAAGAAAAAAATTTAGGCGTCCTCATGGATAACATGTTAAAACCCTCCGCCCAGTGTGCATCGGCGGCCAAGAGAGCAAATAGAATGCTAGGTATCATAAGGAAAGGAATGGAAAATAAAACAAAGGATATTATAATGCCTTTGTATTGTTTCATGGTGCGACCGCACCTTGAGTATTGTGTAGAATTCTGGTCGCCGTATCTTAAAAAAAGATATAGCATTAGTAGAAAAGGTACAGAGAAGAGCCACCAAAATGGTAAAGGGGATGGAAGGATACCCGTATGAAGAGAGGCAAAAAAGGTTAGGGCGCTTCAACCTGGAAAAGAGACGGCTGAGGGGAGATACAGAGTAGTTACTCACCTGTAACAGGTGTTCTCCAGGAGCAGCAGGAATCAGTCCTCACATATGAGTGACGTCGGCGTCGACGGAGCCCCCATGTGGAGCATTTCCCCAGCTTTCAAAGAAAGCCTTTGGGAATGCAGGCACGCATGTGCGGCCCCCTTCCCACCCAAAGGTGCCATCTTGCTCAGTCTAATGACATAGCTAAAAGACAGCACAAAAAGAAAATGAACTATATACAACTGCAACTCCAAGGGGAGGAGGGAGGGTAGTGAGGACTGATTCCTGCTGCTCCTGGAGAACACCTGTTACAGGTGAGTAACTACTCTTTCTACAGGACCAAGCAGGAAGTCAGTCCTCACATATTTATTTATTTTATTTATTTTTATTTAACAACTATTTCTATACCGCTCTTTCACAAGTATCAAGTGCGGTTTACAATGAACAGTGTGTTGTATGGTATGGATAGTATCATACCAAGTCGTTTTACATAGAACAGATGAACTAGATACAGATAACGGTATAAATTTAAACAGTAAATTATTAAACTATTATAACATATATACATAGTAAATATATACAAATTGTATCATATGTCGCGTGTGGTTGTATACTTTATGTAGGCTTCAGGCACGTGGGTATATGTTGTTTGAATTGTAGTAGTTAACCTGCGTCTCTTTGTGTCGTCTGGCCAGTCTCTGATCCTTGGTTGTAATGCAATGAGAATAAATGGGTTTTCAGTTTTTTTCTAAATTCCTTTATGTCTGATAGTGAGCGAATGTTGTCAGGAAGGTTATTCCAGAGGATAGGAGCTGAGTGTGAGAATGCTCTCATGTTGGTTTGTTTTTTTGCTTTTGTGTAGTCTTTTGGTACTGCTATAGTGTTAGTGTTTCTACTTCTTTGTGATCTTTTATCTATTTCTATCTTGATGAGTGTATTGAGTATAGTTGGCGCTAAGTTATTTATTAGTTTAAATGTTGTAAGTAATATCTTATATTTTATTCTGCTGTGGATAGGTAGCCAATGGAGTTCGGCTAATGTCGGTGTGATATGTTCAATTGAGCTTATATTCATTATTATCCTTGCTGCGATGTTCTGAGTTAGTTGTAATTTTTTAATATTTTGCTTTGTGATGCCATTAAGGATTAGATTTGCAAAATCAAAGTGTGGGGTGATGATGGCTTGTATTATGGTTATGAAGTCTTGTAAGTGGATTAATGGTCTTAGTTGTTTCAAGGTCTTAAGTTTGTAGTGTATGTTTTTTGTTAGATATTTTATGTGAGAATCCATGTTAAGTTTATTGTCAAGTATCACACCCAGGTATTTTATTTCTTTTTTTATGTTGATCTCATGGTTATCAAGTGTGATGGTGCTTGGGGGTGTGTATGTTTGTTTTTTAGTAATATATAGAACGTCAGTTTTTGCGAAATTAATGTGTAAGTTCTGTTCATTGAGCCATATTGTTAGTTCCTTAAAGCACTCTGTTATCTGTTGTAGTGGAGGGTGTGGGATTTTAAATGGTAGGTAGAACATTATATCGTCAGCGTAGATATGATAATGAACGCTATGACGTTTAAAGATATTGCTGACTGGTTGTAAGTAAATGTTAAACAAAAGTGCTGATAGTGCTGATCCCTGTGGGAGGCCTTGTGTTTGGTCGAATGTGTTAGATGTCTGGTTAAGAATTCTCACTGTTTGGGTTCTGTTTGATAGGTAGGATTTGAACCAGTTAAGGACAGTGGATGTAATTCCTATTTGTTGAAGTCTGTTAAGCATTGTTATGTGGTTTACACTGTCAAATGCGGCAGAGATGTCGAGGAATACTAGGATGAAGGCTTGTTTAGTGTCATCGATTCCTCTTAGTAAGGTGTCATAAAGGACTGTTAGCAGTGTTTCAACTCCATGGAAAGGTCTGAAGCCATATTGGTGTTCATCAAGGAGGTTCAATGTATCAATATATTCCTGTAGTTGTGTTTGAACTATTTTTTCAATAAGTTTGGCCATGAAGGGAATGCTCGATATGGGTCTATATGATTTTGGGGATAATTTGTCTAGTGTTTTATTTTTAAGTATTGGTCTTATTTGGACATGTTTGAGAGATGGTGGTATATGTCCTTCGTCTAGTGATATGTTAACCATAGGGAGGATGAAGGGAGAGAGTATTGAGAGTGTCTTTTTTATCCAGTCAACTGGGCATGGGTCAAGGTATGAGGTAGTTGTATTTATGTTAGATATGGTTGTTTTAAGTGTGGTCTTTGAGATCAGGCTGAAGTTGGACCAGTTATCAGGGGTTGTTTGTTTCATATCGGTGTGTGTTGTTGGGGGGTTATTTGTTTGTATTTTTGTTTTATTGATATAGTATTGAGCTAAGTCTTGTGGGGTTATATCTATGGATATTTCATCTGAATTGTACGTTTTGTTTGTTAGTTTCTGAATTATACAGAATAATTCTCTTGGTCGATTAATTGAATTGTTGAGTAAGTTAGAGTAATAGTTTCTTTTAGAATTGTCTATTGTTACTTTATATGTATGAAGGGTATTTATGTATTTCTCATGAGTTGTTGGTGATTTGTTTTGCCTCCATTTCCTTTCGTCCATTCTTAGTTGTCTTTTGAGATTTTTAAGTGTCATGTTAAACCATGGGACATTTTTTTTTATCAGTTATATTGTCATTTTTATTATGTTGAGACAGATTAGGTTTTTTTTCTGCTGCCAGTGAGATAGTTTTGTTCCAGGTTTTGATAGTTTCTTCTAAATTTGTGGGAGTCAGGGTGAGGTGAGGAATTATTTGATCTAAGAATTCTTCTTCATTAAACTTTCTAAATCTTTTATTTTGTGGAGGTTGTGTTCGTTTAGTGTGAATGTTGTCGGGGATGGTGATATTGAATTTTAGAAGGTAATGGTCTGACCAGGGGACTGGTATGTTTGAGAGTGATTTGGGGTTATATAGGTTGTGGAGTGAGTTTGGTAGGAATACCATGTCTAGAGTTTTTCCTTTATTATGTGTTTGTTCTGTTATTATTTGGTGGAAATCCAAATTGCTTACTGCTTCAGTGAAGTGGTTTGGATGGTTGTTGGGTGTAGAAGGGAGATTAAAGTCACCCATCAGTATTATTGGATTTGTGTCCGTGGATGATGCTAGTAGTTCAATTAGTTTATCAGTGTTGTCTGTATTGTATTCAGGGGGTCTATATATTAGGCATATTTTTGTGGATTTAATTTTTATAGTTAGTGTGTCTACATTATCAATATTGTTGGATGAAATTAGTTTTGCGTTAAGATTTTTCCTTATTATTATTAGTACTCCTCCACCTTTTTTATTTGTTCGGTGGGTATGGAAGATCTCGTATTCGGTTGACTTTAGTTGGTTCATGAATACTGAGTCTGTATCTTTGAGCCATGTTTCTGTTATACAGACAATATCTGTTTTATTATCATTGATGATATCTGTAAAGATTGGTAATTTGTTTCTCATGGATCTTGCATTGATCAGTTGGCAGGTGAGTGTTGTGTTGTTCTGAGTAGAAGTTGGTTGTGGTTGCTTGGGGTTGTTGTTAGGTTCAATTATTATATAGACTAGTCTAGGTTGTTTGGGTTTGGAGTTGGTCCAATTTTTGAGTAGAGGTGTTGGATGGTCATAGCGTGATGTACTTTGTATTATTGGAATAGGTCTATTATAGCTGTTTCTTATACATTTTGTAAGGTTTATCAGTGTGAGGATAAATAGGCAAATTAATATAATCCTGATGGGGGAGGAAGGTTGAGTAGGCATTGTTTAATTTCAAGTTTGTTTTGGGGGATTGTCTGGGAATTAGTTTTGAGAATGATTTGCGTTAATTGGGTATGTTATATATCTGGTGCTTAAGTCTTTTGAGTTGTGGAAATAGAGTGATGGTGATGTGTGTGTCTGGTAGGAGTGATAAAATCTAGTAGGGTGATGTTGCAAAATGTTAAATAATGTTGCATATGGGTGACTCCCTAGCTCTGGGCTACCAGGAACCCAGGCTGAAAAATAGAGCTCCCTCTAGAGCCTCAACAACAGTGAGAGAATCTTCTCTGAGACGACACCTGAACGGTAGCCCAACACCAGGGCCGGAGTTGCCTAAACCTCAAAGAGATTACGGAGTACCGCTTTCCCGAAAGCACTGTCCCTACGGGACTCCCTCTCGAGGCAGTAGTGGTATGTAAAAGTCTGGATTGAAGACCAAGTAGCAGTCCGGCAGATGTCTGCCAACGGAACAGAACGGAAGTGAGCTACTGATGCGGCCTTCGCCCTGACCCGTGACTCGACCCTCCAGGGAGAGGCCGGCTGCCCTGTACGCCCAGGCGATACAGTCTGCCACCCAAATGGACAATGTACGCTTAGTGACAGGCAACCCCAATTTATTAGGGTCAAAGGAAATGAAGAGCTGAGAAGCCCTTCTATGCCCCTGCGTACATTCTAGGTAAAAGGACAGCGCCCTTCTACAATCCAGAGTATGCAAGACAGTTTCGGCCCTACTGGCATGCGGCCTGGGAAAGAACGTCAGAAGGACCACCTCCTGGTTGAGGTGGAAGGAGGACACTACCTTTGGAAGGAACTTAGGATGAGTCAGCAAGACTACCCTGTTCCTATAGAACCTGGTATACGGCCTATCCGAGACCAGGGCCTGAAGCTCACTCACCCGCCTAGCCGAGGTGAGAGCTACAAGGAACAACACCTTCCAGGAGAGGAAGCGTAAATGGCAGGTTGCCATCGGCTCAAAAGGTGGGCGAGTCAGTTGCTGCAAGACCACATTGAGATCCCACTCAGTGGCTGGTGGACGAATAGGCGGCTTAAGCAGAAGCAGACCTCTGAGAAAGCGAGACACCAGAGGGTGGCCTGAGAGAGATTGTCCATCAACCGGCGAGTGGTGAGCTGAGAGGGCACTGAGGTGAACCCGGACAGAGTTGGACTGAAGTCCTAGGTTGGAAAGGTGGAGCAGGTATTGTAGTACCACCTGGACAGAGGAGAAGGGGTCCTCTTGTTGATGAGAACACCAAGTAGAGAACCTACGCCACTTCAGAGCATAGGCCTTCCTAGTGGAATGCTTCCTGGAGGCCAACACCACCTCTTCAACCTCCCTTGATAGGAGCAAGGGAGCAAGGACTAGCCTTTCAGCAGCCAGGCCATCAAATTGAGGGATTTGAGGTTGGGTGCAAGAGGGACCCCTGATCCTGAGTCAGAAGGTCGGGTTGCAACCCCAGAGGAAGTGGAGTATCCACTGCCAACTGCAGAAGAAGAGGGAACCACGGCTGCCTGGGCCACCTGGGGGCTATCAGGATCACCGTGGCTCGGTCCTGCTGGATTTTGAATAGAGTCCGGGCTATCAGAGGTGTGGGAGGAAAGGCATACAGCAGGTTCTCTGACCAGGGGATCAGGAATGCATTTGGCGCTGTTCTCAAGGGATGCGGTTGCCTGGAACAGAACCTGGGTAGTTGCCTGTTCAGCGGACTGGCAAAAAGATCCATGGTCGGAAGACCCCACTTCAGAAAGATCTGTTGAACTACCAGAGGATCCAACTGCCACTCGTGAGGCTGCAGGAGTCTGCTTAGCCTGTCCGCCAGGTAGTTTTCCTGGCCTGGGAGGTAGACTGCCCTGAGGGTCATGCCCTGAGTGACAGCCCAGGAGCAGAGAGCTTGTGCTTCCAGGCACAGAAGTCTGGATCCTGTGCCTCCCTGCTTGTTAACGTAGAACATAGCCACCTGGTTGTCCGTCTGAACTAGGACAGACTGGTGAGACAGGATCTGAGAGAAAGTCCGTAAGGCTAGTCGAATGGCCCTCAATTCCAACAGATTGATCTGCTGGGCGGCCTCCCACGGAGACCACAGGCCTTGGGCGCAGATTCCCTGGCAGTGTGCCCCCCAGCCCTGCAGGGAAGCATCGGTTGTCAGTACCTGAGTGTGTGGGGAGGCCTGAAAAGGAACACCCCTGACCAGATCCATACCTCAGGAACTTTGCCGGTGCCTCACCACCTGACAGGTGGCCAGCCATCACAGGGGGACTTGGGTGTTAAGCATCATCGAAAGGGGCTATCTGCTCCACTTCACCCAGATACCCCCCTCCTACTTTCCAGGGGAGCCTCCAAGACCCCCTCTGCACAGAAACTTACTCCTTCAGGAGTTGGAAGGTCTACTAAGGGACCAGGCGGTGGAGCCGGTGCCTCACCACCTGGAAGGGCAAGGCTTCTACTCGAGGTACTTCCTGGTACCAAAAAGAACAGGAGGCCCCATAGCGTAAGGAGTTCACCAAGAGTTTGGACACCTTTATTCTCTGACAATTTTCCTGTGGCCTGCAGCCACTGCGCCGCCCTGAGGTGCCACTGAGCTGGCCTCATGTGCAGCCGGGCATGTGGGGTGACATGCACTGTGGAAGCCATGTGACCTAAGAGCCGGAGGAAGTGTCTGGCTGAGACCAGAGAGTTCGCCCGAAACTGGCAGGTCAACTTTATCAGCCTGCGAGCTCTGTCCAGAGGCAAATAGGCCTTTGCATGGATGGTATCCAACCTTGCCCCTATGAATTCCACGTCCTGTGAGGGGACCAAAGTGGACTTTGGGAAGTTTATAACGAACCCCAGGTGCTGAAGCAGGGATATGGTTCTGCAGGTGGCTTGCCTGGCCTCTTGTGGAGACTGGTCCCTGATTAGCCAGTCGTCCAGGTAAGGGAACACAAAGATCCCCTGGTTCCTGAGGTAGGCCGCAACCACCATCAGGCATTTTCTAAAAACCCTGGGGGCGGAGGTGAGGCCAAAAGGAAGCACTCTGTACTGGAAGTGCTTTCCTCCCACCACAAATCTGAGGAATTGTCTGTGACTTGGATGGATGAGGATGTGAGTATAAGCATCCTTCAGGTCTAAGGAGCATAGCCAATCTCCCTGCTGGAAGTAGGGCAGTAAGATCCCAAGGGTAAGCAAGCATCTTGAACTTTTCCCTCTCTAGAAACTTGTTCAGATTTCTCAGGTCGAGGATGGGTCTGGGGCCTCCTGTTCTTTTTGGTACCAGGAAGTACCTCGAGTAGAAGCCTTGCCCTTCCAGGTGGTGAGGCACCGGCTCCACCGCCTGGTCCCTTAGTAGACCTTCCAACTCCTGAAGGAGTAAGTTTCTGTGCAGAGGGGGTCTTGGAGGCTCCCCTGGAAAGTAGGAGGGGGGTATCTGGGTGAAGTGGAGCAGATAGCCCCTTTCGATGATGCTTAACACCCAAGTTCCCCTGTGATGGCTGGCCACCTGTCTGCGTACAGGGTCAGCCGACCTCCTGTGCCCTGGAGAGGAGGAGAGGCTATGCTGGCATAGTCAAACCCCCCTCCCTGCTGAGCAGGAGCCGGAGTAGGAGGCTTGGGGGCCTTTTGCCTATGGGGCCCATGACCCTGCCCCTTGGCCTGCTGGCCCTGTTGGGGAGCTGCAGAGGCATGGTAGTGAGGGTAGGTTTTGTAGGCAGCGGTCTTCCTCGGGTAAAAGGTCTTTTTCCCCGAGCCCTTCTTCTTCTGAGAAGGGGCAGAGATTTTCCTGGACAGCCTTGTCCGGGTAAGAATCTCGGTCTCGAGATCTGCAGCCTTTCCGGCCATGGGCTTGCCAAAGGGGTTTTCAACTCAGCAAGGGACATCGACCAACTTGTTCTGTACCCACAGCTTGAGGTCCGAGGATTGTAGCCAGGCCTGGCAGCGTGCACCGATGCCGACCCCTGCTACCTGGGTTGAAGCCTCAAATCCATCGTAGGCTGCTCAGAAGACAAGGCCTTGACCCTCTGCAAAGGTTCCTCAGACAGACCAGCAGAGAACCCGGCAATCTCCTTTGCCAGGTCTCGAAGGTACATGCCCATGTACAGCTGGTAGGTCTGGACACGGCAAGCAAGCATAGAGCCCTTGAAGCACTTTCTACCGAGGGCATCCAGGTTCTGGGCTTCCCTGCCGGGAGGCACCGAAGAGTGCATCTTCTGACTCTTCAGGTGATGCATGGCCGATTCCACAACCATGGAATGGTGCGGTAGCTGTGCCTTTTGAAACCCGGGGCTCTTGCGGACTCGATAGATGGAATCGACCCGCTTGCTTAGAACCAGCATCGAGACTGGCGCCTCCCACATGTGGAAGAGCAACCGCTCCAGCATCGGAGGAACTGGGACAGTAAAGGCCTCCTTGGGAGGAGAGTCATACTGCAGAGTGCCTTGGCCATGTCCCTTACGAAATCCGAGGACCTGGTATCCTCTGGAGGGGACCTTGTCCAAGGTTCGGAACCCGGTGAGTCTGAAGGGATGCACAGAGTCCGGAAGGTGTCAGGGGACTCCTCCTCCTCCATTTCCCACGCCGATTCCTCCGAGGAGGAATTGAGCAGCTCTGAGTGGGCGGGCACCAACGCCATCCACCCCGACGCCGAGGGAACAGGCGTCGACGACCTCGGTCCCGAATGGGAGGCCGAGAGTGACCTCAGCCGAGGATCAACTCGAGTTCGCATGGTCTCGAGGATCGGCTCGGCCTCCGGGGTCGACTTGGACGTCGATGTCCCGATGGTCAGGGCAGATGCGCCGGTGAGACCGGTGATCAGCACTCGCTGCTGCTCCATGAAGGCAGACAATCTGCTCTCCAAGGCCGTCAACCTGAGTCCAAGCTCAGAAGACCCAGCAGCCTCAGACTCAGGCCCCGACGGCGTCAGGCCCGACGTCGGCTCCCCCAGAGGAGAGTCCACGAGGACTACAGTACTCACGTGACTCGGGGCCTCCGACTCTACACGAGGATGCTTTGCAGGCCTCTCCGACTCCGAAAAGCCGGGACAGCGATCTGGGCTATGCGACCTGGCCCTCGAGGAGCCAAGAGCGTCCACCGATGCCGCCCTTGCAGGTTTCTTCTTCCTCCAGTGCTCCTTTGAGGGGGACTCCCTTTCAGAGGAGCCCCGACGATGCTCGGGGTCAGACTCCCGAGACGTCGAGGCCTCTGACGAAGTCTGGACCCGTCCAGAGGCAGATTCGGAGAAGATCCTCTCATGCTGGTGCTGACGGCTCCGTAATGCCTTGGAAGACATTTTGCCACAGGGACTACAGACCATAGAATCATGGTATGGCCCCAGGCACCGGAGGCAGCAGTTGTGTGTGTCGGTGAGAGACATCAGTTTCTTGCACCGATCACACTTCTTAAAGCTACTGGCAGCCATCGGGGGAAAAAGGGCCCCTGCAAGATCAAAAAATTGGGCTGCCAGGGAAAAGAAAAAAGGCGCGAACGCAGTCTCTAAGGATAAAAACTGAAAAAAGAGATCCGGGCTCGGCATCGGTGTACCGAGTACAGGCGGGAAAGGAACCGACGTCGAACCGAAGAAAAAACTCGACTCAACGCAGAAAAATCAACTTTTTTCACGGGTGACAAGGATAGGCGTCCGTAGGGCTCCGCGGAAAAAAGAAGACTGAGCAAGATGGCACCTTTGGGCGGGAAGGGGACCGCGCATGCGTGCCTGCATTCCCAAAGGCTTTCTTTGAAAGCTGGGGAAAAGCTCCGCATGGGGGCTCCGTCGACGCTGACGTCACCCATATGTGAGGACTGACTTCCTGCTTGGTCCTGGAGAAGATAGAGGTCTATAAATTAAAGAATGAAGTGGAACGGGTAAACGTAGATTGATTGTTTACATCATCAGAATATAGAAAGACTAGGGGACATGCAATGAAGCTACAGGGTAAACTATTTAAGACTAATAAGGGAAAATATTTTTTCACTCAACGTGTAATCAAACTCTGCAATTTGTTACCGGAGGATGTAGTAAAAGCTGTTAGTGTAGCTGGGTTTAAAAAAGGTTTCCTAGAGGAAAGGTCCATAAACCATTATTAAAAGGGACCCGGGATATCACTGCTTGACACAATACAAGCATTGTGGAACCTGTGTCTTTTGGGGAAACTGCTAGGTACTTATGACCTAGATTGACCACTGTTGGAAACAGGATACTGGGCTTGATGGACCTTGGTTTGACCCAGTATGGCATCTCTTATATTTCTTTTCTGTGTTCACAGAGCAGGACCTCAGAAAACACTCAGAAATAGAAAATAGAAGTGACGGGGATCTCGAATGAACTTCAGAAGATTCTTCCTGAGGATCTAGCTAAACTAAAAGTAGACAAAGCGATGGGACCAGATAGGATACATCTGAGAATACTGAAGGAACTTGGGGACATTCTAACAGCTCCACTGGCTGACCTTTTCAATGCCTCGTTGGAGTCGGGAATGGTGCCAGAGGATTGGAGAGAGGCACATGTGGTTCTTTTACACAAACGTGGAAGTAAGGATGTGGTTGAAAACTACAGGCCGGTTACTCTAACTTCTCTGGTGAGTAAATTATTGGAAATGCTGCTGAAAGAGAAAATAGTGAGGTTTCTGGAGTCTAATGGCTTACAGGATCAGAGGCAGCAATGATTCACCAGAGGCAGGTCTTATCAGACATATCTGATTGATTTCTTTGATTGGGTGACCAGGGAGTTGGACAGAGGGAGAGCCCTAGATATGGTATACTTGGATTTCAGTAAAGCCTTTGACACCATTCCGCACAAATGATTTATAAACAAACTGAGCACCCTAGGGATGGACCCTCAAGTTACTGCTTGGGTTAGAAATTGATTGAGTGGGAGGTGACAGAGTAGATGTAAATGGAGATCACTCTGAGGAGAAGGAAGTTACCAGTGGTGTGCCCTAGGGATCTTTCCTTGGTCCATTTTTTTTTAACATCTTTGTTAGTGATACTTGGTAGGGCTGTTGGGTAAGGTTTGCCTCTTTGTGGATGATACCAAAATCTGCAATAGAGTAGACACCCGAAAGGAGTAGAAAACATGAGGAGGGATCTAGCTAACTTTGAAGAATAGTTGAGAATTCGGCAGCTGAGATTTAATGCTAAAAAATGCAGGGTCATGCATTTGGGCTGCAAAACTCCAAGGGAGCGGTACAATGTAGGTGGTGTCCACAAAAGAAGAGCGGGGCCTTGGCATGATTGTGTTTGACGATCTTAAAGTAGCTAAACAGGTAGAAAAGGTGACGGTTAAAGCTAGAAGGATGCTTGGGTGCATAAAGAGAGGAATGGCCAGCAGAAAAAGAGGAGGAGATAGTGCCTCTGTATAAGTCTTTGGAGCGACCTAATCTAGAGTACTGTGTGCAATTCTGGAGACCACACCTTCAAAAGGATATAAAGAGGTTGGAGTCAGTGCAGAGGCTGGCTACTAAAATGTTTAGTGGTCTTTGTTATAAAACATATGAGGAAAGACTTAAGATATATTTAGTATGTATACTTTAGAGGAAAGGTAGGATAGAGGAGATATGATAGAGATGTCTAAATACCTCCATGGCATAAATGCACAGGAGGAGAGTCTCTTTCGACTGAAAACAAGCTCTGCTATGAGGGGACACAGGATGAGGATGAAAGGAGTAATATGCGGAAATATTTTATATTAAGAGTTGTAGATGTATGGAATAGACTACCAGTGGAGGTGGTAGAGGACAGTATCTGAATTCAAAAAAGCATGGGACAAAAAAAGGATCTCTAAAGGAAAAAAGAGGAATATTTGTAGTAGTTGATATGGAAGGGCAGGCTAGATAGGCCATGTGATCTTTTTCTGCCATCATGTTTCTAAGACATGGATAGTGAAGAAAAAGAAAATGGGAAATAAGATCCTGGGAAAGGGCTTGGGAGAAAACCAACAAAAGAAGTGGTAAAGACAGACCAGGACCAACCCAATTAGAAAAAACAAAATAGACAAAGGTACAAAAAAATTCTGCTTTTAGAGAATGAAATATGTCAGTTTTGAAAATACAGATTTCTTGTATTTTGTTTTGTACAGGAGGAAAGCGTAGTTACTCACCTGTAACAGGTGTTCTCCAGGGACAGCAGGAATCAGTCCTCACATATGGGTGACGTCGGCGGGGCAATTCCCCAGCTTTCAAAGAAAGTCTTTGGGAATGCATCGCGCATGCGCGGTCCCCTTCCCGCCCAAGGGTGCCATCTTGCTCAGTCAGGTGACCTAGCTAAAAAGACGGCAAAAATGAGGAAAAATTAATCAAGGACTGCAACTCCAGGGGAGGAGGGAGGGTCGTGAGGACTGATTCTTGCTGTCCCTGGAGAACACCTGTTACAGGTGATTAACTACGCTTTCTCCAGGAACAAGCAGGAAGTCAGTCCTCACATATGGGACTCCCTAGACTGAATGAATTCTTTGCTTCGGTCTTTACTGAGGAAGATGTAGGGATGTTACCCATGACTGAAGTGGTATTTAAAGGTGCGGAAGAATTGAAGGAAATATCGATACTTCGGGAAGATGTATTACAACTATTAGATAAACTGAAGAGTAGCAAATCACCTGGGCCGGATGGTATACATCCAAGGGTGTTGAAAGAAATGAAATATGAGATTGCAGACCTGCTATTAGTAATCTGTGAACTATCATTAAAATCATCTCTAATACCTGAAGATTGGAGGATCGCCAATGTAACACCAATTTTTAAAAAGGGTTCCAGGGGTGATCCGGGAAACTACAGACCGGTGAGCTTTACGTCAGTACTGGGAAAAATGGTAGAAATCATCATAAATAATAAAATTACTCAGCATGTAGATAGTCATGGCCTAAGGCGCACAGGCCTCTCCACTGCCTGCACCCCTCCGGCCCAGCCACTGCTCTCCCGATCGGGGAGGAGCACGCCGGAGCAACGCGGCTCCTCCAGCCTGCTGCTCTACCCAATCGGGGCAGAGCAGCCAACGATTTAAAAGAAGCGCCGGCAGGCGCACAGGCTTCTCCACTGCCTGCACCCCTCCGGCCCAGCCACTGCTCTCCCGATCGGGGAGGAGCACGCCGGAGCAACGCGGCTCCTCCAGCCTGCTGCTCTACCCAATCGGGGCAGAGCAGCCAACGATTTAAAAGAAGCGCCGGCAGGCCTCTCCACTGCCTGCACCCCTCCGGCCCAGCCACTGCTCTCCCGATCGGGGAGGAGCATGCCGGAGCAACGCGGCTCCTCCAGCCTGCTGCTCTACCCAATCGGGGCAGAGCAGCCAACGATTTAAAAGAAGCGCCGGCAGGCGCACAGGCCTCTCCACTGCCTGCACCCCTCCGGCCCAGCCACTGCTCTCCCGATCGGGGAGGAGCACGCCGGAGCAACGCGGCTCCTCCAGCCTGCTGCTCTACCCAATCGGGGCAGAGCAGCCAACGATTTAAAAGAAGCGCCGGCAGGCCTCTCCACTGCCTGCACCCCTCCGGCCCAGCCACTGCTCTCCCGATCGGGGAGGAGCATGCCGGAGCAACGCGGCTCCTCCAGCCTGCTGCTCTACCCAATCGGGGCAGAGCAGCCAACGATTTAAAAGAAGCGCCGGCAGGCGCACAGGCCTCTCCACTGCCTGCACCCCTCCGGCCCAGCCACTGCTCTCCCGATCGGGGAGGAGCACGCCGGAGCAACGCGGCTCCTCCAGCCTGCTGCTCTACCCAATCGGGGCAGAGCAGTCAACGATTTAAAAGAAGCGCCGGCAGGCGTGCCCGCGCCTGTCGGGCCCGCGCCTGAGGGCCTCGCCAGAGGGCCCTTTGGCGTGGCCCTTAGGCGTGGACCGAAGGAGCAAGAACTCTCTCACCTGAAGAAAACAAGTCTCCCTCATCAGGAAAAGTACCAAAAAGACAGCCTGGGACTCAGACCGACCCGATATCCAACTGCCAGACCCAGCAAACAGCAGAAAACAAGCCCAGAACATCAAACCGCGAAAACGCAAGGGTAGAAGATTAAGAAAGAAAAACCCACATCGACACCTACAACCAGCAAAGGGTAAAGCTGAGCTCCCTTAGGGTCGAGCCCACATACCACAACTTCACATCATTTCAACTACTCAACTGCAAGTATAACTACCACAAACACTTAAACAGACTCTCCCAACATCTGTAGCGTGTACTTTAAATGTGTTTAATTCCTCTACTTTAATCCAACTCACAAACCTAACAAACTACAACCGTGTGCTTTAATGCTATACTACTGCTTGTATCTCACAATCTATGAATGCATATAACAATAACCATTGTAATTTACTCCATTGCTAGTAATTTATACTAAAAAAACACAGAAATACTGTTGTCATTATCTAGGAAGTGTTGCACCTAACAACCACTGTTACTGTTTATGTTACTGTAGTCAGTATCCAGCAATTTCTACATTATACTGTTGTTAGTTTCTAGGAAGTGTTGCCTCTAACAACTGCTGTTACCATTTACCACAGAGCTACCTACTGTTGTCAGTATCTAGCAAATAATAGCTGCTGTCACCAGTGCCACACAGATTCTCACTGTTTTCAGTAGCTATTACATTATACTCCTTATTGATACTTTACTCTCCCCACTATTGCTGTGTAAGCTGCAGTAAAAAACCTCTGTGCCCTTCCCATATCGCAATCACTCACTCCTATTCACACAATATGGCCTCACACTTCCTGGCCCTTGCCAGCCTGTACCTCCTTACAAATTGGCTAGGAACATCCCATGCACTATCTCAATCTCAAAACCAGATCCCCATCTTGAGCAGATATGGGAAAAGATGGTCTGGACCCCACCCAGGTGGCGACACACGTCGCACACACCTCATACACATTACACTCCAACCTTCCACGTCACCTGATCACAAGAAACTAAAGTATCACCACAACCTAAAGTGTGCCATGATAAATGCACGTTCTATACGCAAGAAATGGCCCGTGTCTTAGATATGATTTCCCTCTATAACCTGGATGTACTTTTAATCACGGAAACCTGGCTATCATCAGAGGATAACGTCATCCTCAACCAACTCCTACCTCCCAACTTCTCCATACATATAAAACACATAGAAAATAAAAAAGGAGGGGGAGTACTTATCCTCACCAAATCAGATCTTCATTTCCTGATCACTGACGCCTCCAGTACATGTAATCTGGACTATCTCTCCATCAAAAACAAGCAATGCTCCATCAATCTAATATACAGGTCTCCTTCTTCATCACCTGAGGACCTCCCCACAATTCTTAACATTGCTGCCAATGTTCACAACCGCAACTCACCTAACTGGATCATGGGAGACTTCAACCTCCCTTCACTTCAGCTAAGCCATGCATCTGCATTCCTCGAAGCCATTGAGAATTTGGGCTTTACACAAATCATTGATAAACCCACACACGAAAAGGGCAATATCCTGGACATGGTGTTCGCACCACATGCGGCCCTCGAGCAAAACAGCAACACGATGCTGTCCATCATTGACGTCCCCTGGTCTGACCATAAACTCATCACTTTTCAAATACTCACCAGGGACAGCCAGCAGTATATTACCCGAAAATGTAACAACACAGCTCGAACCTCAACAAGAAGCTTCCGCGCATTTGACAGAGAGTTAATACTTTCGCAAACCAACCCCCTCCTCAACATAAACACATCTGACCCAGAAGAGCTAGTCGCCGCATGGAATCTCAACCTCACGGCTATCGCACAACGTCCACAAGGCAACAAAGCAGCCAAGAGAATAAGAAATACAGCCCCATGGTTCTCCCAAGACTTGAGAGCTTCTCTAACACAACTACGCAAACTAGAGAAAAAATGGCGCCGATCACTCTCCACACAAGATTTGGCAGCCTACCAACTTCACCTAACAAGGCACAGGGAAGCAATCTCATTAAAAATGAAACAACACCACACACGGACACTCTGAAAAGATCTCTGAACAAACCACGGGATCTGTTCAACTTGGTGCAAGCGCTTTCTAAAGAACCAACTCCTGAACAACAAGTGGATATCCAACCACAAAAATTCGCTGACTACCTCCAGTCAAAGATCATACAGACGGACAAAATATCAACAGCTTCTTTCCAAGACCCTACCGGCATAACCCCATTATGCAAATTCTCCACACCATCTAGAAAAAGCATTGAGGATACAATAGCTTCTCTCAATACCTCCACAGCACAAACAGACCCTTGCCCGGCCTTTTGGATCAAGGAGCTACGCAAGGAATTCAGTCCATTCATCGCAAAACTGACAGATCTTTCCTTTACTACTGGTTCCTTCCCTACAATCCTCAAGCAAACATCAATCAGACCTTTATTGAAGAACCCTAAACTTGATCCAAAACAAGCCGAGTCATACAGACCAATAGCTAGTATTCCCATATTAGCAAAGATACTGGAGAAAGAGGTTCAAAGGCAAATTCAGGATCATATAGACTCCATAGCTCCATTAGATTATTGCCAACACGGGTTTAGAGAGTACCATGGAGTAGAGACACTTCTAACCTTCCTATTCAATAACATATTCACAGGCATGGACAACATCCGACAAGGCTTTGTGTTAATCTTTTTAGACATCGCTGCAGCCTTTGACTCGGTTCATCATGAGATTCTCCTCGGGAGACTGAAAGAAAAGGGAATTTGCAATACTGCACTTGATTGGTGCAGCTCCTATCTAAGTGGACGATGTCAATATGTGAAATCCGGAGCAGAAGAGTCCAAACAATTCCATCAAACACAGGGTGTGCCGCAAGGATCCTCATTGTCATCTCTACTTTTCAACATATACATGCAGCCCATTTGCAACATCATTAGAGCATTTAACGTGAGCTGTCTGATATATGCGGATGACATCCTCCTATATATGCCTTTCTCAACCGTTCAAATGGACCTTACTCCTATTATAGAATGTTTCAATACCATATCGGACTGGCTACAAGCACAAAACCTCCGCATCCAGCACAAGAAAACGGAGGTACTGTTCATCGCTAGAGACACAAACTTTACCCCACTAACACATATAAAGGTCAAAGAAGCGGAATTACAAACCAGAGAAACAATAAAATACCTGGGAGTCACCTTAGACAGACACCTTGACATGAAATACCATATAGGCAACGTCGTGAAAGCGGTCTATTTTAAGATCCGTTCACTCAGGCATCTGCGCTCCCTACTGGAACCAGATGATTTCCGGACTATATTCCAAGCTCTGATACTACCGCACTTTGACTTTGCTAACTCCATCCTACAAGGGCTCCCGCAATCCACACTAAACCCGCTACAACTAGCCATGAATGCTGCAGCAAGGATTCTCCATGGAGCCACCAGAAGCGACCATGTGACTCCGATTCTAAAACAGCTTCATTGGCTACCTATACACGGAAGGATTATCTTCAAAACATTAATCCTCTCATTCAAGGCCATCAAGCGCCTGTCCTCCACAGCACTTACTGATCTCATTCAAACAGTGCCCCCCAACAGAGCCAGGAGGTCAACCGCCTTAAATCTATTAACTACCCCGAAAACATTGACTAAATGCAATAACATGACAGCGAATAGGGCCTTCAGCCTTTACGTCCCCAAAATTTGGAATACACTCCCACCAAACATCCGAGCCATTGCTGACCTGACCCAATTCAGGAAGGCTATCAAATATCACCTCTTCCTCCAATACTACCCAGCCAGCGATGATTCCAGATAACACCAACTAAGAAACACTGCCAGCGTTGTTTCTAAATAACACCACCAAGAAACACTGCCTTTCTTACAGCCCATTCTCACAATGTATTTTATATTTGAAACGGACTTATTTTATACTGTTCAATTCAATCATGTTATAGGTCTTTTACGTCATGCATTTGACCTATTTCATGTTTATATTTCATGTATATAGTTCATGTATATAGTTCAACCCCCGTTATCCAAGTTTATACCCCTGTTCGATGTAAAACCAAACAGAAGTGTGTTTTGGTCATTTTGTTATACTGTGAACCGCGCTGATGCCGAATAGTGCGGTATATAAGCAACTGTAATAAATAAAATAAATAAATAAATAAATGGGAGACAGCCAACATGGCTTTAGACAAGGAAGTTCTTGTCTTACTAATCTGTTATGTTTTTTTGAATGTGTGAATAAACAGGTGGACAAAGGTGAGTTGGTTGATATAGTGTATCTGGACTTTCAGAAAGCCTTTGACAAGGTCCCTCATCAGTGACTTTTGGCAAAACTAAAGAGTCATGGGATAGGAGGCAGTGTACTACTGTGGATCAGGAACTGGTTAAAAGATAGAAAGCAGAGGGTTGGGCTAAATGGCCAATTTTCCCAATGGAGAAAGGTGAATAGTGGTGTACCCCAGAGATCTGTGCTGGGTCCGCTGCTTTTTGACATATTCATAAATGACCTGGAAAGGGGAACAACAAGTGAGGTTATCAAATTTGCAGATGACACAAAACTATTTAAAGTTGTTAAAACCCAAGAGGATTGTGGAAAATTGCAAGAGGATCTTGATAAATTGGAAGACTGGGCATCAAAATGGCAGATGAAATTTAATGTGGACAAGTGCAAAGTTATGCACCTAGGGAAGAACCCCCCAAACTATGGTTACACGATGCAAGGTTCCACATTAGGAACCACCACCCAGGAAAAAGATTTAGGCGTCATTGTGGATAACATGTTAAAACCCTCGGCCCAGTGTGCAGCGGCAGCCAAGAGAACAAATAGAATGCTAGGTATCATAAGGAAAGGAATGGAAAAGAAAACAAAAGATATTATAATGCCTCTATATCGTTCCATGGTGAGACCGCACCTTGAATATTGTGTGCAATTCTGGTCGCCGTATCTTAAAAAGGATATAGCGTTATTAGAAAAGGTTCAGAGAAGAGCCACCAAAATGGTAAAGGGGATGGAAGGATACTCCTATGAAGAAAGGTTAAAAAGGTTAGGGCTCTTTAACCTGGAAAAGAGATGGCTGAGGGGGAGATATGATAGAAGTCTATAAATTAATGAATGGAGTGGAACGGGTAAACGTAAATCGATTGTTTATGTTATCAGAATATAGAAAGACTAGGGGACATGCAATGAAGCTACAGGGTAAACTATTTAAGACTAATAAAAGAAAATATTTTTTCACTCAACGTGTAATCAAACTATGGAATTTGTTACCGGAGGACGTAGTAAAGGCTGTTAGTGTAGCTGGGTTTAAAAAAGGTTTGGAGAAGTTCCTGGAGGAAAGGTCCATAAACCATTATTAAGAAGGGACCCAGGATATCAATGCTTGAACCAGTACAAGCATTGCGGAACCAGTGTCTTTTGGGGAAACTGCTAGGTACGTATGACCTAGATTGGCCACTGTTGGAAACAGGATGCTGGGCTTGATGGACCTTGGTCTGACCCAGTATGGCATATCTTATGTTCTTATGTTAGTGATGAACTTGTTGGGGGGGGGAGGGTAGAAAAATGACAACTACCCAGAGAGGCAGTGGCGAAAATAGGCGGATGGAATGGACTTCAAAGAAGCAAAGGAATCAGATGGAGACAGGAGGGAAGGGGCTGGAATTGGCAGGAATGAGAGAGTAGGAACTCAACACAGCCATCACGGCCAATGAGTCGAGGTGTATAAGAAAATAGGTAGCTTGTATAACAGAGGGCAGCAACTGAAGCTGAATCTTCAGGGAGAAGCGAAATTTCAGTAAGAGCCAGGAGATGCAGAGTATTAGAGACAAAGAGGTCATAAATGAAGGCAAGTATATTGGAGACAGAATGTGTATTCCACAATGCGCATGAAAAAGGGAGAGAAGAGGGAGAGAGGAAAAGGATATGAACAAGATTAGAAAGGTTACGCATTGACCAATCCCGGGAGTGTGAAAAAGTCTAGGGAGGCCAAGGTTGGGGTTGACATCTCCAGCTGAGAGGAGGAGGAGGAGTAGGAGAGAACGGCGGAGAGAGGAGGCGGCACGGCGGAAGCGAGGGTGAGGTTCCCTCAGTGAGAGTGGAGATGCTGAATGAGAGGAAGAAAATGGTGAAGCTCAAGGGCAGATGATAAAGTACAAGACAAAATGTTAGGGGAGGTGGTGACAGTAAGGAGTGAGTAATGAGAAGTAGGGCCATGGAATTGTGGGAATGAGGGGAAAGGATTAGAGAGAGTTAACATCAAGAACACAAAGTGATGTGGAGCTATAGGAGAGGGAGAAGAGAATGCAAATCAAAGAAGAAACAGGTGGAGGGGCAGGAGAAAGTTCTGGTGGCTTCAGGTGCACCTGAGTAACTGCATCAATGAACAGAGGAAGGCTATGAAAGAGTGTTAAGCCAGGGATGGGCAATAAAGTGTTGAGAAGGGAGACACAGCATTTCAGAGAGCAGGAGAGCTGGGTAAAGGACAGACAGAAGATAGGACACACACTGACAAAACAGAAATATAGACAGAACAATAAATAACAAGCTAGATTCCAAACAGGCACAGGAAATGCCTGAACAGAGCTTACAAAGTTAGCAGAACAGAGGCTGCAATAAGGGTGCTCTCCCAAGCAGGAGCCACTAGATATCGTCCAGGGGAAGGTCTTTCAGCAGCTGCTCCCATCATTTCAGGCTGGTTGCCACTAACAGGGGAAGAGGGAGCCTGATGATGAAGTCCTGTGAAGGAGGAGACCAGCCAGACTACAGGGATCTTTACAGTGGATGCAGGTGTGCTCATGCCCAGGAGACCATCTCAATTGTCAATGCAATTGATCCTAAAAGTTGGAGGTAGTCCCAAGCTTTGGGAAGCTGCTATCTCCGAAACGCCTTCAGCTGAAAATGCAGCTTCTCTGCCCTCTTCTCGGGCAGAAAACTCATTCCTGAGCTGGTGACGAGCTGCACTATAATGACTGGTAGGCTCCAGAAGCCCCTGTCATAGTTTAATCACCCAGCCCAGACTCTCCAGAGCCAGTTGTCCAGGCAGGGATGCATGCAAACTTCGTGCCGGAAGGTGGTGACAGCCACAATAATCCTGGTGAATGTCCTCTGTGTAGTAGAAAGGCCAAAGGATAGAGCAGCAAACTGGAAATGTGAGCCAAGAACAGAGAAACGCAGGAAACGTTCCTCACTGGACCGCTCTGTGTCTCCATTCAAGATTGGAGGCTGAGGAGTCTCTCCAGAGTAGTTCTGAATGGCAGCCCGCCCGGCTGCAGACCAGCATGGAGATATCGGGACGGCATTTGGGTATTCAAGCACATAGCCAAAATGAATGATGTTGAGTTTCCACTGGTCTGAGGTCACACAGACCCATCATGTCATTGCGTCTGAAAGGAAAACAGATTTAAAAGATGAGGGAGTCTTGTGGGTCCTGCAAGTTCATGAAAGGACTGGTCCTAGGAACAGGAGCCAAAGGAAGGAAGGATGGCCTCCCCAGATGATCCTTCTGGGAGTCCCTGAAACCCTTGATGGCGGAGGCGAGGAGAATGTGATGCAAAGGAGGAAAGGCCATGCTTTAGAGACTCTGTAGGTTTATCCTCCGGAGGATGATGTGGTTTGGATGCTCCCAGCTCCTTGACCAACTTCTCCAAGTCCTCCCCAAACACAAGCTTCCCCTTGAAAGAAGGTCTATATATATGGGATTTGGAAGCAGTGTCTGCTGTCCAATGGCTAAGCCAAAGCCACTGACATACCAACATGGAAAAGGAAACATCATTGGCTGTGAAGTGGGCCAAATTATACATGGCATCTTCCAGGAAAGCCTATGCTGATTCTAGAAGCATAAAAGTGTCATTCATAGGAGCAACTGGATCCAATGGAGTAGGGCACAAGCCGTAAGCCCTCTGCAAAAGACTGTCCGGAGAATTGGGAGGTAGTCAAAACTCTTTAGAAAAGTCTCGACCTTGTGATCCATTTGGTCCTTGAAGACTGCACCACCATCTAACAGAATGGTGGCACATTTAGCAATGGCCATCATCTGCGTATCCACCTGGGGCAACCGCATCCAGGCAGCAGGGTCTTCCTGAGGTCATAGAGCCGACTCAGCAGGATGGCAGGCGAGTTCCATTCCATGTGTATTTTGTGCTTCAGGACCTCAGGGAAGGAAATGTCCTGAAGAGTGTTCTGATCCCCCTGCCAGAGGAGGTAAACTTGCGGCTTCTATTCCACTGACACAGCATCCGACAGCTGCAGGACAGAGGAAACTTGATTGGTCAGTGCCACAAGCTCCTCTATCTGAAACAGATGAACAATGAGAGAATCATCCTGTTTGTCCAGCACCAATATTCGTCCTCTTCACTCAAGAAAGTTACTAGCTGATCCCATGGAATGCATCCTTAGCACAGGAGAGCTGAGCAATCACCCTGAATCCATTCTCTTATGGGGGTGCTTTTGTGGGGAGGCCCCTATAGGCATCTGCCCGCTCCACAAGACTTTCCTCTGAGTGAGAGGAGAAGAAACAAAAGGATCCCAAGGCCATTGGGTCCAAACTGCCACGCCAGAAGGACCATGCTTGTGGAAGAAAGAAGAATAATTCTAGGGAAGACAGGCCAAAGACAGACAACTGTCTGACTGCCTTGGCCATCCCCACTGGGAAGGTTCTGACAGGCTGAGCTCCAAAGAATGGGCGGAGGAATCCTGAGTCAGGGCACTGTCTTTCTCTTTCCAGCCGACCCCACTGCCACCTGCAGAGCTGAAGAGGCAGAAGAAAGGTCTAGTGACAAGTGAATGGAAGTTGCAATTGTTCGGTCACACGTCGCACATTAGGTAAATATAATACTATCACTGTATATAGTTGTATAACATAAATGTACAAAGTTTCCCAAAGTTTTTTGTCCTGGTTACTCTCCCTGTTATATGTAATCTCATGCCGGCCTATTGCTGTCCGTGAGTTGTTTTGTTTACTGTAAACCGCACTGATGATAAAGAGCGCGGTATAAAAGAACTGTTAAATAAATAAAAAATAAATAAGTGCCGGTAACACATACACAGAGTCAGCATGAGGCGAGAATCAACAGGAAAAAGACAGTGAATACCAATGGTTCCAATCCCCGACTCGACAATCACCCCACACACCCAACATTGAAAAATGACAGAAGAGAAATTTGGCACAGAAACAGGAACTTAAATCTGGTACTCACCACTAGGGAGCCCAAGGACCAACAGTGCACGGCTCAATGTTACTCTCCTGCTGCCCAAGGCTGCAGCCTCTTTAATCTTCATGCCATTTTTGAGGAAAAGCTGGGGGGTGGAGGAGGGGAAAAGGGGCACTAAGGTTGTGCAACAGATTCCTCTGGGGTCCTAATCCAACAATTCTGGTTGTTCACTTGGCCCTTAACAGGATAAGGACAGGGAACTGAACAGACACCCCTCCTTCTTGGCAAATCCAGGGGGGCACAAGTTTTAAGAGTGACTCAATGGGTGACTCCCATGTCGAGCTCAAATGAGGAAGTTGCCCCTAAGAGCAGTTACTCTCGAGGTAAATGAATCTCTCTCAAAGTTTTCAGAGCTGTTTCGATAGGTTCACACTCTGGGGGGTGTGAGAGAATAGACACAAGATTTTTTTTGCAGGGAGACAGGAAATACAGTTGTGGTCAACATTATTGGCAAACTTGCATTTTAGGTATGTTGTAAACAATATCTGGAGAAATAATTGGAAATGTTCCAACTGTATGTCATCATGATAGTTTAATAGTTTGTTCAAAGTTATACAACAAAAATAAGATGTCTGTGCAACTTAGATGTAATAATTTCCGAGAAAAAACAAAAACAAAATATGACCTGGACAGGATTAATGGCACCCCTTCACTAATATTTGGTTGCACAACCCTTGGCAGTGATGACCAAACGTTTCTTGTAGCCATCTATAAGTTTCCTACATCTGTCTGCTGGTAGTTTCTTCCACTCTTCAACTGCAATTTGTTCCAACTCATGAATGTTTCCAGGATTCCTTCTACCAAAGGCAGATTTCAGCTCCTTCCAAAGGTTCTTGATTGGATTGAGATTAGGATGCCTTGCTGACCAGTTTAAAACAGTCCATTTGTTTTTTTTTTTAACCATGCTTTTGTACTTTTTGATGTATGTTTTTAGTCACTGTCCTGCTGGAAGACCCATGACCTTCAACCCAGACCAATCTTTCTGACACTAGGTAGCACACTTCGCTCCAAAATACCTCAGTAGCCCTCTGACTTCATGATTCCTTTAATACGTTCCAGGTCTCCAGTTCCTGAGGCAGCAAAACAGCCCCACATTATGGAACCTCCACCATATTTAACTGTTGGAAGGGTGTTCTTTTCCTTATAAACTTCATTTCTTCACCTATAAATGTATCACTGGTCCGCACTACCAAAGAGCTCAAGTTTGGTTTCATCTGTTTACAGAACATTTGCCCAGAAGGATTGTGGTTTCACAAAGTGGGTTTGGGCAAAGATCAGGTATGCCTTTTTATGTTTGTTTTTCAGCAGTGGGATTCTCCTTGGACTTCACCCATGAAGTCCTTCTTTGTTTAGTACACGGCATATGGTGTGGGTTGAAACCACCATTCCAGATTGCTCCAGGTCAGCTTTAAGCTCTTTGGATGTTGTAGTGCTGTTTTCCCAACAGTTTGCACTAACCTTCAAAGACTTCTTGGATTAATTTTCCTCTTTCCATCACATCCTGGGAGGTTCTTGACAGTTCCATGGACGGAAAACCTCTTAATAACATTGCAAACTGTAGACACAGGAATTCCAGGGTCTTTGCCTTGTATCGCTTTGAAGTTTGATAATGTATTTTCTGATGTTCTCAAGCAGCTCTCTTGTCATCACCATTGTGAAAATGAAACAGGAAGTGAAATGTGGACATTTTAAACATTCGGACCATCATTCATTGGTTGATTCAAGTCATGTGAGTACTGACCGTTGATCACAGGTGTGTCTAATTTTACTGCAATGGGAATGTGGTTCTTTCGTTCAAACTGATTTGAATTGTTTATAAGTGTAATCATGTCCTCAAATTACAGAAACAGAAATACCACTGACGGAATGAAGTAAGATCACAGATCAAAAAATTAAAACATCATGCCACTATGACATCATCAAGAATAACTGGATGTGGAATCCCATAATGTCCATCTGATCATTCCACTTATGCAAGGAACTCAGTAAGTCAAAAACTCAAATTTTAATAATCCTGAAGGCGTCTTGTGGTGGCGTTGGGACATTGCTGCTGGTGCAGCTGACTTCTTTAGATGAATGCAGATAAGTGAGGAGTAGCATTGATAAATGTGGCTTATTATGCATTTCATTTGAGAAGAACTTCTTCACATGTTCTGAGAACATAAAGGTTTACTGTGAAGTAGCAATGAGAAAATAATTCAAATAATATTTAAAAACTGATTATTAAAATTTATTAAAGTGCTTCAAGATTTGGCATATGGGGCAGTTTTTCAGGATCCATGATGGTGAAGTCTGTACACCTAAGGCTTGATAAGTTCTGCCTTGTCTTTGTACTGTAGGCAACTCTGGTAAGCCGTTTTGGTGTTTTTGAGTTACTGATATACTTTTCTCCCTTGCGTAAGTGGAATGATCAGATGGACATTATGGGATTGCAAATCCAGTTACCCTTGATGTTTGCACAGTGGAATGATGTTTTCATTTTTTGATCAATAATCACGTCCTGGCAATGTCCCAATTTTTATACTTATTCTTTAATCCTTAGCTAGCATTTGGGAAGCAGGTCGTCCTCTCAACCAATACGCTGCTACTGTCCCGGATGACTTTAAACATGCTGTGGTCACGCCTCTCCTTAAGAGACCTTCACTTGATCCCTCTTGTCCTTCTAATTATCGCCCCATCTCTCTCCTTCCTTTCATTTCTAAACTGCTCGAACGTGCGGTTTACCGCCGTTGTCTTGACTTCCTCTCTTCCCATGCTCTTCTTGATCCCTTACAATCCGGTTTTTGTCCTTTGCACTCTACTGAAACTGCTCTTGTCAAAGTTTCCAGTGACTTGTTCCTGGCTAAATCTAAAGGCCCTTACTCTGTCCTTATCCTCCTTTACCCTTCTGCTGCCTTTGACACTGTTGACCATGACCTTCTCCTTGACACTTTGTCCTCGCTTGACTTTAGGGACTCTGTTCTCTCCTGGTTCTCCTCATATCTCTCCCATCGCTCCTTTAGTGTATGTTCTGGTGGCTCCTCCTCCTCTGTTACCCCGCTCTTGGTTGGTGTCCCCCAGGGATCTGTCTTGGGTCCCCTGCTTTTTTCTCTCTATACCCAATCCCTTGGTGCGCTTATTTCCTCTCATGGTTTTCAGTACCATCTCTATGCTGACGACTCCCAAATCTATCTCTCTACTTCTGATCTTTCTTCTGCTTTCCAGTCCCGGATCTCTTGTTGTCTCTCTGCCATTGCTGCCTGGATGTTCCATCGTCGCCTGAAATTGAACATGGCCAAGACTGAACTTCTCGTTTTTTCTCCTAAAATTTCCCTTTCTCCTTCTTCTTTTTCAGTCTCTGTTGATGGCTCAGTTCTCCAACCTGTTTCATCTGCTCGCAATTTGGGTGCTATTTTTGACTCTTCGCTCTCTTTCTCCTCTCATATCCAACTCATCGCTAAAACCTGTCGCTTCTTTCTCTTCAACATTGGCAAAATCCACCCCTGTCCCAGTATGGCATATCTTATGTTCTTTCTCTGAGCTCACTACTAAAACCCT
The DNA here is from genome assembly GCA_033557465.1 of Ichthyophis bannanicus. Classification (NCBI taxonomy): domain Eukaryota; kingdom Metazoa; phylum Chordata; class Amphibia; order Gymnophiona; family Ichthyophiidae; genus Ichthyophis; species Ichthyophis bannanicus. The sequence continues at coordinate 320,841,700 of CM066032.1, forward strand.
CTTCCATTCCCTAATCACCTCCCGCCTTGATTATTGTAACTTCCTTCTTGCTGGTCTCCCTCAGTCTCATCTCTTCCCTCTTCAGTCTATTCAGCACTCCGCTGCCCGTTTGATTTTCCGTCAGCCTCATTTTGCCCACATCACTCCTCTCCTCAGATCTCTTCACTGGCTCCCTATCCGTTTCCGTATTCACTTTAAGCTTCTCCTTCTGACCTATAAGTGCATTCACTCTGTGGCTCCTCAGTACCTTTCTTCTCTCATTTCTCCCTATTTCCCTCCTCGTGTACTCCGTTCTTCTTCCCAGTTGCTTCTTGCTATGCCCTTCTCCTCTATTGCCAACTCCAGATTCCGCTCTTTTCACCTTGCTGCTCCCTACGCTTGGAATAAACTTCCTTTGTCTATATGTCAGGCATCTTCTTTGCCCCTCTTCAAACTCAAGTTAAAAGCTCATCTTTTCACCTCTGCCTTTGGCTCTTGATTTTGCTGTTCTCCTTCCTTCCCCTCTTTTATTTCACCTTTCTTTCTTCCTCTTACACTTGTTCTTACCTCTTTCCTTTGTCCTGTCTCTCCTGCTCTTGTCTCTTTGCCCTTGTTCTTATCTTTTTTCTACTCTTTTTCTTGCTTTGTCTTTTTAGATTGTAAGCTCTTTTGAGCAGGGACTGTCTTTTTGTGTTTTCATTGTACAGCGCTGCGTGCGCCTGGTAGCGCTTTATAAATGCTTAGTAGTAGTAGTAGTAGTAGTAGCAGGTGCTGCTGAATTCTGTGTGTTCACAATACACTTCCAACCTTGGCAATCAGTGGTGATATTTCTGGCCTCGTCAATGGTCAGTCACTGGATCGTTAGGTCTTCCTTGATGTGTCTGAGTCATGTTTTCTTCTGTGCTGCTCGTTGAACCCTCCTAGTGGACAGGTCGCTCTCGCCAGAGGAGTTTGTATGACAGCCGACCGGTGTTCATCCTGCAAATGTGACCAAACCATCGCAGTCTGCATTTTTGGATTTGTTCTTCCATTGAAGGTTGATGGTCGCACCTTGTCCGAATTGTCTCCTTTCAATGGCGATCACGAAGAGAGAGAGACAAAATCTGTCTCAGGTATCTCATTTGAAAGACCTCAAGCTTGTTCATATCAGGTTTGAGCACAGTCCATGTTTCCGATGCATACAGGAGAATTGGCAGGATCAGTGTTCAGAAGAGACAAATAGTTTTTATACTATTTCCTTTTTTAATTGATCTTGTTTTATTTGATTCTTTTGTGTGTCAAATGTGTGTATATATAATTCAAAGCCATTTCACTGGTCATTTTTTTCTCGGAAATATTGGAGATTAAGAGGTTGAACTGCAATGGTACCAATAATGTTGACCACAACTATAAGTGTACTAAATAAATATATTTGCATGTAGTGGAGGCTGTGCATCCAACTTTTTTTCATGCATAGTAACTACAGATGTCTTGAAAATCTGATCTGCTGGGGGTATCCAAGAACAGATCTGAGAACCACTAAGACTGGCCCTGTCCATACTGCAAGGACTATAACGTTCTCATGCCAGCCTATACAGGGCTGAAGAAGGAAGATACTTCATACTGCATTTGCATGGGCCTGTGCAAGCCAAAAAGAAAAGATAGAAACATGCTTGTGTCGGCCCACGCTGCCTAGGAGGTGGAAGTACACTGTGGTTGCCAACCGATCAGCATGAGCAGAGCAGGAAAGCTGAGGCAGCAATAAAGCGCTGTGTATACCTTGTAGCACTATACAAATGGTAATAATACTTAGATTAATAAGTGAGCAAGGAAGGTGAAGAACACTGGGGGCTAGGCAGGAGAAGAGCGGCCATCATTATGGAAAAAAAAATGGTGACTATTAGGCAGGTGACTGCGGAGAGGTGGAGATGCTGTTGAAGGGCAGGGGGTTTGGGGGTGTTTGACATGGAGCATGAGGGAGAGAGGGAAAACAGCTGCTGGGCAAGGGGTTGAGAGAAGTACAGAAGGGTTGCTGCTGGGTAGAGGGTGAGGAGAGGGTGAGGAGAGAGGGAAGCTTTTGGGCAAGGGGTTGGAGGACATGCTCCTGCCTCTGTGCAGCAGACTGGTGAGGAAGGAGGATTGCTGGGCAGGGAGTATGGGGGGCAGGGAGAATGGCTACTAAGTAAAAATAGAGTAACAGCTGTTGGGCTTGGGGTTGGGGAAGAGACAGGCTGCTGAATGGGGAGGGGAGCAAAAGGTGGTTACTTCTAGACAAAGGGTGAGAAAGCGTGAGAGGGAAGTTTATTTATTTATTTAACTGTATTTATATCCCGCTTTTCACCGGGTCAAAGCGGTGTAACAAAAAGAGGGGGGGATAATCAGTTATAGGGGTAGGGCCATCACCAGGAGGGCAACATTGATGATTTCGGCAAAGGATGGACATAGACATTAACAAAGTAACAGTTTTTGATCATAAGTTCTTGATGAGTGGGTTAGGGGATTGGGCAGGTATTTGTGGGAGTTTTTTCTGTTTTGAGATATTCTTGGAATAGGATGGTTTTTAGCTGTTTTTTGAATGACAAGAGATCGCTATTGTTCTTGATGTGGTTCGGTAGAGAACTCCAGAGGGATGGAGCATAAAGTTCAGGCTCTGTTGCAGGTCCGTTGTGTGCATTTGGTTCTTTTGTGAGGGACGGTGAGGGAGTTGCCGGAGGTCTGTCTGGTTGTTTTGCTGTGGGCTGGACGGGGCAGCATGGTGCGAAGCTGGGTGCTCTGTGTTTGGTGGATGGCTTTCTGGGTGAGTAGAATAGCTTTGCACTTAATTCTTGCTTTGATGGGAAGTATGTGTAGGTCCCTCAGAATTGGAAAGTTGCTGGGCATAGAGCTCGGGGGAGATGAGACTGAAGCTGCTGCTATGTATGAGGTTGGGAAGAGGAGAAGAGAGGGCTGCTGCTGCTATGCGAGGAGTTATAGTAAGGGGGGGCTTCTGGGCAAGGGCTGGGTAGGAGAAAAGGAGGGTAAGCTGCTAGACAATGAGTGAAAAGAGAGAAAAAGCTATGTGGAACGAGGCAGGGGTGAACAGAAAACAATGGGGGATCCCAGGAAAACAGTGGAAGAGAGAGGGGGATGCTAGAAGGGGGGAGAAGAGGGGTGATGCGATAGAGCTGCCACCATGAGGGGAAATGTATTCCAGTAAAGTGAACAATGCACATAACAGAAAAGTTAGAGATTTCAGTGTTAAGTTATGGATATATAGTTGAAACATTTTTGTATCCATCCCTTCCAGCAAAACTGAGAAAATGATCTTGACTTGTATCAAACCTCTTTAAAAAATAAAAATGAAAGGGAACAAAATAGAAGGATAAGAACCGTTTATAAGAGGAAAAGAAAAATGCCACATTCTTTCACCTGATTTATACGAATCCAAGAAACCACTTTTCCCTGTTCCACTAGATGGTACTAACAGTACTTCTGCTGGAATTCTGCATACAAGTTCATCAAAATTGTGTACTTTCTGGTGATGTTTCTTTCTGTATTGTATGTGGCGTTATTTTGACAAACAAAGCATGCAGAATTTCGCATAATTCAGATCATTTGACAGAGAATTTTGAATTTTGGACACAGAATTTTGAATACAGAATTCCAGTAGTATAACAAAGACTATCAAGATGTGAGACTGGCTGAAGAGCAGAAAAAAAAGAAGAAAGCTGCTTTACTTCCATGTCTGTGGCTGTTTCCTAAACAGATTTTCACACCTCACTCTTTTTGCTGACCCCATGGGGGAGGAGTGGCCTAGTGGGGCAAGTTACCTCAGGCGGAAGGTCGGGGGTTCAAATCTCACTAGAGGACAGCAACCTTGGGCCGGAAGGACTGGGGTTTCTAGTCCCACAGGTGGCTCCTTGTGATCTTGGGCAAGCCACTTAACCCTCCATTGCCCATGTTCCCTGTAAAATAGTTATCTCCAAGTTATAATGCCCTGCTCAATGTAATTTCAGTTTGTTCAATATAAACCGCCTTGATATCATGAAAGGCGGTATATAAAAAATGTAAAATAAATAAATGATATACACTGGAGAATCTTCTTCACTTATATTTACAATAAAAATTGTAGCCTTGATTTTGAAGAATGCACTCTCTGCATCAGTGCTGAGTTTTCAACTAAATTGTGTTTTCCTTTCTGTATGAGAAGCAAACATGTAATACACTGTGTATATGATAAAAGTTGAATTACAAAATTCTCAGAAAGTCAGCTACAAGATAGCCAGTAAAGCCAGTTTCAATATATTTTGTCTCCAAATTTCTCTCCTCTGCCTCAGTTTACACTGTACAAGGCAAGATCAAAAAGTATTGAGATTTGTTGTGCAGCTATATAACAATATGTCACATCACAATGCTATTAAGCATGCAGTGACTTAGTTATGTGCTCAGGATGTGCAGAGTGTAGCAGGCTACAGCACACCTGTACTTTTTTTTAAATCACGTGATGTTTGGTATTGTGTAAAAGCAGTTCATCAGATCTATAATGAGTGAAAAAATTGAACAGCGAATTTGCATTAAATTCTGCTAGAAACTTAGAGATTGATGCAGAGAGAATTATGGCAAGTTACAGCAAGTCTAGGGCAATGAATGCATGAGTTATGCTCGAGTTTATGACTGGTACAAATGTTTTCAAGAGGGCTGTAAGTGACGAACATTCTGGAAGGCCATCCACGAGCAGGAATGGAGACGAAGTTGAAGTAGTACGTGCCACAATATGCTCAGAATGTCGATTGGCTATTGGGGAAGATTTGCTGAGTACATGGACATCAGTTTTGGGTCGGTACAGTCCATTCTTACTGTCGATTTGGGGATGAGATGTGTGTTTGCAAAATTTGTGCTGAAACTCCTGTCTCTTGACCAAAAAGAAGAAAGACTGTCTGTTGGCAGGGAGTTATTGGAATATGTTGAAAATGATTCAGATTTCATAAAACAATTATTACTGGTGATGAATCATAGGTTTATAGTTATGACTCAGAAACTAAGGCTCATGCCTCACAATGGAAGACTCCAAACTCTCCCAGACCCAAGAAAGCTCGCCAGGTAAGCAGTAGTCAAGGTCATGCTCACAATTTTCTTTAATTACCAGTGTACTGTTCATCATGACTATGCTCCAAAAGGCCAAGCCATCAATAAAGAGTACTACGTCCAAGTTCTGACTCCTTTGAGAGATGCGGTTCGTTGTAGGACAGAGTTGCACAGGAATGGTGAATGGTTGCTTCATCACGATAACGTATCACATCTTGTCCAGCAGTTCTTGGCCAAACACCAAATTGAGCAAGTCCTTCTGCCTCCGTACCAACCTGACATCGCACCCTGTGACTTTTTCTTGTTTTTCAAAAGAAAGGAAGGCGATTTGACGACTTGGAGACCATTAAGCAAAATTTGACACAGCAGCTTTATAGCATAACTAAAGAGACATTTCAAAACTGTTTTCAGCAGTGGCAGGAATGCTGGAGGAAGTGTGTTTTATTGGAAGGGGGCAACTTTGAAGGAGACGGAGTGCAATAACTGTCAGTGCTACACTTGTGTTACTGAACAAGTCTTAATACTTTTTGTTCGCCCCTTATACAAGCATGCAAGATTTTTGCTAGTTGGAATAACTACTAGAAAATACTGGTAAACGTAATATATCCAAAAGTGCATTTGTTTCTTTATCGTTTTACAAAGATTTTACAAAACCTTGTGGGACTGCAATTGCTGTCCTTTATCAGCCTTATACAATGAACTACAGTTTTCAAAGAGGCTCAGAGTGGTCCTGGTGAGAACAGAAGTTAGAATACTGTAAATAAAACTTATCAAGCCTTTGGAGGCTATGTGAAACTGTATTTCCCAAATGACACTATGGAGTTTCCAGATACAAGTAGGTATCATTATCAAGCACACAGGCAATTTGTGCAAATGATGCAAGAGTTATAAAACAACTTATTGTGAATACGTTTTTATCCTGTATGATAATGTGCTGATAGCATACACACTACTGATTGCACTATACTGGCCACTATGCACTTTAGAAGAAAAAATGGCCAATTCTATAGGAGTACCATCATGTTACACACACAACAGTTGAAATGTTGCACAGTACAAAGTTATAAGTGTAATGAAATTATGCTGGTAATTAGCACATAGTTGTCTATATAACGTGGAAACAAAATGGTAAATATAATCAATTACTGGCAAACAAGTTCTGAATTCAGCCATTCAGCTTAAGTGACATGAAGGATATGCTCATTTAACCTGCCAAGCAGAAATATCAGTATTTGCATGTACTATCAATAAACAGTTTGCTCTACTTCATTTAAAACTTCCAGCCACATCTAAAGTAGATTATTAATACTATGAACGTAGATCTCTGGCGGCTCTAATGCCTGTGATCCAAAAGATAATAATTTGAATATATTAAGTGCTATATAGTGTTTTCAATTTTGACATGATATACTTTTCTATTAATTATGTTTTACTTTTGGTTTAATTAAAGGAAAACAAATTTTATACTTGTACTTAAATTTCAGCGGAATTTTTAAACATAGTCCACTATTATTCATTTTTTATTGTTCAGTCCATGCTGTTATCAAATCAAAATCTCTCAACTTCCCTTGACATTTTGATATGGGTTATTTACATATATATTGATGCAATTAAAAGCAATATAATAAATACTGACGAGCCTGAAAATCTGGAAATTATAAAATTGAAGTTTGGCAGTCATTTCCTAATAAATGTTAGCTAGGGTAGAAAAAGGAAATAGTAAAAGAAAAAAAACATTACGGGTTAGTTTTCCCAGTCTGTGCAAGGCAGATTCTCGTCTTCATCTTCAGACTCAGGTGAAGCCTCCTTGATTCGTCTAAGTGCTTCATGGATGCTGCGCGTCAGGGGGTCACTGTCAGGCAGAAGCGTGAACGATTCCTTCAGAACATCCTTCTGCACCTTTTTCAGTTTTACTCCCTTCCTTATTTGGGCAAGGATGTTATTGCTATCATCTTCGTCTGGAAATGGAGGCAGAGCTCGCTGCTCAACCTTTCTCAAGTGAAAACTACCACGCTTCAAGGAAGCTAACACTTCGTCCATAGGTGAACTCACTGTAGGATGTCACAAAAATATAAAAATAAATAACCAAAAACTCTGGACTCACTCAATACCCACCTTTTAATCTCTCAAAATTATGGCTGCCCCTGTATCCCATAAACTTAAAAAATATCAGTACTAATGTATACATTGTATACCACCAATAAAAACATATCTAGGTAATATTAATGAATAGTAATTAGAAATAAAATAGGCCAGTGGCCTAATCAACATACATTTATATTTATTCAAGAGAGTTCACATTAAGTTAACTTTCAAGTGATATATTCTCAACTGACCTAATGATGCAATAAACTATACAAAGATTGCAATCTCTTTATAGTGAAGTCATAAAGAATGTACTACTTGCTTTATTGGCTTTATCTTAAAAAAACAAACAGTTGCAAAGTCAACATTTCACCTTAGGGCCAATTTTCAAACACTTGCTGTGCAGGTAAGATCATCAGATATTTTTTGAGTCAATCAACAGCCTAAACTGACCACTCAAAATTTGAACAATTAGAATTAGGATTCCCTAGGTCCAGCTGGAGATTGTCAGGTAAATTTATCTGGTTGGTGAAATATGAGCTAACAGGCTAAAGCAGAATCCTAATATGAAAATGTCTTCGGCCCAGCCCAATGTTTTGCTTTGCTAAATTTATGTGCCTTGCAATTTAAAATACACAAATTTAAAAGGTAGGGTGGGGTGGGGGAGGATAGGAGTTAGATGGTTAGATTTATCTAGCTAAATTCCAACTTTAGCCAGATAAATCATTAGAAAATTGACTGTTTTGGCTACAAAAAGTGCCTTTCAAACACTTGCTAAAATATCGCTGAAAATTTGGTTATCCATCTTCATTATACATTCATTCATGCAGGGGGGTGAGCAGAGCTACAGATGAAGGCCTACAATCTGGACGTCACTCAGACACTTTAGCCATTTTTCTGGCTTCTGGACATTAATGCAAAAACCTGTAAAATAATGAAAAATCTGGACAGTTTGTGATCCTAGTCTCTAGACTCCTGAGCATATTTGACATGACCCTCTTTAAAAATCTTCACCATAGGCATAGTTTGCCTATACCTTGATCCAGCCCTCCTTGTTGGCTATTGCTGCACAAGATGACATTTTATTTATCAGTTCATGTCCTTTCCTTGAGTCCTGCTCGACCAGTCCAGACAAGTGGGTTGTGTTCCCCTACCAGCAGATTGGTGGAGGCAAGGAACTAATGAAGCTCAGGTTTCAATGGCATCACTCCCATGCCTTTATTTGCCTCAGCCACCAGAGGTCCCTTCATTCATCCCAAAGCATATGGGAGAAACATAGCAAGCCTCACACAACTTCAACCGTGGGCAACAATGAGTGATCAACAGTAGAGAACTATGTACAGGAAAGCATAAGCATTAGAACAACATTCAAGAACACATTATTGAACAAAATTGAGCAAGATAACAGAAACAACAATACAAAGAAAACACCAAATACTATAAACTATAGAGCAATTTTACCTGGCTCATTCTAGTCCACAAAAAAGTACTGAGGGGGCTCAAGAAAAGGAAATAAAAATAAAACAGAATACGAAGGTAAACAAAAGAAGGCTAAACAGCCAGCATACCATTAAGCTCATGTTGAAGTAGAAGGCAAGGTACCCTCACCCTCCAAACGTCGAGCATTTATGAAGGCCAGCAGTTGGGAAGGCTCATAAAAAATATACGACACAGACTGATTCTTAATCAGACATTTACACGGATATTTAAGGAAAAAGAGCCACCGCCCCCCCCCCCCCCAACTGCTGGACCTCAGGACGGAGAAGAATAAACTCCTATTTCCTCCTCTGTGTATCCCTAGAGAGGTCAAGAAACATGCAAACAGCTAAGCCTTTAAACAGATTCCCCTTCCTAAAAATGATTTTCATAAGCCACTCCTTATTACGTAGATAACAATGATAATGTAAATAGTAATGTGGAAGGAATTAGTGTTTCTTCCTGCGATGATTCTAGCAAGACAGACACATTCGAAGCATCAACGTGTGATAACCCCGTAATAACTCCAGCACCCTCTTCTTTTGTCCCCATAGACAGATAATATAACTTCACTATAGGGGGGTGCGATTCAGGTAAAATGCCCAAAATCTCTATTAAATAAGCACGAAACATGTCCTCCCTTGCAGGTAGTGTCATTGTCCTAGGAAAATTCACCAGTCGTAAATTTATGGCTCTAGTTGTATTCTCCAGCATTTCTAGCTTAACTCTCATGGCAAAAGTATCTTTCTTGGAAGAATCTGAATATCCTTCCAAAACTGTCATCTTAGTTTGTAAATCAGAAACAGCCATATGAAGAGATAGCAATTTGTTAACATTCTCCTGAATGGCAGTAGAGTTAGCCAAACCCTGAATGGACAAGTTGGATATCGATGGCACAATATCTTCCCTGAGTTGCATGATTGCAGACAAAATAGATTCCGAAGTTACAACTTCAGGGACACCTAGGAAGCAGAAGGGGATACCTCTGTTCCCAATGGCTCACTCTCAACTCTGCTCAGCACCAAATCAGGCGCCCTCAAAGCAGCAGACCCTACTTCAATTCCTTCTTCCATCATTGCCAAGATCTCTGCCCTCTGCTGCTGTTTCAGGAGAACACCTCCAGCCAATCCGGGACCAGAGACCAGCCCCTGCTTGCAGGCTGAATCCACCAACGTGAACATCTCTGCTTGCTTCGCCAACTCAGGAATCTCTTGCTGGCAGACAACCTTCAGAGCATGACCAGAACCAGGAGCGAGAGAATCAATGCCCGATGCAGACGCTGAGGTCTCCACTTCTGAGGCTGCAACGCTGAGCTATCCTCCCCAGAAAAAACCAGCTGCCATGGTAAGGGAGAAAAGAAGGAGTCCAATGGACCTAAAACCTGCAGAGGTAAGGGTGTGGAAACCAAGGGGGCCATAGAGGGCTGTTTAGCCCCCCTAGCTTTCCACTTTTTCCCAATTCAAAATCCCGTGTTGCTTAAGCAAGCCTGTCCGTTGCCATCTTGGAGACCCCTTCAGGCAGAGAAATTTTGAAATGGTCCGATGCAGATACTTTTACTGATCCGCCCAGATTCTGATATGAAAATACATCTCAGTCAGATCCAGAGAAGCCAAGAACTCCCCTCATTGCACTGCTTGAATCATGAAGTGCAAGGTTTCCATCCTGAAAGAACAGGAGGATGCACAAGTGCTCATCGACTGCCTTGAGGTCCAGAATGGGTCTGAAAGAACCATCCTTTTGGGCACCAAAAAATAGATGAAGGATCTGTCCTAGCCTCACCCATCCAGTAGGAAGGGCATCACCACATTTAGATGCAGCAACTTGTCCAAGATGATCCACACAGTGGTACTTTTGATCACAGACCCACAAAGGGAGATGACAAAGGCATCCAAAATCGGCTCTTTGCATTCCAGGACATAGCCAAAATGAATGGTGTCTAGCATCCAGTGATCCTTGGTAACACGGGCCCATCCCTGCAAGGCGAAGCCTGCCTCCAACTGGAGTAACCAGGGAATGGCCCAAAAACAGCCAGGGAAGGTGGTCCTCTGGAAGGGACTAAGTCCCTGTGCCCACACGCTCCACAAAAGGACTGAGAATGCGCCCAAAGTCCAGAAGTAGAGGGGAAGAAGGATTTTCCAGATCTGTAATGGCGAGAGTCCCAAGACCCCCAGGAATCCAGCCAGCGCATTCTTGGTGGAAGAGTGGAAGCTGACGAGAAGGGGTACCAGCCTTCTTTACAGGATCTTTGGAGCCGTCTTTCAGAAGGCAGTAGATTTTGTCTCGTCCAGGTCTTTCATCAGCTAAGAACATAAGATATGCCATAATTTATTTATGTTATTTATTTATTTGTGTGTTTTTTTATACCGCCCCTTCCAGAGATCAGGAGCAGCTTACAGAGAACATGTTAAAAAATAACGTTAACATTACATGGAACATTAATAGTGTAAATATTAGTTACATAGGAAACTGAATAATATAGATTATAATATAAATGGGTCAGATCAAGGTCCATCAAGCCCAGTATCCTTCCAACAGTGGTCAATCTAGGTCACAAGTACCTAGCAGTTTTCCCAAAAGACACAGGTTCCATAATGCTTGTAGTGGGGCAAGCAGTGGATTTCCCGGGTCCCCTTTAATAATGGTTTATGGTCCCTTTCCTCCAAGAACTTGTCCAAACCTTTTTGGAGCCAAATTTGCTCCAAACGGAAGCATCCCCTTAAAAACCAACTGGGCTTTGGAAGGTGTGTCTGCTGCCCAGTGACAGAGCCAAACCTAGCACCGTGACGCCATCATCAGGGCACCATCCGCGGCTGCAAAACGAGCCAGGTCATAAATGGCATCAGAAAGGAAGGCCATAGCCGACTCCACAAATGGGGTAGTATCATCTGGCGGAAAAGACTGAAGCTACTGAAGCAGGGCTCAAGACATCAGGCTGGTACATATCGCCAGCTGCAGAATAGCTGCCATCGTGGCAAAACTGGCTCCTCAACCACGGTCCAGAAAATCCTTTAAGGCTGATCCGCCTTCCACAGGAATGGTGGTCTGTCTGGTAACTGTTGTGACCTACATATTTACCTTGAGAATGCCAAACCACTCAATACACTCCTCCAGGAGTGCAGAGACCTCGTTTCACACCCTTACCCCTTCAGGCAGGGAGTTGGGAAGAGTCCCACTCTGAGTGGATCCAGAAACAGGAAGACAGTAGTGGATTTTTGCACCCTTGAAGTGGGTGTATCTTCGGATCCTGCTCTGTGCCCGAAGCATCCGTCAAGTTCAAGGCAGATGAGACCCTGGAAATCAATGCCACCAGCTCCTCCTTCCTGAACAAGCAGATCATACCGGCCTTCTCACAATCTTCTGAAGGCCAGAGTACTTCTACATCCACATCAGAGCCCAGTACTGAGCCATCTAAATCCAGTCAAAATCTCAGACAGCTCCCAGCTGTTCCCCATCTTCAAGGGGTGTCCCACGCCAGGGATGCTTAGTCAAAGGCAATCGGAACAGGGCTTCCATTCTCTGCCTACCCCTGGGGGCACCTCAGAAGCCGCAGGGTCTGAATTTCCATGCCAGAAGGACCAGGCCTGCTGCCAAAAAGAAAGAATTCTGGGGAGGACAATCCGGAGACCGGAAGCTCTCTTCTCGGAAATGAACCCCCAACTCCAGGGGGCACGGCTATCACAGACCCCATAGAGGACGATGAGCGGCTCACAGTACAGTCGCCTGATCCTCCGGCCAGCTGGATATTCTTACCCATAGCACCATTGGTTACCTCCTGTCCTGAGGCAGGCAAGGCTGGACTAATCACATCCCCCGGTTGAAAGAGGGGGTGCGGACCCTCCAGGGATGACTCAAATTGCCATGCAAGAAGAGCAGCATTCAGAATCCGGAGATAAGGCACCTCAAAGTACGTTTCCTGGAAGAAGACAAAGTTATGGCAAGTATCATGCCCAAGTTAGGGGAGGAAGATGTTCTGGAGGAATTTTTTAAATCTCTCTGAAATATCTTCTCACCATTTCTACTGATGACAGAACTGGGGACCTAGGAAAATTTAGAAATCTAAGGTTATTTTGACGAACTTGGTTTTCCAAGTATTCTGTCTTCCATGAAAGCACAGTCTTTTCTTTAATCTGAGTAACAACCAGTTCAGGAAACTGTCCCAGTTCTTGCGCCATCTTAGACATCTTCCCTGCTTGTTCCCCCTGCACTCTGGGGACATCCAAAGTTATTTTTAACTTGCAGTATATCTTAGTACTCATGGAACCCACAACAGAGATTAGGGAAGAGTTCAAAGCTGCGATAGAATCCCACAGCATGTCCATAGTAATAACTGCAGGTTTCACCAACCCCCGAACACCTGAAGCTGGCAGTTCTTCAGATCCTGGTGACAAAACCTCCATGCCGAACAAAGGTAACCCAGAATCTCCAACTCGCTAAAGCACAGGACCAAGAGAGGTTGCTGTGGCTGCCGGCGTGCCCTCTTCGCTCCCCTGCGGCATGCGTTAACTGAGGTTTTACTGCAATGTGTGTTACAGGCGCTAGGGTAGGAATGTACATCGGAGCCGCTTGGGCGGAATGCATGTACAGACTGTGCAAACTGCCAGGTGCACAAGAGGAGAAAACATTGCTAAAGCGTGCTGAAAACGCTGGAAACCCCCATACTGTGCCAATGTTCGTCAGCAGTTTATCCTGAGTTGCGTCCCACACAGATAGAATTGGGAGCCCCCAACAAGGACAATGACGAGGTCAAGTCTTGGTACTCACCCCAAGAGCCCCAGGCAGAGGATCCATGCTGGGCTCAGCTCTACTCCAATGATGCTGTTTTACTGGTTTTGCACCACTGTATTTAAGGTGGCGGGCAGGCAAATTACTCAGAGCCTTCTGCAATCTTTGCAAGAGAGCAGGGAGGAACAGATGAGGAGGGAGAGGGCGTTGAGGTTGTGTGAGGCTGCTGCAATCTTTCAAATCCATCCAATTGTGTAGCTGCTCAACAGGCTCTTATCATGATAAGAGTGTGGAGCTGAACCAATTTCCCCTCCTCCTATGGCTACCAAGAAGACCGCAGTCTAGTGGAGCCTCCCACATCGTGCTCCAATGAGAGCATCACCCTCAAGGTGGCTGTTAACGAGCATTTAATCTTTTCCTCTCAATCATCAGATTCTCTTCAGAGGAGAAAGCACAGTTACTTACCTGTAACAGGTGATCTCTGGGAACAGCAGGAATTAGTCTTCACATATGGGTACGTCGGTACCGACGGAACCAGCATGGGAATGCTCCCCAGCATCCAATCAGAAAGCTTTTGGGAGCATCCCTCGCGCCTGCGCGGTGACTTCCCGCCTTTCCCACTGCCTCTCCTCAGTTGAGTTTCATAGCTGAGACAGAAGGAGAGAAAGAGGAAAGGAGATAGAGAGATACAACTCCTAGGGGAGGTGGGTGGGTTGTGAAGACTAATTCCTGCTGTTCCCAGAGATCACCTGTTACAGGTAAGTAACTGTGCTATCTCCAGGAACAAGCAGGAATGAGTCTTCACATATGGGGACTCCCTAGCTGTGAATGCCAGGGGAGATCCCATAAAATGCGTATTCCTGGGACAGGACGGCATTTCCCAAACCTGGATCCCCGGCATCCCCTGAGGGATGGGGGGTAGGATTTGAATAGAGAAGAGCTGCAAGGAACAGCAGGTCTAAAGACTACAGGAGAGAGGAGTCTTTAGAATGTATGTCAAGTATCATTAAAATATTTAATGAACCAGTACAACATAGCACTTACCTACTGGACTGTAGGAAGTAGAACTGTGATGGAGTGTACTGTAGATGCAGTAGCGGAATCTTCAAGGTAACTTCACAGCAGTGAGGATGAAGTTCCAAACCTGGAATGGGCAGGTGACCCAGGTGTCAACTGGGGCAGGAGAAGAACGGCAGGTCTTCAATGGAAAGCTTTATGGGAAAAAGCTGAAAACTCTTTTAGGTACAGAGTTATTAACATTGAGGACTAAAAGAAGACTGACCGATCTGGAGAATTAGCCCAGTCCGGGAGGGAAGAGGGGGTATGGAAAAAAGCCCCTATTCCCAAGGAGAACAGAAGTGTACTCAGAAATACAGAAGATGTACACTGTCATTCCTAGCTGGTAAGAGATAGGAAGACAATGAAGTTTGATACTTCATGGATAGGGAGATCTATAACAAAAATAGAAGCTGTTGACGTCACAGCAGTAATTGTGTGTATAACCGCTCCCAGTTATAGAGCCGTATGAGAATAGGCAAGTTGACTGTCTGGACCCCTTAAGAGGGTAAAAGCTTTATAGCACAGACAGTTAGGGAGATAGTAGGTAATACATGGTGTCCTATGGACGTCTCCCAAAGGGCACATATATATATATATATATATATGTATATATGGAGATACATACATATCTATCTATATATGTGCATATATGTCCAGATATGTGATATATATATATATATATATATATATATATAGAGGTATAGATATCTATATATAGAGGTATAGATATAGATGGGCATGGCTTATGCCCATACAGATTACAAAAAATATGTATGTATAGGACATATACAGACATGAATATAAGTCTGAAGATACATGCCTGCAGCTGAACCCCATGAGAACATTCACATGGGGAATGTGATGGGAAAAGATTCATCTAAGAATAAGGGGTTGAAAACCACCTGAATATAAATAGAGAATCTATTTCCGTGGTGCAGGAATGTATTTCAGTGGAATAACCAGTATGGTTGCGTGAAAAACAGAGGATAATAGCAGTCTGGTAAGAGCACGTCAGGAGTACTTGAGGACTCTGACACATCCAAAGGACAAGAAACGCATAGACTAAGACACCTGGATGACTCAGTTAAGGGACTCAGGGGTATCATGTACAGTAAAAGAGTATGCGTTGTCCAAGTGGAGCAGAAAAGATAATGCCAAGCTGTAAGGAAAAAAGGGGTAGATTCCTGCCAGATTGGGAACCCCTTGGACATTCACGCAGAAAAAGCTTGTCTTCTGTATCACAACAGGAGACAAGAGGGTTTAAAGAAACTATATAGCCATGGAATGACTATATAAGCTTTTACTATTATATGGAAAACCCTCAGAGACAAAGTTCAATGCTCTACAGCAAGGGCCCATAGTAGAAAGCTTCTCTGAAGATTGCAGAGAGTATTGTGCAGGAGAATTATGAGATAAAACTGACAGCAGTCAGATGTGTTGCCACATCCTAGGTAAGGATATGGCCAAAAGAGGATAACCTGCAGTGAATAGTATCATGCAAGATAGTTGAAAGTAGCTTGCAAGAAGCATTAAAGTAAGCACTGGAACTTCTAGAAATTAGAGGAAAGCCGACAGTCACCCAGGAGTGCATGGTTCGGACAAAGGTATCCTTGAAGGATACTACCAAAAGCAGTGAGGTTCCAAAAGGGAGTATAGTAGCCCAAATGCCCTTGAGTAAGGAGCAGACAGAGCATAAAGATTCCAAATTACCCCTGCCTATCAATAGCCAGATTAATATGAATAAAATACAGTCTCTAAAATGCTTGTATGCCAATGCTAGAAGTCTAAACAATAAGATGGGAGAGTTAGAATATATAGCACTAAATGAGAGGTTAGATATGATTGCACTCTCAGAGACATGGTGGAAGGAGGATAACCAGTGGGACACTGTGATACCTGGATACACACTATATCGTAATGATAGAGCTGATCAAATTGGTGGAGGGGTTGCGCTCTATGTTAGAGAGGGCATTGAGTCAGAAAGGATTAAAGTTTTGCAGGGAACAAAATTTGCTGTAGAATCTCTATGGATTGAAATTCCATTTATGAAGGGGAAGGTGATGGCAGTTGGAGTATACTATCGACCGCCTGGCCAGAATGAACAAATGGATGATGAAATGCTCAAAGAAATCAAGGAAGCTAACAAAAGTCACAACAGAGTAGTAATAATGGGTGATTTCAATTACCCCGGTATCGACTGGGTCAGTGTCACAGCAGGACAAGCTAAAGAGATAAAGTTTCTAGATGGAATAAATGACTGCTTCTTGGAGCAGCTGGTTCATGAACCGACCAGAGGGGAAGCCATACTGGACCTAGTCCTTAGTGGAACGCCAGATCTGGTGCAAGAAATAAGGGTGTTGGGCCCACTTGGCAATAGTGATCATAGTATGATCATGTTTGATTTAATTAGTGGAGGACAGATAGTAAAGGCATCCACAGTACTACCTTTTAACTTTCAAAAGGGAGACTATGATAGAATGAGGAATATAGTTAGGAAAAAAACTAAAAGGAGCGGTTCCAAAGGTTAAAGACTTACAGCAAGCTTGGGTGTTATTTAAAAATACTATCCTCGAAGCCCAGACCAGCTGTATTCCACGCATTAAGAAAAGTGGAAGAAAGTCCAAAAAACTGCCAGCATGGTTTAAAGGTGAGGTCAGAGAGGCTGTTGCTGCCAAAAAAGCAACCTTCAGGAAATGGAAAAAAGAGCCAAATGATGAAAACTGGAAACAGCACAAGCACTGGCAAGTTAAATGCAAAGCATTGATAAGGCAGGCAAAGCGGGAATTTGAGAAGAAACTTGCTACGGAAGCAAAAACACGAAATAAAGACTTTTTCAAGTACATTCGTAGCAAAAGGCCTGTGAGAGAGTCAGTTGGACCAGTAGATAATAGAGGGGTAAAAGGGGCAGTAAGAGGAAACAAGGCTATAGCAGAGAGACTGAATGAATTCTTTGCTTCGGTCTTTACTGAGGAAGATGTAGGGATGTTACCAAAGACTGAAGTGGTATTTAAAGGTGATACTGCAGAGGAATTGAGAGAAATATCGCTACACCGGGAAGATATATTACAACTATTTGATAAACTGAATAGTAGCAAATCACCTGGACCGGATGGTATACATCCCAGAGTGTTGAAAGAACTGAAATATGAGATTGCAGACCTGCTATCTGTGAACTTTCATTAAAATCATCTGTAATACCTGAAGATTGGAGGGTCGCCAACGTAACACCAATTTTTAAAAAGGGTTCCAGGGGTGACCCAGGAAATTACAGACCGGTGAGACTGACGTCAGTACCAGGGAAAATGGTAGAAACCATCATAAAGAACAAAATTACACAGCATGTAGATAGTCATGGCCTAATGGGAGACAGCCAACATGGCTTTAGACAAGGAAGATCTTATCTTACTAATCTGATATGTTTTTTTGAAGGTGTGCATAAACAGGTAGACAAAGGTGAGTCGGTTGATATAGTGTATCTGGACTTTCAGAAAGCTTTTGACAAAGTCCCCCATCAGAGACTTTTGGCGAAGCTAAAAAGTCATGGGATAGGAGGCAGTGTACTATTGTGGATTGGGAACTGGTTAAAAGATAGAAAGCAGAGGGTAGGGCTAAATGGCCAATATTCCCAATGGAAAAAGGTGAATAGTGGAGTACCCCAGGGATCTGTACTGGGTCCGCTGCTTTTTGACATATTCATAAATGACCTGGAAAAGGGAATAACTAGTGAGGTTATCAAATTTGCAGATGACACAAAACTGTTTAAAGCTGTTAAAACCCAAGAGGATTGTGGAAAACTGCAGGAGGATCTGGATAAATTGGAAGACTGGGCATCCAAATGGCAGATGAAATTTAATGTGGACAAGTGCAAAGTTATGCACCTAGGAAAGAACAACCCACACTATAGTTACACGATGCAAGGCTCCACATTAGAAACCACCACCCAGGAAAAAGATTTAGGAGTCATCGTGGATAACATGTTAAAACCCTCCGCCCAGTGTGCAGCGGCGGCCAAGAAAGCAAATAGAATGCTAGGTATGTGACGCAGTGGCAGGGCTGGAAGCCATGGAAACTGATACTGACCCGCTGGAAGGTTCAGGTACTGCAGGTAAATGCAAGGTTTTCCCTTCTCAGCACAAGATGCACAGAGCTAATCAGCTAACACAGTTCACCTCAGGGGAGGAGAGAAGCAGAGTTGCTGATTGGGCACGCCCTAGCTGGAGGCGGGCTCCCCAGAGCAGGGACACCTTGTTAAACAGAGAGAAGGAAGACAGTGTGGGTATGAGTGGAATTGGAAGGAGTGGATTTGGAACGAGTATCAAAAGGGGAAAACTAATGAGAAGGCAAAGGACGTTGGAAAAGCAACAAGGAAAGGAGAGTGAAGATGGAATAAGGCAAGAAGCTCTCTTTGATACAGAAACCTTTGACCTAGCAAGAGAAACACTGCCCAGCTGTAATACAAGGAAAAGGGATTCAGAACCAGGAAGTAGGTACCGGGGATACTCAGTGCCTGAAAGAACCTTCTGGGAGCAACAGAGGTTAGAAGCCCTGAGAGACCCAGGGATAAAGCCTAGGTTTCTGGAACAAACAGCTGACCCTTGGAGAGGAAGGCAGCGTGGCAAGGCATTCTCAGACAAGCCTCATTATAAGGTACCTGGTGTATTTAATTCATATGACAAGTTTTATGAGAACCCAGAAAGAGTGAATGCTGACTTTAAAACTCAGGACAGTTTCAGGCATTGTGAAAGCAGTTGGCTGCAGCCTGAAGTTCCTTTAAACAAACCCAGCTTTTCTCACCAGACAGCTGAAGCTTTTAGCAAGCAGGCTGATATAAGGAATCCAGCTGAATTGTTCAGGAGAGAATTAAGCCAGGATGTTTTAAGAGGTCCTACCTTTGAATCACTCCTTAGAAACACTCCTCATACAAAGGAACTTGTTAACCCGACACCTGCATACAGAGACAAGTGGGGGAGGGGTAACTCCACTGCAGGGAGTGAATGTTTGAACAGAGACGGCATTGCTTGCTTTCCAGAGGTAAACTCTGTAAACAATTACTTACCCATGGAAGGAGCAAATCCTCAGTCCAGCCCAGCTAGAAAGCAGGCTGAAGTTCTCCTTAAAGAGTTTAAACAATTCTTAGATAAAAGAGCTATTGCTGAACAGAAGTTAGTGCAAGCAGGAAAGAATCCTGAGGCAGAAATACCATTAGCTTCTCCGTTGCCCATGATTGAAGTCAATCAGCCAATGGACTGCTCAATCGGTCTGATTGATAGAACTAACTAAAGCAAAGCTTGAATGGTCATTTTCTAGCATATCCTGAAAGGTATGTTGTTTAAATACCTGGATGAAGAGCTTATGAAGCAGTGAAAATAAGCTAAAGCATAATTTAGACACAACTCATGAACAGTATTGTTTTCCCTTGTTTATTGTGATTGCAAAGTAAGAGGACACATGATGTAATGTGAATCCCAGTATGAAAGGACATTTCAAGCACAGCATTGAAAAGCCTTGATTTTCTTTTGTTCCTGTTTTGGTTTAATCCTCACGCCTGTTCCATTCCACCACAGAGCGGGGTAAATAAATCCTTATAAAAATAAATATTCTTGTGCCCGCCTATCATTTGGCCTCACAACTACAAAGGCCCATCCCTCCTTAAACCCTCAAGGTTAGGGAGTGGATGCTAAGGGTAACAGGTATCATCAGGAAAGGGATGGAGAATAAAACAAAGGATGTTATAATGCCTCTGTATCGCTCCATGGTACGACCGCACCTTGAATATTGTGTGCAATTCTGGTCACCGTATCTTAAAAAGGACATAGCGTTATTAGAAAAAGTACAGAGAAGAGCCACCAAATTGGTGAAGGGGATGGAAGGCTACTCCTATGAAGAGAGGCTAAGAAGGTTAGGGCTCTTTAGCCTGGAGAAGAGACGGCTGAGGGGAGATATGATAGAGGTCTATAAATTAATGAATGGAGTGGAACGGATAAACGTGGATCAATTGTTTACGCTATCAGAGTATAGAAAGACTAGGGGACATGTAATGAAGCTACAGGGTAAACTATTTAAGACAAATAAGAGAAATATTTTTTCACTCAACGTGTAATCAAACTCTGGAATCTGTTACCGGAGGATGTAGTAAGGGCTGTTAGTATAGCTGGGTTTAAAAAAGGTTTGGACAAGTTCCTGGAGGAAAGGTCCATAAACCACTATTAAAAAGGGACCCAGGATATCAATGCTTGACCCAGTACAAGCATTGTGGAACCTGTGTCTTTTGGGGATATTGCTAGGTACGTATGACCTAGATTGGCCACTGTTGGAAACAGGATACTGGGCTTGATGGACCTCGGTCTGACCCAGTATGGCATGTCTTATGTTCTTATGTTCTGCATGCACAGTAACTGAACAAAAGAACAGAAGGGATTCTCCTGTATGAAAAACAGAGAGAAAACAGACAAAGGGAGCGGAGATATTCCCGTCCCTGTCTGATGAGTTGTTCAGAGCATGCATTGAAGGATAGTAGAAAATCTACACTGGAAAGAAGAGAAGTGTTTCAGTATGGTACCAACTCGAGCAGGGGAAACCCTGGAAGAGAAGGGTTTGGAAGGTGACGTACCATAGGATAAGTCAGCTAAAGGAAAAAATGTCCATGTGGGGACAGAACTATCATGGGATAATTGTAATCTCCCTTTATGATAAAAAGAAAGGGAGAAGTCTGTAACCCACGGACACAATCCTAAGAGCTGAATATACTGAAAAGAAAAAACCAGAGTTTGAAGAATAACTTCTGGTAAAAAGAAGTTAACTGTAGAATTGCAACATACAGGAACCTATGGTTTCTGGCTAAAATTAGCCTGCTTAGAGTCTGGAGACTTCAGACTAGGAGGAGATGTTCCTTGTTTGGGTACATCTGGAGGATGGGCAGAAGGGTGAAACTTTCTTTTCTTAGGAAAAGAAGGTTTGGTAGGACATTTCTTACGTCCTAGGGAAAAAGAAGGCTTAGGACGGTTTCCAGAACTAGGAAAGTCAGTGGAGCAATGAGCAACCTGACTTAAAGCCTCTTTATTGAAGAGATTTTCTCCAGTACAAGGAGAATTACCCAGTGTATGTTGTGCCCATCTGCTCAAGTCTGAAGCTTGCAACCAGGCTGTACGACGTGCTCCAATGGCAATAGCAGAGGATCTGCTGACAGACTCAAAAGAGTCTAGAGAAGCACGAGAAAGGAACCAAGAGATATTCCTGCTATGGTTAAGAAGCAAGGAATAGTCAGAGGCCTTAGGTTCTGACAAAAAAGGAGACAAGAGAGATAATTTCTCTGTGACCTCCTGAAGTGTCAGACTCATATAGAAAATATATGAAATAATTTTTGAAGCCAGCATAGAAGTTTGGAAGGTTTGACGTCCAAAGGCATCAAGTGCTTTAGATGCACGACCTGGCGGATAAGAAGAATGCTTCTTCTTACTTTTTACCTTTCTCAATGCTGATTCCACTACCATGGAATGATGTGGAAGTTGGTTTTTCTGAAACCCTGGAGAGGGAGGTACCTGATACAGAATGTCCATGGCTGTAGAAGGCAAGGGAACCCTCAAAGGTGATTCCCATATCCTCAGAAGAAGATCATGTAAAGAATGATGTAAAGGAAGCATTATATTTTTCTGTTCTACAGGATCTTGGTCAAGAGAAAAACCAGGAATAGGAATGGCAAGAAAGGTTGCCATGTCAAGGAGAAACTCCTGAAAAGAAGGATTTCCAATAGGAACTAATCCTGGGCAAGCTGAGGTTGAAGGAGCAGCTTGAGCACCAGAAGAGATATTGGACTGGTGCAGAAAAAGAATCCTGCTCGATGGACAGTGATCCTGAGAGTTCTGATTTGAAGCAGTTAGTACTGCATCGTGAGTGCCTGGTATCGATTCCAAACTAGGCATAGAAAGGATCGATGGCACCGATGGAACTGCAGGAATCGACCCCGACACCGGTATTGGTATCGGGGACAATAATGTCATCGAAGCAGTATTCGGGGGCTGCTGAAGCGGTACCGAGGTAAGCCAAGAGCCTTGATGAATATCCTCGGTACTGCGAAGCCGGAAACGATATGGATCGGTTCCGAAGCGCGTCGGTATCAAATCATCTAGACTGGATATCGATTCCAGACTTGGCATCGAAGCGAGCGAGTCCATCGATACATGTCTAGAAAGTACCGACGTTGTTTGTGGTATCAGCGATGCCGATACAGAAAGGTTAATCGGAGTCGCATCGAGCGGTACCGAAGGTAGCGATGATGTCCGAAAACGATGCCCGGTGAAGGGAGGAACTCTTGATCCCGGCACCGATGTCAGGGTATCGGTACCGCTCGAAGTCGGTACCAACCCCGAGCATGGCTGGGATATAGGAAAGCCAATCTGGGTCGTATCGATCGGCCCCGAAGGTACCGAGGATACCAGATGAGGATCCCAGGTGAAGAGTGGAACACTCGACACCGGTGCCGATGCTGGGGGATTGGTACCGCTCGAAGCGGATACCACCTCCAAGCACGGCTCACATGCAGGAAAGTCAATTTGAGTTGTATCGCTCGGACCCGAAGGTAGCGAGGATGCTCAATGACGATCCCTGGTGAAGAGTGTAACACTCGACACCGACACCGATGCCGATGCCGGGTTATCGGTACCGCTCGAAGCGGATGCCACCCCCTGGCACGGCTCAGGTATGTTCTGTGAGGGGTGAGCCCCAGGAACAACTTGAAACCCTGTAAATGCTTTGAAGCCCGAAGACTCCCGCCGAGGTTTTATTGCCAATGAGGTCTTGAGGGTAAGGCCGGAGCCGTCATCATGCTGGGCATGAGACTTACCCTTCAAGAATTGGCTAGTCTTAACAGACTGTTTGTGGGTTACCTGATCCTGGAGAGAAGAATAAACCGGTGTCCTCACCTCAGGAGGAAAAACGGCATCGAGGGAAACTCGAAAAAGGGAAGGTCTTCTCCCAACAAAAAAGCCTGAGGTATCAGGGGAAAAAGGGTCAGGACCCAAACAGGTTAGACACCAAGCATTGGAGTTTAAAAAGAAAACTAATTTTCCACAGTGAAGGCACTTCTTAGGAGAAGAAGGCTCCATGTTGGAAAAGGCCTGGTAGGCCCAAAAAAGTTAAACAAAAAACTGAGGAGAAATATTTCTCTAAGTTTGAAAAAGAAAATAATAAAGCATCGGCGGTACCGGTATCGACGGGAAAACAGCCGCGACCACAAGAAAATAAGAAAAATAAGGATTTTTAAAGGAAAAAATTTCTGCGGTGACAGGACGACGTCCTGTTGGCTCCGCGGAAAAACGAAAACTGAGGAGAGGCAGTGGGAAAGGCGGGAAGTCACCGCGCAGGCGCGAGGGATGCTCCCAAAAGCTTTCTGATTGGATGCTGGGGAGCATTCCCGTGCAGGCTCCGTCGGTACCGACGTACCCATATGTGAAGACTCATTCCTGCTTGTTCCTGGAGATAATCCATCCACCATCTGTGGAGACAGAGATACTGAAGGGACCTTTGGTGGCTGAGGCGAATAGAGGCATGGGAGTGATGTTACTGAAACCTGGGCGTTTCATTGGTTCTTTGTCTCCACCAATCTGCTGGTAGGGGCACACAACCCACTTGTCTGGACTGGTCTAACAGGACGATATGGAATTGTATTTTTCTACCCCGCACTGCATAGATTGTATTTTTCTGCCCTGCATTACATGGCTCAGTGAATTTCAGTCTCTAGTCCTGCAAGTCTGAGATCAGCCCAGGAATTTGGCCATTCCAAGGGGGTCTTTTACTAAAGGGCACCAGCTGAAACGTGTGTTCTGGTGCATGTTTAAGGCATGTTGGGATATGCATTGCCATGCTAACCAGCTTTAGGGTTGCGAATGGGCATGGTGAACTCAGAGCAGTGAGCGACAGGATCACACCATTCTAACTGCATTAGCATGGGTTCACCTAACACCATTTCACAGGTGGAATTAAGTGCACTCATGCTAATGTTGCCCTCATTAAGGGAAAGTGCTCCATGTTAACTGCTGGAGAAATACTTTCCCACCTCTGCTGCACCTAACATGCCATAGTTTTGGTGTGGTAGGTGCAACACCCTAGTGCCCTTTACTAAAAGAACTCCCTAGGCTCAAATTAAGTGAGAGCTGTGTGGTAGCAGCAAGGAGGAGGGACATTTGAGAAAACAAAATTGCAGTTGTCAAGGTGAAATTCCTAGTCACCATGGCAGGCTGGGATTTATCAAGCCTTAATTAATGCTACATATATCTCAATTAGAATAATATGACTAAGGGAGTCTTTATAGATATCTGCACTAGGAATGCTGTTATTTAAAAGAAAAAACATATTCAAATTTGAGATTAAATTTTTAAAAATAGCTGTACCTAATCTCAAATTATTTCCCTGCTTATTTGCAGATACAAATCCCATTGAAAAAAATGCTGTACATTGATCAAGAATATAGCAAAACCAAAACTTTACAATACCTCTCCTCCGTTGCAAGCCCTCTAGTGCTCCTGTCTTCTTCAACTTCTTCCTAGCACTAACCAGCTGATTGCTGTCAAACAGATAAGATGATGGGGCACTAGCAGACTTTGGGACTCCTGTGTCCTTGTTCTCCTGTTTAACAGGGCTACCTCTGCTTTTTTCTAGAGAGTCACCGGAGTCATCTTTTGTAGGCAGAGGGGGTGGGGGTGGGGGTGGGGGTGGAGGAGGATATCCTATAGTTACAGAATCTAATTCAAGTCCATCACTGGAAAGAAGAGGAAGGGATGTTGTATGAGACAGTTCAGATGTAATGTCTTTGGGAGGTAATGAAGTTTCTTCAAGATTTGCTAAGCTTTGGGACTTCTTAGACTCCAAAGGCTGGAGAACATCTCCTAAATCATCATCTTCAGTCTTTTCTTGCTTCTGTAAAGTTACTGGTAGAGACTGTGGTTCATCTCCACAGGAGACTAAACCCACTGTACTTTTCCTTCGTGCATGAGCCAACCGTAGCCTGGTTGATTTAAGTATCACGTGCCCAGGGTGACGCTAAAAATAAAACATGGAAAGCTGTTAAACTATTCTGAGCCAAATTACATAATATGAACAATACTATTTTGAAACATTTTTGCTCCTACTACAAAAATTAAACACATTTTAAATGTTTTGTTTCTGAAAGAACTAGTGGTTAAGTGCCAGGGAAGGAAGAGCTGAATGACCTACTTAAGCTAAAGCTGTTCTCCTGACTTCATATTTGTTAATACATTCTTTAGGATGCCTTATTGTACACAGTCTTGCAATTGTACTGCTTCACTTGTAGCTCTTTCAAGTAAGAGATAATGGAGAGAGCAAATAATTTTACAAGTTATGAAAATGCTTATTTTGTTTTGCAGTAGAAGCAAAGAGGTAGCCATAATAAATTGCAGTATAACCTACTATAATGATGCCATTTCCTAATTAGTTACAGAGGCAGGATAAGGAGTATAGGAAACAATGAGGTTGACATTCAATCATGTGGAGAACCATAGCTTAAAAGGGTTAACTTATCCATTTACAACTGCATGTTTTCAGTGGAGGTATGTGTTCAAGTGTGAAGTTATTCATTTACATGTATTCCTGCTATTTCTGCATTCAGAACTGAACACATAAGTTATCTGTATAGCAAATGAATACTGGTGCTCTATGGATAACTTGAAGCCCCATCGCAAACCGCATACTGATTTTATATACATAATTTTGGACATCTGGCCAGAGGTTAAATATATAAATTCCAGTAAAGTGACATTTTATTTACCAGATAATGTCCTTTCCTTGAGCCCAGACAAGTGGGCTGTGTTCCCCTACTAGCAGATGTAGAGACAGAGAAAGCCATAAGAGGCTTCTTATGACATCATCATACCATGTAATAACCTGTGCCTCAAGAGGCATAAACCAGTCATTGTATCCAAGGATATGGTCAGGGATCTCTGACCTCACACAACCTCAGTGAAAATAAAGTTCAACAGAATAGGATTCAGCTTCAACAAAATGTTTTTCAGAAGGTTATGAGCCTGCAGGACCAACTACCAACAGTACAGCAAACCAGAGCAGCTTCCAGGGACGGGTCCTGGACTGGTCTAGCAGGACTCAAGGAAAAGGCATTTTCTAGTAAGTAAAAGGTCACCTTCCATATCGCCCTGTTAGACTAGTCCAGACAAGTGGGACTTACCAAAGCTATGACTCCACTGGATGGGAAGAAGACATAGCAGCTTTTAAGACCTCCGAGCCAAAGGCTGTGTCTACCTGAGCAGGTATATAACAAGTGGTAGTGCTTGAAAAAAAGTGGAAGGAGATGCCCATGTTGCCACCTGACTAATGTCTGAGGGGGTGACCACACTCCCTCCACCCACAAAGATGATTGAGCCTGAGTGGAGTGCACATGCAAATCCTCCAGAACTGGCCAGTTCCTTAACAGATACACAGGGGTACTGGCCTCCTTGATCCAGTGCCCAGAGTGGATGTGGTGGCCGCATCATCTTTACAAGGTCCCGCAAACAGCACAAATAGATGGTCTGACTTGCAAAAGGAGTTTGAAACCTTCAAGTACCAGAGAAGCACTCTCTAGACATACACTAAGCAAAGGTCCTTGTCTTTCCCTTGGCACTGCTCCTTGGAAAAGGACAATCACAAAAAAACCCCATCTCTATCCAAATGAATCCAAAACAAAAATAGAGTAAATGATGTGAGCAAACATGTGAATATAATTTTTGTCAGAAGGCAGCCCGGAGGAACAAACTAACCTCTTGAAGCTGTAACTTCCATTTTAATCGGTTTGAATTAAACCATATAACAAATTTTCTAAGGGTCAATGCCAAGGTAAAACCACCACAATAAGGTGTCACCTACACCAAAAACCAAAATTAAAAGTTAAAAATGGTTGAGGCAAGTAAAGAAAAACGTGGTACTTATCAAAACCGCTGCTTCCCTTTCTCGGCTGTATCTTCACGGGGAAAACAAGCAGCTACCACATTCGTCAAATGTCCAATCCACAAAGGATCAACAGCAGCAGTTGCCAAAGGGGTACACAGTATTGCGTTTCGGGCGATTATCAAACTTCCACGCCCTGTATCAACGCTTTAAAAGAACTGCCAAAGGACAGCAGGCAAACCACACGATTTATATGGAAGGAAGAGACCACCTTGGATAAGGAGGACAGGATGGGCTGAATGCTCACGGCCTCCTCAGAGAATGTTAAGGGTCCTGCAGGACAACACCTGCAGTTTGGAGATAAGTCTCGCTGTACATATAGTGACTAGGAAGCCAGTTTAAAAAGACAAATCTTTAAGCATAGCCCACTTCAAGGGCTTAAAAGGACTGTAACATCAGGACCTGGGGCACCAGGCAGAGATCCCATGAGAGAATGATTGAATGCAGGAGAGGACGTAGATTTCGCACCCACTGGAGAAAACAGACTACATGTGGGTGTGAGGCAATGGACTGCCCCACCACCAGTCCTCTGAAGCAGGATAAGACTGCGACTTGAACCTTCAAGGAACTAAGGGAAAGACCTTTGCCCAGGCCATTCTGAAGAAATGCAAGCAAGGATGGCAAAGTCTGCTGTATCAGGTCTAACTTGCTGCTTATGGCATCAATGCTCAAAAAGACACCAGACGGGTATGTAGGCAAGGCTGGTAGATCCTCTCCTTGCCATCGTAGGAGAATAGCCCTTGCAAGCTAATCAGCGCCTCGCAAGAGCCAAGCTGTAAGTGAGAAGGGAGCTGGGTTGTCCAGAAAGACTGGCTCTTGATGTAACAGTCTTCTGGGTTGTGGGCAGTCGCAGAGGAGGTTCCTGCAGGAGCCACATCAGGTCCCACGGCTTCTGTGGCCAATCCAGCACCACCAGTGCAACCTGACCCAAAAGTTGCTCTATGCAGTGAAGCACACAATCTATGAGCGACCATGGAGGAAACAAAAACATACTTGAACTAAGGCGTCAACATCCTCGGATCCTGCCTCTGTGGCAACTGATGAACATACATGCTTTGGCATTGGACTGGGTCTCCATCAGATGCATCTTGGGATGACCACAGCGATGAAGAATTTGTTTATTTATTTATTTAGACAGTTTTGTATACCGCCTTATCCTTCAATCAAAGCGGTCACACCACAATTGGGGGATACATTTAACACGCAGGGATATGAGACACATACACTAAGACTTACAGGGAACATGGGCAATGGAGGGTTAAGTGGCTTGCCCAAGACCACAAGGAGCATCTGTGGGACTAGAAACCCCAGTCCTTCCGGCCCAAGGTTGCTGTCCTCTAGTGGGATTTGAACCCCCGACCTTCCGGCCTGAAGTACCTTGCCCCAACAACTAGGCTACTCCTCCCTCATGTGTTTGAAAAGCCCATCTGACTTAATTCCCACTTCCTAGGATCAAGAGAGTGGTGACTAAGGCCACCTCCACGCTGTCAACTCCAGAGATGTGTTGCGCCAATAGAGTTAGAAGATTCCTTTCTGCCTAGGCGATCAAGAGGGTCAATCTCCAGGACCACGCCAGCACTCTTCGTGCCCCCTTGCCAAACGATGTATGCCACTGTCTTGGCAATATCAGAGTACACCTGGACCGCTCTGCCATTGACTAGGGTCCCAAAGTGCAAAAAGGCCAGACGAATGGCCCTTGCCTTGAGAAGGTTGATAGGCCATTCTGACTCCCAGCTGCTCCAACAGCCCCGAGCTGTCTGGTTCTCACAATGGGCTCCCCCAAAGGAAGCCACAAGGGATCGTCCAGTGGCATACGCTTCCTCAGATGCTGTGACTAATGCCACCAATGCCACTGGAGGGGCAGCCTGACCTCAAACTTCTGAGAGTCTAGAGATTACTGAGATAGCAAGGACCTCTGAAATGGCCTCATATAAGCTCACAACCAAGGCACAATTTCAATCACCGCTGCCATCAAACCAGAAGCTGTAGATAATCTCAAACTCAAGGAGCCTGCTGAGATCAGAGGGTTGCTAGCTGGGCCAACAACTTTTTCACTCTCTCCTTAAGCAGGAAGACTCTGCCTACCCGAATGTTGAAACACACTCCCAGGTATTCGTTATTGGGAAGGCTTCAACTGGCACTTTCCTCAATTGATCACCCAGCCAAGATGCTTCAGGAACTGCATCACCCAGGTCTAAACCAGAGATGTTTCAGACTGCAATCTGGCCTGGATGAATCAATTGTCCAAATACAATATGGGTGAACACAGTTCCCGATGCGCTTCAGTGCAGCGACTGCCATCACTGTTATTTTTGAGAAAGTCCTCGGGGCAGTGGAGAGGCCAAAAGGGAAAGCAGCAAACTGAAAACATGAGCCAATCATGGGAAAATGGAGAAAGTGCTGTTTATCCTCCAGATAGCAATGTGGAAATAAGCCTCAGTTAAATCCAGAGATGCAAGGTAGTCCCCACGGCATACTGCCTGGACCACTGATAGCAGGGTCTCCACACAGAAGTGAAGGGTGTGCAGGTGAGCACTGACTCCCTTGAGATACAGGATCTTTCTTTGGTACCAAAACGTTAATGGAGTATTGGCCCTTGCCCTGGTTGGTGGAGGGGAACTGGGACCAACACCCACAGATAGCGCAACCTGTCCAGCATGATCTGAACAGCGGTTTTCTTCGTTGCATAGGGAGATGACAAAGGTGTTTGGAATAGGCTCCCTGCATTCCAGAACATAGCTGTGCTGAATGGTGTCTAGCACCCAAGGATCATTGGTGACCTGGGCCCACTCCTGGTAGAAAAGGTTCAGCATGCCACCCACCAGAGGCATCCAGGAATGGGCCCCCAACCTATCACTGTGCTGGACAGTAGGCGGCACTTCTAGAACTGGTAGAATCCTGGAACCCATGAATTCCATGAAAGGAACCTCTTTTGAGTCCGGAACCAAAATCCAGAAGAAGAGGAGGGCGGCTTTCCGGGGTGGTACCTAAGGGAGTCCCAGGGGCCCTGGGAGTTCAAGTAGCATGAATGAGGAAAATAGGCATAAGTCGAGGAAGACAACGCACCTATATGCCTCCCAGGCCCCTTTGGCTATCTTCCACGAGGTGATGAGATCTGGACTCACCCAAATCCTTAACCAGCTTCTCAAAGTCTGCCTCAAATAAAAAATGCCCTTTAAAGGCTAACTGAATCCACTGCCCAGTGACAAAGCCATATCCAACATCGTGCTACTGTCGACAGAGCAATGTCTTTAGCCACCAAGCGGATGAGATCATACATAGTGTCCGACAGAAAGGCTGTTTCTGACTCCAAGAGGGGCATAATATCCTCTGGTACGAGAGACTGAATCCACTGGAGCAGAGCTCATGCTGTTAGGCCCGCACACACTGCCAACTGAAGGATAACAGCAGAAGCTGCAAGCTGATTCCTCAGAGGAGAATCCACCTTACGATCCAGATGGTCCCTTCAGGGCTGTTTCGTTTTGTGACCGCTGTAAAATGTGCATCCACCTCAGCGTGCTGAACCATGCAGTGCAGTCCTTCTGTGGCAGGGCATTAAGCCTCCTACAAACCTTCAGACCCTCCCATTGGGGAGTCGGGCAAGTCCACTCTGAGCAAATCAGACTTTTGCTAACTTCCGGAAAAGGAAAGACTGTCATAGACTTCCAAACCCCTTGCAGGAGGAAGTGGATCTGTGGCCTCGATCTGCTGCTGGGGTCAAGCACAGAGTGGATGACACTTTAGCAATCAGAGCTGCTAGTTCATCCTTGCTGAACAGATGGATAATACCGGATTCATTGTAATCTTCTGAAAGAGAAGAAATCACATCCTCTATGTTGGAATAATCACCTGGGATATTGGGACTGGTCTCCGGATCTCTGCCAAAGCACAGATGATCCCAATCTACAGACTCCAACTTGCCAGCTGTCCCTCTTCCAAGCGAGCGGAAAGAAAGCGAGATGACCTGGAGGCTCCAGAGTCTGGATTGCCATGTCAGAAAGCCCAAGCTTGCTGCAGAATTGAAAGAATTCTGGGGAGGACAACCCAGGAAACAGGAGCTGCCTGCTAGGCCATACGGCCCCCATCCTTGGGGAAACAAGCAGCCGTCAGCCCCTTACAAGAAAGGGAGCAGTCAGATGAGTGCTGGAACTCGATATCTGCTGACCATCCTTTCTAGTGGCATCGTCTGCTGCTGCTTATAGCAAAGACGACAAGACCAGGGCACCCGTGTCTCCCTGCTGTGAAAGGAGAGATGAGCCCTCCAAGGGAAAATCTGAAACTTCCATGCAAGAAGTACAGATACCAGAATTCAGCGATAAGGCTCTCTGCTTCCACAAACCAGGCAGCACTTTTAAGAAACTAGCATATGGCTTTCCACTGCCAAAGGCAGCTGGGCAACATAGGCTTGGGGCATGCTAAAGGCACAGAGGGCCACATGAGCAGTAATCATGTAAGCTAGTGCTACACGGACAGGAACCATGTGTGCAAGGGCCACATGGGCAGTAACTGAGTGCACTAGGGCGTGCGGACAAGTAACTGCGTGCTACTGGCACACACTGGGGAAGGTACAGAGGAGGCGCAGCAAGTGCCAAAAAAGCATGCAGACTGTTGGACAAGGTGGAAAAAATCAGCACCGAACCAACGGATGCCCCCGGCAACCCAACCCAGCTCACACACTGCTAGTGGAGAACGTCGGGAGCCTCCCACAAACAAATCTGACAGAGATCCCATGCTGGGATCAGTTTCACTCCCCTGCTTCAGACCTGCAGTCACATCTCTGAAGAGCCTTCTTCAAATCTTTGGGGTAGAGCAGGAAGGGAAAGAGAAGGGAGGCAGCACTGAGGTTGTGCGAGGCTGAAGAATTTTTCCAAAGTCCTTTATACCAATCTTTTGGTTGCTCATCAGGCCCTTAACAAGATAAGGACAAAGAGTTGAACCAATTCCCTACTTCCCACTAGAGAACAGCAACCTTGGGCCGGAAGGACTGGGGTTTCTAGTCCCACAGGTGCTCCTTGTGGTCTTGGGCAAGCCACTTAACCCTCCATAGCCCATGTTCCCTGTAAAATAGTTATCTCCAAGTCATAATGCCCTGTTCAATGTAATTTCAGTTTGTTCAATGTAAACCGCACTGATGCAGAATAGCGCGGTATATAAGAGAATGTAAATAAATAAATAAATAAATAAAATAAATCTGAAAAGGACACCAGTTTTAAAGGCGTCTCTAGTGGAGCCTCCTGCTTCGCACTCCAGTGAGAAAATCACCAGTAAAGAAGGTTCCTCATGAGATAAAACAATCTTTCCTTAACATAGAAACATAAGATATTCCATACTGGGTCAGACAAAAGGTCCATCAAGCCCAGTATCCTGTTTCCAACAGTGGCCAATCTAGGTCACAAGTACCTAGCAATTTCCCCAGAAAACACAGGTTCCACAATACTTGTATTGGGACAAGTAGTGGATTTAGCGTAGTTACTCACCTGTAACAGGTGTTCTCCAGGGACAGCAGGAATCAGTCCTCACACATATGGGTGACGTCGGCACCGACAGAGCCCTCATGCGGAGCAATTCCCCAGCTTTCAAAGAAAGCCTTTGGGACTGCATCGCGCATGCGCGATCCCTTTCCCGCCCAAGGGTGCCATCTTGCTCAGTCAAATGACATAGCTAAAAAGACGGCAAAAAGAATAAAATCAACCATAGGACTGCAACTCCAGGGGGGGAGGGAGGGAGGGTCGTGAGGATTGATTCCTGCTGTCCCTGCAGAACACCTGTTACAGGTGAGAAACTACGCTTTCTCCAGGAACAAGCAGGAAGTCAGTCTTCACATATGGGACTCCCTAGCTATAGGCTACAGAGAACCCTTAGCTGAAAAATGGCTCCCTCTAGAAGAGCTGCAGCAGCTGTGATAGGAATTCAGCAGAGACGCAACACCCCCCCCCAGTAGCCTGACACCAGAGGGCCGGAGGGTAGGAGTTGCCTAAACCTCAAATACGTTACGAAGTACCGCCTGGCCGAAAGCACTGCCTCATCGGGACTCTTCATCCAAGCAGTAATGGGTTGCAAAAGTCTGGCTGAGGCCCTGCAGCAGCTGAATGGTGAGCACAGCAGACTGCTGAACGCTGGTTGGCGTGGGATCCTCGATCAGCCAGTTGTCCTGGTATGAGAAGACACAGGCCCCCTGGGTCCAGAGGAAGGCAGCCACAACTGCCAGACACTTCATGAAGACCCAGGGGGCTGCAGCCAGCCCAAAGGGAAGCACACGGTACTGATAGTGCAGGCTGCCCAGCACAAATCAAAGGTATTGCCTATAATGTGGATGGATTGGAATAAGCGTATACGCATCTTTCATATCTAAGGAGCATAGCCAATTGTCCTGTACAAGGTACAGGAGCAGCATCCTCAACAAGACCATTTTGAACTTTTCATGAACAGGAACTGGATGAGGTTTAGGAGATCCAGAAGTGGATGAAACCAGCTTCTGTTTTTGGAGACCAGGAAGTATCTGAAGTAGAAGCTCTATGTGATTTGAGCTGCGGGAACTGGATTGATAGCGAGGTCAGACAGCAGGGCCATATGGAGGTGGCAGCTGGGTGAAGTGGAATTGATATCCGCTTTGGACAATCTGCAGCTCTCAGGTTTCCGAGGTGATGAGCAGCCACCAGTGGGCAAAGGGTCGAGCCACATCTCCCCTCCCCCATTGGGCAACAGTTGACTGGCTATGCTCCTGAGGAACCCCATCAAAACCTTGTACCCGGCTTGGGCTGGGGGGGCGGGTTGAGCCTTTGGGGTCTTCTCTCTCTGTCTTGGATGGAAAGTCCATGCCTTAGGTTGGGCCAGGAAATACTAGCACTGGTTCGGATAGAAGGCTTTCTTGGCCGGATGTTTCTTCTGCATTGGGTCCGCGGTCTCTCTCGAGAGCCTGCTGAGAGTCACCTGCTCCTTCTCCAGCTCCTTGGCTTTCTCCTCCACAGGTTTCTGTAGACGTTCTCACCCTGGCAAGGGACGTTGGCGATCTTGTCCTGGGCCCACTGCTCCAGGTCTGAAGACTGCAGCCATGCCATCTGACGGGCAGTGATGCCCACAGCCACCACTCTGCCCACAGATTCAAAGGCGTAGGAGGTGCCTTATGGTACAATGGTACAAAGAGAGTAGTTACTCACCTGTAACAGGTGTTCTCCAGGAGCAGCAGGAATCAGTCCTCACATATGGGTGACGTCGGCGCCGACGGAGCCCCCGTGCGGAGCATTTCCCTAGCTTTCAAAGAAAGCCTTTGGGAATGCAGCGCGCATGCGCGGTCCCCTTCCTGCCCAAGGGTGCCATCTTGCTCAGTCTGATGACAAAGCTAAAAGACAGCAAAAATAACAAAATAAACCATATGACTGCAACTCCAAGGGGAGGAGGGAGGGCTGTGAGGACTGATTCCTGCTGCTCCTGGAGAACACCTGTTACAGGTGAGTAACTACTCTTTCTCCAGGACTAAGCAGGAAGTCAATCCTCACATATGGGACTCCCCAGCTTAAGGCTACCGTAGATCAAAAGCTGAAAAATGAGCTCCCTCTAGAGCCTCAGAATGCCAAGAACAGAATCTTCTCTGATAACGCCCCCGAACGGTAGCCCAACACCAGGGCCGGAGGGTAGGAGTTGCCTAAACCCCAAAGAGATTATGGAATACCGCCTGCCCGAAAGCACTGTCCCTGCGGGACTCCCTCTCAAGGCAGTAGTGGGCCGCAAATGTCTGGCTTGAAGACCAAGTAGCGGCCCGGCAGATGTCTGCCAACAGAACAGAGCGGAGATAAGCTACTGACGCAGCCTTGACATGATGAGCCGTAACTCGACCCTGAAACGAGAGGTCGGCTGCCCCGTAAGCCCAGGCGATACAGTCGGCTACCCATATGGACAAAGTACGCTTGGAGACAGCCAACCCCAACTTATTGGGGTCAAATGAGACGAAGAGCTGGACAGCCCTCCGGTGCTCCTGCGTACGGTCAAAGTAGAAGGACAACGCTCTCCTACAGTCCAGGGTATGCAAGACCATCTCAGCCCAGCTGGCATGCGGCCTGGGAAAGAAAGTTGGAAGAACCACCTCCTGATTGAGGTGGAAGGAGGAGACAATCTTAGGAAGGAACTTAGGGTGAGCCCGTAAGACTACTCTGTTCCTATAGAACCTAGTATAAGGAGCATCTACTAGGGCCTGAAGCTCACTCACTCGCCTTGCTGAGGTAAGGGCTACCAGAAACGACGCTTTCCAGGAGAGAAAACGTAGATGGCAAGTAGGCCGTTGCAAGACCACATTTAAGTCCCATTCAGGGGCAGGGGGACGCAGTGGAGGCTTAAGCAAAAGCAAGCCTCTGAGGAAGCGAGCCACCAAAGGATGGCTTGAGAGAGACAGACCCTCCACTGGGGAGTGGTGTGCTGAAAGAGCACTAAGATGAACTCTCACAGAATTGGACTTAAGGCCTAGGTTGGACAGGTGAAGCAAATATTGCAGCACCACTGGCACCAGGCATGAGAAAGGATTCTCGTTGTGTTGAGTACACCAGGTAGAGAATCTATGCCCCTTAAGGGCATAAGACGTTCGGGTGGACTGCCTCCTAGAGGCCAAGACTACGTCCTCCACTTCTTGAGGCAGTAGTAAGGGCGCTAGAACTACCCTTTCAGTAGCCAGGCCATCAAATGGAGGGACTGGAGATTGGGGTGTAAGAGAGATTTCTGCTCCTGAGACAGGAGATCGGGTTGCATCCCCAGAGGAAGAGGAGTGTCCACCGCTAGTTGCAAAAGAAGTGGGAACCACGGTTGCCTTGGCCATCTGGGGTCCACCAGGATCACCGAGGCCTTGTCCTGGATCACTTTGAACAGTGTCTTGGGCACTAGAGGCATGGGAGGAAACGCATAAAGGAGGCCTGTAGACCATGGAATGAGAAACGCATCCGCTGCTACTCTTAGAAGATGCGGTTGTCTGGAGCAGAACCTGGGAAGTTGACGGTTCAGAGGACTGGCAAAGAGATCTATGGTTGGAAGACCCCATCTCAGGAAGATCTGTTGAACCACTAAAGGATTCAACTGCCATTCGTGCGGCTGCAAGATTCTGCTCAATCTGTCCGCCAGGTAATTCTCTTGACCTGGGAGATAGACCGCCTTGAGAAGAATGCTGTGATTGACTGCCCAGGAGCACAGTCTCTGCGCTTCCTGACATAGAAGGAGGGACCCTGTGCCCCCTTGTTTGTTCACATAGAACATAGCCACTTGATTGTCCGTCTGAAGCAAGACGGATTGGTGGGAGAGGAGATGGGAGAAGGTTCTCAGGGCTAAGTGGATAGCTCTCAGTTCTAAGAGATTGATCTGCTGTGCGGCCTCCCAAGGCGACCACAAGCTTGAGTACATGCTCCTTGGCAATGTGCACCCCAACCTTGAAGAGAAGCATTGGTTGTCAGCACTTGAGAGTGTGGAGGTGTCTGAAAAAACACCCCGCGCACTAGATTCGGGAGATGAAGCCACCACTGCAGAGAAGACTCTAAGAGTTTGGACACCCTCACTTTGTCCGTAAGGCTTCCTGTGGCTTAGTGCCACTGAGTTCTGAGGCCCCATTGAGCTGGCCTCATGTGTAGACGGGCATTGGGAGTTACATGGACCGTGGAAGCCAGGTGGCCTAAGAGCCTCAGGAATTGTCTGGCGGAGACCAGAGAATTGCTGTGGAACTGTCTGGCTAGATCCATCAATCTGTGGGCCATGTCCACGGGTAAAAAGGCCTTTGCCTGAAGGGTGTCCAGTCTTGCTCCTATGAACTCCATGTTCTGTGAAGGGTGCAAAGTGGACTTTGCGAAGTTTATAACAAACCCCAAGTGCTGAAGCAGAGCGACAGTGCGAAGGGTGGCTTGATTGGCCTCCTGTGGAGATTGACCCCTGATGAGCCAGTCATCCAGGTATGGAAAGACAAAGAGGACTTGAACCCTTAGATAGGCCGCCACCACCGCCAGGCACTTGGTGAATACCCTAGGGGCGGAGGTTAGGCCAAAAGGCAGTACTCTGTACTGATAGTGGTTTCCTCCCACTATAAATCTGAGATATTGTCTGTGGTCTGGATGAATGAGGATGTGAGTATAAGCATCCTTTAGGTCTAAGGAGCATAGCCAATCTCCCTGCTGGAGGTAGGACAGAAGGATTCCAAGGGTAAGCATCTTGAACGTTTCCCTCTCCAGGAACTTGTTGAGATTTCGCAAGTCTAGGATGGGCCTGAGGCCTCCTGTTCTTTTTGGTACCAGAAAGTACCTGGAATAGAAGCCTTGACCTCTCAGGTGGTGGGGCTCCGGTTCCACTGCCTGTTCCTTTACAAGACTTGCCAACTCCTGCAGGAGTAAGTCCCTGTGCAGAGGAAGTCTTGGAGGCTCCCCTGGAAAATAGGAGGGGGGTACCTGGTGGAAGTGGAGGAGATAGCCCCTTTGGACTATACTTAGCACCCAGGTATCCCCTGTGACGGCTGACCACCTGTGGGCGTACAGGGCCAGCCGGCCTCCTGTGCTTATGTGGGCCAGCGGAGGAGGAGAGGATATGCCACTGGAGTCAAAACCCCGCTCTCTGCTGTGCAGGAGTTGGTGCTGGTGGCTTGGGGGCTTTCTGCCTACGGGGCCCATGTCCCTGCCCCTTGGCCTGCTGACCCTGTTGGGGAGCTACAGAGGCCTGATAATGAGGGTACTGTTTATAGGCAGATGACTTCCTCGGGTAAAAGGTCTTTTTCCCCGAGACCTTCTTCTTCTGAGAAGGGGCAGAGGTTTTCCTGGACAGCCTTGTCCGAGTAAGAGTCTCGGTTTCGAGTTCTGCAGCCTTTTCAGTCATGGGCTTGCCAAAGAGGTTTTCACCTCAGCAGGGGACATCGACCAACTTGTTCTGCACCCATGGCTCGAGGTCCGATGACTGTAGCCAGGCCTGACGGCGTGCACCAATGCCGGCCGTGGCTACCCGGGCCGAAGCCTCGAAGCCATCATAGGCTGCTTGAGAAATAAACTTCGAGCACTCATGAATACCCGATGACAGAGCATTGAACTTCTGCAAAGGTTCCTCGGAGAGACCAGCAGAGAACCCGGCAATCTCCTTTGCGAGGTCTCGAAGGTACATGCCTATGTACAGCTGGTAGGTCTGGACACAGCAAGCAAGCATAGAGCCCTGAAAGCACTTCTTACCAAGGGCATCCAGGTTCCGGGCCTCCCGGCCGGGAGGCACCAAGGAGTGCATCTTCTGACTCTTCAGACGATGCATGGCCGATTCCACAACCATGGAGTGGTGCGGTAATTGCGCCTTTTGGAACCCGGGGCTCTTGTGGACTCGATAGATGGAATCGACCCGCTTGCTCAAAACCGGCATCGAGGCCGGCGCCTCCCACATGCAGAAGAGCAACCGTTCCAGCATCGGAGGAACCGGAACAGTAAAGGCCTCCTTCGGAGGAGAGTCATACTGTAGGGCCTCGAGCTCCTTGGCTCGAGGCTCCTCCTCGGGATCCCTGGGGAATGCCAAGGCCTTGGCCATATCCCGCACGAAGTCCGAGAACCGGGTATCCTCTGGTGGGGACCGTCTCCGAGGCTCGGACTCCGGTGAGTCCGATGGGACACACCGAGTCCAAAAGATGTCGGGTGACTCCTCATCCTCCGTCTCCCAGCCGGACCCCTCGGAGGAGGAGTCAAGCGGCTCCGGTCGGGCAGACACCGATGCCATCCGCCCCGACGCCGAGGGTACCGGTGCCGATGACCTTGGTCCCGAGCGGGAGGCCGCGGGAGACCTCGGCCGAGGATCGACTCGAGCACGCATGGACTTGAGGATCGGCTCAGCCTCCGGGGTCGACTTGGACGTCGATGTCCCGGTGGTCGAGGCAGATGCACCGGTGAGACCAGCGATCAGTGCCCGCTGCTGCTCCATGAAGGCAGCCAAGCTGCACTCCAAGGCCGTCAACCTGAGTCTGAGCTCAGGAGACTCAGCAGCCCCCGACTCAGGCCCCGACGGCACAAGGCCTGATGTCGGCTCCCCAGGAGGAGAGTCCACGAGGACTACAGTACTCACGTGACCCAGGGACTCCATCTCCACACGAGGTTGTTTTCCAGGCCTCTCCGACTCCGAAGACCCGGGACGGTGCTCAGGGCTATGCGACTTGGCCCTCGAGGAGCCAAGTGCGTCCACCGACGCCGCCCTCGCGGGAGCATCGCAAGAAGAAAAAACCCGCGAGGGAGACCCCCTCTCAGAGGAGCCTCGGCGCTGCTTGGGGCCGGAGTCCCGAGATGTCGAGGCCTCTGACGAGGTCCGGGCCCGTCCGGACGCGGAGTCAGAGAAGATTCTTTCCTTTTGGTGCTGCCGACTCCTCAACGCCTTCAAGGACTTTTTCGCACACGGACCACAGATCATCGGGTCATGATCGGGTCCGAGACACTGGAGGCAGCAGTCATGTGTGTCAGTGAGAGACATAAGTTTCTTACACCGATCACACTTCTTAAACCCGCTGGCAACCATCGAGGGAAAAAGGGCCCCTGCGAGGTCAAAAGACAGGGCTGCCAGTGAAAACAGAAAAAATGGCGCGTACGCTAGTCTCTAAGGACAAAAAACGAAAAAAGAAGTCCGGGCTCGATACCGATGTATCGGGCCCAGGCGGGAAAGGGAAACCGGCGTCGAACCGAAGGAAATGGGTCCACGCAGAACAAAATCCACTTTTTCCTCAGGTGAAAACGAAATATGTCTGTTGGGCTCCGCAGATAAAAGAAGACTGAGCAAGATGGCACCCTTGGGCGGGAAGGGGACCGCGCATGCGTGCTGCATTCCCAAAGGCTTTCTTTGAAAACTGGGGAAATGCTCCGCACGGGGGCTCCGTCGGCGCTGACGTCACCCATATGTGAGGACTAACTTCCTGCTTGGTCCTGGAGAACTGTGTATAATAAAAACATCATTTGGAAGAAAAGAATGCCATAAAATCTTGATAGGACAGCATAAGAGAAGGAAAGCAGGGAAAGATAACAAGGAAGAGAGGGAATGAGGGTCAGGACACAAGGAGGCAAGAGTCCTGAGAGTCTGTACAAACTGCCTGAGACAGCAGGAGGTCCAGGACATTAATGAACAGTAAGGAGATTGAAGGCAATGGAAAACACATGTTTTCAAGGAGGTCTTAAATTTTGAGTATAGGGGTTCTAGTCTAAGATCAGATGACACGGAATTACATAATGATGGGCCGAAGAAGAAAAAGGCAGAATGTTGGGTCCGTTCTAACCGGGCCTGGGCAGGAGAAGGTAGGTTACAGCCAATTCGCATGCATGGACCTAAAGACTCAAAAAGGTGCATATGGAACTAAGGAGGAAAGATATGAGGGGATACCAGAATGAAGAACTTTATGAATAATTGTAAGCAGCTTGTATTGTGAGTGGCGAGACAGTGAACGTACATCATGAACTTCAAAGAAATCCTTGCCATGAGCCATGAGGCGCTGAAAGGACTTGTGGTGGTCCTTGGAAACAAGGGCAACAAAGTACTCCAGGTCCAACATGAAGTCTGGTAAGCCAGAATTCTGGCGATCAGCATGGAACCCTAGCAGCACTTCATCCCAAAGAAGTCCAGGATATGAGCCTCACGACTCGGTGGGACCTAGGAGTGTGTCTTAGCACTCTTTGTGTGTTTCAAAGCTGACTCCACCACAATGGAATTGTGGGGCAATTGAGGCTTCTCAAACCCTGGGGCCTAATGGACACAGTACAAGGAATCAAGCCAGTGGCTGACGACGGAAGCATGAGTGGCGCCTCACACAGCCATAGCAGCGGCCGCTGTAGGACATGGTGGACGGGAACAGTTACAGCCTCCAGTGGGGCAGGGGGGTACTGGAGCAGTTTCAGTTCCTCCACCCTCAGTTCCTCCTCTGATACCAAAGAAAATGCGATGGCCTTGGCCATGTCTGTAACAAAGTCCTGGAAGGACATGCCCTCCGGGGGCAAATTATGCCATTAAGGTGGAGGCAACCGGTCGGATAGGATGTCCGGGAACCAAAGATCTGATGCCATCGATTTCGCCTCAGTTTCCCATTCTGATTTAGAGTCAGAGAGGAAGTTAAAATAGTACAGTCTCCTCCTCCCGCCGGCTCCGCACCTTGAGGGAGGGTGAACAATGATGGCCCTTGCGCCGCCTGGCATGCCGATGGCGGTGCCCCTGGGCCTTAGACTCCGATACACTGGAGAGGGAGATTGCCCTACTTGCTGAGGTTGGGAGGATCAATATCGACTCCAGTTGCCAGAGCTAAAGTCTCCAGGATAGGCTGAAGGAGTGCGGTGATGATGCATTCCGCGCCACAAAGCCTGTGTTCCGGAAGACTTCCATTGGCATTCCTCCAGAACTGCCACCTGTGAGGGGCCAATGCTGCAGCCATGGACATAGGCATCGACACCTCTGATGTAGACTCCATGATAAGTGCATCAAGAGACATCTGGCTGTCCTCCTGGGCACTGGGAGTGGATGCAGTCACCCGGGTTGGGTCCTCCCACCGGAGAAGCTTGTCCAACCACTCCCGGCCATCATTCTCCACATCATGTCAAAAAGGGATCTATGCCGGGCCCACTGCTTTTTTTTTTTTTTTTTAAATTTTTTATTTATGCAATTTTAAACTAACAATCCAAGAATACTCTTGTACAGAAAAGAGCAAACTACACACAATTAAAGAAATCCACAATTAGGTCGAGGAAACATAACCACCACCTTATACAATTCACGTTTGAAATGCCAATACAATCACCCAATATAGAAGCTATTACCAACATACAAAAAAGCATGTTTAAAAAACTAGACAAAGACATACTAATAAAATCAAATTTTCTCTCATGTAAAAACGGAAACTTCAAACTTGGATGACTTAATAAAACAATGGAACAATGGAATAGAAACAGTTTCTAAACAACCACCCAAAATCGCCCCTAATGAAAACAACAAGCCAAGGAAAAAAAACGAACCTTGGTACACAGCAGACCTAGCCAAAGCAAAGAAAGATCTCAGAAGAATGGGAAAAAAATGGAGAATTAGGAAATCAATAGAGATAAAAGAACAATATCTATTACTACTTAAATCCTACAAAGAAATAGTAAACACGGCAAAAAAGAATTACCACACCAAAAAATTAACTAACGCTTTAAATAGACCAAGGGAATTATTTGAGCTTATAAAATCCCTCACCAAACCCCCAAAAGATGTCAATACAAAACATCCAATAAATGCACAGGCACTTGCAGACCACTACTCTAAAAAAAATAAACTCTAATGAAGAGATAATCTCCTATAAAATTGAAAACACATCTCAA
This sequence comes from Ichthyophis bannanicus, assembly GCA_033557465.1. NCBI lineage: Eukaryota > Metazoa > Chordata > Amphibia > Gymnophiona > Ichthyophiidae > Ichthyophis > Ichthyophis bannanicus. The sequence continues at coordinate 320,884,314 of CM066032.1, forward strand.
AAGGTAATACAAAATTCTAACCCCACAGTAGTGTGGGAAAACGTTCACTCAATAGATAGCAGACAATTACTAAACACGATTTCAAACATAAACACCACCACATCCCCCCTCGATCCTTGCCCGGTAAACTGGATCAAGACTACAAAAGCAGAAATTGCACCCATAATTCTAAACATAGTAAACCAATCCCTACTACAAGGCAACATGCCAACAGAACTAAAAAGATCCCTTATATGACCTATACTAAAAAACAAATCACTAAACAAAGCAGACCCATCTGCTTACAGACCCATATCAAGTATACCTTTCATAGCCAAAATCACTGAAAAAACTGTACAATACCAATTACAAGATCATATAGATAGCTCAAATGCACTTGATGCCCAACAATATGGTTTTCGACAATCACATGGAGTAGAAACACTCCTACTCATACTATTTGATAAACTTTATAGAGGCATTGAAAACTGCAAGAAAATGTTTGTCTTAATCTTCATTGACATAACAGCAGCCTTTGATTCAGTGAACCATAAGACCCTCATAGAGAGATTGGAATCAATAGGAATAATTGGAACTCCCTTAAAATGGTTCTCTTCCTATATATCTAATAGGATACAACAAGTATACTTTGATAAAAATCTATTTAATACCTTCCCACAGACACAAGGTATTCCACAGGGCTCAGCATTATCTGCCATACTATTTAACCTATACCTAAGACCCATCTGCACAATATTCCAAAAATACAAAATTGACTATCATCTATATGCGGATGACATAATGCTTTATATACAACTGGATATATGTAACCCAGATTACAGCCACATAGAAACCTGCCTTAAAGAAGCACAATTATGGCTCCAACAAAACAATATGTTTATCAATCATAAAAAAACAGAAGTAATGTTTATCTCTAAAAACCCGGAATTTAAACACCCCCCCACAATCATACTAAATAATACAACCTACAACACTAAACAAGAACTAAAATACCTAGGTGTCACCCTAGATATGACACTTAACATGGAAACCCATCTAAGACTATTAAACAGAACTATCTTCTACAAAATAAGAACCCTACAGCCCTTACGCAATATCATTGAACTATCAGATTTTAGATCAATAATACAAACAAACATAACCCCACATCTGGACTATTGCAATGGCATATTACAAGGACTTCCTAAAAAAACAACAAACATACTACAGATGGCACAGAATGTCACAGCTCGAATCTTGATGAACGTACCTTTCTCAGATCACATCACACCCATTCTAAGAGAACTTCACTGGCTACCTATACATTGTGATGTAGAAGCCCCTATAGAACCCATGGAAATAGAAAGAAAGGAAAAGATTACCTTTAAAACTGACAGTCAGCCAGCACACATAGCTCACTGTTTACAAGAGAAAGACAAACAGAGGGAGATAGGAACTGAGCTGACACGCCCAAGCTCTGACGTAGCAGCAAGCCTGGAGCTTGATCACTCACACCTGTTCAGAAAGGCAGATCCAAGCCTCAGGGAACAGAAATATAAACGCTGGTTGAGAGCAAAGAAGGAGCAGCGAGGGCAACAAGAGAAGCAAGGAAGGAAGCCAGAGAGGGAGCAAGAGGAGAGAGCTCCTGAGAGACGTGATTGGAGAGGCTCAGGAACCCTAGAGAATTGGAGACTTGGCAAAGAACCTACCTGCAGTTCTGGGAGAGAAGCCGGCAGACTAGGTGAGAAGGCACAGCCCATTGCCAGCGACCAGCCTGGGCAGAGAGAACAGGGAGCCCTTCAGTCCTTACTGCCTGAGGAAAGGCTTCAGAGTGTGCACAAGTGGAGACCCAGCACCAAAGCAGGGAGGTTAAGAAGCTCTACCTGGAACAGACAGCCAGGGGGTGGCTCTAGTCAGGAATTACAAACAGAGAGTCACAGAGCATTTCCTTATAGCTGGAAGGAACTAGATGAGAGCCAGAGAAGAAGCTCCAAAGCCACAGGTATTTCAAACCCTTGCTGTCTAGAATTGTATACAGGGGAAACACCCGAGTTTGCAGAGGGAGGTTACCTTAAACACAGTAGTAACAGCTGGCAGCCAAGCTCAGTAAATCCTGAGCTGGAAGATATGCAAACAGACTGTAATGTTAGTGACATAGCTGAAGTGCCAATGGATTGCACGCTTTGCCTAGCCGATGATATTGAGTCACTGTGTTAAGCCTTTGAGTTAAAGAGCTGTGAAACAGCAAAGTAAAATAAGTTATTTTCTTTTGCCAGAAGAAGCTGTTTGGTTTTCCTATCTTTGTTACTTGGAAACGGCACAGCACGTTTTTGGAGCCAGAGTGTGAAAAGCAGCTACCTTATTTGTTGTAAATAATCCTCAAGCAAACACCTGGACACTTTCCTATTTTGTTCTACACTAAGTCCTAATGTGAGGGGAATACATTTCTTGTCATTTTGCCTTAAACACTTGACTCATAACTATTCCTTTATCAGAAGTCTAAAAGGGACTACAACTCCCAAGAGGCATTGCGAAAGCAGAAAGGTGTGGTCTCACTTTCTGATTAAAGGACATCATGGCAGACCAGCTCTCTTAGCCCTAGGCGGAGGGCTGGCCTCATGACAACATGCACGCATAAGATACAAAATAATAATTACAACATTCAAGTTAATACACAATATTGCCCCATCTTACCTTGCCTCACTCATTAAAACACAACCCCCTAATCGGAAAAGGCGTACACACAATCTAAATACACTACAAACCTCTCTCTCCATTTGCAAGGTAAAAGTAAACACTAGTAATAGAGCATTCACATACATAGCTCCCACACAATGGAACAAACTCCCTGACACCTTAAGAGCTAACAAAGATCTCACATCATTCCGTAAAAACCTTAAAACACATTTATTTCAAGAATACTACAATCAGACAGAAATAACATAGAACAAATTTGTACACGAAACAATCTGATGGAGCTTAACCCCTCCATTATCATATGAAACTCCAAATCCACAAAGAATTAATTAAATTGCAAACCTACTTGCATGTACTTTATCATGAACACTGTATATAGTTAAATTATAACACGTGTTTTTTTATTTATTTATTTATTTTATTTTATATATTCTTATATACAAAGCTATTCTGCATCAGTGCGGTTTACATTGAACAAACTGAAATTACATTGAACAGGGCATTATTACTTGGAGATAATTATTTTACAGGGAACATGGGCTATGGAGGGTTAAGTGGCTTGCCCAAGACCACAAGGAGCACCTGTGGGACTAGAAACCCCAGTTCTTCTGGCCCAAGGTTGCTGTCCTCTAATGGGATTTGAACCCCCGACCTTCCGGCCTGAAATACCTTGCCCCAACCACTAGGCCACTCCTCCACTCTGTACCTTGCCCCAGCCACTAGGCCACTCCTCCACTCTTCTATTATGTAAATAGTTTAAGTTATTTGAAATTAATGTTACCCTACAATCAATGTTCCCTCTAATTTTCTGTAGCCCGTGTGCGCATAAAATAGCAGCTGTGCAGCTTTTGAAGGAAGGTTAAATTTTTGTGCGCCACATAACGACACTCGGAGTTATATACTTTAAAATTTCACTACACGTCAGAATACAGTATGTACACCACATTGATTTTAATCAAATTTAAATGAAAATAGACGATTACTAAATGAAGCGGAACATTTCTAGTAATTACAATCACAACTTTTAAATTTTAAGACATCTGTGTTGTTTTCTATCAGAATCAGAACCGTAATTTTTGTGCGCTCTGTTGTGAAGCATGTGCGCTCGCTTGGCGAGGTGTGTGCGCGCGCACACGCGCACACCTTAGAGGGAACAGTGCCTACAATGTTCAAAGTTATCTTCTTACTGTTATATGTAACTGCTAAATGTGCAGAGTTTAATTGTTAAATGTAAACCGCTGCTGATCACTGGAAGGAGCGGTATAAAAATGTGTTCAAATAAATAAAATAAATAAATAAATAAATAAAATAAGTGCTCACCCTAGCTCACAAAAAAGGGAGGGGGGGGGGAGAAATAGAAAGAAGATACACCCCAAAATGCAAGAAATTTAAGACTCAGCTTACAGCCAGCATTTTACAAATTATTCTCGAGCCCAGAAGAGTTGATAGAAGCTTCCAAGCACCAAGCGTTCACGAAGGCCAGCAACTGGGAGGGCTCATAAAAAATATACAAAATAGATTGACAACTGATCAAACATTTGCAAGGATGTTTAAGGAAGAAGAGACCTCCCAGCTGCTGAACCCCCAGATGTAGGAGAATAAACTCTCACCTACGTTTTTGTGTTTCTTTAGACAAATCTGGATATATCCTAACAGACCATGGAACAATACATTTTTCCCTATAGAATATCTTCAGCAACAACTCTATCTGGAAGTAGAGCAAAAGTCACTAATAAAGTAGAGAGAGTTACAACTGGTTCATGTGAAGGTTCCAATAAATCAGAAACATTGAGAATGTCTACTTGCTGTGTCCCAGTGACCTCAGATGAAGGCCTCTTCTTTCCAGCTGGGAGATAAAATATCTTTACAAGAGGAGAATAAGACTCCAAAGTACCACCAATACTTCACTGAGATATGCCTTAAACATCTCTCTCATGGTCACCACTGGACGTCTTGGAAAGTTAATTAGTCTCAAAGTTACTGCTCGAGAAAGATTCTCAAGATACTCTATTTTAGTAGATACCACAGCCAAACTCTTTGTAGCAGTTTGAACATGATTTTCCAACACCTCTACTTTAGCTTGAAGATCAATATATGAGGATTTAACCAAAGCCACCTTCGTATTAATATTTTTTATAGCCTTGGAATTATCTGGAACTCTCTCTGCTAAAAATGACACCTGTAGCAAAATCGCTTTAATGAGTGAAGCAATTGTGAACCATATAGTCTCAAGAGTAATCGTTTCAGGACGATGCAACTTGAAACCAGTCCAATCCACTGTAGGGAGACACTCCCTCTCCATAGCGCCTGACGCTATACCAGCCTCTACTTGACCAGGTGACCTCACGGTCGTTCAACTTCCTGGTGATACCAAGAAACTATCGGGTGTGGGAAGTGCTAGAGATCCACCTCCAGTACCTCGAACTCTGGTGTCAGGCCCCCTCAGTGGCACAAACTCACCCCCAGACCAGGAGAAGCTCCGCTGCAGAGTGCTCCCAGAGGAACGGTGGACGTACATGAGCTTGGAAGCTGGCCGGGAACCAGGAGAAGCTGATATGACGCCCAAAGCGGCTGCTGAGTCCTCAGACCCACAGCTGGGTTACCTTCTTTTGCTACTACCAGTTACCGAAGAGGATGGAAAAATGCCCAATGGCCCAGCAGCACCACAGATAAGGGGAGTAGAGGTAAGGATGAGCTGAGGGGCTGCAAGCTCCCCTTAAACTTCTGCATTTCCTCCGTCGCAAGAAAACCAAATGCTTTGAGCAGCTCAGTCAGACCTGCTGCTTTTTAACATTTTCATAAATGACCTGGAAATGGGAATAATGAGCGAGGTGATCATAAAATTATTCCAAGTTGTTAAAACACAAGAGCATTGTGAAAAATTTCAGAAGGACCTTGATAAATTGGAAGACTGGGCATCCAAATTGCAGATGAAATTTAATGTGGATAAATGCAAAGTTATACACCTAGAAAAAAACCCAAACTCTGGTTACATGATGCAAGATACCACTTTAGAAATCACCACCCAGGAAAAAGATTTAGGCATCATCGTAGATAATACGTTTAAACCTTCTGCTCAGTGTGCGGCGGCAGCAGCCAAGAAAGCAAATAGAATGCTAGGAATCATAAGGAAAGGAATGGAGAATAAAACTAAAGATAATATAATGCCTTTGTATCATTCCATGGTTCGACCGCATCTTGAATAGTGTGTGCAATTCTGGTCGCCGTATCTTAAAAAGGATATAATGGAATTAGCTACTGGGGAAGAGCTGAAGACTTTTCAGAGTAAAGCCAGCATTTATGATGTGGTTGGATCAAAGCCCTCGGGAAGTCTGACTGCTGATGTAGCTGCGCATGAAATGAGAGTCAGAAGCTGTAAAGATGTCTTACACATTGGAACATGGAACGTACGAAGCATGAACCAAGGGAAGTTGGAGGTGGTCAAGAATGAAATGGAACGTGTACAACTTGATCTGTTGGGTGTCAGCGAACTGAAATGGACTGGCATGGGGCACTTTGCATCAGATGATCACATGGTCTACTATGCTGGAAATGAAAGACAAAGAAGAAATGGTGTTGCATTTATAATAAAGAAGAAACTTGCAAGAACTGTAATGAAATACAATGCAGTCAGTGAACGCTTAATCTCTATTCGTCTACGAGGATTGCCTATCAACACAACTATAATTCAAGTATATGCCCCAACAACAGCTGCAGAAGAGAATGAAATTGAAGAGTTCTATGAACAAGTACAAGCTGAAATTGACAGAACATGCAAACAGGATATCCTGATAGTCATGGGTGACTGGAACGCAAAAGTTGGCAACAAAGAAGAAGGCAAAGTAGTTGGAAAATATGGACTTGGCAACAGAAATGAAGCTGGAGAAAGACTGATAGAATTCTGCAAGACCAATGATCTATTCATCTCAAACACCTTCTTCCAGCAACACAAGCGGCGACTGTACACATGGACTTCACCGAATGGATTATATAAAAATCAAATTGACTACATATGTGGAAGTCAACGATGGAAAAGCTCTGTAACATCAACAAAGACAAAACCTGGAGCTGACTGTGGTACAGATCATCAACTACTAGTATGCAAACTCAAGCTAAAGTTGAAAAAGAGCAAACCACTCATGAATGCAGCAAAATATGACCTTGAGAATATACCACTGGAATTTAAAGACTGCCTGCAAAATCGATTTGCTGCTTTAGATACAAATGACAGAGCTCCGGAAGAGTTATGGAATGACATCAAGAAGGTTGTGTTGGAAGAAAGCGAGAAGTCTCTACAAAAGGTGAAAAAGCAAAAACAGCCAAAATGGATGACCGAAGAAACTCTGAAAATTGCCCAGAAATGCAGAGAAGCTAAAGCCAGAGGAGAAAGAAAGACATTTACAGAACTCAACAGAGATTTCCAACGTGCAGCAAGACAGGAGAAGGAAAAGTACTACAATGACACTTGCAAGGAAATAGAAGCAGAAACTATTAGAGGAAGAACAAGATCGGCTTTCCTAAAGCTACGAGAGTTAAAGAAAAAGTTCCAGCCTCGAATTGGAATGTTACAAGATGCTCAAGGTTCTATGTTGAATGATGCTGAGAAGATCAAGAAAAGGTGGAAGGAATATACAGAGTTTTTATATGATAAAGATCAAGTGGACCAACAGCCGTTTCAACCTGTACCTTATGATCGGGAACCATTGGTGATGAAAGAAGAAGTTGAAGTAGCATTGAAAGCCTTATCAAAGAACAAAGCACCAGGCATTGATAGCATTCCCATAGAAGTATTGCAGCAATCTGATGCAGCTGTTACCGTACTCACAAGACTCTGCCAAGAAATATGGAAGACAACATCATGGCCAACTGACTGGAAAAGATCTGTGTTTATACCAATACTAAAGAAAGGTGATCCAACTGACTTTGGAAATTATCGCACAATCGCTCTGATCCCACATGCCAGCAAGATTCTACTGAAGATTATTCAAAAGAGACTACAACCATACCTGGAACAAGAACTACCTGAAGTGCAAGCAGGGTTCAGGAAAGGGCGAGGAACGAGAGACACCATTGCGGATGTGAGATGGATCCTTGAAAAGACTAAAGAATACCAAAAGGATATCTATTTGTGCTTTATCGACTATAGCAAGGCTTTTGACTGTGTAAACCATGAGAAACTCTGGGCCACATTAAGAAGCATGGGTATACCAGAACACCTGATTGTTCTCTTGCGCAATCTGTACATTGATCAAGAAGCAACAGTTCGAACGGAACAAGGAGAAACAGAATGGTTTAAAATAAGCAAAGGTGTAAGACATGGCTGCATACTTTCCCCCTACCTGTTTAATTTATATGCAGAACAAATCATCAGAGAAGCAGGATTGTATGAAGACAACAGAGGTGTGAAGATTGGTGGAAGACTCATCAACAACCTTCGCTATGCTGATGATACCACATTACTGGCTGAAAGTGAAGATGATCTGAAACATTTGCTTCTCACAATCAAAGAACATAGTCTCAAAATGGGCCTGCACCTTAATGTAAAGAAGACAAAGATCATGGCAACTGGCATAATCAACAGGTTCATCGTTGAAGGAGAAGAGATTGAAATTGTGAACAACTTTAACCTACTTGGATCAACTATCAATAAAGAAGCAACAAGCAGTCAAGAAATCAGACGACGCATTGCTCTTGGCAAAATGGCTATGAAAGACCTAGATAAGATTCTCAAGAGCAGAGATGTCTGTCTCCATACAAAGATTCGACTTGTTCAAGCCATGGTATTTTCAATAATATCATATGGATGTGAAAGCTGGACAGTGAAAAAGATAGACAGGAAGAAAATTGATGCCTTTGAATTATGGTGCTGGCGGCGAATACTGTGTATACCATGGACTGCCCGAAGAACAAACCAGTCGGTACTAGAGGAGATCAAACCTAAGCTTTCTTTAGAAGCTCAGATGACAAGACTTCGACTTTCATACTTTGGACACATCATGCGAAGAGAGAGATCATTAGAGAAAGACATTATGCTTGGCAAGATAGAAGGTCAACGCAAAAGAGGAAGGCCAGCAATGAGATGGATCGATACAATAACAGCAGCTACGGGTACCAGTCTGTCAACAATGAGCAGCCTGACTGAAGACCGAACACAATTTAGGATAGCTATCCAGAGGGTCGCCATGAGTCGACTCCGACTCGACGGCACTTAACAACAACAACAACAACAACAACTGAGAAAAGCCACCAAAATGGTAAAGGGATGGAAGGATACCCCTTATAAGGAAAGGCTTAAAAGGTTAGGGCTCTTCAACTTGGAAAGGAGAAGGCTAAGGGGAGATATGATAGAGGTCTATAAATTAATGAATGGAGTAGAACGGGTTAAGGTAGATTGGTTGTTTACGCCAACAATAAGTAGAATGACTAGAGGACACACAATGACGCTACAATGTAACCCATTTAAGACCAATAAGAGAAAGTGTAGTTACTCACCTGTAACAGGTGATCTCCGGGAACATCAGGAATTTAGTCTTCACATATGGGTGACGTCGGTACCGATGGAGCTCAAGCGGGAACGCTCCCAAGCGTCCAATAGAAAAACTTTTGGGACCATCCCACTGCCCTTGCGTAGTTGCCTTCCTGCCTTTCCAGCTCTCCCTCCTAGTTGAGTTTGGAGCTGAGATAAAAGAAGAGAAAGAAAAGAAGACCTACAACTCCTAGGGGAGGAGGGTGGGTTGTGAAGACTAAATTCCTACTGTTCCCGGAGATCACCTGTTACAGGTGAGTAATTACGTTATCTCCAGGAACAAGCAGGAATGTAGTCTTCACATATGGGACTCCCTAGCTAGAAGATGGCAGAGAGGTGACCTCAGAATCAGCTGTGGATTTTCACAGATATTCCTAAAGAGGTCATGTATCCCGCATGGATGTCTGGTATTGAAACCTGGGACGGAGGGTTGGAGTTGCTCTAGCTCTGAAAGAGATGATGGAGAACAGCCTGGCCAAACATGGCATCCTGGCAGGAGTCCTTGTCTACACAGTAGTGAGCAGCAAAAGTATGGATGAAAGACCAAGTTGCCCGCTTTGCAGATCTCGTCAATAGCAACAGAACGTAGATTTGCCATCGAGGTAGCCATGGCTCGAACATTATGGACAGTGACATGACCCTCGAGGGAGAGTCCTGCCTTTTCAGAAGCAAAAGTGATGCAGTCAGCTATCCACTTGGAGAGAGTATGCTTGGATACTGGCAACCCGAGGTGGCTAGAGTTGAAGTAGATGAAGAGTTGAGCAGCTTTCCAGTGCTCTCGGGTCCTCTGAAGATAAAAAGCTAAGGCACGCTTACAGTCCAGAGTATGGAGGGTTGCTTCTGCCTTAGATGAGTGCGGTCTAAGGAAACACACAGGAAGGTAGACTGACTGGTTCAAGTAGAAGGGCGAGACCAACTTTGGCATGACGTGAGAGTGAGTCCTTAGGACTACCTTATCATGGTGGAACCATGTGTAAGGAGGATCAGCCACCAAGGCCTGGAGAGCACAAATGCGACTTGCTGAAGTGAGGGCAATGAGAAAGATGACCTTCCATGTGAGAAACATAAGTGAGGTAGTGGCTAGAGGTTCAAAGGGTGGCTTGCGAAGCTGCCCTAGAACAACACTGAGGTCCCATGCCACTGGAGGTGGCTTAATGGGAGGTTTGATTAATAGAAGACCCCTCAAAAAGTGTGCTATGAGCGGCTGAGAAGAGATGGATTGACCATCTAAGGGCATGTGAGAGGCCGCAATTGCACTTAGGTGTACTCTTACCGAATTGTTTTTGAATCCAGGAGAAGTGAAGGAGATACTCAAACAGTGCCTCCACTGGAGCTGAGAAGGGATTAAAATTCTTCTGAGAACACCAGAAAAAAACCCTACGCTACTTCAAAGCGTAGGACCGCCTGGTGGATGGCTTCCTAGAAGCTAAGAGGATGTCCTTAACCTCCTGGAGAGACTGCGGATTGGGATGGAGCAGTGTCCCTTCCTCCTGAGAGAGGAGATCTGGAGCAGACCCCAGATCTATAGGTTGAGTCTGAGACCGACGTTGAAGGAGAGGATACCATGGTTGAAGTGGCCAGCGTGGGGCTATGAGTATCATGAAGCCCCTGTCCCTCTGGGGTTTGAAAAGAGTCTTGGGAATTAGGGGAATGGGAGGGAAGGCATATAGGAAGCCTTGACCCCAGTGGGTATGAAAAGCATCCACTTGCTGGCTGTCCGGTGCAGGAGTCCTGGTACAGAAGCGAGGGAGCTTGGCATTCTGAGGACTTGCAAAGAGGTCTATCTCTGGAGTCCCCCAGATCTGAAAAATGTGAGAGACTGTGTTCCACATGAAGAGACCACTCATGGGGGAGAAGGATTCGACTTAGTCTGTCCGTTAAGACATTGTGCTTGCCCGGGAGATACACCACATGGAGGGGAATGCAATGATGCATGACAAAAGACCAGATATGTAGAGCCTCGTTACAGAGGGTACAAGATTCTGTTCCATCTTGCTTGTTCACATAGAACATGGCTGCTTGACTGTCGGTTGGGACTAGGACTCTGCAGCAACGAAGATGGTCTCGGAAGACTTTGACAGCATTGAGAATGGCTCAGAGTTCAAACAGATTTATGTGGAGTTTTAACTCCTGCTGCGACCAGAGTCCTTGAGTGCAGAGAGATCCTAGATGGGCTCCCCAGCCCAGTCTGGATGCATCCGTCATCAGGGTACAATGATGTGCTGGCATCTGAAAAGGTGACCCTACAAGGAGATTTTTGGGGGATCACCACCACTGGAGACACGAGATCAGGAGGGTAGAAGACTTATCTTTTCCCCCAGGTGACCTGATGCATGAGACCACTGGGATGACAGTGTCCATTGGGCTGTGCGCATGTGTAGACGGGCATATGGAACTACATACACCGTTGATGCCATATGACCCAGAAGTTGTAGCATTTCTCGAGCAGTAAGATAGTTCTTGAGGCATGCTTGAGATGCTAACTTATTGAGTCGAGCACAGCAGAATTGGGGCAGAAATGCTCTTGACTGCTGAGTATCTAAGAGGGCTCCTATGATCTCTAGAGTTTGAGAGGGGATGAGTTGGGACTTTGGACGACTTATGATAAATCCCAAGTGTTGTAACACCTGCATGGTCGTGAGAGGGACAGGTTGGCCTCCTGAGAGGTGCTTGCCCTTATGAGCCAGTCATCTAAGTAAGGGAAGACAAATATCCCTAGAGTCCTTAGGAATGCAGCTACTACCGCCATGCATTTTGTGAAGACCCTTGGAGCAGAGGCTAGGACAAAAAGCAGGACTCTGTATTGATAATGTCTTCCCTGAAACATGAAGCGCAGGACTTTTCTGTGCTCTGGATGGATAAGAATATGAGCATACACTTCCTTTAGATCTAGAGAACAGAGCCAATCCTGACTCTGGAGATAGGGAAGAAGGGTCCCCAGGGAGACCATCCTAAACTTCTTCTGCAGGAGATGTTTGTTTAGTTCCCTGAGATCCAGAGTGGGCCTGTATGCCCCTGTTTTCTTTGGAATAAGAAAGTAGGGAGAACGGAAGCCCATTCCCTGCTGGAATGTAGGAAACTCCTCTATTGCACCCTGCATTAGAAGGGAGGTGACCTCTTGGTAGTAATAGAGCAGCGGAGAGGGGGTTGAGAATGGAACTCTCTTGGTGAAGTCGGGGGGGGGGGGGGGGGTAGACGTCATAGATGAAGTTTGTATCCTTCCCGCACTATGGATAATGTCCACTGCTCCGAGGTGATGAGATGCCACCTTGGGCATAGTGACAGAGTCTGCCGGGAATGTGGACAGGGTCGGGATTCTCCAGAGGTGGGACAGCTATGTTCTCTAGAAAGGAGTCAAAAACCCAGAGCAGTTTGGGCCTGCTGAGGTGGCTGACACTTGGGAGTCTGAGTCTTTTTTTGTTGTTGTTTTTGGAGGTTGTTTTCCCTTCTGAGGAGCATGATGCTGACACTGAACAGCAGGGGTACAAGAAGGATAGTACATCTTCTTTTTATTGAAAAAAGCTTTCTTTGCTGCTTTCTTCTTAGCTGGGTTGGCAGTAGATTTAAAGAGCCTATTTAGGATAGTTTTCTCAGACTCCAACTGAGAGGCCTTGTCTTGCCAATCCTTGCCAAAGAGGCTTTTATCGGTGCAAGGGATGTTACCCAGTTTATCTTGAATCCATTGCTCAAGATCCAATGCTTGGAGCCAAACAATCCTGCGTGCACCGATGCAGATGGATGAAGTCCTGCTGATGCACTCAAAGCAATCAAAAAGTTGCTTTGTTAACAAATTTTGAAACATTCTGAGCATGCTTCACAAGGGTGAGATAATCGGACCTCTTGTCATCGGGGAGAAGAGGAGCTATTAATTCCAAATCTTTAGCCACTTCTCTAAGGAACATACCCATACAGAGTATGTAAGAACTATTCGGGCTGACAGCATGGAGGCCTGAAAACGTCGTCTGTCAAAAGCATCGAGGGTTCTCAATTCCCTACACGGAGAGTTTGAGGAAAGCGTAGTTACTCACCTGTAACAGGTGTTCTCCAGGAGCAGCAGGAATCAGTCCTCACTTATGGGTGACGTCGGCGCCGACGGAGCCCTCGCGGAGCAATTTTCCCCAGCTTTCAAAGAAAGCCTTTGGGAATTGCAGCGCGCATGCGCGGTCCTCTTCCCGCCCAAGGGTGCCATCTTAGCCAGTCAGATGACATAGCTAAAAAAGACAGCATAAAAATTTGCAAAAAGAACATAAGCAGACGATTGCAACTCCAAGGGGAGGAGGGAGGGTAGTGAGGACTGATTCCTGCTGCTCCTGGAGAACACCTGTTACAGGTGAGTAACTACGCTTTCTCCAGGACCAAGCAGGAAGTCAGTCCTCACTTATGGGACTCCCAAGCTCAAGGCTACCGGAGACCCTAAGCACAAAAATGAGCTCCCTCTAGCTCAGCAGCACAGAAGGAAAGAATCTTCGCTGAATTACCACCCACCGGTAGCCCACATCCGGGATGGAGGGTAGGAGTTGCTCAGACCTCAAAGAGATTACGGAGGACTGCCTGTCCGAAAGCACTGTCCCTGCGGGACTCCCTCTCGAGACAGTAATGGACCGCAAAAGTCTGGCTCGAAGACCAAGTAGCGGCCCGGCAGATGTCTGCCAGCGGAACAGAGCGGAGGTAAGCCACTGACGTGGCCTTTGCCCGAACGCAATGAGCCGTGACTCGACCTTCCAAGGAGAGTCCGGCTGCCCCATAAGCCCAAGTGATACAGTCCGCAACCCAGATGGACAGTGTACGCTTGGAGACCGGGAGCCCCAATTTATTGGGGTCAAAAGACACAAAAAGCTGAGCAGCTTTACGGTGCTCCCGCGTACGGTCAAGGTAGAAGTTCAAAGCCCTTCTACAGTCCAGGGTATGGAGGACCGTTTCAGCTCGGCTGGAGTGTGGTCTGGGAAAGAAGGTTGGAAGTACCACCTCCTGATTGATGTGAAAAGGGGAGACCACTTTTGGAAGAAATTTAGGGTGAGTCCGTAGGACTACCCTATTTTTGTAAAACCGAGTGTAAGGGGGATCAGACACGAGGGCCTGCAATTCACTTACGCGTCTAGCGGAAGTGAGGGCTATCAAGAACAGTGTTTTCCAAGACAGAAAACGGAGAGAACAGGTAGCCATAGGTTCAAAAGGCGGACAGGTGATCCGCTGCAAAACCACATTCAGGTCCCAGTCAGGCGCTGGCGGGCGCAGAGGTGGTTTAAGTAGAAGGAGACCTCGGAGAAACCTCGCTACGAGAGGGTCGCTGGAGAGAGGTCTGCCGTCCACCGGCACATGATGTGCCGAAAGAGCACTGAGGTGAACTTTGACGGAGTTGGACTTAAGTCCCAGATTAGAAAGGTGTAGCAAGTACTGCAAGATCACCGACACCGGGCAGGAGAAGGGATCCTGAGACTGCTGGGTACACCAGACGGCAAAGCGACGCCATTTAAGGGCGTAGCATTTGCGGGTAGAAGGCCGTCGCGAAGCCAAGACGACCTCCTCCACCTCTGCCGGCAGGAGAAGGGGAGCAAGGACTACCTTCTCAGCAGCCAGGCCATGAGGTTGAGAGACCTGAGGTTGGGGTGTAGTAGAGACCCCTGATCCTGAGTGAGGAGATCCGGTTGTACCCCCCGAGGGAATGGATCCTCCACCGATAATTGCAGCAGGAGCGGAAACCACGGCTGTCTGGGCCAGCGAGGGGCCACCAGGATCATGAAGGCTTTGTCTCGGAGAACCTTGAAAAGAGTCCGAGAGACTAGCGGGATGGGAGGGAAAGCGTACAGAAGGCTCCCCGACCATGAAATTAGAAAAGCGTCCGCCGCAACCCGAAGGGGGTGTGGCTGACGAGAGCAGAAGCGAGGAAGCTGCCGGTTGTGAGGACTGGCAAAGAGATCCACCGTGGGGAGGCCCCACTTCAGGAAGAGCTTCTGAACTACCAAGGGATCCAGACGCCACTCGTGCGGCTGTAGGATCCTGCTGAGTTTGTCCGCCAGGTAATTCTCTTGGCCTGGGAGATAAACAGCCTTGAGGAGAATGCCGTGACTGACGGCCCAAGAGCAGAGCTTCTGTGCCTCCCGGCAGAGGAGAAAGGAGCCCGTGCCCCCCTGCTTGTTCACGTAGAACATGGCAACTTGATTGTCCGTCTGGACAAGGACGGACTGTTGGGAAGTCAGGTGGGAGAAGGCCTTGAGAGCCAGGCGGATCGCCCTGAGCTCCAGGAAGTTGATCTGCTGAGCAGACTCCCACGTGGACCAGAGGCCCTGAGTACGTGCCCCTTGGCAATGTGCTCCCCAGCCCAGGAGGGATGCATCCGTGGTCAGCACCCGGGCCAGCTGAGGTGACTGGAAAGGCATTCCGAATATCAGGTTCGGCTGCTGAAGCCACCACCGGAGAGATGAGATCAGCGGCTCGGAGACGCGCACTAGGTCTGCCAGGCCGCCTGTGGCTTGTCGCCACTGCTGGCGGAGACACCATTGAGCAGGCCGCATATTCAGGCGGGCATTGGGGGTCACATGGACGGTGGAAGCCATATGGCCGAGTAGTCTCAGGAAGCGCCTGGCGGAGACCAGGGGCTGGCTGCGAAAACGGTCGGCTAGGTCCATGAGCCGTTGAGCCCTGTCGAGCGGTAGGTACGCTCGTGCCTGAGGAGTGTGTAGCCTTGCGCCGATGAACTCGAGGTCCTGTGAGGGGAGCAAAGTGGACTTTGCGAAATTTATAACAAAGCCCAAGTACTGCAGAAGAGTCACCGTGCGGCGTGTGGCGTTGGTGACCTCCGGAGCGGACGCTGCTCTGATGAGCCAGTCGTCGAGGTATGGAAAGACATAGAGGCCGTGAAGCCGGAGATGGGCCGCCACCACCGCGAGACATTTTGTGAAGACTCGCGGTGCGGAGGACAGGCCAAAGGGCAGTACTCTGTACTGGTAATGATTTCCTGCCACCACAAACCTTAGGTATTGGCGGTGGCTTGGGTGGATGAGGATGTGCGTATAGGCATCCTTTAGATCCAAGGAGCATAGCCAATCTCCCTGCTGGAGGTAGGGCAGAAGGATTCCAAGGGTAAGCATCTTGAACTTCTCCCGCACAAGGAACTTGTTGAGGTTGCGCAAGTCCAGGATGGGTCTGAGGCCTCCTGTTCTCTTTGGTATTAGAAAATACCTGGAATAAAAGCCTTGACCTCTCAGGTGGTGTGGCACCGGTTCCACCGCCTGTTCCTGCAGAAGACCTGCTAACTCCTGAAGGAGTAATTCCCTGTGCAGAGGGGGTCGTGGAGGTTCTCCCGGAAAATAGGAGGGAGGGACCTGGTGGAAGTGGAGAAGATAGCCTTCTCGCACGACTTGAAGCACCCAGGCATCTGCGGTGATGCTGGACCACCTGTGGGCGAAGTGAACCAGCCGGCCTCCGGTGCTGGGAGGAACCAGCGGGGGGGAGAGGCTATGCTTAGTGAGTCAAAAACCCCCACCCTGCGGAGCAGGGGCTGGTGGTGCAGGCTTGGGGGCTTGCTGCCTACGGGACCCGTTACCCCGTCCCTTGGCCTGCTGGCCCTGTTGGGGAGCTGCAGGGGCCTGATAATGGGGGTATTGTTTGTAGGCAGTCGCCTTCCTCGGGTAAAAGGACTTTTTTCCCGAGCCCTTCTTTTTCTGGGAAGGGGCAGAGGTCTTCCTAGAAAGCCTGGTCCTGGTGAGAGTCTCAGTCTCAATTTGTGCAGCCTTTTCAGCCATGGGCTTGCCAAAGAGGTTTTCGCCTCGGCAGGGGACATCGACCAACTTGTCCTGCACCCAGGGCTCAAGGTCTGATGACTGAAGCCAAGCCTGTCGGCGGGCACCGATGCCGGCTGCGGCTACACGAGCCGACGCTTCAAAGCCATCATAGGCTGCTCGGGACATGAACTTTGAGCATTCCCGAATGCCAGTGGACAAGGCCAGGAACCTCCGCAAGGGTTCCTCGGACAAACCAGAGGAGAATCCGGCTAGTTCTTTAGCCAGATCTCGGAGATACATGCCCATGTATAGCTGGTAGGTCTGGACACGACATGCGAGCATAGAGCCCTGGAAACACTTCTTACCAAGGCCATCCAGGTTACGGGCCTCCCTGCCAGGAGGCACCGAGGAGTGCATCTTCTGGCTCTTAAGACGATGCATGGCCGATTCCACTACCATGGAATGGTGTGGTAGCTGTGCCTTTTGAAAGCCAGGGCTCTTGCGGACTCGATAGATAGAATCGACCCGCTTGCTCAGGACCGGCGAGGAGGCCGGAATCTCCCACATGCGGAAGAGCAGTCGTTCCAGCATAGGAGGAACCGGTACAGTAAAGTGTTCCCTTGCGGGAGAGTTATACTGGAGGGCGTCGAGCTCTTCGGCTCGAGGCTCCTCCTCGGGGTCCGCAGGGAAGGCCAAAGCCTTGGCCATATCCCTGACGAAGTCCGAGAACCGGGCATCCTCCGGGGGGGACTGCTTCCGAGGCTCGGACTCCGGTGAGTCCGAGGGGACACACCGAGTCCGGAAAGAATCAGGCGACTCTTCCTCTTCAGACTCCCAGACCGACTCCGACGAGGACTCGGTGGGGTCGGCCCGGGCAGGGCGCGGCGCCGGCCGCCCCGACGCCGAGGGAGTCGGCGTCGGCGACCTCGGTCCCGAACGGGAGGCCGAGGGTGACCTCGACCGAGGATCGACTCGAGTTCGCATCGACTCGAGGATCGGCTCGGTCTCCGGGGTCGACTTGGACGTCGACGTCCCGGCGGTCGGGGCAGCGGCGCCAGCGAGGCCAGCGAGCAGTGCCCGCTGCTGGTCCATGAAGGCAGACAGTCTGCTCTCCAAGGCCGTCAACCTGAGTCCGAGCTCAGGTGACCCAGCAGCCCCCGACTCGGGCCCCGACGGCGTCGGGCCCGACGTCGGCTGTCGCGGAGGCGAGTCCAGAAGGACCACAGGACTTACCCGAGCAGGCATCTCCGACTCCAGGCGAGGTCGCTTCGGGAGGTGTTCCTTCTCCAAGGACCCGGGGCGGCTGTCGGGGCTATGCGACCTGGCCCTCGCGGAACCAGGAGCGTCCACCGACGCCGCCCTCGCGGGTTTCACCTTCCGACGATGGTCCCCGGAGGGAGAACCCCTGTCGGAGGAACTCCGGCGACGGTCCGAGCTGGAGCCTTTGGACGCGGAGGCCTCCGACGAGGTCCGGGTACGGCTGGGGTCAGCGAAGATCCTATCACGCTGATGCCGCCGACTTCTCAACGCTTTGGAGGACATTTTGCCACAGGGCCCACAGATCAGTTCCTCATGATCCGGGCCCAGGCAGCGGAGGCAAAAGTCGTGTGTGTCAGTTAGTGACATATTTCGGTCACACTGACCACACCGCTTGAAACCCCTGGCAGCCATCGGGGGAAAAAGGGCCCCTGCGAGGTCAAAGGACCGGGCTGCCAGGGAAAAATCGAAAACGAAAGCTGACTAAGTCAGAAAAACCGAAAAAAGGAAGAGGACTCGTGACCGACGTCGCGAGTCCGGGCGGGAAAAAGACCGGCGTCGAACCGAAGGAAAAAGAATAAAATAATGAAGAAATATCGACTTTTTCGCGGGGACAAGACGGGGACGTCTGTAGGGCTCCGCGGAAAAAAGAAGACTGGCTAAGATGGCACCCTTGGGCGGGAAGAGGACCGCGCATGCGCGCTGCAATTCCCAAAGGCTTTCTTTGAAAGCTGGGGAAAATTGCTCCGCGAGGGCTCCGTCGGCGCCGACGTCACCCATAAGTGAGGACTGACTTCCTGCTTGGTCCTGGAGAATGTGTTTTTGTGCTCTTGATCAGAGTCACTGCCAATTCCACTACCATGGAATGGTGCGGCAATTGTGTCTTTTGAAAGCCAGGGCACTCCGGTACCCGGTATCAAGCCGTCTGATATGGGGAGATATAGTTAGAGGTCATGGAGTATCCGATGGACAGGGAGCATAGCCGCCTCTTTTGGAGCTGTCGGGTATTGAAGAATTTCTAATTCCTCGGCCCTAGGCTCTTTTTCCGATGTCATTGCCATGGACAGGCCTCAAGCGATATCGCAAATAAAGTCTTGAAAAGACATGTCCTCTGGTGGGGACATGCGTTGTTGTGGGGACGGAGATGGGTCCTCTGGAAGAGTTCACATGTCTCAAGTATCGGCCGATTCATCATCCGATGAATCGGAATCCAAAGACTCGAAGTATCCTCAAGCAGAGTGTTCCCGCTCCGTACAAACTCGTTACCAGTCGAAGCCAGTGCCTGCAATCTGTGTGGTCGGAACCTTGGTACCGGAAATGGATTCGAGGGTCGGCATGGGCGGTAGCGTGGAAAGCGGCAAAAAAGTTAATGCAGGTTATATTGGTACCAAAGTCAATAACGACGCCTGCAGAACTGACTGTAATGGTTTGACTGGAACGGAGGCCACCAGTAACGACGCTAAGCTCCGCCCGATGGCAAGGATACGTTGATCCATGGAGTTTGCCAGAATTGCAGGCCTTGATCCCTGAGCATGGCACCAGGAGCTCTCTAGAAATGGAGGCCTTGGGAGCATTCTGGGACCCCACTAAGGCTTTGGAGGGAAGGTACTCCCGCTGGGGTTGTTTGGCTGGTGTGTCCACCTTCAGGACAAAGCCCAAGGTATCTCGATGCTTAGAAGGAGATCTACCCTGGGGGGGGGGGGGGTAGCGGCCAGTCTTCGATGAGGACTTAAGTTTCGACACCTGAGATCCTTGCGAGGATGATGAAGCTCTCGACATCAATGCTAAATAGATGGCCTCGAAGGTAAAGAGGGTGCCCAGCTTTGCAGCTTGATTTTGTAGGCCTCTCTTCGTCATCTTTCTAAAAAGAGGACATTTTGATGGCTGATGATTAGGCCCTAAACATTTTAGACACTATTCATGGGTGTCTGTGGCCGAGATGGTACCAGCACACTTAGAACACTTCTTAAAACCACTAGATGGTTTTTCCATTGTGTCTATGACAAAATGGAAGGCCTAGCTCTAAAATAGCATTGATGCGCCTGAAGAGAAGAAGAAATTCTTTTCTTCACAGATTTTATTATTTTTTAATTTTAAGAGAAAGAAAGAAAGTACTGATGGAGGTCGGTACCAGCATCGACAGGAAGGCAGACGTGAACCACAAAAAGATGAAAAAAAGGAATTTTCTGCAGTGACAGGAATTGCTCCCTGTTGGCTCCGCAGAAAACAAAGAACTGAGGAGGGAGAGCTGGAAAGGCAGGAAGGCAGCTACGCAGGCACAGTGGGATGCTCCCAAAAACTTTCTTATTGGACGCTGGGGAGCGTTCCTGTGTGGGCTCTGTCGGTACCGAAGACACTCATATGTGAAGACTACATTCCTGCTTGTTCCTGGAGATAGTAGTTTTTCACTCAAAGCATAATCAAACTCTGGAATTCGTTACCGGAGGATATAGTAAAAGCTGTAGCTGTAGCTGGATTTAAAAAAGGTTTGAACAAGTTCCCGATGGAAAGATCCATAAACCATTCTTAAAGAGGACCCGGGTAATCCACTGCTTACCATAGGACAAGCATTGTGGAACCTGCAGCCTTTAGAAACCTGCTAGGTACTTGTGACTAGCTTGGCCACTGTTGGAAACAGGATACTGGGCTTGATGGACCTTGGTCTGACCCAGTATGGCATTTCTATGTTCTTATGTCCTAAGGGCTGCAATGGCACTGCAGCCAAACTTCTCCCGGTGCTCTCTCTTTGTCGTCGTCGAGGTCTTTGCAGTGAAATCACCCCTCGTTGCTCAGGGCCCTCTGCTCCGACTGAGCATGATGCTCCATCCTCTTGGCTACCTCGGGACTTCTTGCAGACGTAGAGGGGGGCCAGAGCTGAGGATGCAGAGATGAGCTGAAGAGGGACTCCTCCTGCATTTCTCGACCTTTCAGCCCTTGGCGTGTCATCTGCAAGCAGAGCTCACAGGATGCTGGCTCGCGGTCTGGCCCAAGGCATTGCAAGCACCAATTATGATGGTCAGTGGCAGAAATGGTCTTGCCATACTTAGTGCATTTCTTAAAGCCACTAGCTGGCTTAGACATGCTGAAAAACACTGCCTCTTCAAAATCAAACTGAAAAATTGCCTGAAGAGGGAAAGAACACAAAAGCGTTTAAAAAAAAAAAAAAAAGCACACCAAAAACCCCATAAAAAGGGGAAACCAGCTAACAGAAAACAGACTGAAAAAAATAAGGGAAAAAAACCCCTGCTACAATGGCCAAATATAAAACCTTTTTTCCGGACTGCAGGACTATGTCTAGGGACTCTGCGGAAAAAAAGACTAGAGAGTATGGTGCCACGACAGGCAGGAAGATAGGCACACATGTGCGATGTACCTCCCAAAAGCTTTCTTTGGAAGCTGGGGAGCGTTCCATGTGGGACTCAGTCGGTGACATCACCCATAATTACACCCATTCTTGACTACTGCAATCTCATCTACTATGGCCTTCCAAAACAATCTCTACACCCTCTCCAAATGGCCCAAAATACAGCAGCAAAAATAATTCACAGAGCTCCTAAAATTGTGCACATCACTCCCATTCTACAGCAGCTTTATTGGCTGCCTATCCCTGCAAGAATAAGATACAAAAGCACTCATCACAACATTCAAACTCCTACACAATGAATCTGCACCTTACCTCCAGCCACTCCTATCTAGACCCAAGATGGACAAACTTCACAGATACAGCTCTCATAACCTCCTATCCATCCCAACCCACAAAATTAGAAGTAACAATCGACATGTAAGTGTACATTCTCTCTCTTCGCCCCTACCTTATGGAATGCCTTACTAGCATGCTTGAGAGGACTCTGACCTAATGACTTTAGGAAGAAATTAAAGACCTTCCTCTTCCAGGAATATTTTTCAACATGGACCCCACTCAGAGTTTACAAAGCAATGTGACGTAACACACCTTCACTCTAGCCTCACAATACCTGGAAATGTACAGGATTCATTATTATATAACATCTAGAAATGTACATAGTTATATAGCTCCTTACCTCTTCTTACTCTGAAATCTTAAAAGATTCTTTATTGTAAAGCATCTATAAATGTAAATAGTTATCTCTCATTTCCCCTTACCCTTTGCTATGTGCTTGTTCTATGTACAACAGTGTGCATCACCTAGCCAAATCGTTCTGTTATTTTATTTATCTTATTTATTTATTTACAGTTCTTATATACCGCGCTATTTGGTATCAGTGCGGTTTACAAATAACAGAAACTTGATTCAGAACAGGATCTTTTGCATACATTGTAACAGGGTCTGTAACATGGAGTGTAACAGGGGAAACTATATACAATTAAACAATAATAGTTGTGAACTATTTACAGTTTATATATCAACTTGGTGAATCGTACTGGAGAAGACCTTAAAATCTATGATCACTGGGGAGTTCCTGAGTGTAGGTCTGTTTAGAGTCTCGTCGGTGATTACGTTGTTGGAGCATTCGAGGCTTCGTGTGTATGTTGTGGTGTGTGGAATGATTGCGTTGGATTAGGGTTGACAAAGTGTAGGCAGAACAAGTGGTGTTTAAGGGCTTTTCTGAATTGTGAGAGGTCACTGATTATTCGGAGTTGAGGTGGGAGGTCATTCCAACATTTAGGAGCATAGAATGCAAAGCTTTGGTTTCTAGTTGTTTGAGAGCATCTAGTGAATTCAATTGGTATAGTCAGCATATTGACGGATACTGACCTTCTTAGCCTGTTTGCAGGAGTGATTGTCAAGAGTGCAGAGAGGGAAAGGGGGGACAGTTGGTTAATTGCTTTGAATGTTAGTAGTAGTACCTTGTAAGTGATCCTGGATTGCATTGGTAGCCAATGTAGGTCCATAAGTATGGGTGTGATGTGTTCTCTTCTGGATATGCCGCAAAGAACGCGGGCTGCTGTATTCATTGCCATCTGAAGTGGATTGAGGGTATTCTTAGGAAGGCCTTGTAGGATAATGTTAGCGTAGTCGATATGCGGCGTTACAAATGTTTGGAATACCGTTCTGAAATTGTCAGGGGCGAATAGTGGTCTTAGGTGTCTTAATGTCTGTATCTTATTATAAATTGCCTTGGTGGTATTATGTGTTCCTTGAAATTGAGTTTGTCAGCATACATTTCATGCAGCTGTGGACTCTGGTGAATTCAGTCTCCAAAGTTAAACTCTGACCCCCTGGTGATGTCAGTCTCTAAGACCTGTCTGCAGCCCCTCCTTGCTAAATCAAGAATAGCAGACCTTAAAGGGAGTGGCTAGCAGACTTCAAGGGGAAGTGCTGGAAAGGATTCAGTTCACTATAAAAGACAAACACTTCCTGTCTCTCTCTCTCTCTCTCTCACCATCCAGTGGACATGAAGGACAGGAGGCTCTGATAATCAATTCCCTTCACCCCTCCCCCTGCTCTCTCTCTCTCCATGAGGCTCTGAGCCACATGTTCGGGCCTATCTCTCTCTTACACTTCCCACTTCTCATATGCACATGCACACACAGATTCATTGATGCACACTGAAACAGCTCTGTAACAGTCACTATATACCTCTGTTCAATACCTATGTATTAAGCCTATTTCTACATAAAAACCTTTCTCCAAGCCACACCTGTTTGGTTGTCTTATTACAAGCCCTCCTGCCTCTGTGAAGTGAAATGAACCCAGGACCTACAGAAGAATAACTGACCAAAACTTACATCTTTATGGGGACTCGTCTCTCGGATTTCACAGCAGACCTCCAGTTGGGTAAGTAATAATTTTGTATAATACATTAAGTAGATTTCAGACAGAGTGAGACAGAATCGAAAGTCCGTGTGACCATTTACAATTTTGTTTTGTGGGTTAGACAAGGTGAGATTTTTATTGTCAAAAGGCTCTGTAAGAATCTAGAATTTTAAGGACATCACACAGAGTGGCTTGCAATTGTCTTATTTTGATGTATAGGCTTGCTATATTATTTGAGCTGCTAAGAAAAGACAGAGAGATAGTCCAGATTGAATACAATATACATATTTCCTGATAAAGCTATTACCTCCTGTCCCTTTTAACTTTTATTTCTCTGTCTCCTGTCAGTAACTATCTTAGCGAGAGCAGGCTTAAAGCTGGCTGCAATTGATAATCTCCTAACACCCTTCTTACTATAACTTCACCCTAAACTTCCACCCTGTTAAAAGGTGAGAAGCACTTTTTATTCAGGTATAATTTTAAGGTGTGGTCTTTATGCCAGTACTCTTTACTGAACACCCATAAAATTTATACCAGTCCAACTATAATTCTAAGTCTCACTTCTTCATAAAAGTGAGCATTCCTCCTTCTAAGGTTACACAGTTGAGATAGTCCAACTACAGCCTCTCTGCAGTATCAAATATGGAAGCCTTTGATTTTAAAGAACTTAAAGAAATTATAATTTCATATTGTAAGAGGAAAGGGGGTCCCCTTTGAAGGTGAATTCCCTGAGTCATCATGGTATAATATTCAAAGACAAATGTTAAACCATGATCAAGAATTCAAAAAGAAAACAAATAAAAGAAAATGCCTTTTTATCCAAGGCATGAGACAGGAAAACTCTGAACTGACTTCTCAGTGTACCCAATTGACCAAAGACCTTGAGGAGGCACAAATTTGCATCTCTATACAAAGAACTCAAGTGATACAAGCCACAAATTCTTTTATAACTGTTAGTGAGCAATTAGAAGCACTTAAACTTGAATTGAGGCACGTTAAAGATCAATTGGCCTCTGCAAGAAAGCCAACACCCACCCCTCCCTCAGCCCCCTATGCCTATGACACACCTTATCAGCAACAAAAGAATACAGAAGTATGCATAGTTGGACTTAGGAATGGGAAGAACACAGATGAATCACAGCAGGAAAATCATGATAGTTTATCTCAGCCAGATCCCAGCAATAATCAGGATCTCTGTCAGGAGGATAATTCAGATGACTTAGACATGGCACCCAGTACTGAACTCAAAGCACCAGTTAAAGTAATGTTGCATGAAAATTTAAAAGATAGAGATATAGAAAAAATAGTTGAGAAAATTGGCCCTATACCTCTTAATGTAAATCAGTGGGTTAAATGGGCGATTGATATTCTGATTCACTGGGGTCTAGGGAAATACAGAAGAAAACAATCAGACTTTGATAGACTTATGCATTTGGCTCTGGGGCCACACTATTATAGAGTTGGCTCTCTCACTCACCCATACCAGTTGGCTAAAAGGGGTACTGAGAAACTATTTCACTGTTCCCCAATGCAAGTATTTAAAATTATTTCACCTTTACCAAATGATACACTGGAAGAGTTTGCATATAGAGCCTGGATTTTAAAAGCAGTTCTTAATTAGCAGGAGTCCTGGCCCAAGGCAGAAGATTATGGGGAGAGCATGCATAAGGAATTTTTATTAGAATTGCTATCCCCTGAGATTACAAAACACCTTCTGTTAATTTCTGAAGACCCTGAAGCAACCCCTTTTGATACTTTAATGCTCAGAATTGGGTCTGTTTGGAAGACCCAGCCCTCGCAGGTCATTACAGTATCAGAAGCACGGAAGTGGCAAGCCGAAGAATTCTCTCAGTACACAAGAAACACAGACAGAGGACACACTCCTAAGTGGCAAGCCGAGGGATCCTCTCAGTACACAAGAAACACAGACAGAGGACACACACCTTGGAGAGCACATGGCAGAGGTACTTTTAGAAACTCCTCAGGTTACATTCCTTTTCAGGAGCTCAAAGCACAGAGAGATGGGTTAGAAATGGAGAAAGCTAAATGGCAACAAGACAAACATATACTGCAGATAGAACTAGATAAATTAAAACAGGATTTACAAGCAGCTCAGGACAAACACAAGGCTAGTGCATAGGGGTGTCCTGACCTCTTGAGTTCAGATATCAAAATGTCTCAAGCCTTCATAGCCCAGCCTGCCTCCTTTATCTCCACAGAGGACTCAATTCCAGAGCCTCTGTATGATGAAATGGACACAGGCCCAGGACACAATTTAAGGCTTGTAACACCCTTGGATACTGGACTCTTGTGCACGCCCCAATGTTATCAGTAGAGTAGGGGGTCAGGATAAATTAGCTTTGATTGACACAGGGGCTGGAATTACTTTTACTAACAGAGCTTCTCCCACTGCAGATCAGAATATGGAAATTTATGAAATTCAAGGAATTAATGACACAGCTTCCAAATGTGTGGCTATCCCAGTTAAATGGGGTATCCCTGTGCACAGTGAACAAAATAAGGAAATGTTGGAAACCACTGCCTCCACTATAGTAAACACCCAAAAGAAATAATTGGAATTGATGTTCTCAACCAGTTAAATTTGGTGGTGGATATGGCTAATCTTAAATTGTGGCAGTATTCAGGAACTTCAAGTGCTTCTAAAACTTTAGTGCATGAAGTCATTCCCATGCAGTTAGCAACTCAGTGCACCAAGGCCGCCCAACAGTATGATCTGTGTGTAATTCCTTCAGAGGTGGCTGATATTCCAGTCTGGGCTCAAGACAAATTAGATTGTGGGAAAATGCACACAGAAATACTGTTGGAAGGTGAGGATCCTCCACCACAGAAGCAATACCCAGTACCTTATCAGGCTATAGAACCAGTGACTAAAATTGTGAAGATACTGGAGGAGAGGGGTCTGATTAGACCTATTTCTTCCACATGTAATTCACCAGCCTGGCCGATAGTTAAACCGGGGGGTTCCTTCAGGCTCACTATGGACTTCCGTGCCCTGAATCAAGTTTCAAAATCTGTAGTGCCCGTGGTAGCCTCTTACCCTGAAATGATCTCTAAACTGAATCCCAAATGTAAAATTTTCTCTGTTTTAGACATATCCAATGGGTTTTGGAGTCTGCCCCTGGCCCTTGAGTGCCAGTACAAAACATCCTTTCAGTGGCTGAATAAACAATATGCATGGACTGTGCTCCCACAGGGATATAAGGATTCCCCATCAATATTTCATGAATACATGAAGGAAGCCCTGTCACTAGTGCCTTGCAGAGATGAGACCTAGACCAAACCTCCCCTTTGGAACTACACAGTGGGAGGTACCATACTTAGTTACTGATACCTTAGGCCCAAGCCTATACCAGATCCTAATGCCGGACAACCAGCAGTACTGGAAACACATCACCCAGTTAAAACCATATGGGTAAAACGTGTTTTATCAGTCTTTGTTTTCAGATACCACCTGAAGACAGCACGGACAGCTGCTTTCTGAACAAAAGTCGCTTGAGGACGGTAACTATTTACTTCTGCTGTATAGTTGACATGTGTTTAATAGTTATGTAAATAAGTAGAAATTTTTTTTTTTGTTTGTTTTGTTGTTACATAGTATAAGTGGGGAGCATTAGATTACTCCCTAGTAGAGTGAAACAAGTTTGCTTTTATTATGTCTCGGTTTCCTGTTGTTCTTGTATCTGCTCTCTTCTACGCAAGTCTCATTACAGGAACTATCATCCGAATATGCATGATTGGCTGGGCTAACTCCACAGGTGGGGTATATCGCTATCAAGAAATACCCCCACCGTTCCCGGAAGGAAAGGATCTGGTCATCCTGAGTTTCTGTTCGGTACAGGACAAGCCAGTGTTCTATTCATTAAACATCACTCAAGTACAGTGGGAGCCACCAGTTTCCACTTCTCTAGAAAGGACACAAGAATTGAGGGCACGCCCAGAACGTTACTTTCTAGGTCCTCCTGCTTTGATTTTGTACAATATTTCCTGTCAGGACAAAGGTACCTGGAAAATAACTTATACATGGGTTGTGAGTGATCAACAGCACATCACTGAGACTTCATTCCTTTTGGATGTATCTTGTTTACCTACCACCCCTCATCCCACCCCTCCCACCACTTCTGCTCCTCCTGTACTCTACCTTTCTGATATCCACCCATTTCAGGAAGGACATCCATTTCAGATTAAATATGATGCACCACACGATGTTTTATATGATGTGGAATACCATTTTTTTACTTGGCATCTATTTCCCAAATTGTTTCTAGTTACTCACAAATATCCAAATTGCTCTCAGTTTGTTGCCAACCACATACAAATGCTCACTCAATACTTGGTTTGATATGCAGTCAGTAACACCCAGAGCTAAGCAATTTCGACACAAGCGTGAATTAATTGATACAATTTTAGGTGGCACAGGGACTGCACTGGGTGCCCTTAATATAATTGATATAGAGGTGCTCCGTAATAAAATGGGATCCACTGCTCAGCATGCTGCTGATGGTTTTACCTCACAACATATTATTAATGAAGCTTCCTCTAAACCAGGGGTCTCAAACTCTAGTCCTGGAGGGCCGCAAACCAGTCAGGTTTTCAGGGTATCCCTAATGAATATGCATGAGATATATTTGCATACAATGGGGGCAGTGCATGCAAATATATTTCATACATATTCATTAGGGATACCCTGAAAACCTGACTGGTTTGCGGCCCTCCAGGACTGGAGTTTGAGACCCCTGCTCTAAACTGTCCAATGTCGTTGTAGATACCTTTGCTCTTATATCTCCCATTATAGAACAGAAAATTGTTACCTTAGCACATGCAGAATATAGATTGGGAAAGAATATTTCCTGGGCTCTTGCCTGTGATCAAGTACAGATCGAGCTTATTACTATACTAAAGGAAATTCTGATCACTGCTAAGTTAGGACACTGGCCACCATCTCTCATTCATATGGCTAGTACCAAAATACCTGAATTTGCTATAGCTCACCTTGATTGGTGGACAGTTAGTGTTCCCTTTTGTTCACCACAAGGCTGCTCTATCTGTACTTTGATCCCATGGTCAGGACAACACACAGTTATTTATCCTATTGTTAATATTGGAGTGCAGTTTGATAATATGCTTATGTATCCTGTGGACCATCTCACATGGGTGCAGCCACTGGATGACACCTGGACTTCATTCAAGCCGATGGACCCCAGTTTATGTGAGCAGACTACACTTCAGTTCACGTGTCAACCTCACCAGTTTAAAGAGGCTGACACCTCCTGCTGGAACAATTCCTCCTCTTGCTCCCTGACTGTTAAGCTGTCATATTCCCTGACTACCTCACACAGTTTGTATTACCTGGGAGCTGGACACTTTTGTTTTCATCTGTTCTTTCCTGCATGACATTCGCCTTCCCAAGAACACTTTGTTGTACAGTTCAAACTATTTACCAAAAAATACCTGGTGCAGTCATACACCACTGGTCTCCATCACCATTAATGGGACAACTTATTCCACACCGCTGGTTACCAATGACTCTATGGACATTCCAGACTTTCTCTCATATGCTGTGCATCCATTACCACTTGGCATGGGAGAAGAGACACTACATAAACTGCTCAACTTTACAGAACTCCATGCCTATATGGATCACCTTAAAACAACATCCACTGAAGTGAATCACACCATCGCTTATGAGAATGGACACATTCAACAAATTGTTGGACACTTGCGACAAGATGCTCATATGTCTGTATGGGAATTGTTATTTGGTTACTCACCTACTGCTGATCACGTCTTTAATGTTTTTATTCACCCTATTATTATTTTAACTGCTGTACAAATATTTCTATGCATTATCGTAATTTTCCTGTGCTGTAAGATGAAAAAAATGTACATTTCCTTGCAGCACATGTCATACAGAACAACAACATTTTAAGGTAGTTACACTGAACTTCTCCAGCATCCACCCCTACATCCAGGCTAATTTGGCATTTCCTATTACACTGAATACCAGAGTCAGCTGCAGTCTAGTATTGCTTCCTATCCTCACTCATAGCATCCTGGTACCTTTTTGCTTTAGCCTCCTCAAAAATTCCTGCAGACCTTATGCACTGTTCACTCTCTCTAAGACGGGCACGGAGGTAGCATATTGGGGTAGCATATTGGGGTTCCCCCCCCAGTAGCGGCTGCTCTACCTAAGACACGAGGTTTGGACTCATAAGGAGACTTGTTTATCTCTAGAACACTACAGACAGTACTAGAGACAGTACTGTGCAGGACAGGGGACCTGCTAGACATAGCAAGGTATTTAATACAGGAGGTATTAGACAAGCTGCCTACTCTCAGGTAATGGCAGCTGGGACAGGTACCACAGGTTTGCTTCCACCATTTCCAGGCACAAATAATAAAAATAAAAAAGGTGTGGGAGATGTCAGCATACATTTCATGCAGCTGTGGACTCTGGTGAATTCAGTCTCCAAAGTTAAACTCTGACCCCCTGGTGATGTCAGTCTCTAGGACCTGTCTGCAGCCCCTCCTTGCTAAATCAAGAATAGCAGACCTTAAAGGGAGTGGCTAGCAGACCTCAAGGGGAAGTGCTGGAAAGGATTCAGTTCACTATAAAAGACAGAAACACTTCCTGTCTCTCTCTCTCTCTCACCATCCAGTGGACATGAAGGACAGAGGCTCTGATAATCAATTCCCTTCACCCCTCCCCCCACTCTCTCTCTCTCCCTCCATGAGGCTCTGAGCCACATGTTCGGGCCTATCTCTCTCTTACACTTCACACTTCCCACATGCACATGCACATGCACACACAGATTCATTGATGCACACTGAAACAGCTCTGTAACAGTCACTATATACCTCTGTTCAATACCTATGTATTAAGCCTATTTCTACATAAAAACCTTTCTCCAAGCCACACCTGTTTGGTTGTCATATTACAAGCCCTCCTGCCTCTGTGAAGTGAAATAAACCCAGGACCTACAGAAGAATAACTGACCAAAACTTACAGAGTTGTTGGTCAATTGTGACACCCAGGTAGCGTACAACCGATTTACAAGGTAGTTCTGCATCTCGTACCTTCAAAAATGTGGGGGGAGAGAAGTTCTTGTTCTTAGTTACAAATAAGACTTCAGTTTTCTTGAAGTTTATACGCAGATTCTGGGATAAGAGCCAGTCAGTGATCATGTTAAAGCACTCTACTAGTGAGGATAGGTCGGGGTGACTAATTTTAATTGGAGTAAATATTAACACATCATCTGCATAAATCAGGCTGGATATATTAAATGATCGGATTATATCACAGATCGGTTGCATATATAAGTTAAAAAGTAGAGCAGATAGGGAGGATCCTTGGGGTACACTCTGTTGTTGGTGGAATGGTTTAGATGTTGAGGATCCTATTCGTACATGTTGCCAACGGTTTGCTAGGTAGGATTTACACCATTCCCAGGCCAAGCCATGAATTCCCTTTTCCTGAAGTCGACAGAGGAGTTGTTCATGGTTAACAGAGTCAAATGCTGCAGCAATATCAAGGAAGATGAGCACAAAGCCGTTTTCAATCTTGTCAGTCCCTCTGGATAGGATGTTGGTCAGTAAGGTGAGTAGAGTCTCCACACCGTGGGATTCTCGGAAGCCATGCTGGCAGGGATCCAAAGGAACTGATATGTCTATGTGTTGCTGTAGTTGTATTTGGACAACTTTCTCGAGTTTGGCTAGTAGAGGTATACTTGAGATTGGACGGTAGGAATCTGTTCTTGTCGGGTCGAGTTTGCTGTTTTTCAGGAGTGGGCGTATAGATGTTTGCTTAAGGGTAGCTGGGAATGTTCCTGCTGCAAAGGAGAGCTTCATGATGTGGGCTAGAGTAGGGCTGAGGTCGGAGCGCATTGTTCTGATCCAGTGAGCAGGGCAAGGATCGTTTGGGGCTGTAGTGGTGTTGATGGCAGCAATAAGGTCAGCAATGTATTTCTCAGCAGGAGGATTGAAGTTTGTTAGCTGTGGCTGTACTTGAGGGATGTAGTTTGTTGTGGGATTTGGTGCCATGTTGGTTTTGATAATTTTAGATTGAAGGTACTCGGTATAGGGTTGAGGCAGAATTGATACCGTCTGAATGGGGGACGGTGTTTTAGTTAATGATTTAGCAATGCTAAAGAGGTCACGTGGTTTGTTTAAAGAGCGGAGGAGAAGTTCTGTGTGGTGTTCTCTCATTTTCTGAGCTATCTTCTCACGGTGCTGCTTTAGCATGTTTGTGTAAGTCGTTCGGTCAGATTCAGAACGGGATATGTAAACTGCTTTGAATTGTAGAAAGGCGATGTAAGCGTAGTTACTCACCTGTAACAGGTGTTCTCCAGGGACAGCAGGAATCAGTCCTTACATATGGGTGACGTTGGCACTGATGGATCCCGTGCGGAGCATTTCCCCAGCTTTCAAGGAAAGCCTTTGGGAATGCCACCACACATGGGTGGTCCTCTTCCCACCCAAGGGTGCCATCTTCATCAGTCAGATGACATAGTTCAGGCAAAAGACAAAAAATACCAAGAATAGTGGGCAACTCCAAGGGGAGGTGGGTGAGTTGTGAGGGCCGATTCCTGCTGTCCCTGGAGAACACCTGTTACAGGTGAGTAACTACGCTTTCTCCAGGAACAAGCAGGAAGTCAGTCCTCACATATGGGAATCCCCAGCTTCAGGTTACCGAAGACCTGTAGAAAAGCGCCACGGTGAGCCGTGAGCAGACACTGCAACCGAAGACAGCCCGAGGACCCCAGGTCCTTGGAAAACCACACTCCCAGTAGCCGCAGAAGATGGGCTGGAGGGCAAGAGTTGCTTAAACCCCTAACAAATTACTGAGTACGGCTTGGCCAAAGGCACTGCCCCAATGGGACTCCCTCTTCAGGCAGTAATGCATTGCGAAGATGTTAGCCGGGGACCAGGTTGTGGCTTGGCAGATGTCTGTCAGTGGCACAGAGCGCTAGTGGGCCACTGACACCACCCTCGCACGAACACCGTGCGCGGTCCAGCGGTATCCCGCCCTGAGCCTGGGCGAAGGCGATATAGTCTGCCACCCAGATAGAAAGGGTCCACTTGGTGACCGCGAGCCCCAAGCGGGGAGGGTCGTAGGAGACGAAGAGCCGCTCGGACCTGCAATGAACCTGCGTACGCTGCAGGTAGAAGGAAAGAGCTCTCCTACAGTCAAGGGTATGGAGGACTGCCAACATCTGGTCGGCATGGGGCTCCGGGAAGAAGTTCGGCAGCACTATCTCCTGGCTGAGATGGAAATCCGAGAGAACCTTCGGGATAAACTTGGGGTGCGTTTGGAGAACCACCTGGTTCCCGTAGAATCTCGTGTAGGGTGCGTCGGCCATCAGGGCATAAAGCTCACTGACCCTCTGGGGCTGAAGTGAGGGCCACCAAAAAAATTATTTTCCAGGAAAGGTGCCGAAGCGAGCAGGACGCCGTAGGCTCTAAGAATGGCTGGGTTAACCGCGTGAGGACGACATTTAGATCCCACTCCGCCAGAAGTGGCCGGATGGGGGGCTTGGAAAGAAGCTGCCTGCGCATAAAGCGGGAAACCAGCAGCTGACCTGAGAGGGGTCTGCCCCCGACTGGGTGGTGGTTGGCCGAGATAGCGCTCAAATGGACCCTGACCGAGCTGGATTTCAGGCCTGCCTGTGAGAGATGGAGTAGGTACTGCAGGACCAAGTGGGTAGGGCAAGAGAATGGGTCGGCCTGTATCTCCGAGCACCACACCAAGAACAGACGCTATTTAAAGGCGCAAGCCCTCCTAGTCGAGTTCTTGCGTGAGGCGAGTACTATGTCCGCGATCTCTACTGGGAGATGAAGAGGGGCTTAGGGCAACCCGCTCAGCTGCCAAGCCATGAGGGATAAGGACTTCAAGTTTGGGTGAAGTAGCAGACCCTCCTCTTGTGTCAACAAGCCCGGTATGCTGCCGAGGGGAACCAGAGGCTCCGATGAGAGGCGGAGCAACAGCAGGAACCAGGGCTGCCGAGGCCACCGCAGGGCCATGAAAATTACTGAGGCCCCGTCCCGCTGTATCTTGAGGAGAGTTCGTGCTATGAGCGGAGTGGGGAGAAACGCATACAGAAGGCCATGCGTCCATGACAGCAGGAAGGCATCAGGGGCTTCCCTGTTCGGGTGGGGAACTGGGCTGCAGAACTGCGGGAGCTGCGAATTTCCTGGGCGAAGAGGTCTAGGACCGGAGTCTCCCAATGCCAGAACAGCCACTGTGCTGTCTGCAGGCAGAGGTGCCACTCATGCAGCTGGAGGATCCGGCTTAGCCTGTCTGCCAGGATGTTGTCCTGGCCCGGGAGATAGGCGGCCCGTAGGATTATGCCTTGGCGAATCGCGAAGGACCACAGGGCTACCACCTCCAGACAGAGGCAGTAAGAGTCGGTGCCCCCCTACTTGTTCATATAGAACATTGCCACCCAGTTGTCCGTCTGGACAAGCACTGCCTGGTGGTGAATGCGGTGCCTGAGCACCTGGAGGGCGAGGAGGACCGCCCGGAGTTTAAGGTGGTTTATCGACTGTTGGGACTCCTCCAGGGACCAAGTCCCCTGCGTGCGGAGTTTGCCACAACGTGCTCCCCAGTCCGTGAGGGAGGCATTTGTGGTCAAAACCACATTGTACTGTGGAGCCTGGAATGGCATGCCTTGAAGCAGGTTCCGGGCATCCCGCCACCAGTCAAGGGACTCGATAAGTTGAGGAGTGACGGAGATGGCATTTCGGAGACAACACGTTGCCTAAGTCCACTGAACTCGAAGGCACTACTGCGCCGCACGCATGTGCAGTCGGGCATTGGGAACAACGTGAACTGTCGAGGCCATATGGCTGAGGAGACGGAGCATCACTCGGGCCGATACTATGTCACGGCGTTGGACCACGGATTCCAGAGCGATGAGACGGTCTGCCCTGTCCTGGGGAAAGAAGGCTGTCACCCACTGAGTGTTGAGGCATGCGTTGATGAACTCCAGGGATGGGACTGGAGTGAGATGAGACTTCAGGTAATTGACCACGAAGCCAAGGTGCTTGAAGAGGTGGATGGTGCGGATCGTGGCCTGCTGCGCCTCGTCGGCCGTCTCCCCTGTAACAAGCCATTCGTCTATATAAAGGTAGATGAAGATGCCCTGTAACCGAAGGTGGGCTGCAACTACCGCGAGGCATTTGGTGAACACTCACTGGGCGGATGTGAGGCTGAAGGGAAGCACCCTGTATTGGTAGCGGTTCACTTGTACCCTGAAGCGCAGGTATGTCCTGTGTGTGGGATGGACGAGGATGTGAGCATACACATCCCGAAGATCCAAGGAAGGAGCATAGCCAGTCGCCCTGCCGAAAGAAGGGCAGCAAGGAGCCAAGCAAGAGCATTTTGAATTTCTCCCGCATCAGGTTTTTGTTGAGATTTCTTAAATCGAGAATGGGTCGGAAACCACCCGTCCACTCTGACACAAGTAGAAACATAGAAACATGATGACAGAAAAAGACCACATGGCCTATCTAGTCTGTCCTTCCATATCAACAACTACAACAGTTCACTTTTTACCTTTAGAGATCCTCTGTGTTGGTCCCATGCTTTTTTGAATTCAGTTACTGTCCTCATCTCTACCACCTCCACTGGGAGACTATTCCATGGATCCACTACTCTTTCCGTAAAGAAATATTTCCGCATATCACTCCTGAATCTATCTCCCTTCACCCTCATCCCATGTCCCCTCGTAGCAGAACTTGCTTTCAATTGAAAGAGGCTCTCTCCCTGAACATTTATGCCACGGAGGTATTTAAACATCTCAATCATATCACCTCTATCCCGCCTTTCCTCTAAGGTGTACATATTGTCACACTGCCCCCCTAGTGGTGATGGCGTGGCACGACAGAAGGGTGTGGACAGAGAGGGGAAAAGTTTGTTTAGGGAGGAGGTTGGTTCTTATGCAGGGCCCAGGCTTCTGTAGGCCTGGTAGCCTTCTGTACTACTAACTCTCCAAAGAAAATATAGTCCGAGTTAGGGAAATGGTAAAGCTTTTATTTCCCTCTTTTGCAAAACAGGTTCTTTAGCCCAGAGTACAAAAACAACACATAAAAAGAAAATGTCCTTGCTTCAGGTAAAGGAAAACATAAGCATTGAAAACACTGTTCTCTTCACAGTACAGGCACATGAAATATAACATTCAATTCTTAGCTCACCCCAGCTATGCCTCTCTTAGGGCTCAATTCTTTCTGACAGGCAGTAATTCACTTCCATTGGAATGTCTAAAGGATCCTCTTGGTATTCCACCTGCATCGGTTCATTGCTTAGAGCATTTGGGAGGTTTCCTTCAGGCTCTCTGCTTAGTGCTTGGATTAAACACCAGTAGTCAGCATTGCAAGGTAAGTCCTGTATTTGTAAACTTCTCTGCTGAGGATAGTTTCGCTTGCATACAGTACTTTCTTTGTTAAGCTTTTTATTAAGTGCAGGTTTGAACCTTGTTTCAGGCAGGCCTCTGTGAGGACAACCGACTCTAGTGTCTGCCCCTTTCTGTGTCACAGTATTCAAACTATTACCATTATAAAAATAGCATTTACCTTTGCTTCCATGTTGCTCTCTGAAAGGTGTAGGCTGAGGTTTGGGCCTGGCAGGTCCTAGATTATCTGCTACACAGGTAGGCCTCAGGCTCTTATCAAACTTAGGCCTGGGTCTCTCTCTTATAGTCCAATTTCCTTCAGGGTCAGCAGCTTTATAAAAGCTTTCTCTCCTGGAGAATTTATCTCTCCCTTCTTTAAAAATGTTTACAGTAGATTCCTGTACCTGGTTTGGTTGGCACGGTTAGGCTGGTTCCCTTGGTCAGGAGTCCTCTCCCTGGATTCTCCAGATCTCCATGTAGCTCGGGAGTTGAAGCTTCCTGCACAATTTCCTGACAGTCTCCTTGTCTGTCTGAAGCTGTCTGCCAACCTCTTTGTCTTTCTCTTTTTCTCCAACCTCTTTGGCTGTACAGGTCTCCTTGCCAGTCTCCTTGACTGTGTTCTGGCTTGTCTCTTTGCCAGTCTCCTTGACTGTGTTCTGGCACGTATCCTTGCCAGTCTCCTTGTCTCTCCTCGACTGCTCTCCCGACTGCTCTGTCGGCTGCTCTGTCTCCTGCTCTCTCGCCTGCTCTGTCGCCTGCCTTCCTCCTCCTCCAGTCAACTGAGCATTTAAAAGGAGTTCCTCCCCTTCTGCCTTGGGTGTTGGCTGGAATTACGTCATTGGCTTTAAGGCGTGGTTCTTCAGACCTCCAGAGGTCTCTCTGGCTCCCTCTATGTGGTTCCTCCTGTCGCTGCAGCTGTACTTTACCTCTTTTTTCAGTGTTTAAAACTTTCCCTTCTGCTTGCAGCTGGTCTGCGGTGCCACATATCCCCCCTCTTAAAATATGACGGGCTGGTGCAGCCTCTGCCACACAGCACGGAATACGCGACATTGCGTCCGCATTAAAGTGTAGCTTCCCAGCTCGATGTTCGATTCTGAAATCATAAGATTGTAAAGCCATGTACCATCGGGTCAATCTACTGTTTTCATTCCGCATGGTATGCAACCATTTCAGAGGGGCATGGTCAGTTATGAGTACAAATTTTCTTCCCGTTAGATAAAATTTTAATGCCTCTATGGCCCACTTGATAGCGAGACATTCTCTCTCAATCGTAGCGTACTTTCGTTCCGCCAGTGATAACTTTCTGCTTAGGAACAGAATAGGATGCTCTGCCCCATCCTGTATCTGGGATAACACGGCACCGAGGCCCATCTCTGACGCATCCGTTTGCAATAGAAAGGTCTGATGGAAGTCCACCCCACGCAGCACAGGTGCTTGGCATAGCTTTCCCTTCAAACGTTGAAAAGCTGTTTCCGCCGTCGGTGTCCACTTTATTAAATTTGGGGCATTTTTTTCTCAGCATCTCTGTGAAAATATGGCTCTCCTCTGCAAAGTGTGGTATAAAGCGTCGATAATAGCCTATAAGGCCAAGGAAGCTCCGTAACTGCTTCTTATGTTGTGGGACAGGGAAGTTCCTGACGCTTTCAACTTTATCTTGCAGAGGACGTACTGTTCCACGACCCACGAGGTGACCCAAATATTTGACTTCCTTCGCCCCGAAGGTACATTTTTTTGGGTTGAGCGTAAGGCCGGCTTTCCTCATAGCCTCCAATATAATGCCCACTTGGTGTAGATGGTCTTTCCAGGTGGCACTGTGGATTACCACGTCATCCATATAGGCCGTGGCGAACGCTTGGTAGGGTCGTAGAATGATATCCATTAAGCGTTGGCACGTGGCCGCGGCCCCATGTAGACCAAATGGCATCCTGCGGAAGTGGAAAAGACCTGAGGGCGTACTGAAGGCAGTCTTGGGCTTGGCATCCCGTGTCAGTGGGACCTGCCAATACCCCTTCGTCATATCCAGTGTTGTCAGGAATTTTGCTTGGCCGAGCCGATCGAGCAACTCCTCGATTCGCGGCATGGGGTATGCATCGAAAGTTGATATGGCATTCAGTTGACGAAAGTCGATACATAAACGTAGCGACCCGTCTGGTTTTGGCACCAGTACCACCGGGCTACACCACGGACTGTATGACTCCTCGATGACCCCTAATTGCAGCATTTCCTCCACTTGCTTGACAATTTCTTGCCTCTTAGCCTCCGGCAAGCGATAAGGGCGTTGCCGGATGATTTTTCCTGGTGGCGTTAGAATTTCATGAGCCACCAGTGATGTTTCTCCGGGTATCGGAGTAAGGACATCAGTGTATTCCTCTAGTAACTGAACTAACTCTTTTCGTTGGCTTAGGGAGAGCTCTTCGCCCATCTTGGGCAGGGATTCTTCTTTACACTCCTCTATTTGAGGGCCAAGATCCTCTTCTGGGGGTTCGTTTCCTACGGCCACGAAGCCTTCCATCTCTGCCTTCCCGGTGGAGCCGAAACCCTCCGTCCCTCGGCTAGTGGGATCTAGCATGGCGACTTCTTCCAGGCTGGGGAAACCCACTCGCTCACAAATTAGCTGAGCTATTCTGTCCCCCTCTTGGACCTTGAAATCTTCATCCGAAAAATTACAAAGGAGTACTTTTAAGACACCCCTGTAGTCAGGGTCCACTACGCCTGCAGCCACATCCAGGCAGTGTTTCGCAGCCAGTCCTGACCGTGGAGCTATTCTCCCGTAACAACCTGGAGGTAGTTCTATCTGTATGTCCGTACTGACCAGCTTGCGTCCTTGACACGGAATGACCTGGCTTTCCGCGCTGTATAGGTCGTAGCCGGCGGCTTGTGCGGTGGCTCTTTGCGGACATCGGGCTTTCTCCGAAGTCCTGCAAAACTTCATCACAAACTTTTTTGTTGCCTCCCGTGATTCTTTCTCTCGCCTTTCCTTTGGCCTTTCCCACAGCGGGCTGGGAACCATAGGGTTCGTAGTCGCAGCTAGCCTGTTTCGTGGGGTACTGGAAGAATCAGCTGGCTTAGACGGTAATTCCGTGTTATCCATAGACTCATGCCAACTACAGGTGGAACCAGGGATTTGTTTTTCTGTTGGAGACAAGCCCTCTTTGAGGCTCCTTCGGAACTGTGGCCAGTCGCGGCCCAACACTAGTTCTTGGGGCAATTTTGGTACGACTGCTATCAGCATTTCCTTCCTTATTCCCAAACCTTTAACTGATAGCCTGTAGAGAGGATAGCTTGTGGCAGCCCCGTGAATACATTTTATTTTTACACTGCCTTCTGGACATTCAGGTACTGATCCTCCCTGGTCTCTGATCACAGACCATAACTTCTGGGACATCATCGTTTGATCAGCGCCTGAGTCCAGAAGCGCACTTACATCCACTCCATGTATTTGTACAGACAATACAAATCCTTCTCGGACTGTCTTTGGGGTTTCCCCCACAAGGGCAGTGCGAGTGTAACAATCATTTTTTAAATGGCCTTTCTTACCACAAGTAAAACAACGCCTACCTTCTTGCTTATCTGGAGGGTAATTGCTTTTCATACTTCCATACACTGGACGGGAAGTGTTCCCTACTTTCCGGGCTTCCATACCTAAGGCCGCCTTGGGGCTACCCATCCTATGTTGGGTGACTTTCTCAGCCTCAAGGTACCTTTCTGTAAGGGTAATAGCCTCAGTAGTGGTACAGCAATTCTGCAACATAAGGTAATTCTGTACCCTACTGGGCACCGCTGTCATATATTGTTCCAAAACTAGGGCGTCCATTAGTGTGTCTACCGTTTTCCTCTCGGGCTGTAGCCACTTGTATGCTAAGCTCCTAATTCGGTGTCCCAGGGCTTTTGGCGTCTCCCCCGCTCTAAGGGTAGTAGCCCTAAACAGTTTATTGTATGACAATGGGGTAAGTCCTAGGCGATCCCTAATCGCTGATACTACCTCTTCGTAGGTGTTCGCTAAGGCAGGCGGCATGGCCCGGTAGGCAGCCAGTGCCTCGCCCGTAAGGGACGCTGCTAGACGTATTGACCATTGTTCTGGGGGCCAATTTGCTGAACTAGCTATTCTGGTGAAGGAATCTAGGAAATCGTCCACATTGTCCTCAGGACTCAATTTCCCTACCACCAAATCATGGCAAGTCCGTTGTTCCACTGCTTGCTTGTTCACAGCAGTCGCACTCGCCTTCTCTTCATTGAGCTTGGCCATTTCTTCTCTTTGTTGCGCCAACCAGCTCTCCATCGTTTGCAGTACCGGCGCCTGCTGTGCCTGCATGGCCTGCAGCGCTTGAGCCTGATTCTTGAGCGCCACCTCTGCCTGTTTGTCAAATTGGTGGGCCATCCACGCGCATAACTCTCTTGGCTCCATGGTGTACCTGCAAGGAAAGAAAAAGACACAACCAAGTGCGGCTCTCCAACTCTTTTTTTTTTTTTTTCTATTTCTCTCTCTCTTTTTTTTTTTCAAACTTCCTCCGTTATCCCACACTAGACAGGCTTATTTACATGTTACCTGATCCTGGTGTGTAATCAGCATTGGGATGGAAGTTGCTGTTGCTCGCCACCGCTCTCCGTCCGAGAATTTGGCAACAGGATTTTCACTATTCAGGATTTCTTTCCAATCCGATCCGGATCCTCAGCTACTCCGCTCCGGGTTTTCAGCTTCCGGTTCAGTCTCTTGAGCTGATCCACTCCGGGTTTTTCGGGTTTTTTTTTTTTTCAGCAGCACAGCCAAGAATTTTCCCTTTTCTTCAGGAATTTCAATCCTTATCCTCTTTAGTGCTGTAGTGAATCTCCAGGCAAAATCCAACAACTACGCCATTTTCCCCATGTCACACTGCCCCCCTAGTGGTGATGGCGTGGCACGACAGAAGGGCGTGGACAGAGAGGGGAAAAGTTTGTTTAGGGAGGAGGTTGGTTCTTATGCAGGGCCCAGGCTTCTGTAGGCCTGGTAGCCTTCTGTACTACTAACTCTCCAAAGAAAATATAGTCCGAGTTAGGGAAATGGTAAAGCTTTTATTTCCCTCTTTTGCAAAACAGGTTCTTTAGCCCAGAGTACAAAAACAACACATAAAAAGAAAATGTCCTTGCTTCAGGTAAAGGAAAACATAAGCATTGAAAACACTGTTCTCTTCACAGTACAGGCACATGAAATATAACATTCAATTCTTAGCTCACCCCAGCTATGCCTCTCTTAGGGCTCAATTCTTTCTGACAGGCAGTAATTCACTTCCATTGGAATGTCTAAAGGATCCTCTTGGTATTCCACCTGCATCGGTTCATTGCTTAGAGCGTTTGGGAGGTTTCCTTCAGGCTCTCTGCTTAGTGCTTGGATTAAACACCAGTAGTCAGCATTGCAAGGTAAGTCCTGTATTTGTAAACTTCTCTGCTGAGGATAGTTTCGCTTGCATACAGTACTTTCTTTGTTAAGCTTTTTATTAAGTGCAGGTTTGAACCTTGTTTCAGGCAGGCCTCTGTGAGGACAACCGACTCTAGTGTCTGCCCCTTTCTGTGTCACAGTATTCAAACTATTACCATTATAAAAATAGCATTTACCTTTGCTTCCATGTTGCTCTCTGAAAGGTGTAGGCTGAGGTTTGGGCCTGGCAGGTCCTAGATTATCTGCTACACAGGTAGGCCTCAGGCTCTTATCAAACTTAGGCCTGGGTCTCTCTCTTATAGTCCAATTTCCTTCAGGGTCACAGCAGCTTTATAAAAGCTTTCTCTCCTGGAGAATTTATCTCTCCCTTCTTTAAAATGTTTACAGTAGATTCCTGTACCTGGTTTGGTTGGCACGGTTAGGCTGGTTCCCTTGGTCAGGAGTCCTCTCCCTGGATTCTCCAGATCTCCATGTAGCTCGGGAGTTGAAGCTTCCTGCACAATTTCCTGACAGTCTCCTTGTCTGTCTGAAGCTGTCTGCCAACCTCTTTGTCTTTCTCTTTTTCTCCAACCTCTTTGGCTGTACAGGTCTCCTTGCCAGTCTCCTTGACTGTGTTCTGGCTTGTCTCTTTGCCAGTCTCCTTGACTGTGTTCTGGCACGTATCCTTGCCAGTCTCCTTGTCTCTCCTCGACTGCTCTCCCGACTGCTCTGTCGGCTGCTCTGTCTCC
Source organism: Ichthyophis bannanicus (assembly GCA_033557465.1). Classification (NCBI taxonomy): domain Eukaryota; kingdom Metazoa; phylum Chordata; class Amphibia; order Gymnophiona; family Ichthyophiidae; genus Ichthyophis; species Ichthyophis bannanicus. The sequence goes on from CM066032.1 coordinate 320,926,779, forward strand.
TGCTCTCTCGCCTGCTCTGTCGCCTGCCTTCCTCCTCCTCCAGTCAACTGAGCATTTAAAAGGAGTTCCTCCCCTTCTGCCTTGGGTGTTGGCTGGAATTACGTCATTGGCTTTAAGGCGTGGTTCTTCAGACCTCCAGAGGTCTCTCTGGCTCCCTCTATGTGGTTCCTCCTGTCGCTGCAGCTGTACTTTACCTCTTTTTTCCGTGTTTAAAACTTTCCCTTCTGCTTGCAGCTGGTCTGCGGTGCCACAATATTAAGATCCTTAAGTCTGTCCTCATATGCTTTATAATGAAGCCCACTAATCATTTTAGTAGCCACCCTCTGCACTGACTCCATCCTGTTCACATCCTTTTGAAGGTGCGGTCTCTAGAATTGCACACTATACTCCAAATGAGGTCGCACCAAAGACTTATACAGAGGCATTATCACCTCCTTTTTTCTGCTAGCCATTCCTCTCCGTATGCACCCAAGCATCCTTCTAGCTTTTGCCGTCGCCTTTTCTACCTGTTTAGCTACTTTAAGATCATCAGACACAACCATGCCTAGGTCCCGCTCTTCTTTAGTGGACAAAAGTACTTCACCTCCTATACTGTATTGCTCCCTTGGATTGCTGCAGCCCAAATGCATGACCTTACATTTTTTAACATTAAATCCCAGCTGCCAAATTCTAGACCATTCTTCAAGCTTAGCTAGATCCCTCCTCATGTTATCTACACCTTCCTGGGTGTCTACTCTATTGCAGATTTTGGTATCATCTGCAAAGAGGCAAACCTTACTCGACAGCCCTTCCACTATATTACTAACAAAGATGTTAAAAAGTAAGTAGCAGGAGTAGAACCCGCGACCTCTGAGGTGCGGTGGGACCACTTCCACTGCTCGTTCCTTGAGGAGGTTGGCAAGCTCCTCTGCCAAGAAGACCTGGTGCTTGGGGAGCAGAGGGGGATCTGTGGGGCAGAAGGGTGGAGGAAGCCAGTCCAGGTGAAGGAGGCAGCCCTCCCCGGATGACCTGGAGGACCCAGGTGTCTGAGGTGATAGACTCCCATCAGGGAACAAAGAGGACCAGGTGCCCTCCCACCGGTAGCTGGGTCATCGGAGGGCAAGCGGCTATGCATCTGGTGTCAAAAACCCGGGGTCGACTGGGTCGGTGCCAGGGGATGGCTTTTGCGTCCCTTTGGCTTATGTGGGCCCTGGGGGGCTGCTCTTGCTCTGTCCGCCTTGGAGCGGGAACTGTTGCCGGAGGGTAAGGTGGGTAGCCCCGGTAGGGGAAACCCTTCCTCTGGAAGAAGGGCTTTTTGTCCTGTTACTTTTTCCACAGGAGGGAGGAAGTCTTGAGAGAGACGGGTGCGAGTGATGTACACCGCCAAAATCTCCGCTGTTTTGTCCTCCGTCGGTTTGCCAAAGAATTGCTCACCCAGGCATGGTACATCGAGCAGTTTCTCCTGGACCCATTGTTCGAGATCCGAGGACTGGAGCCAGGCCTACCACCTGGCCCCAATACCAGCAGCCGCTACCCGAGCGCAGGACTTGAAGCCGTCATATGCAGCACGAGAAAGGTACTTTGAACAGTCCCCCACTGACTTTAGAAGGGACTGAAAATGATGGAGATAATCGCCATCGAGGCCCGCCTGGAAACCTCTGAGCTCCTTCGTGACCTCACGAAGGAACATACCTATGTATAGCTGGTAAGCTTGGATGCAGCATACCAGCATGGAGCCTTTGTAGGCCTTACGCCAGAGGGCACGAAGGCCCAAGATGCCCCACCTGGTGGGACCGAAGAGTGAGTTTTTGGGCTCTTTTGCTTCTGCATGGTGGACTCCACCACCATCGAGATATGAGGAAGCTGGGCCTTCCAGAAGCCGGGCCCTTGCTAGACCCTACATGGTGTTCAGGTGCTTGCTGACAATGGGGACAAATGCAGGTGTTGCCCACATGTGGAGGAGCAGCCAGGCTAGGATGGGCGGGACTGGGACTGTGAAGGATTCCCTTGGTGGAGCCTCGTATTGTAAAATATAGAGTTCCTCTGCATGGGGCTCCTCCTCGGACTGTATAGAGAGCGCTAGGGCTCAAGCCATGTCCCACACAAACTCCAAAAAGGAGGTGTCTTCGAGAGGAGACCACTGCTTCTGAACTGGTGGGGAAGTATCCGAGGGGAGGTCCTGATGAGCTCGGGATTCAGGGCAAGTGTCCCTGTCGGACTCCCAACCCAAAAATTCAGAGGAAGACTCTGAGCTAGGCTGCTCGAGCAGAGCCTGTGCCTTGTGCTGGGCTCTCGAGGCCGAAGCCTGCCTGGAGCTGGAGGTGCTAGCTTGAGAAGATCTCGCACCCGAAGACTGGGATGGAGATCAAGACCTCTGCCGGGATCCCTCATGAGACCCTTGGCTCTCAGTGGTTGTCACAGTGGTCTAGGGAGCCATCACAGGCGTCGCCTTTGAGGTCTCAGGGCACATGCCAGCGGGGCCTGGCACAAGTGCCTGCTGAGCAGCAAGGAAGGCGGAAATGCTGCAGTCCAGTGCCAGCATTCTGGCCTCCCACTTGGGAGTGGGGCCCTGCAATGCCAATGCCGGGGTGACCTGATCGGAGGTCGAGGAGGAAAGAGGGTCCTCGCCAGGACGAACCTCGGGAGACTGGGCACCATCGCCAGAGGCCTCCATATCTGTACGAGGTACCTTTCAAGGCTGCTCCTTCTCCGACTCTTGGGACTACCAAGGAAGGCTGAGGGACCGAGTGTGAGAACGCTCACGCTTGTCCGGAGTCCTAGACAGGGTCCTTGAGGTCATCTTCTTTTTCCGCTCCCTTTTCGGGGACCCTTACTCAGAATGATGCCAGGGCTGCAGAGCGGCCGCAGGGGACCCCAGAGCCTGAAGGTCAGTGGAGCGGGAAGCTACTAGGGACACCGGGGCCACCTTGTGGAAAATATCGTTCAGTTTTTGCTTATTGCTCTGGATGGCCTTGGAGGACATCTTTTTACAAAGGCAGCAGAGCTCCGGGTTACGGTCAGCTCCTAGGCACCTAAGACAACAGTCATGGGAGTCTGTGAGAGACATATTTTTGGAGCATCTGTCACATGTTTGAAACCGGAGGCCATGGGGGCAAAAAGAATCCCCGCAAAGTCAAAGACCTTCGGCTCGGCCAAAGGTTGAAAAGGGCGCGAAAATGCGCTAGAGATAAACTCAAGAAAAAAAAGAAACATAACAAAGTCCTGGGGCCCGCTGCTGAAGCAAGGGCACTGGGGACGGCGGGAAGAGGATTGGGAATTGGAATTAGAGAGATAATTGAGACTTTTTCCGAGGTACAGGACGTGCGTTTGAAGGGCTCTGCGGAAAAAGGGAGACTGATCAAGATGGCACCCTTGGGCGGGAAGGGGACCATGCATGCTTGGTAGCATTCCCAAAGGCTTTATTTGAAAGCTGGGGAAATGCTCCGTGCGGGCTCCGTCGGTTCCAATGTCACCCATATGTGAGAACTAACTTCCTGCTTGTTCCTGGAGAAAAAAATAAGTTTTAAATAAATAAAATAAAATACATGAGGACTTATTTCCTACTTGTTCACGGATAAAAGTGGCCAGTGAAATGGCTTTGACTATAAATGCACACATCACTCTGGATCAACACCTCATTTTTATTACACAAATACAGTCAAACCTCGGTTTTCGTACGCCCTAGTTTTCGTATGATTCGGTTTTCGTTGACTTTTTTCGTCAAGATTTTGTCCCAGTTTTCGTACAGTTGAAAATGGAGCACCATCTTGTGGCCAGAAGTGGGATTTTCTTTATTTTGATTCTCTTGCTGATTGACTGTCTTCCATGTGCCAACAAGAGTCTTCAATAAAGGTAAAAGTGATGTTAAATGTTCATTTATCCATTTCATTAGTCATTTATATTTATTTCTCATTGTTTTCTGTATGTAAAAATATAGTTATCTATAAAAGGTAATTTTTGTTAATATTTTTGGGCGTCTGGAACAGATTAATTGGATTTACATTATTTCTTATGGGAAATATTGCTTCAGTTTTCATACATTCGGTTTTAGTCAGACTTTTTCGAATGGATTAATCACGAAAACCGAGGTTCCACTGTACTCAAAATCGCCAGAATAATCTACCACAAAGCCAGAACCTTACAACGTCTACGCCCCTCCTTGAAACACCGGATTTCTGTTTCGCTCTTCAGGCCCTAATCCTCCCGCACCTTGACTACTGCAACTCTATCTACCAAGATCTGTCACAACCACCCTACTCCCCATACACACAGCTCTACACACCACTGCATGTATCCTAAAAGGAATTGCAAAACATGACCACATCACACCCATCCTTAAGCACCTATACTGGCTATCTCTCGATAGCTGAATCAGATACAAGATTCTCATTCTGACCCACAAAGCTATCCACTGCCACCCGACATCATACTTGCACACCCTACTTCAGCCTCTATAGCAAAACAGACCAAGAAGACAGTCCACAAAGAACACTCTTATCAACCCTCACGCAAGAGCAAAATACAACCACAACAAGAGTGTGCACGATCCTTTGAACTATATGCACTATCTGGAACATGCTCCCAGACCATCAGAAAAATATCAGACCTCCACACCTTTCGCAGACCCTTGAAAACTCACACGTTCATTGAACATTTTGGCCCCTCCCACAAAGCATAAACCCAAGCAAACAGAATAGCACCTCCCCAAACCTCATCTTGCGCATAATATTGTATATAGCTCACCAATGGAAATAATTGTTGAAACATGTATGTACACTATACCTCATATATATAAGTTACCTGTTCCATGTACATAAATTAATGGTTCGATTGTAACTTAAATCCTCATTCCATGTAAATTGCTTTGACCCAGTGAAAAGCAGTATATAAGGCCTACTAAATAAATAAATATTTGAAATGTAAAAGAATCAAATAAAACAAGACCAATCAAAAAAGGAAAAACTAGGAAATAGTATGAAAATTGGGATATTGTCAGGACATGATTATTGGCACCCTTATAACAATTCAAATCAGTATGAACAAAGAACCACATTCCCATTGCAATAAAATTATACACATCTGTGACCAATTGTCAGTACTCACATGACTTGAATCAACAATGAATGATGGCTCTAATGTTTAAAATGGCCACATTTATTCCCTGTTCCATTTTCACAATGGTGAAGACAAGAGCTGGTGAAACGATCAGAAAAGCCATTATCAAACATTAACCTTCAAAGGGGTACAAGGCCATCTCCAAAGACCTTGAGATTCCTGTCTCTACAGTCTGAAATGTTATTAAGACGTTTCCTACTCATGGAATGGTCAAGAACCTCCCATGATGTGGTGGGAAGAGGAAAATTAATCTAAGAAGTCTTCGAAGGTTAGTGCGAACTGTTGGAAATGCACTCTGTACAACATCTAAAGAGCTAAAGGCTGAGCTGGAGCAATCTGGAGTGGTGGTTTCAACCTGCACCATACACCATGCACTATACAAAGAAGGTCTTTATGGGTGAAGACTAAGGAAGACCTCAATGCTCAAAACAAACATAAAAAGGCACGCTTGTTCTTTGCCCAAACCCACCTTAAGAAAGCACAATCCTTCTGGGAAAATGTTCTGTAGACAGATGAAACCAAACTGGAGCTCTTTGGCAATGCAGACCAGTGATTCATTTACAGGCAAAGAAATGAAGCTTATAAGGAAAATTTCACCCTTCCTACAGTTAAGTATGCTGGAGGTTCCATAATGTTATGGAGCTGTTTTGCAGCCTCAGGAACTGGAGGCCTGGATAGTATTAAAGGAATTACTAAGTGAGAAGACTACTAAGGCATTTTTGAGTGAAATGTGCTACCTAGTGTCAGAAAGCTAGGTCTCCAGCAGGACAATGACCCAAAACAAACATCCAAAAGTACCAAAGAATGGTTAAAAAGGAACAAATGGACAGTTTTAAATTGGCTAGCAATGAGTGCTGATCTCAATCCAATCGAGAAACTTTGGAAAGAGCTGAAATCTGCCACTGGTAAAAGGAATCCTGGAAACATTCATGAGCTGTAACAAATCTCAGTTGAAGAGTGGGAGAAACTACCAGCAGAGAGATGTATGAAACCTATAGATGGCTACAAGAGTCGTTTGGAGGCTGTCCTCACTGCCAAGGGTTGTGCAACCAAATATTAGTAAGGAGTGCCATTAATCTGGTCCAGGTCAGAAATAGTAATTTATGAGAAAAAAAACAAAATATAAGTCGTACAGAGATCTTTTTTTGTTATATACCTTTGAACATACTATTAAAATATTGATGACGACATACAGTTGGAATATTTCCAATTATTTCTCAAGATATTGTACACAACATACCTAAAATGCAAGGATGCCAATAATGTTGACCACGATTATATTTTAACTCACCAGCATTGCTTCGTGGTTTCTGCTCTCGACAATCAGCCACTTCCGCCTCCCTCTGATGCACACTACCAGTCTAAAGTGTGCAATGAATGGGAGCAGAAGTGGCCAATGGTCGAGAGCAGTAACTGCGAGGCAGTGCTGGCGAATTAAAGTAAGCGCTACCTCGTGGTTTCTGAGCTAGTGCTGCCACTGCAGATACTGCTGGGAATTCTCTATATGAGTACATATATTGTTCAAATCCAGAAACATAACAGTTTCATTTTTGGAGATATGGAAGGAGGTACACCTTGGGACACCATTCTGAACTTTTTTAAAATTAGATACATGTTCTGAACCCTTAGATCTACGATGGGATGGAATCCCCCATCTTCTTTGTGATCAGGAAATATTTTGAATAGAATCCCAGCACTCTTTCCCCTGGTGGCTCAAATTTGATCATATTTGCTTTTAAAAGGGTCTGTTCTTTGGTAAGTATTTCCTGAGATGGAGAGTTTGATCAAGGTGCTTTTCTGTGGGCAATTTTGTGGAATGACTGGTTTTGGCTGAGAGGTTAGTTGGGGCTCCTTTGTTTCTCTGCTTTCTCAGATGTGAGTGAGCTCCCTGTTTTTTCTGCAAGCAACGAGAGGAAGGAGGATACTGATGCCTTAAGAATAAATAAGATCTCCTTTGCGCTCCACTTTGGATCCTCCTAGAGAAAGAGGAAGGTGAGAAATGAGCCCAGAAAGGCTGTCACTGTGCTGCTTTGTAAGGTATCAGGAAGCTGCTACTCTTATCTCCAAAGAGATTCTCTCCATGGTACAGAACATCAGCAAGCTGTTCCTGCACTAACTAAAATCTGAAGCCTGGAGTCATAAGGGTCTTCAAGCACCAATACCCATACAGAAAGCTCTCGATGCCTTCTGGAAAATATCTTGTCGCTTAAAGATCTCAATATGGATACTTTGGAGGAAAGGCAGGAAAGAGGAGATATAATAAAGATGTTAAAATACAACAGAGGCATAAATTCTCAGGAGGAGAGCTTCTTTCAATTGAAAGTTCTGCAACAAGGAAGCATAGGATGAAGATGAAAGGGGATAGACTCAGAAGTAATATGCAGAAATATCTCTTAACGGTAAGAGTGGTAGATACATGGAACAGTCTCCCAGTGGAGGTAGTAGAGACCAGGACAGTATCTGAGTTCAAGAAAGCATGGGACCAACACAGAATATCTCTAAAGGAAAAAAGGGTATATAGTAGCTGGTATGGAAGGGCAGATTGGATAGGCCATACGACAGCCAGCATAGTTTAAAGGTGAGGTCAGAGAGGCTATTGAAGGTAAAAAAAAAACAACAAAAAAAAACATCTTTTAGGAAATGGAAAAAGGAGCCAAATGACAAAAACAGGAAAGAACATAAGCACTGGAAGTTAAATACAAGGCATTGATAAGGCAGGCAAAGAGAGAATTTGAAAAGAAGCTTGGTATGGAATCAAAAACATATAATAAAAACATTTTCAAGTACATTCATAGCAAAACACTTGTGAGTGTCAGCTGAACTAGTAGATGACAGAGCAGTAAAAGGGGCGCTAAGGGAAAACGAGGCCATAGTGGAGAACACGATTGAATTCTCTGCTTCAGTTTTTTTTTGATGATGATGTAGGGAAGTTACATCATCTTTAAATACCATTTCAGGCAGCATGCTACTGGAAGAAATGAAACAAATCTTGATAAACCGGGAAGATGTAATACAGCTATTTGATAAACTAGAGTAGCAAATCACTTGAAATGGATAGGATACATCCGAGGGTGTTAAAATAACTGAAATATGAGATTACAGACCTGGTATTAGTAATCCGTAAACTATCATTAAAATCCTATGCAGTACCTGAAGATTGGAGAGTGGCAATGTAATGCCAGTTTTTAAAAAGGGTTCCAGGGGTGATCCGGGAAATTACAGACTGGTGAGAGCCTTATGTCAGTACCAGGCGAAATGGTAGAAACCATTATAAAGAATAAAATTACTGAACATATAGTCAGGGAAAAACAACCAAAACTACGGCTACACAATGCAAGGTTCCACATTAGGAATCACTACTCAGGTAAAGAATCTGAATGGAGGAGTAGCCTAGTGGTTAGGGCAACTGCCTAGTACCCAGAAGATCAAGGGTTCGATTCCCACTAGCACTCCTTGTGACTTTGGGCAAGTCACTTTACCCTCCATTGCCTCCGAAGAAAAGGCTAGCAATCTACTTCTGGTGATACATTGCCAAGAAAACCCAGAGGTAGCTGGGTTGCTATGAGTCAACACTGACTTGATGGCACTAAAAAAAGATTTAAAAAAAGATAGGGAAGAACAACCTAAACTACGGTTACACAATGCAAGGTTTCACATTAGGAATCACTACTCAGGAAAAGAATCTAGGCGTAATCGTGGATAAGACTTTATAATCCTCTGGCCTGTGCGCAGCAGCAGGCAAGAAAGCAAATAGAATGCTAGGAATCATAAGGAATGGAGAATAAAACAAAGGATATTATAATGCCTCTATATTGCGCGATGGAGTCATCCATCCTATCATCAGCTCTTAAGCTTCACCACTTTCTCCCTCTCATTCAGCCATTTCCTCTCTCTCAAAGAACCTCACCCTCGTTACCACCATGCTGTCTTCTCTCTGTCCTGTACTCTTCTACTCTCTCTCTTCTGGAGAGGTCGATAAATAACAGCTAATTGTATGCGATAGGGGGCAAGAGTTTGGTGTGCACGGACCAGAAGGACCTTGGAGTGATTTTTCTGAGGATCTCAAAGTGGCAAAACAAATGACAAGGCAGTGGCAAAAGCCAGAAGGATGCTGGGTTGCATACGGAGAGGAATTACCAGCAGAAAGGAAGAGGTACTAATGCCAATGTACAAGTTGCTGGTGAAGCTTCACTTGGAATATTGTGTTCAGTTTTGGGGACCATATCTCACAAAGGATATAAAAAGGCTGGAAGCAGTTCAGAGGAAGGCGACCTAAATGATTTGGAGCCTGTGTCAGAAGACTTATGAGAAGAGACTTGAAGACCTAAATATATACACTCTGGAGGAGAGGAGGGATATGAGAGTTATGATTCAGACCTTTAAATACTTAAAGAGTATTAATGAACAAACAAACCTCTTCCAAAGACGAGGAAGCTGCAAAACTAGAGGGCATAATATGAAGCCGCAAGGGGGTAAAATGAAAGGCAATGCCAGGAAATACTTTTTCACTGAAAGCGTGGTGGACACTTGGAATGCCCTCACGATGGAAGTGGTGGGGGCAATTACAGTGACAGAATTCAAAATGGCATGGGACAGACAACAGTGGATCCCTTTATAGCAACAGGATAAAATCTAAATAAACATAACTAGATGGACCATACTGGTCTTTATCAGCTGTCATATACTATGCTACCCTGAACTCCCTAAACATTTGTCACACTCCCAGAACAGATCCTCACACTACAGCTCAAATAGTAATCATATCCCATTCCTCTCTCCCTCTCTCATTTGCCTTGTGGAACGCACAATCCATCTCAAATAAACTTTATTATGATCTCTTTATCGCTAATGCTCTCCACCTCCTTGCTCTAACTGAGACCTGGCTCCTCCCAGAGGATTCAGCTTCAGTTGCTGCTCTCTGTCATGGTGGCTATGAATTCTCCCACATACCTCGTGCCACTCGCCGCAGCGGTGGTGTGGGGCTTCTATTCTCTCCCTTCCTGCCAATTTCAACCTCTCCTTCTGCCTCAGTCTTACTCCTTTGAAGTCCACTCCAACTGGCTTTTTACTCCACTACCTCTCTGATTAGCTGTTACTTATTGACCTCTCTGACAAGTTTACCTCTACCTTTCTCTCTGACTTTGACTCATGGCTTTCCTTCTTTCTGGATTCATCTTCCTCCTCCCCTATTCTTGGGGATTTTAACATTCATGATGATACTCCTCAATCCCTTATGCTTTTAAGCTCCTCTCCCTTACCTTATCATTCAACCTCCAGCTTTGCTCTACTCCCCCTAGTCAACCAGCAAGGCCACTGCCTCAACCTTGTAGTCTTCTCTAATTGCTTACCCTCAAAATTCTGTACTTCACTTCTTCCCTTATTGGACCATCTAAGCTTCACTCTTCATCACTCACTGTCTCAATCTCCAATCTCTTCATGCTATTGATCCGTTGGCTCTCTCCTCCACTGTCTCATCAACTCTGTCCTTCACTATGTCATCTGAGTCTGTTGATGCGGCCGTAGCTTCCTATAACACTGCACTCTGCTCTGGATGGTCTTGCTCCGCCCATGCCACGTCTTGTGAGGCGTACTGTAGCACCTCAATCCTGGCTGTCTTCCACTACCTTTGTTCCTGCGCCCGCTCAACTAAGCATGCTTGGCTCAAATCCCACACCACCCTTGTGAACTTTCTACACTTCAAATTCATGTTTCTCTCTTTCCAGTCAGCCATAGCACTCACCAAACAAGACTATTATGTCCATTTGACTAACTCTCTTGTCTCTGACCCTTGCAGTCTCTTTACAACTTTCAACTCTCTCCTCAAGGTGCCTCCGCCTCCGACCGCTCCCTCCCTTTCTGCCCAAACCCTGGCTGACTACTTCCATGACAAAATCCACAAGATCACACTCCTCTTCCCCACGAGGTCAGGTACTCCCCCTTCTCCTCCTCTTCACTCTCAACTTTCCCCCCTAACTCTGCTACCCTTTCTTCATTTTCTATGATCTCTATGGCAGAAACCACTCACTTTCTTTCTTCATCCAAATTCACTACTTGTCCTCTGATCCTATTCCCATCCCTTCTTCTTAGCTCCATCTCCACCGTAGTCCCTTCCATCTCTCATATTCACAACCTTTCGTTCTCCACTGCAACTTTTCTTGCAGCCTTCAAGCATGTTGTGGTCACGCCTTTCCTCGGGAAACTCTCATTAGACCCTACCTGTCCTATCGACCCATCTCCCTCCTCCCCTTTGTTTCTAAACTACTTAAATGTGCGGTTCACTGCTGTTGCCTCGACTTTCTCTCCTCTCAAGCCCTTCTGGATCTTCTACAATCCGGCTTTCGTCCTTTACATTCTACCAAAATGGCTCGACAAAGTCTCCAGTGACCTGTTCCTGGCAAAATCCAAGGGCCTTTACTCAAGCCTCATCCTTTTTGACCTTTCTTCTGCTTTTGACACTGTTGACCACAACCTTCTCCTTGATACCTTGTCTTTGCTTGGTTTTAAGGGCTCTATACTATCCTGGTTCTCTTCTTATCTTTTCCATCGCTCTTTCAGTGTTTGTTCTAGTGGATCCTCCTCTACTGCTATCCTGCTCTTAGTTGGTGTACCCCAAGGATCTGTCTTGGGTCCACTCCTTTTCTCTCTCTATACCCAGTCTCTTGGTGCACTCATCACTTCCCATGGCTTTCGGTACTATCTTTACGCTGACTCCCCCCAGATCTACCTCTCTACACCTGAAATCTCTCCAGCAATCCAGGCCAGGATCTCGGCCTGCTTTTCTGACATTGTTGCTTGGATGTCTCACCCCTGTTTGAAATTGAACATAGCCAAAACCGAGCTTATTTTTCCCCTAAACCTTCCTCTCCACTTCTTCCTTTCTCAGTTTCTGTTGCTAACTCTCTACTCCTCTGTCTCTTCAGCTTGCAACCTTCTCCACACACATCCAACTGATAGCTAAAACCTGTCATTTCTTTCTCTATAACATCAACAAAATTCACCTATTCCTTACTGAATACACTAAGAAACTTATCCATTCTTTATGTCACCTCCCATCTAGACTATTGCAACCTACTCCTTGATGGTCTCCTCTGAATCACCTCTCCCCCTTTCAATCTGTTCAACACTCTGCTGCACAGCTAATCTTCTGCCAGCCTCGTCATGCTCATATTACTCCTCTTCTCAAGTCACTTCATTGGCTCCCTATCCGTTTCCGCATCCAGTTCAAACTTCTCCTGCTGACCTATAAGTGTATTCACTCTGCAGCTTCTCACTACCTTTCCTCTCTTCTCTCCCTACACCCCCCTCCTCCGCTCTTCTAGCAAATCGCTTCTATCTGTGCCCTTCTCTTCTATTGCTAACTCCAGATTTCGCTCCTTTCACTTTGCTGCTCCTTATGCCTGGAACAAGTTACTTAAGTCTGTATGTCAGGCGCCTTCTGACCCTTTTCAAATCTAGGCTGAAAACTCACGTCTTCACTGCCACTTTTGTATCTTGACTTACCTGATCTCCTTTGTGTTTCCTTACCATTCCCCCTATATGTATCCTATGTCTAAAGCTACTGTGTTGTCTGTCTTGACTAGATTGTAAGCTCTGATGAGCAGGGACCATCTTCTACATGTGTTTGTGCAGTGCTGCGTATGCCTTGTAGCGCTATAGAAATGTTCAGTAGTAGTAGTAATAGTATTAGTAGTGCAACTGTACCTTGAATATTGTATGCAATTCTGGTCGCCATATCTTAAAAAAGGATATAGCAGAATTAGAAAAAGTACAGAGAAGAGCCAACAAAATGATACAGTGGATGGAAAGATATCCCTGCGAGGAAAGGCTTAAAAGTTTAGGGCTCTTCAACTTGCTAAAAATACTGGCTGACATGAGATATGATAGAGGTCTATAAAATAATGAATGGAGTGGAACGGGTAAACATATATCAGTTGTTTATGCCTTCAAAAAGTAGAAAGACTAGAGGATATTCAATGAAGCTACATTGTAGCCCATTTAGGACTAGTAAGAGAAAACATTTTTTCACTCAATGCATAATCAAACTCTGGAATTCTTTACCGGAGGATGTTGTAAAAGCTGTTGGTTAACTGGGTTTAAAAAAGATTTGGACAAGTTCCTAGAGGAAATGTCTATAAACTATTATTAAAGAGGACCAGGGAAATCCACTACTTAACTACTTACATAAGCATTATGGAATCTATGTACCTTTTTGGGAACGTGACAGGTACTAGTGCCCTGGATTTGGCTATTGTTGGAAACATGATACTGGGCTTGATGGACCTTGGTCTGATCCAGTATGCATTTCTTATGTTCAGAGCAACTGTCAGAAGTTCAAAGCCTGGAAGACTGGCTGCAGAGATAACGGAGCACAAGGGGCGGGTCCTGGATGGGCAGCACTCCAGGAAAGTACATTACACAGGTACACTACCAAAAAACTGCCTCCAGTTTTGCAACTGATTCCTATAGATTTTGGGGTGCTGAATCCAGGAAAAATAGCCAAAATGTTCCATCACGTCACGTTTTCTTGCAAAATTAGATTTCTTACCCATATAAGGAATGTTCACATAATTTCTTTTTAGCCGACTGCAGTTTATTTTCTTGGCCCAAAATAGAGGTTGTAATGGTTAATTAACTAGAAACACTCCCTCATGATATTTTAGAGTGTTTTGTATTCATTTTATACATTAACAGGACAATTGGGAGGCGGGGGGCTAAATCCAGTACTCGCGCTGGCGCATGTTCTTTCCTGTTCGCCTCGCCTCGTTCGCTCGCTCAAACACGGTGGTTGCGACATGAACGTTCCTGTCAAATTTCAGTTTCTTGCAAGTTCATTATTACCTTTTGTTGCTCAGTCGTAATCCAGCTTTATTCCGAAGTGGTTCACTACAGTTGTAGTTTGCAGTGCTGTGTATTTGTGATGGCTCACAGAGCCAGAGGTTGCGTCAACTCTCCGGACAGTTTTTGTTTTATTTGTGGGGAATATACCGTGAAAAAGCGGCAGAGGAACATTTCTGCATTTATTAAAAAAGTATATTTCGCCTATTTTGGTTTGAAGTTAGGCGATCAAGACAAACCGTGGGCTCCTCACAAAGTGTGCAAGACATGTGGAGGAGTGGCCTAGTGGTTGGGGCAAGGTACTTCAGGCCGAAAGGTCGGGGGTTCAAATCCCACTAGAGGACAGCAACCTTGGGCCAGAAGGACTGGGGTTTCTAGTCTCACAGGTGCTCCTTGTGGTCTTGGGCAAGCCACTTAACCCTCCATAGCCCATGTTCCCTGTAAAATAGTTATCTCCAAGTTATAATGCCCTGTTCAATGTAATTTCAGTTTGTTCAATGTAAACCGCACTGATGCAGAATAGCGCGGTATATAAGAGAATGTAAATAAAAATAAAAATAAAAAATAAATGTGAGGAAGATCTACGCTTATGGATGAAAGGTAAAAAACAAGCATTTCGTTTCGGAATACCTATGATGTGGCGTGAACAAAGAGACCACAGCAGTGACTGCTATTTTTGCTCTTGCATTGTGAAGGGATACAACTTAAAAAATAAGAACGTAATAAGTTACCCCAACCTTCCCTCAGCAATTAGGCCTATGCCTCATAGCAACGAAGTACCTGTGCCTGAACCACCAAAATCTTTGGATCATATTTGTGTGGATGGTTCTGATCAAGATGAGACTCATCAGATGGCTTTTCCCGATGAGTCCAGTACTTCCGAGTTTGAAACTGAACCAGATCCGAAACCTGAACTTTTCTCTCAAGCTGAATTGAATGATTTATTCCGGGATTTAGGACTCCCAAAAGATGCTGCCCAACTGCTAGGTTCTCGGCTTAAACAGAAAAATCTATTGTCACCAGGAACAACTTTTTATTGGTACCGCAACCGCGAGACACAATTTTTGAAGTATTTCAGCAAAGAGGAAGATTTGGTATTTTGCAACGATATATACGGAGTGATGGAAAAGTTTAAACTCAAGTATGATCCTGCTGAATGGCGGCTGTTCATTGATTCGTCAAAAGACAGCATAAAAGGTGTTCTTCTTCATAATGGCAACACATTCGCTTCAGTTCCTATTGCTCACTGTTATTCTCCAAGAAAAATACGAGAATTTGGCCCTGATTCTTCAGAAGATTCGTTATGATGAGCATAAGTGGATGATTTGTGGAGACTTTAAAATTCTATCCATGCTATTAGGGCAGCAATCCGGTTTCACCAAATATCCCTGCTTCCTTTGCTTGTGGGATAGCCGGGCCCGCGACCTACACTGGGGGAAAAAAGACTGGCCAATTCGGGAGTATTTGAGACCCGGTGAGAAAAATGTTCTTCATGAGAGCTTGGTACCTCGTGATAAAATTCTATTACCACCTCTCCACATTAAGTTGGGTCTCATTAAGCAATTCATCAAGTCCCTTCCAAAAGATGGTGAGTGCTTTCGGTACCTTTGCTCAAAGTTCCCCCGACTTTCTGAAGCAAAGCTAAAGGAAGGAGTGTTTGTTGGCCCTGATATAAGGAAACTCATTTCAGATGGAGCATTCGCTGAAATGATGTCTGAGAAGGAAAAAGAAGCCTGGGATTCCTTCAAGGATGTTGTTCTCAAATTCTTGGGGAACAGGCGGGATGAGAACTATAAGGATATTGTTGCCAGGATGCTCAATGCCTTCAAAGAACAAGGCTGTAACATGAGCCTGAAAGTCCATTTCTTGCACTCCCATGTGAACTACTTTCCCGAAAACTTGGGGGCGTACAGTGAAGAACAAGGTGAAAGGTTTCACCAGGACATCAAGGACGCAGAGAGAAGGTACCAAGGAAGATGGAACACCACTATGATGGCTGATTTCTGCTGGTTGCTGCTGCGGGAAACCCCAGATGAAAAATACGCCAAGCAGCGCACCAAGAGAAGCATTCGGGGGAAGAAGAAACGGGCCCACCAGGAGATTGATTGACCCAAGAATGACTTTAAAATCTAAACTGTGTTGACAAATATCGTGTTTTTACTAAACTTTGAAATAAAAATTTGCTAGTTATTACCACAGTGTCGGATCTCATTTATTAGAATTTTATTTTCACACCATCGGGTGTTTGTCTTCATGTATTGCAATGGTGCGGTTTGCGTTTTCTATTCTTACATACATACCTGTACAACATTTTTTGCACATTTCTTTGCTTTGCTTTGTGTCTAACCTCGCTCTTATATGCTCAATGTTTGTGCACATGTATGTGGCTGTTTTAAGTGCAGACAACTTTGCTACCATCACAGTGTGTTTTGTTGACATTACTCTATTCTTATGTGCTGCCTTGTTACAATTTTCTTTATACTTATTTGAATAACTACTAAACAATTAGTATAAAGAATTCATCCAAGAAACTTTTATCTCGATCGCACTCAATCTGAAACGTTCACCTCAAACTGCTAACCCAATGTAGCAAAAAATCCGTACGTGATGGAGCAAATTGGTTACCAGATTTGGATTCAGCGCACCAAAAAACGTAAAAATCAATCGAAACATTAGAGGCAGTTTAAAAAAAATTTTTTTTAGTGTACCTGTGTTATCTGGTATGTAAAATATCACCTTCTAGATCATTCTGCTGACTAGTCCAGATACGCGGGAAATGCCAAAGCTACTACTACACTGGGTGGGAAAAATACACAGCTGCCTTCAAAATCTCTGCACTGAAGGCTGCGTCTGCCCTACTTGGACATCCAGGTGGTAATGCTTGACAAAGGTGGAGAGAGATGACATGAGTAGAGTGTGCCTGCAATCCCTCTGGGACAGAACAGTTCTGCAAAAGAAGGTAGTGTCCTCAGCCTTTTTTTATCCAACAGAACAAGGTTTCCTTAGAAGCTGGCTCGCCCTTACATGGATCTGCAAAGAGCACAATCTATCCAACTTTCAGAAAGAATTAGTTATGTTCAGGTAAGAACATAACATAAGATATGCTATACTGGGTCAGACCAAGAGTCAATCAAGCTCAGTATCCTGTTTCCAACAGCTGCTACCTGAGAAGTAGCATGAGAATATTACGTAATTGAAGATCTTTGGCTTTCCCTTTACACTGTTACGCTGAAAAGATCAGAAGGCAGAATACCTGATCGACATGAAACACTGAAGTTACCTTGGGCAGATAGGAGGGAACCGGTTGGACAGACATGGCCTCCTCTGAGAAGAATAAGTAGGGATTGCTGCATAAGAGATCCTGCAACTCTGAAATGAGGTGCCCAAACAGATGGTGCCCTAAAAGACTGGTCTTGAGGGAAAGATCCTTAAGAGAAGAGGAACCTTTTTCAAAACCATCCTGAAGGAAGGCTAACAATGATGGCAAATCTGCCTTCTGAGGAAGTAAGAGGCGCTCCTGACACCAGTCCTCAAAGATGCACCACACTCGCACAATAGGCAAGACAAGTGGAATCTAACTTTGCCTTTAAGAGAGTGGAAGTTATGCCCTATGAGTAGCCTTTGAGCACTAAGCACCACCTCTCAAGGGCCAAGCTATAAGCAAGAAGGGAGCCAGATCTTCTATCTGGACAGGCCCATGGCACAACAGGACTTAGATCTGCAGATGACACAGAGGAGGCCTGTCCAGGATCCACTTCATGTCCACAAAGCAAGTTTTCTGCGGCCATTCTGGTGCCACCGTAATCATCAGTCCTGTAGGATGCTCTATCCAATGAGTCATTTGACTGAAAGAGACTACGGCGTAAACACATACATAAGAAGCTTCCAAGGCCAAGGCTGGATCAGGGCATCAATGCTTTGGATGCACAGTTCCTTAAGTCGACTGAAGAATGTCTCCACTTTGGCACTGGATCGGGGCACCATCATTTCCATTCAGGGACTTCAAACTGTCTCAGATCCGCTGGAACGCAGGTGGTGCTAGCTCCCACAGGATCAAGAGTGAGATGACTGGGAAAATCTTCCAATACATTGTCTATCTAAATCAAAATAAACAGCTGACTCTGATCACATCAAGCAGCCCATTACTCGATCGTGAGCGGGGCATTCTCTGGCTGACCTGTCTGCTCCAATCAGGGCTGGGGGAGGAGCCTTCATCAGCTGCCACTGTTACTGACTGCCTGCTTTAAACAGAAACAGCTGACTCCGATCACATCAAGCAGCCCATTACTCGATCGTTGAGCGGGGAATTCTCTGACTGACCTGCCTGCTCCAATCAGGGCTGGGGGAGAAGCCTTCCCTTTGGCGTGGTCCTTAGGTGTGGGACGCTTTAGCGGGAGAAATCATACGTTTATTTCAACATACAAACTACAAAAACAGCAGGGTGTTTGTGGAGTCTTTTTTGCTGAACTGCATCCACTGGCGGGGTCTGCAGGCTGTCTTTCTGCTCTGGATCTGTGGCTTTCTGCACCTTGGCCTTCTCCTGCTGCATCGATGTCTGCTCCCTCTGCTATTGCCATCCTCTCCTGGGATCCTCCGCTGCATCATTGACTGTCTGCTCCCTTTGCCTCCTGATTGTTTGGTATTTCACTGCCTGTTGTACTTATTTTATCCTTTGATTCCTCTGATGTTTTATTAACCTACTCTCTTCTCCTACCCCCATTGCTTTCATTCTCTCCTCCTTTCTTGTCCTTACTTTGGCTCCACCTTAGGTCTCTCTTCCTCCTTTCCTTTTGCTGCTTCCTTGACTTCTGCCTTCCATTGTGATGTGCAATCTGGCTAATCTCATCCATATCCCTCTAGCTTCTCCCTCTCCCCCACCTCCCTCTTCTGGTGATTTCACCCCTATTCCCTTCCCCTCCTAGATGTTTGTCTCATTCTGTACTGAGTTCCTCTCGCAACTTGTCCAATCTTATTCATATTCCCCTTCCTCTCTCCCTTTATCTTGTGCCCTTTGGAACGCACATTCTGTCTCTAATAAACTCTCTTTTACACATGATCTTTTCCTCTCCAACGCTTTTCATCTTCTTGCTTTAACTGAGACCTGGCTCCTCCCTGATGATACCGCCTCTGCTGCTGCTCTCTGCTTTGGTGGTCTCCAGTTCTCCCATACTCCTCGTCCTACAGGACGTGGTGGTGGGGTTGGCCTTCTTCTCTCCCCCTCCTGTCATTTCCAACCTCTTCCTCTGCCTCAGTCTCATTCCTTCCTCTTTTTTGAGGTCCACTCTATTCGCCTCTTTGCCCCACTTGCTCTCCGGATTGCTGTTGTCTATCGTTCTCCTGAAAAGGCTTTTTCTTCTTTTCTCTCTGACTTTGACTCTTGGCTTTCCCTCTTTCTTATCCCTACCTCCCCTACTCTTATTCTTGGTGATTTTAACATCCATGTTGATAACCCCTCTGATCCTCTTACTCTGAAGCTCCTCTCTCTTACCTCCTCATTTGGCCTTCAACTTTGTTCCTCTGCCCCCAACTCACCTTCATGGCCATTGTCTGGATCTGGTTTTCTTTTCTTGCTCCTCTCCCTCTAACTTCAGTAATACTGTTCTTCCTTTATCTGATCATCACCTTCTCTCCTTTAATCTTCACCTCCCCCCCCCCCCCGCCTCGTCCCGTCTCCTCCACTCTTTTTAGGAACCTTCTTGACATTGATCCCCTGGTTCTCTCCTCTACCATTTCTCAGACCGGTGAGCCTGACATCAGTACCGGGAAAAATGGTAGAAACCATCATAAAGAATAAAATTACTCAGCATGTAGATAGTCATGACCTAATGGGAGACAGCCAACATGGCTTTAGACAAGGAAGATCTTGTCTTACTAATCTGTTATGTTTTTTTGAAGGAGTGAATAATCAGGTGGACAAAGGTGAGTCGGTTGATATTATGTATCTGGACTTTCAGAAAGCCTTTGACAAGGTCCCTCATGAGAGACTTTTGGCAAAACTAAAGAGTCATGGGATAGGAGGCAGTGTACTATTGTGGATCAGGAACTGGTTAAAAGATAGAAAGCAGAGGGTAGGGCTAAATGGCCAATTTTCCCAATGGAGAAAGGTGAATAGTGGTGTACCCCAGGGTTCTGTGCTGGGTTCACTGCTTTTTGACATATTCATAAATGACCTAGAAAGTGGAACGAGTGAGGTTATCAAATTTGCAGATGAAACAAAACTATTTAAAGTTGTTAAAACCCAAGAGGATTGTGGAAAATTGCAAGAGGATCTTGATAAATTGGAAGACTGGGCATCAAAATGGCAGATGAAATTTAATGTGGCAAAGTGCAAGGTTATGCACCTAGGGAAGAACAACCCAAACTATGGTTACACGATGCAAGGTTCCACATTAGGAACTACCACCCAGGAAAAAGATTTAGGCGTCATTGTGGATACCATGTTAAAACCCTCGGCCCAGTGTGCAGCGGCGGCCAAGAGAGCAAATAGAATGCTAGGTATGATAAGGAATGGAAAATAAAACAAAAGAAATAATGCCTCTATATCGTTCCATGGTGAGACCGCACCTTGAATATTGTGTGCAATTCTGGTCGCCGTATCTTAAAAAGGATATAGCGATTTTAGAAAAGGTTCAGAGAAGAGCCACCAAAATGGTAAAGGGGATGGAAGGATACTCCTATGAAGAAAGGCTAAAAAGGTTAGGGCTCTTTGTCCTGGAAAAGAGACGGCTGAGGGGAGATATGATAGAAGTCTATAAATTAATGAACGGAGTGGAATGGGTAAACGTAGATCGATTGTTTACCTTATCAGAATATAGAAAGACTAGGGGACATGCAATGAAGCTACAGGGTAAACTATTTAAGACTAATAAAAGAAAATATTTTTTCACTCAACGTGTAATCAAACTCTGGAATTTGTTACCGGAGGATGTAGTAAAGGCTGTTAGTGTAGCTGGGTTTAAAAAAGGTTTGGACAAGTTCCTGGAGGAAAGGTTCCTAAACCATTATTAAGAAGGGACCCAGGATATCAATGCTTGAACCAATACAAGCATTGTGGAACCTGTGTCCCTTGGGGAAACTGCTAGGTACATATGACCTAGATTGGCCACTGTTGGAAACAGAATACTGGGCTTGATGGACCTTGGTCTGACCCAGTATGGCATATCTTATGTTCTTATCTTATGTTCCTTTTCTCTCCTCTGTTTTGTCCTCCAAGTCTGTTGATATGGCAGCGATGTCCTATAATGCTGTGCTCTTCTCAGCTCTGGATGTTTTCGCTCCTCTCATCCCTCATCCTGTAAGGCGTTCCTTAACTCAGCCCTGGCTCTCTCCCACTATTCGCTATCTTCGCTCCTGTGCCCGCTCTGCTGAGCGTACCTGGCTCAAATCCCGTTCCCCTGAAGATTTCCTTCATTTCAAATTCATGCTCTGCTCTTTCAAATCTGCTTTAGCTCTTGCCAAACAAGATTACCTTGTTCTCCTGACTAATTCTCATGCCTCTGATCTTTGCTGTCGCTTCATTGCTCTCAATTCTCTCCTCAAAGTGCCTCCGCCTCTGATCCCTCTTTCCCTTTCTGCCCAGGCTCTGGCTGATTACTTCCATGATAAAATCCATAAGATCACGCTCCAGTTTCCCTCTAAATCTCCGATTTCCCTTTCCTGCTTTCATTCTCTCCCTCCCCTTTCTTCCTTCCCCATGATTTTTATTGATGAAACTGCTCTTCTTCTCTCCTCCTCCAAGCTCACCACTTGCTCCTCTGATCCTATCTCCTCCCATCTCCTCTCCTCTATTTCCTCTACCGTTGTCCCCTCCATTTCTCATATTCTCAACCTTTCGCTCTCCACTGCTACTATCCCGGCTGACTTTAAACATGCTGTGGTCACGCCTCTCCTTAAGAAACCCTCACTTGATCCCTCTTGTCCTTCTAATTATCGCCCCATCTCTCTCCTTCCTTTCATTTCTAAACTGCTCGAACATGCAGTTTACCGCCGTTGTCTTGACTTCCTCTCTTCCCATGCTCTTCTTGATCCCTTACAATCTGGTTTTCGTCCTTTGCATTCTACAGAAACTGCTCTTGTCAAAGTCTCCAGTGACTTGTTCCTGGCTAAATCTAAAGGCCTTTACTCTGTCCTTATCCTCCTTGACCTTTCTGCTGCCTTTGACACTGTTGACCATGAACTTCTCCTTGACACTTTGTCCTCACTTGGCTTTAGGGACTCTGTTCTCTCCTGGTTCTCCTCATATCTCTCCCATCGCTCCTTTAGTGTATGTTCTGGTGGCTCCTCCTCCTCCTCTGTTACCCCGCTCTCGGTTGGTGTCCCCAAGGGTTCTGTCTTGGGTCCCCCTTCTTTTTTCTCTCTATACCCAATCCCTTGGTGCGCTTATTTCCTCTCATGGTTTTCAGTACCATCTCTATGCTGATGACTCCCAAATCTATCTGTCTACTCCTGATCTTTCTTCTGCTTTCCAGTCCCGGATCTCTTGCTGTCTATCTGCCATTGCTGCCTGGATGTTCCATCATCACCTGAAATTGAACATGGCCAAGACTGAACTTCTTGTTTTTTATCCTAAAATTTCCCTTTCTCCTTCTTTTTCAGTCTCTGTGGATGGCTCTGTTCTCCAACCTGTTCCATCTGCTCGCAATTTGGGTGCTATTTTTGACTCTTCACTCTCTTTCTCCTCTCATATCAAACTCATCGCTAAGACCTGTCACTTCTTTCTCTTCAACATTGGAAAAATCCGCCCCTTTCTCTCTGAGCTCACTACTAAAACCCTCATCCATTCCCTAATCACCTCCCGCCTTGATTATTGTAACCTCCTTCTTGCTGGTCTCCCTCAGTCTCATCTCTTCCCTCTTCAGTCTATTCAGCACTCTGCTGCCCGTTTGATTTTCCGTCAGCTTCGTTTTGCCCACATCAGTCCTCTCCTCAGATCTCTTCTCTGGCTCCCTATCTGTTTCCGTATTTACTTTAAGCTTCTCCTTCTGACCTATAAAAGTGCATTCACTCTATGGCTCCTCAGTACCTTTCTTCTCTCATTTCTCCCCATTTCCCTCCTCGTGTACTCCGTTCTTCTTCCCAGTTGCTTCTTGCTATGCCCTTCTCCTCTATTGCCAACTCGCGATCCGGCTCTTTTCACCTTGCTGCTCCTAACACTTGGAATAAACTTCCTTTGTCTATATGTCAGGCATCTTCTTTGCCCCTCTTCAAACTTGTTAAAAGCTCATCTTTTTGCCTCTGCCTTTGGCTCTTGACTTTGCTGTTCTCCTTCCTTCCCCTCTTTTATTTCACCTTTCTTTCTTCCTCTTACACGTGTTCTTACCTCTTTCCTTTGTCCTGTCTCTCCTGCTCTTGTCTCTTTGCCCTTGTTCTTATCTTTTTCTACTCCTTTGCTTGCTTTGTCTTTTTAGATTGTAAGCTCTTTTGAGCAGGGACTGTCTTTTTGTGTTTTCATTGTACAACGCTGCGTGCGCCTGGTAGCGCTTTATAAAGGCTTAGTAGTAGTAGTAGTAAAATAAGAGCTGAGGTGGACTTGTTCCCGAAAACCCAAGAATTCCCAATCGAAACAGGAGAAAGTAACTTATCTGCTCATTAAGGAGGGTAGTATTTATCTATCTAACCCACACATATGTGTTGACTCTCTGAGGTATTGGGACTGGCCTCAGTAACGGGGGTAAGGGGTTGCACTTGCGAGACTATTTCATGCTGCAGACACCCAAATTTTTTAAGCCCCAAATCTCAGTCATAGGCCTTCAACCCGTTTTTTATAATTTTTCAAATGCATTTAAAAAGTTTGAAAGAACTTAGCTGAAAGAACTATTCTGATAAAATTGGATTTCTCAATGCAAGATTCTGAGCATGGTGGAAGGGGGCACCATGGTCCATGTGGACATTGCAACATGTGTACTACATCGTTGAACACGGACCAGTGGACGGACCCTGTGAATAATACAAAGTATCCCTTGAAATTGAAAACTGATTGCCAAACCTCACGGATGGAATATATTATCTGTCCATATGCACTGATTTCTGTTGGTAAAACCTGTAAACCCGTTAAATTACACCTTAGCGAATACAAGTCTCATTTAAAGAACAAAATACTAACAGCGCCCATTGTTCAGCATTGTGTTGATCATGCACATTCCTGGAGTCAACTTCGTTGGCTGGTTATAGATGGGAATGAGGATCTTCAAGTTGGCCAGGTGGAGCAGCGTTTAGCCAGGCTCAAACAGAAATGGCTTTTCATTCTTAAGGCTGTTCAGCCTGTAGGACTAAATTAATCTTTGGACTAGATGACAGCATTTTAAACTCACTGGCCCGTTGATCGCCGATGTGCCTATATCATCCAGTTACCTATCGAGATGTTGGTTAGTGAGGCACTGTTTTCATTGGCTGGGTGGCTGTTTGTTCAGTTGCCGTCTCCATTTAAAAAGCTCCCTATTGAGGAGTGTTAGTATTCCTGAAGAGGTGTTTGTGGTCTGCTTGGTCTGGTGCTGAGGCGGCCCTGTAAGGAGAAGGGCGAAACTCGAGTCAACATAGTGGGTTATGAAGAAACATCAGCTCTGAGGATTGGCCATTACAACATCAGCTAAGTTCTTTCAAACTTTTTAAATGCATTTGAAAAATTGTAAAAAAGTAGTTGAAGGCTATGATTGAGATTTGGGGCTTAAAAAAGATGGGTGTCTGCAGCGTGAAATAGTCTTGCAAGTGCAACCCCTTACCCTGTTACTGAGGCCAGTCCCAATACCTCAGAGAGTCAACATATGTGTGTAGGTTAGATTGTAGATAAATACTACCCTCCTTAATGAGAAGATAAGTTACTTTCTCTTGTTTCGATTGGCAATCACTGGTTTTACGGCAACAAGTTCACCTTAGCTCTTATTTTGATTTAGGTTGATGAGGTGTGAGAATTATTGGGAGTTTATTTTTGTGGGTCTACATTGTCTAATGCCTACAATATGCTGCACAGACAGCATCAAAAGATTTCATTCCATCCATGGAAAAAAGGCCATTTCCAGGGTCACTTCCACACACTTAGTGTCGCCCTGGTTGTTCACATATGCCACATCCGTGGCATCGTCCGAGAAGACCCGGACTGCTCAGCTTAGGACCAATAGTAAAAATGCCAAAGGGCCAAGTGAATGGCTAGTGCTTCGAGGCAATTGATGGACCAAGCTGATTCGTGAATGGACCAGTGCTCCTGCGCCAAATGTTCCTCACAAAGGGCTGCATCCTGGCTCAGGAACTGGAGAAATCCAGGGTTGACTTCCCTGGCCAGTATCGGTGAGAGTCACGAGAATCTCGGGAGTCCTGGAACCAAGAACAAAGAAACCATGAAGAAGAGAAGGAAGAGAATGTGTCTCTTCAGGATCCCTTAGGCCTATCCTCTGAGCTGAAGCTTAGAATCCACCAGGTCCTTTACAAGCTTCTTGACGTCCTCAAACAGGTGCTTCCACTTGAAGATGAGCTTAGCCAGATGAGACTTACAGCACTTATCCATCACCCAGTTCCACAGCCAAAGCCACCTTCTTGCCACTGTGGCAACTGCAATATCCCTAGCTGCTATAAGAACATGATCATACATGGCATCTGCCAGATATGCTGCTGCAGACTCCAACAGAGCTTAGCTATCGTCCTCCGGGAGTAACTGCACTCACTGGAGAAGGGCATGAGTTATCAGCCTTCACATATCGCTGCCTGAAGAATAAGAGACAAGGTCAAGAAACCAGTTTTGAGGAGCGCCTCTACTTCATGATCCAGCTGGTACTTAAGGGTGGGGGATGGTGGAATGCCTTACGACAGCAGCAACATGCGTGTCCTACCTTTTGGAAGCACAGCTACTTATCCATTTCCTGTTGAGGGAGGGCATATAGCTTGCTCAGGACTGACGCCTTTCACTGAAGAGTCTGGAGAATTTCACTCCACAGAGACCATATCCTGGAGAACCTGTGGAAAAGAGAAAGCCTTGGCAGGCCTACAGATCTCTTGCACCACCCACAGGAATCTCTGAAATTTGTAGGAAAGATGCCACCTCAGATATCAAGGCTGCCAATTCATTTCTCCTGAATGCATGAATCTTCCTGTTCTTCTTCTATAGGAGAATCCTTATCTACCAGACCAGGCTCTTCTATTGAATCAACCTCCAAACTTGGGTTCCTGAGAGGGAGATGAGCAACCAGAGGCCTCCCGCCAACGAGGGTGCTTTCTTGGCATAACCACTATCTGGGCCCTGCTGCTCCTTACAGAGGTACAGTCTGGGCCGGGGATCAGGAAGTCTCTGTGTTCTGACTCCCATTGCTTTGCCAGAAGAATCAAGGATGCTGAAAGAAGGAGAACAAAATCTGACATCAAGGGCCCTGAACACAATGGCAAGACCTTAGCCGTTCCCCTGTCTATTGATGGGACTGCCTCTCTTTCCCTGGCCCTGAATGGGAAAGCAGAGGTGGCGAGGAGGACCATCCAGGGCTGTGTGAGGACTCCACACTAGCTCTTATCTGTGATTCCCACTTCCAATTGCTCACCTTGATCACTCATATAGTGTTTGCAAAGAGGATCCATAGATCTGGCTTGATGTTTACCGGGAGGAGTAGCCAAGGGTTTGGGGCAAGTTACCTCAGGCCAGAGGTTCGAATCCCGCTAGAGGACAGCAACCTTGGGCTGGAAGGACTGGGGTTTCTAGTCCCACAGGTGCGCCTTGTGGCCTTGGGCAAACCACTTAACCCTCCATTGCCTCAGGTAGAAAACCTAGATTGTGAGCCCTTCGGGGACAAGGGAAAAATATATATACAGTATCTGAATGTACACAGCTTTGACTGGTAGAAACATGTTATATAAGCCTAGTTAAATAAACAATGCATAGCAACATAGTAAATGAGGGCAGATAAAGACCAGTATTGTCCATCTAGTCTGCCCAGCAAGGTGGCAAGAGTAGGTGCACCTGCAGCTCCGTGCAGGTCACCCCTCCCCATGTCTCTGTTTAGGGGTGAACCCACCGCTCTGTGTAGGGCACCCCTGTTTGTTGAGAAATTAGATAAGTTTCTTTTGATTTTACCCTGTTGCTATAAAGGAATCCACTGTGTCTGTCCTATGCCATTTTGAATTCTGTCACTGTATTTGCCCCCACCACTTCCATTGGGAGGGCATTCCAAGCATCCACCAACCTTTCAGTGAAAAAGTATTTACTGACATTGCCTTTCAATTTACCCCCTTGCAGCTTCATGCTATGCGCTCTAGTTTTACAGCTTCCCCATCTTTGGAAAAGGTTTGCTTGTTCATTAGTATTTAAAGGTCTGAATCATATCTTCCCTATCCCTCCTCTCCTCCAGAGTGTACATATTTAGGCCTTCATCTCATAAGGCTTCTGATGCAGGATCCAAATCATTTTGGTCGCCTTCCTCTAAACCGTTTCCAGTCTTTTCACATCCTTTGCAAGATATGGTCTGCAAAACTGAACACAGTATTCCAAGTGAGGCTTCACCAGTGACTTATACAGTGGCATTAGTAACCTCTTCCTTTCTGCTGGTAATTCCTCTTTATATGCATCCCAACATCCTCCTGGCTTTTGCCACTGCCTTGTCGCACTTGAGAAATGAGAGCCAGCAGCTCCTCCTTACGAAAAGAGACATACATCCTGGAAGTCATCCTGCAGTTCAGCATCCTCTTCTGTATGCAACAACTAAGAACATAAGAACATAAGATATGCCATACTGGGTCAGATCAAGGTCCATCAATCCTAGTATCCTGTTTCCAACAGTGGCCAATCTAGGTCACAAGTACCTAGCCGTTTCCCCTGTCTTTGTGGCCAAACTCACTGACCAGACTGTCATCCTCAGAGGGATTCCACTCTGCAGAAGCTCGGGAGACCTCTTTGGAGTGCCACTCCTCCTGAGCAGGCAAGATAAAGCTCGCTTGCTTTCTGGATGATGGGTCCTTGGATGCAGACATACCAGAAGGCCATGGAGAGGAGGCATTGGAAGAAATGGCTACAGAGCCAGAATGCCAAAGATCCCAGGCCTAATGGAACAAAAACAAACTGGGAAGAATCAGGCTCTCCAGGAGGCTGTACTTGTTCCGGCAAAAGTACAGGAGAAAGAGAAACATACCTCAGCGGGGCTGGCATGAGGGGAGTCGAAGGAGAAGCCACAGCTGAACTCTCTGCGCCATCCCTGTGTCAAAAGCACAGGAAGCGCAGAGGCTGTCTATCAAAACCCAGCACTTGTACCACAGTCAAGGCAGCGCTGAAGAGGGCATCCATACAGAAAAAAAATGTGATACGCTGCTGTTTTACAGAGAAAAAGAGCAGGTATGACAAAAACACAAGCAGCGACATCCATCTATACACTCGCAGTGTAAGTAATTGAACACAATACAAAAACAGTGAAAATAGGGCTCCCATGGTGAGAAAATATCAATCCAGAAATGTTGCTATGTCTTGGGTCCAATCTGATATTGTCCATCTTCAGATCCAGCAGGCAAGATTCTGGTAGTCCTTTTCAGGTCCCTCTCCTCCTGGCTTAGTCCACCCTCAAAGAAGAGTCCAGGAACCACCCTTTATGGCCTACCCCTAGCAAGGAGGTCCATCTTTTGGTGTTCCCCTGCACGTTAGGGCGAGTGATCCAATAGTCCCAAAGTCCATGTTTGGTGGGATCCCTTCCCTCGCTGGTGGTCTCTCTGGGGCAACTGTTCCCTCCCCAAGTCCAAAGTAGCCCTCACCAGTGTCCTTCGTAGCAACACAAAATGAGAATGATATGCAAATTAAATAGGAAGTGCAAATGATGTCTTCCCAACATCCTTCAGTTTAGACAAACATACACATCTAACATCACAGTAAATTCCCCCCCTTTAAGTCTCATGTTGGCTGTCTCCCATTAGGTCGTGACTATCTACATGCTGAGTAATTTTATTCTTTATGATGGTTTCTACCATTTTTCCATTCATTCTCCCTTTCATCCCAGGTGTTGTCAGGAGTCCAGCCCTAGGCCTTCTGGCTGGGGAAGGAATAGGAATTCGGGCCATTGGCCCCTGGATGTCCTTGTACACTGCTCTAGGGGGCCCCTCCCGAATGGGTCCATATCCACAAAGCAGGGACTAGCCGGGGTCCCCCGGGACTTCGGTGGTAACAGAACGTACACCCCGTCACAGGAAGACAAACTGCGAGTGAAAGAAGCTAAAAAATAGCTGGCCCGGTGAAGAAGCGCTGCAGGAAAAAAAAGGTGGGAAAAGCCATGTTAACCCTCCATAGCCACGTAACCCTCCATAGCCCATGTTCACTGTAAAATAGTTATCTCCACGTTATAATGCCCTGTTCAATGTAATTTCAGTTTGTTCAATGTAAACCGTACTGATGCAGAATAGCGTGGTATATAAGAGAATGTAAATAAATAAATAAAAGGCTGAAGAGAAAAAATGACGTGGCTGGCTGAGAGAAAAAGTGAAGAGAGGGAAGGGGTGCAGTAGTACTCATAGTTACCGCCCGAGCCCTACAGGAACCTGAGGTAAACTGCTTCACTAAACAGAGCTCGTCCTTATGTTTTTTAACTTTAATGAACAAAACAACAAACAAAGAAATAAAAACCTGATAGAAAAGCTCCCCTGAGAAGGCAGGAGCTCGGGTTCACCCCTAAGGGCTGCATTGCTCCTCTTGTGCAGGCGCCCCCCTCTCCAGGCAGCTCAAAAATTCACCTGATCAGGGGCACACTGGCGAAATCCCAGGAAATCCCAGAAGGGCACCTCTTGTGCGCCCTGGGGATGTCCGGTACCAAAAAAGAGCTACACTGGACTGTCACTCTCAAAGTGACTGCCAGGACCAGAGCAGCCGAAGTCCACCATCTGCTGAGACAGAGAAAATACTGAAGCTATCCCTTAGGGGAGCACATATATGTGCTAGTGTTGAGGTCACAGAAGCTTCTGATTGTTTCTTTCTGTCACCATCATCTGCTGCAGTGGTACTGGTCTAGCAAGATGATTTGGAAGGGGCACATACAACGGTCGTGTGCTACCTGCTGGGAGCATGTAGAACATGTCCCCAGTAGATATCGCACTGATTCGAACCCTAATGCACATCAGCAGAATTTGCGCTTAATTCCACCCAGTGAAGTGGCATTAAGTGCACCCACACTAACTGCAACATTGATGACTAACACATATTATCAACTCCTTTGCTAACCACAATGTGCTTTCACAGCCATTCTCCTTTATCCCATCCATTTCCCTCCCCATCATGTGCTAAGCAGATAATGCAGATTTAAGTATGCACTATCTGTTTTGCATTTGCACTGTTAGCATGGTGCTGTAAATGATGGTGAACACGTGCTCAAGCGCAAATTAACATTTAGCGCAGCTTAGTAAACATGCTCCTAAGTATATGATTGTATGACATAAATAGCCACAGACTAAAAATATATTTGCCTCAAATCAGTAGATTTTCACTGGCAGCAAAAAAAAAATGGCAAACATCCTCATTCATTCCCACTGAGTAGTAGTAGAAGAGCAGGATGACCATGGGGAACATTCCACCCATACGGAACAATGCAGCCAAGTCGAGCTATGGAGAACATACTGATCTTTGAAGAGGAATAAAGATACAAGCTGTAACATCTGGCAACTCCTCTGGCTCTCAAAGAGAAATGGGAGGCACATCCCCAGAGCTCCCTAACATACCTCAGAGGAGAGAAGCAGCAGGAGGTGCCTTGGGGTCTAGGAGGACAGTGAGGATGCAAAGGAGAAAAGATGAAGCTTTTGTGGGGAAGGAACTAGAGGAAAGAAAGACGACTGTACCTATGTGGGAAGGTGGAGAGAGGAATGTACTGATTTGAGGATGGGGGAATTGTATGGAGGGGAAAGAGGACTTTGTGAATATGAGGAGGAGTATGCAGGCTTCGGGAAATTAATGTATTTACCATGTAATCTTGCCACCCCTCCCCATTAGCAAATTATTTGGTGAGAAATTTGTAGAAAAAGGGTCAAAATCCTATATATGGAATATAATTATATAATGTCATTCACAAATCGTAAAAACACCTTTCTTCATTCATACATTAGAGTGAAACATTAATTATTCTAATATAATATAGAGCTTTATGTCTTTTTATTTTATGCTGATGGGAAAAATGCTTAGTATATAGGCCCCACAATGAATTGAATGCTATCAGGCATAGATTTGCAAGGAGGCAAGATAAGAAGCTGCCTAAGGGCACTGGGCTGAAAGGGGTAGCACTTTCTTATAAATACTCCTCAGTTTCAGTGTCAGACTTTCCCTCTTGGAGGAATATGGGATTATAGACCAGTGACATTCAGAGTCCAGTGAACTATAGGCACTACTGATCTGCCCTTGTCTCTTTAACGTGGTGAGTTTGATTGGATGTTGGTGCTAAGATTGGCTAGTGCTTGTGAGAAAGTGCCTTCAGCATAGAGGAAACAGCATCTCCTTCAACGCTGCATATGTATGAAGGAAGACCCCCCACTGCCACCGCTCCTGTATCTTCGGTGGGGACCATACACTGCTTCTGCATTCTTGAAGGGTTCTCCTTTCCCCACTCTTGCGCATAGTGTGGTAGGCGACGGCCTATGATCCATGCTAATTGAACTAAGCAGACAGGCCTGAGCAGCTTGACCTGTAACTGAAGCCTGTAGTTAGGCCCAGAGGAATGAAAACCCCCCTGAATGATGACACCATAGAATTGAAACTTAACTCAGTTTAACTGAACATAGCTAAGCAGAAACGAAACTTAGAAAATAAAGAAAAACAAGTTTAATTGGTACTGATAAGGTGTGCTATGCTTCTATGGAATTAATTAACTCTGCAGAGAGCAAGGTCACAGTGCCTCTGCTTCCCATATGTTTTAACAAGCTCAGCGACCTTGGAGGAGAGAAGTAACAAGTTGGAGACACTGACCATTGTAATTGGGACTAGAAGGGGGGCAACCAGGTGCTGGGCCCAGACCAGAGTCCCGATTGGGTAGCCATATCAGTACCGGGACCAATAGATGGGTGAGAGGGGTACTGGGACCAATGAAAAGTTTGCCTATGCTTAGAATGGACAAGAAAGCTATAAAAGTTGTTGTTTTACTAGAAGCCATTGCTCAGCCATTTTGAAATTGCTTATTGCTTGAGCCATGTGCACATTAAACTGGCTTGGATCCTTGAAAAGACTCCTGGATTTATTTATTGCATGCTTATCTGCTGCTACATTCTTGGTGCGTTGGCCGGGAAGTGCGAGTGGTGGATAGTGTTCAAGTGAATAAATCCACGTAATTCGCCTTGAGGTTTGGTCCAGTTGGAACCATGCCAATCCGACGCAGGGGAATTTCCCTGGGCCCACCGATCCTCTTGTATCGGAGGGAGTTCTGCCTGGCCTCGGCAGGCACTGAGTCCAGCTGGCCAACACTTCCGACCCGGGGGAGTCCAGGATCCAACTCAGAAGCTTGGGAACCAGATCTGGTAAGTATAGTTTTGAAAACCTGTCTAGACAGATGAGTTAGAACTGCAGTTTGAAAACTTTGGTAAGACTTAAGTCTTTGTTTGAAAATCCTTGCATGAGTATTCGCTAGGTACAGCTGTTATAGAGGATCATGATTCAGCCTGGTCAGAGCAGACAGGACTGGGTTTTTGGTATGTCTAGACAGAAATAGAAAGAGCAGTACTGCCAGTGGAACTTGGAATTTGTAATCTCGAGATATTGGGAATTGGTAAGAGAGCTCTCAAGGAAGGGCCGAGTAACCCCGCATGGGAATTCGCCGGGTGAAACCCTCATCCTTTTTGTAATTGGGAAAAAGACTAGTCAGAATAGATAGAAAGGAATGCATTCTAAGATACGTTGCTAGCATGATTGTGTGAATGAAGTGTGAATGAGAGGTCTGGCAGCACGGACCAAGCGAGAGTGGACTCTGGACTAGCGCAGTTCCTAGTCGGGTGACTGCGTCTAGGTCGCGAAACGGATGAAGCGTTTGGTGTATTGTCCGTCCTGTGTATTTGATTTTTGCTATCTGTTGAAACTGCGAGTTTCCCTTTTGTTATATATGTGAGATTATTCTGTTGAGTAATTTGTGACAGTTCACTGATTAAGAAATTGTATTAATAGAGCAGAATGAAGACCCAAAACACCTACAGTCATTTTTAGAAATCAAAAAGCTGGTCTGACCCAGTTAGTTTTTCTACTGCAGTGTGAAAAACTGACAGGGGGCGTGTCTGAAGGAAAGAATGTCTAGTGTCGTCTTTCTAATCTTGTGCAGGCTTAAACCTCAATGCTGGTAGTTTGTGCTTATTTCAGGCAAATTGTACCTGTTTTATTTAATATGTTTTTGTTCCTTCTGCTGTGGTTATGTAATATATATCATTTATTTATCATTTAATAAGAATGTTTAGTCAGGATTGTGGGTCCCGATAGTTTTTGGGTTTAGCCTGAAAAGGATTAAGTTTGTATTAATCCCTTATGGGTTGCGGACCAAGTGAGAGGAATTTCTGTCGGCTGTATGTTCAAATTTTCAGTAAGCACTGAAACAGTTTAAATAGGAAATGATAAAGAACTGTTTTTGTTTTTCCTCTGATCTACAAAGTAATTAGATCACGACTTAACATTGATTTAAATTGTTTTTTTCTGGCATCTCTGTCCATGTGAATGAGAAGTCTCTTCATTTAATCGAAGCGTGATGAATTTATAATTAGTTTTTTCTCTGGTTTCACTAGCTCTGTTTAACCAAAAGTTTTAAAAACAAAGTTTATCTTTTTATGAATGAGTATAAGTCATTTGAATGCATGCTTCCCCTCTGTGCTGGTTACTAATGAACAAATCAGTTAGCTTTTCTGTATTTAAAAAAAAAAAAAGGAAAGGTGTACTGTATTTTATGAAAAATATCCGGAATGTCTTTTAAATATTTGCTTCCTGAACTAAAAAAATTAATTTCTTTTGCAGAGACATGCTGACAGATAGCTATAGTTCTCTCTATAAGAAGCATAATGGATGTATGTGCTCAATCTAAGTGTTTCCTGCCTGCCCTATGTTTACAGAAATAATAAGTGTCTTTTCAAGTATGATCAAGAATTTCAGTAAGGGATTTACTGAAGATTATGAAATGTCTCTGTCCCAATCAGGATTTTGCCCCAGAATTTCTAGATATCCTGTCTCGTCTCTCTCTCTCTCTCTGTAAGTAGTTCTGTTCAGAGTGCTTAAGGGGGGGATGGAGCCCAGTCCACCGATGATGTCAACCCCCCCCCCCCCCGGTGGGCGTGAACTAATGTGCCCACAGCAGAGAAGTGGATCCTTAAAAAAAAAAAAAAATCAACCTCCTGGATAGAGCATTGCTAGGAGAAACAGAATCCAGGAGAGGAGGGGGGACTACAGATTCCCAAGTAGTTTGCTAGCCACCTCTGCAACAGGGGAATGTCCACCCCCTCCGGACTAGAAGTGAAAGTCAGCTGACCAGACTTGTTTAGAACTAAAAAAAAAACTGCATTATACACTGAGAAGTTTTAGGACTTGATTGAACTAATGAACGGAAATTGCAAAGAACTGGATGAATTTGCGGGCATAATGGTTAAATGAAAGTTAATCAGAGGGTGTGTGAATTGTGAAAATAAATGTAACAGAGAAAGTGAATGATATTTTAGTTGAATGATGTGAGGAGGCTATCTTAATCGAAGGAACAGAGGAAGTGAAAAACTGGGTGTGAGTACGCCCATTATAGAAAAAGAAGGACATTAGAGAAGTGAATGCCCGTATCTTGACTCCACCCCAGGAGGGAGTACTTGATTGTAGAATCATAGACAGAATAAAACCAAGCACAGTGTTTCAGCACGAGAGTGAAGCAGCTATAGCGTGAGTGGCAGCCGAAGAGGGCTACAGCATGGATGAAGATTAGGCCAGACCGGACTCTCCAGTTTCCCTGGGTCCCCAGGAGTCAGTCTACAAAATAGGGGACCAATATATGGACTTTTATGGGGGATACAGGAGCAGAATACTAAAGCCAGTAGCCCCTGTGTTTTTCTCGCAAAGCCTTTTCTGCAGAACCACATGTGTGAACTAGAAAAAAAATAATAATAATAATGTACCAGTTCCTGTATATGCCTGAATGCCCTATTCCATTTTTGGGCCGAGACCTGCTTGCAAAGCTTCAAGCACAGATATCCTTTGTTGAAGGGGAAAAAAATGAAACTCAAAATCTGCTGGCCTGATGGTGTTAACTGTCCCCAAGAAGAAGAATGGTGGTTCTATTCACCTGCATCCAAAGCAACAAGCTGTACACTTACCAACCTCATAGCCCCACCTGGAGGATGGGCAGAAGATAATCCACCTGGCCTAGCGAAGAACATAGCCCCTGCCATTGTCACCCTCAAGCCAGTCAAGAAGCCTGGGACAGGTGATTACCGCCCAGTGCAGGATCTAAGAAAGAATGAATGATGCAGCTGAAACTATACAACCAGTGGTACCAAAATCCTTATATTCTCTTGGAACTGATCTCTGCTGAAGCTATACATTTCATCATTCTGGACTTAAAAAGATGCCTTTTTCTGTATACGCTTAGCCCAAGACCCCACTACAAGGAGGCGGGGCCAACTCATCTGGACAAGATTACCTCAAGAATTCAAGAACTCGCCTCACTCAGCAAAAGATTTGACAAGTTATCCAGAAACTCCAGAAAAAAAAAAAAGAAAAAATTCTACTTCAATATGTGGACAACTTGCTCATAACCACCAACTCAGAAAGTGAATGTCCACCAGCCACCAGTGAACTCTTGCACCTTTTTAATGAGGCTGGATACAAAGTCTCAAGAGCCAAAGCATAATTATGTCAAACAAGTTAAATACCTAGGATTCCAGTTGTCCAGCGGAATTTGACGCCTGGAACCCTTACCAGAACGCAAAGCAGCTGTATGCAGTATTCCTACTCCAATCACCAGGAGGCAAGTGAGAGCCTTCTTGGGTGCCACAGAGTATGTTGTATATGGATCCCCAATTTTGCGCTGCTAGAAAAAAAACAAAACAAAAACAAAAACCATTGTATCAAGCTATCAAAGGAATGGAAAAGTCTCCAGAGGAATGGGGACTTGAACAGGATGCAGCCTTTTGATCTTTGAAAAAAACACTCTGATGTTGTCACCAATTCTGGGTCTACCAGATGTCCAGAAAACCTTACAGTCTCTATGTTTATGAGTCGCAAGGAAATGTTCTAGGAGTGTTGACTCAATCTCTTGGACCTTGGCAACAACCAGTAGCCTATTTGTCAAACAATTGGATGTAGTTGCAAAAGACTGGCCCCTTATTTGAGAGCTGTTGCAAGCTACAGCCCTCCTAGTGAGCAAAGCTGACAAGCTCACTTTGAGACAGAATCTTCAAGTTACTGTACCACACTCTGTTCTAACCAATATGAAATACAAAGGAAACTACTAGCTAACAAATCTATGAATGTTGAAGTATTAGAGTATGTTGTGTGAAAACCCCAGATACAACTGAAGGGTCAGTCAAGCTTTCAATCCTGCTATGTTATCAGTTAGTCTTGATCCCCTGATCATGACTGTTTAGAAATTATGGACACTGTATTCTCAAGCCACCTGGATTTGACTGATGTCCCTCTGGAGAACCCTGAACAGACTTTCTTTGTGGCTGAAGGCAGTTTCATCATCAATGGACATTGTTGTGCTAGATATGCAGTGATGACCCCTGATTTGGTAGTTGAGTCCTCAGCCCTGGCCCCAGAAACTTCACCACAGAAAGCTGAACTGATAGTCCTCACTAGAGCACTAACAATAGGAAAAGAGCCCTGTCTAAATGTGTACCCAGATTTCAAGTATACCCTTACAACCTTGCATGCATATGGGCCCCTGTACAAAGAATGAGGATGGATAACCTTAGGAAGCAAGTCCATTAAGTATAGCCACAAGATATTGATATTAACAGATACATACTGCCTATATATCTCAGAATTTAGGAAAAGTAGAATGTATGAATAGAACCCTGAAATCTCAGTTGTCTAAACTTTGCCAAGAGGTTTACCTGAAGTGGCCCTAGGTTCTTCCTATAGCCCTTCTTAGGATATACTTAGCCCCTGCTAAGTCTTTAGGAGTTTTCCCTTTTGAAATTCTGTATGCGCAACCCCTGCCTATTGTATAGGAAATAAAAGGAGATATGAGACAGATAGGATCTGAAATTATTAGACATAAACTATTGGTTTTAAGTTCTGTTTTGCAGAGTCTTCATACCTGGGTACAAAATCGATTACCCATCAATTTGCCTGCACCCTTTCAAGCCTGGAGTCTCGGTGTGAATCAAAGAGTGGAGAAAGACACCGTTGACACCGCATTAGAAGGGACCTTATGTTGTTATCTTGTTAACCCTACAGCAGTGAAAATTGCAGAACTCGAACCCTGGATTCATCACAGCAGAGTGAAATCAGCAGCAGCTCCAGAGCCAGACCAGTGAACATCAGAACAGATCCAGAAGTTCCATTGCAGCTAACTTTGCAAAGACAAGCAAATTGAAAAAATTCAGGAAGTTTTAAAAACAAAAAGAGAGACTGTGCTAATATAGAACTCCTGAATCTCAAGAGACTATTTGTTTATTCTGAAGAGATTATCATCAACAGAAAGAGACTGTATTATGAACTATATTATTTGAAAATCTTTGTGCCA
This sequence comes from Ichthyophis bannanicus, assembly GCA_033557465.1. NCBI lineage: Eukaryota > Metazoa > Chordata > Amphibia > Gymnophiona > Ichthyophiidae > Ichthyophis > Ichthyophis bannanicus. Next base: position 320,964,326 of record CM066032.1, read on the forward strand.
TTTTGATCAAGGACAGTGCAAACTAAAAGGACTGTGTTTATTGAAATACGCTGGAATCTACAGCTCTACACTCCTACCAATGAAATTGGTAAGGTCAGGTACAGCGGAAGCTTGAGGATCTACAATCAACGCTACACCTGTTGCATGCTACTGAGAGCAAAACAGGTCAACGTACAGTAAAGAAGAAGACGACTTCGTGGTCAAGAATTATCAACAGATTGCACTGGTTTTTCAAAGACTTGCACTAATTCTTCAGAGAACTTTCATCATGATTCTCTACTGTTTCATCGTGATAGCAGCCTTGGAGTGCTTTGAAATGACTTTTGCCTTATCTCCCTGGGCAGCCTGTATAAGTACAACATGAACTGGACCGAAGGTCACTCAGACCTTGTTTTATCATTCTCCCTATACTTGCATTGGTATACTCTCCAATCCAAAAGTTGTTCTAGATCTTGACTTTCTACAAGGCTATGCAAGCCACCGTTGCAATTCCTCATACCACCACCAGAACTTGTTTCTTGAACTTGCTGGAGCAATAGCATCTAGTCTCCACACTTCTGACTGTTTCTATTGTGGAGGAACTAAGATGGGAGATCAGTGGCCCTGGGAGACGCAAGAACTGAACTATTCTATCCTATACAATCAGACTGATTTACATAATACTACTAGTGAGTGGGTATTGGCCCACCCCATTGTTGACAGTTTGTGTTTTGTTCGGACTGGACCACAATCTACTACGAAGGATGGACAGCTGGTCTGTCTAAATCAGAAGCTTTACGACAGCACAACAAAGATGCAACCGAACCTTCTAATCCTTTAGTTCTTTTTCCCACTCTTGCCAAACTATGGACTTTGACTATCTGCCTGTTGCTCCCTTGTTTCTTGCCATTTTGCTTGCAAATGATAACTTCAGTTATTAATAACACTGTAGAGCGTAAGACAGCTACAAAGATGCTAGCTATGTGAACTTACTACCCTATACCACAGAGTGATACCTTTACCTAGTATTATGTGATTTGATTCTCACACCTTATTAACATGCGGGTGAGAATAATCAAAGGGGGGAATGTGGTAGGCGACGGCCTATGATCCATGCTAATTGAACTAAGCAGACAGGCCTGAGCAGCTTGACCTGTAACTGAAGCCTGTAGTTAGGCCCAGAGGAATGAAAACCCCCCTGAATGATGACACCATAGAATTGAAACTTAACTCAGTTTAACTGAACATAGCTAAGCAGAAACGAAACTTAGAAAATAAAGAAAAACAAGTTTAATTGGTACTGATAAGGTGTGCTATGCTTCTATGGAATTAATTAACTCTGCAGAGAGCAAGGTCACAGTGCCTCTGCTTCCCATATGTTTTAACAAGCTCAGCGACCTTGGAGGAGAGAAGTAACAAGTTGGAGACACTGACCATTGTAATTGGGACTAGAAGGGGGGCAACCAGGTGCTGGGCCCAGACCAGAGTCCCGATTGGGTAGCCATATCAGTACCGGGACCAATAGATGGGTGAGAGGGGTACTGGGACCAATGAAAAGTTTGCCTATGCTTAGAATGGACAAGAAAGCTATAAAAGTTGTTGTTTTACTAGAAGCCATTGCTCAGCCATTTTGAAATTGCTTATTGCTTGAGCCATGTGCACATTAAACTGGCTTGGATCCTTGAAAAGACTCCTGGATTTATTTATTGCATGCTTATCTGCTGCTACAATAGGAATGCTCAAAAGAAAATTTGGTCTTGAGCTCTATACAAGATAGTTATGTAGTTACAATGTTCCAGTCCTACTGCTGAAGTCTCAGTAAAAGAAGTTTAGGTGACTTGCTCAGCTTTGCGTGATGAATGGTGAAGAACTATATAAACTGGTGTCCAAGTTGGCCATTTTCTGTCTAACCACTATGCTATACTATCAGTCCAATTCTTCTTTAAGTATTCTGAATTAAACAATTGTTTTTAAAAACAACTGTATTTAACAATACAAATTTTACATTTTAATTTATTTCTATTTCTTCACTTTTGCTGGCTATAGATATTTGTGGAACATGTATTGAGATACAAGTAATCTAACCATCCATTAAATGTGACTAATTAAAAAAAAAAAAAGAATAAAAAACCTATAGTGCCAGTAGTTTAAACTACCAACAATCTGCTCTATTCTGAGACAAAGAGCAGATCAACAGAAATAAACGGAATGGCAATGGGTAACCATGACAACTCTGCTAGCAAACTGTAAGAGTCAGCACTGTATGATATACATATTTTTATAAAATCAGCTTTTCTTAAAATACCGTGTCATGCAGCAACAGTATGCAAAGTACAAGAAAGAAATTCATATTGGGTGAAAAGTTTTAGCACAGCTGCTTTCAGCCTTTTGTTACTTTGCCAAATATTTTATTAGAATTTGCTAAGTTTACAGTATTGGAAATCGGAAACAGGTCCATGTGTCCCATCTTACCTGTTTAAATGTGCGGAGTCTATCCAGTGTTTTCTGGCGCTCTTGACTAACCCATGTGCTCTTTTTCAATTCTTCATCTTGCAGTTGCTCTCGTTTCTGATAAGATCACACAAATAAAAACATTAACATGTAGTTTTAAAGATGCATGCCAATAGTCAATTGATCTGACATCACAATCATTCCAATATGTGCCTTCGATTATCAGAACAAAAACCGCTCGCTCTATATTTAATTTCAAACAATACAGAGAACAATCTTCCAAACCTTTTACCTCCGTTAATCAGCTGTCTAAAAACTATCTTACTTCAACGTGGCTATAACGCCTGAATGTTATAGAACATACACATTTATCTGCTATGAGGAGCGTTTCTGAGAGCATGTTTAGGTCCAGGAAGGAAAAGTACATGAGTGGATGGCATTTTCAAATCTTTGTATGTCCTTTTCTAAAAGAAATCTGCCCCTCCAGGGAAAAAAAAAAGGTGCAAACATTCGGAGCAAGCTTCAAAAGTAAAAGCATGCATATATTTTCACTTTGAAAATTGGTGCAAAGCCCAAAATTAAAAATATAGGTGTTCCCTGCCTCATTGGGAGTACTTTTATAACATAACATCTATATAAGTAGTCCAAAAAGGAGCCCAATTTATAAAGGTGACATAGGCATCTATATGTCTTATATGAATCAGGCTACCAGAACCAATCCTAATAACGTTCAAATGCAAACACACAAATGTACACATACTCTGAAAAAGGGCTAAATGTATTGTGTAGACTATGAAGGCAATTTTATAACAGGGCACCTAGTTGTGGACATGGAGAACATACAGAAATACTGCAGAAATCACACCTAGATTGAAGACCCTGACATTAAACCTGCTTGAGAGCAGATGTGAATGTTCGCATATAAAATACACACGTATTTTAGAAAATACGCATGCAAACTGAGACCCCATCCATGTGCTGTCTGAACTCCTCCCCGAGCATGCCTACTCAACAAATATGATCATTTACACCACAATATTTTAGAAGTGATCAAATTTTATAACAAGCATTTTAAGCATGAAAGAGATTTATAAAATTACACCCTATGCATGTACCTATGTATTTTATAAAATACATAATCATCAGAATTCCAACTCTGTTCCACCAAAACTACAGGACATCTATATGCAGACTGCATAACACTCTTTCCATGCGCTTACTTCTTCATGCAAAAAACAGATGCATGTATACAGCTGCAAAATTTATACATGCATGTATACAGCTGTGTGTAAACTAGGCTTTACATGTGGAAAAAGATTTATAAAATTCCCCCCCATATATGAAAAGTTTGAAAATTGTCACCCACAACATACTGAAGCTGATCGCTCTTAAAAGTGATCATTACCCAGTTCGGTCTTATGGCTGATTGAAATGCAGGTTTTATAATCTGACACATTATATTTTATAAATGTAAGAGATCCCACTGGGACCCTTACCAACCCCTTCATGCTTTCTGTGCAGGACCATTCTATTTCTAGCCTGAGCAATAGGTGCATGCCATCCCTATCTGTAACATTCCCCTCTTGGGATGGCTGCTTCTGGTTTTGCCTGCCCTCTATATAACCTTAGTGCACAGGATGAAAAGTGAGTTTTTGTGGTTCCGGTTTTCTCAGTGTGGCTGTCGATTTCAGTTTGCTGTGCTGTGTGCAGAAGCACATCTCTGGGCCTGTCTTATTTTAGTTGTGTGTGTGGAATCAGCTCTTCATTCTTACGTTTGTCTGCATGTGACGATTTGAGAGCCTGTTAGGAGTTTTAGCCACCCCTGTCCGAATGTGAAGAGAGAGACTGAAGAAACTGTCTTGCCTTAAGCCTAAAACAGAAGTCAGAGAGGAGGAGTTGGCTTGCTACCCTTGAGCCTAACCAAGGAGATTGCTATATTGAACAAGACTGGCCTTCTGAAAGAGGTACAGTGGGTTTGTCTGTGAACACAGCACAGGAAAAATGAGAAGAAAGGATCCCAGTGAGGAGGAAGTAGACACTGCAATCTGCTAAGTGGAAAGGAGCCCTAACTTGCAACACTTCGGCCGGCAGCAGAATTGGTAGATATTTAAATTGGGATCACAGACACAAATAACTCAGGAAAGAACACAACTAGTGTTATCAAATATAGATTTTTTTTAAACAGGATTCATTCATTTATTATCGTGAAATTGGACATGTTGGTTACAGCAAAAGGAAATGGACCAAACTCAGACAGAGTCTCTTTAATTCATGCACCAAGGACCTTGCAGTGATTTCCCTCCTCCCACAGAGAACCTGTTCCCTGGTGATAAAAATGTGTGTCAGCTGAGTGAAGAGAGAACATCCAGGATAAGAGGTATTGAGATTTGTACAATAACACAAGAAGTATAACACTGACAGTTATTGCATTCAGTCTCCTTCATACCTACTCTGTTAAATGTTATTTATGACATGTCTATATACCCACTCAAGATCTCTAGTCTTATGTAATTGCTTTTATTTATTTATATGCTATTCTCCAGTTAATCCTTGTTTTATTCCCCTGTTACCTGTAACTTGGACAAGTTCTCTAATCTGAGTGTATTTTGTTTAATGTAAACCGCACTGATGTCAAATAGAGCGGTATATAAGAGCTGTTAAATAAAATAAATAAATAAAGCAGTCCCGTTCCAATAAAACATACTGTACTTCCTCCAACATATCTGCCAAAATTGGAATTTCAAAATTGGAAACAATTTTGAAATGCCTCTTTTGTTATGTTGTGAAGCTGCTGTATCGAACTTTGCTTAATAGTCTCCAAGTAATCTAATTTCCTTCCTTTCAGTGGTAATTTCAGTTTTGGAAACAGAAAAAGTCACAGGGTGCGAGGTCAGGTGAGTATAGAGGCTGACAGGCTTGCTCGATTTAGTGTTTGGCCAAGAATTACTAGACAAGATGTGATGCATGAGCTGGGGTGTTAATCTTGATGAAGCTACCATTCCTGTGAAACTCTAGCTTCTTACGATGAACTGCATTTCTCAAACGAGTCAGAACTTAAGACACAGTACTCCTTATTGATGGTTTGGCCTTTTGGAGTATACTGTTGATGAATACCCTGGTAATCAAAGAAAACTGTGAGCATGACCTTGATATTGCTCCTCACCTGCTAGGCTTTCTTGGGTCTGTGAGAGTCTGAAGTCTTCCACTGTGAGGAGTTAGCCTTAATTTCTGGGCCATAACCATATAAACCCATGATTCATCACCAGTAATAATCTTTTTGATGAAATCTGAGTAATTTACAACACATTCCAACAACTCCCTGGCTACAGACAGTCTATCTTCTTTTTGGTCAGGGGACAGGAATTTCGGCATAATTTTTGCAAATCAATAATGAGAATGGATTATATAGACCCAAAACTGATGTCCATGCCCTCAGCAAGCTCCCTGATAGTCAATTGACAATTTGAGCGTATTGCGGCACACACTGCTTCAACCTTGTCTCCATTCCTGCTCATGGAAAGCCTTCCAGAACATTTGTCACTGTCAACACTTTGGCAGCCCTCTTGGAAACATTTATACCAGTCATAAACTCAAGCATGACTCGTGCATTCATCGCCATACACTTGCTGTGATAAGTCGTAAGTCTCTGCATGAATCTCCACGTTTCTGGCAGAATTTAATGCAAATTCACTGTTCATTTTAGATGATGCCAAACATCATATGATTTAAAAATGTATAGCTGTGCTGCAGCCATGCTACACTCTGCTCATGCAGCACACATAACTAGGTCACTGTATGCTTAATAGCATCATGGTGAAATCTGAGGTGTGACAAAAAAGAAATGAGACTGTGGCAGCCACGCCCATGACTCAATGCCAATTGGCTAACGGCTTATGTCACTGTGTTGTGCAACATCTCGCCACTATTCTGCTATAATATTTTTTCTCTCTCTCACTCTGTTTTTCTTTTTCAGGTTTTTTTTTGTAGCACACTACTCCATCGCTTTGTCACGCAACTGGAGGTCACAGAAATATGGAGCAAAGAATCAACTTGAAATTTCTGGCTAAGTTGGAGAAGGGCCCAACTGAGTGTCTCCATCTTCTCCAAAAGGCTTATGGAGAAGATGCAATGTCAAGGCTGTGAGTCTTCGAGTGGCATAAACGCTTCGACTGGCCACAAGGAGATGGAGGATGATCCCAAGTCAGGACGGCCTTCCACGACAAAGACGGCTACAAACATTGACAGAGTGTACCAGCTGGTGTGGAGTGATCGCAGATTGATGATGTGGATGATAGCTGAGGAACTCAGTCAGTACGGACCATCTTGGTGCAGGAGCTGAGGATGCGGAAGGTGTGCGCCAAGATGGTGCCCAAGCTTTTATCGGATAACCAGAAGGTGCACCGGGTCAATGTTTGTCGAGACTTGCTAGAGAAGATCGGAGAAAAACAAGAGTTTGTTGGCCGAGTCATCACAGGAGACGAGACTTGGGTCTTCCAGTACAACCCTGAAAGTAAGAGACAGAGCCTGCAGTGGAAGACTCAACTGTCACCCAGACCCAAGAAGGCACGCATGTCCAAATCAAGGATCAAGGTCATGCTGATCGCATTCTTCGACCAGAAGGGAATGGTCCCATCATGAGTTTGTGCCTGAGGGTCAGAAAGTCAACCAGCACTTCTACCAGCAGGTCCTCAATCGCCTCCATGACCGGGTTCAGTGCAGCAGGCGGGCTCTGTAGAGAAACAAGTCATGGTTGTTCCACCACGATAATGCGTTCGCACACACCGCACTCAGTGTGAGGCAGTTCTTGGCCAACAGATCAGAGCTCTCGACCACTCTCCTTATTCCCCAGATCTCGCACTGTGCAACTTCTGGCTCTTCCCCAGGCTGAAGACTGTGCTCAAAGGAATTCATTTTGCCTCTGTAGAAGAGATCAAGGCCACTGTGACGAGGGAGCTGAGGGACCTCAAGGAGGAGGACTTTACCGAGTGCTTCCATACGTGACAGAAGTGAATGCAGAAGTGCATTAACTCTGGGGGGAAAGGGGGATTACTTTGAAGGGGACAATGCGTAATTTGATTAAAGGATAAGGCGGGATACAAATACCCTTTAAATAAAATAAAAATAAATTTCTCTGTATATTTTGTAATAAAACATTTATGGGACAGTCTTGTTTCTTTTTTGTCACACCTCATATGTAACGGGTTCCCTTAGGTGTAATATTTGGTATACTTTTATCCAGACCTGACCCCAGTAAACATGTATGTTGGGACAGTCAAATATCATATGTTATAGAGTGCCCGCCCAAGTAGAACAAGACCAGCATCTGTTGCTGTTGTGGGGCTCATTTCACTAAGGTTATCAGGGTGATATGAGCTCTGTGTGCAAAGCAAAACAGTGTATGCTTAAGAGAGGCAGAGTAAGATGTACGATTCAGTGGGCCCCAGAATTGGCTCAAGCGCTGATGGGTCAGCAAATCATTGACATCCGACACCCATATTTTCTCCGTACCAGTGCAGTGCTAAGCCGCCCCAACACGAAGATATGCATAAAGCTTTGAAGTGGCCTGGCCTGCACTGGATATTTCATGGAGTCTAAGCAAAGGGACCTACTCTGCCAAAATCTGATTAGGGGTGGCCCCTATCTGGTGAAGACTATGTTTAAGCTGAAGGTATTGGAAAAACATTAGGGAGAGAGGGTGAATTCTTGTTGGAGGTTATTGAAGGATTTAAAATCTGTGGGAGTCCTCAGCTGCCCCAGCGTCCAGATATTCTGACTGTCACCGCTTCCACTGAAAATGATGCTCCTCTACCTTATTTTTAATTTCAAAGAGCTTTATTAATATATAAACCAGCAGTTCAGTGGTTCTCAGTTCAGTCCTCAGGAAATACCTAACCAATCAGGTTTTCAGGATAGCCACAATGAATATGCATTTGCATACACTGCCTTCATTGTTGGCAGGTGTGTTCCGAGGACTAGGTTGAGAACTCATGCTCTAGTCTAACCTATGCTGGTGAACCTCCCTTTTTTTTGTTCTGTCAAGTCAGTGCTGACTCCTGGTGACCCAGCAACCTCTGGGTTTTCTTGGCAATGTATCACCGGAAGTAGATTGCCAGGCCTTTTTTTCCAAGGCAATGGAGAGAAAAGTGACTTGCCCAAGGTCACAAGGAGTGCCAGTGAGAATCAAACCCTTGATCTTCTGGGTAGTAGGCAGTTGCTCTAACCACTGGGCTACTCCTCCACTTATAGGAGCAATATCTAAGTGCCTGCAAGCAGGTACTCCAATAATAGGTTTGTGCATTTGCTAATCCCTTCCTCTTCCTAGCTTTTTAGGCATGGATAATGTCCCAAAGGCAATTCTAGCTTTTTGTCCTTGCCAGATATACTTTTTCATAGCACTTGAAAGAGATGCTTGGGCGCACTTATGGGGTATTGCATAAATAAGAAAACTAACTTGGGCAAAATGAGGATCTTAACATTTTAAACTGTCCCACCGAAAGACTGCCAGCTTCTGCCAATGTTGTGTCAGCCTTTATTTTTTGTGAAATCACCTTATAATTTAACTTAAATAGTTAGGAGAGATAGTTAGAAATTACTACCCCTATGTATTTAAATTTTTGGACAATCTGAAAGTACAGGATATTCCCTAAACCCATTTCTCCAGTTTATTTTGTTTATAGGAGAGTAACGCTGATTTCTGAAAATTCACTGTACACTCCGAGTGTCTGCCAAATTCCTTAATCATATCCATCAGAAAAGGAGTGTGTCATCAGTGTATTGAGATTCTATGAGAGCCTTTTTTATTGTTCTAGGAGGGATACGGGAAGTGTGACTTGAGGGTTTGCCAGTGGAAGGAAGACCAGTAGCGTCCTGGGTGCTAGATATTACGCTGAGTCTTGAAGAAAGGGGAGAATCCTCCAGGGTTCTGTCCCTAGGCATTGCGGCTGTGATGCTTAGTTATTCGATCTCCTTGGCATCGGTGGATGACCTGGCTGTACAAGCAATGGTGGGTCTGTGATTACCTGGGTGGACAGGAAGAGGTGGTGGGATAGCAGTTCAAGAGTTGCTGGTGTGTGGAGAAGAAGTGGCTGACCACCAGAAGCAGAGCCCAATTTCTCATGAAGTGAATCCTGATGAGACAGGAGATGGCTTGTTGAATTACAGCTTCAGAAGCTGGTGGTAATTTCCCTGGGTTTAATTTGGGTTGCCATACCCTTTTGGAGCAGTTAAAAACACTTTTTTAAAACAATACATGTGGTGTCTAGTTCAGTAGTATCGCTAGTGAGATCTCCCAGTGTAATGCATGGCTGAATGGCACTGAGAAAAAAGGTGAGGGGCAGATGATCTGGAATGCGACTGTTAATGACAATTTCATGTTGCATAAGGAACTTGGGAATCCTGGGAACTTCATAGGGAAGAAAAATCTTAACAGCTGAAATTTTGTTTGATTTTGGAAAATTAATCAAAGGAGATGATTAACATATATCTATTTTAGGCAGGGCTGACCCGGCCCAAGGGTTTCTGTCATCAAAGGCAGAAACTCCAACCTGGCTGCCCCCCCCCCCCCAGCTGCTGCCGATTCCATCTTGGGAGGGGAAAGCACGCAGCAGCTTTTTGCTGCTACTTTCTTGCCCGTGGCAGGCCATGTCCTTCAGCACCCATAGCCTGTTGCTTCTGATCCTCTTCCAATGCAACTTACTGTCGGAGGTGAGATGGGTCAGAAGTAGGAGACCATGTGTGCTGAAGGACATGGTCTGCTGCGGGCAAGAAAGAAGCAGCAAAAAGCAGCAGCTTTTAAAAATATTGCTGCTGCTGCTGTTACCTGCCTCCCCCACCAAGCGGAATCGGTGGCAGCTGAGGGGGGGGGGGTGTGCAGCACGGCCAGTCACGTGTGCTACTGCCGCTCGTCACCTAGCTCACCTAATGGACAGGCTGGTCCTATCTTAGGGCAGGGCTGGTGCAAAGGAATTTGGTGTCCTAGGCAAACCTTCAGCCTTATGCCCCCCCCCCGAGATTTTGATCAATTCAATAATCATCATTCCAACACCATCCCTCCCACAACGACCCATAAATGGACATCATACTTTTTAATACTAATTTTTGCTTTGTATGTATGTTTGTTCCCACTCTCCTTGCAGGAAAAAGAATGATGGGTCAGACCAAGGTCCATCAAGCCCAGTATCCTGTTCCCAACAGTGGTTCATCTAGGTCACAAATACCTGGCAGTTTCACAAGGAGGCACACTGGTTCAACAATGCTTGCCCCGGGACAAGCAGTGGATTTCCTGGGTCCTCTTTAATAATGGTTTATTTTTATTTATTTATTTTATTTAACAGTTGCTTATATACCGCTACCTTCCACAGATCAGGTGCGGTTTACAATGAACAAGGAATGAACAGATTTACAAGTCTGTTTTACATGGAACATTTGTTAACTAGTTACAATTTAGCTGTTTTACATGGAACACTTGGTAAAATTTTGCTATATACATTAATCATGAATGACTAAATATGGTAAAACTTGTTAAATAACAGACAAGTTGTTAAATAACAGACGAACTTATTTACATATTTTGATTTATTACATATATCTATTTACAAGATTTACAAGTAGTTATTTAGTCGATTTTAATTGTAATTGTAGTTAGCTAGGAGAATTAGAGTTGGTGTACCCTAGGGTGTTATTAACCATTACCTGTCAGAGGTAAGGTATTTTCAAGTGTGCCAAAATGGGAGGTGAATAGATAAGTTTTTAATTTCTTGCGGAGTTCCTTTGCATCTTTTAATGCCCTTATTTCTTCAGGGAGGGAGTTCCATAGGGTGGGAGCTGCATGTGAGAACGCTTTCCTATTAGTAGTCTTTTTAGCAGTTGTGAATTCTTTCGGGATCCTAATTCTATTCGTGTGGCCTCTCCGAAGCGTAGTTTGGGATGTGTCTTTGGTGATAAGTTTTGTCAAGGGGACTGGGGCCATTGTGTTTAAAGTCTTAAATGTGGTGATAATCAATTTGTGATTTATTCTGGATTGAATTGGGAGCCAGTGACGGTTTGCTAGTATAGGGGTAATGTGTTCAAATGGTGGAACCTTCATTACAATTCTTGCTGCTGCATTTTGGGCAAGTTGGAGTCTTTTAATGTTTTGTTTTGTTGTTCCTAGTAGGGTGAGATTTGCGAAATCAAAATGTGGTGTGATGATGGCCTATACAATGCTCAGAAAATCATGTAGAAGTACAAGAGGACGTAGTTGTTTTAAAATTTTAAGTTTAAAGTAGATCTTCTTAGTGATGTTTCTAATATGTGTGTCCATACTAAGGTGTGAGTCAAGAGTGACACCCAGATATTTCACTTCATTTTTTATAGTAATGTTGTGATTTTGGAGAGTGAAGTGTGTTGGAGGTATGTAGGATTGATTTTTAGTTACTATTAATATATCCGTTTTAGAATGATTGATATGGAGATTGTGTTCTTTTAGCCAGGTTGTTAATTCAGAGAAGCATTCTGTTAACAGTTGGAGTGGGAGTGTTGGGATTGTGAATGGAATGTACATCATCATGTCGTCTGCATATATGTGGTAGTGGACTTTAAATTTCTTGAAGATGTCACAGACCGGTTGGATATATATATTAAATAGGAGGGCAGAGAGGGCGGAGCCTTGTGGGAGACCAATTTCCTGTTTGTATGTTTTAGAAGTTTCAGTGTTAGTTCGGACGGTTTTGTGTTCGATCAGTTAGATATGAGGTGAACCAGTTTTGTACAGTTGAGTGGGTTCCTATTTGTTCTAGTCTGTTAAGCATTAGAGCATGGTGTACACTGTCAAACGCTGCAGAGATGTCTAGAAAGAGGAGAATGAAAGCTTGTTTAGGGTTATCAATGCCTCTTATTAATGTATCGAGGAGTACTGTTAATAGGGTGTCTACACCATGGTAGGGGCGAAAGCCATATTGTTGGTCATCAAGTGGGGCTAAGGTTTCTATATGATCTTGTGTTTGAGTTTGGACGATCTTTTCAATCAGTTTAGCCATAAATGGGATACTAGAGATAGGTCTGTAGGAGTTGGGTGATGTTTTGTCAAGGGTGTTATTTTTGATTATTGGACGGATTTGTGCATGTTTGAGGGAAGGTGGTAAGTATCCTTGGCGCAGCGACAGGTTGACTATGGGAAGGATAAAGGGGGATAGTGTAGTGAGGGTATGCTTGATCCAGTTTACCGGACATGGATCAAGTTGAGAGGTCGTAGTGTTAAGGTTTGAAATAGTAGTCTTGATAGTGTCTTTGGATATAGGGTGAAAGTTGGACCATTTTTCAGATTGGTGTTGGTGGGAAAGGGATAGAGGATTTGGTGTGAAAGCAAATGATTTTGCTTTATTCATATAGTGGTTTGCTAGAGTCTGGGCAGAGATATCAATATTATCGTTGCTGGTCCCATATGAGTTATTGGTTAAGTTTTGGACGATACTAAAAAGTTCTCTTGGTCTATTAATGGATTTGTTTAGTATGGTTGAGTGGTAATTTTTCTTTGCGCTATCTGAAGCTTCTTTGTACATTTTAAGGTGGCTGTGATACGCATTGTAATAAGGGATGGATTTGGATTTGCGCCATTTAGATTCAATATTTCTCAATTCTCTCTTCATATGTCTTAAGGTGCTGTTGAACCAGGGGGCATCTCCTATTCTAGAGTAGTTTTTCTTTTTGATGGATTGTTTATAAGCAGCTGCATTTTTAATTGTTTTGTGCCAAGTTGTGACAGCTTCATCTAGGTCAGTTGGTATAAGGGTGAGATGGGGTATAGTTAGATTGATAAATTCATCGGCATTAAATTTTGTAAATCTAGGTGGAGGGGTAAGTTGTGGATTATTTTTATTGTTTCTTACAGTGTAGGCTAAGGTGAATTTGATCAGGTGGTGGTCTGACCAAGGAACAGGTATACACTCAAGCGAAGACTGGTTGAAATGTTTTTGGAAAGCATCTGGTAAAAAGACTAGATCAAGGGTTCCACCTTTCTTATGAGTCTTTGTATTGATTATTTGGAGGAAACCCATATCTGCAATTGATTCCAAGAAAAGGGCCGAGTGTGAAGGTGGCAAGGATGGGAGGTTAAAGTCTCCTAGTGATATAATAGGGTTGGAGATTGTGGATGAGCTGAGGAGTTCTATTAGGGCATCTAAGTTTTCAGATTTTTGGTCCGGTGGCCTGTATAATAAGCAAATTTTGAAATGATCTATTTTTAAAATGATGGTGTCAATGTTATTTGGGAGATCAGATGGATGTGGTTTAGCCTTTAGTTCTTTTTTTGTCATTATAAGAACACCACCTCCTTTTTTAGAGTTTCTGTGTGTGTGAGATATGTCATAGATGTTGGTGTTAAGTTGGTTTAGGTAAACAACATCAGAGTCGGTTAGCCAAGTTTCGGTAACACATAGGATGTCTGGCTTTTGATCATTTAGTAAGTCAGTGAAGATGGGTAATTTATTTTTCATAGATCTTGCATTTATTAATATACAAGACAATGTTTGGATGGTTGTTGGTTGGGTGTGATGATGGGTGAATGTGGTAGGTTTTATATGTATTAGTCTGTGATGATTTATTTTCATGTTGATGCCAATATGTATTTGAGATGAAGGGGGATCCGGGCGGGCGCTTCTCTGAATTATTGGGATTAGTTTGTAATTATTGTTATTGTGACTATTTGTCAGTGTGATAAGTGTCAGGATTATTAAACTGCTGCTTATTAGTTTTAGCCAGAAAGTGTTTGAGCAATACATTTTGGAAATGGTATATCAACAGTATATCTTTTTCTACTGGCAACGGTATATTTTTCAAGTGGCAGTAGTATATCCTTTTCAACTAGCAATAGTATATCCTTTTCTACTGGCAACAGTATATCCTTTTCTACTGGCAACAGTAATTGTTATGAAATTACAGTTTTCAAGTTAGCTTTTTCTACTGGCAACAGTATATTCTTTTCTATTGGCAGTATATTCTTTTCAACAGTATATTCTTTTCAAGTTAGCTTTTTCTACTGGCAACAGTATATTCTTTTCTATTGGCAGTCGTGTAACCTTTTCTACTAGCAACAGTAAACTTAGGTAGACTATTGGCAATAGTACCAAAGGAACAATGGTGGAAAATTTAAAGCTACTAGCAATAGTATATGTATATTCTTAGTTGTTAGAGTCTGTAGTTAAAGGGTGGGTGTGATTAACGATTAACAATAGGCAGTGACTTAGGTTACTTGTTACTATAAAAGTTAGGTACATTCAACAATATGAGTAGGTATGTTGGTACGTCAAGACAAGTATGAACAAATAGATGAGATATACTTGCTGTATCAGCTGGGTGTCCGGATGAGGCTGGATAAGGCTGGATAGGAGCGAGTTCAGTCTTGCGGGAGGTCTAGTTTAATGCCTAAGCTGATTTTCTTTAGTTGTTGGGGAGCGTCTCTAGTCCTTTATTGGACCACGCCAAAGGGTCCTCCGGCGCGTGGCCTGGTAGGCGCGTGTAAGCCTGCTGGTGTAATCTTTACAGTTGCAGGTCACGTGCCCCGATGGGCAGAGGAGGCTCCCTGGATGTTCCCGCTGTTGGAAGGTCGATCCCCCGACTGGGGAGAGTTGCGGTGGCCTGGAGCTCCGACCTTTTCGATCACGGTGTTGGAGTGGAGTTGGTTTTTGCCTGTCGTGCCACCGCCTAAGGGCCACGCCAAAGGGCCCTCTTGCGAGGCCCTCAGGCGCGGGCCCGCAAGGCGCGGGCGCGCTTGCCTGCGGCTGCCTTTAAGGAAGGCAGCTGGGTCCTCCCACGGCCCGGATTGGGCCGGAGTTTGCTGGAGCGGGAAACGCTCTCCTCCTTCGCTCTACCCCGACCGGGGAGCACCTGAAGCCAGTTGCTGTGGCCAAAAGGGCCGATTCCTGCCTGCGGCTGCCTTTAAGGAAGGCAGCTGGGTCCTCCCACGGCCCGGATTGGGCCGGAGTTTGCTGGAGCGGGAAACGCTCTCCTCCTTCGCTCTACCCCGACCGGGGAGCACCTGAAGCCAGTTGCTGTGGCCAAAAGGGCCGATTCCTGCCTGCGGCTGCCTTTAAGGAAGGCAGCTGGGTCCTCCCACGGCCCGGATTGGGCCGGAGTTTGCTGGAGCGGGAAACGCTCTCCTCCTTCGCTCTACCCCGACCGGGGAGCACCTGAAGCCAGTTGCTGTGGCCAAAAGGGCCGATTCCTGCCTGCGGCTGCCTTTAAGGAAGGCAGCTGGGTCCTCCCACGGCCCGGATTGGGCCGGAGTTTGCTGGAGCGGGAAACGCTCTCCTCCTTCGCTCTACCCCGACCGGGGAGCACCTGAAGCCAGTTGCTGTGGCCAAAAGGGCCGATTCCTGCCTGCGGCTGCCTTTAAGGAAGGCAGCTGGGTCCTCCCACGGCCCGGATTGGGCCGGAGTTTGCTGGAGCGGGAAACGCTCTCCTCCTTCGCTCTACCCCGACCGGGGAGCACCTGAAGCCAGTTGCTGTGGCCAAAAGGGCCGATTCCTGCCTGCGGCTGCCTTTAAGGAAGGCAGCTGGGTCCTCCCACGGCCCGGATTGGGCCGGAGTTTGCTGGAGCGGGAAACGCTCTCCTCCTTCGCTCTACCCTGACCGGGGAGCACCTGAAGCCAGTTGCTGTGGCCAAAAGGGCCGATTCCTGCCTGCGGCTGCCTTTAAGGAAGGCAGCTGGGTCCTCCCACGGCCCGGATTGGGCCGGAGTTTGCTGGAGCGGGAAACGCTCTCCTCCTTCGCTCTACCCCGACCGGGGAGCACCTGAAGCCAGTTGCTGTGGCCAAAAGGGCCGATTCCTGCCTGCGGCTGCCTTTAAGGAAGGCAGCTGGGTCCTCCCACGGCCCGGATTGGGCCGGAGTTTGCTGGAGCGGGAAACGCTCTCCTCCTTCGCTCTACCCCGACCGGGGAGCACCTGAAGCCAGTTGCTGTGGCCAAAAGGGCCGATTCCTGCCTGCGGCTGCCTTTAAGGAAGGCAGCTGGGTCCTCCCACGGCCCGGATTGGGCCGGAGTTTGCTGGAGCGGGAAACGCTCTCCTCCTTCGCTCTACCCTGACCGGGGAGCACCTGAAGCCAGTTGCTGTGGCCAAAAGGGCCGATTCCTGCCTGCGGCTGCCTTTAAGGAAGGCAGCTGGGTCCTCCCACGGCCCGGATTGGGCCGGAGTTTGCTGGAGCGGGAAACGCTCTCCTCCTTCGCTCTACCCCGACCGGGGAGCACCTGAAGCCAGTTGCTGTGGCCAAAAGGGCCGATTCCTGCCTGCGGCTGCCTTTAAGGAAGGCAGCTGGGTCCTCCCACGGCCCGGATTGGGCCGGAGTTTGCTGGAGCGGGAAACGCTCTCCTCCTTCGCTCTACCCCGACCGGGGAGCACCTGAAGCCAGTTGCTGTGGCCAAAAGGGCCGATTCCTGCCTGCGGCTGCCTTTAAGGAAGGCAGCTGGGTCCTCCCACGGCCCGGATTGGGCCGGAGTTTGCTGGAGCGGGAAACGCTCTCCTCCTTCGCTCTACCCCGACCGGGGAGCACCTGAAGCCAGTTGCTGTGGCCAAAAGGGTTTATGGACCTTTCCTCCAGGAACTTGTCCTAAACTTTTTTTACATCCAGCTACGCTAGCAGGTTTTACTACATCCTCCGGTAACAAATTCTAGAGTTTGATTATGCATTGAATAAAAAAAAACGTTTTATTTTATTAGTCTTAAATGTGTTACATTGCAGCTTCAATGTGTGTCCTCTAGGCTTTCTTTTTGATGGGGTAAATATAATCAATCTACATTTACCCACTCCACTCCATTCATTAATTTATAGACCTTTATCATATCCCTCCTAAGCAGTCTCTTTTCCAAGTTGAAGAGCCCCAATATTTTACATCACTCCTCATAGGGGTATTCTTCCATTCCCTTTACCATTTTTGTTGTTTTTTGTACCTTTTCTAATTCAGCTACATCCTTTTAAAGATGTGGCAACCAGAATTGCACACAATATTCAAGTTGCTGTCACATCATGGAACAATACAGAGGTATTATAATATCCTTTGTTTTATTCTCCATTCCTTTCCTTATGAATCCTAGCATTCTATTTGCTTTCTTGGCCGCTGCTGCACACTGGGCGGAAGGTTTCAAGGTATTATCCACGATGACATCTAAATCTTTTTCCTGGGTGGTGGTTTCTAAGTTGGTACCTTGCAACGTGTAACCATAGTTTGGGTTATTCTTTCCTAGGTATATAACTTTGCACCTGTCCACATTAAATTTCATTTGCCATTTGGATGTCCAGTCTTCCAATTTTTTAAGGTCCTCTTACAAATTTTCATAATCTTCTTCTGTTTTAAGAACTTTAAATAATTTTGTGTCATGTGCAAAATTGATCACCTCACACGTTATTCCTATTTCCAGGTCATTCTATAACATTTCATTTGATGCTCTGTCTCTGCTGTCACATGCTTTTTACCAGCCTCCATCTAATTGGGGACAAATAGGACTTGTTACAAATTTCTTTGGAAAGTTAGGATTTAACTTGAACAAATTTTTCTCTTGAAGATTCCAACAGATTGTGACCTTTGTTTTTGAAGTGGCTTCTGATTGGGTTCTTAAGCTTTTCTTTAGGGATAGAGAGGAATTGCTCCTTCACCTTAAACTGAGGTCTTTCTAGAGGTAGCAAGAGCCATAAAATAAAGGCAGCCGCAAGTCTACTACTACTACTAATCATTGGTATAGCAGTACAAGGGATACGCAGTAATGCACAGAAACATGGAAAAGACAATCCTTGCTCATCAGAGCTTACAGTCTAATCAAGATAGAGAGAACAGCAACTGAGAACTAGAATATGTCCCGAGGAATGGTAAGGAAATACATCAGTGGTGAACAGAAGACTAAGCGGATCAGGATCCAAAAGCAGCCTCGAAGAGGTGAGTTTTTAGCCTGGATTTGAATAGGGCCAAAGAGGGAGTCTAGAATTTTGCAAATTGGGGTACTATATTTTCTCAAGTTTCCATGTACATGTTCAAGCTCTTATCCAGATAGCGGCCAAGACTATCTGGATAAGTGCCCTATCAATGAATTTTCAGCAGTACTATCTGGATAGTGCGCTGAAAATGCTTGCAGACTGCCACAGCATTATCCAGAAAGGGCTGTAGTAGAGTGTGGGAGTACTGCCTAATTGTACAGATAGTTGGCAATATCCAGCCACTATCTTTATAGCTATACAGATAAAATTAAGCAGGCATAAAGGCTGTCCTAAATAAAACCACAGCGCTATACAGATAGCAACTGAATATCACCAGTATCCACACAGCCAGCAATGGTCACCAATGAATATGTATATTAATAGAGGCACTCAATATATATCATAGATTTAAATGCCATGAACAGCATTTTAAAAAAATGACAACAGTGTTTTAATATTGAACCTAAAAATGTTAAATATGTGTTTTCAATCCATTGCAATTAACCTTGTTCTTGAGTGACAAGATACACTCAAACTCTGCAGGTCCTTGGACTTTCTGTCTCTGTGCAATTATACTTTAACTGTAAATATGGAGCTCCCGTGAATGCTTAAGTGTTACTTAAAATACTAACCAATGTTCCCGCTGAACTGCGCAGAGTCCTCCACCGGCATTCAAACTATATAATTTTACCTGCCGTACATTCTGTGTATACCTTTTAATGTAATGTTGTACTATTAAGTGTTTTCTATTTGCTATATAATTTCTGTATAGTTCCAATGTAAACCACTTTGATTTAAAGAAAAGGTGAGAAACCCTGTTAAATAAATAATTCCTGCCGGTGGGGAGAGGTGCAAAGCGATTGCGCTTAGGCTCACACAGCATCGGCAGAGCCCTTGGGAGAGCTTTTGCAATCGCTTTGTACCTCCTCCCACTGGCAGGAATGACAGCAGAGGACTCAGCGCAGCTTAGCAGGAACATTGATGCTAACACATTCAATAATTTTTCTGATTATTTTGTTGAAATTCAATCCTGTGGATTTTGGTCTACATTGTCTCCTTTAATGACAGACTTTACAGGTATTGCAGAAGACTTTTTTCTTTTTTTTCCTTTATATTCCTTTTTTGTTCTTTCAGAAACTGTTTCTTTGTACAAGCATAGACTAGGAAATTATATGAAAATGTATAAAGAGGGAGGAGTGGCCTAGTGGTCGGGGCCTTGGGCAAACCACTTAATCATCTGTTGCCTCAGGTACAAAAACAGATTGTGAGCCCTTCGGGGGACAAGAGAAAAATATATATACAGTACATGAATGTACCCCACTTTGACTGGTAGAAAAGCCGTATATAAGCCTAGTTAAATAAATACATAAATAAATAAATAAATAAAAGATTCAATACAATAATGTGCAGAATACTGTATCTAGGTTGCAGAAATTCAAGAAATCAGTATATGTTAGGAAATATTTTCTTTCACAGAAAGGGGGTTGATTCCTGGAATGCCCTTCTATAAATGGCAGTGAAACCGAAACAATAACAGAATTAAAGAAAAGCATGGGATGGACATAAGGGGACCCACAGTGGCACTTCTGGAGAAAACTATATGAGGACCCTATAGAACACAATCAAGAAGCAAAATGGTTACCCTGCATACAGGAGCATTTAGAAAAAGCAAACATCATCCTGGGGCTGTGATCACTACTGAAACACAGAGGGAAAAGAAGCAAGGCACGCTCCCTTCCTCCTGCTGTTGCCTCCTGTACTGAGTGCATTCCAACGATCTCCAACATCGGGGGAGGTGAGACTTTGTTCTTTAATCTGTGCCTTTCCTGCTCCTGCTTCTTTGCTCTGCCCGGGGACTCCCTCCAGCTGCACATTGTCTGTAAAGCTCCACCCACAAAACTACAAGACTGGCTGCAAAACAGATCTGCTATAAAAGCCAATGCACCGAGGGTACGCACCTGTCCTGAGGGCCCTTTGGCGTGGCCCTTAGGCAGGGACCCGTATACCGGTAGAAGAGCCCCTCCGTAACAGATCCTGCTACTTCTGCTTCAACCCCATAAACAAAATAGAGTTGACAAAAACCTAATGAGTTTAAGCTTGCGTGTGTGAAAGATATTTTTGTCGGAAGATCAGCCGTGGGGTTGAAACAGCCTCTTGAAGCTACCCTTCCATTTTACTCAATAATAAATTTTTAATTGAGCCCACTACGGAGACACACAATATAGGTAAAATCACCAAGAAATAGTGCCACCTACATATATAACCAAAGGCAAATAATTATATCAAAAAAAGCCCATAGAAGAAACAAAAAACAGACGCTTATCTGTATTAAAATTCGTTTGGATCTTCTGCGACATCAAAGGGTATGGAGAACTCATTAATACCGTTCTTCTCATAAATCTTGTAGCACCATGACTAAATCTACTGCAGTTATAAAACAGACA
The DNA here is from genome assembly GCA_033557465.1 of Ichthyophis bannanicus. Classification (NCBI taxonomy): domain Eukaryota; kingdom Metazoa; phylum Chordata; class Amphibia; order Gymnophiona; family Ichthyophiidae; genus Ichthyophis; species Ichthyophis bannanicus. Next base: position 320,985,138 of record CM066032.1, read on the forward strand.
CAGCACTGCGTTTCGGGCAAAGAACAAATTAATGCCCTGTCTCAACACTTGAAAAACTGTGATAAAGTGAAGTCAAACTCCTCCAACTTCACAAGACACCAGCGCATGCTCACTGGCAATCTGAACCTACACCGTCAAAGGTCTAGTTTAAATGACCCAACCAATCGCAAATAGCCATTCGATAGTAACCTGCTCAATGAAGCTATTGCAACAAAATGAAAAGAAAAATCAGAGAACACTGATCCAATCTAAATCTTTATTTATCCCCAATGGTTCCACCGTTGACCAAGTAAATATCCAACGCTGTTCCAATGTTTGGAGAAATCTTTCACGATCACCACCTCGCGGGTTTTCAGACACCCAATCGAGCACTCTCCAAAACAAATCCTCAAAAGTATGATCGAAGTCCAAACAATGTTGAACAATCGGGGCAGACAGTGTTGCAGTTCTGATCCATGATGCATGTTCCCCCAAACAAACTTTGATGGGTCGGATAGTCCTGCCAATGTACAAAAGATGGCAAGGACAAATTAAAACATATACCACAAAAGACGTGGAGCAAGTTGTCAACTATCTGGCTTTATGAATAAGGTCCTTATTTGGCACCCGTCATTCTATACCCGTAATAGAACGCGAACAGTAATTACAAGTAGTACAAGCAACATGACACAATGCAGAGGCTCCTCTGGGGACAAATCTGTCCAAGGGGGATGAAGTGACACCCACAAAATCCCGAAGATTAGGGCCTCTAGAATGTGCTATCTGCAATCTCCTTTGAAAACATGGGTGCAGCTGTAAAATATGCCAATGTCGGGCCAAAATCTTCTGGATGTGGTTCGTGTGTGTCGTATATGGCAATACTCCCACAAACGTGTCAGATGAAACCCCCAAACCTGATTGTGTTAGACCCGTACAGGTTGAAGGGAACAACCATTCCCGATGGGTGTATTTAGCCCTCAAAAAAGCTTGCTTGATAACTCTCGTGGGATAACCGGATCGATAATTCATGTGCATGTTTTAAAAAATCCGTAAAATCAGAACAAATCCGTCGGATTCGAAGAAACTGTCCATATGGGAGACCCTTCTTTAAAGACATAGGATGAAAACTAGAAAAGGTCAATAAAGTGTTTCGTTGAACCGGCTTTCGAAATAATGTTGTTTGAAGAGTATTGTGTCTTTTAAACACCAAAACATCCAGAAATTCTAATTGATCAAAATGATGATGCATAGTGAAGGTAAGATTGGATCTTAATGAATTCAACCATTGTAAAAACAGATGTAAACGAGCTTCAGTACTCTTCCACAAAAAAAAGATATCATCAAGGAAATGGACCCACAAGGCTATATCTTGAAACCATAGAGAGGGATAAATTAAAGATGACTCAAACTCAGCAATATATAACGTAGTTAATAGAAGGAGCTACCGAAGCTCCCATAGCTATCCCCCCAATTTGATGAAAATACTGTTGTTCAAATTGAAAATAATTCCTGGTGAGAACTAAATTAAGCAATTGCTGAAAAAATGACCAAGGAATCCTTTCTGGTAATGGTATATGCAAACGAGATATTGCTGCTAATGCTTGATCTTGATCAATATTAGTATACATTGCCGTAACATCTAAAGAAACCAACCACCAAGACTCACTTGTTGAAGTTTAGTAAGAAAATGAGTCGTATCTTTCAAAAATGATGGCACCGATTGAGCGCAAGGCTGTAAAAAACGATCACAAAACTTAGAAAGCGGTTCCAAAATTGAACCGCAGCATGACACAATAGGTCTCCCCGGGGGTAATGCCAGGGATTTGTGTATCTTAGGAACTGTATATATGATGGGGATTATAGGATGTTTAATACGTAGTTGTACCAGTGGGACAAGATTGTATCTTTTGACTTAACAATTGAGTCTGTGCAAGATGCATAAAACTAGCAACATTTGCACGCATGTAGGTTCAATAGAATCTAGGCAGTGCTCCCAGAGCTAAATAGTCATTTTGAATTATAAGCTTTACATGTGGATCCCTTTACAGCAACAGGATAAAATCAAAATAAACTGAATACTGGGCAGACGGGATGGACCATGCTGGTCTTTATCTGCCGTCATTTACTATGTTACATGCATCCCTGAAGTGGAAATCTGCATGAATGTGCAAATCTATAAAGAGGCAGTCATGACCCATGAGTGGAAGAGTAGCCTAATGGTTAGAGGAACAGGCTGAGAACCATGGAAACCAAAATTCAAATTCTGCCTCTCCCATAAGCTCCTCTTAAGACCTTGGGCAAGTCACTTCATCCTCCATTCTCTCAGGTTCAACCTAGCTTGTAAGTTCAGTTGGAAAGGGAAATAAATTGTGTACCTATCTAACGTTTTGTGAACTTGGATTTGAAAAAAAGCAAATAATTAAATCTCAAATCGAAATGCCAAAGTGACATAGATTTTTGCTGCCACAAAATGTCAGCAGGTCTGAGACCCTAAGCTACTGCCTGCCAAATGCATATGTCTGGACAACGGCAGCTGTTGTTCGTCATTTGCCTACATGCAAAGAACCAATTTTCCACAGTAGATCTACTACTTTTCAGCTCATCATGGACCCAACTGTGCATGAGTCTACATTGTGATGGCCAGTTCCCGATTCACCAGTCTCCACAGACTAGTCATGCACTAACATAAGTATGCCATACTGGGTCCGACCAAAGGTCCATCAAGCCCAGTATCCTGTTTCCAAAAGTGGCCAATCCAGATCACAAGTACAGGGTAGGATCCCAAAAGATAGACAAATTCCATGCTATTTATCCCAGAGGTAAGCAGTGGATTTCCCAGTCTGCACTAATAATGGTTTATGGACTTTTCCAAACCACTTTTAAATCCAGCGGCCCTAACAGCTTTGCTATATCCTCAGCAATGAATTCCAGAGTTTGATTAACCGTTGGATGAAAAATATTTTCTCTGATATATCTTAAAAGTGCTGCATTGTAGCTTTACTGATATATTCTATTCTTTTTACTTTTTGAAGGCATAAACAACCGATCTACGTATACCCCATTCCATTACACTCCACTCATTTTGGATGCCCTTCTCTGTACCTTTTCTAATTCCACTATATTCTTTTTAAGATATGGGGACCAGAACTGCACACAATATTCAAGGTGTAGTCGCACCATGGAGCAAGACAGAGGCATTATACAGTAGTAGCCAAAATATCAGAATTGTATTAGAAAAGTACATGTTATTGTCACTTTCATGGTCAAAAGCTTTAAGAACCAAAGATATATATGTCATTTTCAAAGTTTTATTCAGGAAACAATATATGTGTCAATATTTGATAGGGTGTCCATGATTTTTCAGCACAGCCTGGATTCTTGTAGGTATACTGTTAACTAGCCGTTGACCCATACATGCTTGAGTATGTCCTTTAAATCTGCTTCTGAAGTTGGACGGTGTGCTGCCACCTTTTTCTTCATAAGATTCCAACTTGGTAGCAGTTCGATCTTGTTGTCCACGAACCATTTTTTGACTGTTTTTGCAGTGTGGCATGGTACCGAGTCCTGCTGAAATATAGTTGTGCCAGAAACATTCATGTGTATTTTAACTTTACTATTCAGCACGGATATGTATTTTGCAGCATTTACTCTTTCACCTTTCTCAAAAATGTGCAGGCCACATCGTCCATTTGCTGAGATACCACCCCATACCATGACGATGGTGGGTGTTTAACAGTCTTGATTGTGTACTTTGGATTTACTCTCTCGCCTGCTGGTCGACAGACATAGTTGTAACCACTACCACGTACTTGTTGAAATGTACTTTCATCTGTGAACATCACCCTCTTCCACCATTCAGCAGATTTGTCTTTCATCTTGCTACAAAACTGTATGTGGGCAGCAATTTGTTTCATTATTTCTCTAAGTATTTAAAGGTCTGAATCATATCTCCCCTATCCCTCCTCTCCTCCAGAGTGTACATATTTAGGTCTTCAAGTCTCTTCTCATAAGGCTTCTGACACAGGCCCCAAATCATTTTGGTCGCCTTCCTCTGAACAGTTTCCAGTCTTTTTATATCCTTTGCAAGATATGGTCTCCAAAACTGAACACAGTATTCCAAGTGAGGCCTCACCAGTGACTTATACAGTGGCATTAGTACCTCTTTCTTTCTGTTGGTAATTCCTCTTTGTATGCAACCCAACATCCTCCTGGCTTTTGCCACTACCTTGTCGCACTGTTTTGCACCTTGAGATCCTCAGAAATAATCACACCAAAGGTCCCTCTCCTGGTCCGTGCACACCAACCTCTTGCCCCCTATCGCGTACATTTCCCTTGGATTTCTGCTTCCCAAGTGCATGACACTGCACTTCTTTGCATTAAATCTTAACTGCCAAGCATTAGACCTTTCTTCCAGCTTTTGTAGATCTTTTCTCATGTTATCCATTCCCTCAGGTGAGTCCACTCTGTTGCAAATTTTCGTGTCATCTGCAGAAAGACAGACTTTTCTATGCAGTCCTTCAGCAATATCACTCACAAATACATTGAACAGTGCCAGGCCCAGGACCGAACCCAGGGGGCACCCTGCTACTCACCCTCCTTTCATCCGAGTGAGCTCCATTTACCATCACCTTCTGTCGTCTGTCAGTCAACCAATTTCTGATCCAGTTCACCACCTTGGGACCCATCCCCAAACTACTGAGTTTATTGATAAGCCTCCTATGAGGAACAGTATCAAAGGCTTTGCTGAAATCCAGGTAGATGACATCCATTGCATGCCACTGATCTAGTTCTTTAGTCACCCAGTCAAAGAACTCAATCAGATTTGTTTGGTAAGATCGTCCTTTCGTAAAACCATGTTGCCTCGGATCATGCAACCAGTTGGTTTTGAGAAAGTCCACTATTCGCTCTTTCAGAAGCGCCTTCATTACTTTTCCCGCCACCACAGTAAGGCTCACGGGCCTGTAGTTTGTCACTTCTTCCCTGTCACCACTTTTGTGAAGAGGTACCACATCCGCCCTTCTCCAGTCCTGAGGAACTTCTCCTGTTTCCAAGGATCTGTTGAAAACATCCTTTAACGGCCCTGTAAGAACCTCTCTGAGCTCTTTCAGTATCCTGGGATGTATCCCATCCGGTCCCATGGCCTTGTCCACTTTCAGTTTTGCAAGCTGTTCTAACACATCATCTTCTGTGAATGGTGTGGTATCTACTTCATTCCCATTTTTATATTTGGGAGCCACAGATGGTCCTTCTCCAGGATTTTCTTTAGTAAAAACAGAGCAGAAGTATTTGTTTAGAAATTTCGCTTTTTCAATGTCACTTTCCACGAATCCGTTCCCAGCACTTCTGAATCCTGCAATTCCATCTCAGATTTTCCTCCTCTCCTGAACATACCTGAAGAATGTTTTGTCGCCACACTTCACATCTTTAGCCATCTTTGAATCTCATGAATCAACCAATTTCTAACCCAAGCAGTAACTTTAGGGTCCATCCCTAGGGTGCTCAGTTTGTTTATAAGTCACCTGTGAGGAACAGTGTCAAAGGCTTTACTGAAATCTAAATACACCACATCTAGGGCTCTCCCTCGGTCCAACTCCCTGGTCACCCAGTCAAAGAAATCAATCAGATTTGTCTGACAAGACCTGCCTCTGGTGAATCCATGCTGCCTCGGATCCTATAATCCGCTGGACTCCAGAAACGTCACTATTTTCTCTTTCAGCAGCATTTCCATTAATTTACTCACCACCGAAGTTAAACTAACCGGCCTGTAGTTTTCAACCACATCCTTACTGCCGCTTTTGTGTAAAGGCACCACATGAGCCTCTCTCCAGTCCTTTGGCACCACTCCTGACTCCAATGAGGCATTGAAAAGGTCAGTCAGTGAGCTGCTAGAATGTCCCCAAGTTCCCTCAGTATTCTAGGGTGTATCCCATCCGGTCCCATCGCTTTGTCTACTTTCAGTTGAGCTAGTTTTCTCACAAACCACAGTCTTCTGAAAATTGTTCAAGATGCCCCTCACTTCTGTTCCTGTTTGTGGGTGTTTTCTGAGGTCCTACTCCTGGTTCTTCATCTGTGAACACAGAACAGAAATATTTGTTAAGCAATTCCGCTTTATCCTCATCAGCTTCTACATATTCCTCCCCTTCACCCTTGAGTCTGACAATACCACTTTTGCCCTTCCTCTTCTCACTAACATATCTGAAAAATGTCTTATCCCCCCATTTTATTGCATTGGCTATTTCCTCCTCTTTTTGAATCTTTGCTTTCCTGACTACTTTGTTAGCTTCTCTAAGTTTTTCCAAATATAGATGCCTGTCTTCCTCTCTCTGTGATCTCTTGTATTTCATGAAGGCCTCCCTCTTTTTCTTCACCTTTTCAGCTACTTCTTTCGAAAGCCATAGCGGTCTCCTTTTCCTTTTACCTTTATTTACCATTTTAACAAAAAGGTTGGTTGCCCTTAAAATATTCCCTTCCAACTTTGCTCACTGTTTTTCTACATCCCCCAGCTGTTCCCATCCCGCTAATGACTCCTTGAGGTATTGGCCCATCTTGGCAAAGTTAGTCTTCCTAAAGTCTAAGACCCTTACCTTTGAATGGATTCTAACAGCCCTAGTCCTAATACTTAACTACACCATCTGGTGATCACTGGATGCAAAATGATCTCCCACTATAATATCAGAAACGCTTTCACCACTGGTATGAACCTCTGCCATCTGAAGTCATATAAATACCTGGTGGATGCTTTGCATAACGCAAGTAGGATATCCTTGTCCTGTTGTGGAAGGTCGAGGTCAGCAAGGATTACGCTTTCAGGAGCCAGGCCATGAGCAGGAATGTATAGAGCAGACCTTGTCCCCAGTGGAGAAGGAAAGCATCTGTTGCCTGTCTGTGCAGGGAGGGAAGTCGTGAGCAGAACAGTGGAAGTTGTGCATTCTCCTGGGTGGCAAACAGATCTATGAGTGGAAGATCCAAGATGCCATTTCGCGATCGAGGGTCCACTTGTGTGGACATAGAATATGGCTGAGTTTCTCTGCAAGGAGACTGAGTTTGCCTGGAAAAATACACTGCTTTGAGGTGAATGCGGTGTGCAAATGAGAAGAACTAGAGGTGAAGCACTTCCTAGTAGAGGGGATAGGATCCTGTTTCCCCCATTTGTTCACATATAACATGGCCACCCTGTTGTCCGTTCTGACTAAGAATTGTTGGCCCAAGAGTTGGGGTTGAAAAACCCGAAGGGCACGTCTGAGTGCACGTAGTTCCAGGAGGTTTATCTGTAACAGAGTCCTGGTATGTCCATTGTCCCTGTATGGTTAGATTGTTCAGATGTGCTCCCCAACCAAGTTTGGAGACATCTGTTGTCAGGATGCATTGAAGTGGAGGCATCTGAAAAGGTAACCTACCTAGTAGATTTTGAGGGGAGCACCACCACTGAAGGGAGTTGAGAAGTGGAAGGATGATGCCTATTTTATCTGAGAGATGCCCGGTTGCCTGAGTCCATTGAGATGAAAGTGTCCTTTGGGCTTGTCGCATGTACAGGTGGGTATAGGGACTACATGGACTGTGGCGACCATGTGCCCCAAAAGGAGCTGTATCTCTCAAGCTGTTACGCAAGTGTGACTTCTTATCTTGTGGGTTAGCTTGATGAGCCACAGAGCGATCCAGGGGGAGGAAAGCTCTGGCCTGTTGAGTGTCCAGAAGTGCTCTGAAGAATTCGAGCCACTGGGTTGGCACCAGGTGCGATTTGGGAAAGTTTAAGATGAATCCCAGATGTTGGAGCACAGTGATGGTGTGATGAAGGGAGAGCTTTACCTCTTGTCGGGATTTTCCCCTGATTAGCTAATCATCTAAACAGGGAAAAACGAAGACCCCCAAAGTGCGAAGGTAAGCCACAACCACTGCTATGCACTTTGTGAATACTCGGGGTGCAGAGGCTAAGCCGAAGGGGAGCACCTGATATTGGTAGTGGTTCTGCTGGAACCGAAAACACAGATACTGTCTGTGCTGAAAGTGGATCAATAAATGTGTGTATGCCTACTTGAAATCTAGAGAACACAGCCAGTGTTTCTCTGAAGGTATGGTAGGAGTGTGCAGAAGGAAATCATTTTGAATTTTTCTTTAACGAGGAATTTGATTAGATCCCTTAGATCTAAGATGGACCTGAACCCTCCTGTTTTCTTGGGAATAAGAGGAACTCTTTCTATAGCCCCCCGAGTTAACAGGGTGGACACCTCTTCTGAAAGGAGATTTATCTGCAGGGGATTTCTGGGATGATATCCTTATGAAGGTGGTGGGGGGTAAGCTTTTGAAATGAAGCAGATAGCCCCTTTGGATGATGTTGAGAGTTCACTGCTCTGATGTTGGAAGGTGTCACTTGTGGGCATAGGCTATGCTCTCCAGGAAGGAGTCAAAAACCAGGTGCTGGTTATAGTTGTGAAGCTGGTTGGGGTTTAGGAGCCTTAGGCTTCTTGGGATTGGTGAGGGTCCCGCTGGTGCTGCTGTTGCGGCTGGTAAGCAGCTACAGGTGGATAAGAAGGATAATTTCTTCTTCTTTGGATAGAAAGATTTCTTTGGATTAGTCCTCCCTCTTAGAGGGGTCCACTGTCTTTCTTGAATGGCGCTTGAGGGCAAGATCATCTGTCTCAATCTCTTCAGTCTTTTCCTTCCAACCCTTTCCAAAAGATGTTCTGGTAAGGAATTCGGATGTATTTTGATTCTGCCTGATTAGGGCTTGGAATGCATTTTGTTTGTCATCGGGAAGAAGAGAAGCAAATGTTTCCAGATTCCTGGATACATCCTTGAGGAACATGTCCATGTAGAGAATGTAGGATGTAATTCTAGAGGTGAGCATGCATGCCTAGACAGCATCGATAGCCAAAAGCATCGCGAGTTCTGGAGTCCTTGCCTGGAAGCATGGAAATGTGATTCTTTGAATTCTTGATGCGGCGCATCACCGATTCCACCACCATGGAGTGGTGTGTGAGTTGAGACTTCTGACAGCCCGGGCATGCTGGAACTCGGTGCATAGTATCAAATTGTTTGTTGATAGGCGGAACTGTTAGAGGAGCCTCCCACATATGGAGCATTAGTTCCGGCAAAATGCAGTGTATTGGTAAAGTGGCAGCCTCTTTGGGCATCAAGTGGTATTGGAGGTTTTCCAATTCCTCCGCCCTCTGTTCAGTCTCCGATGCCACAGTAATCTGAAGGCCTGCTGCCATGTCCCTAATGAAGTCTTGGAAAAGCATATACGCTGGTGGGGAATTGACGCCGCTCATGAGGAGGGGAAGGGTTTGAAAGGATGCCTCTGCTTTCAGGAGTCCTTTGATGCATCATTGGAATTAGAGGAAGTAATGTCAGTTTGACAAAAAATGAAAGTATCGACGATCTCGTGCTTGATCTTGATACTTCCCCGAAGACGAGGAACGATGTTGATACCAATGATCAGTTGGTGCGGCATCAGGAGCCTGTTGGGTACAGACAATGTCCATTAGTTCTAATGGGGGCATCAGAGGGAGGAGGACCCCTCTGATGCCGGTTTGAGTGCTGGCATCAGTCCTGGAACCAGCGGCTGTTGGCAGGGTGCCATCACCTGCACTACTGGAACTGTCGATACAGTTGGTACCAAGGCTGCCAGGAGTGTGGCCAAACTCCTCTTGATAGCCAGTATGGGCTGGCCAAGGAAGTCAACCGATGCCTGGGTGGACTCTCATATGGGGCTTTGAGCCACCATTCCAGAGCATGGAACCAGTAGCTCTCCAGAGCTTGATGCCTCGGGACTGCCCTGGAGCCCCTCTTGTGCTCTGGAGGACAGGGCCTCCCACTGGGGCTGTTTGGCAGGCCAGTCAGTATTGGACGCACTTTTTGGTGAGTCTCGATGGCGATGAAGGGACTTACCTCTGGAATTGGTATCGGTCCTCGATGCCGATAATTTAGACTTAGGGGCTTGTTTACAAAGCCGCGGTAGCGGTTTGCGATCGTAATCGGAGCCGCGGCCCCATTGATTTCAATGGGGCCGCGGTTGCGATCGCGATCGCGAACCACTACCGCGGCTTTGTAAACAAGCCCCTTAGTTTTGTGTTTGGACTTTGAGGAAATCTGAGAACCATGAGAGGAGACAGATGTTCTCGATGATGTGGAAGTCACTGAAATTGAGTGTGGGGCAAGCAGGGAACCATATTGTCTGGCCCTGTTCTTTAGGCTTCTTTTTGTCATTTGCTGACATAAAGGACAATCATTTGGAACATGGTCGGGGCCCAAACGTTTTAAGCACCAATTATGTTTATCCGTGACTGATATAGTAACAGAACATTTGGTACATTTTTTGAAACCACTGATGTGTTTTTCCATCATGGTGAGGAAAAAGCAGGCATAAGCCTAGCTGGTGGTCGAAACCACCAAAACTGAAAGAAAAATATCAGGGCTGGTATCAGTAGAGGCACCAGCATCGACGAAAAGGCAGAGCACAGAATTTAACCAAAAATAACATTTTTTGGTGGTGACAGGAAAGAAAAAAACCTGCTGGCTCCATGAAAATGAAGAACTGAGAAGAGTTGGGAAGGCAGATGTGCAGGCACAGTTGATTGCTCCCAAAAACATTTCAATTGGACGCTGGGGAGCATTTCCGCGTGGGCTCCATCGGTATAGACGGCTCCCATATGTGAAGACTGCATTCCTCTGCTTGTTCCTGGATATATGAAGCTCATAAGGAAAACAAACACCCTTCGTACAGTTAAATATGGTGGAAGTTCCATAATGTTGTAGGGCTGTTTTGATGCCTCAGGAACTGGAGGCTTGGAATGTATTACATGAAGTTGGAGGACTACCAAGATATTTTGGAGCTAAATGTGCTACCTTGTATCAGAAAGCAAATGTCATGGGTCCTCAGCAGGACAATGACCCAAAACATACATCCAAAAGTACAAAAGAATGCTTAAAAAGGAACAAATGGACTTTTTTAAAACTGGCCAGCAATGAATCCTGATCTCAATTCAATCAAGAACCTTTGGAAAAGCTGAAATCTGCCATTGGTAAAAGGAATCCTGGAAACATTCATGAGCTGGAACAAATCACAGTAAAAGAGTGGGAGAAACTATCAGCATGCAGATATATGAAGCTTATAGATGGCTACAAGAAACGTTTGGAGGCTTTCATCACTGCCAAGGGTTGTGCAAACAAATATTAGTGAAGGGTGCCATTAATCCTGTTCAGGTCATATTTTGGGGTTTTTTCCCTCAGAAATTACTATGCTGAAGTTGCACAGGCATCTTTTTTGTTGCATATCTTTGAACATACTATTAAAATATTATGATGACATACAGTTGGAATATTTTCAATTATTTCTCAAGCTATTGTATACAATATACCTAAAATGAAAGGGTGCCAATAATGTTGACCACAACTGTATATGCGCTCTGGATCTTTGGTGACTTGAACTCCTAAGTACTTTAGAGAATGGCTAGCCCACCTAAAGGGATAATACTCTGTCAACCTCTTTACCACTCCCACCCCCGCAAGTTGATGTTCAAAGCCTCTATCTTATCCAAGTTAATTTTAAATCCAGACACCCTCCCATATAAATGAATTTCCTGAAGTAACACTAGCAATGATGTGAAAGGACAGGTGAGATACACAAGCATATCATCCGTGAAAAACAACAGTCTATGTGAATGACCCTAAATGTCCAATCCAGAAATATCTATATTATCTCTTACCTTCTGTGTAAATGGCTCCATAATGAGTACAAACAGGAAAGGTGAAAAAGGGCATCCCTACTTCATTCCCCACCCCAGCCTAAAGAATTAAGTGAATCCCTCATTAACCTTCATTGATACTTTTGGCCCCTTATTTTGTTAATTGGATTCAGTTTTGTATAAGTCCCCAATCCCATTTTATCTTACACTGCAAACGAAGTCCTAATGGACCCTCTTGAACACTTTCTCAACATCAAGCACCAACAGCATCATGCCTCGTTGCTCTTTCCTGGCTGACCAAACCAACTGCAAAGCCCTCCGGATGTTATCCCCTGCCTGTCACCCTTGGACAAACTCCATCTGGACCAAGTATATCAAATCAGGAAGCAGTCATCCTAACTGATTAGTGAACACCTTCACTAGAATATTTACATCTGTATTCAGCAGGGAAACAGCGAACACAATACATAGGCTGTGGGATCATGACCCAGTTTTAAAAGAACCAATATCCCTCCCTGCCACATGGATGGTGCTAGATCCTCCCCCCTAGAACCCCATTAAAGACCTGCTTCATTAAAGGGAGTAGTTTATGCCCCAAAACCTTGTACAGCGGCGATGAAAATCCATCTAATCTGGAGGATTTGTCCACCGGCAAATCTCAACAACCTCGTATATTTCCTCCACACTAATCTCCCCCTCAAACTTATTTCTACCTTCCTTCCAGATTCTCACCATCTGCACCTCATCCAGATATTCCTCTATAGAAGCCGCAGACACGCCCATATCTGCTGCATATAAAGTTTGATAATACTCTCTAAAATGCTCCTGTATCAGATTTGGTGAGTTGCTTAGGTGATTTGAGTCCTTGATGGAAAAATAGCTGAGGCAAAATCCAACGACTTGATTTTGATGAAAGAAAAATATATAGCAACCTAAAAGTGGCCTATAGCAATGCTGCGAGAGAAAGAAAGTTTAGTGTCTTCCAGTTATTAAGGTTTTCCTAAGAAAAAACATACGGAAAACTCTCAGCAATGATGGCAGCAAGAGACTTGCACACAGCTGAAAAGTGAATAAATTGAGTATTTAATCAAGTCAAGCGAATACCTTGGAGTGTTGATAGAAAAAATGTCTGTGGGGCTCTGCAAAAAATGGAAGACTGGGGAAATGAGGCATGGCAGCAGTAGGCAACACACATCATGTGCAGAGGGACTGCTCTAAAAGCTTCTAGGAGGAGCTGGGAGAAGTTCCCATGTGGGGCTCCATTTGTGACAACACTCATATGTGAGCATTTATTCTCCTTCTCTACGGAGAACTGCTGCTCCATGCAGGTTGTTAACATTCTCAAGGGTGGGGCTGGAATATCATAGAGAGTGAGTCTATGTGCTGCTACCCAGAGAACAGTTGGAGGTCGTCAAGGGGACTGTGCTCTCACTGTGTGTGAGCTAGAGAGAAGCTTCTTCCATTGGACTTAAAGAAAGTATGTTTCTTCAATTTGCTTTCTGTGGGGAGTCAACAAATGACGCAGTGGAGCAGTGTCCAGGAGGGTGAGGATCCCTGTGTCAGAGGGCTGGTAACTTGGTCCTGGGGCATTGTTCACCAAAACGTTACTGAAGTGATTCTATATTGTAAGAAGAATAAAAGTACTTTATTCAATTTTCCTGTTGTTGTTGTTAAGTGCCGTCGAGTCGGTGTCAACTCAAAGCAATCCTCTGGATAGTTGTCCTAAACTGCGTTTGGTCTTCAGTCAGGCGGATCATTGTTGACAGAGTAGTACCCATAACTGCTGTTATTGCATCGATCCATCTCATTGCTGGCCTTCCTCTTTTGCGTTGACCCTTCTACCTTGCCAAGCATGATGTCCTTCTCTAATGATCTCTCTCTTGGCATGATGTGGCCAAAGTTTGAAAGTCGAAGTCTTGTCATCTGATCTTCTAAAGAAAGCTTAGGTTTGATCTCCTCTAGTACTGCCTGGTTTTTTCTTTGGGCAGTCCATAGTATACACAGTATTCATCACCAGCACCATAATTCGAAGGCATCAATTTTCTTCCTATCTTTTTCACTGTCCAACCTTTGCATCCATATGATGTTATTGAAAATACCATGGCTTGAAAGAGTCAAATCTTTGTATGAAGAGAGACATCTCTGCTCTTGAGAATCTTGTCTAGTTCCTTCATAGCCATTCTGCCAAGAGCAATGCGCTTTTGGATTTCTTGACTGCTTGTTGTTTCTTTATTAATAGTTGATCTAAGTAGGTTAAAGTTGTCCACTATTTCAATTTCTTCTCCATCAATGATGAACTTATTCATTTTGCCAGTTGCAGGATCTTTGTCTTTTTTACATTGAGGTGCAGGCCCATTTTAAGACTACGCTCCTTGATCTTGAGAAGAATGTTTCAAATCATCTTCACTTTCAGCCAGTAATGTGGTATCATCAGCATAGCAAAGGTTGATGATGAGATTCCCACTAATCTTCACACCTGGGTTGTCTTCATACAGTCCTGCTTCTCTGATGGATTTCTTCTGCATATAAATTAAACAGGTAGGGGGAAAACCTTGTCGTACACCTTTGCTGATTTTAAACCATTCTGTTTCTCCTTGCTTCTTGATCAATGTAAGGGTTATGCAAGAGACTGATCAGGTGTTCTGGTATACCCATGCTTCTTAAAGTGGCCCAGAGTTTCTCATGGTTTACACAATCAAAAGCCTTGCTGTAGTCAATAAAACACAGATATCTTTTTGGTATTCTTTAGTCTTTTCAAGGTTCCATTTCACATCCGCGATGTTGTCTCTCACTCCTTGCCCTTTCCTGAACTCTGGTTGCACTTCAGGTAGTTCTCATTACAGGTATGGTTGTAGTCTCCGCTGACTAATCTTGAGTAGAATCTTGCTAGCATGTGGGATCAGAGCGATTGTGTGATAATTTACACAGTCAGTTGGATCACCTTTCTTTAGTTGACTATGATGTTGTCTTACAAATTTCCTGACAGAGCCTTGAAAGTATGGTAACAACTATATCAGATTGCTGTAATACTTCAATGGGAAATGCCATCAATGCCTGGTGCTTTGTTCTTTGATAAGGCTTTCAATGCTACTTTGACTTCTTTCATCACCAATGGTTCCAAATCATAAGGTACAGGTTGAAACAGCTGTTGGTCCACTTGATCTTTATCATATAAAAACTCTCTATATTCTTTCCACCTTTTCTTGATCATCTTCTCAGCATCATTCAACATGGATCCTTGAACATCTTGTAGCATTCCAATTTGAGGCTGGAATTTTTTCTTTAACTCTCATAGTTTTAGGAAAGTCGATCTTATTCTTCCTCTAATGGTTTCTGATTCTATTTCCTTGCATGTATCATTGTAGCACTTCTCCTTGTCTTGTCTTGCTGCACGTTGGAAATCTCATAGAAACATAGAAACATGATGACAGAAAAAGACCACATGGCCTATCTAGTCTGTCCTTCCATATCAACAACTACAACAGTCCACTTTTTACCTTTAGAGATCCTCTGTGTTGGTCCTATGCTTTTTTGAATTCAGTTACTGTCCTCATCTCTACCACCTCATCTCTACCACCATCTCTGTCGAGTTCTGTGACTGCCTCTTTCTCCTCTGGCTTTAGTTTCTCTGCATTTCTGGGCAATTTTCAGAGTTTCTTTGGTCATCCGTTTTTGCCTTTTCAGCTTTTGTAGAGACATCTCGCTTTCTTCAAACACAAACTTCTTTATGTCATCCCATAACTTCTGGAGCTCTGTCATTTGTATCTAAAGCAGCAAATTGATTTTGCAGGCAGTCTTTAAATTCCAGTGGTATATTCTCAAGGTCATATTTTGCTACATTCATGAGTGGTTTGCTCTTTTTCAACTTTAGCTTGAGTTTGCATACTAGTAGTTGGTGATCTTCACCACAGTCAGCTCCAGGTTTTGTCTTTGTTGAATGTTATAGAGCTTTTCCATCGTTAACTTCCACATATGTAGTCAATTTGATTTTTGTACAATCCTATTATACAGTCCTATTAAAAGGGCAACTACCTTCAAGTCACCACAGAGGTGCCAGTTGTACTTGTTATAGTTAATGGAAGTCAGTAGATGCTTTAAGTTATCGTATGTCTCTTTCATGTGGACCGAACAAAAAAGCCCCCAAATTAGTGATATCCAAATGATCTCTCCAAAAGAAATTATATCACCAAACCCCCTATGAAACTCACTCAACTTTTTTTGTTGGATAATACCAGAAAGGGACATGGACTGAAAACCATGCTCTCCACACGGTTATATCCTATTTAATCATTTTTTAAAAAAAAGAGAACTCAATAAACATTCTCAAAAATAGACGTTTGTTACTTAGCTGATTCGAAGAACTAGAGCATGACGTGCACGTTTCGGGTTGAACACCCTGTTTCAAGTGCTAACTTGTCATGTGAAAATCCTTAATAGGACGCTGTGAAACAGCTGTTTCTTAAGAGGACATAACTTATGTGAATGGCTATACTCTGCCTTCAATCAATCAGACAACCAATTGGAACAGGAGGGAATTCCCACCAATCAGGGAGTCCCTCAGCCAATCGGATGACGTCAAACAAAACTCATCCATTCAACTTCTTTGTTAAGCCCAGTGGGGTGGACGGTGCCCAAACAAAAAATCCAAGATTGTTCTAAACGTTAAAGTTTATTGACACGATCTCCTCCTTGAGGATCTGGAGGGACAAAATCAGTCCAACGTAGGTCCTGATATTCATGATGTAATTGCTGACAGTGATCCACCATCGGGGCTGTCTCCACATGTTGTCGCAATCGTGAGGCATGCTCACCCATTCTCACCTTGTTAGCACGTTTTGTGCGGCCCACATAAACTAAGGGACAAGGACATTGAACTAAATAAACCACAAAAGTTGTGGTACAATCCGTCTCCCATCGTCTCCGGTAAGATCGACCAGTCAAAGGATGAATCCAGTGAATTCCTGTCAAGGACAAGGCACAATGCATACAATTGTGGCAGATATTATGTCCCCAATGTTGAAGTGGTGGAACCAAAGGTCTATCTATCGGTAAAGTGGTTTGGGCCACAAGGTCACCAAGATTAGCTCCTCTTGAAAATGCTACCATAAATGATCGACGAAAGCAATTCCAACACTGACCAATGTTTTTGTAGGATAGCTGCCACAGCTATACTAGATGACATGTATGGCAAAATGCCCACTAAAGGTTGTAGTGATGGTGATTCCGAAGAAGATGTTCGCACAGGAAACAACCATTCACGATGCGTGTATAATGCCCTACGGTATGCTAAGCGAATCACTTTGTGGGGATATCCCCGAGCCCGTAAACGTTGACCAAGTTCCGCTGCATGAACTTTGAAATCATCCAGAGTTGAACATATACGTCGAATACGTAAACATTGTCCATACGAAAGGCCCCTTTTCAAGGATTGTGGATGGAAGCTCTGATATTGAAGGAGACTATTACGTTGTACTGGTTTACGATAAAGAGAAGTACGGAAACCATCCGACTCCTTAAACACCGTTAGATCCAAAAAATCTATATGATGATCAGAGGCAGTAGTGAAAGTTAAATTAGATTTTAAGGAATTCAACCAAGTCAAGAAATCTTGTAACTCAAGATTAGACCCTGTCCACAAAAAGAAAATGTCGTCTAGGTAACATTTCCAAAAAGGGATCTTATGAAAATAAGGAGACTTATATAAATGGCATTCCTCAAACTCGGCCATATATATGGTTGCAATAGAGGGCGCTACTGATGCCCCCCCATTGCAATGCCAAAAATCTGATAGTAATATTGCCCCAATGCCAAAAAATAATTACGTGTTAAAACTAACGTAATCATCTCCAACAAAAATGAACGAGGGAGACGGGCCGGTGCATAAATGAATCTAGTCGAAAGAAGTTCTAATGCCTCCACTTGATTAATGTTGGTGTATAGAGCAGCAACGTCTAATGTTACCATCTGAAATTGCAGGGTAGGGAATTCAAACTGTGCCAATAATTGAAGAAAATGAGCTGTGTCCCGAAGAAAAGAACGCACTTGCACCGCTTCTTCACTCAAAAAAACATCACAAAATGGAGGCATTAGAACTTCTTTCGACTAGATTCATTTATGCACCGGCCCGTCTCCCTCGTGCATTATACACGCATCGTGAATGGTTGTTTCCTCTGCGAACATCTTCTTCGGAATCACCATCACTACAACCTTTAGTGGGCATTTTGCCATACATGTCATCTAGTATAGCTGTGGCAGCTATCCTACGAAAACATTGGTCAGTGTTGGAATTGCTTCCTTGCTTTCGTCGATCATTTATGGTAGCATTTTCAAGAGGAGCTAATCTTGGTGACCTTGTGGCCCAAACCACTTTACCGATAGATAGACCTTTGGTTCCACCACTTCAACATCGGGGACATAATATCTGCCACAATTGTATGCATTGTGCCTTGTCCTTGACAGGAATTCACTGGATTCATCCTTTGACTGGTCGATCTTACCGGAGACGATGGGAGACGGATTGTACCACAACTTTTGTGGTTTATTTAGTTCAATGTCCTTGTCCCTTAGTTTATGTGGGCCGCACAAAACGTGCTATCAAGGTGAGAATGGGTGAGCATGCCTCACGATTGCGACAACATGTGGAGACAGCCCCAATGGTGGATCACTGTCAGCAATTACATCATGAATATCAGGACCTACATTGGACTGTCATTGATTTTGTCCCTCCAGATCCTCGAGGAGGAGATCGTGTCAATAAACTTCAACGTTTAGAACAATCTTGGATTTTCGTTTGGGCACCGTCCACCCCACTGGGCTTAACAAAGAAGTTGAATGGATGAGTTTTGTTTGACGTCATCCGATTGGCTGAGGGACTCCCTGATTGGTGGGAATTCCCTCCTGTTCCAATTGGTTGTCTGATTGATTGAAGGCAGAGTATAGCCATTCACATAAGTTATGTCCTCTTAAGAAACAGCTGTTTCACAGCGTCCTATTAAGGATTTTCACATGACAAGTTAGCACTTGAAACAGGTTGTTCAACCCGAAACGTGCACGTCGTGCTCTAGCTCTTCGAATCAGCTAAGTAACAAACGTCTATTTTTGAGAATGTTTATTGAGTTCTCTTTTTTAAAAAAAATGATTAAATAGGATATAACCGTGTGGAGAGCATGGTTTTCAGTCCATGTCCCTTTCCGGTATTATCCAACAAAAAAAGTTGAGTGAGTTTCATAGGGGGTTTGGTGATATAATATCTTTCATGTGGACGGCATGCGGTACTGGAATAGATGGAAGACGGTTTCCACTGTTCAAAAGCACAGCCTTCAGACTCGGTTTCGAAGAGTCTATAAATAGTCTCCAGTCTTGTAGGTCATGAGTGATTTTTAAGGCATTCATGAGGCTTTCAATATCGGAACAGAATACCAGATTACTTTCCTTTCCGACTGCGTATAGTACACTGCTGACGTCAGATGGCTTCAGCAGCCGTCTGGCAGTAGTATTGCATTGCATCAGAAAATGATGCAATCAACTCTGGATGATGTGTGCATGCTAGTATTATGGAATGTGATGCAATATTACATCATTCAAGGCTTATTTGGGATGTTGTTGATGTCCTACTGGATAAATTTACACGGTGAAACGTCAAAAATGAACTACATGCAATATCTTCAAAACGAGAGCCAATAAAATTTTTTTAATATTATATTCGTGTTCAACTCACCAAGATACTACAGATTAGGACCTTTTAAAGTCAGTAACGATTTCAATGTTGACCAGTGAGTGGGAAGAGGAGAAGGAAGTGGATGATAGAAAAGGGGAATGAAGGTCTTCTTTCATCATCAAAGGGTCATATGCTCTACCAATCTAGATTTAATTGCGCTTTTTTTTGTCCAATATAGCGTAATCAACATGAGCATTGAATTACATATATTACATTGAGTAGATTTGCAAATAGTATATTGTCTTGCTCGGATAATCCTTTTAAAAGGTATGTATTCCCAATTAAATCACCCAATTGTGCATGCAAAAATCACAGCATTCATTCATAAGCATAATATCCCATTCTGTCAATCAACTCTGCTCCTTGCATATATAGGGTAGAGCTGACTTTACTACCAAATCTTTAATGTTTTTGTCCCAGGTAAATGTGATAATGGGATGAACAGAAAAACGAGCATGCAGCGTTAAAGTCTTCCAATGTTGAATTATAATCACAGCTACCCCACTTACTCCTTGTGAAAAATGGTAATAAGCAAGCGATACTCAATTTCATCTCATTTACTTGTACTGTTAATAACCACGATCTAAATGAAAATAACACCCATTTATATGCTTGACTGATTACATTTTTTGGCTAGTGCCTTTGGAGGAATCTCTGGTCAAGTTCTTCCACTTTCACTTTAAAGTGTTCTACCAATTAGCATATCCGCTGTAGATGAAAAAAACTGACTGGTAGGTAATCCAGCTTTCAACTTATATGGATGACGACTATGGAACTGCAAGAAGTTATTTCAATCTATTGGCTTCCTGTACATCGCTGTGGAAATCTTTCCTTTATTTTTAAATAATCTGACATCCAAAAAAAAAAAAATCAATCATTTGTTTATCGTGTCATTTATATGTATTTATTTACTTAAAATTCTTCCTTACCACCCTACTGGCATAAGTCATCCAAGAACATCTGATTTACACTTTTCAGGTATGCTACTGACAAGAGAAAATGCAAAGGTGCAATTGTGAGACACAAATGTGAATGGGAGAAATACCCACAGGCGGTTGAGGATAAAGTGGAATTGCTTGCTCTGTCTTCATAGATGAAAGTCCAGGAACAGGATCTCAGAAAACAAACAAGCAGGAATGGCAGTGAGGACGAATTCAAATTATTTTCAGAAGACAGTGTTTGTGAGGAACTAGCTAAACTAAAAGTGGACAAAGCAATGTGGATATTGAAGAAACTTAAGGAAGTATTGGTAGCTCTGCTGGTTGATCTTTTCAATGCTTCTTTATAGTTGGGAGTGATCCCGGAAGACTAGAGATAAGTAAATGTTGTTTCTGTCCACAAAAGCGGAAGTAAGGAGTAGGTTGGTAATGTCAGACCAGTTAGTCTGACCTCTGTGGTGAGTAATTAAGCTCTGATGAGCTGGGACTGTGTCTTACATCTCTGTGCAGTGCTGCATACGACTTGTAGCGCTATATAAATAGTAGTAGTAGTAGTAGTAGTAATTAATGGAAACTGTGTTAAATCAAAAAGAAGATGGCTTTCTCGAGGTAAGTCTTGTCAGACAAATCATATTGATTTTTTTGACTGGCTGACCAGAGAACAGGATCGGAGGAGAGTGCTAGATATGGTATATTTAAGATTTCAGCAAGGCCTATGGCATCACCTGCATTGGTGACTTATAAGAAACATAGAAACATGACAGCAGATAAAGACCATGAACTTGTTTCGACAAGTTCCTGGAGGAAAGGTCCATAAACCATTATTAAAAAGGACCCAGGATATCAATGCTTGACCCAATACAAGGCATTGTGGAACCTGTGTCTTTTGGGGAAACTGCTAGGCACGTATGACCTAGATTGGCCACTGTTGGAAACAGGATACTGGGCTTGATGGACCTTGGTCTGACCCAGTATGGCATATCTTATGTTCTTATCCAGCCTGCCCTTCCATATTAACTACTAAGCTTTACAGTCCTTTTTTCCCTTTAGAGATCATCTGTGTTTGTCCCATGCTTTCTTGAATTCAGATAGAGACCTTGTCGCTACCATCTCTACAGGAAGACTATTCCACGCATCTACCACTCTTTCCATAAAGAAATATTTCCACAAATTACCATCCCCTTTTACCTTCATCCTATGTCCTTTGCTGCAGAAGTTTCTTTCAATTGAAAGAAGCTCTCCTTCTGTGCATTTATGCCATGGAGGTGTTTAAATGTCTCTATCGTCTTTCTCCTCCACCGCCTTTCCTCCAAAGTATACATATTGAGCTATTTAAGTCTGTCCCTCTATGCCTTATAAACAAGACCAATGATCATTTTGGAAGCCTCCCTCTGTACCAATTCCATCCTGTTTATATTATTTTGAAGCTGTGGTCTCCAGAATTGTACACAATACTCCAAATAAGGTCTCACCAAAGACTTACGGAGAGACACTATCACCGCCTTCTTCCTGCTGGCCATTCCTCTATGTGCCCAAGCATCCTTCCGGCTCTTACTATTAGCTTTTCTACCTGTTTAGCCACCTGAAGATCATCAAAAACAATCACACTCCGGTTTCACTCTTCTTTTGTGGGTATTAGTACTTCATCCCCTATACTATACTGCTGCCTTGTATTTTTGCAGCCTGTATACATGGCCCTGCATTTTTTAGCATTAAATCTCAGCTGCAAAATTCTCCACCATCGTTTAAGCTTTGCTGGATCCCTCTCTCATTTGATCTACACCTTCTTGGGTGTCTACTCTATTGCAGATTTTGGTATCAACTGCAGAGAGACAAACCTTTCCCAACCACCCTTCTTAAATATCACTTATGAAAATGTTTCACACTGGAACAGTCGTGTGCCTTTTTGGATTTGAAAAAGATAAACTTTACGAACACCAATGTGTCTTTTACCCCTGCTATGGTAGAGCAAACCCATGCTAAGGATTAATGAAGACTTTTTGTGCCTATACCTTTTTTCCTTTTCTTTATCTTATACTTTCTAAATATTACTTTATCCTTTCCTTTCCTCCCCTGGCCCCAATTTGGAGTCTAACGTTTAGATATTGAAACATGAATTATTTTTATCCTATGTATTGTTTTCTCTTTGAATTTATATTCACTTCAATCTCTTTAAGAATAAGAATCGCAAAAAACAAAACAAAACTATCATCTTTTTGGTCATGGGACAGAAGTTTCGGCACAAATTTTGCAGACACACATCTCATTCCCAAATTGACAGTAAAAATGGACTGTACCAATCCAAAACTGATGTCCATGTCCTCAGCAAGATTCCTGATAGTCAATTAACGATTTGAGTGTATTGTGGCATGCACTGCTTCAACTTTGTCTTCATTCCTGCTTGTGGATGGCCTTCCAGAATGTGTGTCACTGTCAACACTTTGGCGGCCCTCTTGGAAACCTTTGTACCAGTCACACTCAAGCACGACTCATGCAGTCATCGCCATACACTTGGCTGTAACTTGTCGTAAGTCTCTTTGCACGAATTTCTAAGTTTCTGGCAGATATTGATGCAAATTCACTGTTCAATTTTTTTCAGTCATCGTAAATCTGACAAACTGCTTTAACATGATACCAAACATCACGTGGAAAGCGCGGTATAAAAATGTTTGTTAAATAAATAAATGTGATTTAAAAAAGGTGTGCTGAATCCACGCTACACTCTGCACATGAAGAGCACATAACTAGGGTCACTGAATGTTTAATAGCATTGTGGTGTGACATATTGTTATATAGCTACATAACAAGTCTTGATACTTTTTTATCACACCTCGTAAAGAATAAATTACTGTGTGGTGGAGTCAAGATGGCGCCAGCTAGGCTCCTGTGAAGCAGTCTTTGCCTCATGGGTAAGAAGCATAAGGTGAAGAGGGGTTTGCAGCCTTCCCAAGCCCATGCTATCTCTACCCATTGCCTGTAAAGGTACTGGACCCCTCAATACCTATTTTCAATGACTGCCTTAATATCTAGTGGTTGTCGGGGAGGTTAGTTCAGCTGCAGTTTTGCAGGGGCCGGAGAGCTAAGCAACTGCCTCGGTTATCATTTCTCTCCCCTGACAGCGTTGAAGGTGGCGCATTACCAGTAGTCCCATGAAGGAAGCCTGCAGCCGAGTATCTCCTCGGGTGAGCGAGATTTTCTTGAGCTGCAAAGGTCAAGCTTGGGGGGCAATTGTGGCTGATATTTTCCCAGACCCAAAACAACTTCACCATGCTGATCCAGTGGCTGTGTCGAGTGAAAGGTCAGCAGCATGCGTTTCTGCTGCCCAGAAAGGTGCAACAGCGTCAGCAGGAATGGAAGCAGAAGTGGTCCAATCAGGTGATCTTCCAACATTCTCTTTTGTATGACAAAATAATTTCACATTAGAATCTATATGGACAGCTATTGTATTGTTGGGGGAAGCTTTGTTACCTCAAGTTTCTCAACTGGCAGTTAAAGTCAATAAAATCTTTGTTGCGATTGAGCAAGTTGCTAAATTTTCTATGGTTCAAATGGAGGTTTCAGAAATCCAGATGAAGATAGTTGTGTTGGAAGGACAGTCCAAGTCATTTGTTAAGAACTTTACCTTGGTAAACACTAAATTGGAAAATTTAGTGAACATATCCTGTGCTAATAATTTGTTAATAAATTTTCCTCATGTTTCAACAATATCTGCAGGGGATATGTTTAGAGCATATCTGACGGATACTCTGGCTGTTCCTAGCGAGTCGCTTCCTCCTATAGTGAAAATGTATTATTGTGGTGTGGTAGGCGAAGGCCTATGCTCCATGCTAATTGAACTAATCAGACAGGCCTAACTAGCTTGACCTGTAAATGAAGCCTGTGAAGAGGCCCTTAGGAATTGCACATCCCCCAATATGCTGCTATTATAGAATTAGAACTCAGTAAAGCAATTGAATTAGCTTAGATAAGCAGAACTGAACCTGGAAAAATACAGAAAAATATGTTTAAAAGCCACTGATAAGAAAATACAGCTGTAATGTGGCAGGTGCAGGCCTGTGACCCACGGTGTCTGACATAGGCAGGCCAGCATGGCTAGCTTGACCTGTAAATGAGGCCTGTGGAGAGGCATATAGGATTGCACATCCCCCAATATGCTGCTATTGTAAGAAAGAACTCAGTAGAAATATTGAATTAGCTTAGATAAGCAGAATTGCAGAATTAAGAAATGGAAAAATACAGAAAAGATGTGTTTTAAAGTTACTGATAAGAAAGAGTACATTTGCAGAGAAATATTGAGGAGTGCTGACAGATGAGTTACAGAACCTTGCTCTTCTGCACGCACAAATGGTCCCATAGCCTTGAAAGTGTGAAAGTAACAAGTTGATGAACTGACCATTGTAATTGGGACTAGAAGGGGGGCAGGCAGGTGTCATGCCTACAGAAGCCCACAGAAGGAACATAATTGGAGAAACTTATCAGTACCGGGACCAATAGAAGGGCTACGGGAGGTACGGGAGCGTACCGGGACCAATAAAATGTTTTTCTATACCTAGAATGGAACAGAAGTCTATAAAAGTTGTTGTAATGCTTGAAAACTTTGCTCAGCCATTTTGAAATTGCCTTGCTTGAGACTTGTGCACAAATAAATGATTTGGACCTTCTGAACAGACTCCTGGTATCATTGGTTTGTCTGCGCTTTGCTGCTACAGTAAGGGATTTAATTAAAACTGCTGACAGAAAGGTTACAGAGCCCTGCTTCCCTGCACGTATTAACTAGCCCAATAGCCTTGAAAGTAGGAAAGTAACAAGTTGGTGAACTGACCATTGTAATTGGGACTAGAAGGGGGGTGAGCAGGTGCTGAGCCCACTCAAAGAACATAATTGGATAATCATATCAGTACCGGGACCAATAGAAGAGGTACGGGAGGTTACCGGGACCAATGAAATGTTTTTCTATACCTAGAATAGAGCAAAAGTCTATAAAAGTTGTTGTATTGCCAGAGAACATTGCTCAGCCATTTTGAATTTGATTCTGCTTGAGACTTGTGCACAAATAAATGATTTGGACCTTCTGAACAGACTCCTGGTATTATTGGTTTGTCTGCACTCTGCTGCTACATATTCTTGGTGCGTTGGACCGGGAAGGTGTGGTAATAGAGGGTATACAGGGCAATATACCACGACTTTCCGCCTCTACAGGTTTGGGTCCTGCCGGGATCGCGCCCTTCCGACGTGGGCTCGCTCCTTGGCGCCGCCGGTCCCTTGCATCGGAGGGAGCTGACCAGGCCTCGGAGGGTGCCGGACCCGGCTGGAGCTAACACCTCGAACCCGAGTGAGGGGAGTCCGAGGTCCAACTCATGCGCTTGCTTGGGAACTTTGAGGACCGGATCCGGTGAGTAGAGTTTTGATTTTAGCATGTGTCTAGACAGATAAGAAAGAGCAGTACTGCCATTTGAATCTTGCATGAACTTGTAACTTGGAATTTGTATTTGGTAAGAGAGCCTGATCACCTCTCAAAGGCGGTTCAAGTAACCTTGCTGCCATTCGGAATTTGAAGTTTGAATTTGCATTTGGTAAGAGAGCTCTCAAGGCGGTCCGAGTAACCCTGCATGAGTATGCGCAGGGCCAAACCACCGTCTTCTTGATTTTGATAGCCTAGTCAGAAGAGACAGGACTGGGCTGTTTTTGGGATACGTTGCTAAATGCTAGCATGTTTGTCATTCTATGTGTCTTTGTTTGTTTGGTATCTGTTAAAATCACGAGTTCCCCTTCTAGTATAATGTAAGATTATATTCATTTGGGTAATTTATGACAATTT
Source organism: Ichthyophis bannanicus (assembly GCA_033557465.1). Taxonomy (NCBI): domain Eukaryota; kingdom Metazoa; phylum Chordata; class Amphibia; order Gymnophiona; family Ichthyophiidae; genus Ichthyophis; species Ichthyophis bannanicus. The sequence continues at coordinate 321,011,274 of CM066032.1, forward strand.
ACCGCTTGACTCACTGAAAAATCAAGACCATGTCTCACTCAGTCAGAGCTTTTCCTACAGTAAGTGTGAGACTGACAAGGGGCGTGTCTGAGCAGAGATGCCTTTTTAACCCTATGATGGCATGTTTTCAACGTTCTGCTGCTGGACGAATTAGAGCTTATTTTAGGACAATTATACCTGTTCTTATTCACTTTGTTTTAATAGTGATGTTCCTTCTGCTATGGTCATGTAATAAGAATGTTATCATTTAATAAGAATGTTTAGTCAGGATTGTGGGTCCCGATAGTTTTGGGGCTTAGCCTGGAAAGGGTTAAGTTTTTATTCGAATTCCTGTACTTGGGCGACCAAGTGAGAACAAATCTTTAGTAATGGTTTAAATAGGAACTGATAGAAAAATTCAAGAAACAGCTTTTGTTTTTTCCTTTGATCTACAGGACAATGAAGCATCTTAAGCCAGCTTGCAACTTAAAAAAATGATTGAAATTTTGTTTCTGCAATATCTGGTTTTGATTGAATATGCTTGTTGAATAAGAGGGGATCTTATATATTATAGCGAATACCTTATAAAGTATTATGTATAAGGGTGTATTTCTATGTTAATTGTTTAGGAAAGGGTTTATTTTTTTTTCTGCTGGCATGTCTCTGTGTGTGTGTGTGTGTGTGTGTATGAACAGTTAAGTTGTTTCCCAGCAAGCAGGAAGAATGAGACAGGAAAAATGAGACAGCCGTTCCCGATTGAGCAGTCTCTTGCTTGTTTAAAATAAAGGAAGTATATCTGTTGTTTCAAAAACTAACAGACACAGACAAGAGAGAGAAAATAAAGTGTTTTTCCTTTGACCCTCAAAAATAGAGGTTAAGAACCTTGGGGGATGGTGCAGCCTTCTGGGTTGGAAGTGTACCAGTTTGCAACCTGAGAATGAATGGTTTAAATTCTGAGTGAATAAGAAAATTGTGTTAGGATTTTATCTTTGAAATCTGTACTAGTGAACTTTGTTTTTTTTTAAATTCCAAGACGTTATTTCCTGATTTACTGTGGCAAGCACCTGATAGAAGACATATTTATTGTTTAAAAAACAAAACAAAACAAAATAAAACAAAAAGAGGGTGTATATGCATTTTAGATATCCACCACAGCCATGGAAAAGTATCCGTTTCATGTCTCTTGAATATCTGCTTTCTGAACTGTAAGATTTAGTCATACGTAACAGATAGCTATAGTTCTCTCTATAAGATATTTTAAGAACTGTATCTAAATTGTATGTCTGTGCTCAATTTAAGCTTATGTTTACGGTAATAAGGTTTTTTTAATGTGTCTTTTCAAGTATGATCAAGAATTTCAGTAAGGGATTTACTGAAGACTATGGTAATCAAATGTCTCTGTCCCAATTAGGAATGCTATGTGAAAGGGAGTGGTTTCTGCTGTTCACCATATTTTGCCCCAGAATCTCTAGATATCCTGTCCCATCAGTTTCTCTCTCTGTAAGTAGCTCCGTTCAGAGTGCTTAAGGGGGGGATGGAGCCCAGTCCACCGATGATGTCACCCCCCCGGTAGGCGTTAACTAATGTGCCCACAGCAGAGAAGTAAAAAAAAAAAAAAAAAAGGGGGGAGGGGAGATACCTCCCTGCAAATGTCACAAGTCACCTCCGCAGCAGGAGAAGAGAAGCCCCGGCACAAGTAGGGATTTATTTGCTAGTTCAGCCTGATTGCTGTATGCCTTCAAATGTATAACTACCATTGCACTAGGTCCAGCTTTGCGGACCCAATCTAAATAGCGCAGGCAGCCTTCACTATATACCCCATGCAATCCAGCAGCCCAGGAGAATTTGCATTTCTGTCAGTCAGTCCCAGAGAGATATAAAATAGAAATGAAACTGGATGGATTTGCGGGCATAATAGTTACTGGAAGAGTTGAACAGAAAGTATGTGAATTGTTGAATGTGATATCGAAGGAGCAGAGGAAGTAAAAACTGGGTGCGAGTCAGTACGCCCATTGTAGAAAAAGAAGGACATTAGAGAAGTGAATGCCTGTATCTTGACTCCACCCCAGGAGGGGAGGAGGGAGTACTTGATTGCAGAGTCATAGACAGAATAAAACCAAGCACAGTGTTTCAGCACGAGAGTGAAGCAGCTATAGAGTAAGTGGCAGCCTGAGAGGGCTACAGCATGGATGAAGACTAGGCCAGACCGGACTCTCCAGTTTCCCTGGGTCCCCAGGAGTCAGTCTGAAGAATAGGGGACCAATATATGGACTTTATAGGGGGTACAGGAGCAGAATACTAAAGCCAGTAGCCCCTGTGTTTTTCTAGATGCACCACCATTATCAGAGCTACTGGGGCTAAGGCCACAAAGCCTTTTTTGCAGAACGGCATGAGTGAACAAGGGGGACAGAAAATAATGCACCAGTTCCTGCATATGCCTGAGTGCCTTATTCCACTTTTTGGAGCCGAGATCTGCTTGCAAAGCTTCAGGCACAGATATCCTTTGCTGGAGAGAGAGAAATGCAAATGACTGTGAACCCAGAGCCTGCTGGATTGATGGTGCTGACTGTTCCCCGAGAAGAGAAGTAGCGGTTCTATAACACACCTCCAGTTAAGACAACAAGTTCCTGTATACCCGCCAACCCTATAGCCCCACCTGGAGTATGGGCAAAAGATAATGCACCTGGCCTAGCAAAGAACATAGCCCCTGTCATTGTCATCCTCAAGCCAGAAACGGAACCAGTGCATGTGAAGCAGTATCCTCTTCCCTGACCAGCCATTGCAGGAATCCACTGCCATTTAATGAAACTGCTGAAGTATGGACTTTTCAAAGGAATGTTAGTCACCTTGGAACACTCCCCTTCTTCCTGTTAAGAAGCCTGGGACAGGTGATTACCGCCCAGTGCAGGATCTAAGAAAGAATGCATGATGCAGCTGGAACTATACATCCAGTTGTGCCAAATCCTTACACACTCTTAGGACTGATCTCTGCTGAAGCTACACACATTTCACCATTCTGGATTTAAAAGATGTTTTTCTTTTTCTGCATACGCTTAGCCCAAGACCCCACTACAGGAAGGCGGGGCCAACTCACCTGGACAAGATTACCTCAAGGATTCAAGAACTTGCCTCACTCAGCAAAAGATTTGACAAGTTATCCAGTAATTCCAGGAGAAAGAATTCTACTTCAATATGTGGACAACTTGCTTATAACCAACTCAGAAAGTGAATGTCTACAAGCCACCAGTGAACTCTTGCACCTTTTTAATGAGGCTGGATACAAAGTCTCAAGAGCTAAGGTGCAATTATGCCAAACAAGTTAAATACCTAGGATTCCAGTTGTCCAGCGGAATTCGACGCCTGGGACCCTTACCAGAACGCAAAGCAGCTGTATGCAGTATTCCTACTCCAACCACCAGGAGGCAAGTGAGAGTCTTCTTGGGTGCCACAAAGTATGTTGTATATGGATCCCCAATTTTGCGCTGCTAGCAAAACCGTTGTATCAAGCTATCAAAGGAATGAAAAAGTCTCCATTGGAATGGGGACTTGAACAGGATGCAGCCTTTTGATCTTTGAAAAAAACACTCTGATGTCACCAATTCTGGGTCTACCAGATGTCCAGAAAACCTTTCAGTCTCTATGTTCATGAGTCACAAGGAAATGTTCTAGGAGTGTTGACTCAATCTCTTGGACCTTATTTGAGAAGCTGTTACAGCTACAGCCTTCCTAGTGAGCAAAACTAACAAGATCACTTTGAGACAGAATCTTCAAGTTACTGTACCACACTCTGTTCTAACCATAATGAAACACAAAGGAAACTTATAGCTAATTCACAAATGTTGAGGTATCAGAGTATGCTGTGTGAAAATCCCCAGATACAATTGAAGGTCAATCAAGCTCTGAATCCTGCTACACTGTTATTAGTTGGTCTTGAACCCCCTGATCATGACTGTTCAGAAACTATGGATATTGTTGTGCCAGATATGCAGTAGTGACCCCTGATTTGGTAGTTGAGTCCTCAACCCTGGCCCCAGAAAATTGATCACAGAAACCTGAAACTGATAGCCCTCACTAGAGCACTAACAATAGGAAAAGGGCTCTGTCTAAATGTGTACCCAGATTCCAAGTATGCCCTTACAACCTTGCATGCACATGGGACCCCGTACAAATAATGAGGGTGGATAACCTTAGGAAGCAAGTCCATTAAGTATGGCCCCAAGATATTGACAATATCTGATGCATACTACTTACAGCTTTCAAAACTTTAGGAAAAATAGAATGAATGAATAGAACCTTGAACTCTGTTGTCCAAACTTTGCCAAGAGGTTTACCTGAAGTGGCCCTAGGTTCTTCCTATAGCCCTTCTTAGGATATACTTAGCCCCTGCTAAGTCTTTAGGAGTTTCCCCTTTTTGAGATTCTGAGAATCTGTAGCCTATTTATAAGGAATAAAAGGAGATGTGAGACAGATAGGATCTGAAATTTTCAGACATGAACTATTGGTTTTAAGTTCTATTTTGCAGAGTCTTCATACCTGGATACAAAATCGATCACCCATCAATTTGCCTGAACCCCTGCATCCTTTCAAGCCTGGAGTCTCGGTGTGGATCAAAGAGTGGAGAAGAATACCGTTAGCCCTGCATTGGAAGAGACCCTATGTTGTCATCCTGTCAACTCCAACTGCAGTAAAAGTCGCAGAATTCGAACCTTGGATCCATTATAGTCGAGTAAAGCCAGCAACTGCTTTTGAACCTGATCACTGGACTACTGTACAGCATCCTGAGACTCCATTGCGCCTCACCCTATGACAACAACCACGGACCTAAGACTCATTGGTCCCTCAGAAACTGCACTATTTCAAGACTATCTGTTTATCTGAAGGTAAGCCTCGCATCTGGAGAAAGCTGCAATCATCAGAAATAGACTGTGTTGTGTTAAGAAATTGAGTCTTCTAAGAGACTGTGTTTAAATGCTCTGAAAAGACTATTTTGATCTTCTGAAGAAGTGAACTGCTCTAAGGAGGCAATAATAGCCTGAGAGACTGTACTATGATATTTTAAGAACCTGAGACATCCCAGAGGACAGTGATACTTTGGGATCTACAGCCCTACTCCTGCCACAAAGCTGGTAGGTCTACGTACGGCAGAAGCTTGAGGATCTACAATCAACTCTACATTTGTTATCTATTGTGGATGCCAACAGTTCCACCAATTTTCCAGAGACTATGCCCATTATGAATTCTTATTATTGCTTTATTTTGGCAGCAGCCTTGGAGTGCTTTGAAATGACTTTTACTTTACCACCCTGTGCAGCCTGTATAAGTACCACGCGAACTGGGCTGAAGGTTCTTCATGCCTCCCAGAACTTGTTTCTTGAACTTGCCGAAGCAGTAGCATCTAGTCTCCACATTTATGACTGTTTGTTCTCAAGAACTGAATTATTCCATCCCCTATGACCAGACTGATTTACATAATACTACTAGTGAGTGGGTATTGGCCCACCCCATTGTTGACAGTTTGTGTTTTGTTCGCACTGGACCACAATTTGCTATGAAGATCGGACAGCTGGACTGTCTAAATCAGAGGTTTTACAACAGCACAACAAAGACGACATCTTGGTGGTCCGGCATAAATGCTCCTGAACCTTCTAATTCTTTTAGTTCTTTTTCCCACTCTTGCCAAACTATGGACTTTGACTATCTGCTTGTTGCTCCCTTGTTTCTTGTCATTTTGCTTGCGGATGATAACTTCAGTTATTAATGACACTGTAGAGCGTAAGGCAGCTACAAAGCTACCAGCTATGTGAAACTACTACCCTATACCACAGAGTGATATCTTTATTTAGTATTATGTGATTTGCTTCTCACCCTTTCTCACTTGCAGGTGAGAATAATCAAAGGGGGGAATGTGGTAGGCGAAGGCCTATGCTCCATGCTAATTGAACTAATCAGACAGGCCTAACTAGCTTGACCTGTAAATGAAGCCTGTGAAGAGGCCCATAGGAATTGCACATCCCCCAATATGCTGCTATTATAGAATTAGAACTCAGTAAAGCAATTGAATTAGCTTAGATAAGCAGAACTGAACCTGGAAAAATACAGAAAAATATGTTTAAAAGCCACTGATAAGAAAATACAGCTGTAAGGGATTTAATTAAAACTGCTGACAGAAAGGTTACAGAGCCCTGCTTCCCTGCACGTATTAACTAGCCCAATAGCCTTGAAAGTAGGAAAGTAACAAGTTGGTGAACTGACCATTGTAATTGGGACTAGAAGGGGGGTGAGCAGGTGCTGAGCCCACTCAAAGAACATAATTGGATAATCATATCAGTACCGGGACCAATAGAAGAGGTACGGGAGGTACGGGAGGTTACCGGGACCAATGAAATGTTTTTCTATACCTAGAATAGAGCAAAAGTCTATAAAAGTTGTTGTATTGCCAGAGAACATTGCTCAGCCATTTTGAATTTGATTCTGCTTGAGACTTGTGCACAAATAAATGATTTGGACCTTCTGAACAGACTCCTGGTATTTTTGGTTTGTCTGCACTCTGCTGCTACAGTGGTAGCCAAGACCTATAGACTAGGCCATAAGCCTGAACCTGAAAAATGACAGGCCTAAGAACCAAGCCTGGATTTCAGTAGTGCTGAGACATAAAATTAAAAGACAGAATTGAATACTGCTTTAGAATGAAATGCTGCTATTGCAAAGTTTGCACAAAGTGAATACAATGCCTGTATGTTAAATCGTTACTCCAGAATTGTTACTTACACATTTTAGGAGCTAGATATGACCTTGATGAAGGAAAGTAACCAGGTTTGAACCAAGCCATTGTTCAGCTAGCTGGAGAAAGCAGAGCAAAGGGCATAGATCCTGATTGGTCAAATTCAGGGAAATGTCAGACCAATAGAAAGTTTGTAGAAATTAGCATGAGACCAATAGAATGTTTTCATGTATCAAAATGTTTAAACTGTATAAAATGAAAATGTTTCCGCTAAAGCGGGGCTCTGTCGCTTTTTAGACTGCCTTGTATACAATAAACTGGCTTGAACCTTGATAAAGACTCCTGGTGTAATTGGTTTGGTGGCGTTCCGCCGCTACATATTCTTGGTGCGTTGGCCGGGAAGGTGTAGTGGTAGAGAGTGATCAAACTGATTTACCACGAAATACGCCTCAAGGTTTGGCCTGGTTGGGACCGCGTCTGACCGACGTGTGAATTCTCAGGCGCCAACCGGTCCATTGAATCGGAGAGGGTTCTAGCCTCGGCGGGCGTTGGGTCCGGCTAGGCCAACACCTTCAAACCCGAGGAGGGGAGTCCAGGCTTCAACCCATGCGCTGGCTTGGGGGACGGGTACCAGATCTGGGTGAGTATAGAGTTTTTATTTATTTATTTATTTATTTCAATTTTTTTTATATACCGCGCTATTTACAATCAGTGCGGTTTACAGAGAACCAAAGACCAGAACAACAGGCTGCTCGGTATTACATAAAACAGGAAAATAAACTTGGATAAGATAAACATGGATAATATGGGTGTAAAACTATATACATTGAACTATATACATAGAATATTGATCTGCTAATTATATTATTAAGTCAGACAGTACTGGAACCTGGAACCATATGGTAATAGGAAAAATGGTAAAAGGACACTGATCACGTCTGGAGCGGTCCGAGTACTCTTGCAAGGGCTATTAAGAGCGCAAGAGGAAACCACTGATTCCTTCTGATAATAAAATATTTTTGGTAAGCCTAGATAGTCAGGATTGGGCTTTTGGGAAATGCAATTGTGTTTGTGTGTGAGATGTGTGAGTGAGAGGTCTTGACAAGGCCAAGCGAGAGTGGACTCCGGACTAGCGCAGTTCCTGGCCGGGCGACTGCGTCCAGGTTGCGAAACGGAGGAAGTGATTGCTGTTTGTGTCTCTATCTGTCTCCAGAGCTGTGAGGACCCCTTACCCCACAGTTCGACCTCCCTCTCCTACTGTTTGAAGTAATAATTTGTTGTACGTGATTACGTAGTACAGACGCACCACATTACACGTAAAATGGGTGGGATAGAGTCTACGCAAACTCCGTTAGAAATCATGATCAAGAACTTTAATAAAGGATTTACTGGGGATTATGGTATTACAATGTCTCCTAATAGAATGGCTGTGCTGTGTGAAAGAGAGTGGCCGTTAATAAACAGTGCATGGCCCCGTGAGGGCACTTTCAATGTGAGAATTATTTCTTCTATGCATAAGAGTGTGAGAGAATGTTATCCAGATCACTTTCCTTACATAGACTCTTGGTTAGATATTTGTGAGAAGCAGCCACCCTGGATAAGGCAGTATTATGAGTTAAGAAAAATTATGCTAGCAAAAGGATTAGAGACAGCTGAACAGAAACCCGGGAAGGGAAGATTGCCTATATACTCTGCCCCAGAGTCCCCAGATATTCTAGCACGATCACTGCAGCATTCTGTTACACTAGCACTGCCTAGACCTGATGTGCCGCCTCTGCGGCTGGGGGAGGGGCAGACTTCCCCGATTGAAAGTCCTAGTACTTCGGGGAGACAGACTACTGACGAAACTGAGAGTGCAGAATCATCCACAAGTATAGAATCTCCTGCAGCTATAGAAAGTTTTTCTCAGAAAACATACGATTTAAGAAGTATTGGCGGTGCCAGTAAAAAAGTAATGCCCCTACGTCAGGTACCTGGCCTGCCTATCAGGGATGGATGGCTTTAGGATCTACCAGCCTGATTTACGTACCATTTTCTACAACTGACTTGTTAAATTGGAAAACACATTATGCATCCTATACTAGCAAGCCTCAAGATTTAACTGAATTAATGAGCAGTATTATGCAAACGCACCAGCCTACCTGGTCAGATTGTCGTCAGCTCTTGCCTACTCTATTTACTACTGAAGAAAGAGTGAGAATTGTGCAGGCATCCACTAAGTGGCTAGAAGAAAACTTTGTTGAAAGAGCAAATTTAAATCCTCAGCAAGCAGCAGCTGCAGCTTTTCCAAACGAAGATCCTGGATGGGATCCAAATAGTGAAGGGGGGGGGCGAGAGCTTTAACACAGTTTCGCCAAGCCCTATTACAAGGCCTAAAAAAGGGAGGCCAAAAAGCAATGAATATTGGAAAAGTAGTGGAAGTAATACAAAGTCCAACTGAAAGTCCTGCAGCTTTTTATGAGCGATTATCTGAAGCATATAGACTGTATACCCCATATGAACCAGCAGCTATGGTAAACGCAGCTTTTGTAAGTCAATCCCAAGGAGATATTAAACGAAAATTGCAGAAAATGGATGGCTTTGCAGGTATGAATACAGCACAATTGATGGAAGTTGCTCAAAAAGTATTTATAAATCGTGATAATTAAAGAGATAGAGAAAGTGAACGGAAAATGAAAAAGAAAGCAGATCTTTTAGCCACAGCTTTGGTAGAACAGCGAGGGAGAAGTTTTTCCAACAGAAGAATGAGAGGGCGTGGGAGGAGTCGAGGAAATAGCCTACCCCCACTAGGTGAGAACCAATGTGCCTATTGCAAGGAGGAGGGGCACTGGAGAAATGAATGCCCGCAGAGAAACCCTACCTCACAGAGGGGAGGAGGGAGCTGGAGAGGAAGAGGGCGTAACCAGAATCAAGCAGGAACAGGTCGTATGCAGTTTCAGCAAAAAAGAGAAGAGGCTATTGAAGCAGTTGCAGTGGCAGAAGCAGAATACAATAGTGATGAAGATTAGGACAGACCGGGCTCTGAGTTTACTCTGGGTCCCCAAGAGCCTATGGTCTGCATGAAGATAGGGGATCAATACATGAACTTTATGATAGATACAGGAGCTGAACATTCAGTAGTAGCAAAACCAGTAGCTCCTTTATCTAAACGAACTGTCACTATTGTTGGAGCCACTGGGACAAAAGCAACTAAACCATTTTTACAGAATCGCATGTGTGAATTAGGAGGACAAAAGATAACACATCAATTTTTATACATACCAGAATGCCCTATTCCACTTTTAGGTCGAGACATGCTTGCTAAACTGCAGGCACAGATAACTTTCACTGAAGAAGGAGAAATGCAAATGTCTGTGAACACAAATCCCAAACCTGCAGGATTAATGACACTAACAGTTCCACGAGAAGAAGAATGGAGATTCTACAGCATTTTTCCTGTCAAGAAAGCAACTATTCCTATTGAAATTTCAGCACCACCTGGAGTATGAGCAGAAGATAATCCACCTGGCCTAGCAAAGAATATAGCCCCAATTCTTGTAATTCTCAAATCAGGAGCAGAACCTGTGCATGTGAAGCAATATCCTCTTTCACGACCAGCAATAGAAGGAATACATATCCATTTGAAGAGATTATTGAAACATGGATTACTAAAAGAATGCCAATCATCATGGAATACTCCTTTACTTCCAATCAAGAAACCTGGAGGTGACTACAGACCAGTACAAGATTTGAGAAGAGTCAATAATGCAATTGAAACTATTCATCCAGTAGTACCGAATCCATACACACTGCTGGGATTAATCCATACTGAAGCTACTCACTTCACTGTTCTAGATTTAAAGGATGCTTTCTTCTGTATATGGCTTGCCCCTGCCAGTCAGCTTTTATTTGCATTTGAATGGAGAGATCCAACAACAGGAAGAGGAGGAACTTACCTGGACAAGATTACCACAAGGATTCAAAAATTCACCAACAATCTTCAGTACTTCACTCAGCAAGGATTTATCAAGCTATCCAGTTATCCTAGGAGAAAGAATTCTTCTTCAATACATAGATGATTTGCTGATTGCCACCAACTCAGAAGAAGAATGTTTGCAAGCCACAAGTGAACTTCTACATCTCTTGAATGAAGCAGGATACAAAGTCTCCAGAGCAAAAGCACAGCTATGCCAAAAAGAAGTCAAATACTTAGGTTTCCAGCTATCCAATGGAACACGACGACTGGGACCAGAACACAAAGAAGCAGTATGCAGCATTCCAATTCCAACTACCAGAAGACAGGTAAGAGCTTTTTTAGGTGCAGTAGGATACTGTCGAATATGGATACCCAACTTTGCTCTAATTGCAAAACCACTATATCAAGCCATCAAAGGATTGGAACAATCTTCATTAGAATGGGGACCTGAACAAGAAACAGCATTCAAGACTCTGAAGACAGCCCTGATGACATCACCAGCCCTTGGACTACCAGATGTACAGAAGCCATTTCGTCTATATGTTCATTAGTCACAAGGAAATGCCTTAGGAGTGTTGACTCAGCCACTTGGATCTTGGCAGCGACCTGTAGCGTATCTATCTAAGCAATTGGACATTGTTGCAAAAGGATGGCCACCTTGTCTGAGAGCCATCGCAGCTACAGCACTTCTAGTAACTGAAGCAGACAAGCTCACTCTAGGACAAAATCTGTGTAATAGTGCCACATTCTGTTCAAACCCTTATGGACCACAAAGGAAATTACTGGTTCACCAACTCACGAATGCTAAAGTACCAGAGCATGTTGTGTGAAAATCCTAGATTACAATTGATGGTCAGTCAGGCCTTGAATCCAGCTACACTGTTACCAATTGGAACTGACCCTCCTGATCATGACTGCATAGAAGTCATGGATACTGTATTCTCAAGTCGACCAGACCTAACAGATGTACCTTTTGAAGATCCAGAACAAACTTTCTTCGTGGATGGAAGCAGTCTTGTAGTCAATGGACATCGTTGTGCTGGATATGCAGTAGTAACCCTGGATCTTGTAATTGAATCTTCAGCCCTAGCCTCAGGAACATCAGCACAGAAAGCAGAATTGATAGCACTCACAAGAGCACTAATACTGGGAAAAGGACTCTGTATAAATGTATACACAGATTCTAAGTATGCATTCACAACATTGCATGCTCATGGAGCCTTGTACAGAGAACGGGGATTGATAACATCAGGAAGAAAATCTATCAAATATGGCCCAGAGATATTGACATTGTTAGATGCTGTATGGGCCCCTAAGCAAGTTGCAGTTATGCACTGTCGAGGACATCAAACAGGAAAAGGAGAAATTGCACAACGGAACAGATTTGCAGATGCCTCTGCTCGTAAAGCAGCCATTACCGGACAGATTAACTCAGAATACTACAATTCAAGCAGTTCTAATTCCTGTACCTCTTAATTCATGGGATCCCAGATATACTACAAAATAATTGGACTATTATTGTGAACAAGAAGGGGGAGTACTCAGAAATGGATGGATAGAACTTCCACCACAGGAGGGGAGTCAACCTCCTGGACAAATAGTGATTCCTGAAGCATTAAGTTTAGCCTTTGTTCAAGCATTTCATCAAGCAACACATTATGGAAAAACTGCAATGACAAAAGCTTTGAAACCTCATTTTTATATTTCTTTGTTGGGACCTTTAACAGCTTCAGTAGCTTGTCAATGTAAAACATGTGCCAAAAACAATGCCAAGCAAGGTCCTAATCTACCAATAAGAATTAAATCAACAGGAGTTACTCCCATGAGTAATTTTCAAGTGGACTTTACTGAAATGCCAAAAGCAAATGGATACCGTTACTTGCTTGTTCTAGTGTGTACCTACTCTGGGTGGGTAGAAGCCTTTCCCACCAGGACTGAGAAAGCCAGAGAGGTCACTAAAGTCCTACTTTGTGAAATTGTTCCAAGATTTGGAATACCATTAGTCATAGGGTCAGACAATGGACCCTCATTTATATCCCAAGTAACTCAACAGTTAGCTAAAGCTCTACAGTTACAATGGAAGTTACACACAGCATACAGACCTCAGAGTTCAGGGAAAGTAGAGCGAATGAATAGAACTCTGAAATCTCAATTGTCCAAACTTTGTCAGGAAACACATTTAAAATGGCCACAGGTACTTCCAATAGCTCTTTTAAGGATACGCTCAGCACCTACTAAGTCATTAGGACTTTCTCCCTATGAGATTTTGTATGGTAGACCTTCACCTATTGTCAAAGGGATCAAAGGGGATATGAAGCAGATAGGATCTGAAATTACTAGGCAAGAACTATTAGCACTAAGTTCTATTTTGCAGAATCTTCACAAATGGGTACAAGACCAATTACCCATCAACCTGACTGAACCACTGCATCCTTACAAGCCCGGTACTTCGGTGTGGGTCAAAGACTGGAAGAAGACACCGTTGGAACCATACTGGAGAGGACCATATGTCGTCATCCTGTCAATACCTACAGCAGTGAAAGTTGCAGAACTCGAACCCTGGATTCATCACAGCAGAGTGAAATCAGCAGCAGCTCCAGAGCCAGACCAGTGGACATCAGAACATGATCCAGAAGTTCCATTGCGGCTAACTTTGCGAAGACAAGCAAATTGAAAAAGTCAGGACATTTTTTAAAAAAAGAGACTGTGCCAATATAGAAATCCTGAATCCCAAGAGACTATTTGTTTATTCTGAAGAGATTATTATCAACAGAAAGAGACTGTATTATGGACTATATTATTTGAAAATCTTTGTGCCATTTTGATCAACAGTGCAAACTAAAAGGACTGTGTCTATTGAAATACGTTGGAATCTACAGCTCTACACACCTACCAATGATATTGGTAAGGTCATGTACAGCGCAAGCTTGAGGATCTACAATCAACGCTACACCTGTTGCATGCTACTGAGAGCAAAACAGGTCAACGTACAGTAAAGAAGAAGAAGACTTCATGATCAAGAATTATCAACAGTTGCACTAGTTTTTTCAAAGACTTGCACTAAATCTTCAGAGACTTTTCATCATGATTCTCTACTGTTTCATCTTGATAGCAGCCTTGAGATGCTTTGAACTGACTTTTGCCTTGCCACCCTGTGCTGCATGCATAACTACTACTCGTACTGGAGAAAAGATTACACAGACTTTGCTTTATCACACCTACTATACTTGTACAGGTATAGTGAGTCAATGCATATATAATGGCACAGAACTGAACATTTGCACAAAAGGAAAGAGCAGAACTTGTTTTCACCCAGACAGAATCCATCCTATTATGTGCTAAAAATACGATGGAATGATGAAGATGGAGCTCTCTTAAATGCTACTCAACAACTTGAAGACCCTACAAAACCTGCAGCTCTATACTTTGATGCGTGTGATGCCATAAACAGAAACTATAATCAGAAATGTGGGACTTGGGAGAGAAATTATTATGTTGATGATAAATATATGTGTCCTGAAGGAGCATATAAATGGGGAATATGTACAGGGGTACACTCTCCAACACATTATGGTAAACCTTCAAAAGCTGATTATTATTGCCCAAAATGGGAATGGGTATACTATGCTACATGGTCAGGTAGCCCTACAGGACAGGAAGGAGATAATCGTAGAGCCAACTTAGAAAAACTGTCTTTGTCTGATCCAAAGACGTGTAAGAAAGGTGCCTGTAATCCTTTAAGGCTCCTGGTCATAAATCCTAGTCAATGGAAACAAGGGTATAAATTTGGCTTACGCATAGCAGCGGGAGGATCAGATCCTGGAACTTTTGTATATATACAACTTAACACTAAAACTCATGTGTCATCACCATATAGAATACACCATACATTCTATGAAACTATGAAATCACAGTTTGAAGTTCCTCATGCTGCACAGAATTTGTTTCTTGAATTAGCTGGAGCCGTGGTAACCAATCTCAATATAACTAATTGTTACTTCTGTGGAGGAACTAAAATGGGAGATCAATGGCCATGGGAAGCACAAGAATTAAATTTTTCTGTATCATATAATTATACAAATATTCATAAAGCTACAAGTGAATGGGTATTAGCTAACCCCATTGTTGGACGTCTATGTTTTGCACGTATTGGGCCACAATTTACTGCAAAGGTTAGACAGCTGGTCTGTCTCAGCCAGAAGTTTTATAATGCTTCAACGAAAAAGACGTCCTGGTGGTCAGGAGTAAAAGATCCTGAACCCACCAATCCTCTAGTTATTTTTCCTGAACTTGCTAAGTTATGGACAAATCTAGTATCACCTAATACCTGGAAAGCTCCACCAGGACTTTACTGGATTTGTGGAACTAGAGCATATGCTAAACTTCCTCCTAATTGGGGAGGAGCATGTGTATTGGGAACAATAAGACCGTCCTTCTTTCTTCTATCCACTGCCCAGGGAGAACAGTTAGGATACCCAATATACAGAACAAGACAGAAAAGAGAAGCCTCAAAAATAGGTGAATGGGACAAATGGGGTGGTACGGATGAGTGGCCACCTGAAAGAATTACTTCCTACTATGGACCTGCCACTTGGGAGCAAGATGGCACATGGGGATATCGTACCCTAGTTTATATGTTGAATAGAATTATACGTTTGCAAGCTGTTGTAGAAATAATAACTAATGAAACAAGTAGAGCATTAACGCTCTTAGCCAGGCAAAGTACTCAAATGCGTACAGCTATATATCAAAATCGTTTAGCACGTGATTATTTACTAGCAGCTGAAGGAGGAGTATGTGGAAAGTTGAATTTAACCAATTGTTGTTTACAAATAGATAATGAAGGTCATGTAGTAGAAGAAATTGCTGAACATATGTGCAAACAAACATACATACCAGTTCAGACCTGGCATGGACTAGAATTAAATGGATGGTTTGGTTCTGTGTTCTCAATGTTTGGTGGCCTGAAAACACTTGCAGTAAATGCAGCACTAGTAGTAATAACATGTTTAATACTTCAATGCATTTTACCCCTCTGCCTACGTAATATATCTGCAATCATTGAGAATATTGTAGAAAGAAAGACAACAGCTAAGCTTCTAGCTATGAGACGGTATCGGCCTATACCACATAACATGGCAACAACTCAAGTATAAGTGATTTGTTTCTCACCCATCTTAACATTCTGGGTGAGAATAATCAAAGGGGGGAATGTGGTAGCCAAGACCTATAGACTAGGCCATAAGCCTGAACCTGAAAAATGACAGGCCTAAGAACCAAGCCTGGATTTCAGTAGTGCTGAGACATAAAATTAAAAGACAGAATTGAATACTGCTTTAGAATGAAATGCTGCTATTGCAAAGTTTGCACAAAGTGAATACAATGTCTGTATGTTAAATCGTTACTCCAGAATTGTTACTTACACATTTTAGGAGCTAGATATGACCTTGATGAAGGAAAGTAACCAGGTTTGAACCAAGCCATTGTTCAGCTAGCTGGAGAAAGCAGAGCAAAGGGCATAGATCCTGACTGGTCAAATTCAGGGAAATGTCAGACCAATAGAAAGTTTGTAGAAATTAGCATGAGACCAATAGAATGTTTTCATGTATCAAAATGTTTAAACTGTATAAAATGAACATGTTTCCGCTAAAGCGGGGCTCTGTCGCTTTTTAGACTGCCTTGTATACAATAAACTGGCTTGAACCTTGATAAAAACTCCTGGTGCAATTGGTTTGGTGGCGTTGCGCCGCTACATTATCTTCCTTTGCGGAAGAAGTTAGCTTCTGTGGTAGGAACTGGTCTCAAACAAATGGATGCTCTAAATGTATTGGAACTGTTAGAGACATCTCAAGAGGAGGCCCCGATCCAGACTACTTTGATTGTAACTTTTGTTCTTCTATCTGACAAAAAGTGACTTCTTAAGTTAGTTTTTTGTAAGAGGTACCTTTTGTTTTGTGGTTTATTGGTTCGCATATACCCTGATTTGGCAAAGGATACCTAAAGCCATCACAAGGAGTATCTCCTGCTGTGACCAGGGGTTCTGCAGATGGTAGGGTTCTTTTTCTTGAAACATGTTTAGTGAAGTACCATTCTGTATCGTATATTTTTTATGAGCCCTCCCAGCTGCTGGATTACTTGTTTTGTGGTCAAACAATCACTATCTTTCCGGATGTTTCTCGTTTTACCCAGGCTCGGAGGTGGTCCTTTTTGCAGCTGAAGCTTTGAGTTCTGGCTGCAGGAAGGTCCTTCTTGCATTTTCCGTGTAAATGTTTGATTTCTTCTAATGAAGTATGTTATGTAGTTACAGAACCGATTCAGCTTGAAAATTTCCTGGATGGTAAATAAGGGCTTGGTCCGACTGACGCCTAGTTTTCTTGGTTATGTTTTGGATGAATATTGCCTTATAGCATTGGGGTTTTTCTGAATATTATTTAGTTTATTTCTGCCAAGGTTCTGTTCTCCCTGTAATGTGGACTATGAAATGTGTATTTTCCTTATTGAATGTGTAGCTTATTTTTTAATTTCTTGTATTTGCTTGATACTTTTCTGCTTGTTCAGCAAAATTCTCAATTTAAAAAAATTACTGAACATTTAGATAATCATGGTTTAATGGGAGAAAGCCAACATGGATTTAGTCAAGTCTTGTCTTACTAATCATTTATGTTTTTTTTTGAAGGTGTGAATTAACAGGTAGACAAAGGTGAGCCAGTTGATATAATGTATCTGGATTTTCAAAAAGCCTTTGAAAAAGGTCCCTCATGAGACTCCTTGGCCAAATTAAAAAGTCATGGGATTGGAGGGAGTGTATTATTGTTAATCAGGAACTGGTTAAAAAATAAAGAGAGTAGAGCTAAATGGAACATTTTCTCAATGGAGAAAGGTGAATAGTGGAGTACACCAGGGATCTGTACTGGGACAGCAGCTTTTTAACATATTCATAAATGAACTGGAAATGGGAACAAGTGAGGTGATCAAATTTGCAGAGGACACAAAATTATTCCAAGTTGTTAAAACACAAGAGGATTGTGAAAAATTGCAAGAGGAACAGGTAAACGTAGATTGGATGTTTTCTCTTCAATCCTCCCTGTTGAGGGTAAAGGCCAAGGCAGAGAGGCTCGCATCCTGGAGATGAATGCATGGCTGCGTGGATGGTGTCATCGAGAGCGTTTTGGTTTCCTAGACCATGGGATGCTGTTCCAAGGGTTGCAGAGCAGAGATGGCATCCATCTGTCCAAGAAAGGTCAACGCATCTTCGGTAGTAGACTGGCTAATCTACTGAAGAGGGCTTTAAACTAGATTCGTTGGGGATGGGTGAAGAAAGCCCCCAGGTAAGTGAAAGCCCCCAGGTAGGTGATACATTAAATACCTTTATGGAAATGGGTAACAGGGGTAACATATGGAAAGCAGTGTGTATAAATGCCCGTAGCATGGGAAATAAGATGGCTGATGTTGAAGCTTTGGTGGAGTGGCTGACTTGGATTTAGTGGCAGTTTCAGAAACATGGTTCACAGAAAACCATGATTGGGATGTAACTATACCTGGCTATACTTTATTCAGAAAGGACAGGGTAGGAAGAAGGGGAGGAGGAGTGGCACTATATGTAAAAACTACTATTAAAGCTTTGGAATTATAGAGCTTAAAAGGGAGAGAGGAGGCATTGTGGGTTAAACTAGAAAGAGGGAAAGAGAAATCTATTTGCATTGGTGTGATATACAAACCTCCCTCACAAGAGGAAGAGGTGGACAGAGAGTTAATTGAAGACATACGCAGCATTGCTAGGAAAGGGGAAGTGCTACTGATAGGAGATTTCAATATGCCAGATGTTGATTGGCACATTCCTGCTGCAGTATCATCTAGAAATAAGGAGATCCTGGATTCTCTACAGGGAGAACTATTCAGGCAATTGGTAACAGACCCCACACATGAAGGGGTGATACTGGACTTGGTGCTTACCAATGGTGAAAGTGTTTCTGATGTTGTAGTGTGAGATCATTTTGCATCCAGTGATCACCAGATGGTGTGGTTCAGTATTAGGACTAGGGCTGTTAGAATCCATTCCAAGGTGAGGATCTTAGACTTTAGGAAGACTAACTTTGCGAAGATGGGCCAATACCTCAGGGAGTCGTTAGTGGGATGGGAACAGCTGGGGATGTAGAAAAACAGTGGGAAAAACTGAAAGGGGGTATTTTAAGGGCAACCAACCTTTTTGTTAAAATGGTAAATAAAAGCAAAAGGAAAAGGAGACCGCTATGGTTTTCGAAGGAAGTAGCTGAAAAAGTGAAGAAAAAGAGGGAGGCCTTCATAAAATACAAGAGATCAGAGAGAGGAAGACAGGCATCTGTATTTGGAAAAACTTAGAGAAGCTAGCAAAAAAGTCAAGAAGGCAAAGATTCAAAAGGAGGAGGAAATAGCCAATGCAATAAAATGGGGGGATAAGACATTTTTCAGATATATTAGTGAGAAGAGGAAGGGCAAAAGTGGTATTGTCAGACTCAAGGCTGCAGGGGGGGGAATATGTAGAAGCTGATAAGGATAAAGCGGAATTGCTTAACAAATATTTTTGTTCTGTGTTCACAGATAAAGAACCAGGAGCAGGACCTCAGAAAACACCCACAAATAGGAACAGAAGCGAGGGACATCTTGAACAATTTTCAGAAGACTGTGTTCGTGAGAAACTAGCTCAAAGTAGAGAAAGCGATGGGACTGGATGGGATACATCCTAGAATACTGAGGGAACTTGGGGACGTTCTAGCAACTCCACTGACTGACCTTTTCAATGCCTCAATGGAGTCGGGAGTGGTGCCAAAGGACTGGAGAGAGGCTCATGTGTTGCCTTTACACAAAAGCGGAAGTAAGGATGTGGCTGAAAACTACAGGCCGGTTAGTTTAACTTCGGTGGTGAGTAAATTATTGGAAACGCTGCTGAAAGAGAAAATAGTGAGGTTTCTGGAGTCCGGCGGATTACAGGATCCGAGGCAGCATGGATTCACCAGAGGCAGGTCTTGTCAGACAAATCTGATTGTTTTCTTTGACTGGGTGACCAGGGAGTTGGACCGAGGGAGAGCTCTAGATGTGGTGTATTTAGATTTCAGTAAAGCCTTTGACACTGTTCCTCACAGGCGACTTATAAACAAACTGAGCACCCTAGGGATGGACCCTAAAGTTACTGCTTGGGTTAGAAATTGGTTGGGTGGGAGGCGACAAACAGTACAAGTAAATGGAGCTCACTCTGAGGAGAAGGATGTTACCAGTGGTGTGCCCCAGGGATCTGTCCTTGGTCCGATTCTTTTTAACATCTTTGTTAGTGATATAGCGGAAGGGCTGTCGGGTAAGGTTTGCCTCTTTGCAGATGATACCAAAATCTGCAATAGAGTAGACACCCAGGAAGGTGTAGATAACATGAGGAGGGATCTAGCTAAGCTTGAAGAATGGTCTAGAATTTGGCAGCTGGGATTTAATGTTAAAAAATGTAAGGTCATGCATTTGGGCTGCAGCAATCCAAGGAAGCAATACAGTATAGGAGGTGAAGTACTTTTGTCCACTAAAGAAGAGCGGGACCTAGGCGTGGTTGTGTCTGATGATCTTAAAGTAGCTAAACAGGTAGAAAAGGCGACAGCAAAAGCTAGAAGGATGCTTGGATGCATACGGAGAGGAATGGCTAGCAGAAAAAAGGAGGTGATAATGCCTCTGTATAAGTCTTTGGTGCGACCTCATTTGGAGTATAGTGTGCAATTCTGGAGACCGCACCTTCAAAAGGATGTGAACAGGATGGAGTCGGTGCAGAGGGTGGCTACTAAAATGATTAGTGGGCTTCATTATAAAGCATATGAGGACAGACTTAAGGATCTTAATATGTACACCTTAGAGGAAAGGCGGGATAGAGGTGATATGATTGAGATGTTTAAATACCTCCGTGGCATAAATGTTCAGGGAGAGAGCCTCTTTCAATTGAAAGCAAGTTCTGCTACGAGGGGATATGGGATGAGGGTGAAGGGAGATAGATTCAGGAGTGATATGCGGAAATATTTCTTTACGGAAAGAGTAGTGGATCCATGGAATAGTCTCCCAGTGGAGGTGGTAGAGATGAGGACAGTAACTGAATTCAAAAAAGCATGGGACCAACACCGAGGATCTCTAAAGGTAAAAAGTGGACTGTTGTAGTTGTTGATATGTAAGGACAGACTAGATGGACCATGTGGTCTTTTTCTGTCATCATGTTTCTATGTTTCTATGTAAAAAGTAGAAAGACTAGAGGATACACAATGAGGCTACAATGTAACCCTCCCTGCTGCCCTGCCTGAGCCCCGATCGGCGGCAGGAAAAGGAGCTGAGGGCTGCAATTCCTCCCGCTCCTCGACCGGCGGCCAATCAGGGCCCAGCACCTCCGGACTCTGCACCACAAAAGGAAGCGCCTCCCGGCACCAACGGACATCTTCCCTGCTTGAGCCACGATCGGCGGCAGGAAAAGGAGCTGAGGGCTGCAATCCCTCCCGCTCCTCGACCGGCGGCCAATCAGGGACCAGCACCTCCGGACTCTGCACCACAAAAGGAAGCGCCTCCCAGCGTGCCCGCACCTGAGGGCCTCACCAGAGGGCCCTTTGGCTTGGCCCTTAGGTGTGGCACAAAGGCGAACAAAGCAAAAAGACACAGTCCCACCGAAAAAACCCCACGAAAGCAGCAGAGAAAGACCCAGCGAGCAGCCAGGAGAGAAGAACAGCAAACGTAAGTGCAAACCCCAGATCTAAGCAAAAACATGCACACAAGCATGATCCTCCCCCTGGGACTCATACTCACACTACTCATTCCACCATACGCACACTACCACCACACACACACATACACACCATGGCCCCCAGCAACCTCATGGACATACATAGGCCAGCAGCATAACTACAGGGACTCTCTCGGGACACCCACAACAAAGAGACAATCAAAGCACAAGCCCAACACCAACACCAAAGCAAAGGAAGCACACAAGACACACAACACCCCAAGATCAATAACTATGGAGCTCATAAACGCCAGATCCATAAGCAACAAGATCTATACTCTAGTTGATCACATAGACGACCAACAGCCCGACATACTCTGCATCACAGAAACGTGGCTCAGTCCCACCGACAACGTTTTACTCAATCAATTAGTGCCCGACACATACACTGCATACAACTGCCCACGCACCCACGGACGAGGAGGAGGGGCCCTCATAATCGCAAAGAGCAGCCTAAGATTCAAAGCAAGAGGTACCACCGACACCCAACACTCCAACACCATCGCGATCGAGAACAAGCACATGGCCATATGTCTCACCTACAGAGCACGCCATGCACCACCTGAAGAACTAGCATCAACTCTCGAGGCAGTCTGCGCAGTCAACTCCAGCCACAAACCCACAATACTCCTAGGAGACTTCAACCTTAATTCCGCTAACAAAAAGGATGCAGAAGCATTTCTCCAAGCAATGAGCTCGCTCCAATTCATACAAATAGTCAGCACCCCGACACACAGACATGGATCATCACCAGACCTTATCTTCACACCCAACTACCTAACCTCAAGAGGCCTAATATCAACACCCATCACAACACCAGTCCCATGGTCCGACCACCACTTAATCGAAGTCAACATTATACCTCAAGAGGAGATACTAAACGAACATCCAGACAACACCCCCACACAAAGAAGATTTAAATGCTTCGACAGAGACCAGTTCCTTCAAGACACAATACAAAACCTAAACTCTGAAACAGATGACCTAGAAGCACTAATCACCAACTGGAACACCACCATACACAATGCTGCCAAAGCAACAGACTATAGACGCAGGACACTGCGCTGCAACAAACTACAACACAAGCCATGGTACTCCAATACCATACGAATCGAAAAGAGGAACCTCAGAAAAATAGAACGGAGATGGAGACAGAACAAATCACCCGAGACCTACGACCTCTACCTAACAAAGCAAAAACAATACAACGAACGCATCAACAAAACAAAAAGGGAATACCATACAAACATCATACGCAACTCCAACAACAAACCCAGAGAACTATGTGAAATCGTAAAAGCCCTCACCAAGGATCAGAATACCAAAGAAAAAGTGCAAATAGACCCACAAAAATTTGCGGACCACATACAAGAGAAATACCACTCAGCAGAACAAACTAGACCCAGCCCAGCCCCAAAGACTAACACACCCTTGATCACCTGGGGTACTTTCAACACCCCATCCACAGAGCAACTCTCCCACATCATCTCAGCTATCAAGACAAGCACAGCCCCCACAGATCCCTGCCCAGTACCCTGGATCAAGGCCACCAAATCAAACTTCATCCAAACCATCCACAAGATGGTGCACTCCTCCCTAACCCAAGGGTGCATGCCAAACCAACTGAAGCTCGCAACAATAAGACCTATCCTGAAGAAATCTACACTCGACAAGAACAACCCAGCAGCATACAGACCCATCTCCAGCATACCCCTCTTAGCAAAAATAATCGAAAAAACTGTACAGCACCAACTACAAGAACACAGACAACCACGCTCCCCTGGACAACAATCAACACGGGTTCCGTCCCAACCATGGGGTAGAAACACTTCTGATATACCTCTTCGACAGCGTCCTCCGCCACATAGACAACACCAAGAAAGGCATCCTAATGATCTTCATAGACAGCAAAGTTACTTACCTGTAACAGGTGATCTCTGGGAACAGCAGGAATAAGTCTTCACATATGGGTATGTCGGTACCGACGGAGCCTGCGCGGGAACGCGCCCCAGCTTCCCAAAAGGAAAGCTTTTGGGAGCATCCCACAGCGCCTGCGCACTGCCTTCCCGCCTTTCCTAACCGCCTCTCCCCAGTTCGAGTTTTAAAGCTGAGACAAAGAGAGAGAGGAAAGGAAAGATAGATAGAGAGATACAACTCCTAGGGGAGGTGGGTGGGTTGTGAAGACTTATTCCTGCTGTTCCCAGAGATCACCTGTTACAGGTAAGTAACTGTGCTATCTCCAGGAACAAGCAGGAATGAGTCTTCACATATGGGGACTCCCTAGCTAGAGATGCCTGGGAGATCCCCAAAGTTATGAGACCCTGAGAAGGGCTCTACCTCCTCCTATGGATCTCAGGCATCCATCCAGGGAAGGAGGGCAGGAGTTGATTAAGAATGGAACAGGTGTTTGAGAACAGCCTGACCAAACAAGGCATCCTGACGGGAGTCCTTGTCCAAACAGTAATGGGCTTTGAAGGTATGAACCGAGGCCTAGGTGGCCGCTCGACAGATCTGGTCGATGGACACAGAATTTAGATGAGCCATAGAGGTGGCCATGGCCCTCACATTATGAGCTGTGACATGGCCCTCCAGAGAAAGGTTCTTACTCTGGAAGGCGAAAGAAATACACTGAGCAATCCAATTGGACAGTGTCCTCTTAGAGACTGGAAGTCCCAAATGAGAGGGATCAAAAGCAACAAAGAGTTGAGAAGACTTTCTATGTTGCTGTGTCCTTTGTAAGTAAAAGGCAAGAGCTCTCTTACAATCCAGGGTATGAAGATTCCTCTCTGCACTTGATGCATGAGGACCTGGAAAAGAGACAGGTAAATACACCTCTTGATTAAGATGAAAAGGTGAGACCACTTTAGGCATAAAGTGTGGATTGGTCCTAAGGACTACCTTATCATGATGGAACCTTGTATAAGGTGGATTAGCCACTAAGGCCTGCAGTTCACTGATGCGGCGCAGTCGTCCAGGTATGGGAATACAAATATTCCCAGAGTGCATAGAAATGCAGCTACTACTGCCATGCATTTGGTGAACACTCTTGGAGCAGAGGCCAGACCGAAAGGAAGCACCCTGTATTGGTAATGCTTTCCTTGGAAAAGAAAACGGAGGAACCTTCTGTGAGATGGATGGATGAGGACATGTGTGTACGCATCCTTGAGATCTAGAGAACAAAGCCAATCCTGACTCTGAAGGTATGGAAGGAGAGTGCCCAGAGAAAGCATCTTGAATTTCTCCTTGCAAAGAAATTTGTTCAATTCTCTGAGATCTAATATGGGTCTGTAGCCCCCTGTTTTCTTTGGGATCAGAAAGTAGGGGGAGTAAAACCCTGACCCTTGTTGAAGAAGAGGCACTTCTTCTATTGCCCCTTGGGCAAGAAGGGCAGCCACCTCCTGACCTAGAAGGTCGAGGAGAGATGTTGGAGAATTGAAATATCTCACCATGGTGTGAGTAGGAAGGTTTGAGAAATGAAGTTTGTAGCCCTCCCTTATGATGGAGAGGGTCCACTGCTCTGCTGTAATTTGCTCCCATCTGGGAGCAAAATGAGCTAACCTTCCTGGAATGGTGAGAGGCTCTGGCTGTTTCAGAGCCAGAAAGGCTAAGTTCTCTAGCATCAAGTCAAAAGCCCTGAGGAGGCTGGGTCTGCTGAGTTGCAGCAGCCCCTGTAGGCTTAGGCCTGGCCTGTTTAGGTTGCTGACGCTTAGCAGCAAAACGACCTGTAGATGATTGTTGGCCAGAAGCCGGATGGAATCTGCCTTTCTTGAAAAAAGACTTCTTGAAAGGTTTTTTCTTGGCAGGAATGGAGGTTGACTTTGAAAGTCTATCCAAAGCAGAATTTTATGCATCCATTTGAGTGGCTTTTATTTGCCAATCTTTGCCAAACAGGTTTTCTCCTGTACAGGGAAGATTTCCCAAGCCATCCTGGACCCAAGATTCTAGATCAGAAGCCTGGAGCCAAGCAATTCTGCGTGTAGCTATGAGAATGGCCGAAGCTCTGCTGGCACCCTCAAAGGAGTCAAAAGCTGCACGGTTGGAAAACTTTGAAATATCTTGAGCATGTTTAAGCCAAATAAGAAATTCTTCCCTTTTATCCTCTGGAAGAAAAGGAAGGAAAGTGTGCAGCTTATCTGCAACTTCTTTCAGAAACATACCCATATAAAGACTATAGGAGTTGATTCTGGCAATGAGCATACTGGCTTGGAAGATTTTCCTACCAAAAGCATCCAAGGTCCTGCATTCTCTTCCTGGAGGAGCAGAGGAATGTCTTTTTGCACTGGAAGCTGTGTTTTATGAAAACCAGGACAAGGAGGGACACGGTACATAGTGTCCAATCTACGAGAATGAGGAGAGATAGTGAGAGGAGTCTCCCATAAGTCAATCATGTGATCATAAAGAATCTCATGAATTGGCAAGGTGACTGCCTCCTTAGGAGCCTTAGAATAACCTAAAATATCCAATTTTTTAGCTCTAGGCTCTGATTCAGAGGTTACTGAAATAGAGAGCCCTTTAGCCACTTCTCTTATGAAGTCTTGAAAGGACAAGTCTTCTGGAGGAGACATTCTTCTTTTTGGAGAAGAAGGCTCTTCAGGAAGGGCTATGGATACTTCAGCAGATGCCTCCGATGCATCAGAATCTTCGGAGGAATCAAAGTATCGACTGTCAGGGTGCTCTTTCAAAGCTCGATACGCGTACCGAGCCGTATCGACATCGGGCGTTATCGGTACCGGTTCGGTACCGATAGGCATCCCTAGGCAGGGAACCGCTGCAGACGACACCATGGTCGATGTCGATGGAGTCGGTACCGGTACCGGCATTGGTGCCGGTACCTGGGCCGATACCGACAACGGAGTTTGTTGTGGTATCAGCGGCGTCGCAGCTTGAATGAAGGCCGTGATAGCCTGCTGCATGGATAGAACATTCTGATCCATCGACGCCATGAATGCCTGGAATTCAGTACTGGAAGGTTGTGCCGGTACCCCAGAGCATTCTAACAGGTGATCGGTCGAGGCCGTGCCATCGATGTCAACCTGTAACCCCATAGGTGGAGCTTTGGAAGCCGGAACTTCCCGCCGGGGTAGTTTTGCCGGTGCAGGATCCTCGAGGGCAAGCCCGGAGGCATCTCGATGCTTGGAAGGAGATCTACCTTTCGAGGACCGGCTGGATTTATGTTTGGTTACCTGAGATCCATGGGAGGAAGAAGCAGTCCTGGAAGACGTCGATGCCACTGAAGCTGCATCAGAGGGAAACAGCACATGGAGCTTGGCTGCTCGGTTCTGTAAACCTCGTTTAGACATCAAGGAGCAGGACGAACAATCCAAAATGGAGTGGTCAGGACCCAAACATTTAAGACACCATTCATGGGTGTCGGTAACAGAAATAGTACCGCTGCACTTAGTGCATTTTTTAAACCCGGAGGCTGGTTTTTCCATGAGGAAAATTTTTCGTGAGGCCTAAGGCCCAAAAGAGGAAAAACACACTAAGTGAGGGAAAATATGTACTTTTTTTTTTCTTTTTTATAAGAAAAGAAAGAAAGACCGGCGGTACCGGTCCGACATCGGGGAAGGCAGACGCGCGACCAAAGAAATAAAATAAAACAAAGAACTTCTTCAGCGGTGACAGGAACACGACCTGCTGGCTCCGCGGAAAAGAAGAACTGGGGAGAGGCGGTTAGGAAAGGCGGGAAGGCAGCGCGCAGGCGCTGTGGGATACTCCCAAAAGCTTTCCTTTTGGGAAGCTGGGGAGCGTTCCTGCGCAGGCTCCGTCGGTACCGACGTACCCATATGTGAAGACTCATTCCTGCTTGTTCCTGGAGATATCTCCTGTGCATTTGACACAGTTGACCACAAGACTCTATTGGATAGACTGCAGAACATCGGTCTATAAGGTGCCACCCTGAATTGGTTCCACTCATACCTGACCGACAGACAGATACAGGTCAAGGTAGGACACAACATATCCCGACCCATAAAAGTCAAACAAGGAGTGCCACAGGGATCAACCCTCTCATCTCTACTATTCAACCTATACATCCAACCAATATGTGACATCATGAAGGAGCACCACATACAATATACAATCTACGCAGATGACATCATGATCTACACACCCATCTCAGTCGACAACCCAGACTACTCCAATATAACAAACGGCCTCTCACAAATGACAAACTGGCTCCAAAAAAACAACCTATCAATAAACTACAGCAAGACGGAGGCACTGATCATCACGTGGAACCCCGACTTCATCCCCCCACCCGACATCAAAACAAAAGATGCACTCATACCCATAAAGTCAGAAGTCAAGTACCTCGTAGTCATCTTGGACAAAGAGCTTAACCTCCAAGCACACATAGCAAAAACAACCAAGAGCGCATACCACAGAATGCGACTCATCAGAAGACTCAAGCCCCTCCTCGACCCAGAGCACTTTCGTACCGTTTGCCAGGCACTAATAACCCCCCTACTTGACTTCTGCAATCCTATATACACTGGGCTTCCAAAGCAGTCACTCAGACCGCTACAACTGGCCCAAAACACAGCTGCCCGCATTATATCTGGTACCACAAGACAAGATCACATCACACCCATACTGAAAGAACCGCACTGGCTCCCAATCATCTCACGCATCAAATACAAAACCATCATTAACATATTCAAGATCAAACAACACTCCTCTGCCATAAGCCTACACACACTCATACAACCTGACACAAGCACACGACCAAGGAGAAGAGGCACCTCCAATCATGTAAGCACCCCAAAAGACTTCACCAAGACCCGCAAAGACACCGCACAACGAGCACTCTCCCTGGCTGCTCCGTCCATCTGGAACTCCCTCCCAGACGAACTAAGACTAACCACAGAAATCAAGGACTTCCGAAAATAGCTGAAGACAACCCTGTTCATCGAACACTATGGCCTCACCCCTTAAGCCAACATTCAAGATAGAACTTCGGTCCCCCACCACCCCAGGACTGTATATAAGATTGTATAATAGCTCACGATGTACTATAACGCACCATGTAGAAAATCCAACTCTAATCTACCCCCCCCCACACCTACACTCCACTCTCTCCACTGCATGTAGACACTCGCCCCCCATTTGATTGTTTGCCGTGGAAACCACCTTGATTGAATGATAAGGCGGTATATAAATAACATTAAATAAAAATAAATTAAAAAAAAATAAAACCCATTTAAAACTAATAAGAGAAAATAGTTTTTCACTCAAAGCGTAGTTACTCACCTGTAACAGGTGATCTCCGGAAACAGCAGGAATTTAGTCTTCACATATGGTATCATCGGTACCGACGGAGCCTGTGCGGGAACGCTCCCCAGCATATAATAGGAAAGCTTTAGGGAGCATCCCACAGCGCCTGCATGCTGCCTTCACGCCTTTCCAACTGTCCCTCTCCAGTTGAGTTTATAGCTGAGAAGACAGAGAGAGAGAAAGACAGAGAGAGAGAGAGAGAGATACAACTCCTAGGGGAGGTGCGCAGGTTGTGTAGACTAAATTCCTGCTGTTCCCGGAGATCACCTGTTACAGGTGAGTAACTACGCTAACTCCAGGAACAAGCAGGAATGTAGTCTTCACTCCCTAGCTGTAGATGCCAGGGGGATGGCCCCAGGAAGTTGTCAGCCCCTGTGAAAGGGCCCCACTTCCCCCCATGGATCTCTGGCATCCTACCAGGGATGGTGGGTAGGAGTTGATTAAGTATGGAACAGGTGTTGAAGAACAGCTTGGCCAAACAAGGCATCCCGTCGGGAGTCCTTGTCTAAGCAGTAGTGGGCTGTGAAGGTATGTACCGAAACCCAAATAGCTGCTCGACAGGTGTCGTTGATAGACACATAGTGAAGATGAGCCATTGAGGCTGCCATGGCTCTCACATTGTGAGCTGTGACATGGCCTTCAAGAGGAAGGTTCTTATTCTCATAGGCAAAGGATATGCAGTGTGCAATCCAGCTGGACAGTGTTCTTTTGGAAACTGGAAGTCCCAAATATGACTAGGATCAAAAGCAACAAACAGTTGAGAAGATTTTCTATGTTGCTGTGTCCTTTGCAAGTAAAAGGCCAAAGCTCTTTTACAGTCCAAGGTTCCTTTCTGCACTGGAGGCATGAGGCCTCGGAAAGAATACAGGAAGGTAAACCGCTTGGTTTAAATGGAAAGGCGAAACCACCTTTGGCATAAAGTGTGGATGAGTCCTAAGAACTACCTTATCATGGTGGAACCTTGCATAAGGAGGATCAGCCACTAACGCTTGCAATTCACTGATGCGACGTGCTGATGTGACTGCAATGAGGAAGATGACTTTCCAGGAAAGGAATTTCAAAGATGTAGTAGCTAATGGTTCAAAGGGTGGTTTCATGAGCTGCCCGAGCACCAGATTTAAGTCCCATGCCACCGGTGGTGGCTTAATGGGAGGCTTTGTTAAAAGAAGGCCTCTCATAAATCTCGCTATGAGAGGAAATAGGTTGTCCACTTAGAGGCTTGTAAGAAGCTGCAATAGCACTAAGATGGACTCTTACTGAATTTGTCTTGAGACCCGCATTTGACAAATGAAGGAGATACTCCAGTATCTATTCCAGAGGTATCGCAAGAGGGTTAAGACCCTTCTGCGAGCACCATATGGTAAACCTTTTCCACTTAAAGGCATACGAGCATCTTGTGGAGAGTTTCTTAGAAGCATGAAGGATATCCTTCACCTGTTGGGAAAGGTTAAGATCCTGAAGTTCTAGGCTTTCAGCAACCAGGCCCTGAGATGCAGAGACTGGGGATTGGGATGCCACAGCATCCCGTCCTCTTGGGAGAGAAGATCTGGAACAGATCCCAACTCCAGAGGCGGAGCTTGAGAGAGATATAGGAGCAGAGGGTACCACGTTTGCCTTGGCCAATGTGGAGCTATGAGGATCATATGACCTCTGTCTCTCTGAAGCTTAAATAGGGTTTTGGGGATGAGGGAAATGGGTGGGAAGGCATATAGGAAGTCCTGACCCCAGTGAAGGAGGAAGGCGTCCCTTGCCTGACAACATCGAGTCGGAATTCTGGAACAGAACCGGGGAAGTTTGGCATTCAGTGGACTTGCAAAGAGGTCTATGTCCGGGGTTCCCCAAATATGAAATATTTGGGCAACCTGGTCTGCATGAAGAGACCATTTGTGTGGAAGCAGAACTCGACTGAGTTTGTCTGCCCAAGAGTTTTGAATGCCTGGAAGATACACCGTAAGGAGATGAATCTGATGCTCTCTGGCAAGGGCCCATAGTCGCAAAGCTTCGTTGCATAGCGACAGAGAGCCTGTTCTGCCCTGCTTGTTCACATAGAACATGGCTACCTGATTGTCCGTTTGAACTAGGACCGTCTTGAAGCTGAGCTCGGCATGAAATACTCAAAGAGCAAGGAAGATTGCTCTGAGCTCCAGGAGGTTGATGTGAAGACAGGCCTCCTGTGGAGTCCAGGTACCCTGGTAGAGAGATCGTGCAGGTGGGCTCCCCATCCCACCTGTGAAGCATCTGGTGTTAGGGTGGCTTGGGATAGGGGTTGCTGGAAAGGAGACCCTACCAGAAGGTTTCTGGGTGATTGCCACCATTGGAGGGACGAAATAAGACGGTCTGAGTTTGTTATTTTGTCCGACAGGCAATCTGAGGCCTGTGTCCACTGAGTGGATAAAGTCCACTGGGCTGCTTGCATATGGAGGCGAGCATAAGGAACCACATGCACGGTGGATGCCATGTGGCCTAGCAATTGTAGCATTTCCCGAGCAGAGAGACAAGGTTTGAGCACTGCTTGGGAAGCTAGTTGTACTATGCAAAGACAGCGGAGCTGCGGAAGGAAAGCCCTTGTCCGTCTGGTATCCAGATGAGCTCCTATGACCTCTAGGGACTGAGTGGGAGCAAGATTGGATTTTGGGAGGTTTATGACTAGTCCCAAATACTGAAGGATTCGCATTGTGCGAGACAGAGCAGAGCTGGCTTCTGGCACTGTAGGGGCTCGGATGAGCCAGTCGTCTAAGTAAGGGAAGACGAATATTCCCAAGAGTGCGGAGAAATGCTGCTTCCACAGCCATGCATTTTCTCAACACTCTTGGCGCAGAAGCAAGGCCAATATCCTTACATTGGTAGTGCTTTCCTTGAAACAGGAATCGGAGGAATCTCCTGTGATTTGGATGGATGAGAATATCAGTATACGCATCCTTGAGATCTAGAGAACAAAGCCAATCCTGACTTTGAAGGTATGACAGCAGAGTTCCTAGAGAGACCATTTTGAACTTCTCTCGGAACAGATATTTGTTCAATTCTCTGAGGTCTAAAATGGGTCTGTGTCCTCCTGTTTTCTTTGGAATAAGGAAATAGGGGGAGTAGAACCCTGTACCCTGATGGAGAATGGGTACTTCCTCTAATGCTCCTTGAGCAAGGAGCATTGTGATTTCTTGACCTAAGAGACTGTCGAGAGAGGTCCGAGAATTGAACTGTCTTGTAATTGTAGGAGGGGGAGGCTGTGAAAATGAAGCTTGTACCCCTCTCTTACAATGGACAGAGTCCAATTTTCTGTTGTTATTTGGTACCATCTGTCGGCAAAATGACATAACCTGCCTGGGATTTATTTATTTATTTAAAGCTTTTTTATACCGCACTCTTCAGTATCAGTGCGGTTTACAGTTAACAATTCTTGCAAGAGACAATGAGAGCTGCCTAGTGCTACACTGAACAGGATCAGAAACATGGATTTGTAACTGGGCAAACTATTTACACATTCAGCTAACACAGCTGTAGCTGAGTAACTATTTACAAATTCGATGTTAGGCCCAACTGAATGCTTAGGGCTGGGTCTTCACAGTTATTACATTCAACATTATAGTCATTCATGGTTATTCATTAATCATTATAATCAGTATCAGCACATGTCAGTATGCCTGATGGAATGGTTCTGCTGCTCGGTAAGTCTTATTTAGTTTGTGGAGTGTTGGGCGCTGATTGAGTTGCGGTGTGATATGTGGATGGGTTACATTTGGTTGTGGGACGTGTAGGAGGAATAGGTGGTGCTTGAGCGCTTTCCTAAATTGTGTAAGATCAATTTACACAATGGATGGTTAAGGGTTCTGGACCCTTCAGGGGCAGGAAGGCGAAGTTCTCTAGAAAGGAGTCAAAGCCCCTGAGGAGGCTGAGCTGACTGAGGTTTTGCAGCTTTTGGCTTCTTTTGTTGTCTAGGTTGTTGCTGCTGTCCCTTTTGGGCAGTCTGACCTGGACGGTGTCCCTGTTGGGTTATAGGAAGGATAAAACGTCTTTTTCTTACTGAAAAATTGTTTCTTAGAGGATCATTTCTTTGCAGGATTGGCTGTACATTTGGACAATCTATCCACCGTGATATTGTCAGCATCTATTTCATTAGCCTTTTCCTGCCAATTCTTGCCAAAGAGATTTTCTCCTGTGCAAGGAATGTTTCCTAATTTATCCTGTACCCAAATTTCCAAGTCAGATGCCTGAAGCCAGGCAATCCGACATGCACCAATGGCAATAGCAGAGGTTCTGCTTATACACTCAAAACAGTCAAAGGCTGCACGATTAACAAACTTGGAAACATCCTGAGCATGTTTGACAAGAGTGAGATAGTCTTGTCTTTTTTGTCATCAGGAAGAAGGGGGCTCATAAGCTCCAAGTCCCCTGTGACCTCTTTAAGGAATATTCCCATATACAAGATATAGGAACTGATCCTAGCTGAGAGCATGGAAGCATTGACGCCCAAAGGCATCGAGAGTCCTACATTCATGACCTGGAGGATTGGATGCATGTCTCTTTGCACTTTTCATCCTCATGGCTGATTCCACCACCACTGAATGGTGTGGTAATTGAGTTTTTTGAAAGCCAGGACAAGGTGGAACTTGATACATGGTATCGCGTCTTCGAGAATGAGGAGATGTGGTTAAAGGTGTTTCACACATCCTTAGCATAAGATCATGTAAGATCTCATGACTAGGCAGAGTAGCTGCCTCTTTGGGAGCCTTAGGGTATGGGGAGGATTTCCAACTCCTTTGCCCTAGGCTCTTTTTCAGGAGCTACTGTGATGGAAAGGCCTCAGGCCACATCATGGATAAAGTCCTGAAAGGACATATCCTCTGGCAGAGACATTCTGTGCTGAGGAGAAGAGGAATCCTCGGGGAGAAGTACTCTGGTATTGGCAGAGTCTTCAGACTCATTTGAGGATTCAAAATATCTCCGATCCCAGTGATCGTGCAAAGCATGGTACCGGTATCGATCGAAGTCTGTATCGGGTTGTTCAGGAACCGATCTGTCGATGCCGGAGACAGACGCATGACTCGGTATGGGTGGCATACCCGCCAATGTCAAAGCAATCGGTACCAGTATCGGTTGAGGTGTCTGAAGTGGTTTCAACGGTACCGAAGCCGTGAGAAGAGCCACTAGACTGCGTTCGATAGCAAGGAATCTCTGGTCTATCAACGCTGCCGATGCTTGGTTGTCGGTACCAGTAGAAGTGGCCGGAACCCCAGAGCATGGCGCCAGTAGTTCTGCCGAGGTTGAGGCCTTGAGAACGTCCTGGAGCCCCGTTAATGCTTTGGAAGCTGAAGCCTCCCGCCGGGGCAGTTTTGCCAGTGAAAATTCCTCAAGGGCAACGCCAGAGGCATCTCAATACTTAGAAGGAGATCTACCCTTTGAGGACCGGCAAGATTTATGTTTAGCTACCTGAGATCCATGGGAGGAAGATGAAGCCCTGGAGGACGTCGATGCAACAGACGCTGCGTCTGAGGGAAAAAGGGTGCTAGGTTTAGCAGCTCGGTTCTGCCGGCCCCTTTTTGACATCATTCCACAGGAGAGGCACTCTTAAATAGAGTGGTCAGGACCTAAACATTTGAGACACCAATCATGGGTGTCGGTGACAGAAATGGTACCACCACATATAGAACATTTCTTAAAACCTGAAGTAGGTTTTTCCATTTTCAAGGAAAAATTGGGCCTAGTGCCCAAAATGGCACCTAGCACCAAGGAAAAAAAGTTCCTGAAGTAAACCACTTCAGAAACTAAGAAAGAACCGGTGGTACCGGTATAGCATTGAGGGAAGGCAGACACGACCACAAAAACAAAGATTAAAGACGAAACTTTCTGCGGTGACAGGGTATATGACCTGTTGGCTCCACGGAAAATGAAGAACTGGAGAGGGAGAGTTGGAAAGGCGGGCAGGCAGCACGCAGGCGCTGTGGGATGCTCCCAAAGGTTTTCCTAGGACGCTGGGGAGTGTTCCCGCACAGGCTCCGTCGGTACCGACGATACCATATGTGAAGACTACATTGCTGCTTGTTCCTGGAGATTGCGCAATCAAACTCTGGAATTCGTTATCAGAGGATGTAGTAAAAGCTGTTAGTGTAGCTGGTTTTAAAAAAAGATTTGAACAAGTTCCTGGAGGAAAGGTCCATAAACCATTATTAAAGAGGACCCAGGAAATCCACTGCTTACCCCGGGCCGAGCATTGTAGAATCTGTCACGTATATGTGATCTGGATTGGTCACTGTTTGTAACTGGACTTGATGGACCTTGGTCTGACCCAGTATGGCATTTCCTATGCTCTTTATGTTCTAAACTTCACTATCCTCTGTTTTAGCAGCGTTTTCATTAATTTACTCACTACAAAGGTCTGACCAACCAGCCAGTAGTTCTCAACCTCATCCTTACTTACACGTTTGGGTAGAGGAACCATATGCACTCTTCTCCAGTTCTTTGGGACCATTCCCAACTCTAAAGAAGCAATGCCGCTAGAACTTCCCTAAGTTCCTTCAATATTCTCGAATGTATCCCATCTTGCCCAATGCTCTGTCTATGTTTATGTTTATTTATTTAACATTTCTTATATACCGCCTTTCATGATATCAAGGCGGTTTACATTGAACAAACTGAAATTACATTGAACAGGGCATTATAACTTGGAGATAACTATTTTACAGGGAACATGGGCTATGGAGGGTTAAGTGGCTTGCCCAAGTTTAGCTAGCTCCTCGCGAACACAGTCTTTAGAAAATTGTTCATGATCTGCCTCCCTTCTGTTCCTATTTCTGGGTGTTTTCTGAGTTCTTGCTGCTAGCCCTTCATCTGTGAACACAGAAGATACATATTTGTTAACCAGCTAATACATATTCCTCCCCTTCACCCTTCAGTCTGACAATACCACTTTTGCACTTCCTCCTCTCACTAACATATCTGAAAAATGTTTTGTCCCCCCATTTTACTGAATTAGCTATTTTTTCTTCCATTTGTTTTTGTTTTCCTGACTACTTTCCTAGCTTTTCTTAGCTTTTCCAAATATTGATGCCTGACTTTCTCTTTCTGTGATCTCTTGTATTTTTGGCCACCCTCTTTCTCATCACCTTTTTAGGACTTCTTTTGAGAACCATAGTGACTTTCTCCTTTTACATTCATTTACTTTCCTAACAAAAAAGTTTGTTGCTCTTACAATATTCCCTTTTCAGTTTTGCCCACTGCTTCTCTACATCACACAGCGGTTCCCTTCCCTCTAACAACTCCTTGAGGTATTGTCCCATCTTGACAAAGTTAGTTTTCTTGATGTCTAGGCCCCTCAGTTTTAAATGGACTATATTAGCTTTTGTCCTGATACTGAACCACACCATCAAGTGATCACCCTAGACTATTTATTTATTTATTTAACAGCTTTTATATACCGCACTCTTCGTCATCAGCGCGGTTTACATTTTAACAAATTGTACTTAAGCATGAACATATGTTAAGTTTACAGATAACAGGGAATGAACATGGATAACTGGGGTTAAATAGATAAGAATTAAAACTATTTACAGCAAGAAATCATATGTTTATAGTTCTAAGGCTTATAACATAACTATAACATCAGAAACACTCTCCCTATTCATAAGCACCAAATCCAGTGTGCCCCCCCCTCACATGTGGGTTCTGTTACCAGTTACTGGACTAGTTCTCCCTATAGAGAATCCAGATCTCCTTATTTCTAAATGACACCACAGCAAGGATGTCCCAATCAACATCCAGCATATTGACATCACCTATTAGTAGCGCTTCTCCTTTCATAGCAATACTGCAAATGTCTTCAATTAAATCTGTCCACTTCCTCTGCCTGTGGAGGTCTGTATACCACATCAATACAAATGAAAATTTTCCCCCCTTTCCAGTTTAACCCAGAGTGCCGCCTCCTTCCATCATAAGCCCTGCAATTCTGTAGCTTTAATAGTATTTTTTAAATATAGTGCCACTCCTCCTCCCTTTCTTCTTACCCTATTCTTCCTGAATAAATTATAGCCTGGTATAATTACATCCCAGTTATGATTCTCTGTGAACCATGTTTCTTCAATGCCACTACATCCAAGTCTCAACATCCAGAATCTTGTTTCCCATAATACCGGAATTAATACATTCCACTTTCTAGATGTTGCCCCTTTTACCCATTTCTACAGAGGCTATATTTAATGTTGTACCTACCTAAGGGCTTTTCCTTATCTGGGGACTTTCTTTATCATCCAAAGAATTTAGTTCAAAGCCATATGCAGAGCTTGAGTGCCCTTGGGATGGACCCTAAAGTGACTGGCTGGGTAAGAAACTGCCTGAATAGGAGGCGACAGAAATTATTCTGAAGAAATGGGGGTTTTACCAGTGGTCTGCTACAGGGAACCGCTGGTGGTCCTTTTCTTTTTAACGTTTTTGTATGCAATATTGCAGAAACAGTCTGTCAAAAAATGTATGCCTCTGCAGATGATACCAAAATGCCTGGAAGGTGTGGAGAATGAGGAGGGATCTAGTAAAGCTTGGAGAATGGTCAAGAATTTGGCAGCTACAATATACGAGGTAATGCTAAAAAATGCAAGGTTATACATTTGGGCTACAAAAACCCAAAGGGGCGGGACAGTTGGGGGGTGAAGTACTTCAATGCACAAGAATGGGACCTTGGATGAATTATTGGAGGATTTTAAAATGGTCCAGATAGAAAAGGCGATGGAAAAAAACCCAGAAGGATGATGGGGTGCATAGGGAGAGGAATGGCCAACAGGAAAAGAGGGTGATAGTGGCTTTGTAAAAGTCTCTAGTGAGACTTCATTCGTAGTACTATGTACCATACAAAGGAATATAAAACAGGATGGAGCCAGTTCAGAGGGCAGCTATGAAAATAGTCACTGGTCTTCATCATAAGGTTTTATGGGGATAGACTTAAAGATCTCAGCATGTATACTTTGGGAAAAAAAGTTGGGAGAAGGGAGATATGATAGAGACATTTAAATACCTCCATGGAATAAATGCACAGGAGGCTCTCTTCCAGTTGAAAGGAATCTTTGAAATGAGGGGTCATAGGAAGAAGGTGAAAAGGGATATTTCTTTACAGAAAGGGTGGCAGATGCATGCAACATCCTCCCAGTGGAGGTGATAGAGTCAAAGACAGTATCTGAATTTAAGAAACATGGGAGAAACACAGATTTCCGAGAGAGAAAAAGGGACTGTAAAACTTAACAGCTCTTATGGATGGGCAGACTAGATAGGCCATATGGTCTTTATCTGCCATCATTTTCTGTTTCTATATACAGCTTTCTTAGTATTATTTTAAAACCAAAGATTAGTCCCTATCTTGATTTTCCAGTTTTTTTGAGGATTCCTTTTTTTAAACTGTTCTCAAGTTGTTTTTAACAAAACACTCATACTTGCACAAGAAAACAAGTTACTGGAAGATTTTTTTCCCCAGAATTTAGAGCTTTAACTTACTAGTTGCACAGCATGATGTGTTCTGTATTCTTCATCATTCTGAAAGTGCTGCTGAATCTTTTCACTGTGCTTTGTAATACAGATTTCCTGCAGAAACAGAAAGCATTATCCATAAACCATAAGCCTGAAAATATTAACCAAAAAATACTTATCTACAGCTGCTCCTGATCTTCTGGAGGTAGACTCCGCCAAATCAGGGGTCCTTTCAAAACTGTTGCTTAAGGGCCCATAATCTGAATTTCTGCCATTGATAATATAGCAACTTTTGCTTTAAAAAAGATCACATTATAGTCTGACAAATAAAAGCCTCTTCAGGAAACAACTTTGTTTTGCATATGGAAAAAACCAACAATTCCAAAGACCCAAGCTTTATGTCTGGATTAACAAAATTTTACAGGTTTACAGTATCTTGGCCGTGCTCAACTATGTTACACTATAGACCATGTTTATCAAATAGCATAAGCTAGCTGTTAAAGTATCCACATATTTTTATGGGCATGGAAACTAATTAGCATGTACTACCTCCTGTTAGCACATGCTAATGTTTAGTAAATACAAGCCGATGTTGCTTACTCAAATTATCTTCAACCCAAATCAATGGTCTCAAATCACATATAAACACACACCTTTTCCTTTCCTTCAAATTTTGAAACACTGTGTATATCAAACATTTGAAATAACGGTCACCTAGGTAGGCTTTACTTAACACATTATGCACTTAATACTTTTTCAAAATGTCTGTTCTATTGACCACTAAAGTTTGCAGCAAACTTTCAGGTACATTACCAACATAAGGAGTCAACCTACATCCCTGCACACTGCCTCATATGTTTGTTAACTTGTCATTTTCATAATATAAAATTCCCTCAGAAGACTTTGTATAAATTACTATTAATCAAAAAAATGACAGTAAAGTTATTGGCAGAACAACATTTTATGACTACATTTCTCCCTTATTTAAGGCACCTTGGGTGCCCATCTGCTCTCTTCTAAAGCAAACTTGTTTAACTAACGAGTGTGTTCTCCATAGATGACAAGATTAATCAGATGCAAAAGTGGTGGAATCATCTGATGGTCTGGGACAAAACAGCTCTCCCAGAGCTCAGAACTACTGCAAATTTCTGAGAACATGTCCCAGTAGTCTCCTCAGTTAGTTCTGAAGTATAAGGTCAACTGTTCGGGAGGTAGGTAGGATTGTGTGCCTGATTAATCCCAATATCTATAGAGAACAGCTGTTACAATATGCATCTTTGATCTCTCTGTAATCATCCACCCAAGTGAGTGACTTGTGTAGAATGTTGCTCTCAAATTCAAGAGAACTGTCTCCATGTTTTGGAATGATTTGTTCAAATGTTTATTCACACATAATTGCTAACTACTTCGAAGTATCCTTGCCAAGTTGAAAAGCAGTATATTAAGTATGCGAATAAACTAAACTAGCCTCTTCTGGTCCAGATGGTAATATGATATGAAAATGTGCAGCAAGGTCCAATTAGCTGTTTCGCATATGCTCTCCAGAGAAGCAAATTTCAGGAGATTTATTGTATTGATAGTGCCTGTGATATGAGATTTTATTCTGTCAGTCAGAGGGATGCCAGCTTGACTTTAAACAGAACTGAATATATGCTGCTAGCTAATTTGCTAGTGTACACTTTTCTATCCGCATACCAAGTCTGTTGGTATGAAAAGAGATGAAAAGTTGTGAAGAATTTCTAGTGAATTCTGTCAAGATAGTAGGCGAGAGCTTGCTTGACCCTCTAACATTTATTTATTTATTTAGCTGTATTTGTATCCCGCTTTTCACCGGGTCAAAGCGGCGTTACATAAAAGGGGGGGGTGGCCATCACCGGGGAGGCTACATTGATGATTTTAACATAAGATATAGGACAGATGTTAGACTTAGACAGAATTTGGACATGGTCAGGTTAATATAGTTTGAGTTAGGTGGTCATGGTGGGTGAGATTAGATGTTATTTCGCTTTTTGGTGGGTGTCGTTGAGGTATTCCTGAAACAGGATGGTTTTCAGCTGTTTTCGAAAAGATGGTAGATCGGTGTTGTTTCGGAGACAGTTCGGTAGAGAGTTCCATAAGGATGGAGCATACAGTTCAAAGGCTCGATTGCAGGTCCGTTGTGAGCATTTGGTTCTTTTGTGAGGGATGGTGAGGGAGTTGCTGGAGGCTTGTCTGGTAGATCTGCCATGAGCTGGTCGGGACAGTAGGGTGTGAAGTTGGGAGTTTCGTGTTTGATGTATGGCTTTGTGGGTGAGTAGGATGGCTTTGTATTTTGTCCTTGCTTCAAGGGGGAGTATGTGTAGGTCTTTCAAAATCGGGGTGATGCGGTCGGTCTTCTTTGCTCCCTGAATGATTCTCGCTGTGGTGTTCAATGCTGTTTTGAGGGGGTTCGTCTGTGTGGCTGGAAGGCCATGGTATAATATATTGCAATAGTCCAGATGTGGGAGCGTCATGGCTTGTATTATAGTTCGGAAGTCTTGATGTTCGAGAAGGGGTCTGAGACGTTGGACTGTCCTTGCTTTGTGGAATATAGTTCCGGCGGTTTTGGTGATTTGTTGCTGTAAGGTGAGAGCTTGGTCGATAATAATGCCCAGATACCTTATTTGTGGTACCTATGTGGAGGTGTGTAGGTGGTGTAAAGTCTGGGTCTTTTGTGACTATGAGGGCTTCCGTCTTCTTTATGTTGATGGATAGGTTGTTTGCTTGTAACCAGTTGGACACCTCTGTGAAGCATGTTGATAGGTGGGTGTTTGTTGGGTTGGTGGTTGTAATGGGAGCGTAGAGCATGATATCATCAGCGTAAATGTGAAAGCTGATGTTGTGAGTGCGTATGACTGAGCAGAGTGGTTGAAGGTAAATGTTGAATAGCATGGCTGATAGTGTGGATCCTTGGGGGACACCTTGGTGTTGTTGGAATGGGGGGATGTCGAGTTGCTGGTGCGGATTAATTGCTCTCTGTTGGTTAGGTATGATTGGAACCAGTGTAGTACGGTGTCTTTAATCCCAATTGTCTGTAGTCTGTGTATGAGAATGTTGTGGGAGATGGTGTCAAAAGCAGCAGATATGTCAAGGAAGATCATGGCATATCCAGAGTGTTTTTCTTGCGTTCCTATTAGGAGAGTGTTCATCAGTGTGGTCATGAGGGTCTCAACTCCATGTA
The DNA here is from genome assembly GCA_033557465.1 of Ichthyophis bannanicus. Taxonomy (NCBI): domain Eukaryota; kingdom Metazoa; phylum Chordata; class Amphibia; order Gymnophiona; family Ichthyophiidae; genus Ichthyophis; species Ichthyophis bannanicus. Next base: position 321,052,615 of record CM066032.1, read on the forward strand.
GAGGGCGGAATCCGTGTTGTTGTGGATCCAATATGTTGTTGAGATCAAGGTGTTCCTGTAGCTGCTGCTGGACGATCTTCTCGATTATCTTGGCAGTGAAGGGTAGGCTTGCTATGGGTCTGTAAGATGCTGGGTCTAGTGGGTCTAGGTTTTGCTTTTTTAGTGATGGACGGATGATTGTGGTTTTGAGGGCATCTGGCATGCGTCCTTGGGAGAAGGATTCCTGGACAATATGAGCTAGTGGTATGCTTAGTTCGTTTCTAGTTTTCTTTATCCAGTCGGTGGGGCATGGGTCTAGCGGAGAGGTGGTGGTGTTGAGGATGTGGATTTCTTACACTGATGCATATGGGGTTTAGGATAAAAGGTAGGAATACTGATTCTTCTTTGATATAGAAGGGCATGACTATCCTAAGCAGGAAAGCACAGTTACTTACCTGTAACAGGTGATCTCTGGGAACAGCAGGAATAAGTCTTCACATATGGGTACGTCGGTACCGACGGAGCCTGCACAGGAACGCTCCCCAGCGTCCAATCAGAAAGCTTTTGGGAGCATCCCTCAGCGCCTGCGTGCTGCCTTCCCGCCTTTCCAACTGTCTCTCCTCAGTTGAGTTTCATAGCTGAAACAAAGAGAGAGAAAGAGGAAAGGAAAGATAGATATAGAAATACAACTCCTAGGGGAGGTGGGTGGGTTGTGAAGACTTATTCCTGCTGTTCCCAGAGATCACCTGTTACAGGTAAGTAACTGTGCTATCTCCAGGAACAAGCAGGAATGAGTCTTCACATATGGGGACTCCCAAGCTAAGATGCCTGGAGTCCCAGCATGTCATAGGTTGGAACATGCTATCCCCCACAACGCCAGGCATCCTGAGGATGGAGGGCAGGAGTTGAAAAGAGAGGAGCTGCAGAAAAAACAGCTAACTTAAGAAAGGACGACCCACAAGGAGTCCTTGTATGCATGATCATTATCAAAAGATATATTGTAATGAACAATCACCATAATATTGAAATGAACAATTACCATATGACGCTCACCTACTGGATTGCAGGAAGTAGAGAGGCTGATGGAGTCTACTGGGGATCCAGTAGAATAATGTTCAAGGTGACCTCACTGGAGAGAAAGTGGAGGTCAGCATCTGGAAGTGAGAGGTGACCCCAGGATTCAATTGGGGTAGCACAAAAACGGCAGGTCTTCAGTGGGAAGCTTCATGGAAAGCTGAAAACTCTTTTGGCTAGAGAAGTATTCAGAGGTAGGAGCAAAAGAGGAAGACTGACCGATCTGGACAAACAGACCTAGTCCTTGAGGGAGGAAAGGGTATGAGAAGAACCCCATACTCCCAAGAAAGGACAGATGTTTGAGGAATTGAATTTGAAATCCACTGAAGATCCACCATGTCTTTCCTAACTGGTGAGAGGTAGGAAGACATTGGGGCATGGAGCTTCAGGGATACGTAAGCCTAGGATACGGTAGGGCTGTCAGTACCACAGCAGTGGTTGTGTGCATAATATCTGAAACATACTGTGGAACAGTATGAAGCTGTGCAAGCCCACTGTCAGAAACATATAGGAAGGTAAAAACCTTTATGAGCATAGACAGTCAGAGAGATAAGTATGGAAATACATATCTTCCTATAATAAGTATCGGGACAGATACACCTATATATGTAGATATATATACCTGAATATATAGGTCTAAAGATAGATGCCTGCAACTAAGCAGACAGAGCTATGCATATCAGGACATTCACATGGAGATGTGAAGGGAAAAGTTTCATCTAAGAACGAGGAGGTGAAACCTACTTGAGAAGATATATAGAGAATCTATTTACCCAGAGATGATGGTAAAGGAATGCTATCCAGTGAATAACCAGGATGGTTACGTGAAAAAACAGAGGATAATATCAGTCTGTAAACAGCAAGTCCGGAGTCCTGTGGAACTCCAGCATGGTAAAAGGACAGAAACGCATAGAATGAGATACCAGGTTGACCTACGTGAAGGACAAAGGAGGTATCAGGCGTTTTACAGATTAATATGTGCTGTCCTTGAAGGATTAGGATACCATGAGGACAAGCTGCAAGAAAAAAGAGAGTATATTCACTGTAGGAATGGGATAACTCTTAGACTTTCACGTGGAAAAGGCTTATGCCCTTTTCCCTCTTCTATTTTTTATTTTTTTTTTAAAGAAGATAGTAGGGTGTGAAGAACCCTCATAGTCATAGGGGATGACTGAGGAAGCCTTTTTCAACCATGATGGATAGCCATTAGAGAAACTCTATGCTCTCTAGCAAGGGCCCATAGTGGAAAGCTTCTCAGTAGGATTGCAGAGAGCATTATGCAGGAGAACTGGGATGTAGAACTGGCTGATGGAGAAAAACTGACAGCCACGTCCACTACGTTGCCAAACCCAGAGAGTGGAGATGGCAAGGGTAGAAGATAGTGTAAGAAGCCTGTAGTGAGAAGGATTATCCAAGAAAGATGTAGAAAACTGTCTTGGAATCACTACTAAGGCCATACAGAAGTGGTGGAAGACAAGACTGGGACTTGTGGAAAAGTACCAGTAGTCAATTTCTGGAACTCCTGCATGGGCAGCTACTGAAAAGGACAACAGAGAGAGTCGGTCTGTGTCAAACAGAGAGAACAGACTGAACAAAGAGAGCAAGCTGTCTCTGTCTGCAGAGCTGCCCAGATAAAGAAGGGAGTTTACTCAGGAGAAGAAACTCTATAGTGAAAAGAAAGACAAGAAAAGTCTTTCAAAGGTATGGTACCACTCTTACAGGGGAAACCCTGGGGAAGAGGGTAGAAAAAGAAGCTGAAGAAGGACTTACCACATGGTAAGTCCTTGGAAGGAAAAAATTCATGCTGGTACAGAGAAACTATCATGTGATAGTTGCTAAACCTCTCTTCTAATCAAGAAGAGGTGGAAAACTCTAACTTATAGACATGAATATCCTGACAGTTCAGCATACTGAAGAGTAGATGGATTTCCTGAGAATAGGAATCCCTGAGCAGAGTTTTGAATGGAAAAAAACAGTGAAAACTTCTGCTGAAAGAAGTTAACTGTAGTTATAAAAAGAGTAATCAGAAACCTATGGTTACTGTATTTATTCAGCCTGGCTAGAGTTTGGATTCTTCAGACCAGGGCAAGACTTCCCCTGCTTGGGAACATCCGAATGATGGGCAGGAGAAGAGGAAAACCTCTTTCTTTTAGGGAAAGAAGGTTTGGTAGGGCATTTCCTACCTGCTGAGGAAGGAGAGGGCTTAGGATGGCCCTCAGAAACAGGAAAGTCAGTGGAGCAATGAGCAACCTGACGTAAGGACTCCTCATTGAAGAGATTTTCTCCAGTACAAGGAGTATTACTCAGTCTTTGTTGTGCCAATCTACTCAGGTCTGATGCTTGGAACCAGGCTTTACGACGTGCTCCTATGGCTATAGCAGAAGTTCTGCTAACAGACTCAAAAGAGTCTAGGGAAGCACGAGAAAGAAACCAAGAGATATTTTGGCTATGACTAAGAAGTAAGGCATAGTCTGCAGCCTTGGGTTCTGATAGAAAAGGAGTCAAGAGAGATAATTTCTTTGTGACCTCCTGAAGGGATAGACTCATATAGAAAATATATGAGAGAATCCTTGTTGCCAGCATAGATGTTTGGAAGGTTTGAAGTCCAAAGGCATCCAGTGTTCTAGATGCACGCCCTGGCGGGAAAGAAGAATGTTTTTCTTGCTTTTTACCTTCCTCATTGCTGATTCCACTACAATGGAATGATGGGGAAGTTGAGGCTTCTGAAATCCTGAAGAGGGGGGCACCTGATACTGAAGATCAGTTGCTGTAGGAGGTGAAGAAACCCTTAAAGGTTTTTCCCATACCCTCAGAAGAATATTCTGCAAAGAGTGATATAAAGGAAGCATTATATTTTCCTTTTCTGCAGAAACCCCCCGAGAAGACTCATAGCCAGGGATAGGAATATTAAGGAAGGTTGCCATGTCAAGGAGAAATTTCTGAAAAGAAGGATCTCCGATGGGAACCCTCTCTGGACAGGCTAAATTTGAAAAGGTAGCCTGGGCACCGGAGGGAGTACCTGTCCGGTGCAGAACAGGGTTTGAAATGGATGGACACTGGAACTGGCAGTTATGAGTTGGGACAGCCAGTAGTGCATCATCCATGCCAGGTATCAACTCCAAACTAGGTATAGAGAGGAGCAATCCAGGTGAAAAAAGCACGGAAGGAGCTGGTTCCGATGATACTGCAGGTATCCGCATCGATACCGGTACCGGTAGTTGTGCCGGAATCGAAGGGGAAACCGACACCAAAGCAGTCATCGGAGGCTGCTCAAACGGTACCGAGGGAACTAAAAACCCTTGGTGATTATCCTTGGTACCGTGTATGCGGAATCAGTAAACATCGGTTCCGAGATGCGTGGGTACCCAGTCCTCTAGACTAGAAATCGATTCTAGAGTCGGCATCGAAGGAAGCGAGTCTATCGATGCATGCCTAGAGGGTTCCGACGTCGGTGGTGGTATCGGCAGTACTGCCGATACGGGAAAGTCAATCTCGGACGTATCGGTCGGTCCCGAAGGTACCGAGAACGCCAGATGACGATCTCTGGTGAAGAGCGGATCACTCAACACCGGTGCCGATACCTGGGTATCGGTACCGCTCGAAGCGGATGCCACCATCAAGCATGGCTCAGGTATGTTCTGTGAGGGGTGAGCCCCAGGAACAACCTGAAACCCCTGAAATGCTTTGGAGCCCGAAGACTCCCGCCGGGGTTTTAATGCCAATGGGGTCTTGAGGGCAAGGCCGGAGCCGTCAGCATGCTTAGCATGAGACTTACCACTCAAGAATTGGCTAGTCTTAACAGACTGTTTGTGGGTTACCTGATCCTGTAGAGAAGAAATGGCCGGTGCCCTGCCATAGGGAGGGAAAATGGTATCGAGGGAAACTCGAAAGAGAGAATCTCTTCTCACAGCATTGTAGCCTGATGGTTCAGGGGAAAAAGGGTCAGGACCCAAACAGGTTAGACACCAGTCATTGGAGTCTAAAAAGAAAACTGTGTTTCCACAGTGAAGACACTTCTTAGGAGAAGAAGGCTCCATTATGGAGAGGCCTTATAGGCCCAAAAAATTGTAAGACAGAAACTGAGGGAAAAACTGTCCCTCAGTTTGAGAAAAAGAAAAAACCCCACCGGCGGTACCGTGGCGGCGGGAAAACAGCCGCGACCACAAGAAAAAAGGAATGAAAAAGGTTTCTGCTGTGACAGGACGACGTCCTGCCGGCTCCGCGGAAAAACGAAAACTGAGGAGAGACAGTTGGAAAGGCGGGAAGGCAGCACGCAGGCGCTGAGGGATGCTCCCAAAAGCTTTCTGATTGGACGCTGGGGAGCGTTCCCGCGCAGGCTGCGTCGGTACCGACGTACCCATATGTGAAGACTCATTCCTGCTTGTTCCTGGAGATATTAGGATACATTCTTAAGACTACCCGATTGTGATGAAAGGGCATATAGGGATCACAGGTAACTAAGCCTTTCAGTTCACTAATTCTTTTTGCCAAAATGACTGCAATTAGGAAGAGCACTTTTCCCATCGTATACATTAAGGATGAAGAATCCATTGGCTCAAATAGTGGCTTTTTGAGTTGAGATAGCACAACATTTAAGTCCCCCTGGGGCTGGCAGTTAGGTATGGAGGCGGCCTCTCATGAATCTGGAAATAATGGAAGACAGAGACTTACTCTGATAGAAAATGTTTGAAGACCTGCCAGGGAGAGATATTAGAAGTAATCTACAATCATATTTGGCTTACATCAAAAAGGGTTAAACATGAAGACAGGATCTTTTTCTGGATGGTTTCTTTGCTGCAACAAGAATGTCTTAAATTTGTGTTGGCAGTTGTAAGTCAGTCACTAAGAGAGATGCTCAATTTCCAGACTGTTAAATCCAAAGGGCTGAGTTTGAGAGGCAATAGTATTTTACTTTTGAATTATCATACACCCAACGTTTAACTGGAGATTGAATTGATAGCCTCAAAGAAGGGAACCATTTTTGTTGAGGCCAGTATGGCACAATGAGAGGCATGGTGCTCAGCAGGCACTGGAACTTTTGCAATGCTTTTGTTTTTTAATTACACAGGTACACTACCAAAAAACTGCCTCCAGTTTTGCAACTGATTCCTATAGATTTTGGGGTGCTGAATCCAGGAAAAATAGCCAAAATGTTCCATCACGTCACGTTTTCTTGCAAAATTAGATTTCTTACCCATATAAGGAATGTTCACATAATTTTTTAGCCGACTGCAGTTTATTTTCTTGGCCCAAAATAGAGGTTGTAATGGTTAACTAACTAGAAACACTCCCTCATGATATTTGAGAGTGTTTTGTATTCATTTTATACATTAACAGGACAATTGGGAGGCGGGGGGCTAAATCCAGTACTCGCGCTGGCGCATGTTCTTTCCTGTTCGCCTCGCCTCGTTCGCTCGCTCAAACACGGTGGTTGCGACATGAACGTTCCTGTCAAATTTCAGTTTCTTGCAAGTTCATTATTACCTTTTGTTGCTCAGTCGTAATCCAGCTTTATTCCGAAGTGGTTCACTACAGTTGTAGTTTGCAGTGCTGTGTATTTGTGATGGCTCACAGAGCCAGAGGTTGCGTCAACTCTCCGGACAGTTTTTGTTTTATTTGTGGGGAATATACCGTGAAAAAGCGGCAGAGGAACATTTCTGCATTTATTAAAAAAGTATATTTCGCCTATTTCGGTTTGAAGTTAGGCGATCAAGACAAACCGTGGGCTCCTCACAAAGTGTGCAAGACATGTGAGGAAGATCTACGCTTATGGATGAAAGGTAAAAAACAAGCATTTCGTTTTGGAATACCTATGATGTGGCGTGAACAAAGAGACCACAGCAGTGACTGCTATTTTTGCTCTTGCATTGTGAAGGGATACAACTTAAAAAATAAGAACGTAATAAGTTACACCAACCTTCCCTCAGCAATTAGGCCTATGCCTCATAGCAACAAAGTACCTGTGCCTGAACCACCAAAATCTTTGGATCATATTTGTGTGGACGGTTCTGATCATGATGAGACTCATCAGATGGCTTTTCCCGATGAGTCCAGTACTTCCGAGTTTGAAACTGAACCAGATCAGAAACCTGAACTTTTCTCTCAAGCTGAATTGAATGATTTAGTCCGGGATTTAGGACTCCCAAAAGATGCTGCCCAACTGCTAGGTTCTCGGCTTAAACAGAAAAATCTATTGTCACCAGGAACAACTTTTTATTGGTACCGCAACCGCGAGACACAATTTTTGAAGTATTTCAGCAAAGAGGAAGATTTGGTATTTTGCAACGATATATACGGAGTGATGGAAAAGTTTAAACTCAAGTATGATCCTGCTGAATGGCGGCTGTTCATTGATTCATCAAAAGACAGCATAAAAGGTGTTCTTCATAATGGCAACACATTCGCTTCAGTTCCTATTGCTCACTCTGTTATTCTCCAAGAAAAATACGAGAATTTGGCCCTGATTCTTCAGAAGATTCGTTATGATGAGCATAAGTGGATGATGTGTGGAGACTTTAAAATTCTATCCATGCTATTAGGGCAGCAATCCGGTTTCACCAAATATCCCTGCTTCCTTTGCTTGTGGGATAGCCGGGCCCGCGACCTACACTGGGGGAAAAAAGACTGGCCAATTCAGGAGTATTTGAGACCCGGTGAGAAAAATGTTCTTCATGAGAGCTTGGTACCTCGTGATAAAATTCTATTACCACCTCTCCACATTAAGTTGGGTCTCATTAAGCAATTCATCAAGTCCCTTCCAAAAGATGGTGAGTGCTTTCGGTACCTTTGCTCAAAGTTCCCCCGACTTTCTGAAGCAAAGCTAAAGGAAGGAGTGTTTGTTGGCCCTGATATAAGGAAACTCGTTTCAGATGGAGCATTCGCTGAAACGATGTCTGAGAAGGAAAAAGAAGCCTGGGATTCCTTCAAGGATGTTGTTCTCAAATTCTTGGGGAACAGGCGGGATGAGAACTATAAGGATATTGTTGCCAGGATGCTCAATGCCTTCAAAGAACAAGGCTGTAACATGAGCCTGAAAGTCCATTTCTTGCACTCCCATGTGAACTACTTTCCCGAAAACTTGGGGGCGTACAGTGAAGAACAAGGTGAAAGGTTTCACCAGGACATCAAGGACGCAGAGAGAAGGTACCAAGGAAGATGGAACACCACTATGATGGCTGATTTCTGCTGGTTGCTGCTGCGGGAAACCCCAGATGAAAAATACGCCAAGCAGCGCACCAAGAGAAGCATTCGGGGGAAGAAGAAACGGGCCCACCAGGAGATTGATTGACCCAAGAATGACTTTAAAATCTAAACTGTGTTGACAAATATCGTGTTTTTACTAAACTTTGAAATAAAAATTTGCTAGTTATTACCACAGTGTCAGATCTCATTTATTAGAATTTTATTTTCACACCATCGGGTGTTTGTCTTCATGTATTGCAATGGTGCGGTTTGCGTTTTCTATTCTTACATACATACCTGTACAACATTTTTTGCACATTTCTTTGCTTTGCTTTGTGTCTAACCTCGCTCTTATATGCTCAATGTTTGTGCACATGTATGTGGCTGTTTTAAGTGCAGACAATTTTGCTACCATCACAGTGTGTTTTGTTGACATTACTCTATTCTTATGTGCTGCCTTGTTACAATTTTCTTTATTCTTATTTGAATAACTACTAAACAATTAGTATAAAGAATTCATCCAAGAAACTTTTATCTCGATCGCACTCAATCTGAAACTTTCACCTCAAACTGCTAACCCAATGTAGCAAAAAATCTGTACGTGATGGAGCAAATTGGTTACCAGATTTGGATTCAGCGCACCAAAAAACGTAAAAACCAATCGAAACATTAGAGGCAGTTTAAAAAAATTTTTTTTTAGTGTACCTGTGTTATCCATGAATAGAGGGTATGCATAGGGGTGAGACCAAGTCCATTCTATAGCAAAAGCATCCTGTGCAAGATGAGTCAGAAATGACAGTCTAGAGCAGTACAGTGAAAGCTTTGCATTCTTGTGAGAAGGCAATAGGTCTATCCTCACTCCAGAAAGATGGATTGTATTACTGCTGAATTCAGTGACCATTTGTGAAGTTGAAGCATTCTTCTGAGTTTGTCTGGCAATGGTTTAGTTTTTCTGGAATGTAAGTGGCTCGAAGGTATTGCTGATAAAGAATGGACAGATCCCATATTTTTACTGCTTCCCAACAAAGGTGAAGGGGATCCTACTTCTCTTTGTTGACCTAAAACAATGCCACATGCTGGTCTGTCTGGATCAACACTGACTGACTATGCAGAAGGTGGGCAAATGTCTGGAGAGAGTAGATCATCATTCTCAGCCTCAAATAATTAATAGAAAGCAGCTTTTTGGCTCTTGACCAAGCACAAAGGGTATAATAAAGCTTGAGGTGAGATCCCCATCACTGAGCACATAACAATGTTAATGGGGCACACAAAGGAAGACCTCTGAGGAGATAAGCAGAAGGAAACATCTTGGAGGATAATGGAGGAGTAGCCTAATGGTTATAACAGTAGGCTGAGAACTATGGAAGCCAGGGTTTAGGGACAGAAGGTAGGCAATACAGATTCTTTATTGATATGGAAGGGTATGATGATCTTAAACAGGAACTTAGAATGCTTTCTTAAGACTATCTTGTTGTGATAAAACTATATATAAGGATCAAAAGTAACTAAGACTTTAAGTTGACTAATTCATCTTGCCGCAGTGACTACAATTAAGAACACCACTTTCCATGTCATAGTAACATAGTAAATGACGGCAGATAAAGACCAGTATGGTCCATCTATCTAGTCTGCCCAGTAAGATGGCAAGAGTAGGTGCACCTGCTGCTCTGTGCAGGCCACCCCTCCCCATGTCTTTGTTTTAGGGGTGAACCTACCGCTCCGTGTAGGACACCCCTGTTTGTTGAGAAATCAGATAAGTTTATTTTAATTTTATCCTGTTGCTGTAAAGGGATCCACTGTGTCTGTCCCATGCCATTTTGAATTCTGTCACTATATTTGCCCCCACCACTTCCATCGGGAGGGCATTCCAAGCAACCACCACCCTTTCAGTGAAAAGGTATTTCCTGACATTGCTCTTTAATTTACCCCCTTGTAGCTTCATGTTATGCCCTCTAGTTTCACAACTTCCCCATCTTTGGAAGAGGCTTGTTTGTTAATTATTTCTCTAAGTATTTAAAGGTCTGAATCATATCTCCCCTATCCCTTCTCTCCTCCAGAGTGTACATATTTAGGTCTTCAAGTCTCTTCTCATAAGGCTTCTAACACAGGCTCCAAATCATTTTGGTCGCCTTCCTCTGAACAGTTTCCAGTCTTTTTATATCCTTTGCAAGATATGGTCTCCAAAACTGAACACAGTATTCCAAGTGAGGCCTCACCAGTGACTTATACAGTGGCATTAGAACCTCTTTCTTTCTGTTGGTAATTCCTCTTTGTATGCAACCCAACATCCTCCTGGCTTTTGCCACTGTTTTGCGCCTTGAGATCCTAAAAAATAATCACACCAAAGGTCCTTCTCCTGGTCCGTGCACACCAACCTCTTGCCCCCTATCGCGTACATTTCCCTTGGATTTCTGCTTCCCAAGTGCATGACATTGCACTTCTTTGCATTAAATCTTAACTGCCAGCTTTTGTAGATCTTTTCTTCTGTTATCCACTCCCTCAGGTGAGTCCACTCTGTTGCAAATTTTCGTGTCATCTGCAAAAAGACAGACTTTTCCATGCAGTCCTTCAGCAATATCACTCACAAATACATTGAACAGTGCCGGGCCCAGGACCGAACCCAGGGGGCACCCTGCTACTCACCCTCCTTTCATCCGAGTGAGCTCCATTTACCATCACCTTCTGTCGTCTGTCAGTCAACCAATTTCTGATCCAGTTCACCACCTTGGGACCCATCCCCAAACTACTGAGTTTATTGATAAGCCTCCTATGAGGAACAGTATCAAAGGCTTTGCTGAAATCCAGGTAGATGACATCCATCGCATGCCACTGATCTAGTTCTTTAGTCACCCAGTCAAAGAACTCAATCAGATTTGTTTGGCAAAATCGTCCTTTCGTAAAACCATGTTGCCTCAGATCATGCAACCTGTTGGTTTTGAGAAAGTCCACTATTCGCTCTTTTAGAAGCGCCTCCATTACTTTTCCCGCCAGCGCGGTAAAGCTCACGGGCCTGTAGTTTGTCACTTCTTCCCTGTCACCACTTTTGTGAAGAGGTACCACATCCGCCCTTCTCCAGTCCTGAGGAACTTCTCCTGTTTCCAAGGATCTGTTGAAAACATCCTTTAATGGCCCTGCAGGAACCTCTCTGAGCTCTTTCAGCATCCTAGGATGTATCCCATCCGGTCCCATGGCCTTGTCCACTTTCAGTTTTGCAAGCTGTTCTAACACATCATCTTCTGTGAATGGTGTGGTATCTACTTCATTCCCATTTTTATATTTGGGAGTCACAGATGGTCCTTCTCCAGGATTTTCTTTAGTAAAAACAGAGCAGAAGTATTTGTTTAGCAATTTCGCTTTTTAATGTCACTTTTCACGAATCCGTTCCCAGCACTTCTGAGTCCTGCAATTCCATCTCAGATTTTCCTCCTCTCCCGAATATACCTGAAGAAAGTTTTGTCGCCACACTTCACATCTTTAGCCATCTTTGAATCTCATCAGCTTAAAATTGTGCCTTCATGAGTTGAGATACACAATATTCAAGTCCCAGTGGTGATCCTTGTGACCTTAGACAAGTTACTTAACCCTCTATTCCCTCAGTTACAAACTTAGACTGTAAGCCCTTCGGGGACAGGGAAATACCCTACTGTATTTGAATGCAACTCACCTTGAGCTACTACTGAAAAGATGTGAGCTAAATCTTGATTCCACTGAAATTTTAGGTTCTGTTGCTTGCAATACATCTTGAAATGGGTAAGGGGACAACGTGCATTGTGGAAAACACATGACCCAGCATTTTTAGGAATGCTTTGGCCAGGTTCATCCCAACTTATAGGCAGACTAGATGCCCACCTAGTGTTACAGAATTGGGGGGTGGGGGGGCACGGCAATGTCTGCACCAATGCGGCAAAACACCCTAAGCACTTTAAAAGTTTAAGTGCACAGTGCAGAACCATGAAGTGCATGCCAACACTCAAAGGTATGCAATGTTCTCTAACAGGAAGTTTGTATTGGAGGGGATGAGAAGCAATAGGTCTTTGAATGCAAGCATCTGCTTTAGGCCCTGCAGCACAAGATTATACTTTCAAAGAGTAATCATGTGCATTCCTAACAAGGGCTATACAGTTCAGACAACAATACCTAAGCTCCACGAACAGAACAATGGCTGGGAAAAATCGTATCGCTAAAGCTGTTGCCCCCATTACAGCTTCTGCCTCTGTCCAGACAGAGGTCCCAATGCCAGATGAAGGACCGGTTCCATGTGCAGGGTGCCTGCATGCTGAAGCTCTGAGGAAACAAGTGGAGGAATTCAGAGAGGAGGTGGCGAAGCTGAGAAGCATTCAAGACAGTGAGAAGAACACTGATGAGATGCTTCTTGCAGCAACCAAGCTCTCTAGCAGAGGAGAAGATGGGTGCCGACAGAATGACGAACGTTGGACACAAGTCACCAGGGCCTGCAGAATCACCAATCCAACTTCTCCAGCCCTTCAACTGAAGAACCATTATGCAGTCCTGGATGTGGAGGAGGTGAAAGCATCCCTGGAAAGGGAAGAACCAAAGCTCAAGTACCCCAAAGTTGCAGAATCATTGACCACTAGGAAGCGAAGGGTAGTGGTGGTTGGTGACTCTCTTCTGAGGGGTACTGAGGTGTCCATCTTCCGACCAGACTTGATGTCCAAAGAGGTATGCTGTCTGCCTGGTGCCAAAATCCAAGATGTTACAGAGAGTTTGCCGAGACTATTCAAGCCCACTGACTATTACCCAATGTTGCTAATCCATGTCGGAACAAATGATACTGCCAAGTATCCCTCTGAACGTATCGAAAGTGACTTCATGGCTCTGGGACAGAGGGTGAAGCAGTTAGGTGCACAGGTGGTGATCTTTTCAATCCTCCCTGTTGAGGGTAAAGGCCAACACAGAAAGGCTTGCATCCTGGAGATGAATGCATGGCTGCGGGGATGGTGTCATCGAGAGCGTTTTGGTTTCCTAGACCATGGGATGCTCTTCCAAGGGTTGCAGAGCAGAGATGGCATCCATCTATCCAAGAAAGGTTAACACATCTTCAGTAGTAGACTGGCTAATCTACTGAAGAGGGTTTTAAACTAGATTTGTTGGGGATGGGCGAAGAAAGCCCCCAGGTAAGTGAAAGCCCCCAGATAAGTGATACATTAAATACCTTTATGGAAATGGGTAACAGGGGTAACATATGGAAAGCAGTGTGTATAAATGCCCGTAGCATGTGAAATAAGATCCCTGATGTTGAAGCTTTGGTGGGAGTGGCCGACTTGGATTTAGTGGCAGTTACAGAAACATGGTTCACAGAAAACCATGACTGGGATGTAACTATACCTAGCTATAGTTTATTCAGAAAGGACAGGGTAGGAAGAAGGGGAGGAGGAGTGGCACTATATGTAAAAAATAATATTAAAGCTTTGGAATTACAGAGCTTAAAAGGGAGAGAGGAGGCATGTGGGATAAACTAGAAAGAGGGAAAGAGAAATCTATTTGCATTGGCGTGATATACAGACCTCCCTCAGAAGAGGAAGAGGTGGACAGAGTTAATTGAAGACATACACAGCATTGCTAGGAAAGGGGAAGTGCTACTGTAAGGGATTTCAATATGCCAGATGTTGACTGACACATTCCTGCTGCAGTATCATCTAAAAGTAAAGAGATCCTGGATTCTCTACAGGGAGAACTATTCAGGCAATTGGTAACAGACCCCACACGTGAAGGGGCGATACTGGACTTGGTGCTTACCAATGGTGAAAGTGTTTCTGATGTTATAGTGGGAGATCATTTTGCATCCAGTGATCACCAGATGGTGTGGTTCAGTATTAGGACTAGGGCTGGTAGAATCCATTCAAAGGTGAGGGTCTTAGACTTTAGGAAGACTAACTTTGCGAAGATGGGCCAATACATCAAGGAGTCGTTAGCGGGATGGGACAGCTGGGGGATGTAGAAAAACAGTGGGCAAAACTGAAAGGGGATATTTTAAGAGCAACCAACCTTTTTGTTAAAATGGTAAATAAAGGTAAAAGGAAAAGGAGACTGCTATGGCTTTCGAAAGAAGTAGCTGAAAAGGTGAAGAAAAAGAGGGAGGCCTTCATGAAATACAAGAGATCACAGAGAGGAAGACAGGCATCTACATTTAGAAAAACTTAGAGAAGCTAACAAAGTAGTCAGGAAAGAAAAGATTCAAAAAGAGTAGGAAATAGTCAATGCAATAAAATGGGGGGATAAGGCATTTTTCAGATATGTTAGTGAGAAGAGGAAGGGCAAAAGTGGTATTCTCAGACTCAAGGGTGAAGGGGAGGAATATGTAGAAGCTGATGAGGATAAAGCGGAATTGCTTAACAAATATTTGTGTTCACAGATGAAGAACCAGGAGCAGGACCTCAGAAAACACCCACAAACAGGAAGAGAAGTGAGGGACATCTTGAACAATTTTCAGAAAACTGTGGTTCATGAGAAACTAGCTCAACTTAAAATAGACAAAGCGATGGGACCGGATGGGACATACCCTAGAATACTGAGGGAACTTGGGGACGTTCTAGCAGCTCCACTGGCTGACCTTTTCAATGCCTCATTGGAGTCAGGAGTGGTGCCAAAGGACTGGAGAGAGGCTCATGTGGTGCCTTTACACAAAAGCGGCAGTAAGGATGTGGTTGAAAACTACAGGCTGGTTAGTTTAACTTCGGTGGTGAGTAAATTAATGGAAACGCTGCTGAAAGAGAAAATAGTGAAGTTTCTGGAGTCCAGCGGATTACAGGATCCGAGGCAGCATGGATTCACCAGAGGCAGGTCTTATCAGACAAATCTGATTGATTTCTTTGACTGGGTGACCAGGGAGTTGGACCGAGGAAGAGCCCTAAATGTGGTGTATTTAGATTTCAGTAAAGCCTTTGACACTGTTCCTCACAGGTGACTTATAAACAAACTGAACACCCTAGGGATGGACCCTAAAGTTACTGCTTGGGTTAGAAATTGGTTGGGTGGGAGGCGACAAAGAGTACAGGTAAATGGAGCTCACTCTGAGGAGAAAAATGTTACCAGTGGTGTGCCCCAGGGATCTGTCCTTGGTCCGATTCTTTTTAACATCTTTGTTAGTGATATAGCAGAAGGGCTGTCGGGTAAAGTTTGCCTCTTTGCAGATGATACCAAAATCTGCAATAGAGTAGACACCCAGGAAGGTGTAGATAACATGAGAAGGGATCTAGCTAAGCTTGAAGAATGGTCTAGAATTTGGCAGCTGTGATTTAATGTTAAAAAATGTAAGGTCATACATTTGGGCTACAGAAATCCAAGGGAGCAATATAGTATAGGGGGGTGAAGTACTTTTGTCCAGTAAAGAAGAGCGGGACCTAGGCGTGGTTGTGTCTGATGATCTTAAAGTAGCTAAACAGGTAGAAAAGACGATGGCAAACGCTAAAAAGATGCTTGGGTGCATACGGAGAGGAATGGCTAGCAGAAAAAAGGAGGTGATAGTGCCTCTGTATAAGTCTTTGCTGCGACCTCATTTGGAGTATAGTGTGCAATTCTGGAGACCGCACCTTCAAAAAGATATAAACAGGATGGAGTCAGTACAGAGGGTGGCTACTAAAATGGTTATTGGTCTTCTTTATAAAGCATATGAAGACAGACTTAAGGATCTTAATATGTACACCTTAGAGGAAAGGCGGGATAGAGGTGATATGACTGAGATGTTTAAATACCTTCATGGCATAAATGTACAGGGGGAGAGCCTCTTTCAATTGAAAGCAAATTCTGCTATGAGGGGACATGGGATGAGGGTGAAGGGGGATAGATTTAGGAGTGATATGCGAAAATATTTCTTTACGGAAAGAGTGGTGGATCCGTGGAATAGTCTCCCAGTGGATGTGGTAGAGATGAGGACAGTATCTTAATTCAAAAAAGCATGGGACAAACACAGAGGATCTCTAAAGGAAAAAAGGGGACTGTTGTAGTTGTTGATATGGAAGGACAGACTAGATAAGCCATGTGGTCTTTTTCTGTCATCATATTTCTATGTTTCTACGTAAGAACTGCAGAGCAGGAGCAGAGGTGGAAGCAAGGCTGGCAATAACAAGCGTAGAGAAGAATGAGAGCGAAATGGCAGGGCAGGAGTAAGGAAGGAAAGTGAAGGGAAGATGTTGGAGATGGATGGGGGTAGATTAAAAAAAAAGTTGCTGGATACTTGGGGGCGAGGGAGGCAAAGGAATGAGAAATGCAGGACACCTGAGAAGGGGAGAAGGCTCAGGAATGGGAGATGCTGGACATATGCAGGGAATTGTGAAGGGGAAATGCTAGACTATGGAGGGGGAGCAGGCATAGGAAGAGGTGGTGCTGGATTTGGGGTGGGGTAGGAAGTTAGGACCTTGAACCACCCCCTGGGGTAGTGCACTGCTAAAGGATCACCAAGGGCATCAGATACACTTGGGCTGTCCCTGGCTTTAGCTGTGATCTGGGTGAAGTGTTGAACCACATGCACTTTTCAGAGGAGCAGTTGTAGTGTGTCTAGCATAAGAAATGCCTTAGTTTGATCAGTATCCAGAGAGGCTGTTATAACTAAGAGAGAATCTTTCAAAATATGGAAAGAAGGGCCAAATGACAAAAACAGGAAACAGCATAAGTACTTGCAAGTTAAATGCAAGCATTGATAAGGCAGGCAAAGAGAGAATTTGAAAAGAAGCTTGCCGTGGAAGCAAAAGCGCATAATAAAAACTTTTTCAAGCACTTTCATAGCAAAATATCTGCAAATGTCATCTAGACCTCTAGATGACAAAATGGTCAAAGAAGCACTAAGAGAGGACAAGGCCATAGTGGAGAGACTGAATTAATTCCTTGCTTCAGTTTCTACTGAAGAAGATGTAAGTAACTTACCCATACCAGAAATAATTTTTAAAGGTGATGTATCAGAGGAACTGAAATAAATCTCGATAAATCAGGAAGATGTAATACAGCTATTTCATAAACTAAAAAGTAGCAAATCATCTGGACCGGACAGCATACATCTCAAGGTGCTGAAAGGACTGAAATATGAGATCGCAGAACTACTTTTAGTATCTGTGAACTATCATTGAAATCGTCTCTTGGGCTTCCGCAGCTATTATGATGATCTTTGCAGTTTTCTAGGTCAGACGGTATGACCTGGAAAACTGCAAACATTGTCATTAAATTATCTGTAGCACCTGAAGATTGGAGAGTGGCCAATGTAACGCCATTTTTTAAAAAGTTCCAGGGGTGATCCAAGAAACTACAGATCAGTGAGCCTGACATCAGTACCAAGCAAAATGGTAGAAACCATTATAAAGAACAAAATTACTGAACATGTAGATAGGCATAGTTCACTGGCAGAAAGACAACATGAAATTAGCTAAGGGAAGTCTTGTCTCATTAATCTCTTATATTTTTTTGAAGGTGTGAATAAACTGGTAGATAAAGATGAGCCGGTTGATATAGTGTATCTGAATTTTTAGAAAGTCTTTGACAAGGTCCCTCATGAAAGATCTTAGGGAAACTGAAGAGTCACAGGATAGGAGGCAGTGTACAATTGTGGATTAGGAACTGGTTAAGACAGAAAACAGAAAGTAAGGCTACATAAACAATTTTCACAATGGAGAAAGGTAAATAGTAGAGTGCCCAGGGATCTGTAATGGGCACATTGTCTAACATGCTTATAAATGACCTGGACAACACAAAATTATTCACAGTTAAAACACAAGAGGACTGTGAAAAATTGCAAGAGGACTTTGATAAATTGGGAAAACTGGGCACCCAAATGGAAGATGAAATTTAATGGGGACAAGTTTAAAGTTATGCACTTAGGGAAGGACAACTCAAACTACGGTTTCACATTAGGAATCACCACCCAGGAAAAGAATCAGGGCATCATTATGGATAGTACGTTGAAACCCTATGCCCAGAGTGCAGTGGCAGTCAAGAAAGCAAATAATATTCCAAGAATCATAAGTAAAGGCATGAAGAATAAAACAAAGGATATTAGAATGCCTCTGTATCGCTCCATGGTGCAACCGTACCTTAAATACTGTGTGCAATTCTGGTCGCTATATCTTAAAAAGGATATAGCAGAAAAGGTACAGAGAAAAGCCACCAAAATGGTAAAGAGGATGGAAAGATATCCCTATGAGGAAAGGCTCAAAAGGTTAGGGCTCTTTACTTGGAAAAGAGACAGCTGAGGGGAGATATGCTAGAGGTCTATAAAATAATGGAGTGGAATGGGTCAACTTAGATCAGTTGTTTACTGCTTCAAAAAGTAGAAAGACTAGGGACACGCAATGAAGCTACAATATAGCACATTAAAAAGTAATCGGAGGAAATATTTTTTCATTTGACATGTAATCAAATGCTGGAATTCATTACAAAAGCATTTAGTAAAAGCTGTTAGTGTAGCTGGATTTAAAAGAAGTCTGAAGGAGTTCCCAGAGGAAAAGTCCATAAACCATTATAAAAGAGGACCAAGGAAATCCTTTGCTTACACCTGTGGAAAAGCAGCATAAAATCTGTATACCTTTTGGGGACCTGACAGGTACTTGTGCCTGGACTTGCCACAGTTGGAAACAGGATACAGGACTTGATGGTCCCTTGGTCTGACCCAGTATTGTATATCTTTTGTTCTTATGTTCTCAAGGGCAGCTTCTCTGTAAAGACCAGGTTGGATTTGTCAAAATTGATTATGTACTTCAATATCTAAAGAAGAGTTATGGTATAGTTTCTCATAGCCTGATGGGGTCTTGCTCAGTTTTGGCAGGAGGAGCCCCGCCCCCCTCCCCCCCTCACCTTGTCCAGTCCCTATGGTGTCATCTACCTTTACTGATCTGGCATCTCCAGGTAAGCAGTTAATAGATTCTGTGGTTATATCTTTTCCTACACATGTGGTACAAGGTGGGTCTGAACCTGGTAGTGAGCTTCAGACCCTTCCCTCTGAGGGTGGTAGCACCCTTAAGGATATCTGGGGTGCTATTAGGGCACTGGAACTTAAATTGGGTTCAACTCTTTCTTCATTGTGTGTTTTTTCTCAGGATACAGCACAGTTACTTACCTGTAACAGGTGATCTCTGGGAACAGCAGGAATAAGTCTTCACATATGGGTACGTCGGTACCGACGGAGTCTGCACGGGAACGCTTCCCAGCGTCCAATCAAAGAGCTTTTGGAAGCATCCCACCACACCTGCGTGCTGCCTTCCCGCCTTTCCCAACTGCCTCTCCTCAGTTAAATTTTAAAGCTGAGACAAAGAGAGAGAGAGAGGAAAGGAAAGATAGATAGAGATACAACTCCTGGGGAGGTGGGTGGGTTGTGAAGACTTATTCCTGCTGTTCCCAGAGATCACCTGTTACAGGTAAGTAACTGTGCTATCTCCAGGAACAAGCAGGAATGAGTCTTCACATATGGGGACTCCCAAGCTAAGATGCCTGGAGTCCCAGCATGTCATAGGTTGGAACATGCTATCCCCCACAACGCCAGGCATCCTGAGGATGGAGGGCAGGAGTTGAAGAAAGAAAGGTGCTGTGGAACAGCTAACCTAGCATAGGACTGCAGACAAGGAGTTCATGTGTGGATGATAATTAACATCAATGATAATGGAAGAAATATTGCAATATGGACCTCCCCTAACAGGATTACACAGCAGTAAGGAGGTTCATGGGATCTACTGGGGACCCAGTAGAGGAACCTCCAGGAGGACCTCACTGTGGAGGTAATAAACCTGTAGGAAAAAACAGTGGAGGTCAGATTCCTGAAAGGTAAGAGGGGACCCCGGTAATAACTGGGGAAGCACCAAAAACGGTGGGCCTTCAGCGGAAGGCTTTATGATAAAAGCCGAACTCTTTTGGCGACAGAGTGGCTCACCCTTGGGAGCAAAAAGAGAAGGCCGACCGAATTGGATAAACAAACACAGTCCTTGTGGGAGGAAAAGGTATGGAAACCCCTTGTATCCCAAAAGAAAGGACAGACGGCTGAGGCGTTAGAGCCTGTGATTAGCTGAAGATCGGCAATGTCTCTCCTATCTGGAGTCAGCTAGGAGAGATACTGGAACATGGAGAGCTTCAGAGGTACCTAAATCTTAAGGTTATGGTGGAAGTTGTTAACTACCACAGAGTGGTTGTGAATGTAGAACCCCAAACATGCTGGATAGCATAGGTATGGGTAAAGCCCATCTGTCAGAATCATATAGCTATATGAGTCTCGACAGTCAGGTAGATAAAGCACAGTTACTTACCTGTAACAGGTGATCTCTGGGAACAGCAGGAATAAGTCTTCACATATGGGTACGTCGGTACCGACGGAGCCTGCGCGGGAACGCTCCCCAGCGTCCAATCAGAAAGCTTTTGGGAGCATCCCTCAGCGCCTGCGTGCTGCCTTCCCGCCTTTCCAACTGTCTCTCCTCAGTTGAGTTTTATAGCTGAGACAAAAGAGAGACAGAGGAAAGGAAGAGAGATAGAGAGATACAACTCCTAGGGGAGGTGGGTGGGTTGTGAAGACTTATTCCTGCTGTTTCCAGAGATCACCTGTTACAGGTAAGTAACTGTGCTATCTCCAGGAACAAGCAGGAATGAGTCTTCACATATGGGGACTCCCAAGCTAAGATGCCTGGAGCCCTAGCATGTTGGTGATTGAAACATGCTCCACCTCATATGCCCAGGCATCCCGAGGATGGAGGGTAGGAGTTGAAGAAGAGAGGAGCTGTAGGAGACAGCTGATCTAAAATAGGACTACAGATAAGGAGTCCCTGTATATATGATAAGCATCATGAAATGTATTGAAATGATCACCATATGGACCTCACCTACTGGATTGCAGGAAGTAGAGAGGCTGACGGAATCTACTGGGGATCCAGTAGAGGAATCTTCAAGATGACCTCACAGAAGTGAGTTGAAGGTCAAAATCTGGAACTGACAGGTGATCCCAGGATTCAACTGGGGAAGAACAAAAACGGTAGGTCTTTTGTAGAAAGCTTTATGGAAAAAGCTGAAAACTCTTTTGGCTACAGAGTTAATTATAGTTAGGAGCAAAAGAGGAAGACTGACCGAGTTGGACAAAATTGGCTTAGTCCTTGAGGGAAGAAGGGGTATGGAGAAAAACCCCGTAATCCCAAGGAAGGACAGATGTCTGAGGAGTTGGAAACCTCAGAGCTACTGAAGATCCCCCATGTCTGTCCTAACTGACGAGAGGTAGGAAGATAAAGGAATAGGGAGCTTCAGGGATACCTGAACCTAAGGTGATGGTAAAAGCTGTCAGTACCACAGCAGTGGTTGTGTGCATAAAACCGAAACATACTGTGAAATAGTATGAACATGTGAAAACCCACTGTCTGGAACAGATAGGAAGGAAAAAACACCTTTATGAGCACAGACAGAGAGATAAGTATGTGAATACATATCTACCTAAGAGAAGTATCTCGACAGATAAACACATATATATATGTATATATATATATGTGTAGATATATATAGATATATATATAGGGGCATATCTATATCTATATATATGTTTATGGCGAGATCCAGGGGGTATAGTCTATGTACACATGGCTGACAGACATATGCATCTAAAGCATATAGACATATGAACCTATATGAATATATATATATAGGTCTAAAGAGAAATGTCTGCAATTAAGCAGAAAGAGATATGTCTACAGGAATCTTCACATGGAAGATGTGAAAAGGAATGATTCATCTCATAACAAGAAGGTAGAACCTACTTGAGAAGATATAGAGAATCTATTCCCTCTGGTTAAGATGGAGTAGAATGCTACCCAGTAAAATAACCAGGCTGGTTGCGAGAAAACAGAGGATAATATTAGTCTGTAAACAGCAAGTCCTGAGTCCAGTAGAACTCTAACATGGTGAAGGGACAGAATACGCATAGGAAGAGACACCAGGTAGACCCACTTGAGGACAAGGGGTGGGGTATCATGCGTTATTTAGTTAAATAGGTGCTGTCCATGAAGGATTAAGACACCATGAGGACAAGCTGCAAGGAAAAAAAGCATATTTCCTGTAGGAATTTGGTAACTGTCACGTAGGAAAGGCTTATATCCCTTATTAAAAGGAAATAGAAGGGTGTAAAGAACCCTCACAGTCATGGGAGGTGACCGAGGAAGCCTTTTTCAACCATATAGGAGAGTCATTAGAGAAAAAACCCTCATGCTCTCTAGCAAGGGCCCATAGTGGAAAGCTTCTCTGTAGGATTGCAGAGAGCATTATGCAGGAGAGTTGGGAAATAAACCTGGCTGTTGGAGACAACCATCCGCCATCTCAACTATGCTGCCAACTCCAAGGATTTGGAGATGGCAGAAAAGAAGTTATAAGGATTATCCAAGATAGATGAGCACTATCTTGGAAGCACTACTAAGGTTAGACAAAAAGTAGTGGAAGATAATACTGGAGCTTATAGAAAAGTACCAGTAGACCAATCATTGAAGCTCCTGCATGGGCAGCTGCTGAATGGCAGAGCAGAAGGATCTTTCTGTTTTTAACAGAGAGAACAGACAGAACAAGAGGAGAATATCCTGTCCCTGTCTGACAAGCTGCCCAGATCAGGGGTTTACTCAAGAGAAAGAACTCTACACTGGAATGGAAAGGAAGACTGGAAGGGCTAAGAAAGCCTTCCATTGGTATGATACCACTCTTACAGGGGAACCCTGGAAAGAGGGTAAAGAAAAAATAGGATCTGAGGTGAGACTTGTCATATGGTAAGTCTGTATAAGGAAAAATTCATGGTGGTACAGAAAAACTATCATGAGATGGTTGGCAAACCTCTCTTCAGTGTAGGAAGAGAAGGAAAATCCTGTGACCCATAGACATGAATATCCTGATAGCTCAGCATACCTAAAAACAAGTGGATGTCCTGGAAACAGGAATCCAAGTGTAGAGGTTTAAATGAAAAAAACAGTGAAAAAACGTCTAATGAGAAGAAGTGAACTGTATGTTATAACAGATTAATTGGAACCCTATTGAGGGTTAATTTTCCTGGCTTGAGTTTGGATTCTTCAGACCAGGGCGAGGTTTCCCCTGTTTGGGAACATCGGCATGATGGGCAGGAGAAGAATAAAACCTTCTTCTTTTAGGAAAAGGAGGTTTGGTAGGGCATTTCTTACCTGCTGGGGAAGGAGAAGGTTTAGGATGGCCCTCAGAAGCAAGGAAGACAGTGGAGCAATGAGCAACCTGACGCAAAGACTCCTTGTTGAAGAGATTTTCTCCAGTACAAGGAGTGTTAGCCAGTCTTTGTTGTGCCCATCTGCTCAAGTCTGAAGCTTGGAGCCAGGCTCTACGTCGTGCTCCTATGGCTATAGCAGAGGTTCTGCTAACAGACTCAAAGGAGTCTAGGGAAGCACGAGAAAGAAACCTAGAGATATTCTGGCTATGACTAAGAAGCAAGGAAGAGTCTGCAGCCTTGGGCTCTGAAAGAAAAGGAGTCAAAAGAGATAATTTCTCTGTGACCTCCTGAAGGGATAGACTCATATAAAAAATATATGAGAGAATCTTTGTTGCCAGCATAGATGTTTGGAAGGTTTGACGTCCAAAGGCATCTAGTGTTCTAGATGCACGACCTGGCGGGAAAGAAGAATGCTTCTTCTTGCTTTTTACCTTCCTCATTGCTGATTCCACTACAATGGAATGATGGGGAAGTTGAGTCTTTTGAAACCCTGGAGAGGGGGGCACCTGATACAGAAGAGCAGTTGCTGTAGAAGGTGTTTCCTATATTTTCAGAAGAAGATCCTGTAAAGAATGATGTACAGGAAGCATTATATTTTCCTTTTCCCCAGAAAAGCCTTGTGTAGGATCATAGCCAGGGATAGGAATAGCCAGGAATGTTGCCATGTCAAGGAGAAATTTCTGAAAAGAAGGATCTCCAATGGGAACAATTCCTGGACAGGCTAAACTCGAAGAACTAGTCTGGGCACCAGAGGATGTACTTGTCCGGTGCAAAACAGGATCTCTAATGAATGGATACTGGGACTGGCGGGTATGACCTGAAACCGTCAGTATTGTATCGTCCATGCTAGGTATCGACTCCAAACTAGGTATAGAAAGGAGCGATCCTGGTGAAAAAAGCATGGATGGAGCTGGTCCCGATGTTACTGCAGGTACCAGCATCGACACCGATACCGGTAGCTGAGCCGGAATCGAAGGCGATACCGACATCGAAACAGTCATCGGAGGCTGCTCAAATGGTACCTAGGAAACTCGAAAGTCTCGGTGAATATCCTCGGTACCGCGCATCTGGAATCGGTGCGTGTCGGTTCCGAGACGCGTTGGTACCCAGTCCTCCAGACTAGATATCGATTCTAGACTCGGCATCGAAGGAAGCAAATCTATCGATGCATGTCTAGATGGTACCGACGTCAGGGGTCGTATCGACGGAGCTGCCGATACTGGAAAGTCAATCTGGGTATCGATCGGTCCTGAAGGCACCGAGTACACCAGATGACGATCCCTGGTGAGGAGTGGATCGCTCAACACCAGTGCCGATGCCGGGTTATTGGTACCGCTCGAAGCGGATGCCACCCCCGAGCATGGCTCAGGTATGTTCTGTGAGGGGTGAGCCCCAGGAACAACCTGAAACCCCTGAAAGGCTTTGGAGACCGAAGACTCCCGCCGGGGTTTTGAAGCCAATGAGGTCTTGAGGGCAAGGCCGGAGCCGTCATCATGCTTGGCATGAGACCTACCACCCAAGGATTGGCTAGTCTTAACAGACTGTTTGTGGGTTACCTGATCCTGTAGAGAAGAAATGGTCGGTGCCCTTACACTGGAAAGGAAAACTGCATCGAGGGAAACTCGAAATGGAGAATTTCTTCTCATAAAATTGTAGCCGGATGGCTCTGGAGGAAAGGGGTCAGGACCCAAACAGGTTAGACACCAGTTATTGGAGTCTAAAAAGAAAACTGTATTTGCACAGTTAAGGCACTTCTTAGGAGAAGAAGGCTCCATAATGGAGAGGCCTTACAGGCCCAAAAAGTCAAGACAGAAACAGAGGGAAAAAAAACTCCGAGTTTTAGGAAAAAGAAAAGAAAAAACCACCGACGGTACCGGTGGAGTCGGGGAAACAGCCGCGACCACAAGAAAACAAAAAGTAAAAGATTTAAAGAAAAAATTTTCTGCGGTGACAGGAAGACGTCCTGCCGGCTCCGCGGAAAAACTCAACTGAGGAGAGACAGTTGGAAAGGCGGGAAGGCAGCACGCAGGCGCTGAGGGATGCTCCCAAAAGCTTTCTGATTGGATGCTGGGGAGCGTTCCCACGCAGGCTCCGTCGGTACCGATGTACCCATATGTGAAGACTCATTCCTGCTTGTTCCTGGAGATATGCAGAATACATATCTACCGATAGTAAAATATCTCGACAGATATACGCATACATACATACATACAGATATACGCATACATACATACATATATACGCATACATACATACATATATACACATATATAACATATAGATAGATAGATAGATAAGAATATATCTATAGTGAGATATGAAGGGCATAAAACACACACAAATGATAGACAGACATCTGTAAGATGTATGCTATAGAATGAACATATAGGCCTCTATATGGGTGTCTGCAATGAAGCAGACAGAGATATGCCTACAGAACGGTATTCACATAGGAAATGTGGAGAGGAAAGATTCATCGAACAACAAGAAGGTGGAACCTACTTGAGAAGATATATAGAGAATCTATTCCCACTGGTTATGAGCTACAGGGATGCTAGCTAGTGAAATAACCAGGATGGTTACGTGAAAAGCAGAGGATGATATCAGTCTGCAGCCAGCAAGTCCCGAGTATTCTAGAACTCTAGCATGGTAAGTGAACAGAAGACGCATAAAAATGAGATACCATGCTGACCTGCTTAAGGACAAAAAAGGTATCATGCGTTTTTACCATGAGGACGAGCTACAAGGAGAAAGCATATTCCTGATTGGAAATACTATGGACCAAAGCAGGGAATTGGCAACTCCTTAAGCTTTCACGTAAGAGAAGGCCTATGTCCTTTATAATAAAAAGGAGATAGTGAACAAAGGGAGAACCTTTCTAGTCATGGGAGACATGACTGAAAAAGCCTTTTCCAACCATCTAGGATAGCTGTTGGAGAAAACCCCCCCATGCTCTCTAGCAAGGGCCCATAGTGGAGAGCTTCTCTGTAGAATTGCAGAGAGCATGATGCAGGAGAATGAGGAGATAGGTACTGGCTCTCCAGCAGCCAGTTCTATGTCAACTATGCTGCCAAACCCAGGGGAATGGAGATGGCAGAAAGAGAAGACAATCCAACAAGGCTGTAGTGAAATAATTTCCAAGACAGATAACAGCACTGACTTGGAATCACTACTAAACTAGACAGAAAGTTAGTGGAGGACAAATCTGGTTGCTGGTGGACAAGAACCAGTGGTCCAAACATTAAGGCTCCTGCATAGGCAGCTGCTTGCTAGGCAGCAGAAAGAATCTTACTGTTTAAAAACAGAAAGAACAGAGAGAACAGGAATAGAAAACTCTGGACATGTCTGATGAACTGCTTCAAAGCAAGATTGAAAAAGAGGAGTCAACTCAGAGAGGAGAACTCCGCACTGGAAAAGTAACAGAACTAGAGAGGCTGAAGAAAAGCCCTCCAGTGAAGCAATACCGCTCTTACAGAGGAAAAGCTTGGTAAGAGGGTAAAGAGAATGGAGCTGAAGAAAGACTTACAAAGTAGTAAGTCTATAGAAAGGAAAAAAGACATGCTGGCACAGGAAAACTATCATTTGATAGTGGTTAGACCTCTTTTCCTAGCAGGAAGAAGAGGGAACCCTGTGACATATAAGCATGAACATCCTGACAGCTCATAGAACATAGAAAAAATGGATGTCTTTTGGGAAGAGATCCCTGTTTAGGATTTAGAATAACAGCAGTGGATTGAGAAGAAGCAACTGCAGATTCTAACCCTAAGAGTCACAAGCATCTGATAGAGATTGATCAGAAACCCTGTGGTTGCTGGGTTTGCTGAGCCTGGTGAGAGGTTGAATTCTGCAGACCAGGACGATGCTTCCCTTGTTTGGGAACATCTGTATGATGGGCAGATGATGCATAAAACCTTCTTCTCCTATGGGAAGAAAGTTTGGCAGGACATTTCCTGCCTACTGGGACAGAAGAAGGTGCAGAACAGCCCCTAGGAACAGGTAAGTCAGTGGAGAACTGAGTAACCTGACGTAAAGACTCCTTGTTGAAAAGATTGTCTCCAGTGCAAGGAGTATGTCCCAGTCTTTGCTGTGCCCATTTGTCCAAGTCTGAAGCTTGGAGCCAGGCTCTACGTCGTGCCCCTATAGTTATAGCAGAAGTCCTGCTAACAGACTCAAAAGAGTCTAGGGAAGCACGAGTAAGAAACCAAGAGATATTCTGAAGATGCTTAAGCAGTGAAGAATAGCCTGCACTCTTGGACTCTGGACGGGAAGGAGTCAAAAGATGTAATTGCTTTGTGACCTCCTCAAGAGATAGACTCATATAAAAAATATATGAGAGAA
Organism: Ichthyophis bannanicus; assembly: GCA_033557465.1. Taxonomy (NCBI): domain Eukaryota; kingdom Metazoa; phylum Chordata; class Amphibia; order Gymnophiona; family Ichthyophiidae; genus Ichthyophis; species Ichthyophis bannanicus. Next base: position 321,080,366 of record CM066032.1, read on the forward strand.
TTCTTGCAGAAAGCATAGATGTCTGGAAGGTTTGACGTCCAAAGGCATCTAGTGTCTTAGACTCACGACCTGGCGGATAAGAAGAGTGCTTTTTCTTACTCTTTACCCGCCTCATTGCTGATTCCACTACGATGGAATGATGAGGAAGTTGAGTCTTTTGAAACCCTGGAGAGGGGGGCACCTGATATAAGAGATCAGTTGCTCTGGAAGGTGGTGGTACCCTTAAAGGTGTTTCCCACATTCCTAGAAGGAGATCCTGCAAGGAATGATGCAAAGGAAGCATTATGTTCTCTTTTGCTTTGGTAGAAACAGAGCCTTGTGCAGGATCATGTCCCGGGATAGGAATGGCAAGAGATCTTGCTATATCCAGGAGGAAACTTTGAAAAGAGGGATCTTCAACGGGAATTTCCTTTGGACAGGTTAGATCTGAAGAACTAGCTTGAGCATCGAAAGAGCTATCCAAATATATAGGAATAGAAGATCCTGCATGGTGCAGTGTGGAATCCTTAAGGGATGGTCGCCGGTACTGGCTGTCAGGAGCAGCGACCGTCAGTACCACATCGTCCATGCCAGGTATCGACTCCAAGCTTGGTATAGAAGGGAGCGATCCTGTTGAAAAAAGCATGGCAAGAGTTGGCCACGATGCTACTGTGGATACCGGTACCGATACCAATACCAATACCGGTACCGATGTCGGAGCCGAGCTCGACACAGCCATCGAAGCAGCCATCAGTGACAGTTCAATCGGTACCGAGGTAACCGAAAACATCCGGCCGCTATCCTCGGTACCGAGCCTCCAGTATCAATCGGTGTCGGTACCAAAGCGTATTGGTACCCAGTCTTCCAGACTAGAGATCGATTCCAAACTCGGCATCGAGGGCAAAGAGCCTGATGAGCGAAGCATGAAAGACACCGACTGCAAGGATAATGAGGACATCGGTACCAACTTCAGTACCGTGTCTGATACCGGTGGATGAAGGTCAACCAGTGGCAACTCAAATGGCCTCGGGGGAACCGAGAGTTGCGGATCCGAATCATCGGAACCGAGCCTTCGGTACCGCCGAGAGCTGGTACCAAGGCGAGTCGGTACCCAGTCCTCCAGACTGGAGATCAATTCCAGACTCGGCATCGAAGGAAGCGAGGCTATCGATGCACGTCTGGAGGGTACCGACGTCGGTGGTAGTATCGGTGCTGGTACCGATAATGGAAAGTCAGTCTGGAGGGAGGAGTGGTCTAGTGGTTAGGACAAGGTACTTCAGGCCGGAGGGCCGGGGGTTCAAGTCCCACCTGGGGACAGCAATCTCAGGCCGGAGGGACTGGGATTTCTAGTCCTATAGGCACTCCTTGTGGTCTTGGGCAAGCCACTTAACCCTCCATTGCCCATGTTCCCTGTAAGTATTAACGTATGTGTGTCATATCCCCTCGTGTTAAATGTATCCCCCAATTGACCGCTTTGACCCGGTGAAAAGCGGAATATAAATACAGCTAAATAAATAAAATAAATAAATAAATAAATGGAGGGTATCCACTGGTCCCGAAGGCACCGAGGACGCCAGATGACAATCCCTGGTGAGGAGTGTTTCATCCAACAACCAGTGCCGATGCCGGGGTATCGGTACCGCTCGAAGCGGATGCCACCACCGGGCACGGCTCAGGTATGTTCTGTGAGGGGTGAACCCCAGGAACAACCTGAAACCCCTCAAACGCTTTGGAGACCGAAGACTCCCGCCGGGGTTTTGAAGCCAGTGGGCCCTCGAGGGCAAGGCCGGAGCCGTCTACATGCTGTGCATGAGACCTACCACTCGAGGGCTGGCTAGTCTTAACAGACTGTTTGTGGGTTACCTGATCCTGTGTAGAAGAAGAAAGGGAAGGTGCCCCGAAGTTGGAGGGAAACCGTGTATCGAGTGAACCTCGATGTTGAAAACCTCTTCTCACCAAAGTGTTGTCAGGACCCAAACAGGTTAGACAGCGACTTCGAGGGTCTAAAAATAAAGTTGTACCGCCACAGTTTAAACATTTCTTGGGGAAAATGGATGGCGGTTCCATGAGGAAAAAAACGAGGCCTAGAAGGCCTAAGAAACCGTGAGACACTATGAAGAAAAAATATCCCTTGAAAAGAAAAGAAAACACCGGCGGTACCGGTGGCGTCGGGGAAGACAGCCGCAACCTCAAGACAACTAAAGAAATAAAGCAGGAATTTTCTGTGGTGAAAGGAGGACGTCCTGCCGGCTCCGTGGAAAATGAAAACTGAGGAGAGGCAGCTGGGAAAGGCGGGAAGGCAGTACGCAGGCGTGGTGGGATGCTTCCAAAAGCTCTCTGATTGGACGCTGGGAAGCGTTCCCGCACAGACTCCGTCGGTACCGACGTACCCATATGTGAAGACTCGCTCCTGCTTGTTCCTGGAGATCTCTAGTTGCCTGCCAGCTTTGGATAAAAATGTTTTGTTAGTCAATCAGGCAGTGTCCAGGGTAGAATCTCAGTTGCCTCCAATACAGCAGTTTTATGCAGCACATATATCTGATTCTTTAATGTTACATGCTAAATTGGAGGCGCTGGAGAATTCCACTCGGGCTCAAAATTTAAGGTTTTTAAATTCTCCCCAGACACATCTAATATCTCTGGACATATTAGTAGGGAAATACTTTTTGGAAGTTTTGGGTATCTCTGAGACTGTTGATTATTCTATTGCATATTATTTGCCTATTAGACAAAGGGTGATAAACCCCTCTGAGGGGGCAGTGATGTTTTATTGCCTTCTATTAACCAGAATCTTACTGCTTTCCTGGAAGATACCCCTGATAATATAGCTCACCATTCCATGTTATTGATTATATTCTTAACTGAATCTACTAAGATTAAAGTTCTAAAGTTGTTTTTTCAAAAGAAGGATGTACAATTTTGTGGACAATGTATAGCGTAGTTACTCACACCTGTAACAGGTGATCTCCGGGAACAGCAGGAATTGAATCTTCACATATGGGTGACATCGGTACCGACTGAACCTGCACAGGAACGCTCCCCAGCGTCCAATAGGAAAGCCTTTGGGAGCATCACACTGCACCTGCATAGCTGCCTTCCCACCTTTCCATCTCTCCCTCCTCAGTTGAGTTTATAGCCAAAATAAAAGGAGAGAAGGAGAAGAGGAGGAAAAGTACAACTCCTAGGGAAGGAGGGTGGGTTGTGAAGACTCAAGTTCTGCTGTTCCCAGAGATCACCTGTTACAGGTGAGTAACTACGCTATCTCCAGGAACAAGCAGGAATGTAGTCTTCACATATGGGACTCCCTAGCTTGGAGATGCCAGAGAGATGACCTCAGCAAGCTGTGGAACAGAGGCCTAAGTAGTAGGTCATATATCCTCCAAGGATGTCTGGTATCGAAACCCGGGACGGGGGGTAGGAGTTGATCTAAGTCTGAAAGAGATGGTGGAAAACAGCTTGGCCAAATGAGGCATCCCGGCAGGAGTCTTTGTCCAGGCAATAGTGAGCAGCAAAAGTATGGACAGAGGACCAGGTTACTGCTTTGCATATCTCATCAATCGCTACAGAGCACAGATTTGCCATGGAGGTAGCCATTGACTGAACATTATGTGCAGTCACGAGAACCTCCAGAGAGAGAGTCCTGCACTCTCGTAAGCTAAAGAGATACAATCTGCTATCCATCTGGAGAGAGTTCACTTGGATACTGGTAGACCTAGGTAACTGGAGTCAAAAGCGATGAAAAGTTGGGAAGCTTTTCTGTGCTCCCGAGTTCTCTGGAGATAAAAGGCCAAAGCATGTTTGCAATCCAGATTATGAAGGGTTACTTCCGCCCTAGAAGAATGAGGTCTAGGGAAAAAAACAGGAAGGTACACAGACTGGTTTAAGTGAAAGGGCGAGGCCACCTTTGGCATAAAGTGAGGATGAGTCCTAATGACTACCTTATCATGGTGGAATCGTGTATAAGGAGGATCAGCCACCAAAGCCTGAAGATCACTGATGCGCCTTGCTGAAGTGAGGGCAATAAGGAAGGCGACCTTCCAGGTAAGAAACTTCAGAGAAGTAGTGGCTAGGGGTTCAAAGGGTGGTTTCATAAGCTGTCCTAAAACATTATTAAGGTCCCATGCCACTGGGGGTGACTTAATGGGAGGCTTAGTTAATAGAAGACCTCTCATGAAGCATGCTACAAGCGGCTGAAGAGAGATGGGTCGACCATCTATTCTAAGGGAATGTGAGAAACCGCAATGGCATATAGGTAGACAATTACCGAATTGGTTTTGAGTCCTGAAGAAGAGAGGGGGAGAAAATATTCAAGTAATGCTTCCACCGGAGCTGAAAAGGGGTTAAGATCCCTTTTCAAACACCAGAGAATCTATGCCACTTGAAGGCATAGGAGCGCCTTGTGGAAGGTTTCCTAGAAGCCAAAAGGATAGCTTTCACCTGTTGAGACAGGCTGATGTCCTGGAATGCTATGCCTTCAGCAGCTATGCTGTAAGATGTAGGGACTGCAGATTTGGATGCAGCAGTGTCCCGTCCTCCTGTGAGAGGAGATCTGGAGCAGACCCCAAATCTACTGGTTGAACTTGAGAGAGAAGTAGAAGCAGAGGAAACCACAGTTGTCATGGCCAAAGCGGGGCTATAAGAATCATGTAGCCCTTGTCTCTCTGGAGTTTGAAAAGACTTTTGGGGATGAGGGGAATAGGAGGGAAGGCATATAGGAAGCCTCGACCCCAGTGAAGGTGAAAGGCATCTACTGCTTGGTTGTTCTGAGCAGACGTTCTGGAGCAGAAGCGGGGAAATTTGGTATTCTGAGGACTTGCAAAACAGGTCTATATCTGGGGTTCCCCAGATCTGAAAAACATGAGCAACCTTGCCCACATGGAGAGACCACTCGTGGGGTAGCAGTACTCGACTGAGTTTGTCTGCCAAGAGATTCTGTTTGCCTGGGAGATACACCGCAAGTAGGTGAATCTGATGCTGTATGGCGAAGGACCACAGGTGTAGGGCTTTGTTGCAAAGTGTCCAAGAGCCTGTTCCGCCCTGCTTGTTCAAGTAGAACATGGCTACCTGATTGTCCGTCTGGACTAGAATTGTGCAGAAGCGAAGGTGGTCGTGGAACACCTTGAGAGCATTGTGGATGGCTCTGAGTTCCAGCAGATTTATGTAGAGTTGCGACTCCTGATGAGACCAAAGACCCTGAATGGATAGGTTGTCCAGATGAGCTCCCCAGCCCAATTTGGATGCATCCGTCGTCAGGGTACATTGATGTGGAGGCTTCTGAAAAGGTATTCCTACGAGAAGGTGTTCTGGGGATTGCCACCACTAGAGAGACAAGATGAGACGTGTAGAGAGTATTATCCTGTCTCCCAAACGACCGGATACTTGAGACCACTGGGAAGCCAGGGTCCATTGAGCTGCACGCATATGCAGACGAGTGTATGGAACCACATGTACAGTGGATGCCATATGGCCCAGGAGTTGCAGCATTTCTCGAGCAGTGAGAAAGGTCTTGAGGTATTGCTTGGGATGCAAGCTGAATGAGTCGAGCACAGCGGGCTTGGGGCAGAAAAGCCCTTGACTGTTGAGTGTCTAGGAGAGCCCCTATAAACTCTAGAGTTTGAGAGGGAACAAGATGGGACTTTGAAAGATTTATTACAAATCCCAAGTGTTGCAGCACCTGCATGGCGCGCATGAGAGAAAGATTGGCCTCTAGAGATGTGCTTGTTTGAATGAGCAAGTCGCCTAAGTAGGGGGAAGACAAATATCCCTAGAGTCCTTAGGAATGCAGCTACCACTGGCATGCACTTTGTGAAAACTCTTGGGGCAGAGGTGAGGCCAAAAGATAGGACTCTGTACTGATAATGTCTCCCCTGGAACAGGAAACGCAGGAACCTTCTGTGTTCTGCGTGGATAAGAATGTGAGTATATGTGTCCTTTAGATCTAGAGAACAGAGCCAGTCCTGACTCTGGAGATAGGTGAGAAGAGTACCTAGGGAGATCATCTTGAATTTCTCCTGAAGTGGATACTTGTTCAGTTCTCTGAGGTCCATAATGGGCCTGTATCCTCCTGTTTTCTTTGGATTGAGGAAGTATGGAGAATAGAAGCCCAGACCTTGCTGGGAGAGTGGCACCTCCTCTATTGCACCCTGTGAGAGAAGGGAGGTGACCTCCTGCAATAACAGAGTGGTGAGAGGGGGTGGGGGGGGTGGACTTCGGAAGTGAAGTTTGTACCCCTCCCTCACTATGGAGAGAGTCCAGTGTTCTGATGTTACAAGATGCCACCTGTGGGCAAAGTGACCTAGTTTGCCAGGAATGCGGATGGGATATGGAATCTCCAGAGGCAAGATGGCTATATTCTCCAGAAAGGAGTCAAAGACCCTGAGGAGGTTGGGTCTGCTGGATTGGCTGAGACCTGGGAGTCTGAGCCTTTCTTTGCTGTTTTGGTTGTTGCAGCCCTTTCTGGGAAGCATGGATGGGACAGTGCACCTCAGGGGTGTACGAAGGGTACTACTATTTTATCTTATTGAAAAAAGGTTTCTTTGATGTCTTTTTCTTAGCTGGGTTGGCAGCACATCTAGAAAGTCTATTAAGAGTGGTGTTCTCAGATTCTAGCTGAGAAGCCTTATCCTGCCAGTCTTTGCCAAAAAAGGTTTTCACCTGTGCAAGATATATTACCCAGCTTATCTTGAACCCACTGTTCAAGATCAGAGGCTTGGAGCCAAGCAATCCTGTGTGCACCAATGCATATAGCTGAAGTTCTGCTGATGCATTCAAAACAGTCGAAAGTTGCCCTATTAACACATTTGGAAACATTCTGGGCATGTTTTACCAGGGTGAGAATCAGCTCTCTTATCGTCAGGGAGAAGAGGAGCCATCAACTGCTATTAGTAATCTGTGAACTATCATTAAAATCATCTGTAATACCTGAAAACTGGAGGATGGCGAACGTAATGACAATTTTTAAAAAGGGTTCCAGGGGTGATCCGGGAAACTACAGACCAGTGAGCCTGACGTCAGTACCGTGAAAAATGGTAGAAACCATCATAAAGAACAAAATTGCTGAACATGTAGACAGTCATGGCTTAATGGGAGACAGCCAACATGGCTTTAGACAAGGAAGATCTTGTCTTACTAATCTGTTATGTTTTTTTTGAAGGTGTGAATAAACAGGTAGACAAAGGTGAGTCAGTTGATATAGTGTATTTGGACTTTCAGAAAGCCTTTGACAAGGTCCCTCAGAGACTTTTGGCAAAACTAAAGAGTCATGGGATAGGAGGCAGTGTACTATTGTGGATCAGGAATTGGTTAAAAGATAGAAAAGCAGAGGGTAGGGCTAAATGGAAATTTTCCCAATGGAGAAAGGTGAATAGTGGTGTACCCCAGGGATCTGTGCTGGGTCCGCTGCTTTTTGACATATTCATAAATGACCTGTAAAAAGGGAACAACAAGTGAGGTTATCAAATTTGCAGATGACACAAAACTATTTAAAGTTGTTAAAACCTAAGAGGATTGTGGAAAATTGCAAGAGGATCTTGATAAATTGGAAGACTGGGCATCAAAATGGCAGATGAAATTTAATGTGGACAAGTGCAAAGTTATGCACCTAGGGAAGAACAACCCAAACTATGGTTACACGATGCAAGGTTCCACATTAGGAACCACCACCCAGGAAAAAGATTTAGGCGTCATTGCGGATAACATGTTAAAACGCTCGGCCCAGTGTGCAGCGGCGGCCAAAAGAGCAAATAGAATGCTAGGTATCATAAGGAAAGGAATGGAAATAAAACAAAGGATATTGTAATGCCTCTATATCGTTCCATGGTGAGACCGCACCTTGAATATTGTGTGCAATTCTGGTCGCCATATCTTAAAAAGGATGTAGCGTTATTAGAAAAGGTTCAGAGAAGAGCCACCAAAATGGTAAAGGGGATGGAAGGATACCCCTATGAAGAAAGGCTAAAAAGGTTAGGGCTCTTTAACCTGGAAAACAGACGGCTGAGGGGAGATATGAACGAAGTGGAACGGGTAAACGTAGATTTTATTTTTTTATTTATTTAGAAGGATTTAGTACACCGCCTTATCATTAAATCTATTAGATCGATTGTTTACATTATCAGAATATAGAAAGACTAGGGGACATGCAATGAAGCTACAGGGTAAACTATTTAAGACTAATAAAAGAAAATATTTTTTTCACTCAACGTGTAATCAAACTCTGGAATTTGTTACCAGAGGATGTAGTAAAGGCTGTTAGTGTAGCTGGGTTTAAAAAAGGCTTGGATAAGTTCCTGGAGGAAAGGCCCATAAACCATTATTAAGAAGGGACCCAGGATGTCAATGCTCGACCCAATACAAGCATTGTGGAACCTGTGTCTTTTGGGGAAACTGCTAGGTATGTATGACTTAGATTGGCCACTGTTGGAAACAGGATACTGGGCTTGATGGACCTTGATCTGACCCAGTATGGTATATCTTATGTTCTTATGTTAAATCCCTAGCCACCTTCCTAAGGAACATACCCATGTAGAGTATGTAGGAACTGATTCTGGCCGATAACATGGAAGCCTGAAAACATAGACGACCAAAAGCATTGAGGGTTCTCTATTCCCTGCCTGGAAGGTTCGAGGAATGCATCTTAGCTCTCTTAATTTGACGCACTGCTGATTCCACCACCATGGAATGGTGTCGTAATTGCGTCTTCTGGAAGCCGGGGCACTACGGTACCCGGTACATGGTATCGAGCGAGTAAGTGGAGAGATGGTTAAGGGTGTCTCCCACATTCGAAACATAAGGTCGTGAAGTATTTGATGACTAGGGAGAGAAGCAGCTTCCTTTCAGGCTGCAGGGTATTGAAGAATTTCGAGCTCTTCAGCCCTAAGTTCCTTCTCCGAAGTAACCACTATAGACAGGCCCCGAGCAACATCATGGATAAAGTCTTGAAAAGACATATTCTCTAGAGGGGACATGTGACATTGTGGGGAAGGAGATGGATCCTCTGGGAGTGTTCACATTTCCCGGGTACCGGTCGATTCGTCATCCAACAAATCGGAGTCAGAAGACGAAGTATCGACGGGCAGGATGATCGCGCTCTGCACATACTCAATACCGCTCAAAGCCAGTATCTGAAAGATGCGGTGCTGGAACCTCGGTACCGGAAAAGGATTTCAGGGCCGGCATGGGTGGTAGCATGGTAAGCGTTAAAAAAGTCCATGCAGGTACTTTTGGTACCATCGTCTGTACCGATGACTGAGGAATCAATCAACTGTAGAGGCTTTACCGGTACGGAAGCCACCAGTAAGGCCACTAAGCTCCGCTCGATGGCCAGGATACGTTGATCAGTGGAGCTTGCCGATGCTTGGGTATCGTGCCAGAGTTGCGGGCCACGTTCCCTGAGCATGGCACCAAGAGCTCTCCGGAGGTGGAGGCCTTGGGAGCATCCTGGGACCCCACTAAGGCTTTGGAGGCAAGGACCTCCCACTGGGGTTGTTTGGCCAGTGTGTCCCCCCTCCAGGGCAACGCCTAGGGCATCTCAATACTTAGAAGGAGATCTACCCTTGGAGTAACTGTTAGTCTTCAATGAATACCTGGGTTTCAATACCCGAGATCCCTGGGAGGAAGATGAAGCTCTCGATGATGTCGATGCTACTGACATTGCATCGGTGGCAAAGAGGGTGCCGAGTTTTGCAGCTCTTTTCTGCAGACCTCTCTTTGTCATCTTCCTACAGAGAGGACATTCTGACATAGGTGTCCATGGCAGAAATTGTACTGCCACATTTGGAACGCTTTTTAAAACCACTGGCTGGTTTGTCCATTTTGAGAAAAAAAGCCTAAGCCTAAGATGGCGTCAATGCACCCTGAGGGAAAACGTTTCTCCCCTCAGAAATTTTTTTTTTTTTGAAGAAAGAAATTAAGCACCGACAGGGTCGGTACCAGTGTCGATGGGAAGGCAGACGCAACCACAAAAAATAAGAAAAAAACCTACATTTTCTACGGTGACAGGAATTGCTTCTTGTCAGCTCCGCGGAAAACAAAGAACGGAGGAGGGAGAGATGGAAAGGCGGGAAGGCAGCTACACAGGCGCAGTGGGATGCTCCCAAAGGCTTTCCTATTGGATGCTGGGGAGCGTTCCCGCACAGGCTCAGTCACCCATATGTGAAGACTACATTCCTGCTTGTTCCTGGAAATTAATGTTTTTCCCGATGTTTCTCGTAGTATGCAGCTCAGGAGGAAGCATTTTTTAAAATTAAGACCCAAAGTGTTGGCGTTGGGTGCTACCTTTTTCCTTCGTTTCCCGTGTCAATGCTTGGTCACCTGGCATGGGAATACTTTTTCTTTTTTAGATGCTTCCCATCTTGAGAAATATATAGCTGATAGAGAGGAGGGGAATAAGGTGGTTGAAGGTTGGATATAACTTCCACCTCTCGAGTGACTTTGCCTAATTTTCTGTTCGTTTACGATTAATGTTGTTCAGAATTGGATCCTTTGATGTGGTCTACTATTTCTTATTTCCTATTGTATTAAGCTGATGTTGTTATATTCTCTTTTTGTGGTTATAGGAATTTTTCCTTGCTGGTTTCCAGTAATGTATGTTTAAAAAAAAGGAATGTAAACCACTTTGACTGAAATGATAAAGCGGTTTAAAAAAAAACTGTTAAATAATAAATACATTTGGAGTATTGTGAGCAATTCTGGAGACCACACATTTAAAAGGATATAAATAGTATGGAGTCTGTGCAAAGGATGGCTACCAAAATTGGCTTCATCACAAGGCATAATACTATTACTAATTACTACAAGTTACCAACCAAGACAGACCCCAGTCCCTCCCCCACCCTAAGTCAGTACAATTGAATGTATTATAGCTCACGATGTATATAGCGCACTAGGTAGAGATCACACCTAATCATCCACCCCCAACCACTAACACACAAACACTTACCACTGCATGATAACACTTGCCCCATCCCTTGATTGTTTGCTGTGAAAACAGCTTTGATTGTAGGATAAGGCGGTATATAAATGACGTTAAATAAATAAATAAATAAATAATCATTTGTATGGCGCTACAAGGCAAATGCCGTGCTCTAACAAGGCATATGTATGGAGACAGAAAAAGATGTACATATGGAAGAAAGGCAGAAGAGAGGAGATATGATAGAGATGTTTCAATACCTCCATTGTATAAATGCACAGGAGGAGAGCCTTTTTCAATTGAAAGAAAGCTCTGGAACGAGGGGGCATAGGATGAAGGTTAAAGGGGATAGACTCAGGAGTAATTTGTGGAAATATTTCTTTATGGAAAGAGTGGTAGATGCTTGGAATAGTCGCCCAGTAGTGGTAGTAGAGACGAAGAATTCAAGAAAGCATGGGACAAACACAGAAGATCTCTAAAGAAAAAACAAAAAGGGGGGGGGGGGGGGTCACTGTAGTAGCTGGTATGGAAGGGCAGACTGGATAGACCATATAATCTTAATCTGCTGTCATGTTTCTATGTTTCGTCCCCCTTTCCTATACCGTTCCCTTGGGTTCAGCCCAAATGTATGACGTTGCATTTTTTAGCATTAAATCTTAGTTGTCAGATTCTTGGCCATTCTTTAAGCTTTGCTAGATCCTTTCTCATATTATTCACAGCTTTTAGAGTGCCCGCCCTACTGCAGATTTTGGTATTATCCGCAAAGTCATACCTTTCCCAACACATCTTCCGCAAAATCGCTTACAAAAATGTTAAAAAGAATAGGACCAAGGAACAATCCCTGCAGCATGCAACCGACAACGCCCCTTCAGCAAGGAACTCCATTTACTATTACCCTCTGGAGCCTCTTGCTTAACCAGCTTCTTACCCAGTCATTCACTTTAGGGTCCATCCGAAGGGCATTCTGTTTATTTATAAATTGCTGATAAGGAATGGTGTCAAAGGCCTTAATGAAGTTTAAGTATATCATATCTAGCGCTCTCCCCTGATCCAATTCTCTGGTTACCCAGTCAAAGAAATCAGATTCATCTGACAAGATCTACCTCTAGTAAAGCAATCCTGTCTTGCAGCCTGTAATCCATCAGATTCCAGAAATCTCACCATCCTCTGTTTCAGTAATGTTTCCATTAATATACCGGTACTCATCAGAGGTCAGACTAACTGGTCTGTAGTTACTAAGCTATTCCTTACTTCCACTTTTGTGGACAGGACCACATTCACCCATCTCCAATCCTCTGGGATCACTCCCGACTCTAAGGAAGCATTGAGAGAGTCAGGGAAGTACTGATAGCTCCACTGGCTAAGTTCTATCAATACCCTCGGATGAATCCCATCCGGCCCCAATTTCAATTTTGCTACCTTCTCACAACACTCTTCTGAAAATAGAATTCTCTCTCATTCATTCCTATTTATGTTTGTTTTCTGAGGTCCCATTCCTGGCCCTTCATCTGTGAACACAGAACAGAAATATTAGTTAAGCAATTCTGCTTTGTCTTCATTTTCCTCTGTGTATTCCTTCTCTTCATCCTTGGGTCTCACAACCCACTTTTGCACATCCCCCGTCACTGACATATCTAAAAAAAAAACCTTGACTCATGTTTTACTGTATTGGCTATTTTTCTTCCATTTGCATCTTTGCTTTCCTGACTAGTTTACCAGCTTTCCTTGACCTCTGCAGATATTGTTGTTTGTCTTTCACTTTTGATCTCTTACTGTATAACTTATAAAGGCAACTCTTTTTCCTTACCTTTTCAGCTACTTTTTTTGAAAACCATAGTGGCCTCATTTTCTCTTTACTTTTATTTACTTTCCTAACATAAAGGTTCACTGCCCTTAAAAAGTTTCCTTTTTCAGTTTTGCCTATCATTGTTCTACTTCCCCCAGATGTTTCCATCTAGTTTTCTTGAAGTACTCCCCCATCTTTACAAAGTTAGTTTTCCTGAAGTCTGGCACCCTTGTTTTTGAATGAACCATATTCATCCATGTCCTAATATTGAAGCGCACCATTCAGTGATCACTGTATTCCAGATGATCACCCACTACAACATCAAAAACACTCTCCCCATTTGTAAGCACCAAGTCCAGTACTGCCCCCTTCCCCGTGGGTTCTGTTACCAGTTGACGGAACAGTTCTCCCTATATATAATCTAAGATCTCCCTACTTCTAGATGACATTCAACAAGGATATCCCAATCAACATCTGATAAACGCAAATCTCCCACCAATGGTACTTCCTCTTTCCTAACAAAATTGTGAATGACTTCAATTAAATCTCTATTTCTTCTGCCTGTGAGGAAGGTCTGTAAATTCACCATTGTTAATATATTTTCCATTCCTTCTTTCCCGGCTAACGCACAGTGCTTTCTCCTTCTCTCTTTAAGCCCCTCAGTTCTGTGGTTTTAATATTTTTTTACATATAACACCACTCCTTCTCCCTTCCTTCCTACCCTGCCTTTCTTCAATAGATTATAGCCTGGTATAACTACCATCCCTGTTTTCCATGTACAATATCTCCATGACTGCCACTAAATCCAAGGCAGCCTCTTCCATCGCAGCTTCTAAATGTGGAACTTTATTTTGCATACTATGGCATTAGTACATGCAGCTCTCCGATGTTGCCCTTGTTCCCTTTTCTATACCATTTTTAATGTACTTACCTGAGAGCTTTTACCTATCTGGGAGCTTTGTTCACCCATTCCCAACTATCCTAGTTTAAAGCCCTCTCCAATCTTTTGTGGAAAACCCTTCCCTCCTTCTTCGGCAGCCCTTGGAAAATCACGCCACACTTCAGGAAGCCAAAATGTTCTTGATGATACCATCCATGCAGCCGGGAAAATGGGTGATGAACCATTTGGCTAACCCAGCAGAGTACCAGTTTCTCTATTAATTATGAACCACGTCAGGAAGTAAAATTAAAAGGTTTTCCATTTTTTGTGTAGAAAGTCTATGAAATTAAAAATTATTGGTGAAGCATCAGTGTAACTGGACAAATGGCATCATAAATAAAATGAACAGAAAATCAGGAATAGGCGGGAGGAGTGACCTAGTGGTTGAGGCAAGTTACCTTGGGCTGGTGGGCAAGGGGTTAGAATCTGAGGACAACAACTTTGGGACAGGTGCTCCTTGTAGCCTTGGGCAAGCCACTTAACCCTCCGTTGCCTCGGATACAAAAAAATATAGATTGTGAGCCCTCTGACTGGTAGAAAAGCAGTATATAAGCTAGTTAAATAAATAAATAAAACAAATGGTAGTGCATTTTGAATTAACAAAAGAAAATATTATTACTATGATATAAAGAAAGAACAGAGCTTCCCACATTCCCTCTATTGACAGGTAATCATGTCTCTTAAACTTGCCAACCCTATCCAGGTTTACAGAGCTGCGATGTAAACAGTGAAAGTGTGGTGGAGCATTATCTATACAAGGGATTATATGGTGTTTCATGGCATGGAGTGGCTGACTTGAGCAAACAGTAAAGTTAGTGAATTCTGTGCAGGAGCTGTGTAGGCAGACTCCAAAGATTCTGGTAGTGTATGTGTTAGAACTAGTGCACATGCACGGTGTCTCAGGAAGGAGGGATCAGCTGCCAACCGGTTAAGGTATAATGGTGTAATATTTTTCATGTTTTTTGGTATGTCATGTCACTGCTGTTTTCACATGTCTTTTATTACCCATTCATATCTCCCCAATGAAGCCACACTGCTGGTGAAACAGTCAGCCAAGGTCGGGGGTGACGTTCCAGTTTTGACACAATGATCTGTATGGACTAGGGTAGCTAAATTGACATTTTATTTTGAAATTGAGGAAGATGAGATACATTTTTGTATTTATAATAATCGTATTGATGTTCACAGATTGGGAAGAGCACAAGTAATAAAGGTAAAGGCTGAAAAAGAAAAATCAAACAAAAAGTTTTAAAGAAGCAATAACACCCACTGATTGGGAAACCTCTGTTTATAGGAGTATGATAAATGAGTTCCTTTAGTTTTTTTTATGAGAAATTTAGGTTTGAAGACATGTAAAGACTGGTATCTGTTGTTTGAATATCAAGGTTTCAGCCATTTAAGAGCAAAGGAAAAATTCTTTATTAGCTGCAATTGTTTGGGAGTGTACAATATGCACAGGAAAGCAATTTCCAAGTGGAGTCAACAGACATTGAGGAGCAAAAAGTGCAAGGAGTTGGGAGATTTCAGATTTGTAGTTCTGCGATATTCCGCTGACTGCATCAATTGTGCTGAACATTCTGCCTAGAACTGCTCACACTCCAGGCTCTTGCATAGCTTCGGTGAGATGAAACATGCAATAGCTGGGAACCTCTCAAGAGCATGAGGGACTGGCCATCACATCCATATTGCAGGCCTGCTCAGAAACCAAAGCCTGAACCAAACAAGATGGATTCCTTTTCTGCTATGTTCTCATCTTCAAACCTGCAGATCAAGCAATTCTGCAAAGTTATATACCATACAGCAGAATTATTGTTTATGACTACATGCAATAGAACTCACTCCTGAGGCAGACTGTACTACTAGTCCTATGATTTGCAACAATGTATGGACCTGCATACAGGGGCGGTCCAAGGGGGGTGCGGGGCCATGTGCGGAGATTAATTGCGGGGCCTCATTTGCATAAATATTTGCATAATGTTAACATGCATTTTTAGTAAACATGCTTCTTAATGAGTGTCTGGATAAAGAAAGACTAATAGATTTCTACGTTACTATATTCCAGTGCCAACCGCCAGGCCCATTAGGAAGTACTATAAACACTGACCTTTTAGAACTCATAGCAAATCCACCATATCATAACAGCTCTGCCAGGACTCACAAAGCACCAAACCCTACCTATCAAAAGGCAACACTGCAAATATTAAACCAATACATCTCAGAGAATACCAATGCATCTCCTACTGGGGAAAGAGAACAAGTGACATGGTCAGATAGAAACTACATGAACAGAATACCTCAGCTTGGTTAAAATGCAGAATATAGACCGTCACCAAAGAACAAGGGATCACAATTTAGAAATAGGAAGACAATAATTAAACTGGGAACCCAAAAAGCCAAACTTGGGATGTACAACAACACTGGAGAAATAAAACTATAAATTAATTTCCTCTTGTACTAAACAAAACACAAAAGATGAATGCACATTTCCCAGAGCTGATATATTCCAGTTAATAAATTCAAAATAAAAAAGTATTTTTCTACCTTTTGTTGCTTGTGCATTTTCTTTTCAGTTGCAATTGCTCCAGTCACTTTTTTCTGGTTTCTTTGTGTCTTCTGCGAGCTATCCATTTTCCTTTCTTCTCTTTTAGATTTTTTTCCAAAATTTTTCTCTATATCTGCTTTAACATACTGATCTTTCCCCTTTTGCTCTTTCCTCCATTTCTTTCCTTATTGCTTTATCATCCACTCAAATTTCACCCTTCCATTCTCAATCTACACTTACTCTTCCAATACCCGGCCCTTCGTAGACTTTTCTTCCCTCCCACACAAAATATCTTTCCCCCTCTCCATTCTCATTTCCCATCCCTTTCTAGTCCTCCCCCAAAATCAGCTCCTTTATAGTTCTAGACCCACCCAGCATCTGCCCCCTTCTAGTCCCAGTCTCCCAAGCTTCCACATCAGCCCATTTCCAGTCCTAGCCTCCCATATGCTGTTTTCCAGTTCCATTCCAGCCCCCCCATCAGCCCATTTCCACTCCAAGCTCCCCATCAGCCCATTTCCAGCCCATTTCCAACTCCCATCAGCCCACTTCCAGTCCTATTCCAGCCCCCATCAGCCCATTTCCAGTGTCCTATTCCAGCCCATCACCCATTTGCAGTCTACGTTCCCCCCATCAGCCCATTTCTAGTCCTATCCTAGCTCCTCATCAGCCCATTTCCAGTCCTAGCCCCCATATGCTCTTTTCCAGTTCCATTCCAGTCCCTCATCAGCCCATTTCCTCCACGCTCCCCCATCAGCTAATTTCCAATCCTAGCCCCATCAGCCCACTTCGCCCTATTCCAGCCCCCATAAGCCCATTTCCAGTCCTAATCCAGCTCTTCATCAGCCCATTTCCAGTCCAAGTTCCCCCCCATCACAGCCCATTTCGTCCATTCCCCCCACCATCACAGCCCATTTGCAGTCCTATCCCCCCCACCATCACAGCCCATTTGCAGTCCTCCCCATCACAGCCCAATTGTAGTCCGTTCCCCCCATCACAGCCCATTTCCAGTCTGTTTCCCCAATACAACCCCAATTTGTCCGTTCCCCCCCATCACATCCCATTTCCAGTCTGTTTCCCCCCCCACATCACAGCCCATTTCCAGTCTGTTCCCCCCCCCCCCACATCACAGCCCATTTCCAGTCTGTTTCCCCCATCCCAGCCCATTTTCAGTCCGTCCGTCCCCACCATCACAGCCCATTTCCAGTCCTAGCCCCCCACCATCACAGACCATTTGCAGTCCTAATCCAGCTCTTCATCAGCCCATTTCCAGTCCAAGTTCCCCCCCATCACAGCCCATTTTGTCCATTCCCCCCACCATCACAGCCCATTTGCAGGCCTCCCCCCCATCACAGCCCAATTGTAGTCCGTTCCCCCCATCACAGCCCATTTCCAGTCTGTTTCCCCCCATCCCAGACCAATTTGTCCGTCCCCCCCCCATCACAGTCCATTTCCAGTCCGTTCTCCCTCCCCACATCACAGCCCATTTCCAGTCCGTTCTCCCCCCTCCACATCACAGCCCATTTCCAGTCTGTCCCCCCCCCATCATAGCCCATTTCCAGTCTTTTTCCCCATCCCAGCCCATTTTCAGTCTCCCCCCCATCCCAGCCCATTTCCAGTCCGTTTCTCCCCCCCATCACAGCCCATCCAGTCCTAGCCGCCCCCCCCCCCCCGAAGAGCCCTGCGCCGTCTAAGGGGCTGCAGAGGGAGCCGGGGAAGCGCACGCGAGGCCCCGGCTCCCTCTGCACAGCTCGCCAGCGTGAAGAACCTTTACCTTCCTGCTGGCGGCTGTTTCAATGAAGCCGCGAATGCCGGGAAAGGTTAAAGGCAATGTCCTTTAACCTCTCCCGGCATTCGCGGCTTCATTGAAACAGCCGCCAGTGTGAAGGCAAAGGCTCTTCACGCTGGCGGGCTGTTCAGAGGGAGCCGGGGCTTCGCGCAGGCTTCCCCCACTCCCTCTGCAGCAGTCCATTGAGCGAGAATGTGGTTCGCGCAGGGCCCTGTGCGAACAACATTCTCGCTCAATGGACGGGCCGGCCCTGCCTGCACACCAGCATCTTTTCTCACCATGGACCTTTGTTTGGAGAAGGACCAGCTGACAACTGTTACATGATTCACTGAAAATGACATACAGTATCTGAGACCAACCAATCACCATGCCGTGATGAGCAGGTCAGGACGAAGAATTATTCGCTGGACTCAGAGGGACGCAGGGCACTACTGGCCACTTTTAGACACCTTTCAGCAGTTACACTTTCAACTTTGCTCTCAGCATTATGGCAGTCCTGCTTTCTCTGTCATTTTCTGCACTTCATGTGCATTGCTTGCCAGCCTGTCTCTTTCTAAAAGACAGTGTGCAAGAACAAGGACAAACCTTGGGGAAGAGTGAATCTCTCACAGACCCAAAGTTCTGTTTTATCACACAGCTCGGCCGGACTGCCTGTAGCCTGTGTTGGACCACTGCCATCCTTTGGACTTTGTACCGTTCCAGAGACAACTTCTTGGAACCAGTCACAACTAAAGCTAAGGTACTGGTCTGAATTCTCCCACGAGTGGGTCTAGACAGATAGCTAATTTTCTGTACGTCCGAGTGCAGAGCGAATCAATGATGTTGGTTGCTAAAACAGTGATTTATTATGTTGGTAATTGTAATCATAAGGTTACATAACTTGCTACCTCAGAAAATGTATTCTATATCTGCATTATTTTTCTATCAGCAATAAAGTCTAATTTATATACAAATACAGGGTTGGTTCCCTTTGTCTCACATGGTTCATTTGCCTCACATGGTTCATTTGCCAGATAGATTAATAGAATCTTGGGAAAACAGAGACGTAGCAATTACCCCTGGACCTATCAAGTGTATTATATTCATTTGCTACTGACAATAACCCTCAGATTTGTGAGCGTCGTCTGGAATGAATAATTCTGAATGAGCCACACCTTATAATATCACGTTCAAAGTCTGGACCTTTTGGGCCACTGGACATACTAGAATTATTAGCACAACATTGCGCAGGTACTGCACAACACTGTTGCAACAATCTCAAGACTAACTTATTAAGCGGGTAAACCAGACCATTATGCAGAATCTCTCTCATTCTGTCATATTGGTGACGAAGTTCACCCACCTTCTGAGACGGAAGTAATCTTCATAGCTCAGAAAGGCTTTCGCCCTTCTGAGCATGGGCCAACTGGCCCCACCCCCCTGCCCGCCCCTAGCTAACCAGTATGTCCCTAGCTGAGCCTTTTGCCGCTAGGAGGCGGGCACTAGGACGGAGGCCGACCCCTTTCCAGGGGAGGTGGGCGGGTATGTGTGGCTGATTTATCCTGCTGTCCCCGGAGAACTCCAGTTACAGGTAAGTAACTCCGTTTTCTCCTAGGATAAGCAGGATGAGTCAACCACAATTGGTGCCTCCCAAGCTGCCATGAGCTGTGGTAGAAAGGGGGGAGGCCGAGCCCGTAGTGGTTAGACTACAGGCTAGGCTAGCAGGCAGCCTGTGGAGCAGCAAGTTGCCACCAGAGCATGTAGGCCCGTAGTGGTATGCAGACGCGAAGCACGTATATGCAGAGGGTGCAGCGCAAGGCACACTTGTGAGGTAACCAAGACACACTTGCAGAGGGTGCAGTACAAGGCACCCTAGTGAGGTAAAGAAGACACACTTGTGAGATGACCAAGACATAGGCCCATCGGGCAGTCTGAAGAGGACCAGCCATAACAGCGCTGGGTACGAGAATGGAGCGAACGGTGCAAGTGGGGCGTGAATGCCCCACTAATAAGAGAGGCGCCTCCTAATATTATTTATTTAGAACCATTAGCGAAGCAGGGTATCGGGGCCCGGAGATTGCTGCTGGGTCCAGGCTTGGGAACTTGTGACTCTGGGGGACTGTCTCTGGGGAGACATGACCTGTGTTGGTCACTGTTGGGACGGAATGCTGTGCACTGCCATGCTACAGGCTTGGCAATCCAGCCATACCCTGCATTCAGGGTGTGTGTCCTCATTCCCTGCATGCTTGCGCATCTCTGCTGGCATCTGCACTGTCAACCGCTCACACAGCCAGGTTGGGTCTACCGACGCAAGTGGGGTGCAGGATCGGGAGGTCTGCGTCTTTAGCCGGGGTGGGGGCGAATACCGGGACTGGGTTGGAGGGGGCGATAGCTGGGACTCGAACTTGGGACCTTCATTGGCTGTGCGTACAGCACCACACTGTCGCCACCGAAAAGGGAGCTGGAAAGGGGAGCACCTGGGTGCAAACCAGGGACCTCTTGATCTGTAGTCAAATGCTCTTCCCCTAAGGTGTGCTCCCACAAGGATGAGGCTTCGTACTGTACAGGAACCAGGTGCAGGGTCTCACGAGACTGGAGGGGACTGGGATGGCAGGAGCCCCAGCTGGGATTTGAACATGTGACCCTCCGGTCCTACAGGTACTGGCTGTGTCCACTGCACCACACTGTGGCCACTGATGTTCAGTTAGTAGACGTACCACAGTCCTGGAGGGACTGCGAACAAAAATAGGTACACCATAAGGTATGTGGTTTCCAGACCCTTGCTTGTCGGGATAGGAGGCCGGTCTAAGGGGAGTCATTCTGCAGGTAATATGATTAGTGGGTGGGCATCCTGCCCGTGGAGATAGGAAGCCGGCAATGAGATGGAGCAATACAGTCGCGGTGGTTATGAAAAAGCCCCTAGCAGCACTGCTGTATAGTAAAGGGTAATGCCTCAGACGGCCTTACTCATTAACCCCACTGGGGAATTGAACTCATGACCCCTGGTTCAGTAGTCCATGTATTAACCATTGTGCTACGCCTCTCTTGCTGCTACTGATGGGCCGCCTGAGGAGAGACTAAGGACTATTTCGGATAGCTATCCGGAGAGTCGTAAGAGTCGACAGCAACTGGACGGCGCTTAACCACGACAACCACTACATCTCAGCAGCTTACAAGAGCTGACCTGGTTCGCGCCGCAGTAGGTTGAGGGCGGTGTCAGCCCGTGCTAGGACACTCTGGGTGGTGTTCTCAGCAGCTTACATGAGCTAGTGGGGCACACACCGTGGTTGATTGAGGGGAATGTAGAGCAGATAGAGGCTGGATAGCCTGTGCTATTAGGTCCCTTTGGGCAATGTTTAATGCGATCCACCTTAGAGGCAACTGAGTGGTTCTTAGAAGGGGACCATTTGGTGCAAAGACATCCAGTGCAGGTTGGTGCAATCTGACAGGAGAAGACGCCATCGCCCCGTCTACCGCCATCCAGGGCAAGCCTTCTTAGGCTTATCTGAAGGTGGGGCTGAACGGCTGCCTACGATGGTGCCAATACTAGTTCCCCCTTGCCTTAGACAGTGGAGCCCACTCTCCCAGGCAGAGGGAAAGAGGGAGAGAAACATGATCATCCCAACATGGTGCTGAAGCACTGTAGGGGCTCACCTGGGCAGAGAAAGAGAACTCCCTGGCCCAGAACTGCCAACCAGCTCTAAGACTCTGATTGCAGTGGCAACACGGTGGCGCAGTGCACACAGACAGTGTGTGCAAGATCAGAGGGTCACAGGTTCAAAGCCCAGCTGGGGCTACTGCCAATCCATTCCACATATTAAATAGTGGTGAGCC
The DNA here is from genome assembly GCA_033557465.1 of Ichthyophis bannanicus. NCBI lineage: Eukaryota > Metazoa > Chordata > Amphibia > Gymnophiona > Ichthyophiidae > Ichthyophis > Ichthyophis bannanicus. The sequence goes on from CM066032.1 coordinate 321,102,121, forward strand.
TCTGGCGCAGACAGTTCTAAAGCTGATATATATCTATATCTAGTATATCTAGTAACTAAGTAAAGATAAAGATAATGATACTTTGGGTGTCAATTGCAGTATCTGCAATGTAGAGCCAACATACAATCCAATGTGAGTAGAGTGGCCTCAGCCCTATTAGTGTGAGGCCGGGGGAAGAAGATGGGAAGGACCACCTTAGGAAGAAACAGAGTGAGTGCAGAGCACCACCCTATTCTTGTGAAACCTGGTATATGGAGCATGTGCAACTAGCGCATGTAACTCACTAACTCTACGTGCAGAGGTGAGTGCCACCAGGAAAAGGACTTTCCAGGAAAGGAACGAGAGGGCAGGTGGTGAGCGGTTCAAAAGGTGGAACGATGAGCTTCCCAAGGACCACATTGAGGTCCCATGCCGTCGTGGGAGAGCGAATCAGGGGCCAGGAGAGAAGGAGGTCCCTCATGAAGTGGCCTATGAGAGAATGAACAGACAGCCATCATCCGTCTACTTGAAGATAATGCTCCATCAGAGTGCTGAAGTGCACCCGGATGGAGTTAGACTTCAAACCCGCATGGGAGAGGTGCAGGCAGGACCCTGTCCATCAGGTGTCCCTTCGCCTGCTTCCACTGAGTAGAGTCAGTCCCCACTGGGCCTGGTGCATGTGGAGATGGGCAAAAGGTCCCAAGAGGCGGAGCATCTGACGCGCTGACACAGTGGAGCAATCCTGGACATCCCTTACTAACGCCACCAGTTGTTGTTCCTGGGCCAAGGGGAGGAAGGTCCTTGCTGGAGCTGTGTCTAAGAGGGCCCTAATGAACTTGAGCCGCTGAGAGGGATGAAGATGGGACTTTGGAAAGTTGATAATGAAGCCCAGCTGCTGCAGCACCTGGATGGTGCGCTGCGACCTGATCAGCCAGTCATCCAGATAGGGGAAGACAGAGGATCTCCTGGAGTCTCAGGAAGGCTGAGACGACTGCCAGGCATTTTGTGAAAACCCTGAAGGTAGATGCCAGGCCGAAGGAGTGCACTCTGTACTGGTAGTGACACTCTCAGAGGATGAACCGGAGGAACTACCAGTGCTGGGGGTGGATCAGAATGTGGGTATAGGCATCTTTCAGATTCAAGGAGCATAGCCAGTCTTCCCACTGGAGGTAGGGCAGCAGCATTCCAAAAGATACCATCTTGAACTTCTCCCACACTAGGAAGCGGTTGAGATCCTGCAGATCTTAGATGGGGCGGAAGCTACCAGTCTTTTTTTGGAACCAGAAAATAGCGGGAGTAGAATCGCTTTGTCCACCTGAGGCTGAGGGACCAATTCCATGGCCCTTTCTTACAGGAGGGCTCAGAGTGCTCCCTGCAGGAGTTTGCGATGGCAGGGGTCTATAGGAGGTTCCCCTGGAAAGAATAGAGGCGGCATCCGCTCGAAGTGGAGGAGGTAGCCCTCCCTCACCACTTGCAGAGCCCAGGCATTGCTGGTGATGTTGGGCCAACGGTGGGCGAAGGATGTGAACCACTTGCCGATGGTGCCACAGAGCAGGATCCTCCAGGTGGAGATAAGCTACAGTCCTGGAGTCAAAAGCTCCCCCCAGACAGTGGCTGCAGATGTGGCGCTGGCTGTGGCTTGGGGTCTTGGGTCTATGAGAGCCCTATCCCTGGCCCTTGGCCTGCTGCTCCTGTAGGGGAGATGGGTAGGCTGGATACGTGGAGTAAATTCAATAGGCCGCCTTCTTCTTTGGGTAGAGGGACTTTTTCTCTGAAGCCTTCCGCCGGGAAGGGTCAGCAATCTTCCTAGAGAGCCTGGTTCTGGTGAGCAATTCAGTCTCCAGTTCAGCAGCCTTCTACATCATGGGCTTGTGAAAGAGGTTGCCCCCTCAGCACAGGACATTGACCAACTTGTCCTGAACCCACTGTTCCAATCAGAGGTCTATAGCCATGCCAGGCACTAATGTCCACAACCACCCAAGCCACGGACTCGAAGCGGTCGTAGGTCACAAGAGTAACATGCTTGGAGCACTCCTTCAATGTGGAAACCAGGTTCTTGAAGCGCTGGAGATGGTCGTCAGACAGACCAGCTGAGAACCCGGCAAGCTCTCCAGCCAGGTCTCTCAGGTACATGCCCATGCACAGTTGGTATGCCTGAATACATGCCACAAGCATCGAGCCCTGGTAACACTTCCTACCAAAGCCATCCATGGTGCGGGCCTCCCAGCCAGGAGGCACCAAGGAGTGCATCTTCTGGCTCTTAATACGGCACATGACCAATTCCACCACCATGGAATTGTGTGGCAGCTTTCTCTTTTCGAAGCCCGGGCTCTTGCGGACTCAATACATCGAATCGAGACATTTGCTCACTATGGGCACCATAACAGAGGTCTCCCACATCCTGAACAAGAGGCGCTCGAGGATCAGTGACACTGACGAATGATATTGGAGGATCTCAAGGTCCTTCACCGAGGTTCCTCCTCAGCCTCAATGGTGAAGGAAAGTGTCTTCTCCATCTGTCAAAGTCCAAGAAACAGAGGTCCTCAGGAGGGGACCAATAGCGCTCCAGCAGTGGCGAGGGTTCCGAGGGGACATCCCTGTGTCGTGCCATGTCTCCCACTCCAAGTCGGAATCAGAGAGGAAGTCAAAGGACTAGAGGGAATCGTGCCGATACCCCAGTGGTGGAGACAACAGGGGTCCGGAGTTCCCGGTGCTACGAGCCTGAAGCGCTCGGTGGAAACCCTCTGTTCTGCAACAGGGACTGAGAGCAGTCTCGGGAATTGATCAGAAGGGAATGCTGCTCCAGTATTAGCTGTAGTTCCATGGGCGCTGCAAGGTTGCCAACCTCTCTTTGAAGAGAGGGGCCTCCGCAGCCACTGGCGCTGGCCAAAAGGAATCTGACCTGACGCAGATTCCACAGGTGGAGACTCCCAGATGGTGATCTGTTCAGTAGCTCAATTCCAGTCCTCGGAGGACATGGAAGTCTCCTCCCACCAGGGCAGCTTAGAAGGCTGCTTCCAGTCCTCACCATTGGCATTGTGTCAAGGGATGCAATGCCGATGACTGTGGGTCTTACCTGCAGAATCAGCATCGCCCTCTGACAATGGCTTGGAAGAAATTCAGTCCTTCCAGGAACAGTCCTCGGTGGAGAGACGCCAGTCCAATGCCCCATGACCTTGGGGCTCTGAGAAAGCCCGGTCACCGCACAAGGTCGAGGCCTCCGCGGGCATCGATTCTGATGCTGATCCCAGAACATACACAGAGGCCTTGTGGCCAAACAGTGCCTCCCGCTGTCTTTCACTGTTGTTACGCCTCCTGCTTGTCATCTGAAGGCAGAACAGGCAAGTAGAGACATCATGGTCGGCCCCGAGGCACTGAAGGCAGCAGTTATGGTGATCTATGATGGACAAGGTCTGGCCACAACTGCTGCACTTCTTAAAATGCTGATCAAGGACACAGTGGGAAAACACCACCAGTGAGGTCAAACTTTATTGTCCAGATCAGGGGGCGTGAGGAAAGAGTAGTTACTCACCTGTAACAGGTGTTCTCTCCAGGAGCAGCAGGAATCAGTCCTCACATATGGGTGACGTCGGCGCCGACGGAGCCCCCGTGCGGAGCATTTCCCCAGCTTTCATAGAAAGCCTTTGGGAATGCAGCGCGCATGCGCGGTCCCCTTCCCGCCCAAGGGTGCCATATTGCTCAGTCTGATGACATAGCTAAAAGACAGCAAAAATAGCAAAAATAAATCATATGACTGCAACTCCAAGGGGAGGAGGGAGGGTTGTGAGGACTGATTCCTGCTGCTCCTGGAGAACACCTGTTACAGGTGAGTAACTACTCTTTCTCCAGGACCAAGCAGGAAGTCAGTCCTCACATATGGGACTCCCTAGCTTAGGGCTACCAGAGGCCCAAAACTGAAAAATGAGCTCCCTCTAGAGCCTTAGCATGCAAGAACAGAATCTTCTCTGACAACGCCCCCGAAGGTAGCCTAACATCAGGGCCGGAGGGTAGGAGTTGCCAAAGAGATTATGGAGTACTGCTCGCCCGAAAGCACTGTCCCTGCGGGACTCCCTCTCAAGGCAGTAGTGGGCCGCAAAAGTCTGGCTTGAAGACCAAGTAGCGGCCCGGCAGATGTCTGCCAATGGAACAGAGCGGAGATGAGCCACTGACGCAGCCTTCGCCCTGACACGGTGAGCCGTAACTCGACCCTGCAACGAGAGGCCGATTGCCCTGCAAGCCCAGGCGATGCAGTCAGCTACCCATATGGACAAAGTACACTTGGAGACAGCCAACCTCAACTTATTGGGGGTCATAAGAGACGAAGAGCTGAACCGCCCTCCGGTGCTCCCGCGTACGGTCAAGGTAGAAGGACAACGCCCTCCTACAGTCCAGGGTATGCAAGACCATTTCTGCCCGGCTAGCATGAGGCCTGGGAAAGAAAGTCAGAAGAACCACCTCCTGATTGAGGTGGAAGGAGGAGACAACCTTTGGAAGGAACTTAGGGTGAGTCCGTAAGACTACCCTGTTCCTATAGAACCTAGTATAAGGTGCTTCTGATACTAGGGCCTGAAGCTCACTTACTCGCCTTGCTGAGGTAAGAACTACCAGAAATAGCATTTTCCAAGATAGAAAACGCAGAGGACAAGTAGCCATAGGTTCAAATGGTGGGCAAGTAAGCCGTTGCAAGACCACATTTAAATCCCATTCAGTGGCAGGTGGACGCACTGGAGGCTTAAGCAAAAGCAGGCCTCTGAGGAAGCGAGCCACCAAAGGATGACTGGAGAGAGACTGACCCTCCACCTGTGAGTGGTGTGCTGAAAAAGCACTGAGATGAACTCTAACAGAGTTGGACTTAAGGCCTAGGTTGGACAGGTGAAGCAAATACTGCAGCACCACTGGTACCAGGCATGAGAAGGGATTCTCATTGTGTTGAGTACACCAGGTAGAGAATCTATGCCACTTAAGGGCATAAGACTTTCTGGTGGACTGCCTCCTAGAGGCTAAGACTACATCCTCCACATCCCTAGGCTTCTATCATGACTTGACACTATTGGTCTCTCAGGTTCAGTCCTCCACTGGTTTTACTCTTTTCTTTTCAAAAGGTCCTTCTAAGTACTTTCTGTTTCTGACTCCTCCGCCTCAACCCCTCTTCACTGTGGTGTCCCACAGGGCTCTGTGCTAGCTCCCCTTCTGTTTAACATTTTCCTGGCTCCCCTCGCTCTGCTCGTCCAGCAACATGGTATCTCGGCGTATTATTACGCCGATGATATCATCCTTCTTTTCCACACTAGTTCACTTACTCCCGATATTGGTCCCCTCAATGTCTATCTCAATTTCCTTCAAGTCAATTTGTCAAAAACTTTGGCTATTTGGTTTACTGCTGGTGCTCCTATCCCTCCCCTCATCCCTTCTCTCTCTGCTGATCCCATCCCCTTGTTTCTTCACTATGTTATCTTGGTGTCACCCTGGATTCCGCCCTAACCTTCAAGGACCACATTTCTTCAATTGTTCAACGTTCCTTCTGTACATTGAGGCAACTCCGTGCTGTCCGCTCCTTTCTCTCCCCCTCTTCTCTGAGCACACTCCTTCTTTCTCTTATCGTTTCTCGCTTAGATTACTGCAATACATCTTTAGCCAGGCTTCCTCTTACTCAACTTCGCAGGCTTCAACTGGTTCACCACAGCGCTGCTCGTCTCCTGACTCACACCTCCCGATTCGCTCACGTCACCCCTCTTCTTATTCGCTTATACTGGTTGCCCATTCCTTTCGAATCCAATACAAGATTCTTACTTTTGTGCACAGATCCCTCCACACCGGTGTCCCACGCTATCTCTCAGACTTAGTTCATTTTCACTGTCCCTCAAGAACCCTTAGGTCTGTCCACACTAACCGGTTATTCCTCCGTTCCCCTTCACAGGCTCATCTTGAGTCTACACGTTCTGCTGCTTTTTTCTTCATTGGTCCCCGTCTATGGAACTCTCTGCCATCTTCACTCCGTCTGGAACTTTCTTATCCCTCTTTCAAAGCTAAGCTAAAGACCCATCTTTTCTGCCTAGCCTTCGATCTTCCTCCCTCCCCTCCTCTTTCCGATAATTAATGGTATTTCTCCCTCTTCCGCTGTCCTTTATTGCTTTCTTTCCTGACGCTGTCCCTTTCCTATTATTAAATGGCGTTCCTTTCTGTTTCCTTTTCTCTGCAGCCTCCTTTTGTTTTATTGTAAACTGCCATATGCCTGCTGGTCCTGGCAGTCTATCAAATTTTAAATAAAGATAAAGTAGTAAAGGTGGTAGGACTACCCTTTCAGCAGCCAGGCCATCAAATTGAGGGACTGGAGATTGGGGTGCAAGAGACCCCTGCTCCTGAGACAGGAGATCGGGTTGCATCCCCAGAGGAAGAGGAGTGTCCACCGCCAGTTGCAACAGTAGTGGGAACCAGGGTTGCATTGGCCACCTGGGGGCCACCAGAATCACTGAGGCCTTGTCACGGGTCACCTTGAATAGTGTCTTGGACACTAGAGGCGTGGGAGGAAACGCATAAAGTAGGCCTGTAGACCATGGAATGAGAAACGCATCCACTGCTACTCTGAGAGGATGCGGTTGTCTGGAACAGAACCTGGGTAGTTGACGGTTCAGAGGACTGGCAAAGAGATCTATGGTTGGAAGACCCCATCTCAGGAAGATCTGTTGAACCACTAAAGGGTTCAACTGCCATTTGTGCGGCTGCAGGATCCTGCTCAATCTGTCCGCCAGGTAATTCTCCTGACCTGGAAGGTAGACTGCTTTGAGAAGAATGCCATGATTGACTGCCCAGGAGCACAGTTTCTGCGCTTCCTGACAGAGAAGGCGGGACCCTGTGCCCCCTTGTTTGTTCACATAGAACATAGCCACTTGATTGTCCGTCTGAACCAAGACGGACTGGTGAGAGATGAGATGAGAGAAAGTTCTCAGGACTAAGCAGATAGCTCTCAGTTCCAAGAGATTGATCTGCTGTGCGGCCTCCCAAGGAGTCCACAGGCCTTGAGTACATGCCCCTTGGCAATGTGCACCCCAACCTTGAAGAGAAGCATCGGTTGTCAGCACCTGAGAGTGTGGAGGAGCCTGAAAAGGCACCCCTTGCACCAGATTCGGAAGATGAAGCCACCATTGCAGAGAAGACTGCAGTAGGCTGGACACCCTAACTTTGTCCGTGAGGCTTCCTGTGGCCTGGTGCCATTGAGTCCGGAGGCCCCATTGAGCTGGCCTCATGTGCAGACGGGCATTTGGAGTCACATGGACCGTGGATGCCATGTGGCCTAAGAGCCTCAGGAATTGTCTGGTGGAGACCAGAGAATTGCTGTGGAATAGCCTGGCTAGAGCCATTAATCTGTGGGCCCTGTCCACAGGTAGAAAGGCCTTTGCCTGAAAGGTGTCTAGTCGAGCTCCTATGAACTCCATGTTCTGGGAGGGTTGCAAACTGGACTTTGCGAAGTTTATGACAAACCCCAGGTGCTGAAGCAGAGCGACAGTGCGAAGGGTGGCTTGATTGGCCTCTTGCGGGGATTGACCCCTGATGAGCCAATCGTCCAGATATGGAAAGACAAAGAGGCCTTGAACCCTGAGGTAGGCCGCTACCACCGCCAGGCACTTGGTGAATACCCTGGGGGGCGGATGTAAGGCCAAAAGGCAGTACTCTGTACTAATAATGGTTTCCTCCCACTACAAATCTGAGATATTGTCTGTGGTCTGGATGAATAAGGATGGGAGTATAAACATCCTCTAGATCTAAGGAGCATAGCCAATCTCCCAGCTGGAGGTAGGGCAGCAGGATTCCAAGGGTAAGCATCTTGAACTTTTCCCTCACCAAGAACTTGTTCAGGTTTCGCAAGTCTAGGATGGGTCTGAGGCCTCCTGTTCTCTTTGGTACCAGGAAGTACCTGGAATAGAAGCCGTGACCTCTCAGGTGGTGGGGCACCGGTTCCACTGCCTGTTCCTTCAGAAGACCTGCCAACTCCTGCAGGAGTAAGTCCCTGTGCAGAGGGAGTCTGGGAGGCTCCCCTGGAAAATAGAAGGGAGGTACCTGGTGGAAGTGGAGGAGATAGCCCTTCTGGACTATATTTAGAACCCAGGTATCCCTTGTGACGGCTGACCACCTGTGGGCGAACAGGGCCAGCCTGCCTCCAGTGCTGATGGGGGCCAGCTGAGGAGGAGAGGCTATGCCAATGCAGTCAAAAACCCCCTCCCTGCTGAGCAGGAGCCGAAGTAGGAGGCTTGGGGGCCCATGACCCTGCCCCTTGACCTGCTGACCCTGTTGGGGAGCTACAGAGGCCTGATAATGAGGGTACTGTTTATAGGCAGATGACTCCCTCGGGTAAAAGGTCTTTTTTCCCGAGCCCTTCTTCTTCTGAGAAGGGGCAGAGGTTTTTCTGGACAGCCTTGTCCGGGCAAGAGTCTCGGTCTCGAGTTCGGCAGCCTTGTCAGCCATGGCCTTGCCAAAGAGGTTTTCACCTCGGCAGGGGACATCGACCAACTTGTCCTGCACCCATGGCTCGAGGTCCGATGACTGTAGCCAAGCCTGACGGTGTGCACTGATGCCGGCCACGGCTACCCGGGCCGAAGCCTCGAAGCCATCATAGGCTGCTCGCGATATAAACTTCGAGCACTCACGAATACCAGAGGACAGAGCATTGAACCTCTGCAAAGGTTCCTCGGAGAGACCAGCAGAGAACCCGGCAATCTCCTTCGCCAGGTCTTGAAGGTACATGCCCATGTACAGCTGGTAGGTCTGGACATGGCAAGCAAGCATAGAGCCCTGAAAGCACTTCTTACCGAGGACATCAAGGTTCCAGGCCTCCCGGTCGGGAGGCACCGAGGAGTGCATCTTCTGACTCTTCAGACGATGCATGGCCGATTCCACAACCATGGAGTGGTGTGGTAATTGTGCTTTTGGAACCCGAGGCTCTTGTGGACTCGATAGATGAAATCGACCCGCTTGCTTAAAACCGGCGTCGATGCTGGCGCCTCCCACATGCGGAAGAGCAACCGTTCCAGCATCGGAGAAACCGGAACAGTAAAGGCCTCCTTCGGAGGAGAGTCATACTGTAGGACCTCGAGCTCCTCAGCTCCTCCTCGGGATCCGCGGGGAATGCCAAAGTCTTGGCCATGTCCCACACGAAGTCCGAGAACCGGGTATCAGACTCAGGTGAGCCCGAAGGAACGAACTGAGTCTGAAAGGTGTCGGGCGACTCCTCATCCTCCGTCTCCCAGCCGGACTCCTTGGAGGAGGAATCGAGTGGCTCCGGTTGGGTGGGCATCGATGCCATCCGCCCCGACGCCGAGGGTACCGGCGTCATGACCTCGGTCCCAAATGGGAGGCCGAGGGGGACCTTGGCCGAGGATAGACTCGAGCTCGCATGGACTCGAGGATCGGCTCGGCCTCCGGGGTCAACTTGGACGTCGATGTCCCAGTGGTCAGGGCAGATGCACCGGTGAGACCGGCGATAAGTGCCCGCTGCTGTTCCATGAAGGCAGCCAAGCTGCTCTCCAAGGCCGTCAATCTGAGTCCGAGCTCAGGAGACTCAGCAGTCCCCGACTCGGGCCCTGGCAGCACCGGGCCCGACGTCGGCTCCCCTGGAGGCGAGTCCACGAGGACTACAGTACTCACGTGACCCGGGGACTCCATCTCCACACGAGGTTGTTTTGCAGGCCTCTCCGACTCCGAAGACCCGGGACGGCGCTCGGGGCTATGCGACTTGGCCCTCGAGGAGCCAAGTGCGTCCACCGACGCCGCCCTCGTGGGTTTTTTCTTCTTACAATGCTCCCGCGAGGGAGACCCCCTTTCAGAGGAGCCTCGACGCTGCTCGGGGCCGGAGTCCCGAGATGTCGAGGCCTCTGATGAGGTCTGGGCCCTACTAGATGCGGAGTCAGAGAAGATTCTTTCCTTTTGGTGCTGCCGACTCCTTAACGCCTTAGAGGACATCTTCCCACATGGACCACAGATCGGGTCATGATCGGGTCGAGGCACTGGAGGCAGCAGTCATGTGTGTCGGTGAGAGACATAAGTGTCTTACACCGATCACACTTTTTAAACCCGCTGGCAGCCATCGGGGGAAAAAGGGCCCCTGCAAGGTCAAAAGACAGGGCTGCCAGTGAAAAAAGAAAAAATGGTGCGAACGCTAGTCACTAAGGACAAAAATCGAAAAAGAGATCCGGGCTCGATACCGACGTATCGGGCCCAGGTGGGAAAGGGAAACCGGCGTCGAACCAAAGAAAAAACAGGTCAACGCAGAGAAAATCAACTTCTTCCTCCGGTGAAACGAATATACATCCATCGGGCTCCGCGGAAAAAAGAAGACTGAGCAAGATGGCACCTTTGGGCTGGAAGGGGAACGTGCATGCGCGCTGCATTCCCAAAGGCTTTCTATGAAAGCTGGGGAAATGCTCCGCACGGGGGCTCCGTCGGCGCCAACGTCACCCATATGTGAGGACTGACTTCCTGCTTGGTCCTGGAGAAAAACCCATGCATGGGTGGAAAAGAGAAGAGAAAAAATGGGATCCGAGAAAAAAAAACGCAGTGCAGAGGCACTGACTGTTCCAGAATCAAAGGAAGGCAAGGGTATGCGTACCAAAAAAAGAAAAGAACGAGAATGGCAAAAGAAATTACCGATTCCATGAACAAATTTTTTCTGGGGTGCAGATGGACATCTGATGGGCTCCTTGGAAAAACGAAGTCTGAGGTAAAATGGCCCCCTTGGTCAGAAAGGCAACCACACATGTGTGGTTCATCTCCCAAAGGCTTTCTTTGAAAGCTGCAGTTATCAAGCGGGCTCAGTTGGTGACATCACCCATAAGTGAGAACTCTTTCTTGCTTGGTTCCAGAGAAAAAAAAAGTCCTCCCTGTGATTCTGAATCTGAAGTAGACAAAAGAAATGCAAAGGGATCCTGGGAGGGATGATTCTCTCTCTCTCTGCAGAGGTAACTCCAGTAGATTGAGAAGTGCTAGTGCTGATAGGATATAGCGAAAAATCATTGCAGCAGCCTTTGATAAAGTCATTGAACACATTTTACAAGAATGAATATGGCAACTCTGGCAGAGGAAGACATACTGATGGGGAAGACTTCTGCCACCATTACTAGCGCTGATGTCAATGCCAAAAAGTTTCCCTCTAGAAAATGAATGGAAATGACTGCATGGGCTGCCTTATGACTGGGAAACAAAATGATGCTTTCACTGGCTTTGTACTGGATAAAAAAAAACAATGCTCACAAAAAGAAGCGGTGCAGCATCAAATTCCAACTGATGTGCAGTTGTATGCATTGAAGCGTCTCCTACATCTGTGCTGAAGGCAAGGAGAGTACATCAATGCTGTGATCTTGAGGAGGCTTTCTGCTTGGCATCAGTAGCACAGTAAAGATTTGCAACTGCTTCTGGTTAGACATATTGTCCTGATTGTCATCTCTGTGGATGTGACAGTGCTTCTCTACTGTTTTAATATTGCAGTTTAGGAGTTTCTTTATTATCAAACTTGTGTGACTCCATTAAAGACATCTGCTCTTGAGACAAGAAGTCTCAGCCAAAACTTGAGCTGAACCAGAGGATCCTTGATGCTACGTCATGACTGAACTTCTGAAGCTGCTGCACAGCGGAGTAAAGATAACATGCAGAAAATGACCTACTTAACTGTGTTGAGTCAGCTGATCCTTGCGCAGAAGCAGATTTTAGCTCTTCTTTCTGCTCAAATAGGTATCTCATTTCTTCCCATACTAGTTAGATGAATGAGGCAAAACATTCCTGGTTGTAGGAATGGACAGATAGAGGGATACCAGAATCCCCAATATGTAATTGAAGATAGATGAATTTCTTGATACAGATCTCTAAAATGTGTTGATTAGATGAACTTTGGTAATGGTGACAGTCACTCACAAGTTTAGCTTTTCACCTACTGCTTTTTAAATAGAATTAGATATCTTGATCATAAGAACAGTGTAACTATTCTAAAACAGCTTAAGGACATTGTTGGCTTACTCAATATATTTATTTATTTATTTACATTCTCTTATATACCGCGCTATTCTGCATCAGTGCGGTTTACATTGAACAAACTGAAATTACATTGAACAGGGCATTATAACTTGGAGATAACTATTTTACAGGGAACATGGGCTATGGAGGGTTAAGTGGCTTGCCCAAGACCACAAGGAGCACCTGTGGGACTAGAAACCCCAGTCCTTCCGGCCCAAGGTTGCTGTCCTCTAGTGGGATTTTGAACCCCTGACCTTCCGGCTTGAAGTAGCTTGCCCCAACCACTAGGCCACTCCTCCACTCCATATATATAACTTAAGCTCTGAAATTCATTGCTGGAGGATGTGATGGTAAATGCAGTTAGTGTACCTCGGTTTAAAAAAGGGTTGGACAAGTTCCTGGAAGAAATATCCATAACCGTTAAGGTGGGGTAGACTGTACAGAATCTTTGGGAGTCTGCCGGGTACTTGTGATCTGATTTGCCACTGCTGGAAACGGGATACTTGGCTTGATGGACCATCAGTCTGACCCAGTATGACAGTTCTTATGCTCTTAAGGCATACAACTGGGTGACATCTGATGGTAACCAAAAAACAACTGCAAGGAAGGGAAATATAATAGTAAAACAGACGCCAACCTTCCTAAACCCCAACGTTCCTTACTGTTCCAACATTGAAATAAATCACTAATTTAATTTAATTATGGTGACTCGGTTCGCCAAGTGAAGGGTAAGATTTCTCTGAGGCCTGTTTGCCTTTGTTAAATTAGTGATTTATTTCAATGTTGGAACAGTAAGGAACGTTGGGGTTTAGGAAGGTTGGCGTCTGTTTTACTATGACATCTGATGGTACCATGAAGGAGCATAAGTGGCCTTCCCCACATGCAACAGTTCCCTCAGCTCCTACACTGGTTGCAAAGCCCAAAAAATGCACTCTCGGGAAGGTGAGCGGGATTGTGTTCCTTTTTAATCCTGCTGTCTATGGAACACACCTGTTACAAGTGAGCAAATTGCTTTTTCTGTCGATAAGCAGGACTGAGTCAGGCACAAAGTGAGCGACTCCCAAGCTTAGGGCTGCTCTTGCTGTATGCCATTTAACTTAGTCTTTAGAGCAGACCACATACAGGCTGAGGCAGAAAGACTAACACACCCTTTGCGTGCAGATAATGCAACTATATACGCACAAGTACCACTATGCCAAACACAGAGAAGAGATTGATGCGTGCATAAACTGCAAAAAAGTATGCGCACACAGTAACGGCAAGTGTATTTAAATGATACGCAAATGAGCTGCATGTATTAAAATGAAATGCTGATAAGGTCTGCGCCCAATGCAGAAAAATGCATAGAGGATAACATAATCAGGCGTAAAGTTCAGGAACGCCATTATCTCTATGCCTGGTCTGAGGTGACTTAAAAATCGTACGCATGTAGGGAAAGACTTTCAGTATGTGTACTGGTGAACTACTATCTTTGGCATGGAAATCGTCTGCATGTATCTTTCAGCGTATAAGCGAAAGTTTGGATTTCAAGAAGAAATATATTTTGCTTCTTATCCTTGTGTGTTCTTTGAATTCATTTATATTATTTTCCATTTCCTGTTATGTCTTTGTGTTGTGATTTAATGAAAAAAAATGTTTTTGTGCAAAAAAAAGGTGAAATTAGACTTACCTGCTAATTGTTGTTCATTGAGGAACTCGTGTCCAGTCCCGGAACCTCTGTGGTTTAGTACCTCCTCCAGCAGCTTTGGAGACTGAACACGTCATTACTTTAATGATCCTGGTATAAGAAGGCAAGGACCGCCCCTCCTCACCAGTAGCTATTGACAAAGCAGCATCTCCAAAGCCACAAATTAATTAATTAATTAATTTATTTGGTTTTCTTTTGTATACCGCTACTTCCAGCGATCAGAAGCGGATTACTTTGCACGACAAACTTAGATACATATGCTAGGAATCGGTATTATTTACATTTTGATTTCAGGATAGGAATCAGTATTATTTACATTTTGATTTCAGGATAAGAGTATACATATATACAATTTTTACATGGGATGAGCCTTGTAACTGCGTTTGAGAGTAATTTCATAGTCATGTATTTACATTTATAGTCCGAGGAATGGGTTCTTTTGGCTCTTGTTTATTGGTTAAGTTAGGTTATATTGTTCCTGAAAGAAGTGTGTTTTTAGCTTTTTTCTAAAGTCTTTTAGGTTGCTGATTGTCCTCAGATCGACTGGTAGCTGGTTCCATAATGTAGGTGCTGAGTACTTAAATGCTCTATTGCTTGTGCAGACTTTGACAGATCTGATGTTAGTTGGGACGTAGAGGGTGTTTGCGTTGTAGGTTCTTCTATTTCTGGTAGGGGGTTGCGTGTTAATGAGGTTGTTGAGGTATGATGGTGCTATGTTATGCATGAGTTTGAATGTTGTTACTAGAACTTTGTATTTTATACGGGCAGTTATGGGTAGCCAGTGTAGTTCGATTAATATTGGTGTGATATGCTCGGTGATTTTCTTCTTCATGATAACCCTTGCTGTCACATTTTGAGCCATTTGTAGTATTTTTAGGTTTTTTTTTGGCAGACCTTGAAGGATGGAGTTACAGTAGTCAACATAAACCAATATCTGTTAATTCAATTTTTGTTTTTTTAAAAACACAAATCCAATTGACAACTGTAACCTAAAACTAAAATTAAGTTTCTCTGCAATGAAATCATGTAGTATATCACTGCATTGGCATGCCTCCGTTCACCTTCATGCGAAGAACGAAAGTACCCACCCCCTCTACACTGGCTCAATGGATTAACCTTATTGACAAACAGGACCTTTACTGTACTCTATTTCTATCCCGCTTTAGGCTGCAATCCAAATAAACCAAGGGGGGGGGGGCAATCCGGGACTGGACTGGAGTTCCTCAAGGAACAACAATTAGCAGGTAAGTCTAATTTCACCTTCCTTATCGTCCCTCCAGTCCAGTCCCAGAACCTCTGGGGATGTAACAGAGCAGTAGATATCAACGGGAGGGACCTGCTAGACCAGCCTGAAGCACCGCCGATCCAAAACAGGTATCCCCCGCCACCTGAACATCCAGGCGGTAATGCTTGACAAACAAATGCAATGACGACCAAGTTGCCGCCTTACATATCTCCACGGCTGGCACCAAACTATATTCCACCCAGGAAGCAGCCTGCGCCCTAGTCGAGTGCGCCCTGAGACCTTCCAGAACCGTCCTTCCCTTCAAAGTTGCTATGGTCTCTTTAATCCACCTGGAGATAGAAGACTTCGCTGCCGCTTCTCCTTTCCTAAGTCCTCCAAACAAGACAAACAACCTGTCCGACTTTCGAAAGGTCTGTGTACCCTGGAGATACTTTCTCAGTGTCCTACGAACATCCAAGAGACGCAACTTTCCACTCGATGCTGAGTTCTTACCACCTTTGAACACCGGTAACGAGACCACCTGATTGACATGAAAGACGGAGAGCACCTTGGGCAAAAAGGAAGGTACCGGCCGTAACACCACCTTCTGCTCAGAGAAAGACAGAAAAGGCTCCTTACAAGACAAGGCCTGCAACTCCAAAATCCTATGCGCCGAGCAAATGGCTACTAAAAATACCGCTTTCAGAGTCAAATCCTTCACAGAAGCCTTACCCAAAGGCTCAAAAGGCTCCGCCACCAACGCTTCTAGCAACAAATTGAGATCCCAAGATGAAATCAACATCCTACACGGTGGCCGCAACAGCGATACCGCGCTGAGAAACCTCTTAACATCCGCATGAGCGCACAGCGCTTCCCCTTGAATCTTACCCCTATAACAAAAAAGCGCTGCCAATTGTACCTTTAAAGAACTTGGTGCTAATCCTTTTTTCAAACCCATCCTGCAGAAATGAAAGAATCTGAGAAATGGAAGCCGCTAAAGGTCGGACCCGTCTCTCTGCACACCATGCCTCAAAAATGCGCCAAACACGTATATATGCCAAAGAAGTAGATCTCCGTCTGGCATTCAATCCCTTGGCTCTCAACCGTGCCCTTTCAAGAGCCAAGCCGTAAGCGAGAATCGATCCACCTGCGGCATCCACAGAGGATCCTGCAGCAGCAGATCCTTCCTTGCGGGAAGCCGCCACGGACTGTCCACCAGCAGACGAACCAGATCCGCATACCATGGTCGTCTTGGCCACTCCGGTGCGATCAGAATCACCAAGCCTTGGTGGCTTTCTATGCGCTGAACCATGCGACCTATCAAGGCCCATGGTGTAAACACATGCAAGAGACCTTCCACTGGCCACAGTTGCATTAGAGCATCAAGGGCCTCCGACATCCTTCCTTTCTCGTCTCCTGCTGTAAAAGCGGGAGGCTTTTGTCGACTCGAAGGTCGCTATCAGATCCATAACTGGCGTTCCTCAGCGCCGAGAAACGAGCGCAAACACTTCCGGGTGAAGAACCCATTCTCCTAGATCCACCTGGACCCAACTCAGAAAATCCGCCTCGACATTGTCCACATCTGCCACATGTTGCGCCGACAACGCAACCAAATTCATCTCGGCCCAAGCCAAGATCCGACTTGCCTCTGCCTCCAAAGCTGCACTTCCTGTGCCCCCTTGACAATTGATGTAGGCCACCGTGGTCGCATTGTTGGACAGAACTCAAACTGCTGTCTTTAACAAACCTGTCCGAAACGCCTGTAGAGTTAAAGCTACCGCTCTCATCTCCAGAAGACTGATAGACCACTCCTTTTCGGACGCTGTCCAGAGCCCCTGCGCGAAACGGCCTTCGAAATGTGCTCCCCAGCCTGTCAGGCTGGCATCCGTTGTTAGCGGTCTCCAGGCCGGAGCCTCCAACAGCATTCCCTTTTCCAGAACTCCCAGGAGCAGCCACCACTGCAACTCCCTCTGAATCTCCACTAGCACGGGAAGTCTCTGGGACAACGAGCCTGTTTGGTGTGACCATCTCCAAGGCAGCACCCTCTGCAAAGGTCTCATGTGTGCCCTTGCCCATGGCACCAGCTCTATCGTGGCCGCCATCGTATCGAGCAACTGTAGATAATGCCACGCTGTGGGAGCCCTCTTGTCTAGGAATTTTTGCACCATCGCTCTCAATCCTTGCGCCCGCAGAAATGGAAGAAATACTCTGCCATGTGCCGTATCGAACCGAGCTCCCAGATACTCTAAACTCTGCACCGGAGTCAGCCTGCTTTTGGATAAGTTGATTACCCAAACCAGGCTCTGAAGGAACTGCACCACTCTGGTCGTAGCCACTTCGCTCTCGCCCTTCGACTTTGCCCGAATTAACCAGTTGTCCAAATACAGATGAACTAAAACTCCCTCCTTGCGTAGGGCAGCCGCCACCACCACCATTACCTTGGTGAACGTTTGCGGTGCTGTGGCTAGACCAAACGGTAACGCCCGGAACTGAAAATGACCCATGGGTACCGCAAACCAAAGGAATTGTTCATGCTCCCTCCGAATCGGAATGTGTAGATATGCCTCCGTCAAGTCCAGTGAAGTAAGAAATACCCCTGCCCTGACTGCTACTATTATCGACCAAAGGGTCTCCCCGTATGAAAATGAGTTACTCGAAGACACTGATTCACCCCTTTTAGATCTAGAATGGGCCGAAAACCTCCGTTGTCCTTTGGACCCACGAAATATATGGAGTACTGACCGCAGCTGTACTGGTCCAGCGGAACCGGTACCAACGACTTGAGCTACAGTAGTCTGTTTAAGGTTTCCTGAACAGCTATCTGCTTTAACTGTGCTTTGCACGGAGACTGCACAAAGGAACTGACCACAGGTCGCTGGAACTCTAGAGCATAACCCTCTCGAATGACCTCCAACACCCACTGGTCTGATGTTATTTGGACCCAGGCAGGATAAAACTCCCGTAGCTGCCCTCCTACGGGCACGAATCCCACCTGAGTCCCCCTCATCTCATTGTGACTTTCTAAGATTTGCAGAGGCAGGCGCCGCAAAACCTCTGCCTGCTCCCCGAAACCCATGAAACCCCTGATTCCGTGCAGAAAAACGGCCCCTCTGAAACTGACTGAACCGGGATAACCTGAACCTTCTAAATTCTTTTTGCGACCCCTTGGGAGCCGCACTAGGCCTGACCTGCTTTGGCTTATCTTCAGGCAGACGACCTCCTTTAGATTCTCCAAGGTCCTTTACCAGCTTTTCCAAATCATCTCCAAACAGGAGCTTCTCTCTGAAGGAAAGCTTACTCAACCGAGCTTTAGAGGAAGAATCAGCCGACCAATTGCACAATCACAAATACCTTCGAGCTGCTACTACTGAAGCCATACTCTTAGCCAGTCCATGGATAAGATTATAGTGAATGTCTGCCAAATACGCTGCCCCGGACTCTAAACGGGCTACGTCATCGATCTGATCTCCTCCCTGATCAACTTGTAACCTCTGTGACCAAGGCAGACAGGCTTGAGCTACCCACGTTCCTAAAATTGAAGCCTGAATTGACAACGCGCTGACATCAAAAACCTGCTTCAACAACGTGTCCAATTTCCTATCCTGACCATCCTTGAGAGAGGCACTGCCCTCGATGGGGATGGTCATCTTCTTGGTAACGGCCGACACCGCTGCATCTACAGTACCTTAGGAGAGCGAAAAAGTTCCCGATCCTGATCAGACAGGGGGTAGAGACGGGTTATTACTCTAGAACCTTTGAGACCCGCCTCCGGAAGATTCCATTCCTCCTGAATCATATCCCGTACCATTCTATGTATAGGAAAGACCCTTTGCGTAGTGCGAACGGCCTGCAACAACGGATCCTCAAGAGTATCATCTACTGTCGGAACCGCAGAAGGAATGTTTAGCGCTTTGAGTGTTTCAGTTATGAGTGCTGGCAACTCTTCCCGTCTAAACACTCTGACCACTCCAGCCTGCTCCCCTTCTTCTAAATCTTTTACAAAGTCCACTTCTAGATCCCCATCAGCAGACTCTAAAACCTCTAAAGGCGGGAGCCTCTCTAGACCGTCATCTAGAACTCTCACCTTCTTTGAGGGAGCCCCTCCAGATCCTAAAGCACTCAGAGTTCCCAGACGCTTCTCTCCCTGCGGCTCAGAAGCAGATAATACCGTCTGCCTCAAACAGAAAGCTTGATGGAGCATCAGAAAAAAATCTGGAGGAAACATGGACGAACCAAGCGGTTGACCGATCACTTGTTGTGGAACTGGAGATGGACCCAAGGAGGGTCCCGCTACTGCCTCCGGAAGCCAACCCAGCAGGGGATAATACCTCAGACTGCTCCTGAGGGATAGCCTTTTTCCCTTCAGCTCCTGCTTCCAGAGTCTGATCCATGGCCGCTGCTTCTTGTGTGCAGCCTCTGCAGACCCCCGGGTCCAACACTGATCCCCTTTCTTGTGCCACAAACTAGGCACTGAGGTTTGGAAGGCATTCTAATATACAAGCTATATTTACCAGAAACAGTCTCCACTCCCAGAAACAAGAAAACGTTTTGTTTTGTTTTTTTTATAAACAAGAAACACTGCCCTAGCTTAACAAAGTAGCCCCTCCACCGAAATGGGACTCCTAACTGCCAGGAAACTGCTATAAACGAAGCAGGAACAGGTCTAAGCAGAAAAAACCACCGGCAGTGCTTCCCGCGCGAAAACCACGCAGCTGGGCCTGCTCAGAATTCTCCCTTACTGCCCGCAGTAACACCCAATTCCCGAAGGCTAGCTCTGCTGTACCGATCTCCTGTACCACCTTACCTCCGGGCTCTCAATCCTCTGTGACCTTTGCCTCAATCCAACTTCCATGCTCAGCCTTAGAAACGGCTTCGGCACCGGGAGCAGAGAGACGCTGCCACTGACAAGAGACGCTCCAACCTGCAGCCCACCACCAGGAACAGTGCCCGCTGAGCCTTCTACATGCTCCTCACCCGTAATTGTGGGATCGGGAGCAGGGAGGCTTAATACTCCGTGTCTCACCAGCAGAAACTCCAAAACGGGAAATGGGAGGGGGAGAGACCAAATAACCGGCAAGAATGAGGAAGCAGTAGAGCGGTAATAGAAGGAAAAAGGAGGCACAAACTAGACCTTTTACATTAACTCTTTCCTTTCCTTTTTTTTTTTAACCACTATCCTAATTACTAAAGTCTCCTCAGATGTTGCTCTGAGACCTGCTTACAGGTTCACTACCTCTCCAGCTGCTTGGAGACAAACTACTGGTGAGGAGGGGCGGTCCTTGCCTACTTATACCAGGATCATTAAAGTGATGACGTGTTCAGTCTCCAAAGCTGCTGGAGGAGGTACTAAACCCCAGAGGTTCCGGGATTGGACTGGAGGGATAAGGAAGTCTTGATTATTATGGGGGGAGCACCATCAGGCAGTTACTAGCTTTGCTAATGAAAGAATCTGCACGTCCTATGTGCTCATAACATGAGCATCTGACATTTACACGCATGCGCACACCACTGCTTGTAGCAAGTCCATTGTGTGCACATGAGTTGGCTCTCCACCTTTCATCTTTTCGCCAAAGTTTTGCGTGCACTCATTGGCATACATGCCCCTTGCTGCATATCGGCGCTGAAATTTCACGCTATCAGCGCACCATGAAAACAACTAATAATGCGCAACTTCAGCACCAGGTTTCTGTATTGGCCCTATAGTCAATTGCGAGAGTTGCTTGAGAGCTACTTGGAGAAAAGGACAGATAGTACAGCTTGATGAAAAGCACTCTACTCCTTTAATTCCAGATGTAGACAATAAATATGTGAAGGGAAAGCCAAGGAGCTACTCTACATATGGTCTGCAGTGAGGCATACTTCAGAAGTGCTACCACTGCTGTTGTATTTCTCATTTGATGAGGTCTGACTTTGGAACAAAGATGAACATTTGCTTGTTCACAGCAGAATTGTATACGTGAGGAAAGCCAGTTTGCTAAAGTCTCTGCAATTGCACTGCCAAATTTGGAACAACAGACAAAAAAAGCTGAGTAGTTTTCTTACTGACTTGGTCTTATTCAAATAGTACGCCAAAGCCCATTTATGAGAATTTGCATGAAGCTTTGGATAGTAGGTAGGAAGAACTATGTCCTCACTGAGATTGAAAGACGTGACCACCTTAGGTAAAATCTGTCCAAAGTACCACTTTGATAACAGAATATAAGATTCTTAAGTCACTAAAGAATGAAGTTCACTAACTTACATAGTAAATGACGGCAGATAAAGACCAGCATGGTCCATCTAGTCTGCCCAGCAAGATGGCAAGAGTAGGTGCACCTGTCGCTCTGTGCAGGCCACCACTCCCCATGTCTTTGTTTAGGGGTGAACCCACCACTCCATATAGGACACCCCTATTTGAGACGTTAGATGGTTCAGAAGTAAGATGGTACCGTTTATTTTGTTTTTATCCTGTTGCTGTAAAGGGATCCACTGTGTTTGTCCCATGCCGTTTTGAATTCCGTCACCGTGTTTGCTCCCACCACTTCCCATCAGGAGGGCATTCCAAGCATCTACCACCCTTTCAGTGAAGAAATATTTCCTGACATTGCGTTTCAATTTACCACCTTGCAGCTTCATGTTATGCCCTCTAGTTTTACAGCTTCCCAGTCTTTGGAAGAGGTTTGTTTGTTCATCATTTCTCTTTAAGTATTTAAAGGTCTGAATCATATCTCCCCTGTCCCTTCTCTCCTCCAAAGAGTATATATTTAGGTCTTCAAGTCTCTTCTCATAAGGCTTCTGATGCAGGCTCAAAATCATTTTGGTTGCCTTCCTCTGAACAGTTTCCAGTCTTTTTACATCTTTTGCAAGATATGGTCTCCAAAACTGAACACAGTATTCCAAGTGAGGCCTCACCAGTGACTTGTACAGTGGCGTAAGTACCTCTTCCTTTCTGCTGGTAATCCCTCTTTGTATGCAGCCCAACATCCTCCTGGCTTTTGCCACCGCCTTGTCGCACTGTTTTGCCACCTTGAGATCATCAGAGATAATCACAGCAAGGTCTTTCTCCTGAACCGTGCATACCAACCTCTCGCCCCCTATCGTGTAAATTTCCCTTGGATTTCTGCTACCCAAGTGCATGACACTGCATTTTTTTGCATTAAATCATAGTTGCCAAGCATTAGACCATTCTTCCAGCTTTTGTAGATCTTTCCTCATGTTAACCACTCCCTCGGGGGAGTCCACTCTGTTGCAAATTTTTGTGTCATCTGCAAAAAGACAAACTTTTCCATTCAGTCCTTCAGCAATATCACTCACAAATACATTGAACAGTGCCGGGCCCAGGACCGAAGCCGCTAATCACCTTCCTCTCATCTGAGTGAGCTCCATGTACCATCACCTTCTGTCGTCTGTCTGTCAACCAATTTCTGATCCAGTTTACCATCTTGGGACCTATACCCAAGCTACTGAGTTTATTGACAAGCCTCCTATGAGGAACAGTATCAAAGGCTTTGCTGAAATCCAGGTAGATGACATCCATTGCATGCCCCTGATCTAGTTCCTTGGTCACCCAGTCAAAGAACTCAATCAGATTTGTTTGGCAAGACTGTCCTTCGGTAAAACCATGTTGCCTCGGATCTTGCAACCTGTTGGTTTTGAGAAAGTTCACTATTCGGTCTTTCAGGAGCGCCTCCATTACTTTTCCCGTCACCGAGGTAAGGCTCACGGGCCTGTAGTTTGACACTTCTTCCCTGTCACCACTTTTGTGTAGAGGTACAACATCAGCCATTCTCCAGTCCTGAGGAACCTCTCCTGTTTCCAAGGATCTGTTGGAGACATCCTTTAACGGTCCTGCAAGAACCTCTCTGAGCTCTTTTAGTATCCTGGGATGTATCCCATCCGGTCCCATGGCCTTGTCCACTTTCAGTTTAGCAAGTTGTTCTAACAACTCATCTTCTGTGAATGGTGTGGTATCTACTTCATTCCCTTTTTATATTTGGGAGTCACAGCTGGTCCATCTCCAGGATCTTCTTTAGTAAAAACAGAGCAGAAGTATTTGTTTAGCAATTTTGCTTTTTCAGTGTCACTTTCCACGAGTCCTTTCCCAGCACTTCTGAGTCCTGCAATTCCAACTCTGATCTTCTTCCTTTCCCGAATATACCTGAAGAAAGTTTTGTCGCCACCCTTAACATCTTTAGACATCTTTTCCTCTGCCTTTGATTTTGCTATCCTTATTTCTCTTTTAGACTCTTTGAGCTTGATCCTGTATTCATTTCTGTGTTCTTCTGTTTGCAAGCTTCTGAATTTTGCGAAAGCTGTATTTTTTGCCTTTATTTGAGCAGCAACCTCTTTGGAAAACCAAATAGGTTTCCTTCTCCTCTTGTTTTTATTTACTTTTCTTACATATTTATCTGTTGCCCCTTTTATTGCCACCTTTAGTTTAGCCCATTGCAATTCCACTTTCCTTATCTCCTTCCACCCTGTCATCTCCTCCTTTAAGTACTTGGCCATTTTATTGAAGTCAGTGTTTTTGAAGTTTAGGACTGAGCTTGCTATGATTGGCCTGTACCATGGCTTTTATCTCAAACCACACCGTGTGATGGTCGCTGTTGCTCACAGGGGCACTCACATAGACATTCGACACACTGTCACTGTTGGTGAACACTACATCCAGCATTGAGTTTCCCTGGTTGGTTCCATGACCATTTGTCTAAGTAATGCATCTTGGAGAGCATCTACAATTTTTTTGCTTCTTTCCAGATGTGCACAAGGAGTAATCCAATCCACATCAGGTAGATTAAAGTCACCCAATATGATCACTTCCCCCTTTGTTGCTATCTTGGCAATATCTATAATCAATTCATTATCTATCTCTTCAATTTGAGTCGGAGGTCTGTAGACTACAGCAATATGGATGACAGTGCCATCTCATCTTTCCAACGCAATCCAGAGCGCTTCTTCTTTTCCTCATGTCCCCTGCATTTCAGTAGCTTTAATATTGCTTTTGACATACAAGGCTACTCCTCCTCCTTTTCCATTTTCTCTGTCTCTTCTGAATAGATTATAGCCAGCTATGGCTATATCCCAATCATGTGATTCATTAAACCATGTTTCTGTAATGGCCACAATGTCCAAATCCGTTTCCACCATTAGGGCTTCCAGGTCCGGAATTTTGTTGGCTAAGCTTCGAGCATTTGTGCTCATTGCTTTCCAGCATTTACCTGGCTTGTGTGTATTGTGCATTGATTTTGTTCTGCCCACTTCTTCCCACTTGTTTTTGATGTGTGGTTTAAAAGTGTGGCTGTTTCTAATGTTATTCTGCTTTTGCAGGGGGTGGCATGCAGATGTTGACCTTCTACATCCGTCACCCCCTTTTCCTAGTTTAAATGCATATCCACATACTGCCTGAATTTTTCACTTAGGATTCTTTTCCCTGCGATAGAGAGATGTAGTCCATCAGCACAGTATAGTCTCTTGTTGGTCCATCTGTTGCCCAGTTGCCAATAAATCTGAATCCTTCTTGTTTGCACCAGGTCTGGAGCCATGTATTAAAGCTGTTAATGCGATGCAGCCTTTTTCTCCCTTTACCAAGAACAGGTAGAACTTCTGAGAATGCAACAGTGTTAACAATGGGCTTGAGTTTCTCTCCCAGAGATTGGAAGTCCTTTTGGGCTGTAGAGGCACTGTTTCTAGCCAGGTCATTTGTGCCCAAGTGGATAACATCAAGTTTGGCGTGTTCACTTTTTGCGCTAAGTATTTCAACAACTTGGTTTGTATTCCTGCTGGCTGAAGAGCCTGGTAGGCACATGACTATCTTCTCTCCTAGCTAAAGTGATGTCCATCTAGAAGAAAGCTTTCCAAGTAAGGAATTTAGCAAAGCGGATTCCTAACATTCAAAAGGGATCTTCATAATAGCAGTAAGTGGCAAGTTCAAATCCTACAAAACTCAGGGCTTCTGGAGAGGATGTTTGACATGAAGGAGGCCTTTCATGATATAAAAAGAAAGCGAGTGTCACTGGAAGGTTTTCTACAGAGTCATGGCAAGCTGAAGGGGCACTGAGAAGTACTTTCCTGGAACATGTTTGAAGACCAAGCCATTACAGATGATAGAGGTAGTATTTATTTATTTAACTAATTTTGTATACCACAAATCTAAAAGGCTAAGCTGTTTACAGAGAACATGCCAAAAGGCTTACATGGAACAAAATTAGAAGAAAGGAAAAAAACAAAACAAAAATTACAATAAAGGCATAATAGAAAAAACTAATCTGAGAATTAAAATGAAACATTTGAGAAGTATTCATTAAATAAGAAAGTCTTGAGTTTTCTTTTAAAGTCCAGTAAATCGTTGATGGCACAGAGCTCATATGGGAGCATATTCTAAAGAGTGGGTGCAAAGAAAGCATAGTCCTCACATATGGGTGACGTCGGCATCGATGGAGCCCTTGCAGAAGCATCCCCCCAGCTTTCAAATTAAGCCTTTGGGAGATGCCACCACGTATGCGTGGTCCCCTTCCTGCCCAAGGGTGCCATCTTGCTCAGTCAGATGACATAGCTAAAAGTTGGCAAAAATAAAAGATGGTAAAGGAGCAACTCCAAGAGGAGGGAGGGTTGTGAGGACTGATCCCTGCTGTCCCAGGAGAACACGTTACAGGTGAGTAACTACGCTTTCTCCGGGAACAAGAAGGAAGTCAATCCTCACATATGGAACTCTCCAGCTACAGGCTATCGAAAGCCCATAGCAAAAAACAGGGCTCCCGCGAGAGGAGCAGCAAGCAGCAGCAATTTTAGTCCGTGCACACAGACTGCAGTAGGACCCCTGTGTTCGCTGAAACCAGCACTCTGGTAGCCTGAACAAAGAAGGGTCAGAGGGTAGGAGTTGCCTAGACCCCGAAAAGGTTAAGGAGCACAGCCTGACCAAAGGTACTGTACTGTCGGCACTCTTTCCAGGCAGTAGTGAGCTGCAAAAGTATGGGCTGAAGACCAGGTGGCGGCCTGGCAGATGTCCACCATCAGGACAGAGCACATGTTGCCACCAAAACCGCCATGGCCCGGACACGGCGCGCCATTACGGGGCCTTCCAGTGGAAGCTTCGCCTGCCCATAAGCAAAGGTGATACAGTCCACCACCCAAGTGGATAGCGTACACTTGGTCACTGCCTCCTCCAGCCTACTGGAGCCATAGGAGATGAAAAGCTGAGCAGCTTTGTGGTGGCCTTGGGGTGTGTTGGATGTAGAAGGATAAGGCTCTCTTACAGTCCAATGAGTGAAGGACAGTCTCTTGCCAACTAGACCGAGGTCTTGGGAAGGTGGTAGGAAGCACCACTTCCTGGTTAAGGTGGAAGGGCGACACTACCTTCGGCAGGAACTTGGGGTGCGTGTGAAGCACCACCCTGTTCTTGTAGAACCTGGTGTAGGGTGCCTCTGCCACGAGGGCCTGGAGCTTGCTAACCCTGCGAGCGGAAGTAACTGCAACCAGGAAGACCACCTTCCAAGAGAGGTAGCGAAGGTGGCAGGTAGCCAGAGGCTCTAAGGCGGGCGAGTGAGCTGCCCCAACACCACGTTGAGGTCCCATACGGTTGCCGGAGGGCGAACCGGGAGTTTTGACAGGAGCAAGCCCCAAAGGAAGCGGGTCACCAAAGGTTGGACTGAGAGGGGCTTACCATCGATGGTGCGCCATGAGGGCACAAATGTGCACTCGGACAGAGTTTGACTGGAACCCGGATTGGTAGAGGTGGAGAAGATACTGCAAAAACCAAAGCCACTGGGCAGGAGAAGGGATCAGCCCCATGATCGGTGCACCAAACAGAGAACCTGCGCCATTTGAGGGCGTATGTCTTCCTAGTAGAGGCCTTGCGAGGCCAGAAGAATATCTTCAACCTGAACCTGAAGGATGAGGGGGGGGCGAGAGTCACCCTCTCAGCAGCCACGCTGTCAATGAGAGGGACCCCAGGTTGGGGTGTAGAAGAGAACCCCCCTCCTGAGATAGGAATCCTGGGGCAGTGCCCAAGGGGATGGGGCCTCCATTGCCAACTGCAGCAGCAGCGGGAACCACGGCTGCCTGGGTCAACTGTGAGCTATCAGGATAAGCGAGGCCTTGTCGCGGAGGGTCCTGAACAAGGTCTTGGTGATCAGCGGTGCCAGAGAGAAGGCATACATGAGCCCTTCCGACCACGAGATTAGAAACGCATCCGCAACCTGGAGGGGTGAGCATGCCGGGAACAGAAGAGGGGCAACTGAAAGTTGTCCAGACTGGCAAATAAGTCCATCATGGGTTCCCCCCAGAGCCGGAAAAGGCAGGCTATCCCAGGGTCCAGCTGCCACTCGTGCGGCCGGAAAACCCTGCTGAGGCTGCTGGCCAGCAGGTTGTCCTGACCTGGCAGAACACTGACCTCAGGAGGAAACCCTGTTGGATTGCGTATGAACAGAGACCCAGTGCCTCCTGGCAATGGACATGGGACCCCGTGCCCCCTTGTTTGTTTACGTAGAACACTGCCACCTGGTTGTCCGTCTGGACTAGGACTGCCTGGTGAGACAGGTGGTGACAGAAAACTCTCAGAGTGAGGTGTATCGCTCGGAGCTCCAGGGGGTTGATCTGTTGGGCACTCTCACCTGGCGACCAGGTGCCCTGGGTGCGGAGGGTCCCGCAGTGTGCTCCCCAGCTGAGCAGGGAGGCATCCATGGTGAGGACCCTCAAGTGGCTGGGAGTATGGAAGGGCATGCCGCTTCTAGGTGTTGGGGCGACTGCCACCAGACCAGGGAATCTGCCAACTGGCGGGTCACCACAACCCTTTCCCGGAGGTGGCCTGTGGCCTGAGACCACTGGTCCCAGAGACACCCACTGCACCACCCTCATATGGAGGCGAGCATCTGGGGTTATGTGGACTATGGAGGCAATGTGCCCGAGGAGACGCAGAAGGTGCCGGGCAGGCACTGAGAGACAGTGCTGTACATCTCGAGCCAGAGAACTGAGATGATCTGCCTGGTCCATGGGCAGGAAGGCCTTGGCCTGGAGGGTGTCGAGCTCTGCCCCGATGAATTCCAGGCATTGCGATGGGAGGAGGTGAGACTTGGGGTAATTTATGACGAAGCCCAAGTGTTGCAGAACCTGGATGGTGTGTGCAATGGCCTGCTGCACCTTGGAGGCTGTGCCTCCCCTTATGAGCCAGTTGTCCAGGTAGGAAAACACGAAGAGCCCTTGGATCCTAAGGAAGGCAGCCACGACCGCCAGACATTTCATGAAGACCCTCGGGGCAGATGCTAGGCCGAAGGGAAGCACCCGGTATTGAAAGTGTTTGCCTCTTACTACAAACCGTAGGTACTGCCTGTGGTTGGGGTGGATAAGGATGTGGGTATAAGCATCCTTAAGGTCTAAGGAGAATAGCCAATCTCCCTACTGGAGGTATGGCAGCAATGTTCCAAGGAGGAGCATCTTGAACTTCTCCCTCACCAGGAATTTGTTGAGATTGCACAAGTCGAGGATGGGCCTTAAGACCCCTGTCCTCTTTGGGATAAGGAAACATCTGGAGTAGAACCCTCTGCCTTTGAGGTGGTGGGGCACTGGTTCCACCGCTGTGTCCTCGAGAAGACCTGCTAACTCCTTCAGGAGAAGGTCCCAGTGGAGGGGGGACCTGAGGGGTTCTCCCGGGAAATAAGGGGGAGGCATCCGAGTCAGGTGGAGGAGGTAACCCTCCTCGACTACTCTCAGAGCCCAGGAATCGGTGGTGATGGACATCCACCTCTGGGCATAGAGGGCCGGACGTCCCCCTGTGGGCTGCTGATCTCCTTGGGGTAGAGAGGCTATGCTGAAGGAGTCAAAAGATCCCCCCTGGCTGGGCCGGAGCCAGTGCCTGGCATCTTGGAGCCTTCTGTTTACGCGGGCCATGCCCATGTCCCTTGGCCTGTTGACCCTGTTGAGGAGCCGGGGAGGCCTGATAAGGTGGGTAGCTTCAGTAAGCAGCTCCCTTCCTTGGGTAAAAAGGCTTTTTACCTGAGCCCTTCCATCAGGGAGGGGCAGTGGTCCTCTAGGAGAGCCTAGTCCTCGTCATGAATTCGGTCTCCAACTCAGCAGCCTTGTCGGTCATGGGTTTGCTGAAGAGGTTCTCCCCTTGGCATGGGACGTCGACCAGTTTGCCCTGAACCCACTGCTCGAAGTCAGACAGAAGCCAAGCCTGGTGGCGTGCACCAATGCCTGCTGCAGCTACCCGGGCCGCCGACTCGAACCCATCATAGGCTGATTGAGACATAAATTTGGAGCTCTCACGGATGGCCTTGGACAGGCTCCTGAACCGCTGCAAAGATTCCTTGGAGAGACCAGCCGAGAACCTGGCGAGTTCCTTCGCAAAGTCTCTCAAGTACATGCCCATGTACAGCGAAGTAGGCCTAGACCCGGCAGATGAGCATCGAGCCCTGGTAGCACTTCCTGCCGAGGGCATCCAAGGTGCAGGCCTCCCTGCCAGGGGGCACCGAGGAGTGCGTCTTCTGGCTTTTCAGCTGACATATGGCCGACTCCGCCACCATGAAATTATGCATCAGCTGTGACTTCTGGAAGCCCGGGCTCTAGCAGACCCGATACATCATGTCTGTCATAGGCCACACAAGACATGAATTTGGAGCATTCACGGACTGCTTTGGCCAAGTTCTTGAACAGCTGCAAAGGTTCCTCGGAGAGACCAGATGAGAACCCGGCGAGTTCCTTTGCCAGGTCTCTCAGGTACATGCTCATGTACAGCTGGTAGGCCTGGATATGGCCGATGAGCATTGAGCCCTGGTAGCACTTTCTGCTGAGGGCATCCAGGGTGCGGGTCTCCCTGCTGGGGGGCACCAAGGAGTGTCTTCTGGCTTTTCAGCCGATGCATGGCCGACTCCACCACCATTGAGTTATATGTCAGCTGTGACGTTTGGAAGCCGGACTCTGCTGGACGCGATACATCGAGTCGAGTCGTTTGTTCACCACCAGCATGGAAGCCGGTGTTTCCCACATTTGGAGCATCAACCATTCCAGGATGGGCATCGTGAGCGATTCCCGCGGAGGGGCCCCCTACTATCGACCGCCTGGCCAGAATGAACAAATGGATGATGAAATGCTCAAAGAAATCAAGGAAGCTAACAAAAGTCACAACAGAGTAGTAATAATGGGTGATTTCAATTACCCCGGTATCGACTGGGTCAGTGTCACGGCAGGACAAGCTAAAGAGATAAAGTTTCTAGATGGAATAAATGACTGCTTCTTGGAGCAGCTGGTTCATGAACCGACCAGAGGGGAAGCCATACTGGACCTAATCCTTAGTGGAACGCCAGATCTGGTGCAAGAAATAAGGGTGTTGGGACCACTTGGCAATAGTGATCATAGTATGATCATGTTTGATTTAATTAGTGGAGGACAGATAGTAAAGGAATCCACAGTATTACCTTTTAACTTTCAAAAGGGAGACTATGATAGAATGGGGAATATAGTTAGGAAAAAACTAAAAGGAGCGGTTCCAAAGGTTAAAGACTTACAGCAAGCTTGGGTGTTATTTAAAAATACTATCCTCGAAGCCCAGACCAGCTGTATTCCACGCATTAAGAAGAGTGGAAGAAAGTCCAAAAAACTGCCAGCATGGTTTAAAGGTGAGGTCAGAGAGGCTGTTGCTGCCAAAAAAGCAACCTTCAGGAAATGGAAAAAAGAGCTAAATGATGAAAACTGGAAACAACACAAGCACTGGCAAGTTAAATGCAAAGCATTGATAAGGCAGGCAAAGCGGGAATTTGAGAAGAAACTTGCTACGGAAGCAAAAACACAAAATAAAGACTTTTTCAAGTACATTCGTAGCAAAAGGCCTGTGAGAGAGTCAATTGGACCGTTAGATGATAGAGGGGTAAAAGGGGCAGTAAGAGGAGACAAGGCTATAGCAGAGAGACTGAATGAATTCTTTGCTTCGGTCTTTACTGAGGAAGATGTAGGGATGTTAACCCATGACTGAAGTGGTATTTAAAGGTGATACTGCAGAGGAATTGAGAGAAATATCACTACACCGGGAAGATATATTACAACTATTTGATAAACTGAATAGTAGCAAATCACCTGGACCGGATGGTATACATCCCAGAGTGTTGAAAGAACTGAAATATGAGATTGCAGACCTGCTATTGGTGATCTGTGAACTTTCATTAAAATCATCTGTAATACCTGAAGATTGGAGGGTCGCCAACGTAACACCAATTTTTAAAAAAGGTTCCAGGGGTGACCCTGGAAATTAGACCGGTGAGCCTGACGTCAGTACCAGGGAAAATGGTAGAAACCATCATAAAGAACAAAATTACACAACATGTAGATAGTCATGGCCTAATGGGAGACAGCCAACATGGCTTTAGACAAGGAAGATCTTGTCTTACTAATCTGATATGTTTCTTTGAAGGTGTGCATAAACAGGTAGACAAAGGTGAGTCAGTTGATATAGTGTATCTGGACTTCCAGAAAGCTTTTGACAAGGTCCCCCATCAGAGACTTTTGGCAAAGCTAAAATGTCATGGGATAGGAGGCAGTGTACTATTGTGGATCGGGAACTGGTTAAAAGATAGAAAGCAGATGGTAGGGCTAAATGGCCAATATTCCCAATGGAAAAAAGTGAATAGTGGAGTACCCCAGGGATCTGTACTGGGTCCGCTACTTTTTGACATATTCATAAATGACCTGGAAAAGGGAATAACTAGTCAGGTTATCAAATTTGCAGATGACACAAAACTGTTTAAAGTTGTTAAAACCCAAGAGGATTGTGGAAAACTGCAGGAGGATCTGGATAAATTGGAAGACTGGGCATCCAAATGGCAGATGAAATTTAATGTGGACAAATGCAAAGTTATGCACCTAGGAAAGAACAACCCACACTATAGTTACACGATGCAAGGCTCCACATTAGAAACCACCACCCAGGAAAAGGACTTAGGAGTCATCGTGGATAACATGTTAAAACCCTCCGCCCAGTGTGCAGCGGCGGCCAAGAAAGCAAATAGAATGCTAGGTATCATAAAGAAAGGGATGGAGAATAAAACAAAGGATATTATAATGCCTCTGTATCGCTCCATGTTACGACCGCACCTTGAATATTGTGTGCAATTCTGGTCGCCGTATCTTAAAAAGGACATAGCGTTATTAGAAAAAGTACAGAGAAGAGCCACCAAATTGGTGAAGGGGATGGAAGGCTACTCCTATGAAGAGAGGCTAAAAAGGTTAGGGCTCTTTAACCTGGAAAAGAGACGGCTGAGGGGAGATATGATAGAGGTCTACAAATTAATGAATGGAGTGGAACGGATAAACGTGGATCAATTGTTTACGCTATCAGAATATAGAAAGACTAGGGGACATGTAATGAAGCTACAGGGTAAACTATTTAAGACAAATAAGAGAAAATATTTTTTCACTCAACGTGTAATCAAACTCTGGAATCTGTTACCGGAGGATGTAGTAAGGGCTGTTAGTATAGCTGGGTTTAAAAAAGGTTTGGACAAGTTCCTGGAGGAAAGGTCCATAAACCACTATTAAAAAGGGACCCAGGATATCAATGCTTGACCCAGTACAAGCATTATGGAACCTGTCTCTTTTGGGGATATTGCTAGGTACGTAGGACCTAGATTGGCCACTGTTGGAAACAGGATACTGGGCTTGATGGACCTCGGTCTGACCCAGTATGGCATGTCTTATGTTCTTATGGAGGATTTCCAACTCATCCGCCCGAGGATCCTCCTCTGACTCAGTCAGGAATGCCAGGGCCTTAGACATGTCCTTGATAAAATCAAGGAAGCCCATATCCTTGAGTGGAGACCGCCATCAAGGCTCTGAGACGGGAGAGTTGGATGGGACATGGCAGTGGTGACGAGTATCGGGGGACTCCTCGTCCTTTGCCTCCCACTCAGAGTAGTCCGTCAAGGGGTCGAAGGAGGGCTGCCCTGCGGGCCTCAGGGCCTCCGGTGCCTAGCAAGCTTGCCAGGGATGAGTGTGGTCCCGTCGAGTGGGACTCCGATCACGACCTTGGCCGAGGATCGGCCTGGCTTGGCTTCCTGGAACGTTTTGGATATCGAGGGCCTGGTGATTGGGGCGGATGAACCAGTCATGCCGGACAACAGTGCCTGCTGCTAGTCCATGAAGGCAGACAAACTGTGCTCCAGGGCCACTATTCTGGACTCCAGACCAGAAGGCTCCGCAGTCTTCGGCGCGGGCACTGAGGGACTTGAGCCCGGCACCGGCTCCCCCGAAGGGGAATCCTCAATGAGGATAGTGTCTGGGGACTGAGGCTGGTCCACGGTCGGATCCTTATGGGACCTTCGCAGACCGCTCCTTCTCAGACGCCTCGGACGAACGTCTCGGACTGCGGGACTGGATCTGGGGGGGGGCACCCGGCCAGTCAGAATCATCCAAGGATGCCGCCTTCGAGGGCTTCTTCTTCTTCCTGGGTTCCCTCGAGGGAGACCCCCTTTCTCAGGACCCACAACAAGGCTGGGGTTCAGAAGGTTCCGCCCGAGATGGGGCCTCAGACGAGGCCCTGGCCCTTCAGAAGCACCGGGGACTCGGGGAAAAACTTATCGTGCTGCTGTTGGTGGCTCTTAAGGGCCTTACTGGACATCCTCTTGCAGAGGCTGCAGGCTGCTGGGATATGACCTGGCCCAGGGCAGTGGAGACAGCAGTCATGTGTGTCGGTAAGAGACATAATTTTGGAGCACCGATCACACTTCTTAAAGCCACTGGTAGCCATGGGAGAAAAAAGTACCCTTGCGAGAGCGAAGACTCTCCAGGCTGCCAGTGGGAGAAAAAAGGCACGAAGACGCCAGAAAAAGAAAAGAACGTAAACCTACAAAAATAGACTGAACTCGACCCTGAAGCAATGAGGCGAGTCTGAAACTCGGAGAGAAAAATCAACTTTTTCCGGGGACAAGCCAGGAAAACATCTAAAGGGCTCAGTGGAAAAAAGGAGACTGAGCAAGATGGCACCCTTGGGCGGGAAGGGGACCATGCATGCATGGTGGCATCTACCAAAGGCTTTATTTGAAATCTTTGAAAGCTGGGGGAATGCTTCCACGAAGGCTCCATCGGTGCCGACGTCACCCATAGGTGAGGGCTGACTTCCTGCTTTCTCCTGGAGAATGTCTGCCAGATGCTGGAGACAGAGAAATACTGAGAAACATTTGGCTACACGGTACCCTATAGAGGGTAGAGCTCACACGCTTTTGTTCTCTGTCCCCATCTACTGGCTGATGGGCATAACCCAAATGTTCTGAACTAGTCTGGTAAGATAAGAAATGCCTGTTTTTGTCCATTTACACCCATATTTTATAATGTCAAATACACACATGTACTTGACTTTATAAAATAGGCATAACATACATGCATTAGCTATGTGGGACTTGATAAAAGTACCCTACACATGTCACTGTCAATAGGGTGCCTCTGTCCCACAGCAAAAGATATTGTGGTTCTTCATCATTTGCTGGCAGTACTCATAGCAACCGGTAGCAAACTACATGGTTGAGTCACTAGTTGTCACCGTACATAACCACAATGAAGAATGCTATATGCTTCAATTACTAAGATTCACAATAGATTTTGCAACAACGAAAATGACATGCACATCTAACTCACTAAGAGCCATCTCAACAAGGGATTCTGCAGACTATCGACAATTTCAAAAATTATTGAAGACCTTGGTGTTTCAGAATTATTTATTTTTTTAAGAGTTTGATATAACAGTAATACTGTGAGCTATGTACCCCACTTTGTACGTTTTGACAGGAGGGAGGAGTGGTCTAGTGGTTAGGACAAGGTACTTCAGGCCGGAGGTTCAAGTCCCCCTGGGGACTGCAATCTCAGGACGGAGGGACTTGGGATTTCTAGTCCTATAGGCACTCCTTGTGGTCTTGGGCAAGCCACTTAACCCTCCATTGCCCATGTTCCCTGTAAGTATTAGCTTATGTGTCTCATATCCCCTCGTGTTAAATGTATCCCCCAATTGACCGCTTTGACCCGGTGAAAAGCGGGATATAAATACAGCTAAATAAATAAAATAAATAAATAAATAAAATAAAACGGATTATAAGTGATGTAATTAAATTAAATTACATTAGATGGGCATAGCAGTACTAGGGGCGGCAGGGAGGGAAAGGAAACGTGTGGTTGGGAAAGCATGTAGAAACTCATGGAATTATTTCCAGTGTGTGTGTGTGTATTGGCTCTGTCTGTGTCTGTACCTGGGAGAACATAGAAAAGGTGTGAAGTGGTTTGAAGGACGGAATCCTTTACTGCTGTTTGTTAGTCTATCATTGTTTCTATGATGCAAAAACTGGAATAATTTTTTCCATAAAAACAAACTGAGCCATTTGAGGAGGGCGGGGGGGGGGGGGGGAGCGGAAGGAAATACTATTTCTTTGGAAACCTCAGTCCCATCTGGCCAAATTTAACTTTTCCCCCAGGTAGGCAGATATTCCCAACCTCTTCTATGTAATTTCTTTCCAACATTCCGTTTGATCAGAAAGAATAAAAAGATAGTGCACAGTATTATACTGCATTGCCTAGGAAAAAGGCCTATAGTGCAGAAGACATTTCAATACTGGTATCTGCATTGCTTATAAGGCATACAATAGTTGAGCCATCATACTGTGTCAGAAGTGCAGTATTTTATAAGCATCACCTTTTTGTTTCTGAGGTAGGCTTTTTTGGCTGAAATCCGTCCACGTCTGGCTTCCAGCTGTCGGACTTTCTGCTGAAGTTTCTGTAGCTCTTCTCTTTGTAAGTGGATGGATGCAGCCATATCTTCAGTCGCAAGCATTGCCTCCATACTTTCATAAGTATCATAGTACACTACCTCTTCTCGCTTCTCTGTTATGTAACAGCAAACAGTGAGCCATTGCACACATCTGATATCTCATTTTAAACATTTATCAGTTATATTTTACAAAAGCCATATATACAAATTGATTCTTACTGAAGACTTAAAAATTGATTCTTGCTGAGACTTAAAAATTAATATTACTATTTATTTTTGTCATGCTTCGCCTTTGTGAAATTCATCTAACAGTACTCCCCTTCTCTCTCCACAGTCTAATACTGGGTCTGAATTGCTTTCATTTCATATCAAGGGTCAGCTGAATGTATCTTACATCAAAAAGATAAGAATTAAGAGAAAGCATAGTTACTCACCTGTAACAGGTGATCTCCGGGAACAGCAGGAATTTAGTCTTCACATATGGGTACATCGGTACCGACGGAGCCTGTGCGGGAACGCTCCCCAGCGTCCAATTAGGAAGCTTTTGGGAGCATCCCACAGCACCTGCGTGCTGCCTTCCCACCCTTCCCAACTGCCTCTCTCCAGTTGAGTTTAAAGCTGAGACAAAGAGAGAGAGAGGGAAAGAGAAAGAGATAGAGAGAGAGATACAACTCCTAGGGGAGGTGGGTGGGTTGTGAAGACTAAATTCCTGCTGTTCTGGGAGATCACCTGTTACAGGTGAGTAACTATGCTATCTCCAGGAACAAGCAGGAATGTAGTCTTCACATATGGGGTCTCCCTAGCTTTAGATGCCAGGGAGTTGTGTGCCCCTGTGAAGGGCTCCACTTCCCCCCATGGATCTCTGGCATCCAACCAGGGATGGCGGGTAGGAGTTGATTAGGTATGGAACAGGTGTTGAACAGCCTGACCAAACAAGGCATCCCGGCGGGAGTCCTTGTCCAAGCAGTAATGGGCTGTGAAGGTATGAACCGAGGCCCAAGTGGCTGCTCAACAGATGTCGTCGATAGACACAGAGTGTAGATGAGCCATTGAAGCTGCCATGGCTCTCATATTGTGAGCTGTGACATGGCCCTCCAGAGGAAGGTTCTTACTCTGATAGGCGAAGGAAATACACTGTGCAATCCAGTTGGACAGTGTTCTCTTGGAGACTGGATGTCCCAAATGAGAAAGATCAAAAGCAACAAAGAGGTGAGAGGACTTTCTATGTTGCTGTGTTCTTTGCAAGTAAAAGGCTAAAGCTCTTTTACAGTCTAAAGTATGATGATTCCTTTCTGCATTAGATGCATGAGGCCTTGGAAAAAAGACAGGCAGGTAAACTGCTTGGTTTAAATGGAAAGGCGAGACCACCTTCAGCATGAAGT
Organism: Ichthyophis bannanicus; assembly: GCA_033557465.1. Lineage (NCBI taxonomy): Eukaryota > Metazoa > Chordata > Amphibia > Gymnophiona > Ichthyophiidae > Ichthyophis > Ichthyophis bannanicus. Next base: position 321,139,101 of record CM066032.1, read on the forward strand.
GTGGATGAGTCCTAAGGACTACCTTGTCATGATGGAACCTTGTATAAGGTGGATCAGCTACTAGTGCTTGCAACTCAATGGTGCGACGTGCTGATGTGATTGCAATGAGAAAGATAACTTTCCAAAAAAGGAATTTCAATGATGTAGTAGCCAAAGGTTCGAAAGGCGGCTTCATGAGCTGACCAAGAACTAGGTTTAAGTCCCATGCCACTGGAGGTGGCCTGATGGGAGGCTTAGTTAGAAGAAGGCCTCTCATAAATCTTGCTACAAGAGGATGGGAGGAAATAGGTTGTCCATTCAGAGGCTTGAAAGCTGCTGCAATGGCACTCAAATGGACTCTTACTGAGTTAGTCTTAAGTCCTGCATTGGATAAATGAAGGAGATACTCCAGCAATGATTCCAGAGGTATCGCACGGGGGTTAAGACTCTTCTGCAAACACCATATGGTAAACCTTTTCCACTTGAAAGCATAAGAGCGTCTTGTGGAATGTTTCCTGGAAGCATAAAGGATATCCTTTACTGACTGAGGAAGGTTAAGATCTTGAAGATCTAGGCCTTCAGCAACCAAGCCCTGAGATGCAGGGATTGGGGATTGGGATGCCATAACATTCCGTCCTCCTGAGACAGGAGATCTGGAGCAGACCCCAACTCCAGGGAAGGAGCTTGAGAGAGTTGTAGAAGCAGAGGGTACCACACTTGCTGTGGCCAATGTGGTGCTATGAGAATCATATGGCCTCTGTCTCTCTGAAGCTTGAATAGGGTTTTGGGAATTAGGGGAATGGGCGGAAAGGCATAAAGGAAGTCCTGACCCCAGTGAAGGAGGAAGGCATCCCTGGCCTGAGTGCTCTGAGCCGGAATTCTGGAACAGAACTGGGGAGGTTTGGCATTCAACGTACTTGCAAAGAGGTCTATGTCCGGGGTTCCCCAAATTTGAAAAATCTTGGCCACCTGGTCTGCATGTAGAGACCATTCGTGTGGAAGCAGAACTCGACTGAGTCTGTCTGCCCAAGAGTTTTGTATGCCTGGAAGATACACTGCCAGGAGATGAATCTGATGCTCTCTGGCGAGGGCCCATAGTCGCAAAGCTTCGATGCAAAGCGACAGAGAGCCTGTCCCCTCCTGCTTGTTCACGTAGAACATGGCTACTTGACTGTCCGTATGAATGAGGACTGTCTTGTAGCTGAGCAGGGTGTGGAACACTCGAAGAGCAAGGAAGATTTCCCTGAGTTCTCAGAGATTGATATGTAGATGAGTCTCCCGTGGAGTCCAGGTGCCTTGGGTGGAAAGGTCTTGAAGATGAGCTCCCCAACCCATTGGTGAAGCATCTGTTATGAGAGTTGCCTGGGGTAAGGGTTGTTGAAAAGGGGACCCCAGCAACAGGTTTTGAGAGGACTGCTACCATTGGAGGGACAAAATAAGACGATTTGTGTTTGCTATTTTGTCTGACAGGCATCCTGATGCCTGAGTCCATTGGGTGGATAACGTCCACTGGGCTGCTCTCATGTGGAGGCGAGCATAAGGAACCACATGCACTGTAGATGCCATGTGACCTAGTAGTTGTAGCATTTCTCAGGCAGTGAGGGAAGGTTTTAGCACTGCTTGAGAAGCTAATTGCACCATGCAAAGGCAACGGGCCTGGGGGAGATAGGCCCTTGCCGTTTTGGTATCCAGCAAAGCTCCTAGGAACTCTAGAGACTGAGTGGGAGTTAGGCTGGATTTTGGGATGTTTATGACCAGACCCAAATACTGAAGGATACGCATTGTGCAAGATAGGGAAGTCCTGGCCTCTGACTCTGATGGGTCTCGAATGAGCCAATCGTCTAAGTAGGGGAAGACAAATATGCCTAGAGTACGGAGAAATGCTGCTACCACAGCCATGCATTTTGTGAACACTCTTGGAGCTGAGGCCAGGCCAAAAGGAAGCACCCTGTATTAGTAGTGCTTTCCTTGGAAAAGGAACCAAAGGAACTTTCTGTGAGTTGGATGGATGAGAACATGGGTGTATGCATCCTTGAGATCTAGAGAACAAAGCCAATCCTGACTCCGAAGGTATGGCAGCAGAGTTCCTAGAGAAATCATTTTGAATTTCTCTTTGAACAGGAATTTGTTCAATTCTCTGAGGTCCAAGATAGGTCTGTATCCCCCTGTTTTCTTTGGGATAAGGAAATAGGGGGAGTAAAACCATGTACCCTGCTGCTGAATGGGTACTTCTTCTATTGCCCCTTGGGCAAGAAGTGTAGAGACCTCTTGATGTAACAGGTTGATGAGAGAGGTCTGAGAATTGAACTGTCTTACCATTGTGGGAGGGGGCATGCACAGAAAGTGCAGCTTGTACCACTCTCTGATAATGGAGAGTGTCCAATGCTCTGCTGTTATTTGCTCCCACCTGGGGGCAAAATGGCATAACCTTCCTGGAATGGTGGAAGGCTCTGGTCCATTTAGGGCCAGGAAGGCTAAGTTCTCTAGATGAAAGTCAAAGACCTTGTGGAGGCTGAGACTGCTGAGACAGTTAAGGCTTAGCAGTCTTTGCCTTCCTTTGTTTGGGTAGTTGCTGACTTTTCCGGGCAGGTTGACCTGGAGAACATGCCTGCTGAGAATAAGCAGGATACATTTTTTTCTTTTTAGAAAAGAAAGGTTTCTTAAAAGATTTCTTTCTTGCAAGATCAGCTGTAGACTTGGACAATCTGTCCAAGGTGGAGTTTTCAGCATCTATCTCATTGGCTTTTTCCTGCCAATCTTTACCAAACAGGTTCTTACCAGTACAAGGAATATTTCCGAGTTTGTCTTGTACCCAGAGCTCCAGATCAGATGCCTGGAGCCAAGCAATTCTACGTGCACCTATGACAATGGCAGAGGTTCTGCTTATGCACTCAAAACAGTCGAAAGCTGCACGGTTGACAAATTTTTAAACATCCTGAGCATGTTTGACCAATGTGAGAAAATCCTGTCTTCTATCCTCAGGAAGAAGAGGGCCTAGAGCCTCTAAATCTCCTGTGACTTCTTTCAGGAACATTCCCATATATAGACTATAGGAACTGATCCTGGCAGAAAGCATGGAAGCTTGAAAGACACGACGTCCAAAAGCATCCAAAGTTCTGCACTCACCTCCTGGAGGATTAGAGGCATGCCTCTTTGCACTCTTGATCCTTCTCATAGCTGATTCCACTACAATAGAGTGGTGAGGAAACTGAGTTTTCTGGAAACCAGGACAAGGAGGGACTCGATACAGAGTATCCAATCTACGAGAATGAGGAGAGGTGGTAAGAGGTGTCTCCCACATTCGTAACATGAGATCATGCAAGATCTCATGGATGGGCAAGGTAGCTGACTCCTTAGGAGTTTTAGGATACTGTAAAATTTCCAACTCCTTTGCTCTGGGCTCTGTTTCAGGTGCCACAGTAATGGACAGACTTCGAGCCACCTCCCTGATGAAATCTTGAAAGGAGATGTCCTCTGGAGGAGACATCCTATGTTTAGGGGAGGAAGGCTCCTCTGGGAGAAGTATTCCCGCATCGAGAGAACTGGCAGAATCCTCAGATTCCTCTGAGGACTCGAAATACCGTCTGTCAGGATGCTCTTGAAGAGTCCGATACCCGTACCGACCGAAGTCGGTACCGGGAGTAATCGGTACCAGAGTATCGGTTCCGGAGGGCATCGGATGACTGGGTGCTGGCAATGCGGACACCTTTGTCGATGCTACCGATACCGGTGCCGGAGTCGGTGCCGGTACAGGTTGAAAAGTCTGATGTGGTTCCGAGGGCGTCGACGCCGCAAGGAGAGCCGCCAGACTGCGCTCAATAGCCAGGAGACTCTGGTCTATCGACGCTGCCGATGCCTGGATGTCGGTACCGGAGAAGACCATCGGTACCCCAGAGCATGGCACCAGTAGTTCTGCCGAGGTCGAGGCCTCGAGAACATCCTGGAGCCCCGATAATGCTTTGGAAGCCGAAGCCTCTCGCTGGGGCAATTTTGCCAGTGCAGAATCCTCAAGGGCAACCCTAGAGGCATCTCGATGCTTGGAAGGAGATCTACCCTTTGAGGACCGGCTAGACTTATGTTTAGTTACTTGAGATCCACGGGAGGAAGACGAAGCCCTGGGAGACGTCGATGCCACCGAAGTTGCATCAGAGGGAAACAAGGTACTGAGCTTGGCGGCTCGGTTCTATCGACCTCTCTTGGACATCAAGGCACAGGCCATACACTCCGAGATGGAATGATCAGGACCTAAACATTTCAGACACCACTCATGGGTGTCGGTGACGGAGATGGTACCGCCACACTTGGTGCACTTTTTAAAACCCGAGGAGGGTTTTTCCATTATGGAAAAATTCTTGGGCCTAAGGCCCAAAATGGCGCGTGCACCTGGAAAAAATAGGAAAGTACTAAGGATTTTTTTTTTTAAAGAAAAGAAATACAGAAATAAAGAAAAAACCAGCGGTAGCGATAAAGCGTCAAGGAAGGCAGACGCGACCAAAAAAAAAGAATGAAATTTTCTGTGGTGACAGGAACACGACCTGCTGGCTCCGCAGAAAACGAAGAACTGGAGAGAGGCAGTTGGGAAAGGCAGCACCCTGGTGCTGTGGGATGCTCCCAAAAGCTTCCTAATTGGATGCTGGGGAGCGTTCCCGCGCAGGCTCCGTCGGTACCGACGTACCCATATGTGAAGACTGCATTCCTGCTTGTTCCTGGAGATTAAGAGAATCTCACTAAATTATACTAACCAGATACTGTTTTTTTCCATGCTGACAAAATCCTGATCCGTTCAGCACACAAAATGTATTTCACTAAAATACATTTGTGTAGCACAGACTTCTAAGAAGAATATTGTGTAGCACTGAATGGCAATTGTGTAACAATTGTAACTTCAAATGATTACAAGTTTTCCAACTTTTCTGTATCTCGAGTTTACTTTTCACCCACATGCCTATCAGTTTAGCTTTCCGTTTTACCTTTATCTATCTATATTCCTATTTTATTTATGTATTTAGCAGGTCTTTTTATACCGCTTTATCATTTAATCAAAGCTGTTTACATTGTAACAAACGTCGTAATGTACATTAAACAGGTACCTTAATAACTTGGATTTTTTCCTGAGGCAATGAAGGGTTAAGTGACCTGCGCAAGGCCACAAGAAGTGCTAGTGGAAACTGAACCCTGGTTTCTTGGTTCCCAAGCCAGTGCTCTAACCATTAGGTTACTGCTCCATTCTATTTGTTTAGCTTTTCTAAATACTATCTATATTTTCTCCTGTTCTACCTTTTTTTCGTCTTTCCTCCAACCCTTCTCTTCCTACCAACTGTTTCTTTTCTTCATTTTACAACATTTCTTTACAGTTACGTAGAAACTCATGGGTATTTTTTGCATCACACATGAGCATCTGTCAACATTCATTAATTTCCAGGGCTAGAATTAACAATTCAGAGAAGACTGAAATGGCATGGGATTTGATCTAGTGCAACTACGCTTTTTTCAACAAGGAAAACACATTTCTTTCCTAGCATAGCAGACCATGTTTTTGTCTATTTTTGATTACTTCTGTTAAGCTTTTTGCCCCTTTTTCAGTCTGGCTGCTGGCTTTTCTGGAGTTGGCTCTGGTGATAACTGTATTAGTCTGGAGCAGCAAAACAACAGAAGCAGGTGGCATCTTATAGACTAACCAATTTATTGAAGAATGAGCCTTCGAGAGCCAGAGTCTACTTCATCAACTGCAGTGGACTTCTCATCTGACAAAGTGGACTCTTGTCCTCGAAAGCTCATACCCCAATAAACTGGTTAGTCTATAAGTTGTCACCTATGTGTCAGCTTTTGAGAAAGGTCACATTTTACTTACCACATAATATCCTTTCCTTGAGTCCTGCTAGACTAGTCCAGACAAATGGGTTGTGTTCCCCTACTAGCATATATGGAGACAGAGAAAGGTTCCAGAGGCTTCCTATGACATCATCATGCAATGAAGAGCCTGTGCTCCTAGGGGCATAATTCAGTATTTGTACTATCACAAAGCACATGGTCAGGAAACTCTGACCTCACACAACCTCAGTGATAACAAGGTTCAAAGGAACAAGAAGCAAAACTACGCACAGGACCATCTTTAACAGAAGGCTTGTCAGAAGGGTATTGGCCTGCAGGGTCAACCACAGAGAGTATACAGCTAACCAAAATAGGTTCCAGGGGTGGGTCCTGGACTGGTCTAACAAGACTCAATGAAAAGGACATAATCTGCTAAGTAAAATGTCACCTTCCATATCGTCCTTCTAGACTAGTTCAGACAAGTGGGATATACCAAATCTACAATTCCACTGGGCAGGAAGAAGATGAGGCAGCTTTCAAGACCTATGAGCCAAAGGCTGTGTCTGCTCCAGTGTGGACTTCCAAGCGGTAATGCTTGACAAAAGTCAAATGTATGAGAGAACAAACAAGCTGCACTTTGCCCACAAGGATGCTTGCGCCTAAGCGGAATGTGCACGCAAACCCTCCGGAACCAGCCAGCTCCACAACAGAAATGCTGAAGCAATTACCTCCTTGATCCAGCATCCCAGAGTAGACTTGGCAACTGCGTCACCTTTACGCAGTCACACAAACAGCACAAAAAGACAATCTGACTTATGAAAGGAGTTAGCAGGGCCGGCCCGTCCATTGTGCGAGAATGTTGTTCGCACAGGGACCCGCGCCAACATCATCCCTTATTGAATGGCAGGCAGGGCAGCTTTAAAGGGAGCCAGAGAGGCCCTGGCTCACTAACAGCTGACGAAGTGAAGCGTGTCTTTTTCCTTCACTTCAGCAGCTGTAATGAAGTTTAGAATGCTGCCACAGTGAGCGCCGGGAAACAGTAAGTCCCCTTTGACCTCAGCGTGGCAGCATTCTAAACTTCAGTACAGCTGCCAAAGTGAAAGAAAAAAAAGACGCGCTTCACTCTGGCAGCTGTTAGAGGTGAGTCGGGGTCTCTCTGGCTCCCTCTAAAGCATTTTAGATAACCGCGGAGCTCTTCAGAAGGGGAGGGGAGGGGGGACTTGGACTGGAAATGGGCTGGGGGAGGAAGCTAGGACTGGAAATGGACTGCGTGGAGGGGGCTTGAACTGGAAATAGCTGATGGGAAGGGGGGCATGGACTGGAAATGGGCTGAGTGGGGGGGGGAGCTATGACTAGAAATGGGCTGATGGAGGGGCTAGGATATAGTTTATGGTTTAGGATAGGACCGGACATGGGCTGTTGGGGGGGCTAGGATTGGAAATGGGCTGTTGGGGGGGGGGGGCTTGGCTTGAAATGGACTAATGGAGGGGCTAGGACTGGAAATAGGCTCATAGGGAGCTTGGATTGGAAATGGGCTGAGTGAGGGTGGAGCTAAGACTGGAAATGGGCTGAGTAGGGGGCTTGGACTGGAAACTGGCTGAGTGGAGGGGAGCGAAGACTGGAAATGGGCTGATGGTGGGGCTAGGAAAGGACTGGAAATGGGCTGATGGGGGGCTAGGATTGGAAATGAGCTGATGGAGGGGCTAGGATAGGACTGGAAATGGGCTGATTGGGGACTAGGGTTGGAAATGTATTTATTTAGACGGATTTGTATACCAACTTACCCTACAATCAAAGTGGTCACATCACAATTGGAGGGTTACATTTAACATGAGGGTACTTAATGACATTATACATTGCACATTATAAAGACATTATACACTGTACACTATACACTGCACGCTGTACACTACGTTATAAATTATACATGAGGGTACTTAACCATATTATTCATTGAACTTATATGTTTAGTTGGGGTGGGTATTGAGATGGTGGAGGTAGTTGTATTGAGGTACAGTAGTTGCATTATTGTTCGGGTTGGAGGTAGTTGTATTGAGGTAGTTGCATTACTGTTTGGGTGGAGTTTGTTGGTTGTCTGTTTGTTCGTAGGTTTCTGTGAAGAGTAGGGTTTTGAGGGCCTTGCGGAAATCTATGGAATCGTTCATGGCCCTCAGACCCATCGGTAGGGAGTTCCTGATTGGGGGGGGGGGCTTGGATATGACTGGAAACGGATGGGGGAGCTAGGACTGGAAATGGGCTGATGGTGAGGCTAGGATAGGACTGGAAATGGGCTGATGGGCTAGGATTGGAAATGGGCTGATGGGCTAGGATTGGAAATGGGCTGAGTGGAGAGGGGGCTTGAATTGGAAATAGCTGATGGGGAAGGGGCTTGGACTGGAAATGGGCTGATGGAGGGTCTAGGCTAGTATTGGAAATGGGGGGCTAGGACTGGAAATGGGCTGATGCGGGGACTAGAAGGGAGCGGATGCTGGGTGGAGCTGGAACTAGAGGGAGCTGATGTTGGGGGAGGATGGGGCTTGGAGAGTGAAATGAAGAGGGGAAAAATATTTTGTGTGGGAGGGAAGAAAAATCTACAATTGGCCGGGTATTGGGAGAGTAAGTGGGGATTGAGGATGGAGGGGTAAAATTTGAGTGGATGAAAAAGGCATAAAGAAAGATATGGAGGAAAGAGCAAAAGGAGAAAGATCAGTATGTTAAAGCAGATGTAGAGAGAGAATGGAAAAAAACTAGAAGACAATGAAAAGATTGCAGAAGACAAGAAGAAACCAGAAAAAAAGTGACTGGAGCAATTGCAACTGAAAAATAACATGCACAAACAACATAGCTCCAACCATTTGGAATTCGCTACCAGAGGATCTACGATCACTAACAGAGATCGTGGAATTCCGCAAAAAATTGAAAACATATCTATTCACTAAACACTATAATACAATGGAAACCCTAGAACCCATATTAGACAAAGGCTAAATAGCCACCTGTTCACATCAAGTACAAACCTAACTCTATCCGGACAACACTTATAGCTTAAACGAAATGACGATCCAAGCTCTTATGCCCAAATACCTCCACATGTATATAGTTGCATATGTTATGTTCTTTTTTACGCTGTTCGACACTACACTACGTTAGTTAACTTGATACTCACGGTTCTAGATTAAATATACTGTTTGTTTATTAAACTATGCTTTGTTTAATTTATAATGTTCTATGTAAAAGTTATGACGTTCTATGTAAAACAAACTGCGCTTTGTTAATTGTTGTTAATTGTACACCGCAACTGAACTTTGGAAGATGCGGTATATAAATGTTAAATAAATAAATAAATAAAATAAATAAATAAAACAACAAAAGGTAGAAAAATACTTTTTTATTTTGAATTTATTAACTGGAATATGTCAGCACTGGAAAATGTGCATCTAACGTCTGCATTTTGTTTAGTACAAGTGGAAATTAATTTATAGTTTTATTTCTGCAGTGTTGTACATTCCAAGTTTGGCTGTTGGGGTTCCCAGTTTAATTATTGTCTTCCTAGTTCTAAATTGTGATCCCTTGTTCTTTGTTTGGTGATGGTCTATCTTCTGCAAGTGTAACTGAGCTGAGGTATTCTGTTTATGTAGTTTCTATTTGACAGTGCCACTTCTTTTCTTTCCCCAGTAGGAGATGTATTGGTTTAATATTTGCAATGTTGCCTTTTAAGAGGTAGGGTATGGTGCTTTTTGAGTCCTGGTAGTACTGTTATGAAATGGTGGGTTTGCTATGGGTTCTAAATGGGCAGTATTTGTAGTACTTCCTAACGTGCCTGGCAGTTGGCACTGGAGTATAGTAATGTAGAAATCTGGTAGTCTTTATCCATGCACTCATTAAAAGTTAGTACATGTTTACTAAAAGTTAGTACATGCTAACATTATGCAAATATTTATGCAAATGAGGCCCCGCAACAAGTCTCCGCACATGATCCCGCACCCCCCTTGGGCCACCCCTTAGTAACCTTAAGAAACTGTAGAAGCACCCTATGAACATCCAGTAGGTGAAGGTCTTTGTCCTCCCCCTGGCACTGTTCCTTGGAAAAGGAGGGCAGACAGACCACCTGATTCACATGGAAGGAAGACACCACACCTTGGGTAAAAAGGCAGGGGTGGGATGAATGTACATGGTACAATGTAGACTGTCCAACAGGTAGGCAGTACTCACGTAAGTAGCACAAACACAGTCCAAGACGTGAGATATGTGGAAGACAAATTTATTAACTCACAGACCTAGGCAACCCGACACAGGCCGTGTTTCGTAACCTTCGTCAGGGGTTGTAAAGGTAAAATTACTACAAACATAAAAACATAAATAACATATTAAAAGTGAAGGAACAAGCGGATTCTTCAAACAGACACATAAAAGACATAAGCAAAATTGTGTCTTAAAAATAATTAAAATTATATAATAAATATATAATAGAGAATATATAATATGAATAGTGTTGGAACGCTAGTTGACCAATAATAACATGAATAAATAATAAAAATAATATCAAAATAAAACTAGATGCATTTGACCATCATATAGGCGTGACAAGCAAAAAACATACATAAGGTCTAATTTATGGACCTCTATTTATAATAAATAATAGTAATAATAATAATAATAATATCACCAATAATAACATATAAATAAACTAAAACACATTAACTAAAAAAGTAATACTATAATGCCAAGGGATATTTTAATATTAAATTACAAGAAAATAACTACAAGAAAGCAGCAGGAGCGAACAAATTAACTATTACGTGGATACTGATAATCTAATTGTAATGACTCAAGGGGAGTGATTAGTATCACTAAAACAATAAGGAAATAAATACCTAAAATGATTGTAAATCATCAACAGTCATCAAAAAATAAACCAATAAGACGTAAAACCAATGGAGAGGTTATAAAATAAAAATAAGAATAAAAATAAAAATTAAAATTAAAAAACAAATAAATAATAAGTAGATTCTTAATAAATAACTAAGATAAATACCTAAAATCATTATGAATCATCGAGAATTGTCACAAATGTTATTGTAATCATCAATATAATAAAATTAATAAAACAATAAAATAATAAGTAAAAAGTTATAAAATCATGAAATATCTTAGCTTTGTAGATTTATAATAAACAAACCATGTTAATAAAATATATAAATAATGTATAAATAAATAAAAAATAATAAAAAAAATATATAATAAATAAATAAATAAACATAAAAAAAAAGAATCATATAAAACTGAATTGTAGGTGTGATGTCAAACTTTCTAAATTGTAGAACAAACATGCCACACTTAGTTATCTTATTATGTGGTAAAATTAAATTAAATACCATCATAAGGTTAAAAAATCTCTCTCATAACACCTATTATAAAAATGGATAAACTTTAGAAATACATTAATGACTGATGTTTGATGATTTGTCAATCATTTTGCGGAATTGTGTACAAATTCTTAAAGGCATCATTGTAAACTTCTTAGTTTAGGACTGACATTGTCTGGTTACTAGTGCTTGCAAGTGGAGGAACGTTTTGGAAACAAACTAACCTCAAACTGATTTAAATCAAGCATCTATATCTTATTGTGTCTGAATTGGTAAAGCACCATTTTCACCTTCATTATTTAGAACTGACATAATCTGATGTGTGTCTGCCACCTAAACCTCGCGAGGGGAAGACTTTTTCTTAAAAAAGAGAGAAAGATGTAAATTTTGAGCCGAACATCTATATTCTCCTACGCTACCATTAAAGAGAGGAGAAAGAAAACAATAAATTAACTTACTTGTATTGTCTTCAATTTAGTTGTAAAAACGCCGGCGCATGCGCCTTCCTTAGTCTCCCGAGCGGGAAAACGCCGTTTCTAAGTAAAAGGAAAAATTTCACTATTTATAAAAAGTAAGAGATGTGGACTACACCGGGTGCGCATCTCTGTACTATTTACTAAAACCATTTACAAGTATAAGGGAAGCTCCATTTAAAAACCGTTCTGGAAACCATCATTTAAAAAAAATATCTCACTAATGTACTGCACCGTGGAGATCGAAAGTGAAAGAAAATCCCAGACAGTAAAACGGAAGGGTAAATTACCAGTAAAACTTGTATTTTACTCTTATTTAAGTTCCGAGGTAAAAAATTGTTGGAAGTACAAAGTAGCAAACCGCTCTCTTCTGCAATCAGCTGGGCTGTTGGTTCCCCGGCACATGCGCCTTTTATGTACTTCTCAACCGCGGGAAAAGGGGAGGGGCATATCTAAATCACACTACTTGCATTTAGCAATACTTCTAAACCAAATATTACTCTTTTTTAACGAGGAACCTTTACTGACACGGTGTGTCTCCAAATAAACGCTTCATACTGACACGGTGTGTCTCCAAATAAACGCTTCATATTCATAGAGATCTCTAGGGTGCTGACTTGTTTGCGGAGAGCTTGAAAAGTGTTGAAAGGTGTCAGAAATGGTTAACCATATAGTTTATGTTCTTCTCTCTTTAGCATTATATCTTTAGGCTGGCTACCTCAGACATAGACCTTAAGCCTAATTGAATAAAAACTTATTAAAGAAAACTAACAAAGAGAGGGAGGATAACCCTTGGGGCTAACTGGGAACTTTACACAGTAAATTAAAATAATAATTAAAAATTTTTTTTTAAAAAAGTGTGGTAAATAAATTTAAAGATAAGAATTAAAATTTGGAAATGAAAAGTAAAATTAAAATTAAATAGATCACATTACTATAACAATTGAGTAGCAAATTGGGAGCTGAGATGTAAAAAAACTTTTACAAAAAAACGGAAAAATCTCGTTCCATATTCAGACCATGGGGAGCGAGAGAATCTAAAAGAAAAATATATTTTTGTTCTAATTGTAAAATAGTTTTATTCATATCTCCTCCCCTCCAATTGTGTTTAACTTTCTTAATCACAAAGAATCTCAGATCTGTCAGTTTATGTTGTAGTTCTCTCCAGTGTGCAACTAAAGGTTTCTCATCTATATTTCTTCTGATACAGCTTTTGTGCTCTATAATTCTAGTCTTGATGCTCCGTACAGTTTTTCCAACATAAAGTAATTTACAAGGGCATTGGATGATATAAACAACGTTGGATGTGTCACAATTAGCAAAATCTGTTAAGAAAAACTTCTTTTGTGTAACCGGATGAGTAAAACTGTTTCTAATCGGCTTTACATTCAAACAAACTGAACACTTGCCGCATTGGAATTGTCCCTTGTGCCGAGATAAAAAAATTTTCTCCGTAAGGGCCGAGGGAACAAGCAGATTGCGCAAGTTGACATTTCGTTTATGTGCAATTAAAAAGTTGATTTCTTTCTAATCACCGAAATATCACATGGATTGTCTGGTTGGTTAAAAAAGAATTGATGTATTTTCAATTTTCTGATAGCCCTTGGGTGAAGTGAAGTGAAGTGTCTATTCTCAGCAAAGGGCTATCATTCGTACCCAAAAACAAGACAGATAATTTTGAGATACAAATTGATCTTTATAAGTTTTTTAGAAAATTGAAAATACATCAATTCTTTTTTAACCAACCAGACAATCCATGTGATATTTCGGTGATTAGAAAGAAATCAACTTGGATTCCACCCCACAACACCGATCCCATGTTAGAAACCTTCGAGAGAATAGTTCTCAAACAAGTTAATGATGTTATTAAAGACACTTCATCTTCATATCAGAACATTACGAAAGGCGAACGGGCAGCTATCAAATCACTACAAGAAAATAGTCAGATTATCATTAAGCCTGCCGACAAAGGGGGAGCCGTGGTGATTTGGGACAAACACGACTATATACAGGAGATGAATAGACAACTCAACGATAAGATGTTCTATCAAAGATTAGATGATGATCCCATCCCAAACCTCAAAAAGAGTATTGACAATATCGTTAATACTGCCTTTGAGATAGGGTACATTACCCAGAAAGAGAAAGATTTCTTGATTGTAGATACACCTGTGATTCCCACAATCTATATTTTACCCAAGATACACAAGTCATTTGACAAACCACCAGGACGTCCAATCGTCTCTGCGATTGGGTCAATTTTAGAACCTCTTTCTAAATTTATAGATATATTTTTAAGACCATTTATTAAAGAAATGTGGTCCTACGTACGAGACTCGTCTCATGTTATGGAAATTTTATCTGCCTTTAATGATATTACAGATGACATTATCTTGGTCACTTTATATGTAGAGTCCCTCTACACTAACGTTCCACAAAAAGAATCATTAGATATTCTTGTTTATTATTTTCTTAAACGCACAGAACATCGCCGTATTCCTACCACCTTCCTGATATCCTTAGCTCAGTTTGTGCTGTTTGAGAATTTTTTCTGTTTCCAGAATTTATTCTACAAGCAAATTAAGGGTGTAGCAATGGGGTCAGCAATGGCCCCAGACGTGGCAAATCTCTACATGTTTAATTTCGAGGAGAGTTTTCTTAAAAAGCATCCGTTTGAAGATAATGTTGTAATGTGGATTCGCTATATAGATGACATACTTATACTGTGGAAAGGTACAGAGAATCTTTTGTCCAACTTTAATGTTTGGATTAACCAATTAGACACTAATTTGAAATTCCAAATAACATATGATCCTGATAAAATAGCATATTTAGATCTTTTGATTAGGAAAGAATATCGCGGTTTTTCTACTACACTTTACAAGAAACCCACAGATAAAAATCATTTTTTGCATTACAGTAGCTTCCACAATCCATCTCTAAAAAACAATCTTCCAGTAAGTCAATTCCTCAGAGTTAAAAGAGTATGTTCTAAACAATGCGATTTTGAGCAAGAAGCATCTGGTATGAAGAAATGATTTTTGGATAAAAATTATCCTATACAGCATATTGAATCAGCGTATAAGAGGGCGAGAGACACGCCGCGGTCCATACTCCTTAAGACCAAGAAGAAAGAAGAACATCAAGGTTTAGTATGTCCTTTAATATACTCTCAACATTCAGTTAAAATTAATGCAATTCTAAAGAAAGAGTGGCACATTTTACAAACCCTACCAGCATTCCAAAATGTCAACTTTTTAATTGCACATAAACGAAATGTCAACTTGCGCAATCTGCTTGTTCCCTCGGCCCTTACGGAGAAAAATTTTTTATCTCGGCACAAGGGACAATTCCAATGCGGCAAGTGTTCAGTTTGTTTGAATGTAATGCCGGTTAGAAACAGTTTTACTCATCCGGTTACACAAAAGAAGTTTTTCTTAACAGATTTTGCTAATTGTGACACATCCAACGTTGTTTATGTCATCCAATGCCCTTGTAAATTACTTTATGTTGGAAAAACTGTACGGAGCATCAAGACTAGAATTATAGAGCACAAAAGCTGTATCAGAAGAAATATAGATGAGAAACCTTTAGTTGCACACTGGAGAGAACTACAACATAAACTGACAGATCTGAGATTCTTTGTGATTAAGAAAGTTAAACACAATTGGAGGGGAGGAGATATGAATAAAACTATTTTACAATTAGAACAAAAATATATTTTTCTTTTAGATTCTCTCGCTCCCCATGGTCTGAATATGGAACGAGATTTTTCCGTTTTTTTGTAAATGTTTTTTTACATCTCAGCTCCCAATTTGCTACTCAATTGTTATAGTAATGTGATCTATTTAATTTTAATTTTACTTTTCATTTCCAAATTTTAATTCTTATCTTTAAATTTATTTACCACACTTTTTAAAAAAAATTTTTTTAATTATTATTTTAATTTACTGTGTAAAGTTCCCAGTTAGCCCCAAGGGTTATCCTCCCTCTCTTTGTTGGTTTTCTTTAATAAGTTTTTATTCAATTAGGCTTAAGGTCTATGTCTGAGGTAGCCAGCCTAAAGATACAATGCTAAAGAGAGAAGAACATAAACTATATGGTTAACCATTTCTGACACCTTTCAACACTTTTCAAGCTCTCCGCAAACAAGTCAGCACCCTAGAGATCTCTATGAATATGAAGCGTTTATTTGGAGACACACCGTGTCAGTAAAGGTTCCTCGTTAAAAAAGAGTGATATTTGGTTTAGAAGTATCGCTAAATGCAAGTAGTGTGATTTAGATATGCCCCTCCCCTTTTCCCGTGGTTGAGAAGTACATAAAAGGCGCATGTGCCGGGGAACCAACAGCCCAGCTGATTGCAGAAGAGAGCGGTTTGCTACTTTGTACTTCCAACAATTTTTTACCTCGGAACTTAAATAAGAGTAAAATACAAGTTTTACTGGTAATTTACCCTTCCGTTTTACTGTCTGGGATTTTCTTTCACTTTCGATCTCCACGGTGCAGTACATTAGTGAGATATTTTTTTAAAATGATGGTTTCCAGAACGGTTTTTAAATGGAACATCCCTTATACTTGTAAATGGTTTTAGTAAATAGAACAGAGATGCGCACCCGGTGTAGTCCACATCTCTTACTTTTTATAAATAGTGAAATTTTTCCTTTTACTTAGAAACGGCGTTTTCCCACTCGGGAGGCTAAGGAAGGCGCATGCGCCGGCGTTTTTACAACTAAATTGAAGACAATACAAGTAAGTTAATTTATTGTTTTCTTTCTCCTCTCTTTAATGGTAGCGTAGGAGAATATAGATGTTCGGCTCAAAATTTACATCTTTCTCTCTTTTTTAAGAACAAGTCTTCCCCTCGCAAGGTTTAGGTGGCAGACACACATCAGATTATGTCAGTTCTAAATAATGAAGGTGAAAATGGTGCTTTACCAATTCAGACACAATAAGATATAGATGCTTGATTTAAATCAGTTTGAGGTTAGTTTCTTTCCAAAAAGTTCCTCCACTTGCAAGCACTAGTAACCAGACAATGTCAGTCCTAAACTAAGAAGTTTACAATGATGCCTTTAAGAATTTGTACACAATTCCGCAAAATGATTGACAAATCATCAAACCTCAGTCATTAATGTATTTCTAAAGTTTATCCATTTTTATAATAGGTGTCATGAGAGAGATTTTTTAACCTTATGATGGTATTTAATTTAATTTTACCACATAATAAGATAACTAAGTGTGGCATGTTTGTTCTACAATTTAGAAAGTTTGACATCACACCTACAATTCAGTTTTATATGATTCTTTTTTTTTATGTTTATTTATTTAGTTATTATATATTTTTGTTATTATTATTTTTTATTTATTTATGCATTATTTATATATTTTATTAACATGGTTTGTTGTTTATTATAAATCTACAAAGCTAAGATATTTCATGATTTTATTACTTTTTACTTATTATTTTATTGTTTTATTAATCTTTTTTATTATTATATTGATGATTACAATATCATTTTTGACAATTCTCGATGATTCATAATAATTTTAGGTATTTATCTTAGTTATTTATTAAGAATCTACTTATTATTTATGTTTTTTAATTTTTATTTTTATTCTTATTTTTATTTTATAACCTCTCCATTGGTTTTACGTCTTATTGGTTTATTTTTTGATGACTGTTGATGATTTACAATCATTTTAGGTATTTATTTCCTTATTGTTTTAGTGATACTAATCACTCCCCTTGAGTCATTACAATTAGATTATCAGTATCCACGTAATAGTTAATTTGTTCGCTCCTGCTGCTTTCTTGTAGTTATTTTCTTGTAATTTAATATTAAAATATCCCTTGGCATTATAGTATTACTTTTTTAGTTAATGTGTTTTAGTTTATTTATATGTTATTATTGGTGATATTATTATTATTATTATTACTATTATTTATTATAAATAGAGGTCCATAAATTAGACCTTATGTATGTTTTTTGCTTGTCACGCCTATATGATGGTCAAATGCATCTAGTTTTATTTTGATATTATTTTTATTATTTATTCATGTTATTATTGGTCAACTAGCGTTCCAACACTATTCATATTATATATTCTTTATTATATATTATATAATTTTAATTATTTTTAAGACACAATTTTGCTTATGTCTTTTATGTGTCTGTTTGAAGAATCCGCTTGTTCCTTCACTTTTAATATGTTATTTATGTTTTTATGTTTGTAGTAATTTTACCTTTACAACCCCTGACGAAGGTTACGAAACACGGCCTGTGTCGGGTTGCCTAGGTCTGTGAGTTAATAAATTTGTCTTCCACATATCTCACGTCTTGGACTGTCATGGTACAATGTAGGGCATGAAGTACTTCTGTCCACAAAAGAAGAGCATGACTGTGTCTGACAATCTTAAGGTAACTAAACAGGTAGAAAAACAGACGAAGAAAGCCAAAAGGATACTTGAGTGCATAGGGAGCGGAATGGCTAGTAGGAAGGAGGTGGTGATAGTGCCTCTGCATAAGTCTTTGTTGAGACCTCATTTGGAGTATTGTGCACAATTCTGGAGACCACACCTTCAAATGGATATAAACAGGTTGGAGTCTGTGCAGAGGACGACTACTAAAATGGTTAGTGGTCTACGTTATAAAGCATATGAGGACAGACTTAAAGCTCTTAATAAGTATACTTTAGAGGAAAGGCAGGATAGAGGGGATATGATAGAGATGTTTAAATACCTCTGTGGCATAAATGCACAGGAGGAGAGTCTCTTTCAATTGAAAGCAAGCTCTGCTACGGGGGAAGGGGGAAGAGGGGTGGACATATAGGATGAGGGTGAAAGAGGATAGACTCAGGAGTAATTTGCAGAACTATTTCTTTATGGAAAGAGTGGTAGATGCATGGAATAGTCACCCAGCGGAGGTGGTAGAAACCAGGACAGTATCTGAATTCAAAAAAGCATGGGACAAACACCGAGGATCTCTAAAGATACAAAGGAGACTATTGTAGTTGATATGGAAGGGCAGACTAGAGAGACCATGTGATCTTTTTCTGCCATCATGTTTCTATGTTTCTAACCTGATGCTCACAGTACGAATGCTTGAAAAGGTACAAGACACGCATATAGGCAAGGTTGATAGACCCTTTCCTCGCCTACAGGAGCATGGAAACCATGGCAGAAGAATAGTCCTTACATACTAAATGGCGCCTCTCAAAAGCCAAGCCATAGGCGAGAAGAGAGCCGGGTCATCCAGGACCGGCCTGGCCCTTGACGTAACAGTCCTCTGGTTGGGGGAAATCACAGAGGAAGTTTCAAAGGAGCTGCATCAGGTCCCCAAACCACAGCCTCCATGGCTAATCTGGCGCCACCAGGACCACCCAGTCCAGATGTCGTTCTATGTGGCGAAACACATGATCTACAGGCTACCATGGAGGAAACACATATAATAGGCACTACTTTGGCCAGGACTGAACTAGAGTGTTGAAGCCCTCGGAGCTATCTCCCTGCAGTGACTGAATAATCTACACTCTGAATGCCAAATGACTAAGTTCCCACTCTCCAGTATCAAGAGTGGGGCGACTGAGGAACTGCGCCCCCAAGCTGACTCCTCTGGCAATGTGTTGCACCAAAAGAGCAAGGAGGTTCATCTCCAGTGCCACTCTAGCACTCTTTGTGCCCCCCTGCTGGTTGGCATACGCCACTGCTGTGGCATTGTCAGAGAATACCTGGACCACTCTGCCCTTAACTATGGCCCTAAAGTGCAAGAGGGCTAGGCAAATGGCCCTTGCCTCAAGAAGGTTGATGGGCCATGCCACTTCCCAGATGTTCTAGCAGCCCTGAGCTATTTTGTTCTGACAATGGGCTCCCCAGTCAAACCAGACAGCATCCGTCAACAGAAGGCTCCAGAAAGGATTTCCCAATGGCATGCCCCTCCTCAGCTGCTTAGGTGCCTCCACCACCACAGGTTGGGCACCATCTCCAGCTGGAAGGAAAGCCTGGCCTCAAAACTCTGAGAGCTTGGAGACCAATGAGACAGCAAAGACCTTTGTAACTGCCTCGTAAGAATTTACGCCCAAGGCACCATTTCAATTGATGATGCCATCAAGTTGAGAAGTTGGAGATAATCCCAAACTCTGACAGCATGCTGAGTCTGGAAGACTGCCAGCTGGGTTAACAGCTTTTTCACTGAGTACTGGACCATGCTCCCAGGTATTTCAGCGATTGGGAAGGCTCCAAGTGACTCTTTCCTCAATTGATCACCAAGCCTAGACTCTCTAGGAACTGGAACACATGGGTCAAAATCAGAGATGCTTCTGACTGCAACCTGGCTCGAATGAGCCAATCGTTCAGATAGGGGTGAACACAGATACTTGGCACCTCAGCACAGCGGCTGCCACTACCAATACCTTCGAGAACATCTTTAGGGCGGTAGAGCGGCTGAAAAGAAGAGTGATAAATTGAAAATGAGAGCCAAGCAGGGTGATCCTCACTGATAGGAATGTGGAAATAAGCTTTGGCAAGATCCAGAGACATAAGGAACTCCCAGCGCTGCAAAGCCCGGATCACTGACTGCAGGGTTTCCATACAGAAGTATAGAGTGTGCAAGTGGACGCTGACTTCCTTGAGGTCAAGGATTGGCAGAAAGGGACTGTCCTTCTTTGGAACCACGAAGAAGATGGAGTATCAGCTCTTGCCATGCTCAACGAGGGGAGACAGGACAACTGCTCATAGAGCAACCTTTCCAGCATGACCTGAATAGCACTCTTTTGGCTGCAGAGCCACATGGGGTTATGATGAAGAAATCTGGGATAGGCCGTCTGCATGCCAGGACATAACTATGCTAAATGGTGTCTAGCACTCGGTGATCTTTGGTGACCCGGGCCCACTCCTGGTAGTAAAGGTGCAGCCTGCCGCCCACTGAAGGCAACCTAAAAATGGGTCCCCAAACCATCATTGCACCAGACTGGAGATGAAAGTATCCTGCTGTCCAGAAACCCCCTGAAAGGACCGAATCCGGGACCAGTAGCCCAAAGAGGAAGAGAAAGTGGGCTTTCTGGGGCGGTATTACGGGAGTCCCAATAATTCTGGGGCACCGGGTACAAGAACAAGGAATGTGGGAGGATGCTTAGGAGGAGGATGCTTCTGTATGATCCCCAGGCCCTTTTGGCCAATCTATGGGAAGGTGATGGGGTTTGGACTCACCCAAGTCCTTAAACTTCTCCAGGTCTTCCCCAAACAAAAGCTTCCTTTTAAAGCTGAGCTGTGATAACTGGGACCTGGGGACTGCATCTGCTGCCCAGTGGCAAAGCCACAGCCAGTGTCATATCATTGTTAAAAAAGCAATGTCTAAATACCAAGCAGATGAGATCATACATGGTGTCTGACAAATAGGCTGTTGATGACTCCCAGAGTGGGACAGCATCCTCAGAGGTAAGTAACTGAATCCACTGGAGCAGAACCTGAGTTATCAATCCCACATACACAGCCAACTGGAGGTTAACATCAGAAGTCGAGAACTTACTCTTCAGGACAGATTCCATCTTAAGATCCATGGGGTCCTTTAAGGTTGCACCTCCCCCCTCCATCGGGATGGTGGTTCGCTTTGTGACTATTGTGACATATTATCTACTCTCGGCATGCTGAACTATGCAGTGCAGTCCTCCTGTGGCAGGGCATAAAGTTGCTTATAAACCTTCAGCCTTCCCACTCCAAGTGGATCATGCTCTTGATAACCTCCAAAAAAGGAAAAACCTTTTTATATTTCCAAACCCCCTGTAAAAGGAGATGAAACTTCGTTACAGTTTCTGAGCAATCAGAGTGGCTAGTGTGTCCTTTCTGAGCAAGCGGATAATTCCAGATTCATCACGAACCTCCAAAGAAGTCATTTTGTCCTCCAAGTTGGAATCATCGCCTGATTCTTCAGGACTGGACTCTGGGTCTCAGACACCAGACAGCTGATCTGAATCTCCAGACTCTAATCTTCACCAAGTACACTCATTAGATAGCGCCTTGGCCAGGCTTCAGCTTGCCACTGGCCTCTCTTCTGAACAAGAGGAAAGAGATTGAGAGAACCGCGACACTCCCAGAAGTCGCCTCTGGCAGATCCCTTCTAATTGTGCCTCTCTTCCACGGTCAACTCCAGACTTCGATCTTTTTGCCTTGCTGCTCTTTTATGCCTGGAACAAACTACCTGAGTCAGTACGCTGTGCTCCATCTGTGGCCTTGTTCAAATACAGGCTAAAAATTCACTTCTTTGAGATTGCTTTTGGATCCTGATCCCACTAGCTTCCTGTTCACCTCCTATGTTACTTTACCATTTCCCCTAGATATATCCTAGTCCCCAGTTGTGTTGTCTGTCTTAACTAGATTGTAAGCTCTTATGAGAAGGGACTTTCTCTTACATATCTCTGTACAGTGCTACTTATGCCTTGTAGCGCTATACAAATGATATATAGTTGCAGTAGTAGGACCCTTAAGAGAAGGGGAACAGGTAGAAGAAAAGGTGCTCGAGCTCAAGGTCTGGCGATCATACTTTTTCATAGCTACGTCTGCTATCTCCTGAGGCAAAGATGATAAAGCCAGGGCACCTGTGTCCCCCTCGCTGCGAAATGGGAGAAGGGCCCTCCAAGGGCACATTCGAAGCTTCCATAGAAAAGTTGCAGATACTAGAATCCAGTGACGAAACTGTTTTTCACAGACTAGACAGCACTTCTTAGAAGTATGCATGCGAATCCTAGATGTCACTAACAGCCAGGGCAACACATGCTTAGTGCACACCAAGAGGGCATGCTGCACAGGCAGCACAGTTCATCAGGGGTGTTGGAATGTGGTGGGCCACACAGGCCCTGGCCCCACTAAAATAATGCCCGCAGAGAGCAGCTATGATTGCAGCAGACTCCTTTTGTCTGCTCGCAGGAGATCGGATCCCTACGGGCACGATGGAAGGCTGCTGTGATTGCGGCAAAGACTCCTATTTGCCCGTGGGAGATCCCCATGAGCAGATAGGAGTCTTTGCTGCGATCACAGTGGCCTTCCCCTCCTGCCCGCAAGGATCCACTTTCCCGTGGGCAGGCAGGAGTCTGCCGCGATCGCAGTCATTCCCTTCTCTTCTGCCGCGAAAGATGGGATCCCCTCAGGCAGAACAAGAGGGGAAGGCTGCAGGGGCTAGGAGGAGGAGTTGGGGCAGAGCTAGGGAGTGGAGTTAAGGTGGAGCTTGGTCCCCCCCCAATCCAAGAGGTGTTTCGTGGCCCCTACAGTGAGAACTATTGTTGCCCACAGAATAGAGGCACAGAAATAGAGCGGGAAGTGCAGTGGACCCAGGCAGTTTGACAAGGTGGGAACACCCAGCGCCACATTAATGTATGCCCCAAGCAGCCCAAACCCAACTTACAACCGGCCAGCGAACTAAGTCGGGCAGCCCCCACAAAACAAGTCAAACAGAACAGAGACAAGTAAAAGCCATGCCGGGCTCAGTTTTCTTCTCCTGAAGGCAGGATCTGCAGTCACATACCTCCAAGGAGCCTTCTTCTAATCTTCTGGGGAGAATGGGGGTGGAGGAGGAGGAAGAAAGTGGCATGGAAGTTGTGTGAGGCTTTATAGAATCCTTTCCAAACTCCTTTTCCAATCTTCTGGCTGCTCAACAGGCCCTTAACATAAGAATGAAGAGCTGAACCAAGCTCTCTTCCTTTTGGCAATACGCAAAAGAGCACCTCTTTTAAGGGAGACTAACGGAGCCTCCTGTGTTGAGTTCCAGTGAGAAATCCACCAACCTAGGGTTGGTGCTCATGAGCAAATTCAATCTTTCGCAGAACTTTTTTTGGCTTTCATCAAAGCTGTAGAACTTGTTTCCACTGTCTCCTGAAGACAGAGAAGTACTGAATTATGCTCTTAGGGGCACAGGCTGTTAATGGCACAATGATGGAGAAAAGTTCCAGAGGCTTCTTATGACATCTCCACATTTGCTGGTAGGGGAACACAGCCCACTTGTCTAGATTGGTCTAACAGGACAATATGGCAGTGCACTTTGCCTTTCAGTAGACAGTCAACTCGACAAAGACATATTGTAAAGCAACTACTGTGAGACTGGCCGAGTACCCAATTGGAAAAAATAAGATTTGTCTCATTTCTGGCAATGTCATACTAGGTAAATTACTTCCAGCCAATGAGTGCAACTAGGAGACTTCAGAAGGGTGGTGCATTCTGCAACCTTGTCTCACTCACCATAACAGTTACAAGTAAAGCAAGACTTGCTGGTAGGGGTTTTTTTTTTTTTTTTTTTTTTGTAAGTACAGTCAAGTCAATACAGACTCCTAGTGACCTAGCAGCCCCTGGGTTTTCTTGGCAAGATATTTCCAGAAGTAGATTGCCAGGCTTTTTCTTCCAAGACAAGGGAGGGTAAGGTGACTTGTCCAAGGTCACAAGGAGTTCCACTGGGAATCAAACCATCATCTCCTGGGTGTTAGGCTGTTGTTCTAACCACTAGGCTACCCCTCCACTCCTCCTGGCAGATAAGAACCTAAAATTGCTGGAATCAGAATAACTCCACTCAAGCCCCCTTTCCCCCCCAAACACACCTTTTTTTTTGTAATATAGCCTAGCTCAAGTGTTTGATCAAGAAAGCAAGCTGCCTATCACACCATCACTCTGACCAATGTCGGAATAAAATGAAGTATTGTTCAGAGGAGCATCTAGCGGTCCAGCAGCAGCAACACAGTTCTGACCAGAGCTGTGTCCTACAATCTCAGCTTTAAAGGCCTGATTTTAAAACAACACACCTATGTGAAAAGTCCAAAAAAGTGCCTGTATGCCTCTATAAAATAAGCATCTCATCTAGACCCAGCTGTAGTACGTAAATGCTGACACACACATTTCCACCTCCTCTGAAGTTGGGTGTGTGCATTTACTCATATTTTATAAAATAAAAATGTACATCGGAACTTTACCCCTTCTCTGTGCCCTTGAAAATACCTATACACAGCACACATATAAGTGTGCACTGTCTTCCTGTCATGCATACTTATGGGTCTGCATACTGCACACAAAACTGGCTTTATACTTGGAAAAGCATTTATAAAATTACCCCCAAAAAGGTAGCTGCAATAATAGACCTACATTCTTTTCTGCTTCTTAGTTTCTTTCATACCTTTCTACCAAGATACCCAATGCAGGATACAATAAAATACAAATAATAAAATATCTACACTAATCCATAAAAACAGAAATATGTGAGAGGATACGAACAGAAAAGCTATTAATGCTTCTATATTATGGCATCAGGATAAGTCAAAATAGAGGAAAATGCTCAGGTGTTTAAGTAGGGACGTGCATTGTTAGTGCACATTCTGTTTGATGGCATGCCTTAAATTTAATGTGGGCAAAATCAACCTCAGAAATTAAGTTGGAGAGGAAGTGACATCACCCTGCCGAATGGCAGAGTGAGTCACAAGCTCCGGTGACATTCCCTACAAACAAAGACATACACACAAAAAAAAAAAAGACCTTACCCCGAAGTGATCCAGTGGCAAAAAGTAGGGAGAGGTGCCCATGGTAGCTGCTGGCGGACGTCGCTATGTCTATGAGGTGTAAATGGTGACATTTTACTTACGGGATTATGTCCTTTCCTTGAGTTCTGCTAGGCCAGTCCAGGCAAATGGGTTGTGCTCTACTACCAGCAGAGGTGAGAGAGAAAAACCCAGAGTCTTCTGATGATATCATCCTGTACTCTACTGGGAGCAGCTAGAGGGCATACAATCTCAGTATTTGTACCCAAGCCATGGATAAGAACTCCTGGCCACACAAGCCCCAGTGAGGGTAACAAGGACTAACAGTCCCACAACAGAACTATATACACAACACCCTGCGTGCAGGTGGTCAACCAAGAGGAATATGGCCTGCAGGAAATAGCCGATCATCACAGATTGTAGCAGATCAGAACAATCAATCAATATAACAGCTCCGACCAGAGCACAGGTCATACCAGAATATATCAGATCACAGTAGATCAGATCATGGCAGACATTAACACTGGGCGAGATGACGACATGGCAATCATCCAAACTTCTGCACAGGTGGCCATATTCACCTGAGCATGGACATCCAAGCAGAAATGCTTGGTGCTCCTTAGGACCACCACTTTGCTAAATTCCTGCTCCCCGGGATTGGGGGAGGGAGGGGTTTGACAAGTGAGATAGTCCACTTCCATGCTGACCACAGCCGCAATATTTTGCACTGAGAGGGCCAGGAGATACTGCTTCACCAGCCGAATGACTGGCCAAGTCGCCCTCCGCTTACTCCAGAGGCACTGGGCAGACTGCCCTTGGCAATACTACTTATCATCACTGAATAGCATTACAAGATGTACAATGAGCTCTCCAGCCAAAGAAGTGAGCAACCATAATCAGCAGAAGCTACTGGGTAACATCCAGGGGAAGGTCTTCTAACAAATGAGCAGGCTGCTTCCACCATTTCAGGCTGGCTACCACCAAAGAGGAAGGAGGAGTCTGATGCCAGTCCTGTGAAGAAAGAGAGGACAGCATGGATCTTGCAGTGGATGTGGGTGCACTTATGCTCTGAGAATCATCTCAATACCATCACCATTGACCCTAGGAGCTGGAGATTGCCCCAGGCCTTGGGAAGGGCTGCCTCCGAAATGCTTACAAAAAATACTAAATCAATATCCCCTTTGTGAAACTCAACTCATACTCATAAATGTCGGATGTTACCGGAAAGGGACAGACATTAGAAGTACTGTCCTCCACTCGGTTTCATCCTTGGTTCTTGGTGCTTGGTTCTTCAGGATTTGGGATCTTGAAAGCAGCTAAATAGCTGGGATTTTACTACATGGTGTGTATTAGGGATTTACACAATTTTGATTAATAGGATGAAACCGAGTGGAGGACAGTACTTCTAATGTCTGTCCCTTTCCGGTAACATCCGACATTTATGAGTATGAGTTGAGTTTCACAAAGGGGATATAGTGATTTAGTATTTTTTGGAGTTTATGTGGTGATCGCTATATATGGGACTTTAATTAATGATTCCGAAATGCTTACAGCTGAGAATGCAGATTCTCTGCCCTCTTCTATGGCAGAGGACTTTTCCTGAACTGGAGATGAACCGCACTACAAGACTGGTTAGGTTTCAGGAAATTCTCATCATAGTTTATCATCCAGCCCGGACTCTCCAGAAACTGCAACACATGGGCCAACAGGAGAAGGGCTACAAACATGTCAGTCATCCAGACGGGGATGCACCTCTGTGCAGTGGAGGGTCGAAGAGTAGAGCGGCAAACTGGAAATGCAAGCTGAGAATAAATGGCAGGAGGCACTGCTGATTCTAGTGGATGGAAATGCCCAGTGATACAGGAAACATTCCTTGTCAAGCCGCTCTCAGTGCCTCCATGTCCCTCCCACCACCGGAGCAGGCCAATCGGCTTGGAGAACCAGCAGCCCTAACCGCCACTGCAGGAGTGCGCCCGGGAGAAGCGACAACAACGGGAAAGCAGCAGAAGCCATCTGGGCCTCTGCCCATGTCCCTCCCACCACCGGAGCAGGCCAATCGGCTCGGGGGAGCAGGCCAATCGGCTTGGGGAACCAGCAGCCCTAACCGCCACTGCAGGAGCGCGCCCGCACCTGAGGCATAGGACCGTGCAGGAACAAGTAACAGTTGCTTTATGTTTGATTCTGTTTTAAATGTAGTTTAAATGTAATGTATTGTTTGCAGTGTTTTTTCCCTGTTATGTACCCCTATTTCCCACTACTTCGATGTAATGATAAAGTGATGTATGTTTCCCTTACCTCTGTATAACCTAGTATTGTACTGACCGCTTTGATTGAAGGAAAAAGCGGGATACAAAACTTGTCAAATAAATAAATCGGGCAAAAATATGGCACCACAAAGCAAATATAATATTGCCCCGTGCTCC
Organism: Ichthyophis bannanicus; assembly: GCA_033557465.1. Taxonomy (NCBI): domain Eukaryota; kingdom Metazoa; phylum Chordata; class Amphibia; order Gymnophiona; family Ichthyophiidae; genus Ichthyophis; species Ichthyophis bannanicus. Next base: position 321,166,657 of record CM066032.1, read on the forward strand.
TTTTGGTGGGTGGAACCGGCAATCCAGCCAAGACGCTGATGAGTCTATCCAGTGAAGTCTGAACGGCAGCCCTCCTGACTGCAGACCCGCTTGGAGGTATCAGAAAGGCATTTGGGTTGGGATCCTTGCATTCCAGCATATAGTCAAACTGAATAATGTTGGACTCCTAACTGGTCTGAGGTCACACAGGCTCATCCTATCCTTCTGTCTAATTAGAGAACCCAGATTTTGAGGAGGAGGAGGGAGCCTTGTGGGTCCCACAAGTCCCACAAAAGGACTGGGCCCGGAATTGGGAGCTGAACGAAGGAAGAAAGGTCTCTCCAGGTGATCCTTCTGAGACTGCAGAGGAGGAGACACCACAATGCAAAGGCCCATTAGGTTGATCCTCTAGACGATTATGTCGTTTGGATGCTCCCAGCTCCTCGACCAACTTCTTCAAGTCTTCCCCAAACACAAGCTCCCCCTTGAAAGGTAGTTCAGATAAATAGGACTTGGATGCTGTGACAGCTGCCCAAAGGCAAAGGGAACCAAATGTACATGACATCCGCCAGGAAAACTACTGCTAATTCCAGAAGCATCAAAGGGTCATCCTGCGGGAGAGACTATCCAATGGAGTAGGGCACAAGCAATAAACCTTCTGCAAATTACTGTCCGTAGAATAAGGGAGGCAGCCGAAAACAAACTCTTTAAGAAGCTTCGATCTTGCAATCCACTTGGTCCTTGAGGGCTGCACAACCCTCCACCTCAATGGTGGTATATTTAGCTATGCCATCACATGCGCATCCACTTAGGGCAACTGCAGCCAGGTCTTCCTGAGGAGGGCGCAAAGCCAACTTATGACCCTGTCCCACTTTCAGTAGGGTGGCAGGCAAGACCCATTCTATGTGTATCATGCTCTTCAGGATCTATGGAGGAAAAAAACACACTAGAGGAATTTCTGATCCCCTTACCAGACAGGGGTACACTTGTGGCTCCTGCTCCATCAGCACAGCACCAGACAACTGCAAGGTAGAGAAAACAAACAAACAATCTGCACCACCAGCTCCCTCCTTCCAAAACAAACGAATGAGAGAATCATCCTGGTTATCTGGCACCAGCAGTTTATCATCTTCACTCATGAAGTCACTGGTTGATGCCCCAGAATGCAAGGCAGGTCATTGTCATGGGAGAGCTGAGAGGAGCACCCCGAATACATTCTCTTCTAGAAGCACTTTTGTGGGGAGACCCCCTACAGGACCCCCTGCCCACCTTGCAACAAGACACACTCCCTCTGAGCGAGAGAAGAAGGAACAAGAGAGCCCTTAGGCTAGTAGTCCGAACTGCCCCATCAGAAGAAATATGCTTACAGAAGGAAGAGAAGAAGATAGTTGCCAGCCTCTGGCCTCTGGCCAGTTTGGCTGCCTTGACCACCCCTATAGCAGGAGGCAGATCCATCTCTGGGGAATTCTTCTGGAAAGGTGCTGTCGAGCTGAGACCCAAAGAATGGGCAGAGAAATCCCGAGTTGGGGCACTGTCTTTCTCTCTCCAGCCAACCCCATTACTGCATGCAGAATTAAAGAGGCATAAGAAAGTCCATGCCCTTCAACTGTAAAGATGATATCTCCAAGAGGCGAGAAGCCTCCTTGGCAAGCTGCAGAGGGAGGGCAGAAAGGCAGAGCCTCCTCCCAGAAAACAAATGCATATGTCATGTAGAGTGACTTCCTGAAACAAATCCTTCCATCCAAACAAGGTGCACTAAGGTATGCCACACTTAAAGTGCGCACACCAGAAGCATGGAACTGCCATGCATGGCGCCCTCTCACAGCATGCGATAAAGTGCACAGATACTGCATGTACAAACTTGTGCAGCGAGGACATGGGATAGGGGACAGCCAAGTGCCGGTAATGAGCGCATGCAACACTAGTACGAGGTGGGAACCGACAGGATTAAGACTGAGTACCAATGGTTGCAATCCCTCACACGACAACCAACCCAGTAAAGGCAGAGGTTGGTGGCTCCCACAGACAATACTGGAGAAGCAGAGAAGAGAAATTTGGCACAGAAAACAGGAATTTAAATCTGGCATTCACGCCTGGCAGCCCAAGCAGTAGCCGTGCTTGGTTCAATGCTACTTCCCTGCTGCCAGGACCTGCAGCTACATATTTCTGAATCTTCATACCATCTTTATTGGAGAGCTGGGGAGGAGGAGAGGAAAGGGGGCACTGAGGTTGCATAACCAATGATACCTCTAGGGCAGGGGTGGGCAAGTCCGGCCCTCGTGCACCACAATCCAGCCTGGTTTTCATGATGTCCCTAATGAATATTCATGGACCTATTTCCATACAATGGAAGGCAGTGGATACAAATAGATTTCATGAATATTCATTAGGGACATCATGAAAACCAGGCTGGATTGTGGTGCACGAGAGCCGGAACTGCCCACCCCTGCTCTAGGGTCCTGATCCAACAATTCTGGCTGTTCAACCGGCCCTTACCAGGGCAAGGTCAGGGAAGTGAACTGACACCCCTCCTCCTTGACAAAACCAGGAGGATACCGGTCATTAAGGGTGACCCAACGGGAGTCTCCCAGGTTGAGCCTTTTGGCAAAACTAAAGAGTCATGGGATAGGAGGCAGTGTACTATTGTGGATCAGGAACTGGTTAAAAGATAGAAAACAGAGGGTAGGGCTAAATGGCCAATTTTCCCAATGTAGAAAGGTGAATAGTGGTGCACCCCAGGGATCTGTGCTGGGTCCGCTGCTTTTTGACATATTCATAAATGACCTGGAAAGGGGAATAATGAGTGAGGTTATCAAATTTGCAGATGACACAAAACTATTTAAAGTTGTTAAAACCCAAGAGGATTGTGGAAAATTGCAAGAGGATCTTGATAAATTGGAAGACTGGGCATCAAAATGGCAGATGAAATTTAATGTGGACAAGTGCAAAGTTATGCACCTAGGAAAGAACAACCCAAACTGTGGTTACACGATGCAAGGTTCCACATTAGGAACCACCACCCAGGAAAAAGATTTAGGCGTTATTGTGGATATAAAACCCTCAGCCCAGTGTGCAGCGGCGGCCAAGAGAGCAAATACAATGCTAGGTATCATAAGGAAAGGAAAGGAAAATAAAACAAAAGATATTATAATGCCTCTATATCGTTCCATGGTGAGACCACACCTTGAATATTGTGTGCAATTCTGGTCGCCGTATCTTAAAAAGGCTATAGCGTTATTAGAAAAGGTTCAGAGAAGAGCCACCAAAATGGTAAAGGGGATGGAAGGATACTCCTATGAAGGCAGACTAAAAAGGTTAGGGCTCTTTAACCTGGAAAAGAGACGGCTGAGGGGAGATATGATAGAAGTCTATAAAGTAATGAACGGAGTGGAACGGGTAAACGTAGATTGATTGTTTACGTTGTCAGAATATAGAAAGACTAGGGGACATGCAATGAAGCTACAGGGTAAACTATTTAAGACTAATAAAAGAAACTATTTTTTCACTCAACATGTAATCAAGCTCTGGAATTTGTTACCGGAGGATGTAGTAAAGGCTGTTAGTGTAGCTGGGTTTAAAAAAGGTTTGGACAAGTTCCTGGAGGAAAGGTCCATAAACCATTATTAAGAAGGGGCCCAGGATATCAATGCTTGACCTAGTACAAGCATTGTGGAACCTGTGTCTTTTGGGGAAACTGCTAGGTATATATGACCTAGATTGGCCACTGTTGGAAACAGGATACTGGGCTTGATGGACCTTGGTCTGACCCAGTATGGCATATCTTATGTTCTTATGAGCTCAAGCTAAATCAATCTTTCTCAACGTTTTTACAGAGCTGCTCCAATGTCCACACTCTGATGGAAACACAGAAATACCGAGGTAGTATGCCCTCTAGCTGCTCTAGATATAGTACAGAATGAGGTCATCAAAGATCTCTGGATTTTTCTCCATCTACACCTCTGCTGGTAGAGGAACACTGGCCTAGCAGGATGATATGGAAAATGTAGTTACTCACCTGTAGCAGGTGAGCTCCGTGGACAGCAGGAAAAGCCCTCTGGTATTGGTGATGTCACCCAACGGAACCCTATGCAGGAGTATTACCAGCTCTTTCTGGAAGCTTTTGGAATCTCCTCCACACAGGTGTGCGTCTTCCCATTGCCACGGTGGCACCATTTTAACTAAGTCAATACTATAGCTGAGAAGAATACAACTCCTACACAGGCGAGTAACTACATTTTCTCCATAGACAAGCGGGAAAACAACTCCTCACATATGGGACTCTCTAGCTACAGGCTAGCTTGAACAAAAAAGGGGGATAATAACAAGCCAAACAGGAGCAACAGCAAACTGTTTTTGGTGGCAACAGGCCTTTTACATTTTATACTTATTTATTTTTAAAGGTAGCCTGAACTGAAAGAAATGGGCCTAGTGGGGATGGAGTTGGATTCTACTCCTCAAATAGATTCCCGAGTACTGACTGGTCAATGTTGCTGTCGCATCGGGAATCTCACTCCAGAGAGTAGCGAGATGTGAATGTGTGGACTGATGTCCACACTGCAGCTTTGAAAATATCTTCCACAGAGGATGAGAGCAAGTAGGTTACTGATGCAGCTATGTTTCTCGCATTATGAGTCATGACATGACCCTCAAGGTTTAGGCCTGCCTGGGCATAAGTGAAAGAGATGAAATCTGCTAGTCAAACTGATCATGTGCATTTGGAGATGGCAATGCCTAGCCTGCTGGGGTCAAAAGAAACAAAAAGCTGGATGGAATTTCTATGGGCTGTTGTCCACTCCAAGTAAAAAGCTAAGGCTTGCTTGCAGTCCAACATGTAGAATGCAATTTCCCCCTCTGTAAGCATAAGGTTTTGGGAAAAATGTTGGAAGAACGATTGACTGATTAAGATGGAAATCGGTTACCACTTTTGGAAGAAATTTGGGATGAGTATGGAGGACCACTATTATGATGAAATTTTGTATAAGGTGGATGAACTACTAAGACCTGAAGCGACCATCACCAGAAATAGTACTTTCCAGGTCAAAAACTTCAGAGGACAAGTACTGATTGGCTCAAACAGAACTGTCATGAACTGTGGAAGAACTACATTGAGATCCCAAGACACTGTTTTTAACAGCAGTAAGCCCTGCATGAAGCAAGCAACTAAAGGCTGTACAGAGATGGGTTTACCCTCTATACCTTGGTGATAAGCTTCAATTGTCCTGAGGTCCAGACTCAAAAAGGTACATAAGATACTCAAGCAGGCCAAAGGATCTAGGGAGTATCCCTCACACCAAACAGGAAACCTCTTCTATTTGCATAAATAGGACTTTCGCACTGAGGTCCCCCCTGAAGGCCAAAAGAATGGTGGTAAAACTGGTCAGCAGATTGAGAGTGGACATAATTAGCCTCTCAACATCCAAGCCAGGAACTTGATGTTGGGGTGCGACATTGTTCCGTTCTGTGATTTCAGATCCAGTGAGTGGCCCAGAAGAACTGGTTCCCAACTGGACAGTTCCAAAAGGAGAGGAAATAATGGGAATAGAAACCTTTGCCCCTAAGGTGGAGGGGTACTGGTTCCACAGCTCTGTCCCTGATGAGGCCTGCAAGTTCCTGCAGTAGCAGGGCAATCTGAGGGTGCTTTGATGAGTCCAGACCTTTGATGAGATGTCGGTGACTATGACTAACCACCGATGGACGAAGTGGATCAGACCCCCCCCCCCCCTCCCTGTTGGCAGCTGCTCCCCACTGGGAGAAGAGGCTATGCTCAGGGATTCAAAACCTCGACCCAGTCTGGACAGAACCCAGCCTTGGCCCAGTCCCTTGCCCTGGTAACCCTGCTACGGGGGTCTGGGTGGTCTGGTATTGGGGATAGCCTCTATAAGGCTGGCCTTTTCTGTAGAAAGGGAGTCTCTTCCACAACTTTCTTCTTGGGAAGGTGGAGGTCTTCCTAGAAAGCAGAGTTTGCGTGATATAGTTGGTCTCGATCTCGGCCACCTTGTCCTCCATCGGTTTGCCAAAGAGGTTTTCACAGAGACAGTGGACATCGAGGAGTTTCTCCTTTACCCACTACTCAAGGTCCGATGCCTGGAACCAGGCACCGATGCCTGAGGTGGCCACTCTCGAATTAGACTCAAAGCCATCGTAGGTGGCTCAAGATATGTACTTCGAGCACTCCCCTATGTACTTCATGAGGGTATGGAATCGTTGGAAGTGATCTCCACTAAGACCCGCTGAGAAACCTGTGAGTTCCTTTGCTAGGTCTTGCAGATACATGCAGATATACAGCTGGTAGGCTTGGATTTGGCAACCCAGCATCGAGCCCTGGTAACATTTGCATCCAAGGGTTCGAGAGCACGGAATTCCCTGCCCAGGGCACAGAAGAGTGAGTCTTCAGGCTTTTCTGTCGGTGCATAGTCGACTCCACCACTATAGAGGTTTGCGGGAGTTACGCCTTCCGAAAGCTGGGGCCCCGCTGACATGGGGACCTGGTACATGGTGTCAAGGCATCAGCTAATTATTAACACCAATGCCAGTGTCTCTCACATCTGAAGGGGTCGCTGCCCGAGGATGGCAGGGTTGGGAACTGTCATGATCTCCTTAGATGGAGCCTCGTACTGGAGGATTTCCAGCTCCTCTGTGCGAGGGTCCTCCTCTGACTCCATTGTGAGAGATGAGGCTTTTGCCATGTCTTGGACAAACTCAATGGACGATGTGTCCTTGTGTGGGGACTGGCACCGTGACACCGGGGAATACTGATCTGAGGGAAGATTGCAGTGCTTACAAGTCTGCGGGAAAGTCTCGTCCTCAGACTCCCATTCCGAGTAGTTGGTTGAGGACTTGAGGCCAGACAGCTCCTGAGGCGTCGGGCTCAGTTCGGGTCTTCGGTGACCCACAGCAGCTGCTAGGCCCTCCAACAGAAGTCTCGATTCCTCATAAGCCCGGGCAATACAGTCCGCCACCCATGTGGACAGCGTACGCTTGGCCACCACCTCCCCCAGCTTAGTGGGGTCGTAAGAAACGAAAAGCTGAGAGGCTTTTTGGTGACCTTGAATACACTGAATGTAGAAGGACAGAGCCCTCTTACAGTCCAGGGTATGGAGGACCGCCTCTGCCCGACTGGCATGTGGCCTGGGGAAGAAGGTAGAAAGAACCACCTCCTGATTGAGGTGGAATGAGGAGACCACCTTCGGAAGGAACTTGGGTGCATGCGAAACACCACCCTATTCTTGAAGAACCTGATATAAGGCCTCTCCACCACGAGGGCCTAGAGCTCACTCACCCTCCGTGCAGAAGTGAGCGCAACCAAGAAAACCACCTTCCAGGAGAGATAACGGAGGTGGCACGTGGCAAACGGTTTGAAGGGCAGCCAGGTGAGCTGCCCCAACACTACATTGAGATCCCATTCGGTCGCCAGGGGACAAACCGGGGACTTCGACAGGAGTAGGCCCTTTAGAAACCGGGACACCACTGGATGAACCGAGAGGGGCTTTCTGTCCACGGGATAGTGGTGCGCTGCTAGGGCACTGAGATGCACTCTGACGGAGTTGGATTTAAGCCCCGTCTCTGAGAGTAGGATCTCCTCTACATCCTTCGGAAGGAGGAGCGGGGCGAGGGTCACCCTCTCAGCAGCACGCTGTCAGCGAAAGGGAGCTGAGGTTGGGATGCAAAAGAGAACCCCACATAAACTTGGAGCATTCACGAAAAACTTTGGAGAGGCCCTTGAAGTGCTGCAAAGGCTCCTCAGAGAGACCAGCCGAGAACCCGGTGATTTCCTTTCCCAGGTCTCTCAGGTACATGCCTAAGTACAGCTGGTACACTTGGATCCGACAATTCAGCATTGCGCCCTGGAAACATTTCCTGCCGAGGGCATCCAAGATGCAGGCCTCCCTACTGGGGGGCACTGAGGCGTGAATCTTCTGACTCTTCAGCAGACGCATGGCCGACTCCACAACCATGGAGTTGTGCGGCAGTTGTGATTTTAGGAACCCAGGGCTCCGGCGGACTCGATACATAGAGTTGAGCCGTTTGCTGATACAGTGTCGTCGCCAGCATCTCTCACATGCGGAGCATAAGTCGTTCCAGGATCGGAGGAACGGGTTCCGTGAGGGCCTCCCGATGGGGAGCCTCATACTGGAGGATCTTGAGCTCGTCGGCTTGCGTATTCTCCTCGGACTCCGTGGGGAAAGCCAAAGCCTTGGACATATCCTGCACGAAGTCCAAAAAAACCATATCCTCCGGTGGGGACCTTCTCCGAGGTTCAGATACTGGGGAATCAGAAGGGACATTCCGATGCGTCAGGTGTCTGGGGACTCCTCGTCCTTGCTCTCCCAGGCAGAGGCTTCCGAGGAGGTCTTGTGGGGCTCCTTGGGCATCGAGGGCCCCGGCGTCGTCCACCCCGACGCCTGCAGGCATGGCGGCGATGACCTCGGCCCCGACGAGCGGGAGGCCGAATGCAACCACGGCCAAGGATCGACTCGAGCCTGGAAGGTCTCGAGGATCAGCTCGGCCTCCGGGGTCGACTTTGACGTCGGGGGCCCGGTGGTCGGGGTGGAGGAACCGGACATCAGCGTCTGCTGCTGTTCAATGAAGACAGTAAAACTAAGTTCCAAAGCCACCATCCTGGACTCCAGTCCGGGAGGCTCTGCAGCCGATTCCCCCAGAGGGGAGTCCTCAATAAGGCAGTCAGTATTTGCTTAGGCTGATCCGAGTTCCTACGATGGGCTTTGGTCAGGCACTCCTTCTCAGATGCCCCGGGGCAGGTGGTTGGGGCTCCATGACCGACCCTGAGAGGAGGCCGGTCGTTTGGAACTGTCCAACGCCACCGCCTTCGAGGGTTTCTTCCTTCTCTTGTGTTCCCTCTAGGGAGACCTCCCTCTCTGAGGAACCCCAAAGACTCTCAGGATCGGAGTGCTCCTCCTGAGACGTGGAGGCCTCAGACGAGGTCCTGGCTCTCGGAGGCCCGGGAAAGGTCAGGAAAAATCTTGTTGTGCTGCTGCTAGCAGTTCCTCAAGGCCTTAGAGGACATCCTCTTACATAGACCATAGACAGTCATGGGTATCGGTGAGGGACATAATTTTCCCGTAACGATCGCATTTCTTGAACCCACTGGTAGCCATTGGGGGGAAAAAGGACCCCAGCAAGGTCGAAGACCCTTCGGGCTGTCAGCGAGGGAAAACAAAAAGGTGCGAAGTCACCTCAAAAAGAAAAAAGCGAAACAAAACTCAAAGAAACCAACCCGATACAAAGGTACCAAGGCTGGAGGGGGGGGGGGGGGGGGAAGGGTACCGTTGTCAGACCAGTGAAGCCAAAAGGCACGAAGAAAAAAAAATCAACTTTTCTCCGGACACTACAGACTATGTCCGATGGGCTCCGTGGAAAAAAGGAGACTGAGCAAGATGGCACCTTTGGGCGGGAAGAGGACCAAGCATGCATGGTGGCAATTCCCAAAGGCTTTCTTTGAAAGCTGGGAATTTGCTCCGCATGGGCTCCATCGGCGTCAACGTCACCCATATGCGAAGACTGACTTCCTGCTTGTTCCCAAAGAAAATAATGGTTTATGGACCTTTCCTCCAGAAACTTATCCAAATCTTTTTTAAACCCGGCAACACTAACAGCTTTTACTACATTCTCCGGTAATGAATTCCAGAGTTTGATTACATGTTGAGTGAAAAAACATTTCTTCTTATTAGTCTTAAAAATGTTACCCTGCAGCTATATTGCATTTCCCTTAGTCTTTCTATATTTTGATGGCATAAAACAATCAATCTACATTTACCCATTCCACTGCATTCATTAATATCATATCTCCCCTCAGCCATCTCTTTTCCAGATTGAAAAGCCTTAACCTTTTTAGCCTCTCTTCATAGGAGTATCCTTCCATCCCCTTTACCATTTTGGTGGCTCTTCTCTGTACCTTTTCTAATAACGCTATATCCTTTTTAAGATACGGTGACCCAGAATTGCACACAATATTCAAGGTGCGGTCGCATCATGGAATGATACAGAGGCTTTATAATATCCTTTGTTTTATTCTCTATTCCTTTCCTTACGATACCTAGCACTCTATTTGCTCTCTTGGCTGCTGCTACACACTGAGCAGAGGGTTTCAACATGTCATCCACGATGACGCCTAAATGTTTTTCCTTGGTGGTGGCCCCTAATGTGGAACCTTGCATCGTGTAACCATAGTTTGGGTTGTTCTTTCCTAGATGTATAACTTTGCACTTCTCCACATTAACTTTCATCTGCCATTTGGATGCCCAGTCTTCCAATTTATCAAGGTCCTCTTGCAATTTTTCACAATCCTCATGTATTTTGACCTGGAAATGGGAATAATGTGTTATTTATGAATATATTAAAAAGCAGCAGACCCAGCACAGATCCCTAGGGTATGCCACTATTCGCCTTTCTCCATTGGGAAAATTGGCCATTTAGCCCTACCCTCTGCTTTCTATCTTTTAACCAGTTCCTGATCACAACAGTACATTGCCTCCTATCCCATGACTTTTTAATTTCGCCAAAAGTCTCTCATGAAAGACCTTGATACACTATATCAACCGACTCACCTTTGTCTACCTGTTTATTCACACCTTCAAAAAAACATAACAGATTAGTAAGACAAGACCTTCCTTGACTAAAGCCATGCTGGCTGTCTCTAAGCCATGACTATCTACATATTCAGCAATTTTGTTCTTTATAATGGTTTCTACCATTTTTCCCGGTACTAATGTCAGGCTCACCAGTCTGTAGTTTCCCTGATCACCCCTGGAACCCTTTTTAAAAATTGGCATTACATTGGCCATCCTCCAATCTTCCAGTATTACAGATGATTTTAATGATATTTCACAGAAAAGGGAGAGAGGAGAGGGATATTAAGATTAGAAAGATTACGCAGTGATCTGCTCTGAGAGTGTGAAAAAAGTCTAGTGGGGTCAGGATTGGGATTGACATCTCCAGATGGGAAAAGGAGGGGGAGTAGGATAGAATGGGGGGAGAGAGGATCCACCTGGGCATTCTGAGAAATTGCGAAAAGATCTATCAAGAGGATGTCCCACTCCTAAAAGATTCGACTTGCAACCTTCCCTGTCCAGGTCAATTCGTAGGGCTGAAGGGCTCAACTCAGCCTGTTTGCCAGAGTGCTTTATTTGCCTGGTAGGTAAGCGGCTCTTAAGATGGCAAATTTCCACAATCTGACTGTTTCACAACACAAGAGGTACAAGCGTGTCCCTCCCTGCCTGTTGATGTAGAACATGGCTACTTTGTTGTCCAACCAAATTGTTCACATTCAATCTTTGAAAGCCTTTAGAGCATTCGCTATGGCTTTCAATAAGTTTATCTGATGGAAACTTTCCTGGAGGGACCATGTATCTTGGGTGTTGAACCCATGAACCTATCGAGATGAGCTCCCCAATCCAGCTTGGATACACCTGTCATCAACAATTTTTGTGGCATAACAATTAGGAAGGGAAGACCCTTGACCAGATTGAATGGAATAGTCCACCAACTCTGAGATGCCCAGAGGCTTTTGACCACTGGGTTTTCAGCATCCACTGAACTTGTCTCCTATGAAGACATGCCAAGGATGTTACATATACTGTTGAGGCCATGCGACCTAGTAATGTCAACAACTTGTGAGCTGTCACCTGCTGACTCAATTGAGTCTCCAGCACTATCGCTGTCAACCTGAGTCTATCAAGCAGGAGGAAGGCTCTCGCTTAATCATGTCATGCAGGGCTCCTATGAATGCCAATTATTGCGTGGGCTGAAGGTGGGACTTTGGGTAATTACAAACTCCAACAACTGACTGGTCAGCCATGTTGATTTGTGCACTCCTCCTTGAATGGAACTCTTGATAAACCAATCCTCCAAGTAGGGGAAGACATACCCTCCGAGTCTGCATACGAACGCTGCTACCATGGCAAGGCATTTGGTAAAAACCCAGGTGCTGATGCAGTATTGGAAGTGCTGTCACCCTTACTACTAATCTGAGATACTTCCTGTGAGTGGAGTGTATTTCTATGTGGGTATATGCATCCTTGGGATCCAGAGAGCATAGCCAATCTCCTTTTTGAAGAAAAGGGAGTAGGGTGCCCCGAGAAATGATTCTGAATTTTCCTCTGACCAGATATGTATTCAGATCCCTTAGGTCTGGGACGGGACAGACTCCCCCCCCCCCCCTCCCCAATCCTTTTGGTGATCAGGAAATACCTGGAATAAAATCCTTGCCCTCTTTGCTCTGATGGCATGAACTCTATCTCTAGATCTTTTAGGAAGGCAGTGACTTCTCTCTAAAATAGTTCCTGATGAGGGTCTAAGGACTGGGCCCTTGGTGAGCAATTTAAAAAAAGATCAAATAGATGCAATTTGTAACCGCTCTGAACAATTCGTAAGACCCAAGAGTCTGAGGTTATAAGGGGCCACCTTTGGGCAAAAAGAGTGAGCTTTCCTTCGACAGGAGAGCCCTCCACTGTGGTTACAGGTAGAGTGACTACACTCTTCAGGAACCAATCAAAACCACATCCCTGGTTTTGGCTGAGGAGATGGCTGGGCCTTCTGAGACTCCTTCCGCTTTACTTGGGCTCGAGGAGCCTGTTTAGATTGGGAATAGTGAGAACCAGGAAAATATCTACACATATGAAGAGTAATAAGTCTTTTTCTGATTGCTACTTTGAAACCTCCTGTGGCAGGAGGCCGGCTCGGACATGCACCATGAGAGATTGAGAAGGGTGACATGCTGCTTTTCAATGAAGCCAGCTTCTCTGGCATTTTCTTCAAAGAGATTCTCTCCCTGGCACGGCATGTCACAGACACTGTCCTGCTTAGATTATTCAAGATCTGAGGCTCGGAGCCAAGCGAAATTTCGGGCACCGATACCGACTGGAGAAGCCTCCATACCATTTAGATGTCATTTGTAGATCAGACCGTGAACTTCGAGCAGTCCTTGCTGTGTCTCACTAGGGATCAATACTGTTCCAGTCACTCTGGAGTGAGATACTGGGACAGATAATCTAAGCTACTCATGATGCCCTTCAAAAACATGTCCATGAAGAGCTGGTAAAAGGTCATATGGGCCACAAGCATGGTACTCTGGAAAACCCGTTCCCCAAAAAGAGTAATGTCAGAGCCTCCCTCCCAGGAGGCACTAAGAAGTCTCTCTTTGAACGTTTAGATCTCTTAAGGGCGGATTCAACCACCAGGGAGTGGTGAGGAACCTGGGGCTTCTCATTCTCCTTTTGAACTTTGTATTTAGAGTCAAGCTTTCTACTTACTGAAGGTACTGTGAAGGGATTCTTCCACATTCTTATCTGTACTCTCTGAAGGATATAGTGCACAAGCACTGTCACTGCTTCCTTAGAGGCAGAGGATACGAAAGGATATCCAATTCTTCTACCCTGGGCTCATCCTCAGTCTGCAAATAAAATGGTATGGCTTTAACCATTATCCCGAACAAAATCTTTGAAAGTCATATCCTCAGGAGGTGATATATGCCTCTCATGAGGTGGAGAAGGCTCAGATGGAAGTTCTGAGTACCTATCCTCTGACACACCCTCAGATTCATCATCAGTGACCCAGCCTTCTCAGAGAGGAAATCAAAATATCTCCGAGTTTCGGCCTGAATGATTCTACTGCCCTTTGGGGATCAGGAGCTCCTTAAGAAGCATCGATACACCAATGACTTTCTAGACTTCGGAGGCATCGGACCCCAATGAGCTAGTTTTATCAGCTGTGCAGGCTCCAGCATTGGGGCCCTTTGATGCCCCGATGTTGATTCTTCTCCCACAGGCATGCAATGCTTCTCGAGGATTGGCTGGACCGCTGTTGGTGCCGATGCAACAGACATCGAAGTACTGACTTGCTGCATGGCAAATAGCAAGTGATGCATTCAACAGCCCTCAGAAGGTGTCCCTCCATGGCTTCTGTCTCCAAAGGCTGCAGGGCCACAGCAACATCGGCTGATGTACTTGGAAACAGAGAGTGTATCAGTTGCTTGGCCCCGGCTCTCGGTAGACTGTCAATGCCCCTCCGATGTCTTGAAGGATGAGCTCTTTGGGGTTGCTTAGAATGGTTCTACTGCAAAGCCTTTTGCTCCCGATACCATGCCTTGGAGGGCTTTAATGATACACCAAAGCCTCCATCCAATGTTCTATGTGTTCACCCTTCAGTGTCTTCATCTTCGGGCAAAGAACAATCAATGACCGATGCTCCAGGGTACTATGGGAGCTCAGCTCTGAGACAGTTCAAGGATTCCTCGATGTTGATGCATCACCAGCATTCGATGCAGCCTTTCATGCCATAGAAACCGATGCCGCCGATGTAGACTTCCTGGCACCAACAATAGTTTCACTCTGTTTTTCTCAACCCTTAAGCCCTCTCTTTTAGTCATCTGCAAACACAAATTACAAGAAGAGTGCTGATGATCAGATCCCAAGCACTGAAGGCACCATATCTGCTATGGATATGGTCCATTGAGTATGTGGAACACTTTTTAAACCCGCTGGCTAGTTTTTATGACATATCGCCTGGAAAAATGGCCACAGCAAAATAAAATGGCTTGATTTTCAGTAAAGAAAAGTTTACCATGCATGTCTGAAGCACCAACACCTAAGGGGATAACAGTGCCACGCAAAATAAAGGAAACTTTAAAGCAGTCAAAAACACTAAACTAAAGAAAATTCTAACAGGAAAGAAAACGGCCACGACAGCAGACAAGCAGTGAAAAACCCAAGAAAATACAGGAAAATACCAGAAAGGAAGAGAATGAGGTAAAATGGCACTGCAGTGGTAGGCAGGAAGCCACAAGCATGCACAGAGGAGGTTCCAAAAGCTTCCAGAAGGAGCTGGAAATATTCCCACACAGGGCTCTGTCAGACGTCACCTTGCTTGTCCGCGAAGAATAAAGAGTTCACATACTTTTTCATAGAAAGATACTTCTTGTTCAATCTTTTGTTGAATAAATCAAAATAACCCCACTGAATAAATAACTTGGACAAAAATAGGAAAGGAGATACATGCCAAAAGAACCAATTTGAAGACACTAAAAGCAGTTAAGTTGATAGTTTGCTGATAAAGTTTTGATAACTTCCTTGAGCAGGTCACGTAATGACTCTAAGATCAACTCCATGCATATGATTAAAAAACAAAACAAAACAAAAAAACCAACAAAAACTACAGTCAAGGGATAACACCATGCAAACCATCAGGTAAGATCTCTAATTGTATACGTACATCTCTCTCGATAGCAGCGCCATATCCAATGGCATACCCTGCAGAGAGGCTGCCTCCCTTGCCACAAAGCCCTGACTAAGTCAAGTTGGGAAATGCATACTCCCTCAACCAGTGTGTCGGGACACCCTGGTGTATCACAAACAGCTGGCAAGTGTCTCACTAAAAACTTGACAGACAGCAAGCCCATGATTTCCATAGCAGTGACATGTGTCTGCAGGGTGGGGATGTGTAAAGCAAGGAGCTAGGTATCTGAAATCCCTATAACTGCTCCATAACTCTGCACCCCCTACAATGACACCTGCTGCTGTGGCAGGCTATGGCCTAGAATGGTCTGCTACTATGAAAGGCCTGTAAGTTAGCCCTGGATCCTAACTCCCATTATAGCTAGAAAAGAACCAAAAATCTGTGAGAAATGAAAAAACTGTTTTAAACTGCTTAATAAGAAGTTTTACATGAATTCATAAGTCTTTCATTATTCTCTTCTGTGCAAAAGAAAGAAATGTGCAGGGGACGTTGGAGCCAATAGGAAGTTTGCATGTATCAAGATGGAACCAATAGAAAGTTCTCATGTATCAAACTGAAAAAGAGGTATAAATGGTTATGTCTCTGTAAAAGCTTTGCTCAGTTCCTTTTGAAGCTTCGACTGACTGGGCCTGTGCACAATAAATTGGCTTGGATCTTTGAACAGACTCCTGGTTTTATTTATTGCATGCTTATCAGCTGCTACATATTCTTGGTGCGTTGGCCGGGAATGTGCGAGCAGGGGATGGTATGCAAGTGAATATACCACGACTTCTCGCCTCAAAGGTTTGGTCCGGTTGGAACCATGTCTGTCCGACCGCAGGGGAACTTCTCAGGTGCCGCCGATCCCTTTGTATCGGAGAGGGTTCTGCCTTGCCTCGGCAGGCCACTGGGTCAAGCTGGCTAACACCTCAGAACCCGAGGGGAGTCCAGGGTCCAACCCAAGAACTGGTTTGGTATCAGGAACTGGATTCGGTGAGTAGATATTTTCTTGTTTAAAAGTCAGTGCAGCCTGGGGAAAAAGTCTTGCATGAGTATGCGCAAGACTGATTTGGTATAGACTAACTGGGAAAATCTCGCATGAGTATGCGCGAGGCAAGAAAGCCCGATCACCTCTCATAAGGGCGGTCCTAGTATGCTCCGCATAAGTGAAAGCGGAAGCCGAAGCCATCGATCCTTCTTGTTTGAAATAGTCAGTTAGTCAGAAAAACCTGGGCACTTGAAAAATGATTTCTTGTTAAAATATGATTGCTTGTGTGAGTGAGAGGTCTTGAAATACAGGCCGAGCGAGAGCGGACTCCTGAGTAGCGCAGTTCCTGGCCAGGCGACTGCGCCCAGGTCGCGAAAAGGAGGAAGCGTTTGGTGTTTGTCTGTCCTTACTGTGTATCTGATTTTTGTTATCTGTTGAAACCGCGAGTTTCCCTTCTGGTATAAATGTGAGATTATTCTGTTGGGTAATTTGTGGAACAGTTTACCGATTAAGAAATAGTATTAAGCAGAAAAGACGACAGAAGGAAACAAACTCAGTTGTCACTTTTTCAGTAAAGAAGCTGTCTCATGCATTCCAGTTTTTTTTCCTTTCGCACAGCATGAAGCTGGCTAGCGGAGAGAGAAGGGGTGTGTCTGAAGAAAGGAATGCACAGTGTCTTTTTAACCCTGTGAAGGCTTAATCTCAACACTTTGCAACTGGGTTAATTTGTGCTTATTTCAGGAAAATTGTACCTGTTTTATTCAATATGTTTTAATAGTGATGTTCCTTCTGCTATGGTCATGTATTATATATCATTTAATAAGAACGTTTAGTCAGGATTGTGGATCCCGACAGTTTTGGGCTTAGCCTGGAAAGGGTTAAGTTCTTATTAACCCCTTTCGAGTTCCTGTACTTGTACGGACCAAGTGAGAAGAATTTTTGTAGGGTTATAGGTATAATGCATTTGTGGGCTTAGCTTTGTTTTGTGTTATTTATGTTTAAATCTTCAGTAAAGCACTGTAATGGTTTAAACAGGCAATGATAGAAAAATTCAGGAAACTGCTTTTGTTTTCCCTTTGTCCTACGAAGTAGAGGTTAAGAACCCTGACAAAACTATGAAGCATCCCGAGCCAGTAGTACCAGATCGCGACTTGAAAGTGATTTAAATCCTGAGTGAATAAGGAGTTCATCGTGCTTGAATTCTAGTTCCTGATATACTGCGGCAAGCACCTCATAGAAGACATACTTATTGTTAATAAAAATAAAATAGGAAGAAAAAAGGTGTATATGTATTCTAGATATCCACCCACTTTATGAAAAAAGTATTCGAAATGTCTTTTGAATATCTGCTTCCTAAAACTGTAAGATTTAAAGTAATTTCTTTTGCAGAGACATGCTGATTACAGGCTGGCAGTTAGTTTTCATGCCAAGTAATTTTATTCCAGTCATACGTAACAGATATGTGGCCGTCATGTTAGGAGCTATAGTTCTTTCTGTTGGGATTGTTGTTATAACATGTTGCAAAATAATAGTTTTATATTTTAAGGACTTTATCTAAATTGTACTTATTTAGAATGAGCACACATCCATTATGCTTAGTCCACAGGAAAATGCAGCCTGACTGGGGGGGGGGGTCAGAGTCCATGCAGATTTTGTTGAAATGTATGACTAGGAATTTTAGCAAGGACTTTGCTGAAGACTACAGACTTAAAATGTCTCTGTCCCTATTAGAAATGTTCTGTGGAAGGGGGTGGCCAGTGTTAGCTACTTCATGGCCCCGTAGTTTCCCGTGTTTATCAGATTGTACAGAGAATATTCCCTGATCAGTTCCCCAACATAGGATTCCTGGTTAAATGTTTGAAAAAAAAACAACAAAACAAGCCCTCCTGGATAGAGCGTTGCTATGAGAAACAGTGTAGTAGTTTAATAGCAAACACAAGGGAGGGGGGCCCGGAAGTCTGGAGGAAAAAAAAAACAAAAACCTGCCCGTTTATTATCTTTATAGGCCAGTTCCCTCAGCTCTGCCACCACCCCGGGCAGAGCCTGGGGGGGGGGGGGGAGATACCTCCCTGCAAATGTCACCAGCCACCTCCGCAGCAGCAGGACGTACACCCCCGCATGACCGAAAGCCCCGGCACAGTTTAAAGTACTCAGAGTAGGCCACAGTCCACCGATGACACTACAAGCAGGGATTCATTTGCCAGTTCAGGGTCACTCACAGCCAGCGCCCGAGAACATGAAGTGGAACCCAGACAGTCCCGATTGCCATATGCCTTCAGAAGTACAACTACCAGTAAAAGGGAGGGTCACGTTATCCCATTGCACTAGGTCCAGGGCCAGCTTTGCACTAGCCAGCTGACCAGCTTTGTTTCTGCCACGGATTTACTGAATTGAAAGCTGCATTATGCCTCCTACACTGAGAAACCATAGGATTTGATTGAACTAATGAACAGTATTATGCAGACCCATCAGCCTTGATGGCCCCAAGTGGGATCCAAATAGCGCAGGCAGCCCTCACTATATACCCCATGCGATCCAGCAGCCCAGGAGAATTTGCGTTTTTGTCAGTCAGTCCCAGAGAGACATAAAACAGAAATTTCAGAAACTGGATGGATTTGCGGGCATGAATACAGCACAGTTAATGGAAGTTGTTCAGAAAGTTTGTGACTTGTGGAAATAAATGTGACAGAGAAAGTGAATGTAAGATAAGGAAGAAAACAGATCTTCTTGCTGATACTTTACTTGAATGATGTGGAGGAGGTTTTCCTAATCGAAGGAGCAGAGGAAGTGAAAGGGGTCGTGAAAATGATCGGCCCCCACTGGGTGCGAATCAGTGCGCCCATTGCAGAGAAGAAGGACATTAGAGAAGTGAATGCCCGTATCTTGACTCCACCCCCAGGAGGGGAGGAGGGAGTACTTGATTTTAGAAAGAATAAACCGAGCACAGTGTTCCAGCAAGAGAGGGAAGCAGCTATAGAGTGAGTGGCAGCCGAAGAGGGCTACAGCATGGATGAAGACTAGGCCAGACCGGACTCCCAAGTTTCCCTGGGTCCCCAGGAGACTATGGGCAGTCTGAAAATAGGGGACCAATATATGGACTTTATGGGGGATACAGGAGCAGAATACTAAAGCCAGTAGCCCCTTTGTTTTCTCGATGCATCACCATTGTCAGAGCTACTGGGGCTAAGGCCACAAAGCCTCTCCTGCAGAACCGCATGTGTGAACTAGGGGGACAGAAAATAACGCACCAGTTCTTGTATATGCCTGAATGCCCTATTCCACTTCTGGGCCGAGACATGCTTGCTAAGCTCCAGGCACAAATATCCTTTGCTGAAGGGGGAGAAATGCAAATGACTGTGAACCCAAAGCCTGCTGGATTGATGGTGCTGACTGTTCCCCGAGAAGAAGAGTAGCGGTTCTATAGTGCATCTCCAATCAAGCCAGCTAGTTCCTGTATACCCACCAACCTTATAGCCCCACCTGGAGTATGGGCAGAAGATAATCCACCTGGCCTAGCGAAAAACATAGCCCCTCTCATTGTCACCTTCAAGCCAGGAGCGGAACCAGTGCATGTGAAGCAGTATCCTTTTCCCCGACCAGCTAATGAAACCCCCGACCAGCTAATTGAAGTATGGACTGCTCAAGGAGTGCCAGTCACCTTGGAATACCCCCTTTCTCCCAGTTAAGAAACCTGGGACAGCGGATTACCGCCCAGTACAAGATCTGAGGCGAGTGAATGATGCAGCTGAAACTATACACCCAGTGGTACCAAATCCTTATATTCTCTTGGGACTGATCCCCGCTGAGGCTACTCATTTTACCGTCTTGGACCTGAAAAATGCCTTCTTCTGTGTACGCCTAGCCCCCACCAGTCAACTTTTGTTTGCTTTTGAATGGCAAGACCCCACAACAGGAAGGCGGGGCCAACTCACCTGGACTAGATTACTTCAAGAATTCACCTACTCTCTTCAGTGCTATTTTAAATCAAGAACTTTCAAGCTACTATGTGAACCCAGGAGAAAGGGTTCTTCTCCAGTATGTGGACAACTTGCTCACAGCCACCAACTCAGAAAGTGAATGTCTATAAGCCACCAGTGAACTCTTGCACCTTTTTAATGAGGCTGGATACAAAGTCTCAAGAGCCAAGGCATAATTATGTCAAACAAGTTAAATACCTAGGATTCCAGTTGTCCAGCAGAATTAGACGCCTGGGACCAGAACGCAAAGAAGCTGTATGCAGTATTCCTACTCCAACCACCAGGAGGCAAGTGAGAGCCTTCTTGGGTGCCGCAGAGTACTGTCGTATATGGATCCCCAATTTTGCGCTGCGAGCAAAACCATTGTATCAAGCTACCAAAGGAATGGAAAAGTCTCCATTGGAATAGGGACTTGAACAGGATGCAGCCTTTTGATCTTTGAAAACCGCTCTGATGTTATCACCAGCTCTGGGTCTACCAGATGTCCAGAAAACCTTTCAGTCTCTATGTTCATGAGTCACAAGGAAATGTTCTAGGAGTGTTGACTCAATCTCATTGGATCTTGGCAACGACCAGTAGCCTATTTGTCAAAACAATCGGATGTAATTGCAAAAGGCTGGCCCCCTTGTTTGAGAGCTGTTGCAGCTACAGCCCTCCTAGTGAGCAATCTTCAAGTTACTGTACCACACTCTGTTCTAACCATTATGAAACACAAAGGAAACTTCTAGCTAATTCACGAATGTTGAGGTATCAGAGTATGCTGTGTGAAAACCCCCAGATATAATTGAAGGTCAGTCAAGCTCTGAATCCTGCTACGCTGTTACCAGTTGGTCTTGATCCCCCTGATCATGACTGTTTAGAAACTATGGACACTATATTCTCAAGTCACCCTGATTTGATTGATGTTCCTTTGGAGAACCCTGGACGGACTTTCTTTGTAGATGGAAGCAGTCTTGTCATCATTAATGGACACTGTTGTGCCAGATATGCAGTAGTGACCCTTGATCTGGTAGTTGAGTCCTCAGCCCTGGCCCCAGGAACTTCAGCACAGAAAGCTGAGCTGATAGCTCTTACTAGAGCACTGACAACAGGAAAAGGGGCTCTGTCTAAATGTGTACCCAGATTCCAAGTATGCCCTTACAACCTTGCATGCACATGGGGCCCTGTACAAAGAATGAGGGTGGATAACCTCAGGAAGCAAGTCCATTAAGTATGACCCCGAGATATTGATATTATCAGATGCATACTGCCTACAGATTTCAGAATTTAGGAAAAGTAGAATGTATGAATAGAACCCTGAAATCTCAGTTGTCCAAACTTTGCCAAGAAGTTCACCTGAAGTGGCCCCAGGTTCTTCCTATAGCCCTTCCTAGGATATACTTAGCCCCTGCTAAGTCTTTAGAAGTTTCCCCTTTTGAGATTCTGTATGGGCGACCCCCGCCTATTGTATAGGAAATAAAGGGAGATATGTAACAGATTAGATCTGAAATTACTAGACAAGAACTATTGGTTTTAAGTTCTGTTTTGCAGAGTCTTCATACGTGAGTACAAGACCAGCTGCTCATCCATCTAACAGAACCCCTGCATCCTCTCAAGCCTGGAGTCTCGGTGTGGATCAAAGAGTGGAGAAAGACACCGTTGACACCGCATTGGAAGAGACCTTTTCATCTTGTTAACCCCAACAGCAGTTAAAGTTGCAGAACTCGAACCCTGGATTCATCACAGTTGAATAAAGTCAGCAGCCATTGATAGCAATGTAGAAAGGAAGGCAGCTACAAAGATATTAGCTATGTGGCAATATTACCCTATACCCCACGATGATGCTATTACACCTGTATAATGTGTTAATTGACTAATGAGTGATTTAATTCTCACCCTTTCTCACTTGCGGGTGAGAATAATCAAAGGGGGGAATGTGGCAGGCTATGGCCTAGCATGGTTTGCTACTATGAAAGGCCTGTAAGTTAGGCCTGGATCCTAACTCCCATTATAGCTAGAAAAGAACCAAAAATCTGTGAGAAATGAGAAAACTGTTTTAAACTGCTTAATAAGAAGTTTTACATGAATTCATAAGTCTTTCATTATTCTCTGCCAATAGGAAGTTTGCATGTATCAAGATGGAACCAATAGAAAGTTCTCATGTATCAAACTGAAAAAGAGGTATAAATGGTTATGTCTCTGTAAAAGCTTTGCTCAGTTCCTTTTGAAGCTTTGACTGACTGGGCCTGTGCACAATAAACTGGCTTGGATCTTTGACCAGACTCCTGGTTTTATTTATTGCATGCTTATCAGCTGCTACACTGCCACCAGCACAGGCATTATTTTTAACTACAATAAAATATTTGGGCTTTTGCTCAGTCGAAGATGGCTGCAGTCAGTTTATCACACACATAAGGCCTCAAGTGTGTAATAACAAAACAAAAAAAACAAAAAAAGGTTGAGAACCATTGGCATAATCCATTGATAAATCCATTGCAGATGTTTCTAGTAGTGTAAGTAGCACGATCAAATCAGAGCTATCAA
The DNA here is from genome assembly GCA_033557465.1 of Ichthyophis bannanicus. Classification (NCBI taxonomy): domain Eukaryota; kingdom Metazoa; phylum Chordata; class Amphibia; order Gymnophiona; family Ichthyophiidae; genus Ichthyophis; species Ichthyophis bannanicus. The sequence continues at coordinate 321,189,352 of CM066032.1, forward strand.
CATCTGCAGGAAAATCTGCTTTTTTTCCTGCAGGTCCTGGGTCTCTCTGAAGACATTGCCAGAGCAGCACCAACCAAACATACAATGAACAAATAAGTCCATTGGCCCATGAGGAGATGCAGGAAACGTGCAAGGAAGAACTTGATCATTACTTTCCCTTCTCCATGGGAGCTAGTAAAGAGGGACTTGGAATGTAGTTGTGGTCACACCCTCCCCCACAATAATAAACTGAACTGGTGGGTTAAAGCAAATTCTATAACTTGTAGATTGATGCAAAACTGTGAATTTCTGGGACAATTATGAATAAAGAACATAGCTTTCTAGACTGTGACATTAGTACAGTGTCATTTCAAGAATGTATGTGCATCATACCATAGACATACCAATAAGCGTAGTTATTCACTTGTAACAGGCGTTCTCAGGGGACAACAGGAATCAGTCCTCATATATGGGTGACGTTGGTGCCAACGGAGCCCTCGGGAGATGCACCACATGTGTGGTCCACTTCCCACCAAAGGGTGCCATCTTGCCTCAGTCTAATGACATAGCGAAGACGGCAAAAATAAGTATGGTAGAGAAGCAACTCCAAGGGGAGGAGGGAGGGATGTGAAAATTGATTCCTGCTGTCCCTGGAGAACACCCGTTACAGAAGACTATCTACACTTTCTCTGGGAACAAGCAGGAAGTCTGTCCTCACATATGGGACTCCCCAGCTACAGGCTACCAAGAACCTGAAAAACAAAACTGCCACAGCGACCTGTAAGGATGAGCCGTGATCAGCAGCAGTTGAGTCCCTACTGAGAGACTCTCGCAAGGGCCTTGTGTCCGGCAGAGAACCAGCACTCGAGTAGCCTGAACACAGAAGGGTCAGAGGGCAGGAGTTCCCTACACCCCAAAGAGATACAGAGTATGGCCTGGCCGAAGGCGCTGTTCTGTCGGGACTCCCTCTCCAGGCAGTAGTGAGCTGCGAAGGTACGGACCGAAGACGAGGTGGCGGCCCGGCAGATTTCTGTCATGGGGATGGAACTCAGATTTGCCATGGAAGTAGCCATGGCCCAGACACAGTGCATCATGGCACTCTGGTCTAGTGAGATCCCTGCTTGCTTGTAGGAATGCAGTCTGCCACCCAAGTGAATAGAGTTCGCTTAGTCACTGAGAGCCCCAGATAGCTGGGGTCGTAGGATACGAAAAGCTGTGGTGCTTTGCAGTGGGCTCTGAGTGCATTGCAGGTAAAAGGACAGGGCCCTTTTACAATCCAGTTTGTGGATAACAGTCTCCGCCCTACCAGCATGAGGCCTCGGAAAGAAGATGGGGAGAACCACCTCCTGGTTGAGGTGGAATGGGAACACCACCTTCTGCAGAAACGTGGGGTGTGTGCAGAGCACCACCCTGTTCTTGTAGAACCTCGTGTAGGGGGGGGCTCTGCCATTAGAGCCTGGAGCTCGCTGACTCTGAGTTGATGTGCTACCAGGAAGGCAACCTTTCAGGATAGGTACTGGAGTGGCAGGTAGCCCGAGGTTCAAATGGAGGCTTAGTAAGCTGCGAGAGCACCACATTGAGATCCCACTTCACCACTGGTGGGTGGATGAGGGGTTTGGATAGCATGAGGCCCTGTAAGAACAGAGACACAAGGGGCTAAATCAAGAGGTTTTCCCTCAACTGGAAGGTGATGTGCTGCAATGGTGCTCAGGTGTATTCTGACCAAATTGGACTTCAGTCCCACCTGCGATAGGTGAATCAGGTACTGGAGTACCACTTGTACTGAACAGGAAAATGGGTTTGCCCGCCTTTCTGCACATCACACCGAGAATCGGCACTACTGGAAGGTGTATGCCCTTCTGGTGGAGGCCTTACGAGAGGCCAGGAGAATCTCTTCCACATCCCATGGGAGGTTGAGGGGGGCTAACGCTACCCTTTCAGCAGCCACGTCATGAGAGCACAGTTACTTACCTGTAACAGGTGATCTCTGGGAACAGCAGGAATAAGTCTTCACATATGGGTATCGTCGGTACCGACGGAGCCTGCGCAGGAACGCTCCCCAGCGTCCAATAAGAAAGCTTTTGGGAGCATCCCACAGCGCCTGCGTGCTGCCTTCTCGCCTTTCCCAACCGCCTCTCTCCAGTTCGAGTTTTAAAGCTGAGACAACGAGAGAGAGAGAGAGAGAGGGAAGGAAAGATAGAGAGCTACAACTCCTAGGGGAGGTGGGTGGGTTGTGAAGACTTATTCCTGCTGTTCCCAGAGATCACCTGTTACAGGTAAGTAACTGTGCTATCTCCAGGAACAAGCAGGAATGAGTCTTCACATATGGGGACGCCCTAGCTGCTGATGCCAGGGAGAGACCCCAGAGTTGTGTATCCTTGAAAAGGGCTCCACCTCCCCCCATGGATCTCTGGCATCCAACCAGGGTAGGTGGGTAGAAGTTGATTAGGAATGGAACAGGTGTTTGAGAACAGCCTGACCAAACGAGGCATCCCGGCGGGAGTCTTTGTCCAAACAGTAATGGGCTGTGAAGGTATGAACCGAGGCCCAGGTGGCCGCTCAACAGATTTGGTCGATGGACACAGAGTTTAGGTGAGCCATTGAGGCTGCCATGGCCCTCACATTGTGAGCTGTGACATGGCCTTCCAGAGAAAGGTTCCTACTCTGGTAGGCGAAAGAAATACACTGAGCAATCCAGTTGGACAGTGTTCTCTTAGAAACTGGAAGTCCTAAATGGGAAGGATCAAAAGCAACAAAGAGTTGAGAAGACTTTCTATGTTGCTGTGATCTTTGTAAGTAAAAGGCGAGAGCTCTTTTATAATCCAAAGTATGAAAATTCCTCTCTGCACTTGATGCATGAGGTCCTGGAAAAAAGACAGGTAAATATACCTCCTGGTTCAGATGAAAAGGCGGGACCACTTTGGGCATAAAGTGTGGATTGGTCCTGAGGACTACCTTATCATGATGGAACCTTGTATAAGGAGGATTAGCCACCAAGGCTTGCAACTCACTGATGCAACGTGCTGAGGTGACTGCAATGAGAAAGATAACCTTCCAAGAAAGAAATTTCAAGGAGGTGGTGGCTAAAGGTTCAAAGGGTGGCTTCATAAGCTGGCCAAGAACCAGATTTAAGTCCCATGCCACTGGAGGTGGTCTAATGGGAGGTTTAGTTAAAAGAAGGCCTCTCATGAATCTTGCTATAAGAGGATGAGAGGAAACAGGCTGTCCATTGAGAGGCTTGAGGGACGCTGCAATAGCACTCAAATGGACTCTTACCGAATTTGTTTTGAGGCCTGCATGGGAAAGATGCAGAAGATACTCTAGTAAATTATTCAAAGGTATTGCAAGAGGGTTAAGACCCTTCTCTGAACACCAAATGGTAAATCTTTTCCATTTGAAAGCATAGGAATGTCTAGTGGAAGGCTTTCTAGAAGCATGAATAATATCTCTGACTTGCTGAGAGAGATGGAAACTTGAAGGTCTAGGCCTTCAGCAACCAGGCCCTGAGATGGAGAGACTGGGGGTTTGGGTGCCACAACATTCCGTCTTCCTGGGAGAGAAGATCTGGAGCAGAGCCCAACTCCAGGGATGGAGCTTGAGAGAGATGTAGAAGTAGAGGGTACCACACTTGGCGTGGCCAGTGAGGTGCTATGAGGATCATAGGACCTCGGTGTCTCTGAAGCTTGAACAGTGTTTTGGGAATTAGGGGAATGGGTGGAAAGGCATAAAGGAAGTCTTGACCCCAGTGAAGGAGGAAGGCATCCTTGGCCTGAACTCCCTGACACGGAATCCTGGAACAGAACCGGGGAAGTTTGGCATTCCACGGACTTGCAAATAGGTCTATGTCCGGGGTTCCCCAAATTCGAAAAATCCTGGCTACCTGGTCCCTGTGGAGGGACCATTCGTGTGGAAGCAGAACTCGACTGAGTTTGTCTGCCCAAGAGTTTTGAACGCCTGGAAGATATACTGCCATAAGATGAATCTGATGCTCTCTGGCAAAGGCCCACAGTCGCAAAGCTTCGTTGCAAAGCGACAGCGAGACAGTCCCTCCCTGCTTGTTTACATAGAACATAGCTACTTGATTGTCCGTGTGGATGAGGACTGTCCTGTAGCTGAGCAGGGAGTGGAACACTCTGAGAGCTAAGAAAATTGCTCTGAGTTCCAAGAGATTTGTGTGTAGTGAAGTCTCCTGTGGAGACCAGATGCCCTGGGTGAAGAGATCTTGCAGATGAGCTCCCCAACCCATTGGAGAGGCATCTGTTGTAAGGGTTGCTTGGGGAAGTGACTGTTGAAAAGGGGACCCCAGCAATAGGTTTTGAGAGGACTTCCACCACTGGAGAGACCAAAAAAGGCGACTGGAGTTTGCTATTTTGTCTGACAGGCAACCTGATGCCTGAGTCCATTGGGTGGACAAAGTCCATTGAGCTGCCCTCATGTGAAGGCGAGCATATGGAACCACATGCACAGTGGAAGCCATGTGGCCTAAGAGTTGTAACATTTCTCGAGTAGTTAAAAGGGGCTTTAACTGTATTTGGGAGGCTAACTGCACCAAGCGTAGGCAACGGGCCTGAGGAAGATAGGCCCTTGCAGTTGTGGTATCCAACAAAGCCCCTATAAACTCGAGGGACTGAGTAGGGGTGAGACTGGATTTTGGGATGTTTATTACTAGTCCCAAATACCGAAGGACACGCATTGTGCAGGTTAGACAAGTCTTGGCCTCTGCTTGAGATGGAGCTTGAATGAGCCAGTCGTCCAGATATGGGAAGACGAATATTCCTAGAGTGCGTAGAAATGCAGCTACTACTGCAATGCATTTTGTGAACACCCTTGGTGCAGAGGCCAGACCAAAAGGAAGCACCCTGTACTGGTAGTGCTTTCCTTGAAAAAGGAACCGAAGGAATCTTCTGTGAGTTGGATGGATGAGGACATGGGTGTATGCATCCTTGAGATCTAGAGAACAAAGCCAGTCATGACTCTGAAGGTATGGAAGCAGAGCACCGAGAGAAATCATCTTGAATTTCTCCTTGAATAGAAATTTGTTCAATTCTCTGAGATCTAAGATGGGTCTATAGCCCCCCGTTTTCTTTGGAATAAGAAAATAAGGGGAGTAGAACCCTGTGCCTTGTTGAAGAAGAGGTACTTCTTCTATTGCCTCTTGGGCAAGAAGGATGGCAATCTCCTGACCCAGAAGGTTGAGGAGAGATGTTGGAGAATTGAACTGTTTCACCATGGTGTGAGGGGGAAGGCTTAAGAAATGAAGCTTGTACCCTTCCCTTATGATGGAGAGTGTCCATTGCTCTGCTGTGATTTGCTCCCATCTGGGAGCAAAGTAAGTCAACCTTCGTGGGATGGTAAGGGGCTCTGGTCCTTCCAGAGTTAGAAAGGCTAAGTTCTCTAGTTGCAAGTCAAAGGCCCTGAGGTGGCTGAGGCTGCTGGGCAGTGGATGGTCTAGCTGCTTTTGACTTGGCCTGTTTAGGTGGTTGCTGACGCTTTGCAGCAAAACGACCTGCAGAAGATGCCTGCTGACCATAAGCAGGATAGTATCTTCCCTTTTTGGAAAAAGATGTCTTTTTAAACAATCTTTTCTTAACAGGAGCAGAGGTAGACTTTGAAAGTCGATCCAAAGCAGAGTTTTCAGCATCCATCTGAGTGGCCTTTGCTTGCCAATCCTTCCCAAAAAGGTTTTCACCTGTACAAGGGAGATTTCCCAATTGATCTTGGACCCAGAGCTCCAAATCAGAAGCTTGTAGCCTTGCAATTCTGCATGCCCCTATGGCAATAGCCGAAGCTCTGCTTACACACTCAAAAGAGTCAAAGGCTGCACGGTTGGAAAATTTGGAGACATCTTGGGCATGTTTGAGCCAAGTGAGAAACTCCTGTCTTTTATCCTCTGAAATGAAAGGGGTTAAAGTCTGCAGATGATCTGTGACTTCTTTTAGAAACATTCCTATATAGAGACTATAGGAATTGATCCTAGCAGCTAGCATAGCAGCTTGGAAAACCCTTCGGCCAAAAGCATCCAGGGTCCTGCATTCACGCCCTGGAGGATTAGATGAGTGTCTTTTTGCACTCTTTATCTTCTTCATGGCAGACTCTACCACAATAGAGTGGTGAGGAAGCTGAGTCTTGTGGAAGCCAGGACAAGGAGGGACACGATACATGGTGTCTAACCTGCGAGAATGAGGAGAGGTGGTGAGAGGTGTCTCCCACATCCTCAACATGAGATTATATAGAATCTCATGAACAGGTAAAGAAGCTGCCTCCTTAGGAGCTTTAGGATATTGTAAAATATCCAACTCCTTGGCTCTGGGTTCTGACTCAGGGGCCACTGTGATAAAGAGGCCCCTAGCCACTTCCCTAACAAAGTCTTGAAAAGACAAGTCTTCTGGAGGAGACATTCTTCGTTTAGGTGAAGAAGACTCCTGAGGAAGAAGTATCGATGCTTCTACAGAACCCTCAGACTCAGAAGAGTCCTCAGAGGAATCGAAGTATCGCCTGTCTGGAAGCTCCTGTAAAGCCCGATAACCGTATCGAGTGGGATCGACATCGGGAGTAATCGGTACCGGTTCGGTACCGATGGGCATCATAGGACAGGGTACCGTTGCAGTCGACACCGAAGCCGATGTCGATGCAATCGGTACCGGGAGCGATGCTGGTACCGGAGCCGGTACCAGCAACGGGGATTGTTGCGGTACCGGAGGCGTTGCAGCCTGTATGAAAGCCGTTAAGTTGCGCTGCATGGTCAGAATCTTCTGATCCATCGACGCCACCAGAGTCTGGATGTCGGTACCAGTGGGAGCCACCGGTACCCCAGAAACACGGCAACAAGTGATCTGTCGAGGCCGAGCCATCGATGTCAACATGTGACCCCATAGATAATGCTTTGGAAGCCGGAGCTTCCCGCCGGGGTAATTTTGCCGGTGCGGAATCCTCGAGGGCAAGCCCAGAGGCATCTCGATGCTTGGAGGGAGATCTGCCCTTCGAGGACCGGCCAGATTTATGCTTGGTTACCTGAGATCCATGGGAGGAAGAGGAGGCCCTGGAAGACGTTGATGCTACCGAAGCTGCATCAGAGGGAAACAGGGTATTGAGCTTGGCTGCTCGGTTCTGCCAACCTCTTTTAGACATCATGGTACAGGACATACAATCCGTGATGGAATGGTCAGGTCCCAAACACTTTAGACACCAGTCATGGGTGTCGGTGACAGAAATAGTACCGCCACATTTTGTGCATTTTTTAAACCCAGAAGCAGGCTTCTCCATGAGGAAAAAGGTTTTAGGCCTAGGGCCCAAAAACTGAAAATGCACAGTAGAGATAAAGCGTTTTTTGTTTTTTTTTAAAGAAAGAAAAGAAAGACCGGCGGTACCGGTCCAATGTCGAAGAAGGCAGACGCGACACAAAAGAATAAAGGAAAAATAAAGAACTTCTTCTGCGGTGACAGGAACACGACCTGCTGGCTCCGCGGAAAAGAAGAACTGGAGAGAGGCGGTTGGGAAAGGCGGGAAGGCAGCACGCAGGCACTGTGGTATGCTCCCAAAAGCTTTCTTATTGGACGCTGGGGAGCGTTCCTGCGCAGGCTCCGTCGGTACCGACGATACCCATATGTGAAGACTCATTCCTGCTTGTTCCTGGAGATTGAGGGGGACCCCAGATTAGGATGTAGGAGAGAGCCCTGCTCCTGTGAGAGTACCCCTGGGGCTTGGCCGGGGGGAATCAGTGACAACGCCGATAGGAAGAGGAACAGTGGAAACCAGGGCTGCCTGGACCATCTAGGGGCTATCAGTATTAGCGATGCTCTGTCACACTGGACATTGAATAATGTCTTGGCTACCAGTGATGTCGGTCCACAGGATGAAGAACACATCCGCTGCCAACTGGGATGGGTGTGGCTGGCGAGAGCAGAATTGGGGTAACTGTGTGTTGTCAGGGCTGGTGAAGAAGTCCATTGAGGGGACACCCCAGAAATGGAACAGCCGCAAGGCTATCACTGGATCCAGGCGCCACTCGTGCAGCTGGAGGACCCTGCTCAATTTGCCTTCTAGGGCACTGTCCTGGCCCAGGAGGTACACCACCCTTAAGAGCATCCCTCTGCGTGCAGCATAGGAGCAGAGGGCTTTGACCCTGTTTCCCCCTGTTTGTTCATGCAGAACATTGAGACCTGATTGTCGGTATGGATCAACACTGGAGGTGTTGTAGCTGGTGGCAGAAGGTTCGGAGGGCTAGGTATATTGCCCGGAGCTCTAACAGGTTGATTTGCATCTGGGATTCCTTTTGGAACCAGCAGCCTTGTGTCTGGAGGCTTCCGCAAAGTGCTCCCCAGCCCATTATCGAGGCATCCTTGGTGAGGACCTTCTGGGGTCTGGGTGCCTGGAAGGGCATCCTGGTCTGGAGGTGATGTGGACTCTTCCACAATCCGAGGAAGTCTGGCAGCTGATGGGTCACTTTCACTCTGTCTCTGAGCTTGCCTGTGGCTTGCGTTCACTGAAAGTCGAAGTACCACTGGGCTGCCCTCATGTGCAGGCAGGCATATGGGGTCACGTGGCATGTGGAGGCCATGTGTCCCAACAGGCAGAATAGAAGCCAGGCAGGTAGCATCCAGCATTGGTCTACCTCTGCAGCTAACTCCCTGAGGCATTCTGATCTCTCCTGGGGGGGGGGGGGGAAGGCTTTTGCCTGGAAGGTATCTAGTTGCACCCCTATGAACTCTAGGTGCTAGGCATTGATGGTGTTCCCGGTAGCATATTGTGCCTTTGCAGCCATGTCCCCCTTTATGAGCCAGTCATCTAAATAAGGGAAGACAAAAGCCACTTGGAGTCTGAAGTGAGCTGTGACCACCAAGACGCACGTTGTGGCGACGAGGCAGGACCGAACAGCAGCACCCTGTATTGGTACTGCTGTCCTCCCACCATAAACCGGAGGTATTTTCTGTGGCTGGGATGAATTAGGATGTGAGTGTAGGCATCCTTTAGGTCTAAGGAGCATAGCCAGTCTCACTGCTGGAAGAATGGCCGTAGTGTTCCAAGAGAGAGCATCTTGAACGTCTCCCTGACCAGGACTAGAAAGGGGGACTGTTACTTCTGGAGAGAAATCTGCAACTGTGAGTATATACTTCTGGTAATTTTCTAAAAAGAATTCTTTGTATTAAAGCTACTTAATCTGTGAACCCACTGTTTTTTGTTGGATCAGTTAGGGCCTAGTAGCAGCAATTAAAGTTTGAATTTAAATAATTTAAATCAAATCAGAAGTTAGCTTACCTCAAAGCAGCACAAGACAGGATACTGTGTAGCAGCCCTCTTTTAATAAGTGTTATTCGTAATGATAGAGCTGATCAAATTGGTGGAGGGGTTGCGCTCTATGTTAGAGAGGGCATTGACTCAGAAACGATTAAAGTTTTGCAGGAAACAAAATCTGCTGTAGAATCTATATGGATTGAAATTCCATATAAAAGGGGGAAGGCAATGGCAGTGGGGGTATACTATCGAGCACCAGGCCAGAATGACCAAATGGATGATGAAATGCTCAAAGAAATCAAGGAAGCTAACAAAAGTTACAGCGCAGTAATAATAATGGGTGATTTCAATTACCCCGGTATCGACTGGGTCAGTGTCACGTCAGGACATGCTAGGGAGATAAAGTTCCTAGATGAAATAAATGACTGCTTCTTGGAGCAGCTCGTTCATGAACCGACCAGAGGGGAAGCCATATTAGACCTAGTCCTTAGTGGAACACCAGATCTAGTGCAAGAGATAAGGGTGTTGGGGCCACTTGGCAATAGTGATCATAGCATGATCGCCTTTGTTTTAATTAGTGGAGGAGGGATAGTAAGGAAATCCACAGTACTACCTTTTAACTTTCGAAAGGGAGACTATGATAAAATGAGGAAAACAGTTAAGAAAAAACTAAAAGGAGCAGTTGCAAAGGTTAAAGACGTACATCAAGCTTGGGTGTTGAAAAATACTATCTTGGAAGCCCAGACCAGCTGTATTCCACGCTTTAAGAAAAGTGGAAGGAAGTCCAAAAAATTGCCAGCATGGTTTAAAGGTGAGGTCAGAGAGGCTGTTGTTGCCAAAAATGCATCTTTCAGGAAATGGAAAAAAGAGCCAAACGACGAAACCTGGAAACAGCACAAGCACTGGCAAGTCAAATGCAAGGCATTGATAAGGCAGGCAAAGAGAGAATTTGAGAAGAAGCTTGCTGTGGAAGCAAAAACGCGAAATAAAGACCTCTTCAAGTACATTCGTAGCAAAAAACCTGTGAGAGAGTCAGTTGGTCCATTAGATGATAAAGGGGTTAAAGGAGCACTAAGAGGCGACAAGGCGATAGCGGAGAGACTGAATGAATTCTTTGCTTCGGTCTTTACTGAGGAAGATGTAGGGATGTTACCCATGACTGAAGTGGTATTTAAAGGTGTGGAAGAATTGAAGGAAATATCGATACATCGGGAAGATGTCTTACAACTATTAGATAAACTGAAGAGTAGCAAATCACCTGGGCCGGATGGTATACATCCAAGGGTGTTGAAAGAACTGAAATATGAGATTGCAGACCTGCTATCAGTAATCTGTGAACTATCATTAAAATCATCTCTAATACCTGAAGATTGGAGGATCGCCAATGTAACACCAATTTTTAAAAAGGGTTCCAGGGGTGATCCGGGAAACTACAGACCGGTGAGCCTGACGTCAGTACCAGGAAAAATGGTAGAAACCATCATAAAGAATAAAATTACTCAGCATGTAGATAGTCACAACCTAATGGGACACAAATATAGAGTGGTCAAACTACCACAGAGCAAATATTTGTCAAAAATTAGATGAAAAACTCTGTACTATAACAAAGAGTGAAAGTATCATTAGAGGCCAAAACACATTCCCAGACAAGGCATCCGCATAGCTTAAACACTCATTCATAAAAGCAACCATGGGTCTCAGTCTTCCCGGGCAAAAATAAAACCTGTCAGAAACATGCTGACAAGGTAAAGCCCTGATAACATCAGTGACCCGCAAACTATCGTTGCTTTAAGATGAATTATCAACCAACTCTTTCACTTTCAAGATTTAATGATGAAACATTAGGAATTCCAAAGTAGTAATAAGGAAAGAGTGGAGACTTAGCTTTGCAGTATGTAGCAATGCTCGTGAGATGTTAGTGAGCCATTAGCAAAATTCCCCAACGCTCCTGCATGCACTCAATATGCATTTCACCAAAAAGGTTTCTTCAGGGGGATGGCTAAAAGCACTGCAAAAACATAAACATTGCCAAATCCGGTGAATAATGGCTTTTAAACAATATATACTTTCACAATGTTGTTCATTTATCCAGATAGCTGTAAAACACAGAAGTACACACCTTGAAGTTCACGAGATGAAACATGAGCAGAATCCACCAACTGGCATTAAACGCCGCGCATGCGGGTTAAAGCATTTAAATAGTAATGGATGACAGATTTCGTTCACTATCATTGGACATCGTAAACACATAACTCCAGCATTACTCGTTACCTTAAGCGAGTATTCTCTAAATCATAAATGGTAGGTGTTCTTCATTTTCATTGAGCTGCATATTATACACAGACCTCCCACTCTACCCGTGCATTAAGACCCAACGGGATCACAGTGTTAAGTGTGTGAATCCAACGTTGCTCGTTCCATAGGAGAGTACTCTCTTTAGTTTTGCCAGGTCGAGGTGCAACTACAGAATCAATGCAAAAACATTTTAGATCATCAAACTTATGCTGCATTTGAAGGCAGTGATCGACAATCGGCGCTTCTCGACGTTGACATTTAAGTTTGCTTCGGTGCTCATTCATCCGTACTTTAAACATTCTGATAGTCTTCCCAATGTAGGCCAGACCACAAGGACATAAAATGCAATAGATGACAAACATGGAAGCACATGATGTACGATATCTCAGGCGATAAGAGTTACTATGATACCTAAATTCATGCACTTCTTGGGTAATGGAGCAAATATTACATTCGCCACATCGCGTGTGGCCCCCATCGGTAAATTTCTCTGAAACCAATGGGCGCAAAACAGCGGGACTAAGCAATTCTCTCAAATTAGTGTTCCTCTGCCAGACACATCTCACAGTTTTGTCCTCAAGAGCAGGAATGCTATGGAGCACATTTGCATGCCTCTTAACTATTTTCTTCAATTGAGAGCTATATGGAGAAAATTTAGTTATAAAATTGACAGAGGAATCCACATTAGAAGATGAATTCAAACGGGGAAAAAACATTAAATCCCGATTAGCATACAGAGCTCTTTTATAGGCTCTATGAATAACAGACCAAGGATATCCCCGATCAAAAAAATTCTTTTTAAGAAGTTGCGCTTGATCTTTATAGGACTGAACGGTAGAACAGTTACGACGATACCGGATAAACTGTGATTGTGGCAAGCTGTCTTTTAGCTGAATAGGATGGGCACTCTGATAGTGAAGAAAAGTATTACGGTCAGTTGGTTTCCTATGGACAGTAGTGGACCATCCATTTTTAATCTTACAGACAACCACATCTAAAAAGGTGACCTGTTCTAGATGATGATGTAAAAGCGCAACTTCTTAAAAAGAATTTTTTTGATCGGGGATATCCTCGGTCTGTTATTCATAGAGCCTATAAAAGAGCTCTGTATGCTAATCGGGATTTAATGTTTTTTCCCCGTTTGAATTCATCTTCTAATGTGGATTCCTCTGTCAATTTTATAATTAAATTTTCTCCATATAGCTCTCAATTGAAGAAAATAGTTAAGAGGCATGCAAATGTGCTCCATAGCATTCCTGCTCTTGAGGACAAAACTGTGAGATGTGTCTGGCAGAGGAACACTAATTTGAGAGAATTGCTTAGTCCCGCTGTTTTGCGCCCATTGGTTTCAGAGAAATTTACCGATGGGGGCCACACGCGATGTGGCGAATGTAATATTTGCTCCATTACCCAAGAAGTGCATGAATTTAGGTATCATAGTAACTCTTATCGCCTGAGATATCGTACATCATGTGCTTCCATGTTTGTCATCTATTGCATTTTATGTCCTTGTGGTCTGGCCTACATTGGGAAGACTATCAGAATGTTTAAAGTACGGATGAATGAGCACCGAAGCAAACTTAAATGTCAACGTCGAGAAGTGCCGATTGTCGATCACTGCCTTCAAATGCAGCATAAGTTTGATGATCTAAAATGTTTTTGCATTGATTCTGTAGTTGCACCTCGACCTGGCAAAACTAAAGAGAGTACTCTCCTATGGAACGAGCAACGTTGGATTCACACACTTAACACTGTGATCCCGTTGGGTCTTAATGCACGGGTAGAGTGGGAGGTCTGTGTATAATATGCAGCTCAATGAAAATGAAGAACACCTACCATTTATGATTTAGAGAATACTCGCTTAAGGTAACGAGTAATGCTGGAGTTATGTGTTTACGATGTCCAATGATAGTGAACGAAATCTGTCATCCATTACTATTTAAATGCTTTAACCCGCATGCGCGGCGTTTAATGCCAGTTGGTGGATTCTGCTCGTGTTTCATCTCGTGAACTTCAAGGTGTGTACTTCTGTGTTTTACAGCTATCTGGATAAATGAACAACATTGTGAAAGTATATATTGTTTAAAAGCCATTATTCACCGGATTTGGCAATGTTTATGTTTTTGCAGTGCTTTTAGCCATCCCCCTGAAGAAACCTTTTTGGTGAAACGCATATTGAGTGCATGCAGGAGCGTTGGGGAATTTTGCTAATGGCTCACTAACATCTCACGAGCATTGCTACATACTGCAAAGCTAAGTCTCCACTCTTTCCTTATTACTACTTTGGAATTCCTAATGTTTCATCATTAAATCTTGAAAGTGAAAGAGTTGGTTGATAATTCATCTTAAAGCAACGATAGTTTGCGGGTCACTGATGTTATCAGGGCTTTACCTTGTCAGCATGTTTCTGACAGGTTTTATTTTTGCCCGGGAAGACTGAGACCCATGGTTGCTTTTATGAATGAGTGTTTAAGCTATGCGGATGCCTTGTCTGGGAATGTGTTTTGGCCTCTAATGATACTTTCACTCTTTTTGTTATAGTACAGAGTTTTTCATCTAATTTTTGACAACCTAATGGGAGACAGCCAACATGGCTTTAGACAAGGAAGATCTTGTCTTACTAATCTGTTATGTTTTTTTGAAGGAGTGAATAAACAGGTGGACAAAGGTGAGTCGGTTGATATTGTGTATCTGGACTTTCAGAAAGCCTTTGACAAGGTCCCTCATCAGAGACTTTTGGCAAAACTAAAGAGTCATGGGATAGGAAGCAGTGTACTATTGTGGATCAGGAACTGGTTAAAAGATAGAAAGCAGAGGGTAGGGCTAAATGGCCAATTTTACCAATGGAGAAAAGTGAATAGTGGTGTACCCCAGGGATCTGTGCTGGGTCCGCTGCTTTTTGACATATTCATAAATGACCTGGAAAGTGGAATAACGAGTGAGGTTATCAAATTTGCAGATGACACAAAACTATTTAAATTTGTTAAAACCCAAGAGGATTGTGAAAAATTGCAAGAGGATCTTGATAAATTGGAAGACTGGGCATCAAAATGGCAGATGAAATTTAATGTGGACAAGTGCAAGGTTATGCACCTAGGGAAGAACAACCCAAACTATGGTTACACGATGCAAGGTTCCACATTAGGAACCACCACCCAGGAAAAAGATTTAGGCGTCATTGTGGATACCATGTTAAAACCCTCGGCCCAGTGTGCAGCGGCGGCCAAGAGAGCAAATAGAATGCTAGGTATGATAAGGAAAGGAATGGAAAATAAAACAAAAGTTATTATAATGCCTCTATATTGTTCCATGGTGAGACCGCACCTTGAATATTGTGTGCAATTCTGGTCGCCGTATCTTAAAAAGGATATAGCGATTTTAGAAAAGGTTCAGAGAAGAGCCACCAAAATGGTAAAGGGGATGGAAGGATACTCCTATGAAGAAAGGTTAAAAAGGTTAGGGCTCTTTAACCTGGAAAAGAGACGGCTGAGGGGAGATATGATAGAAGTCTATAAATCAATGAACGGAGTGGAACGGGTAAACGTAGATCGATTGCTTACGTTATCAGAATATAGAAAGACTAGGGGACATGCAATGAAGCTACAGGGTAAACTATTTAAGACTAATAAAAGAAAATATTTTTTCACTGAACGTGTAATCAAACTCTGGAATTTGTTACCGGAGGATGTAGTAAAGGCTGTTAGTGTAGCTGGGTTTAAAAAAAGGTTTGGACAAGTTCCTGGAGGAAAGGTCCATAAACCATTATTAAGAAGTGACCGAAGATATCAATGCTTGACCCAGTACAAGCATTGTGGAACTTGTCTCTCTTGGGGAAACTGCTAGGTACATATGACCTAGATTGGCCACTGTTAGAAACAGAATACTGGGCTTGATGGACCTTGGTCTGACCCAGTATGGCATATCTTATGTTCTTATGTTCTTAAACCTGTTAGGATCTAGTGGGTCCAGAAAGGGCTTGAGGCCCCTTGTCCTCTTCGGGATGAGGAAGTATCTGGGATAGAAACCTGTGCCCAGAGATGTTTTGGCAATGGCTCAACAGCCTTGTTGTTGATTTGGCCTGCTAGCTCAGTGAGAAGCAGAAACTGTTGAAGGAGAGACCTGGTGGGCTCCCCCCCTGGGAAGTACGTGGGTGACACCTGTTGTAGGTGGAGGAGGTAACCTTCCTTGACCACCTATAGCACCCAGGTGTCGGTGGTGATGACTGTCCACCTGTGGGCAAACATGGCTAGGTGTCCCCCCCTGTGGGCAGCACAGGACCCCCTGGGGGTACAGAGGTCGTGCCCAGGCAGTCAAAAGCTCCCTCCAGGCTAGGTCGGGAATGGCGTCTGGTACTTAAAGGCTTTTTGCTTTCTAGGACCATAATCCTGGTCTTTTTGTTGCTGTCCCTGTTGAGAGGCCGAGAAAGCTTGGAAGTACTGAGTGCCACTGAAGCCTCCTTTCTTCCTTGGGAAGAAGGGCATTTTCCTCAAAGGCTTTCTTCTGGGGATGCACTGAGGTCTTTTTTGAGAGCCGGGTTCTGGTCATGTACTCGGTCTCTATCTCCCTGCCTATCCGCCATGGGCTTCCTGAATAGATGTCTCCTGCACAGGAGAAAACCTATCAGTTTTTCCTACACCCATTGTTCCAAGTCGGATGACTGCAGCAATGCCTGTGGCAGCCACCATGGCCAATGACGGAAGCCATCGTATGCTGCCCGGGACAAAAACGTCGAGCATTCTTTTACTGCAGAGGTCAGGGTCTTGAACCTCTGTAGCGGTTCCTCCTCAAGGCCTACCGAGAATCCCCTAAGGGCCTTCGACAGTTCCTTCAGGTACATGCCAATGTTATCATTGAGCCCTGAAAGCCCTTCCGGCCGAGGGCGTCAAGGGTTCGGGCCTCCCTGCCAAGTGGCACAGACAAATGTGTTTTCTTGCTCTTAAGCCGGAGGAGTAGCCTAGTGGTTGGGGTAAGGTACTTCAGGCCGGAAGGTCAGGGGTTCAAATCCCAGTAGAGGACAGCAACCTTGGGCCGGAAGGACTGGGGTTTCTGGTCCCACAGGTGCTCCTTGTGGTCTTGGGCAAGCCACTTAACCCTCCATAGCCCATGTTCCCTGTAAAATAGTTATCTCCAAGTTATAATACCCTGTTCAATGTAATTTCAGTTTGTTCAATGTAAACCGCACTGATGCAGAATAGCGCGGTATATAAGAGAATGTAAATAAATAAATAAAAAATAAAATAAATAAAAATATTGCCGATTCTACGACTACGGAGTTGTGGGGAAGTTGGGTCTTTTGGAACCCAGGGTTCAGTGTACCCAGTACATGGTGTCGAGACACCTTCTAATGATTGAAACCAATGTCGGTGTTTCCCACATTCAAAGGAGGCAGCGGTCAAAGATCGAGGGCATTGGAGGTAGGGGTCTCCATCGGAGGCACCTCGTATTGAAGTATTTCCAATTATTTAGTGCACGGGTCCTCCTCTGCCTCTGTCTCGATGGAGGGGGCTTTGGCCATGTCCCACACAAAATCGAGGAATGCAATGTCCTTGGGCGGGGAGCAGCATCGGGTCACCAGGGGAGATGGGTCCAAGGGCACATCATGGTGCAGTCTCGTGTCTCCCATTCAGATTCAAAATCAGAGTACGAGTCCAATGCTGCACAATCACCTTGGTCGAGAGTTGCTCTCAACGGTCTGTGACCTCTGAAGGATAGTCAGTCTAAGCTGCGGGCGCTGGCCAAGGAGAACTGGTGTCCCAAAGAATGGGACCGGGACCTTGTCCGGGGCTGGGGCTGGGGCTCTCTTGAGGACAATGGCGCTCGAGGACTGGTTCGATGTCTGAGGATGCCTTTGATGTTGAGGGTCCCATCGTCGGGATGGAAGAACCGGACAAGCCAGATATGAAAGCCTGCTGCATGGCCACTAGGACAGATATACTGCCATTCTGGTCTCCATACCAGTTGGCTCTGCAGTCTTACACACAGACACCATGGGTTTTGGGCCCAGTATCGGTACTATTGAGGGAGAGTCCTTGATGAGGATGGCCTTGGAGGACCGAGGCTGGTCAGCGGGTTTTGACAATTCCTTACAGGGCAGATTGGCGGGCCACTCCTGCCCCGACTCCTCAGACTCATGCCTGGGACTGCGGGTCCTGTGGTGAGATTTCTCCTTTTTCTTGGATATTGTCACAGGGCCTACCTTGGCAGCGTAATGGACTGAGGTAGGTTGGACATAGAAACATATGAGGTTGGGTTTGGCTAATGTCTTACAGGGCCCAGGGACTTGCAGCCCTGGTAGCTTCCTTTGTTACCAAAATCCCAAAGAATACAAAGGTCCGAGTGGAGGGAAACAAAGGCATTTATTTCCCTTTCTTGCAAAAAGATTCATATGCTTGGACAAAAACATCAACACAAATTCCTTACTTCAGGTTAAAGAAAAAGTAAAACATGACGTTAAAGCAAAGCTGTTATCTTCACAATAAATGGTGTATCAAAACAAACAGTCTCTATTCCCCAAGATAGAGCTTATGTGCTAAGCAAGGACTCCAGGCTTCCTGTCTTACAATAACTACAGTCCATCTCGGTATCTGAAGCAAATTCCACCTGCATCGGTTCCCCTTCTGAAGCCTCTGAAACAAAGTCAGTACTTGCTGGCAAATTGTAATCAGGGTTTTTATATATCCTCTGTACAACCTCCCAATGCTCAGGGCTGAATGTAGGGCGTCGGTCCTGCGCCCTCCTATACTGGGAACTGTCTTCCTTTTGCAAGTATTTTACCTTAGCCTCATGCAAAGCTTTGTCATTAACAAGTCTCTCATTCGCTATGTGTTTCTTGCACCTTATCTCATAGGCAGTTTCAGACGGACAGTATTCCTCTGCTCCCTGTCCTCCCCATACACCAGCAGTTTGCAACCTGCTTTCAGTTAAACATGGGTTACCTTTTCTCCTTGGCTTGTCTACTCCCGGTGAGGTTCGAGGCCTGCTCCGGCGGGGATCCTGCCTGGACTGAGCAATGGGCCTTAAGTTCTCCAACTGTCCTTCTGTTGGCTTTAGACCGCAGTCACAGCCACGCCTTTGTCTCTCTGGACAAAAATCACTCACTCTGGATGGAGCTATCCCACCTTCTCCACGGTTGCTTCTTTCCTCAAGCCACTGCGGCTGCTGCTGCCTCCTGCGAAACCCTTGTCCAGGGGTTACTGCTTCTTCTGGATATCTTGCCCATTCATTCGGATGTCCTGCCCATCCTGCTGGTTCTGCTGGTTCTCCTGGCTGTTCTGCCCCTGGCTGTTCTGCCCTCCAGTCTTCCAGACTCCCTTTAAGAGGTACTCCTCTCTTCCTTGATTGGAAGCTGGCTGGCATTACCTCATGACCTAGGAGGTGTGGTTCCTCAGTTCCTCGGAGGTCCCTCTTGCTCCCCCTATCAGGTTCCTCGTAATATTGCAGCTTGTGCTTGACTTTTCCTGCGTTTAAAACATTTTCTTCTCTTCTCAGAGGGTCTGCAACATCACACATCCCCCCTTTTAAAATATTACGGGCTGGTGAAGCCTCTTCCCCGCAGCACGTAATACATGACATCGCGCTTTTCCGCAGCTGACTGGTTCGATAATTCCCTCGACTGTCGTCCACTTGTATCCCTTCAGGGTGGAATATATTGGTAGCCGACGCTAGCAAACCTGACCGCTCGTGCCAGGGCCGAAGAACATTAACATGATAAATTTGCGTATGTCCTTTGGTATCCTGGACCAAATAGGAAGTTGATCCTATGGGCTTAACTATTGTATGAGGCCCCTTCCATCGGGCTTCAAACTTAGGGGTAGCGCCCGCTACTAGGATCATCACTTTTCCTCCGTTTTTTAATTGTCTGGGCTTTGTACGCCGATCATAATATCGCTTTTGTTTTTGTTGACTCTCTTTTAGATTCTCACCTGCGACTCGGGAGGTTCGTTCTAGGCGAGTCCTTAAGTCCTTCAAGAACAGGGGTACGCCTATTTCGGTCTCAACTGGTTCAATCCATTGTTCCTTTAAGACATCTAACAGGCCTCTGGGTGGTCGTCCATACATGAGTTCATAGGATGAGGTCCCCAAGGAACTCTGTTTTCTCTCCCTACAAGCATATAGGATGAAAGGCAGCATGGTGTCCCACTCCGTCATTTGTCCATCCAATGCTCATCTAAGCATTTGTTTTATGCTTTGGTTTAATCGCTCCACCAAGCCATTACATTGGGGGTGGTAGGCGGCGGTCGTTATGTGGTGGATGCCAAAAGCGTCCCAAACCTGAGCAAGGTATTTTGACAAGTAGTTACTACCTCTGTCTGTCAAGACCTCCTGCGGGAAGCCTATCTCGCAGAATAGTTTGACTAGTTCGATGGCAATCGATTTGGCTGAAATATTTCTCAGGGGAACCGCCCATGGAAAGCGGGTGGCCTGGTCGATAATTACAAGGATATACTGGAATCCTCTTGGTGTTTTGATGAGGGGTCCTACTATGTCCATGGCCAATCTCCTTACTGGGTCCGAAATGATGGGCATCGGCACTAGTGGTACTTCAGGTGGTCTGTGAGGGGTCACTCTTTGGCATGACGCGCACGATTCACAGAAGCGAGTTGTTTCCCGAAAGACTCCCGGCCAATAAAATCTGGCTAAAATCTGGTCAAGGGTGCCCTGTGCGCCCTTATGGCCCCCTACCGGATGGTCATGGGCCAGACGTAAAACCAGTGATTTAAACGTATTCGGTACTACCAACTGTTTCCGCAGAGCTCCAGTTCGAGGGTTCTTACTCTCCCGATAGAGTATGTCCTCATCCATGACGAATCTGGGGAAAGAATCCTTTTCTTCCTGTGCATGCTCAAATGCACGGGCTAGTACAGGGTCTGCTCTCTGCTACATCTTGAAGGAGGGGAACTTTTCCATTAAGTCTGCCGGTACCCACGGCATCCCTCTCCCAGCTTCCAATTCCGCTCTGCCCTGCGAGCGGCACTTCCTTTCTTTCCTTCGCTCAGCTTTGGACTTCCGTTCTCTCCTCGAGGGGTCCCCAATTAGATCTTTGTGCGAAGGAAGGTCCCCTAAAGAGATATCTTTAGAACATGAGGGTCTTTCATCATCCTGGGTGTGCGACCGTGTGGAAACCAGAGCTTCCCTGGGATCCGTACTCTTCTTCGGGCCATTTGGTTGTGGCTTGGGGTTCTCAATAGGCTCAGGCCGAGTGCAAGTGGAATTTGGCACCTTGGGTGGAGATAAGCCCTCTTTAAGACTTCTCCGAAATTGTGGCCAATCGCGGCCCAATACCAACTCCTGTGGCAACTTAGGCACTACTGCTACTAGCATTTCTTTTTCTATGCCCAATCCCTTAACCCACAACTTATAAACAGGATAGCGGGTAGCCGCTCCATGAATGCATTTTATTTTAACATTTCCTTCTGGATGTTCAGGAACTGACAATCCCTGATCACCGACCATAACCTTTTGGAAATCATGGTCTGGTCAGCTCCTGAATCCAGAAGTGCTTGTACATTGACTCCATGAATTTTTACATTTAGTACAAAACCTTCCCGCATTGTCCTTGGGGCCTCTCCCACAAGAGCCGTGCGAGAATAACACTCACTTTTTAAGTGACCTTTCTTACCACAAGCATAGCATCTTTTGGCATTTTCTCTTATTAGCGGTGTATTACTTTTCAAATTACCATATGGAGGTCGTGAAGGACTTCCAATTCTCCGTGCCTCCATTCCTATGGCCAATTTGGGAGTCCCTACCCTAGGTTGGGTGACTCTTTCTGCCTCCAAGTATCGCTCAGTGAGAGCTATGGCATCCGTAGTAGTACAGCAATTTTGTAAAATTAAAAAGTTCTGTACTCTACTAGGTACAGCAGACATGTACTGCTCCAATACTATGGCATCCATTAATGTATCTATATTTTTTCTTTCTGGCTGTAGCCATTTGTGTGCTAGGCTCTTTATCCTATGACCAAGGGCTTTTGGTGTTTCATCAGCCCTAAGGGAGTGACTCTAAACATCTTGTTATAGGCTAGTGGTGTAAGGCCTAAGCGGTCCCTAATAGCTATGATGACCTCCTCATAGGTGTTAGCTAGGGCTGGGGGCATTGACCTGTACGCAGCTAGCGCCTCCCCTGTAAGGGACGCTGCCAGACGAATGGCCCATTGTTCGGGTGGCCAATTAGCTGACCGAGCAATCCTACTGAATGAGTCTAAAAAGTTGTCTACGTTATCATTAGGGCTTAGCTTTCCCACCACCAGATCATTACATGACCACTGTCCAGTCCCTGGGTTGGCCGGTCCAGTAGCCTGCAGCCTCTCCGAGTTGACCTTTGCCATCTCCTCTCGCTGTTGATCCAACCATTTCTCCATCGTCTGCAAGACTGGTACTTGCTGCGCTTGCATGGCCTGCAATGCTTGGGCCTGGTTTTTCAGGGCAACCTCAGCTTGCTTGTCAAATTGATGTGCCATCCAGGCACAGAGATCCTTAGGCTCCATGATGAACCTGTAACAAGAGACAAAGAGAAAAAAAAAACAAAGTGTGGCTCTCCTAAAACTCTCTTTCTTTGCTCTCTATCTTTTTTATTTATTTTTTTTTTCAAAACTTCCCTGGCATCCAACACTTGTCAGGCCTAATTACATTTTACCTGACTTAAGTGTTGAGTCAGCTCTGGAACGTTAATGGCTGTCCCGCTCTGCAGCTCTTCTGCTTCGGGTTGGCAACAGGATTTTCCTTTCAGGATTTTCACCTTCCCTTCCAGACTTCAGGTATACTCCCCTTCGGGTTTTCTCCCTCCGATCCGATCTCTCTAGCTGATCCGCTCCGGATCTTGTCTTTCCAGCAGTTCAATCTGGGCTTTCCTTCTTTTTTTTTTTTTTTCAACTCAGGAGTTTTCTTTTCTTTTCTTTTTGCAGACGTAGGTTCCAAGCAAAAGAAAAATCCTGCCAACTACGCCATTTTATGTCACAGGGCCTACCTTGGCAGCGTAATGGACTGAGGTAGGTTGGACATAAAAACATATGAGGTTGGGTTTGGCTAATGTCTTACAGGGCCCAGGGACTTGCAGCCCTGGTAGCTTCCTTTGTTACCAAAATCCCAAAGAATACAAAGGTCCGAGTGGAGGGAAACAAAGGCATTTATTTCCCTTTCTTGCAAAAAGATTCATATGCTTGGACAAAAACATCAACACAAATTCCTTACTTCAGGTTAAAGAAAAAGTAAAACATGACGTTAAAGCAAAGCTGTTATCTTCACAATAAATGGTGTATCAAAACAAACGGTCTCTATTCCCCAAGATAGAGCTTATGTGCTAAGCAAGGACTCCAGGCTTCCTGTCTTACAATAACTACAGTCCATCTCGGTATCTGAAGCAAATTCCACCTGCATCGGTTCCCCTTCTGAAGCCTCTGAAACCAAGTCAGTACTTGCTGGCAAATTGTAATCAGGGTTTTTATATATCCTCTGTACAACCTCCCAATGCTCAGGGCTGAATGTAGGGCGTTGGTCCTGCGCCCTCCTATACTGGGAACTGTCTTCCTTTTGCAAGTGTTTTACCTTAGCCTCATGCAAAGCTTTGTCATTAACAAGTCTCTCATTCGGTATGTGTTTCTTGCACCTTATCTCATAGGCAGTTTCAGATGGACAGTATTCCTCTGCTCCCTGTCCTCCCCATACACCAGCAGTTTGCAACCTGCTTTCAGTTAAACATGGGTTACCTTTTCTCCTTGGCTTGTCTACTCCCGGTGAGGTTCGAGGCCTGCTCCGGCGGGGATCCTGCCTGGACTTAGCAATGGGCCTTAAGTTCTCCAACCGTCCTTCTGTTGGCTTTAGACCGCAGTCACAGCCACGCCTTTGTCTCTCTGGACAAAAAGCACTCACTCTGGATGGAGCTATCCCACCTTCTCCACGGTTGCTTCTTTCCTCAAGCCACTGCGGCTGCTGCTGCCTCCTGCGAAACCCTTGTCCAGGGGTTACTGCTTCTTCTGGATATCTTGCCCATTCATTCGGATGTCCTGCCCATCCTGCTGGTTCTGCTGGTTCTCCTGGCCGTTCTGCCGGTTCTGGCCGTTCTCCTCCTGGCTGTTCTCCTCCTGGCTGTTCTGCCCTCCAGTCTTCCAGACTCCCTTTAAGAGGTACTCCTCTCTTCCTTGATTGGAAGCTGGCTGGCATTATCTCATGACCTAGGTGGTGTGGTTCCTCAGTTCCTCGGAGGTCCCTCTTGCTCCCCCTATCAGGTTCCTCGTAATATTGCAGCTTGTGCTTGACTTTTCCTGCGTTTAAAACATTTTCTTCTCTTCTCAGAGGATCTGCAGCATCACAATATGTCCTCCAAGGCGGACTTCGAGGATTTCTTTTTCTTGTGCTTCACCTCTGGGTATTTCCACTTGGAGGAACCATGGCTGCGGGATTCCGAGGAGGATCTGGCTTAGCGTGGTACCAAGGTATCGGAGAGGGCTATGAAGCACGGTGTCACCGGAGACTCCTGTGCGGAGTAGGACTTCTGAAAGAAATGTATCTGCTGTTGATGGCAGTTCTTCAAGGCCTTTGAGATCATGGTTCTGCAGAGCTCACAGTTGGAGTCGTCGTGCTCCGAGCCAAGACATCAAAGGCAGCAGTCATGTGGATCGGTGAATGACATCATTTTGCCACACCAGTCGCACTTTTTTAAGCCAATGGAGGCCATCGGAAAAAGAGGGTACCCGCCTCCCAGCAGGGGTCTGAGGCCTTCGGCTGAAAAAGGGTGCAAACGCCAGTCGAGGCGCATCTCAGTGAAAAAAAAGAAAAAACTAATAGACGAACCTGAGAAGTGACGCCGCGACGAGCTGGCTCGGGGCAGGAAGGAATCAGTATGCAAACCGGAGAAAACGCAACAATAAAACTCAGTCTTTTTCTGGGGAAAACTGGATAGTGTCCGATGGGCTCCGCAGAAAAAAGAAGACTGAGGCAAGATGGTGCCCTTGGGCGGGAAATGGACCACGCATGTGTGGTGCATCGCCCAAGGGCTTAATTTGAAAGCTGGGGAGATGCTTCTGCATGGGCTCCATTAATGCTGTCATCCATATGTGAGGACCAGCTTCCTGCTTGTTCCCAGAGAATGAGTGCATTATAGGAAGAAGCTGTCAGATGTGACATCGTTTGATGTAATGTTTAATACTAATCAGGAATTGTTTGTCCTTCCTACTAGTTCTGCTTTATTTATCCTTTCACTTACCCAGCAGTTGTTAGAACTGGGATTAGAAGTCCTCCCCCAGCCCCCAAAGCCTGCATTGTACACTATATTGTTGAATTTGGACAGGGAATGGATAGTTTTGTATCCTTCCACTTAAGATGCTGACATCATCCAAATGAGGCGCACAGCAAAAAGGGCATTCCCTTGGATGACGACACTGTTAAACGGATGATTTTTAATAATATTTTTAGATAAGATGTTAAATAGGTCATATCTGTGAATACATTAATCAGTATATTTATCTTTTTGGTTATTATGACCAGTTTTTCCATCCCTGTGGTTATGGGAAGGGGAAACTATAGCCCTATTCAGCCACTGTTTAAACTTCAGTGCCACAATAATATAGCCTTATTCCAGCCAGTAAGGTATACACACTGCCCTGCCTAGCAGAGAACCATTATCAATCCATTTGATCAATTCTTGTTCTGTGAAATCAAAATTTGAAATGTTGCAAGATTGTGTGTTCAATTTAAGATTTGATTTCCTATGTATAACCAACACTTGGTTGACTGGGTGTGATCAGGTAATTTTAAACTTGTTTTATCCAAAAGACTAGGTCTATGAATAGAGAATATGAGAGACGTGTACAGTAGGTGTGTTCATTTTAATCAATAAGAACCTGCATTATTTATTTGAAAATCAGCATATTGAAGGAGTTGTATTAAGCTATCATTCTGCACATTCACATCTTTTGACTCTGGTAAGGGCTCTTGATTCTATAGATCAGGGCGGGACAGCAAAGCAAGAGATAGTCTTAGAAGATTTTAATGGTGACATTATACTTACCAGATAAAGCATAGTTACTCACCTGTAACAGGTGATCTCCGGGAACAGCAGGAATTTAGTCTTCACATATGGGTATCGTCGGTACCGACGGAGCGCCTGCGCGGGAACGCTCCCCAACGTCCAATTAGAAAGCTTTTGGGAGCATCCCACAGTGCCTGCGTGCTGCCTTCCCGCCTTTCCCAACTGCCTCTCTCCAGTTGAGTTTTAAAGCTGAGACAAAGAGAGAGAGAGGGAAAGGAAAGAAAAGATACAACTCCTAGGGGAGGTGGGTGGGTTGTGAAGACTAAATTCCTGCTGTTCCCGGAGATCACATGTTACAGGTGAGTAACTATGCTATCTCCAGGAACAAGCAGGAATGTAGTCTTCACATATGGAAACTCCCTAGCTCCTGTTGCTAGGGAGAGACCCCAGAAGTTGTGTGCCCTTGTGAAAGGGCTCCACTTCCCCCCATGGATTTCTGGCATCCTACCGCGAATGGTGGGTAGGAGTTGATTAAGTATGGAACAGGTGTTGTAGAACAGCCTGACCAAACAAGGCATCCCGGCGGGAGTCCTTGTCCAAGCAGTAATGAGCTGTGAAGGTATGAACCGAGGCCCAAGTAGCTGCTCGACAGATGTCGTCAATAGACACAGAGTGTAGATGAGACATTGATGCTGCCATGGCCCTCACATTGTGAGCTGTGACATGGCCTTCCAGAGAAAGGTTCTTACTCTGATAGGTAAAGGAAATACATTGTGCAATCCAACTGGACAATGTTCTCTTGGAGACTGGAAGTCCCAAATGAGAAGGATGAAAAGCAACAAAGAGTTGAGAGGACTTTCTATGTTGCTGTGTTCTTTGTAATAAAAGGCAAGTGCTCTTTTACAGTCCAAAGTATGAAGATTCCTTTCTGCATTTGAAGCATGAGGCCTTGGAAAAAATACAAGCAGATAAACTGCTTGGTTTAAATGGAAAGGTGAGACCACCTTTGGCATTAAGTGTGGATGAGTCCTAAGGACTACCTTATCATGATGGAATCTTGTATAAGGAGGATCAGCAACCAATGCTTGCAATTCACTGATGCGATGTGCTGATGTGATTGCAATGAGAAAGATAACTTTCCAGGAAAGGAATTTCAAGGAAGTAGTAGCTAAAGGTTCAAAAGGCGGCTTCATGAGCTGGCAAAGAACCAGATTCAGGTACCATGCCACTGGTGGTGGCCTAATGGGAGGCTTAGTTAGAAGAAGGCCCCTCATAAATCTCGCTATGAGAGGATGAGAGGAAATAGGCTGCCCATTTAAGGGCTTTAAAGAAGCTGAAATAGCACATAGATGGACTCTTACTGAGTTAATCTTAAGTCCTGCATTAGATAAATGCAGGAGATACTCCAGTAATGATTCCAGAGGTATCGCAAGGGGATCAAGACCCTTCTGCGAGCACCATATGGAAAACCTTTTTCACTTGAAAGCATAAGAGCGTCTTGTGGAAGGTTTCCTGGAAGCACAAAGGACATATCTTACTTGTTGAGAAAGGTTAAGACCCTGTAGGTCTAGGCTCTCAGCAACCAGTCCCTGAGATGCAGAGCGTGGGGATTTGGATGCCACAACATCCCGTCCTCCTGAGACAGGAGATCTGGAGCAGATCAGAGATCCAGAGATGGAGCTTGAGAGAGATGTAGGAGCAGAGGGTACCACACTTGCCGTGGCCAATGTGGAGCTATGAGAATCATATGGCCTCTGTCTCTCTGAAGCTTGAATAGGGTTTTAGGAATTAGGGGAATGGGTGGAAAGGCATATAGGAAGTCCTGACCCCAATGGAGGAGGAAAGCATCCCTGGCCTAACAACCCTGAGCCGGAATTCTGGAACAGAACCGGGGAAATTTGGCATTCAGTGGACTTGCAAAGAGGTCTATGTCCGGGGTTCCCCAAATTTGAAAAATTTTTGTTACCTGGTCTGCATGGAGAGACCATTCGTGTGGGAGCAGAACTCGACTGAGTCTGTCTGCCCAAGAGTTTTGAATGCCTGGTAGATATACCACAAGGAGATGAATCTGATGCTCTCTGGTGAGGGCCCAAAGTTGCAAAGCTTTGTTGCAAAGTGACAGAGAGCCTGTTCCTCCCTGCTTGTTCAGATAGAACATAGCTACTTGAATGTCTGTTTGAATTAGAAACATAGAAACATAGAAATATGACGACAGAAAAAGACCACATGGCCTATCTAGTCTGTCCTTCCATAACAACTACAACAGTCCACTTTTTGCCTTTAGAGATCCTCTGTGTTGGTCCCATGCTTTCTTGAATTCAGTTACTGTCCTCATCTCTACCACCTCCACTGGGAGACTATTCCACGGATCCACTACTCTTTCCGTAAAGAAATATTTCCGCATATCACTCCTGAATCTATCTCCCTTCACCCTCATCCCATGTCCCCTCGTAGCAGAACTTGCTTTCAATTGAAAGAGGCTCTCTCCCTGAACATTTATGCCACGGAGGTATTTAAACATCTCAATCATATCACCTCTATCCCGCCTTTCCTCTAAGGTGTACATATTAAGATCCTTAAGTCTGTCCTCATATGCTTTATAATGAAGCCCATTAATCATTTTGGTAGCAACCCTCTGCACCGACTCCATCCTGTTCACATCCTTTTGAAGGTGCGGTCTCCAGAATTGCACACCATACTCCAAATGAGGTCGCACCAAAGACTTATACAGAGGCATTATCACCTCCTTTTTTCTGCTAGCCATTCCTCTCCGTATGCACCCAAGCATCCTTCTAGCTTTTGCTGTCGCCTTTTCCACCTGTTTAGCTACTTTAAGATCATCAGACACAACCACGCCTAGGTCCCGCTCTTCTTTAGTGGACAAAAGTACTTCACCTCCTATACTGTATTAGGACTGTCTTGCAGTTTAGCTGTGTATGGAACACTTAACGAGCAAAGAAGATTGCTCCGAGTTCCAGAAGATTGATATGTAAGTGGGTCTCCTGTGGAGTCCAGGTGCCTTGGGTAGAGAGATCTTGCAGGTGAGCTCCCCAACCCAGTTGTGAGGCCTCTGTTGTTAGAGTGACCTGGGGTTGGGGCTGCTGGAAAGGGCACCCTACCAACAGGTTTTGGGTTGACTGCCACCATTGGAGAAACAAAATAAGGCGACTTGTGTTTGCTATTTTGTCTGATAGGCAGCCTGATGCCTGGGTCCATTGCGTGGATAGAGTCCATTGGGCTGCTCTCATATGGAGGCGAGCATAGGGGACCACATGCACGGTGGATGCCATGTGGCCTAGTAATTGTAACATTTCCCGAGCAGTGAGATAAGTTTTCAACACTGCCTGGCAGGCTAACTGCACAATGCGAATGCAACGGGGCTGTGGAAGATAGGCCCTTGCTTTTCTGGTATCCAGCAAATCTTCTAAGAACTCTAGAGACTGAGTGGGAGTTAGGCTGGATTTTGGGATGTTTATGACCAGACCCAAATACTGAAGAATATGCATTGTGCAAGATAGAGAAATCCTGGCCTCTGAGTCTGATGGGGCTCGAATGAGCCTGTCGTCTAATTAGGGGAAGAAAGTGCGAAGAAATGCTGCTACCACAACCATGCATTTTGTAAACACCCTTGGTGCTGAGGCCAGGCCAAAAGGAAGCACCCTGTATTGGTAGTGCTTTCCCTGAAAAAGGAACCGAAGGAATCTTCTGTGAGTTGGATGGATGAGAACATGAGTGTAAGCATCCTTGAGATCTAGAGAACAAAGCCAATCCTGACTCTGAAGGTATGGCAGCAGAGTTCCCAGAGAAAACCTCTTGAATTTCTCTTTGAACAGGAATATGTTCAATTCTCTGAGGTCTAAAATAGGTCTGTGTCCCCCTGTTTTCTTTGGGATAAGGAAATAGGGGGAGTAAAACCCTCTACCCTGTTGAGGAATGGGTACCTCTTCTATTGCCCCTTGGGCAAGAAGCATAGTGACCTCTTGATTTAACAGGTTGTTGAGAGAGGTCTGAGAATTGAACTGTCCTACCACTGTGGGAGGGGGCATGCCAAGAAAGTGAAGCTTGTACCCCTCTTTTATAATGGAGAGAGTCCAATCTTCTGCTGTTATCTGCCCCAATCTGGGGGCAAAGTGACACAACCTTCCTGGAATGGTGGAAGGCTCTGGTCCGTTGAGGGCCAGGAAGGCTAAGTTCTCTAGATGGAAGTCAAAGGCCTTGTGGAGGCTGAGACTGCTGAGACGGTTGAGGCTTAGCAGTCTTTGCTTTCCTTTGTTTAGGTGGTTTGCTGACCCTTTCGGGCAGGCTGACCTGCAGAACGTCCCTGCTGGGTATAAGAGGGATAAAACCTCTTCTTTTTGGAGAAGAATGGTTTCTTGAAAGATTTTTCTTTCTTGCAGGATCAGCTGTGGCTTTGGATAACACAGGTACACTAAAATAAATTTTTTTTAAACTGCCTCTGTTTCGATGGATTTTTACGTTTTTTGGTGCGCTGAATCCAAATCTGGTAACCAATTTGCTCCATCACGTACAGATTTTTTGCTACATTGGGTTAGCAGTTTGAGGTGAACGTTTCAGATTGAGTGCGATCGAGATAAAAGTTTCTTGGATGAATTCTTTATACTAATTGTTTAGTAGTTATTCAAATAAGAATAAAGAAAATTGCAACAAGGCAGCACATAAGAATAGAGTAATGTCAACAAAACACACTGTGATGGTAGCAAAATTGTCTGCACTTAAAACAGCCACATACATGTGCACAAACATTGAGCATATAAGAGCGAGGTTAGACACAAAGCAAAGCAAAGAAATGTGCAAAAAATGTTGTACAGGTATGTATGTAAGAATAGAAAATGCAAACCGCACCATTGCAATACATGAAGACAAACACCCGATGGTGTGAAAATAAAATTCTAATAAATGAGATCCGACACTGTGGTAATAACTAGCAAATTTTTATTTCAAAGTTTAGTAAAAACACGATATTTGTCAACACAGTTTAGATTTTAAAGTCATTCTTGGGTCAATCAATCTCCTGGTGGGCCCGTTTCTTCTTCTTCCCCCGAATGCTTCTCTTGGTGCGCTGCTTGGCGTATTTTTCATCGGGGGTTTCCCGCAGCAGCAACCAGCAGAAATCAGCCATCATAGTGGTGTTCCATCTTCCTTGGTACCTTCTCTCTGCGTCCTTGATGTCCTGGTGAAACCTTTCACCTTGTTCTTCACTGTACGCCCCCAAGTGTTCGGGAAAGTAGTTCACATGGGAGTGCAAGAAATGGACTTTCAGGCTCATGTTACAGCCTTGTTCTTTGAAGGCATTGAGCATCCTGGCAACAATATCCTTATAGTTCTCATCCCGCCTGTTCCCCAAGAATTTGAGAACAACATCCTTGAAGGAATCCCAGGCTTCTTTTTCCTTCTCAGACATCGTTTCAGCGAATGCTCCATCTGAAACGAGTTTCCTTATATCAGGGCCAACAAACACTCCTTCCTTTAGCTTTGCTTCAGAAAGTCGGGGGAACTTTGAGCAAAGGTACCGAAAGCACTCACCATCTTTTGGAAGGGACTTGATGAATTGCTTAATGAGACCCAACTTAATGTGGAGAGGTGGTAATAGAATTTTATCACGAGGTACCAAGCTCTCATGAAGAACATTTTTCTCACCGGGTCTCAAATACTCCCGAATTGGCCAGTCTTTTTTCCCCCAGTGTAGGTCGCGGGCCCGGCTATCCCACAAGCAAAGGAAGCAGGGATATTTGGTGAAACCGGATTGCTGCCCTAATAGCATGGATAGAATTTTAAAGTCTCCACAAATCATCCACTTATGCTCATCATAACGAATCTTCTGAAGAATCAGGGCCAAATTCTCGTATTTTTCTTGGAGAATAACAGAGTGAGCAATAGGAACTGAAGCGAATGTGTTGCCATTATGAAGAACACCTTTTATGCTGTCTTTTGACGAATCAATGAACAGACGCCATTCAGCAGGATCATACTTGAGTTTAAACTTTTCCATCACTCCGTATATATCGTTGCAAAATACCAAATCTTCCTCTTTGCTGTAATACTTCAAAAATTGTGTCTCGCGGTTGCGGTACCAATAAAAAGTTGTTCCTGGTGACAATAGATTTTTCTGTTTAAGCCGAGAACCTAGCAGTTGGGCAGCATCTTTTGGGAGTCCTAAATCCCAGACTAAATCATTCAATTCAGCTTGAGAGAAAAGTTCAGGTTTCAGATCTGGTTCAGTTTCAAACTCGGAAGTACTGGACTCATCGGGAAAAGCCATCTGATGAGTCTCATCATGATCAGAACCGTCCACACAAATATGATCCAAAGATTTTGGTGGTTCAGGCACAGGTACTTCGTTGCTATGAGGCATAGGCCTAATTGCTGAGGGAAGGTTGGGGTAACTTATTACGTTCTTATTTTTTAAGTTGTATCCCTTCACAATGCAAGAGCAAAAATAGCAGTCACTGCTGTGGTCTCTTTGTTCACGCCACATCATAGGTATTCCGAAACGAAATGCTTGTTTTTTACCTTTCATCCATAAGCGTAGATCTTCCTCACATGTCTTGCACACTTTGTGAGGAGCCCACGGTTTGTCTTGATCGCCTAACTTCAAACCGAAATAGGCGAAATATACTTTTTTAATAAATGCAGAAATGTTCCTCTGCCGCTTTTTCACGGTATATTCCCCACAAATAAAACAAAAACTGTCCGGAGAGTTGACGCAACCTCTGGCTCTGTGAGCCATCACAAATACACAGCACTGCAAACTACAACTGTAGTGAACCACTTCGGAATAAAGCTGGATTACGACTGAGCAAACAAAAGGTAATAATGAATTTGCAAGAAACTGAAATTTGACAGGAACGTTCATGTCGCAACCACCATGTTTGAGCGAGCGAACGAGGCGAGGCGAACAGGAAAGAACATGCGCCAGCGCGAGTACTGGATTTAGCCCCCCGCCTCCCAATTGTCCTGTTAATGTATAAAATGAATACAAAACACTCTAAAATATCATGAGGGAGTGTTTCTAGTTAGTTAACCATTACAACCTCTATTTTGGGCCAAGAAAATAAACTGCAGTCGGCTAAAAAGAAATTATGTGAACATTCCTTATATGGGTAAGAAATCTAATTTTGCAAGAAAACGTGACGTGATGGAACATTTTGGCTATTTTTCCTGGATTCAGCACACCAAAATCTATAGGAATCAGTTGCAAAACTGGAGGCAGTTTTTTGGTACTGTACCTGTGTAATCTATCCAAAGTGGAGTTGTCAGCATCCAACTCATTGGCTTTCTCTTGCCAATTTTTGCCGAATAGATTCTCACCTGTACAAAGGATATTGCCCAGTTTGTCCTGCACCCAGAGCTCCAAATCAGATGCCTGGACCCAGGCAATTCTACGTGCACCTATGGCAATGGCAGAGGTTCTGCTTACACACTCAAAACAGTCAAAAGCTGCACAGTTGACAAACTTAGAAACATCCTGGGCATGTTTAACCAGTGTGAGAAAATCCTGCCTCTTATCATCAGGAAGGAGAGGGCTTAAAATCTCCAAATCTCCTGTGACTTCCTTAAGGAACATTCCCATATATAAAATATAGGAACTGATCCTGGCAGAAAGCATGGAAGCCTGGAAAGTACGACGTCCAAAGGCATCCAAAGTTCTACACTCACATCCTAGAGAATTAAAGGCATGCCCCTTTGCACTCCTGATTCTTCTCATAGCTGATTCCACTACATTGGAGTGGTGAGGAAGCTGAGTCTTCTGGAAACCAGGACAAGGAGGGACTCGATACATGGTATCCAGTCTACGAGAGTGAGGAGAGGTGGTAAGAGGTGTTTCCCACATTCTTAGCATGAGATCATGTAAGATCTCATGGATAGGCAAAATAGCTGCCTCCTTAGGAGCTTTGGGATATTGTAGAATCTCCAACTCCTTTGCCCTGGGCTCTGTTTCGGGAGCCACAGTAATGGAAAGACCTCGAGCCACCTCCCTGATAAAATCTTGAAAGGAAATATCTTCTGGAGGAGACATCCTACGTTTAGGAAAGTTCCTCCGGGAGAAGTATTCCGGTACCGACAGAGCTGTCAGAATCCTCAGACTCCTCCGAGGATTCAAAGTACCTTCTGTCCGGATGCTCTTGTAGAGCACGATACCCGTACCGACCAAAGTCGGTGCCGGGGGGAATCGGTACCGGTGTATCGGTACCGGAAGGCATGGCATGACTGGGTGCCGGCAAAGCAGACACCGATGTCGATGCCGTTGGTACCGGTACCGGTGCCGGAGTCGGTACCGGTTGAACTGTCTGATGCGGTTCCGAGGGTGTCGATGCCGCAAGGAGAGCCACCAGATTGCGTTCAATAGTCAGGAACCTCTGGTCTATCGATGCTGCCGATGCCTGGGTATCTGTACCGGAAAAAGCAGCCGGTACCCCAGAGCATGGCACCAGTAGTTCTGCTGAGGTTGAGGCCTCGAGAACATCCTGGAGCCCCGATGATGCTTTGGAAGCTGAAGCCTCCTGCCGGGGCAATTTTGCCGATACAGAACCCTCAAGGGCAACGCCAGAGGCATCTCGATGCTTGGAAGGAGATCTACCCTTTGAAGACCGGCCAGACTTATGTTTAGTTACCCGAGATCCATGGGAGGAAGACGAAGCCCTGGAAGATGTCGATGCCACAGAGGCTGCATCGGAGGGAAAAAGGGTGCTGAGCTTAGCAGCTCGGTTTTGTCGACCCCTCTTGGACATCATGGCACAGGCCATACACTCCGAGATGGAGTGGTCAGGACCTTAACATTTAAAACACCACTCATGGGTGTCAGTGACGGAGATGGTACAGCCACACTTGGTGCACTTCTTGAAACCCGAAGCAGGCTTTTCCATAATAGAGGAAACTTTTGGGCCTAAGGCCCAAAATGGCGCGTGCACCTGAGGAAGAAAAGTTTGGAAAAAAATACTATAATTTTTTATTTTTTTTTTTAAAAAGAAAGAAGAACCGGCGGTACCAGTATAGCGTCGAGGAAGGCAGACGCGACCACAAAAAAGAAGGAGAATAGGAAAAGTTTTCTGCGGTGACAGGAACGACGACCTGCTGGCTCCGCGGAAAACAAAGCACTGGAGAGAGGCAGTTGGGAAAGGCAGCACGCAGGCGCTGTGTGATGCTCCCAACAGCTTTCTAATTGGACGCTGGGGAGCGTTCCCACGCAGGCTCCGTTGGTACCGATGATACCCATATGTGAAGACTACATTCCTGCTTGTTCCTGGAGATTGTCCTTTCCTTGAGTCCTGCTAGATCAGTCCAGATAAATGGGGTATGCTGTCAAAACAGCAGATGTGGAGACAGAGAAAGGTTCCACAGGCTTCCTATGACATCATCATGCTATGTAATGCCTGTGCCTCTAGGGGCATAATCCAGTATTTGTACCCAAGCATATGGTCAGAAAACTGACCTCACACAAACTCAGTAACGATAACAAGGTTCAACAGAACAAGAAGCAGAACTATGCAGAGGAGCAGCTTCAACTGAAAGCTTGCCAGAAGGTTATGAGCCCGCAGGACCAACCTCAGAGTACTGCAGACCAGAACATGTTCCAGGGATGGCTCTTGGATGGGTCTAGGAGGATTCAAAGAAAAGGAAAATATGCGGTAAGTAAAATGTCACCTTCCATATCATCCTTCTAAACCAGTCCAGACAAATGGGACATACCAAAGCTACAATGCCACTTGGCAGGAAGAAGACACTGCAGATTTTAAGACCTCTGAGTAAAATGTTGTGTCCGCCCGAGCATGGACATACAAGCAGTAATGCTTGAGAAAAGTGAAAAGCTGCTGCCTGACAAATGTCTGAGGGTGTGACTGAGCTATGCTGCACTCACGAGGCTGCCTGTGCCCTAGAAGGATGCACACGCAAACCCTCTGGAAACAGCCAGTTCTGCAAAAGATATGCTGAGGCAATGGCCTCCTTGTTCCAGCGTCCCAAAGTAGACTTAGCCACTGCATCACCCTTACATGAACCCACAAACAGCACAAAAAGATGGCCTGACTTGCAAAAGGAATTAGTAACCTTCAAATACCGGAGAAGTACACTCCAGACATCCACCAGGTGAAGGCTCTTTTCCTTCCCTTGGAACTGCTCCTTAGAAAAGAAGGGCAGACATATCTTCCTTCCTTCCATGTGAATTAGGTATCACCTTGAGTATGAAGAAATGGACGAGCCAAATACACACGGCCTCCGTTGAGAAGAATAAGTATGGATTCCTGCATGATAATGTCTGCAGCTTGGAGATATGTCCCACCAAACAGATTGCAAACAGGAAGTCGTACGTAAGGGTCAGATCTTTAGGTATAGCCCGCTTCAAGGGCTCAAAGGGCTCAGACATCAAGGTCCGTAGCACCAGGCAGAGATCCCACAAGGAAATGACTGAACGCAATGGAGAATGCAGGTGTCATATCCCCTGAAGGGAATGGGAAACGTCTGGATGCAAGGCAACGGATCGCCCAGCCACCGGCCCTCTGAAGCAGGATAAGGCTTCAACCTGAACTTTTAGGGAACTAAGGGAAAGACCTTTATCCAGGCCATCCTGAAGAAATACAAGCAAGGATAGCAAGTCTGCTGTACTAAGTCTAGTCTGATGCCCACGGCAACCAATGCTCGAAGAGACACCAGACATGCATGTAGGCCAGGCTGGTAGATCCTCTCCTCACCTTGAGGAGCATGGAAAGCATGTCAGAATAGCCCTTATGTGCTAAGCAACAGCTCTCAAGAGCCAAGCTGTATGCAAGAAGGGAGTTGGGTTTGTCCAGAAGAACCAGCACTTTCTGCAAAAGCCCCCGGGTTGGAAGTAGTCGCAGAGAAGATTCCTGCAAGAGTCGCATCAGGTCTCCGAACCACGGCCTCTGGGGCCAAACTGTCACAACCAGGACAACCCAGTCTGGATGTTGCTCTATACGTAAAAGCATAGGTCCCACAAGCGGCCACAGAGGAAACACATATAGCAGGCAGTGCTTTGACCAGGACTGAACTAAGGCATTGATACTCTCGGAGCCTGTTTCTCTGCGGCGACTGAAGAACCTGCACGCGTTGGCACTGATTATGTCATCATCAGATCAATCTCGGGATGACCCTAGAGGCACAGAATTTGCTGAAAAGCTGTCTGACTCAGTTCCTACTCCCTGGGATCGAGAGAGTAGTGACTGAGGAAGTTCACTTCCATGTTGGCAATTCTGGCGATGTGTTGCGCCAAAAGAGCTAGAAGGTTCCCTTATGCTTAGGAGAACAGGATCATCGCCAAGGCCATTCCAGCATGCTCCAGGGCCATTCCAGCATGTACCCTCTTGCCAAATGACATATGCCACAGGCCAAAACCAGAAACGCTTTAGACTGTGACCTGGCCCAGATGAACCAATCATCCAGATATGGATGAACACAAATCCCTTGGAGCCTCCCAGTGCGGCAGCCACCACCACCATGACTTTCGAGAATGTCCTTGGGGCAGTAGAGAGGCCAAAAGGAAGAGTGGCAAATTGAAAACGAGAGCCAAGCACAGAGAAACTGAGAAAGTCCTGTGGATCTTCTTGGATAGGGATGTGGAAATAAGCTTCAGCTAAATCCAGAGACATAAGGAACTTCCCATGGTGTACCGCCTGGATCACTGACCGCAGGGTCTTCATATTGTAGAGTGCACAAGTGAGCGCTGACGCCTTTGAAGTTGAGGATTGGCCAAAAGGAACAATCTTTCTTTGATACCAAATAGTATATGGAGTATTGGCCCTTGCCCCGCTTGGCAGGGGGAACTGGGACCACTGCCTTCAGAAGAAGCAACTCTTCCAGCATGATATGAACAGCAACCCTCGTGAGCGCAGAACCACATGGGGAGATGATGGAAGGCGCCCAGGATAGGTTCTCTGCATTTCAGGATATAATTGTACTGAATAGTGTCGAGCACCCAGCGATCCTTGATGGCCTGTGCCCACTTCCGGTAAAAAAGGTGTGGCCTGCCGCCCACTGAGGGAGTCACAGAATGGGCCCCAATCCGTCATTGCGCTGGATGGGAGGTGGCACATCTTTCTGGGGCAGTACCTAAGAGTCACAGGAACCCTGGGAGTCTGAGTAGCGTGAATGAGGAAAATGGACATATGTCAAGGACAACACACCTGTATGCTTCCTATGTCTCTTTGGCTTATCTTCCAGGAGACGATGAGGTTTGGACTCACCGAAATTCTTAACCAGTTTCTCCAAATCCGCTCCAAAAAGAAAAGTAAATTAGACTTACCTGCTAATTGTTGTTCTTTACGGAACTCCAGTCTAGTCCCGAACCTCTGGGTTGCGCATCTCTCACAGCAGCTTGGAGACTGAGAAACGTCATCCTTTTGTGATGACAGTGGTATATCCTCCCAGGATCTGCCTCCTCATCTCAGTAACCTATTGACAAAGCAGACTCCTCGGAGCAACAATTAAGTAGCAACTTCCTTAACCATGGAACTTACCATAACTAAACTGAGAACGAACCAGAAGAAGAAAACATATGTATCCAGGTCTATCCTCCCGTCTTTTTTTTTTTTTTTTAAAATATATATGGGGAACCAAGATGAAAAAAT
This sequence comes from Ichthyophis bannanicus, assembly GCA_033557465.1. Classification (NCBI taxonomy): domain Eukaryota; kingdom Metazoa; phylum Chordata; class Amphibia; order Gymnophiona; family Ichthyophiidae; genus Ichthyophis; species Ichthyophis bannanicus. The sequence goes on from CM066032.1 coordinate 321,227,421, forward strand.
TATTTTTCCATACCCCTATGTTGAAACTCTTACCTGTTACTCCGCTTTCCTTCAGGCTCACTACCTCATCTAACCTGGGAGGGATACGGGACTAGACTGGAGTTCCGTAAGGAACAACAATTAGCAGGTAAGTAATTTACTCTTCCTTAACGTCCCTCCAGTCTAGTCCCGAACTTCTGGGTAAGTAACAGAGCAGTGAAGAAAATTCATGGGGAGGGTCCCGCTAGGCCAGTCTGAAGCACTGCTGATCCAAAACAGGTATCCCTTTCCGCCTGAACATCCAACCGATAATGCTTGACAAAGGAATTTAGTGACGACCAAGTGGCCGCTTTACAAATCTCCACCGCTGGTACCAAGCAGAATTCTGCCCAAGATGCTGCTTGTGCCCTTGTCGAATGAGCTTTCAATCCTTCCGGTACTCTTTTGGCCTTTTAAAATATATGCTGACTTGATAGCTTCCTTAAGCCACCTGGCTATAGAGGCCTTCGAGGCTCCGTGCCCCTTCCTAGGACTGCCAAAGAGGATGAAGAGCCTATCAGACCTACGAAAACCTGCCATCCTACGGATGTACATCTTCAACGCTCGCCGAACGTTGAGACGATGTAACCTAGCTTCAGAAGACCGTGCGGAATCTTCTCAAAACACTGGCAAGGTGATCACCTGATTGAGGTGAAACGCTGACACCACCTTTGGTAAAAAGGAAGGAACTGGTCTCAAAACTACCTTAGACTCATAGAAGGATAAAAAAGGTTTTCTACAGGATAAAGCCTGCAATTTGGAAATTCTTCGTGCCGTGCATATAGCTACCAGGAACACCACCTTAAGGGTAAGATCTTTTAAGGATGCCCCTGACAATGGTTCAAACATCTTTCCTCCAAGCGCCTCCAACACCAAAGGAAGACTCCATTTGGGTACCATCTGCCTACACGGTGGGCGAATGAGTGAAACAGCTCGTAGGAAGCACCTAACATCTGGGTGACTTCCTATATTCACACCTCCTAGCTTTCCCCTATAACAGGATAATGCTGCGACCTGCACCCTTAAGGATGCCGCTGCTAAACCCTTTTCCAGGCCACCCTGCAAGAACACTAAGACCTGCGGAACCAACACTCGTAATGGTTCCACGTGATGGTCCCCATATCATGCTTCAAACACTCGCCAGATCCGAATGTACGCCAAGGAAATAGTCCTTTTCCTAGACTTCAACAAAGTAGCTATTACGGTTGTAGAGTAGCCTTTCGCCCTTAACCTTGCCCTTTCAAGAGCCAAGCCGTAAGCGAGAACCGATCCACCTGTGGCATGCGCAGCGGCCCCTGCGAAAGGAGATCCACTCGTCGAGGCAGGCGCCAGGGCCTTGCGACTAAGAGCCTCATCAGATCTGCGTACCAAGGTCTTCTTGGCCAATCTGGAGCTATCAAGATCACCTGCCCTCTGTGTTGTTCGATGCGTTGTACCACTCTTCCTATTAACACCCAAGGAGGAAAGACGTATAGAAGCTGCTCCACTGGCCACTTTTGTAGCAGAGCATCCAGGCCTTCTGACATCCTCTCTCTTCTTCTGCTGAAGAAGCGATCGACCTTCGCCGACTGGAATGTGGCCATGAGATCCATCACCGGAGCTCCCCAATGGTCTACTAACAGGTCGAAGACGTTTGGATGAAGAACCCACTCTCCTGGGTCTACTTTCACTCGACTGAAGAAGTCGGTTTCCAAGTTGACCACTCCCGCTACATGTGCCGCTGCCTGAAGATTCACCTCGGCCCATTCGAACAACTGTTCCGCTTCCGCTTCCATGGGAACACTGCTGGTACCGCCCTGTCGATTGATATAGGCCAGGGCGGTGGCATTGTCGGACAATACCCATATGGCTCCCTTGCTGAGAAAAGGCTGAAAGGCTATCAATGCGAGTCTTACCGCTCAGCTCTAACCTGTTGATCGACCAGGTCTTCTCCTGTGCAGTCCACTGGCCCTGGGCGAACCTCTCTTGAAAATGAGCTCCCCATCCGAAGGGGATCCAACACGGCGTCTCCAATGGCATTCCCATGCTGAGGAAGTCCGACGCCAACTACCAACGTAGGGCTTGCCGCGTCTCCGATAGCCAAGGTAGCCTTTGGGACAAGGAATCGTTCTGATGAGACCATCGCCTGAGTAATGCTCTCTGCAAGGGTCACGTGTGCGCTCTCGCCCACGGAACCATCTCGATTGCCGCTGCCATTGTTCCAAGCACTTGCAGATAATGCCACGCCGTGGGCATGGTTCTGTCCAGAAACTGTCTCAGGAGAGTCTTTTATTCGTCTGCTCGGTGACTCGGTAGAAAGACCCTTCCCGCTTCTGTATCGAACTGAGCTCCCAAGTACTCTAGTCTTTGAGACGGAACCAGATTGCTTTTGGCCATATTGATCACCCAACCAAGACTTTGCAGAAAGGTCACCACCCTTGCCGTAGCGATCTCGCTTTCGCTTCTGGACTTCGCTCGAATCAACCAATTGTCGAGATACGGATGCACGAGAACTCCCTCCTTTCTCAATGCCGCCACTACCACTACCATTATCTTGGTAAAGACCCTGGGGGCTGTAGCCAGCCCGAACGGCAACGCTCGGAACCGGAAGTGTCCCATGGGCACCGCAAACCTGAGGAATCTTTGATGTGCCAGTAGAATTGGAATGTGGAGGTACGCCTCCGACAGATCTAGGGAAGTAAGAAACTCCCCCTTTCTTACTGCCACTATCACCGACTTGAGCGTTTCCATCCGAAAGTAGGTTACTTTCAGGGACCGATTTACCCCTTTGAGGTCCAAAATGGGCCAAAGTGAGCCCTCCTTTTTTGGAACTACGAAGTAAATAGAGTACCGACCGGAACCGCATTCGTCTGGGGGAACTGGCACTATCGCTCTGAGGGCGAGAAGTCTCTCGATTGTCTCTCGGACCGCGCTGTGCTTGAGCAGCGACTTGCATGGGGATCTTACAGAGAATTCCCTTACTGGACGCTGAAACTCCAACGCATATCCTTCCTGAATGACTTCCAACAACCATTGGTCAGATGTAATCTTGGCCCAAGCAGGGTAAAAATCCCATACCCGACCTCCTACGGGAATCAGGTCTGCCTGGGTCCTCCTGATCTCATGGTGGCTTCCGGAAATTCGTGGTAGAGGCCCCAAATCCCCTTCCTGCTCCTCAAAAGCCACAAAACCCCTGACTTCTGGCAGGGAACTTTCCTCGTTGTGCTTGACCAAACCGTGGGTACCGGAATTGTCTAAACTCCCTCTGGTGTCCCTTGAAACCGCTAGCAGAGCGTCCTGGCTTCTGTTTGTCTTCTGGCAGACGGCCCCCTTTGGACTCCCCAAGATCCTTTACTAGTTTTTCCAACTCTTCTCCAAAGAGCAACTTTCCGCGGAAGGGAAGTTTGCTCAGCCTGGATTTAGAGGGCCCATCTGCTGCCCAGTTGCGTAGCCAGAGATAACGACGAGCTGCAACCACTGATGCCATACTCTTCGACAAACCCCGAATGAGATCATAATGGAAATCCGCTAAGTTGCGTCCGACTCAAGTCTTGCAGCTTCTGCCTCCATGTCTTCCCCTGGTCCCCCTTGCACGCGCTGTGACCAATGCAGGCAGGCTCGAGCGACCCAAGCTCCACAAATAGCCGCTTGCACGGACAAAGCGTTGACGTCAAAGACCTGATGCAAAAAGGTATCGAGCTTTCTGTCCTGGGTATCCTTCAGCGCAGCACTACCTTCCACCGGAATGGTTGTCACTGCAGAGACAGCTGCATCGACCTTTGGAGGTTTAAATAACTCGTGATCCTGGTCCACCAGGGGGTAAAGTCTACTCATCACTCTGGACCCTTTTAGAGCTGTTTAAAGTTGTTAAAACCCAAGAGGACTGTGGAAAACTGCAGGAGGATCTGGATAAATTGGAAGACTGGGCATCCCAATGGCAGATGAAATTTAATGTGGACAAGTGCAAAGTTATGCACCTAGGAAAGAACCCACCACACTATGGTTACACAATGCAAGGTTCCACATTGGGAACCACCACCCAGGAAAAAGATTTAGGAGTCATCGTGGATAACATGTTAAAACCCTCCACCCAGTGTGCAGCGGTGGCCAAGAAAGCAAATAGAATGCTAGGTATCATAAGGAAAGGAATGGAAAATAAAACAAAGGATATTATAATGCCTCTGTATCGTTCCATGGTACGACCGCACCTTGAATATTGTGTGCAATTTTGGTCGCCGTATCTTAAAAAGAATATAGCGTTATTAGAAAAGGTACAGAGAAGAGCCTCCAAAATGGTAAAGAGGATGGAAGGCTACTCCTATGAAGAGAGGCTACAAAGGTTACGGCTCTTCAACCTGGAAAAGAGACGGCTGAGGCGAGATATGATAGAGGTCTATAAATTAATGAATGGAGTGGAACGGGTAAACAAAGATCGATTGTTTACGCTATCAGAATATAGAAAGACTAGGGGACATGTAATGAAGCTACAGGGTAAACTATTTAAGACAAATAAGAGAAAATATTTTTTCACTCAACGTGTAATCAAACTCTGGAATTTGTTACTGGAGGATGTAGTAAAAGCTGTTAGTGTAGCTGGGTTTAAAAAAGGTTTGGACAAGTTCCTGGAGGAAAGGTCCATAAACTATTATTAAAAAGGGACCCAGGATATCAATGCTTGACCCAATACAAGCATTGTGGAACCTGTGTCTTTTGGGGATACTGCTAGGTACGTATGACCTAAATTGGCCACTGCTGGAAACAGGATACTGGGCTTGTTGGACCTTGGTCTGACCCAGTATGGCATATCTTATGTTCTTATGAGCCGCCTCAGGCATGTCCCATTCTTCTTGAATCATTTCCTTAATAACTCTATGAACTAGGAAGGCTATCTGTGTTTTCCTAAAAACCTGCAGCAAGAGATCCTCTAATGAAGCATCCTCTGCCGGGCCTGGTGAAGGCATATTGAGCACCTTAAGAGTCTCTGAAATGAGTGCGGACAACTCGTCCCTCCTAAACACTCGAACAACTCTCGCTTGATCCTCTCTGTCTGTGATCTCGCCTTCTTCCAATTCCTCATCCAACTCCAAGTCTCCCTCATCCGATTGAAATCCCTCAGAGTCCACCGACTGTTCCTTCTGCTCCTTTTCCAATCTGGCTTTTTTCGTCGGCTGCCCCGACTTCCCCGCATTCAAAGTGGTTCCCGGCCTCTTTTCCCCCGGGAAACTCCAATAGAAGTCGCCTCATGATCCTGCCTGGGATGTCCCAAGGCTTGCTGCAGCAGCGCCACAATATCTGGGGAAAAAATGGCTGCCAGACCCCCTGGCAACGCCATTTGCGAAGGAGGACGATCTGGGGCCGAAGACTGACCAGCTACGGGTTCCTTTAATGGGGGAGATAAGGAAGTGGGATCCTGTGAGCCGACGGGGTCCTTCTGACCCTCAGGTGCTCCTTCCAAGCTGTGCTCCATTGCAGCAGCCTCCTGTGTGCACCGCTTGCAAACCCCTGTTTCTGCCACAATGCCCCTCTTAGAACCGCAGACCAAACAATGCGGTCTAGACGACATACCTCCTTATAGAGGCTGTGGAGGCCTTTAACACATGCAGAAACCCTTTTTTTTTAAACAATAAAGCAATAAAAACAATAACTACCAATAGCCATTAACCTGAAAAACGTTGTTTCTCCTGAAAGGGAGGCTTCCCGCGCAAAGCAGAAGTCTCTACAGGGCCTGCTGAGCCGTTGGCGTTTCCCACGCAATCGCAACGCCATTAGGCCCCTGCTCTGAGGAAATAAACTGCTGCCTTACCTTTGTATGGCCAAGACGGCTTTATCTTTCTCTTTTAATCTCCCTCCGTTCATCCGACCTTACTGGCTACCTTGTCGGGAACCAGAGAGGCTGAGGGAACCAAAATCGCTTTCCCCTCCCGCGCTCCGTCGAAACTGCCGTTCTGCTCTAGCAATGAGCAGTTGCCAGAGCGCCGGGGGCGGGCGCGACTGAGCGAGAAAGAGAGAGCAGCGCTGCTTTTCTCCCTCTGCGGCCGCCTCTCTGACTTCTCGAACAAAGCTGCTGACAGCGTCGGGGCAGAGGAAACGCAGGGCCCACCGTCCACGCTCCGTGCTCCAGCCGTCTGCAGATCTTCACAGCGTAAGCAGGCAAGTCTTCTGCAGTCGCTGACTGACGGTTCTGCAAGAGTTCCCCCCCGGTTTCCGTCGGCCTGAGCCCCGCACTTGAAACCGAGGTAGCCCGAGGGATCCAAGCAATTCTTGCCCACAAACTATGCTCCTGACTGAACTGAGGGCCGGGGGGAGAGGGGGGGAGAGGGGGGAGGGGGGAGGGGGGAAAGGGGGAGAGGGGGGAAGGGGGGAAAGGGGAGGGGGGGAGAGAGGGGGGAGGAAAATTAAAGAAGGAGGAAAGACCTCAATACTCGTCCGCCCCCACATAGAAAATGGTACTTTTTTTCCTTTTTATTTTACTTTTAAAAATCCCTAACAATTAACTCTCCTTAATTGTCCCTCTGTGGAGCCCGGACCTCCAGCCTCCTCCAACCTCCAGCTGCTTGGAGACTGAGTTAACTGAGATGAGGAGGCGGATCCTGGGAGGATATACCACTGTCATCCCAAAAGGATGACATTTCTCAATCTCCAAGCTGCTGTGAGAGGTGCGCAACCCAGAGGTTCGGGACTAGACTGGAGGGACATTAAGGAACCTTCCCTTTAAAAGCTAGTTGGTCAACCGGGACTTGGAGGATATATACGCCACCCAGTGGCGAAACCATATCCAACGTCACATTACTGTCAACAGAGCAGTGTCTTTAACCACCAAGCGGACAAGATCAGCAGTTGACAGAAAGGTTGTTGCTGACTCCAAGAGGGATGTATTATCCACTGGGGTGAGAGACTGAATCCAATAGAAAAGAGCTCAAGTCGTCAGGCCCACATCCACAGCCAACTGGAGGACAACAGTGGAAGCTGCAACCCGATTCCTCAGGCGAGTGTCCATCTTATGATCTAGGGGCTTTTTAGGGCCATTTCACCCTCCACTGGGATGGTGATCTGCTTTATATTCGCTGCGACATGTGCATCCACTCTCGGCATGCTGAACCATGCAGTGCAGTCCTCCTGTGGCATGGTATAAAGCTTTTTACAAACCCTCAGCCCCTTTACTGGGGAGAGTTGGGCAAGTTCCACTCTGAGCAGATCATGCTTTTAATAATCTCTGGAAAAGGAAAGTATGTCGTAGACTTCCCAACCCCTTTCAAGAGATGATGGATCTGTGGTACTTATTTTGCTGCTGAAACATCAGTCAAACACAGAGCAGATCCTTGAGCTAGTTAGTCTTTCCTAAACAGGCGGATAAAGCACAGTTACTTACCTGTAACAGGTGATCTCTGGGAACAGCAGGAATAAGTCTTCACATATGGGTACGTCGGTACCGACGGAGCCTGCGTGGGAACGCTCCCCAGCGTCCAATCAGAAAGCTTTTGGGAACATCCCACAGCGCCTGCGTGCTGCCTTCCTGCCTTTCCAACTGTCTCTCCTCAGTTGAGTTTTATAGCTGAGACAAAGAGGGAGAGAGAGGGAAAGGAAGAGAGATAGAGAGAGAAACACAACTCCTAGGGGAGGTGGGTGGGTTGTGAAGACTTATTCCTGCTGTTCCCAGAGATCACCTGTTACAGGTAAGTAACTGTGCTATCTCCAGGAACAAGCAGGAATGAGTCTTCACATATGGGGACTCCCTAGCTTTTGATGCCAGGGAGAGAGCCCATAAGTTGTGTGTCCCTGGGACAGGGCTGCACTTCCCCACCTGGATCTCTGGCATCCCATGAAGGATGGTGGGTAGGAGTTGATTAAGTATGGAACAGGTGTTTGAGAACAGCCTGACCAAACAAGGCATCCCAGTGGGAGTCCCTGTCCAAGCAGTAATGGGCTGTGAAGGTATGAACCGAGGCCCAAGTGGCTGCTCGACAGATGTCGTCGATAGACACAGAGTTCAGATGAGCCATTGAGGCTGCCATGTCTCTCACATTGTGAGCTGTGACATGGCCCTCCAGAGAAATGTTCTTGCTTTGATAGGCAAAAGAAATACATTGGGCAATCCAGTTGGAAAGTGTTCTCTTGGAGACTGGTTTTATTTATTTATTTAACAATTCTTATATACCGCGCTATTTGTTATCAGTGCGGTTTACATTCAACAAAGAGTATTCAGATCAGAATAGACTGATTGAATTTACATTATAACAGGGAATAGAACTTGGAGAACATGGGTAACTATTTACATATTGACATATAACAGAATGGATGAGGAGTCCATAAAAACTATATACATAAGATATGACATAATAGATGATACATGATCTGAAAGTACATGAGATGCTTCTGGGTAGAAAAGAGAATGCTTGGGACTAGAGCGTTAAGTTATGTAGGGGGCTCTAGTAGGGGAAGGTGAATGGTTTCTTGGGGCCGGGGTGGCAGCTTGGGTGAAATAAAGCAGAAAGAGGTGGTGTTTTATCGCTTTCTGGAATTGTAGCAGGTCTTGTGTCGCTCTGATTTCCGGAGGTAGGTCATTCCAACATTTTGGTGCGAAGTAGGCAAAGGTTCTTCTCCTGGTTGTTTGTGAGCACTTTATTGAGTATTTAGGAATAATCAATGTGTTGGTCTGTTGCCGTCCTTCTGGTTCTAGTGTTCGGAGTAGATGTGATGAGGTCCTTGAGAGAATCGGGGGCGATGTTGTTGATGATCTTGAATGTTATTAGAAGAATCATATATGTTAGCCTGGAGTGTGTATCGGTAACCAATGGAGATCCATGAGTATAGGTGTAATATGGTCTGATCTGGCTAGACCACAGAGGACACGTGCGGCGGCATTCATCGCTTGTTGGAGAGGATTGAGAGTGTTCTTTGGAAGGCCATACAAGATTAAGTTTGCATAATCTAAATGAGGTAGTATGAGGGCCTGGAAAATGGTTCGAAAGTTGACTGCAGGTAGCATAGGTTTGAGGTGTCTCAGTGTTCTAATTTTGTAATATATGGACCTGGTGATGTTCTTTATGTGTTCCTTAAAATCGAGGTGCTGGTCAAGAATTATGCCGAGGTAGCGTATGGCATTGCGGTTTGGGAGCTCCGCATCTTACTCTTAGGTTGGGGGGAGGAGAGAAGCTTTTGTTTCTTGATATGAAGAGTACCTCTGTTTTCTTAAAATTAATGTGGAGGTTTTGGGAAGTTAGCCAATCAGTGATTGCGTTGAAGCAGTTGACAAGGTTGGTGAAATCCGGGTGGTTGACTTTGAACGGGGTAAATAGCAGAACATCATCGGCGTAGATTAGGGCAGAGATATTGAAGGATCGTATGATATTGCATATCGGCTGCATATAGATATTAAACAGCAAAGCCGATAAGGCGGAACCTTGCGGGACACCTTGTTGCTGGTGGAATGGTGTCGAAGTTTCAGACCCAACCCGGACTTGTTGCCAGCGATCCGATAGATAAGATTTACACCACTCCCAGGCAAGACCGTGAATTCCTCTTTCTAGGAGGCGGGTGAGTAGCTGGTTATGATTGACAGAGTCGAAGGCGGCTGAGATATCAAGGAAGATGAGGGCGAAACCATTTTCAGCGTTGTCGATTCCTCTATTCAGGGTGTTGGTGAGGGAGGTGAGCAGTGATTCAATTCCATGCGATTCTCTAAAACCATGCTGGCATGGGTCGAGGGGAGCTGCTATGTCAATATGTTGTTGGATTTGTCTGTAGACCACCTTCTCAATTATTTTAGCGAGTAGGGGAATGCTTGAGATGGGTCGGTAAGATTCTGTCTTTGATGGGTCAAGTCTGTTATTCTTTAGGAGGGGTCTTATTGAGGTTCGTTTGAGTAAAGAGGAGAATGAGCCGGTAGCAAAAGATAGACGGATGATGTTTAGTAGAATTGAGCTGAGTTCAACTCGGAAGGTCCTGATCCAGTGTGCAGGGCAGGGGTCATTTGGGGCTGTTAAGGTGTTGATGTTGGCAATGAGGTCTTGGATATTCTTCTTGTCCGGAGGGGTAAAATGTGTGAGGGATAATTGAGAGGAGGGAGTTTGGTCGGGAGAGGACACTATGGGTGCGGGCTGCTTGTTTGTTGTAAGTGATTTGGATTGGAGGAAGCCAGCATATGACTGAGGAGGAATTGGGACCAGTTGGACGGGGGAGGGTTCCTTAATTAAAGATTTCGCTAGGTTGAATAGATCTCTCGGTTTATTGATTGAGCGTTGCAGGAGCTGTGTGTGGTATTCACTCATTCTGCGGTAGATCTTCTCCCGGTGAGACTTTAGGAGTCCAAGGTAGGTTAATCTGTGTGTCTGGGATTGGGAGCGTCTCCACTTCCTCTCCTGCTTCCTGAGTTCAATGAGGGATGCACGGAGTTCTGCTGAAAACCATGGAGCATGCTGTCTTCTACTTTTGCATCTGTTATGGGGTTTTGAGTTATTGGAGGATGTTGGGTAGGCGAATTCTTTGAATGTGTTGTTCCAGTTGGAGATTGCTTCTTCAAGGTTGGTAGACTTCTGATGGAGGCTGTGATAAGGAAGCTTATCATAGCTCAGGTAGGAGCTATAGAAAAGATGATGTGACTCTGAACAAGCAACCTGTCAGTTCTGGTAGAAGCAAGAAAACAGAGTTTTCACATAAAAGACTACCAGTCCCAGAATGCACCAGGTTTCCAGCAGCCATGAGAGGGGCTGAAGTGAGGAAATGTGTGTGCAATCAAGAGAGCTATGAGGTAATCCCTAAGCACTCATCTCAAAGGGCAGGGCCTGATTCAAGACAGCTGCACTGTGTTAGGGAGCAGCACACATTAGGAAAGAATAAGAATAGAGATTATTCTTCAGATAACAGCTTCAGAGAGGGTTGGAAGAACAGCTTCAGCAAAAGCAACGGCTACAAGCACCAGTATCACCTGGAGAAACAGAAGCCAAGCCAAGCAGATAGAGAAAGAAGGAAACTCTCTGGAAGGAAGAGAAGAAAGGCCATTGGAAGGTCTGGGAGATTCCAAGGCAGTACTCATACTGGGAGGTATTCCAAAGGCCAGCAGAGTCCATTGGACTGGATTCAGCCAGAGGAATGGAGTGGCAGAGATAGGAATCACCAGTGGCTACCTGGAAGAGAGAAGACTGCATGTGGAAGGGACTTTCAGACCAAGGCCAGAAGGTATGTGAGAGAAGATCCAGTGTCCAGGGATCAAGATTGGAAGGCTGGACATCAGAATTGGATTACATATTGGCCAGGCTATACAGAGAGGAATAATGATAGCAGGAGAGGCTCAGGTATGAACACTGATCCAGACCCTATCTATAATAGAGAATGGCAGCAAGGGAATAAGCATTCTCATGATAGTGCCTTAATGAAAGACTCATCTGTGCCAATGTATGATATTGACCCTATGATTGTTGATGCAGGGGGAAATACAGCAGATGAAACTATTTACATGGACTGTTCTTTATCTAAATGCTATTGCTAGTTTTCTATGAGCAAACACATCAGCCATCACAAAGAAACCTAACTTTGTTCTTTATTTCCACTGCAAACAGCTCTTAAAGCAGGATTTGGGCTCACACAGTAGCAGCCAGCCAGCTAAAGGCTTTCAGCTGGTCCATGGATAGTAATTAGGGCTGCACCTGATTGTGTGTGTGAGCAAGGGAGAATCACTGCTGAGATCAGCGTGGAAAATAAGCAGAAGTTAACCTAACCAGCAAAGTTTATTCTTTTCGTTGTGCCTTTGTATTTGGTAATTATTTGCTAAGAAAACATTAGCTAATTGCCTGACAAGCTGAAGGTTGTTTTCTGGTTTACTTTGTGACTTTTTGTTATCCATTTAAACACTGCAAGCAAGTAACCTCATTTATAGTGCTATCAAGCATACATGTGCTGGGTGAATTAAACCCCATCAATAAAAGAAGTATTTTATTGATCTTACCACTTGGTTTCACAACTCAAATTATTGTCATCAGCTGTGTTTGGGAGTGAATGAACTACAATACCCACAATACCTTGCAAGAATCATATGAATATATGCATCGTCAAGATTGTGTAAGTTCTCACCCTAGGCAGCCGTCTGACAAGGCGCGAGAGAACTTTTCTGGAGAACTCTTCTATAGAAAGTGGTCTGGGGCGAGGTGTAGCTGAGGGTCTGGTAGCTTCGCTGTGTGGTGTCGGAACAAGTTGTAGGGGTATTTGGAAGGTAATCAAGTTATGGTCGGACCAAGGGATGGGACTGATTGAAATGTTGCAGTCCGATATGAAGCTGGCTGCAGTGTTAGGGGCAAAGATTAGGTCTAGTAGATTTCCTTTTTGGTGCGTTGGAGCTGTCACCAATTGTTTGAATTGTAAATCTTGCATTGCATCCAGAAAGGCCGCTGTTTGGTCAGATTGCATGGAAGGTAGGTTGAAATCACCGATTAGCCAGTTGGGATTGCGTGGATTGGCAGGGTTGCAGGCTAGGTCAGTGAAGGTGGAGATGTCATCTTGAGGTGAGAAGGGGGCTCTATATACAAGGTTTATGGTGATGAATTTATTTGCTATAGAGACAATGTCCGTGTGTGTGGTACTCTTGGAGGAAAACAGTTGGAATTTTAGATCTGTTTTGGCTAGGATAAAGACCCCTCCACCTTTGCGATTGGATCTATGGCAAGTGTAAATGGAGAAATTAGGAGGGATAAGTTGGTTTATTAGAGCAGCGTCGGAATCAGACAGCCAGGATTCTGTCACCATGAGGAGGTCTAAGTTGTGCACATCTATTAGATCAGTGATGACAGGCCATTTCTTGCGGACAGAGCGGGAGTTTATGAGTGCACATTTGAGGACTTGAAGGTGGGTTGATTTGGAGTGTTTAGATTGGATAAGGTCCACATACAGTAGGTGTGAGTGACGAGGCTGTTGTGGTAGGCGTGTGGCTGAATGGAAGGGGTTTTCGTGTTTTTTTTTACCCAGATGATGAATGGTGGGGATATGACTGTGACTAACTACTAGGGCGAGGGAGTATTGTATGGCGTTTGTCAGGAGAAAGATCATGGTAAGGTTTAGTAATGCGTAGGCCATGGTGAAATATGAGTGGTTGAGGCAGGTTTTACGGACTGGGGAATTGTGGAAATATAGGGCAGTTGCAGAGTTACAGAGCTACAGAGAATAAGATAGCTAACAACCTCAAGAATTACTTAGCATTGTAGGCTACAAAGTGACAGTTTTGTAGCTAGCCGTAAGTCAGAGAGAGAGCATGAGTGAGAGATGCTGACTAATAAACTGTTATAATGTTACAGAGTTATTGAGAAATACATGCTATTAGGTAACAGGGTTGCTAATCACATTAATCCTGGAGGAGAACATGACTGAGAATCTATTAGAAAGAGTACCTTGTTCTTTCAGAAGCAAAATGCTCAAGACAGTATGTGAGGGAGCTCAATAGGATTTGCAGAGGAGATCAGAGCTGTGGCATTTCGTGCTACGCCCAAGTGCACATTGGTTTAAATGCTACCCATGTCTGCCCCAACAGGGCCAGGAGGGCAGCAAGCAAGATGGACGCGGTAAAGGCAGATAGGATGGCTACCACTCCTCCTACTACTAGCGGCTTGATCTTCTGACGAGTAGAGCTTAGGTTGAAGGCAGGAGTCGTCCTCATATGGGTGTAAAAGAACAAGGTTACCAGGAACTCCGAAGAGGTATGAATAGGAGCTTAGGCGAGTCGTTACAGAATCGAGTTGAGCCTGAGATTGAGCCTGATGACATCGATGATTTGCTGATGATACATGTGAGTCTCTTGTGTGGATCTTTGTTTAACCAGCTATAGGCAGAATGAGCCACGTTGATTCACAGAGTTCGTTGGTTATCTTTATTGTCGGGCCACTCCTAAGGGCCACGCCAAAAGGCCCTCTGGCGAGGCCCTCGGGCGCGGGCCCGACAGGCACGGGCCCGCCTGTCAGCGGCTGCTTTTTAAAGCTGGCGATTCCTCCTCCCACAGCCCCGATTGGGCTGGAGGGCTGCTGAGCTCGACCCGATCAGGGGAGCAGTAAGATGGACGCGATCAAGGGGTTTCCCGCCGGCAGCGGCTGCTTTTTAAAGCTGGCGATTCCTCCTCCCACAGCCCCGAATGGGCTGGAGGGCTGCTGAGCTCGACCCGATCAGGGGAGCAGTAAGATGGACGCGATTTGGTTGTCCCAAATGAGAAGGATCAAAAGCAACAAAGAGTTGAGAAGACTTTCTATGTTGCTGTGTCCTCTGTAAGTAAAAAGCTAGAGCTCTTTTACAGTCCAGGGTATGAAGATTCCTCTCTGCACTTGATGCATGAGGTTCTGGAAAAAAGACAGGTAGGTAGACCTCTTGGTTGAGGTGAAAAGGCGAGACCACCTTAGGCATAAAGTGTGGCGCTTAGTCCTAAGGACCACCTTGTCATGATGGAACCTTGTATAAGGTGGATTAGCTACTAGTGCTTGCAATTCACTGATGCGGCATGCTGATGTGATTGCAATGAGAAAGATAACCTTCCAAGAAAGATATTTCAAGGAGGTAGTAGCTAAAGGTTCAAAAGGCGGCTTCATAAGCTGACCAAGAACCAAATTTAAGTCCCATGCCACCGGTGGTGGTCTAATGGGAGGCTTTGGTAAAAGGAGGCCTCTCATGAACCTTGCTACAAGGGGATGAGAGGAAACAGGTTGTCCATTTAGAGGCTTGAGGGAAACTGCAATAGCACTCAGATGGACTCTCACTGAATTTGTCTTAAGGCCTGCATTAGACAGATGAAGGAGATACTCCAGCTACGATTCCAGAGGTATGGCACGGGGGTTAAGACCCTTTTCAGAACACCAGATGGTAAACCTTTTCCACTTGAAGGCGTAAGAACGTCTAATGGAAGGTTTTCTGGAAGCATAAAGTACATCTTTCACTTGTTGAGAAAGATGATGATCCTGGAGATCTAGGCCTTCAGCAACCAAGCCCTGAGATGCAGAGACTGGGGATTGGGATGCCACAACTTTCCGTCCTCCTGAGAGAGAAGGTCTGGAGCAGACCCTAACTCTAGGGAGGGAGCTTGAGAGAGATGCAGAAGCAGAGGGTACCACACTTGCCGTGGCCAATGTGGAGCTATGAGAATCATGTGGCCTCTGTCTCTCTGAAGCTTGAACAGGGTTTTGGGAATTAGGGGAATGGGTGGAAAGGCATACAGGAAGTCTTGACCCCAATGAAGGAGGAAAGCATCCCTTGCCTGAGCCCCCTGAGCCGGAGTTCTGGAACAGAAACGGGGAAGTTTGGCATTCCACGGACTTGCAAAGAGGTCTATGTCCGGGGTTCCCCAAATTTGAAAAATCTTGGATACCTGGTCCATATGTAGGGACCACTCGTGTGGAAGCAGAACTCGACTGAGTCTGTCTGCCCAAGAGTTTTGAACACCTGGAAGATAAGACTGCCAGAAGATGAATGTGATGCTCTCTGGCAAGGGCCCACAGTCGCAGAGCTTCGTTGCAAAGCGACAGAGAGCCAGTTCCTCCCTGCTTGTTTATATAGAGCATGGCTACCTGATTGTCCGTGTGGACAAGGACTGTCTTGTGGCTGAGCAGGGTGTGGAAAACTCGCAGAGCAAGGAAGATTGCTCTGAGTTCCAAGAGATTGATATGTAGACAAGTCTCCTGTGGGGACCAGATGCCCTGGGTGAAGAGGTCCTGAAGATGAGCTCCCCAGCCCATTGGAGAAGCATCTGTTGTAAGAGTTGCCTGGGGTAGAGGCTGTTGAAAGGGAGACCCCAGCAACAGGTTTTGAGGGGACGTCCACCACTGGAGGGACAAAATGAGGCGACTTGTGTTTGCTATTTTGTCTGACAGGCAGCCTAATGCCTGGGTCCACTGGGTGGATAAAGTCCACTGAGCTGCTCTCATGTGAAGGCGAGCATATGGTACCACATGAACAGTGGATGCCATGTGGCCTAGCAACTAACATTTCTCGAGCAGTTAGTAGGGGTTTTGACAATGCTTGAGAAGCTAACTGCATCAAGCGAAGGCAACGGGCCTGAGGAAGATAGGCCCTTGCCCTTGTGGTATCTAGCAACGCCCCTATAAACTCCAGGGACTGAGTAGGGATCAAATTGGATTTTGGGATGTTTATTACCAGCCCTAAATATTGAAGGATACGCATTGTGCAGGTTAGAGCAGTCTTGGCCTCTGATTGAGTGGGAGCTCGAATGAGCCAGTCGTCCAGATAAGGGAAGACAAATATTCCCAGGGTGCGCAGAAAAGCAGCAACCACTGCCATGCATTTCGTGAACACCCTTGGTGCAGAGGCCAGGCCAAAGGGAAGCACTCTGTATTGATAGTGCTTCTCCTGGAAAAGGAACCGAAGGAACCTTCTGTGAGTTGGATGGATGAGAACATGAGCGTACGCATCCTTGAGATCTAGAGAACAAAGCCAATCCTGACTCTGAAGGTATGGCAGCAGAGTTCCTAGAGAAACAATCTTGAATTTTTCCTTGACTAGGAATCTGTTCACCTCTCTGAGATCTAAAATGGGTCTGAAGCCCCCTGTTTTCTTTGGGATAAGAAAATAGGGGGAGTAGAACCCTGTGCCCTGTTGTTGAGAAGGCACTTCCTCTATTGCCCCCTGGGCTAGAAGAGTGGCAACCTCCTGCTCTAACAGGCTGAGGAGGGAGGTTGGAGAATTGAACTGGTGCACTCTTGTGAGAGGGGCAAGCTGGAAAAATGAAGTTTGTACCCCTCTCTTATGATGGAGAGTGTCCAATGCTCTGCTGTGATTTGCCCCCATCTGGGAGCAAAGTGACATAACCTTCCTGGAATGGTGGAGGGCTCTGGTCCTTCTAGAGCCAGGAAGGCTAAGTTCTCTAGCAGAAAGTCAAAGGCCCTGAGGGGGCTGAGATTGCTGGGCTGGAGCAGGCCACGCAGCCTTTGCCTTGGTCTGTTTGGAGGATTGCTGACGTTTGGAAGGGAACTGAGCTGCAGAAGATGCTCTCTGACTATAAGCAGGATAGGATCTTCCCTTTTTAGAAAAAGGTGTTTTCTTGAACAACCTTTTCTTAGCAGGAGCAGCTGTAGATTTGGATAGTCTATCCAAAGCAGAATTTTCAGCATCCATATGATTGGCTTTTGCTTGCCAATCCTTACCAAACAGATTATCACATGTACAAGAGATATTTCCCAATTCATCTTGGACCCAGATCTCCAAATCAGATGTTTGAAGCCAAGCAATCCTACTTGCACCTATAGCTATAGCTGAGGCTCTGCTTACGCATTCATAGGAGTCGAAAGTTGCACGGTTGGAGAATTTGGAGATATCCTGGGCATGTTTGAGCCCAGTGAGAAATTCTTGCCTTTTATTGTCAGACATAAAAGGACTTAAAGTCTGCAAATGGTCAGTGACTTCGTTTAAGAACATTCCCATGTAGAGACTATAAGAATTAATTCTCGCAGCAAGCATGGAAGCTTGGAAGACTCTTCTACCAAAAGCATCCAGGGTTCTACATTCACGTCCTGGAGGATTAGAGGCATGTCTCTTGGCACTTCTAATTTTTCTCATTGCAGACTCAACCACAATAGAGTGGTGAGGAAGCTGAGTTTTATGGAAACCAGGACAAGGAGGGACACGATACATGGTGTCCAACCCGCGAGAATGAGGAGAGGTGGTTAGAGGTGCTTCCCACATCCTTAACATGAGATCATACAGAATCTCATGAATAGGTAAGGTAGCTGCCTCCTTAGGAGTTTTAGGATATTGCAAAATATCTAACTCCTTATGTGGCAGGCTATTATTTAGGAGTTTCCCCTTTTGAGATTTTGTATGGGCAACCTTCACCCCTTCTGCAGGGAATAAAGGGAGACATGAGACAGATAGGATCTGAAATAACTAGACAAGAACTATTAGCTTTAGGTTCTGTCTTGCAGAATCTCCAAATGTGGGTGCAAGATCGACTACCCATCAACTTGACCGAGCCCCTGCATCCTCTCAAGTCTGGAGTCTCGGTGTGGATCAAAGAGTGGAGAAAGACACCGTTGACACCGCATTGGAAGGGACCTTATGTTGTCATCTTGTTAACCCCAACAGCAGTTAAAGTTGCAAAACTTGAACCCTAGATTCATCACAGTTGAATAAAGTCAGCAGCCATTGATAGCAATGTAGAAAGGAAGGCAACTACAAAGATATTAGCTATGTGGCAATATTACCCTATACCCCACGATGATGCTATTACACCTGTATAATGTGTTAATTGACTAATGAG
This sequence comes from Ichthyophis bannanicus, assembly GCA_033557465.1. NCBI lineage: Eukaryota > Metazoa > Chordata > Amphibia > Gymnophiona > Ichthyophiidae > Ichthyophis > Ichthyophis bannanicus. The sequence goes on from CM066032.1 coordinate 321,245,650, forward strand.
TGATTTAATTCTCACCCTTTCTCACTTGCGGTGAGAATAATCAAAGGGGGGAATGTGGCAGGCTATGGCCTAGCATGGCCTGCTACTATGAAAGGCCTGTAAGTTAGGCCTGGATCCCAACCCCCATTATAGCTAGAAAAAGAACCAAACATCTGTGAAAAATGAGAAAACTGTTTTAAACTGCTTAATAAGAAGTTTTACATGAATTCATAAGTCTTTCATTATTCTCTTGTGTGCAAAAGAAAAGAAATGTTTCAATACATGCATTCCTGAAGCTAGGGATAACCTTGCAGTAGAGAAGTATCAAAATCAAGAACTGCACCATTGTTAGAACAATCCTAAGGGAGGGGGCTGGTTGCTAGGCCCCGGAGGGATTTCTAATTGGACAGGTGCAGGGAACGTGGAACCAATGAGAAGTTTGCATGTATCAAGCTAGAACCAATAGAAAGTTTTCATGTATCAAACTGAAAAAGAGGTATAAATGGTTATGTCTCTGTAAAAACTTTGCTCAGTTCCTTTTGAAGCTTTGACTGACTGGGCCTGTGCACAATAAACTGGCTTGGACCCTGTCAATTGACTCCTGGATTTATTCATTGATTGCACTTTGCTGCAACACTTATAGCTCTAGGCTCTGACTCTGGGGCCACTGTAATAGAGAGGCCCCGAGCCACCTCTCTGATAAAGTCTTGAAAAGACAAGTCCTCTGGAGGAGACATCCTGCGTTTAGGAGAGGACTCCTCCTGTGGAAGAAGCATCACTGCATCGACAGACTCTTCAGAATCCTCAGAGTCCTCAGAGGAATAGAAGTATCGTCTGTCGGGATGCTCTTCAAAGCCCGATACCCGTACCGACTCGGATTGGTATCAGGAAACACCGGTACCGGGGTATCGGTACCAGAGGGCTGCAGAGGGCAGAGTACCGGCATAGCGGACACCGATGCCGATGTCACCGGTACCAGGATCGGTGCCAATGGCGATGCCAGAGCCGGTACCGGTACCGGCTGAGTAGTCTGTTGCAGTACCACGGGCGTCGATGCCACAAGGAAAGCCGCCAGACTGCGTTCGATGGACAGAATCCTCTGATCCATCGAAGCCGCCAATGCCTGGAAGTCGGTACCGGTGGAAGCCACCGGTACCCCAGAGCATGGCACCAGGAGATCTGTCGAGGCCACGCCATCAAGATCATCCTGGAACCCCGATGATGATGCTTTAGAGGCCGAAGCCTCCAGCCGGGGTAATTTTGCCGGTGCAGAATCCTCGAGGGCAAGGCCAGAGGCATCTCGATGCTTAGAAGGAGATTTACCCTTCGAGGACCGGCTGGATTTATGATTAGTTACCTGAGATCCATGTGAGGAAGAAGCAGCCCTGGAAGACGTCGATGCTACCGAAGCCGCATCAGAGGGAAACAGGGTACTGAGCTTGGCAGCTCGGTTCTGTCGACCTCTCTTAGACATCATAGAACAGGACACACAATCTGTAATGGAATGGTCAGGGCCTAAACATTTTAGACACCAGTCATGGGTGTCGGTGACGGAGATAGTACCGCCACATTTTGTGCACTTCTTAAATCCTGAGGCAGGCTTTTCCATATTTAAGGAAAAAGGTTTTGGGCCTAAGGCCCAAAACTGAAGTGCACCTGAAGAAAAATAAATGGAAAAAAGGGTTTGTTTGTTTTTGGTTTTTTTTTAAAGAAAAGAACAATGACCGGCGGTACCGGTACAGCGTCGAAGAAGGCAGATGCGACAGAAAAGAAATAAAGAAAAAATAAGGAAATTCTTCTGCAGTGACAGGAACACAACCTGCTGGCTCCGCGGAAAAAGAACAACTGAGGAGAGACAGTTGGAAAGGCAAGAAGGCAGCACGCAGGCGCTGTGGGATGCTCCCAAAAGCTTTCTGATTGGACGCTCGGGAGCGTTCCCGTGCAGGCTCCGTCGGTACCGACGTACCCATATGTGAAGACTCATTCCTGCTTGTTCCTGGAGATCACCTTTGACACCGTTCCTTACGGGCGACTTATAAACAAACTGAGCACCCTAGGGATGGACCCTAAAGTTACTGCTTGGGTTAGAAATTGGTTGAGTGGGAGACGACAAAGAGTACAGGTAAATAGAGCTCACTCTGAGGAGAAGGAAGTTACCAGTGGTGTGCCCCAGGGATCTGTCCTTGGTCCGACTCTTTTTAACATCTTTGTTAGTGATATAGCAGAAGGGCTGTCAGGTAAGGTTTGCCTCTTTGCGGATGATACCAAAATATACAATAGAGCAGATACCCAGGAAGGTGTAGATAACATGAGGAGGGATCTAGCTAAGCTTGAAGAATGGTCTAGAATTTGACAGCTGGGATTTAATGTTAAAAAATGTAAGGTCATGCATTTTTTTTTTTTATTTATTTCTTATATACCGCCTTTCATGATATCAAAGCGGTTTACATTGAACAAACTAAAATTACATTGAAAAAGGCATTATAACTTGGAGATAACTATTTTACAGGGAACATGGGCAATGGAGGGCTAAGTGGCTTGCCCAAGACCACAAGGAGCACCTATGGGACTAGAAACCCCAGTCCTTCCGGCCTAAGGTTGCTGTCCTCTAGTGGGATTTGAACCCCGACCTTCCGGCCTGAGGTAACTTGCCCCAACCACTAGGCCACTCCTCCCTACTTTAGGCTGCAGCAATCCAAGGGAGCAATATAGTATAGGGGGTGAAGTACTTTTGTCCACTAAAGAAGAGCGTGACCTAGGCATGGTTGTGTCTGATGATCTTAAAAGTAGCTAAACAAGTAGAAAAGGTGACAGCAAAAGCTAGAAGGATGCTTGGGTGCATACGGAGAAGAATGGCTAGCAGAAAAAAAGGAGGGGATAGTGCCTCTGTATAAGTCTTTGGTGCGACCTCATTTGGAATATAGTGTGCAATTCTGGAGACCGCACCTTCAAAAGGATATAAACAGGATGGAGTAAGTACAGAGGGTTGCTACTAAAATGGTTAGTGGTCTTCATTAGAAAGCATTTGAGGACAGACTGAAGGATCTTAATATGTAAACCTTAGAGGAAAGGCGGGATAGAGGCGATATGATTGAGATGTTTAAATACCTCCGTGGCATAAATGCACAGGGGGAGAGCCTCTTTCGAATGAAAGCAAGTTCTGCTACGAGGGGACACATGATGAGGGTGAAAGGGGATAGATTCAGTAGTGATATGCAGAAATATTTCATTACGGAAAAAGTGGTGGATCCATGGAATAGTCTCCCAGTGGAGGTGGTAGAGATGAGGACAGTATCTGAATTCAAAAAAGCATGGGACAAACACAGAGGATCTCTAAAGGAAAAAAGGGGACTGTTATAGTTGTTGATATGGAAGGACAGACTAGATAGGTCATGTGGTCTTTTTCTGTCATCATTTTTCTATGTTTCTATGTACTGTAGTACCGCCTGTACTGGGCAGGAGAACTGGTTCACCTATTACTCTGTGCACCATAAGGAGAACTGGCGCCACTTGAAGGTGTAGGCCCACCTCGTGGAGTCCTTGCGGGAGGCGAGGAGGATTTCCACCTTCTTGAGAAGGTTGAGGGGCACTAGAGCGATCCGCTCAGCAGCCATGCTGTGAGGGACAAGGAACCCAAGTTGGGGTGGAGTGAGAAGCCCCCGTGAGCTCCCAAGAGGGACTGGGGATTCCGTCGCGAGATGAAGCAGGAAAGGAAAGAGTAGTTACTCACCTGTAACAGGTGTTCTCAAGGAGCAGCAGGAATCAGTCCTCACATATGGGTGTCATCGACGCCGATGAAGCCCTAGCGGAGCATTTCCCCAGCTTTCCATGAAAGCCTTTAGGAATGCAGGCACGCAGGCGCGGTTCCCTTCCCGCCTAAAGGTGCCATCTTACCTCAGTCAAATGACATAGCTAAGAAGAGCACACAAAAAGTAAAAATAAACTATGTACAACTGCAACTCCCAGGGGAGGAGGGAGGGTTGTGAGGACTGATTCCTGCTGCTCCTGAAGAACACCTGTTACAGGTGAGTAACTACACTTTCTCCAGGACCAAGCAGGAAGTCAGTTCCTCACATATGGGTGACTCCCTAGCTCTGGGCTACGGAGTAACCCAGGCTGAACAAGAGAACTCCCTCTAGTCCCAGCAGCAAAGAAAGGCTTTTCAAGGACACAACCTCCACCGGTAGCCCAACAGAGGGCAGGAGTTGCCTAAACCTCAAAGAGATTCCAGAGTACTGCTTGGCCAAAAGCACTGTCCCTACGGGACTCCCTTTCCAGACAGTAGTGGGCTGCAAAAGTCTGGCTTTAAGACCAAGTTGCAGCCCTGCAGATGTCTACCAACGGTACAGAGCGCAGATGAGCAACTGAGGCAGCCATTGCCCTGACACGGTGGGCCGTGACCCGACCCTGCAAAGGAAGGTCAGCCGCCTTGTAGGCCCAGGTGATACAGTCAGCTACGCAGACGGACAAGGTACGCTTGGACACAGCCAACCCCAACTTATTAGGGTCAAAAGACACGAAGAGCTGAGTAGCCCTTCTATGCCCCTGCGTACGGTCAAGGTAGAAGGATAAGGCCCTCTTACAGTCCAGGGTATGCAGAACTGCTTCAGCCTGGCTTGCATGAGGCCTAGGGAAGAATGTTGGAAGAACCACCTCCTGGTTGAGGTGAAAAGAGGAGACAACTTTAGGGAGGAACTTTGGATGAGTCCTAACAACTACCCTGTTCCTATAGAAGCGAGTGTAAGGCCTGTCACAGACCAGGGCCTGAAGCTCACTCACTCGCCTGGCCGAGGTTAGGGCTATCAAGAAGAGTGTCTTCCAGGACAGGAAGCATAGGGGGCAAGTAGCCATCGGCTCAAAAGGTGGGCGAGTCAGTTGCTGCAAGACCACATTCAACTCCCACTCAGGAGCAGGAGGACGGATTGGAGGCTTGAGCAAAAGCAAGCCTCTGAGAAAGCGGGACACCAAGGGGTGAACCGAGAGAGAATGTCCTTCCACCAGTGAGTGGTGAGCTGCTAAAGCTGAGAGGTGGACCCGAACAGAATTGGACTTAAGTCCCTGATTGGATAAGTGCAGTAAGTACTGAAGCACTACTGGTACAGTACAGGAGAAAGGATCCTGTGTTCATAGCTGACACCACACAGAAAACCTTTTCCATTTGAGAGCATAGGTTTTCCTAGTGGACTGTTTCCTAGAGGCTAGGACAACCTCCTCAACTTCAGGAGTTAGGCCCCAGGGAGACAAAACTACCCTTGCAGCCTCCAGGCCATCAAATTGAGAGTTTTGAGATTGGGGTGCAGAAGGGAACCCTGATCCTGAGAAAGAAGGTTGGGTTGCAACCCCAGAGGCAGTGGGGGATCCACTGCTAGCTGAAGCAGAAGTGGAAACCAAGGCTGTCTCGGCCACCTGGGAGCCACCAGCAGGACTGAGGCCTTGTCCTGAAGAATTTTGAACAGAGTTCGGGCCACCAAAGGCGTGGGAGGAAACGCATACAGGAGGCCCTGAGACCATGGTATCAAAAAAGCATCTGCTGCTACCCGCAGAGGATGCGGCTGTCTGGAGCAGAACCAAGGCAGCTGTTTGTTCAGTGGACTGGCAAACAGATCTATCAAAGGAAGACCCCATTTCAGGAAGATCTTCTGAACTACCAAAGTATGCAGCTGCCACTCGTGGGGCTGCAGAATTCTGCTCAACCTGTCGGCCAGGTAATTTTCCTGGCCTGGAAGGTATACCGCCTTGAGGAGCATGTTGTGCTTGAGGGCAAATGAGCAAAGGTCATGTGCCTCCTGACAAAGGAGCCTGGAACCAGTCCCGCCTTGCTTGTTCACATAAAACATGGCTACCTGGTTGTCTGTCTGAACCAGGACAGATTGATGAGCCAGGGCAGGAGAGAAGGCTCTGAGTGCTAATCGAATAGCCCTGAGTTTGAGGAGATTGATCTGCTGTGCGGCCTCCCAGGGAAACCACAGGCCCTGGGTGCACTTGTTCAGACAATGAGCCCCCCAGCCCTGCAGGGAGGCGTCTGTGGTCAGTACCACTGTGTACCCAGGAATTTGAAAAGGCACCCCTTTCAGTAGATTGGGTGGGTGTAACCACCAGTTGAGGGAGTCCAGAAAAGGTCTGGACACCCTTATCCTGTCTCTGAGGCTGCCTGTGGCCTGTGACCACTGACTCCGAAGGCACCACTGTGCAGGCCTCATATGGAGCCTGGCATTGTGGGTCACATGTACCGTCGAAGCCATGTGGCCTAGAAGCCTCAAGCAGAGTCTGGCGGAAACCAGTGACCTGCTGAGAAACTGGTTTGCTAGGTTTATGAGTCTTTGAGCTCTGTCTTTTGGCAAGAATGCCTTTGCCAGCAGAGAGTCCAACCTCGCCCCTATGAACTCCAAGTTCTGGGAGGGGAGCAAAGTGGACTTTGCGAAGTTTATCACAAACCCTAAGTTTTGAAGAAGAACAATAGTCCTGAGGGTGGCCTGTCGGGCCTCCTGGCACGTCTGACCTCTTATGAGCCAGTCGTCCAGATAAGGAAAGACAAAGATGCCTTGAGTTCCCAGGGAGGCCGCCACCACTGCCAGGCATTTGGTAAAGACCCTGGGTGCGGAGGTTAGGCCAAAAAGCAGTACTCTGTACTGATAATGGTTTCCTCCCACAATGAACCTGAGGTACTTTCTCTGGTCTGGATGAATGAGGATGTGAGTGTACGCATCCTTTAGATCTAAGGAGTATAGCCAATCTCCCTGCTGGACGTAGGGCAGAAGTGTTCCAAGAGTGAGCATCCTGAACTTTTCTTTCTCTAGGAACTTGTTGAGATTCCTGAGGTCCAGAATAGGTCGAAGGCCACCGGTTCTTTTGGGTACCAGGAAATATCTGGAGTAGAACCCTTGACCTTGCATTGGAAGGGGCACAGGTTCCACCGCCCTGTCCACCAACAGACCTTGGAGCTCCTGGAGGAGAAGATCTGTGTGCAGGGGAGGCCTTGGAGGCTCTCCTGGAAAATATGGAGGAGGCAGTTGGTGAAAGTGTAGTGCATAGCCCCTGTGGACTATGTTTAACACCCAACTGTCCCCAGTGATCCGGGGCCACTGGTGGGCAAAGAGGGTGAGGCGACCTCCTGTGCAGGGTTTGGGGAGCAGGGACGGAGAGGCTATGCTTGAGGAGTCAAAAACCCCCACCCTGCTGAGTGGGAGCAGAGGCCGGAGGCTTGGGGGTCCTCTGCCTACGGGGCCCATTACCCTGCCCTTTGGCTTGCTGACCCTGGGGTACAGCTTGGGCAGCTTGATACTGAGGGTACTGTTTGTAGGCAGTGCCCTTCCTCGGGTAAAAGGGCTTTTTACCAGAGCCCTTCTTCTTGTGAGAAGGGGCAGAGGTCTTCCTAGACAGCCTTGTCCTTGTAAGGTGCTCGGTCTCGAGCTGAGCAGCCTTCTCGGCCATGGGCTTGCCAAAAAGGTTTTCACCTCGGCAAGGGACATCGACCAACTTGTCCTGAACCCATGGCTCGAGGTCCGATGACTGCAGCCATACCTGGCATCGAGCCGCGATGCCGGCTGCCGCAACTCGGGCCAAAGCCTCGAAGCCATCATAGGCAGCACGGGACATGAACTTGGAGCATTCTCGAATCCCCGAGGACAAGGACTTGAATCTCTGCAAGGGTTCCCAGGAGAGACCAGTAGAGAACCCGACCAACTCCTTGGCCAGGTCTTGCAAGTACATGCCCATGTACAGCTGGTAAGACTGGACAAGGCAAGCAAGCATCGAGCCCTGGAAGCACTTTCTACCAAAACCATCGAGGTTTCGGGCCTCCCTGCCAGGAGGCACCGCGGAGTGCATCTTCTGACTTTTCAGACGATGCATGGCCAATTCCAACACCATGGAATGGTGTGGTAGCTGTGCCTTCTGGAAGCCAGGGCTCTTCCTGAGTCGATAGATCGAATCGACCTGCTTGCTTAAAACCGGCGCCGAGGCCGGTGCCTCCCACATCCGGAAGAGGAGCCGTTCCAGCATCGGAGGAATCGGGACAGTAAAGGCCTCCTTCGGAGGAGTCGTACTGCAGGGCCTCGAGCTCCTCGGCTCGAGGCTCTTCCTCGGGGTCCGCCGGGATAGCCAACGCGGCGGCCATATCCCGGACAAACTCCGAGAACCGGGTATCCTCCGGAGGGGATCTACTCTGGGGCTCAGACTGCGGTGAGTCCGACGGGATGCACCAAGTCTTGAATGTGTCTGGGGACTCCTCATCCTCCATCTCCCTGGCAGACTCATCCGATGAGGAGTCAGGGTCCGACCCCGCGGGGCCCGGGAGCACCCGCCCCGACGCCGGAGGCACCGGCGTCGACGCCCTCGGTCCCGAACGGGAGGTCGAGGGAGACCGCTACCGAGGTCGACCTCGAGCCTTCATGGTCTCGAGTATCGGCTCGGTCTCTGGGGTCAACTTCGATGTCAATGTCCCAGTGGTCGGGGCAGATGCACCAGATAGTCTGGCCATCAGTGCCCGCTGCTGCTCCATGAAGTCAGACAGTCTGCACTCCAAGGCCGTCATCCTGAGACTCAGCTCGGGAGACGCAGCAGCCACCGACTCGGGCCCCGGCGGCGCCGGGCCCGACGTCGGCTCTCTGGGAGGAGAGTCCTCGAGGACAACAGGACTTACGTGTCCAGCAGACTCCGGTTCCACGCGAGGAACCTTGGCAGGCTTCTCTTGCTCCACGGGCCCGGGGCGACGGTCGGGGGTCTTAGACCTGGCCCTCGAGGAGCCAGGGACCTCTTCCGATGACGCCCTCACGAGCCGCTTCTTCCTCTTACGTTCCCGGTCAGGGGACCCCCTGTCCGAGGAACCCCGACGGTGCTCGGGATTCGAATCCCGAGATGTCGAGGCCTCAGACGAGGTCTGGGCCCGGCCGGAGGCCGTCAGAAAAAAGCCTTTCTTTTTGCTGCTGGCGACTTCGCAGTGCCTTGGAAGACATCTTCCCACATGGTCCACACATCTTAGAGTCATGATCAGGACCGAGGCACCAAAGGCAGCAGTCGTGTGTGTCGGTGAGAGACATCAATTTCTTACACCGATCACACTTTTTAAATCCGCTGGAAGCCATCGGGGAAATGTGAAGACTCATTCCTGCTTGTTCCTGGAGATAAAAGAGTCCCCGCGAGGTCAAAGGACCAGCCTTCCAGGGAAAAAGCAAAAAAGGGCACGAACGCCAGCCACGAAGGGCAAGAACCGAAAAAGTAGAAACGGGCTCGATACCGGTGTACCGAACCCAGCGGGAGGGGAACCGGGGTCGAACCAGGAAGAAAAAATAGCGAGAATCGCCAAAAAAATCAAACTTTTATCCGGGATGACGAGACACACGTCCGGTGGGCTTCTCGGAAAAAGAGAGACTGAGGTAAGATGGCACCTTTAGGCAGGAAGGGAACCGTGCATGCGTGCCTGCATTCCCAAAGGCTTTCATGGAAAGCTGGGGAAATGCTCCGCTAGGGCTTCATCGGCGTCGATGACACCCATATGTGAGGGACTGACTTCCTGCTTGGTCCTGGAGAAACCAAGGCTGCCTGGGTCATCTCAGGGCCACCAGAATCAGGGAAGCCTTGTCTCGGTGGGCCTTGAAGAGGGTCCGCGCTACCAGAGGCGTGGAAGGGAAGGCATAAAACAGGCCCTCTGATCACAGGATGAAGGAGGCATCTGGTGCCATCTGAGCTGGATGCGGTGGCGGGCCACAGAAATGTGGCAAATGAGCGTTGGTCGGGCTGGCAAAGAGGTCGAGACTCAGGGTACGCCATAACCTGACGAGCGGCTGTGCTGTCCCAGGGTCCAAGTGCTACTCGTGCGGTAGGAAGCATTGTCCTAGCCCGGGAGGTAGACCACCCAGAGAAGCATCCCTCATCTGGTCACATATGAACAGAGGGCTACTGGTAGGAGCCTGTGCCCCCCTGCTTGTTCAGGTAGAACTTTGTGACCTGGTTGTCCGTTTAAACAAGCACTGACTGGCTGGTACTGCAAGTGGTGCTGGAAAGCCTTGAGCCCCAAGAAGACGGCCCGGAGCTCCAGCAAGTTGATCTGCTGCTAGTTCTCTTCGAAAGACCAGGCACCCTAGGTGCGCAATTCCTCGCAATGGGCACCCCAGCCCAGTAGGGAAGCATCTGTCACGAGGACCCTCTGGGAGCTCAGGAGTTGGAAGGGTATGCCTCACTGCAGGCTGTGCAGAACTTGCCATCAACTGAGGGACTCCGCGTCCCTGTCCCATAGCCTTCCCGTGGCCTGGGCCCACTGTAAGTGGAGGCACCACTGAGCTGCCCGAATGTGGCGACGGGCATTGGGGATGATATGGATCATGGAGGCCATGTGGCTGAGGAGGCAAAGCATCGACTGCGCTGATATGGTGCGACAGCACTGCACCTCTGACGCCAGGCCTGCAAGGCTGTCTTGGGGGAGGAAAGCCATGGCCTGGAGAGCGTCCAGCCGGGCCCCTATGAACTCCAAGTCTTGAGTTGGGGTGAGATGGGATATTGGGTGATTTATCACAAAGCCCAGATGTTGCAGGACCCTGATGGTGCGGCCTGTGGCGTCTCTGTGACTGCGTCCCCTTTTACGAGCCAGTCATCCAGGTAAGGGAAGACGAAGGTCCCTTGGAGATGGAGATAGGCTGCCACCATAGCCAGGCATTGGTTAAAACCCGAAGGGCAGAGGCCAGACCAAAGGGGAATACCCTGTACTGGTAATGGTCACCTCCGACCATGAATCTCTGATACTGCCTGTGAATGGGATGGATAAGGATGTGGGTATAAGTATCCTTTAGGTCCAAGGAGCATAGCCAATCTCCCTGCCAGAGATAGGGCAGCAATATTCCAAGGGAGAGCATCTTGAATATCTCCCGCACCAGGAATTTGTGCAGATTTCTCAGGTCCAGGATGGGCTTTAGTCCACCTGTTCTTTTTGGGACCAGAAGGTACCTGGAGTAAAACCCTTTTCCTTTCAAGTGGTGAGGTACGGGCTCCACAGCCCTGTCCCTGAGAAGGCCTGAAAGTTCTTGTATGAGCAAAACCTGATGCAGGGGAGACCAAAGAAACTCCCCTGGAAAGAAGAGTGGAGGCAGCTGGTCTAGGTGGAGGAGGGAGCCCTCCCTGACCACTTGAAGTGCCCACAAATTGGTGGTGATGGAAGGCCACCTGTGGACAAAGTGGACCAGTCACCCCCCGTGTGTAACTGATCCTCCAGGGGGAGAGAAACTATGCTGGGGGCATCAAAACCCTGATCCAGGCTGGACTGGGTCTGGAGTTTGGGACCCTTGGGCTTGCGTGGGCCCTGACCCACTCCCTTGCTTTGGTGATGCTGCTGACGGGTCTGGGCGGCCGGGTATGGAGGATAGCCTCGATAGGGTTGGTCCTTTCTATGGAAAGGGAGCTTCTTCCCTGGAGGCTTCTTCCTGAGAAGAGTGGAAGTCTTCCTCGAGAGTCAAGTCCCAGTCAGTCAAGTCCCAGTCATGTACTCTGTCTCGATCTCAGTGGCCTTGTCCTCCATAGACTTGCTGAAAAGCTGCTCTCCAAGGCATGGGATGTCCAGGAGCTTCTCCTGCACCCATTGCTCGAGATCAGATGTCTGGAGCCAAGCCTGGCGTCGGGCCCCGACGACCGCATCCGCTACCCACGTGCTGGACTCGAAGCAGTCATAAGCTGCCTGGGAGAGGTACTCTGAACACTCCCCAACAGACTTCGTAAGGGGAGCACAGAAGGTGATCTCCATCAAGGCCAGCCGCGAAGCCTCCGAGTTCCTTCGACAGGTCTTGGAAGAATATACAGATGAAAAGCTGGTACATATAGATGCAGCAGGCAAGCACTGAGCCCTGGTAACATTTTCGCTCAAGGGCATCGAGGGAATGTGACTCCCTGCCCGGGGGCACTGAAGTGTGCGTCTTTGGGCTCTTCTGTCGATGCATGGCCAACTCCACAACCATGGAGTTATGGGGGAGTTGGGTCTTCCGGAAGCCCAGCCCGTGCTGCACCCGGTACATGGTATCCAGGCGGTGGCTGACAATCGGCACTGAAGCTGGGGCCTCCCACATCCAGAGGAGGAGTCTGTTAAGAATGGAGGGGACCGGGACCGTCACGGTCTCTTTCGGTGGCACCTCGTACTGGAGGATGTCGAGTTCCTCCGTACGAGGGTCCAACTGACTCCGTAGTGAGGGAGAGAGCTCACGCCATATCCCAGACAAGCTCAAGGAACGAGGTGTTCTCGGGTGGGGATCGGCATCTAGCCGCCGGCGGGAACGGATCCAAAGGGAGGTCCCGGTGGGCCCAGGACTCCAGGGATGTCTCGGTATCAGACTCCCAAGCCGAGTAGTCCAAGGCCCGGCAGCTCCAGGGGCGTCATTGGTTCCGGTCTTTGATGCTTCGAGGCTGAGTCATGGCCGGAACCAGAGACACTCACCTGTGAAGACCTCGCCCCCAAGGAGTAGAAACAAGATCGAGACCTTGACCGAGTATTTACTCGAGGCATCTGTCTCTCTGGGATTATGTCGGCAGCCCTAGGGAGTCCTCAGCATAGAAGTCCCTAAGGACTCGGCATGAGCACCGGTAGGGCTGGGTCTCGATGCCTGCTGGGATGCGAGGAATGCAGAAACGCTGCGTTCAAGCGCCAACATACGAGTTTCCCACTCGGGGTGGCTGTCAAAGACACCGACAGCGGGGTTACCGGGTCTGGCATTGAGGAGAGGGTGTCCTCGGCAGGACAGCCCTCAGGAGACTGAGGTTCATCGCCCAATGCCTTGACTTCTGTCCTGGGTATCTTCCAGGGCCGCTTCCTCTCTGACTCCTCAGAGGCCCGTCGGGAACAGAGACCGCGCGCAGGATTTCCCTTGCTTGTCCATCTCCCAGGACGAGGTTCTTGAGTTCTTCTTTTTCTTCTTATGCTCTCACTCCAGGGACCCTTGCTCGGAATGTCTGCAAGCCTGCTCAGGAACCGCGGGGGCCATACGCGACTCCGAGGATCCGTGCGGGGCCTTCGAGCGTGAGGCTACTGGTGATACCAGGGTTGAGTGCGCCCTGTGGAAGATGTCCTCTTGCTTTTTTTTTTGCAGTGGCTCTGGATGGCCATGATGGATTTTTTTTTTTTACACAGGGGGCATTCCTCCGGGTCATGGTCAGTGCACAGACACTGGAGGCAACAATCATGAGTGTCGGTGAGTCACATGTTTTTGGAGCACCGATCACATTTCTTGAAACCGGTGGCCTTTGGGCAAAAAGGACCCCCGTGAGGTTGAAGACCCTCAGCGCGGCCAGCAGTTGAAAAAGGCGTGAAATGCTTGCAGGAACCTAACAAAAAATAAAACTAAGTTCTGAGACCAGATGCTGGGGCAACAGGTCTCGAAGGCGGGAAAGGGACCGGCAAAGGCCGGAAAGGTGTACAAAAGCTGTACAAAAATCAACTTTTTTCCGGGGGTGGGGGGGAATAGACGTATGTCTGTAGGGCTCCATGGAAAAAGGGATACTGATCAAGATGGCATACTTGGGTGGGAAGGGGAACACGCATGCAGGGTGGCATCTCCCAAAGGCTTTCTTTGGAAGCTGGGGGGATGCTTCCACGAGGGCTCCATTGGCGTCGACGTCACTCATATGTGAGAACTAACTTCCTGTTTGTTCCTGGAGAATAACTGGTATACCTCGACAATGAAGTAAGTTGCCCCACAAGAAAGCATAGTTACTCACCTGTAACAGGTGATCTCCGGAACAGCAGGAATTTAGTCTTCACATATGGGTATCGTCGGTAAAGACAGAGCCTGCGCAGGAACGCTCCCCAGCGTCCAATAGGAAAGTTTTTGGGAGCATCCCACAGCGCCTGCGTGCTGCCTTCCCGCCTTTCCCAACTGCTCCTCTCCAGTTGAGTTTATAGCTGAGACAAAGAGAGAGAGAGAGGGAGAGAGAGATAGAGAGATACAACTCCTAGGGGAGGTGGGCAGGTTGAGAAGACTAAATTCCTGCCGTTCCCGGAGATCACCTGTCACAGGTGAGTAATTATGCTATCTCCAGGAACAAGCAGGAATATAGTCTTCACATATGGGGACTCCCTAGCTACAGATGCCAGGGAGAAGCCCCAGAAGTTGTGTGCCCTTTTGAAAGGGCTCCACTTCCCCCCATGGATCTCTAGAGGGAGTAGCCCAAAACGTTTTAAACGGTATAACTAATTAAGACTTGAAGTAAATCCGTTTAATAACCTAAATCCAACAACTTAGAACTATACTTATAAATCGTAGTAGAGAATACAGGTCTCAGCAGAAGCTTATAGCACAAAAACAATGTTTTTGGGTGCTAAAACGATAATGGGCTGAGGAAGTTCTTTAGCGGATATTTTTAAACAAAAGCATACAAGTTAACAAAAAGTCTACGAGTACAGAAACAGGTCGTTGATGTGATGATAAGCACGGTTAATGGGTTTACACCCTTGCTTTAGTGCTATAAGCTTCTGCTGAGACCTGTATTCCCCATGGATCTCTGGCATCCTACCAGGGATGGTGGGTAGGAGTTGATTAAGTATGGAACAGGTGTTGAAGAACAGCCTGACCAAACAAGGCATCCCGGCGGGAGTCCTTGTCCAAGCAGTAATGGGCTGTGAAGGTATGAACCGAGGCCCAGGTATCTGCTCGACAGATGTCGATAGACACAGAGTGAAGATGAGCCATAGAGGCTGCCATGGCTCTGACATTATGCGCTGTGACATGGCCTTCAAGAGGAAGGTTCTTACTCCGATAGGCAAAAGATATACACTGTGCAATCCAGTTGAACAGAGTCCTTTTGGAGACTGGAAGTCCTAACTGACTAGGATCAAAAGCAACAAAGAGTTGAGAGGACTTTCTATGTTGCTGCGTTCTTTGCAAGTAAAAGGCCAAAGCTCTTTTACAGTCCAAAGTATGAAGATTCCTTTCTGCATTAGATGCATGAGGCCTTGGGAAAAAAAACAGGAAGGTAAACTGCTTGGTTTAAATGAAAAGGCGACACCACCTCTGGCATAAAGTGAGGATGAGTCCTAAAGACTACCTTATCGTGAATGAACCTTGTATAAGGGGGATCAGCCACCAATGCTTGCAACTCACTAATGCGACGTGCTGATGTGATTGCAAAAAGAAAAATAACCTTCCAGGAAAGGAATTTCAATGAGGTAGTAGCTAATGGTTCAAAAGGCGGCTTCATGAGCTGGCCAAGAACCAGATTTAAATCCCATGCCACCGGTGGTGGCTTAAGGGGAGGCTTAGTTAGAAGAAGGCCTCTCATAAATCTCTCTATGATAGGATGAGAGGAAATAGGTTGTCCATTTAAAGGTTTGAGGGAAGCTGCAATAGCACTCAAATAACTCTCACTGAATTGGTCTTAAGC
Organism: Ichthyophis bannanicus; assembly: GCA_033557465.1. Lineage (NCBI taxonomy): Eukaryota > Metazoa > Chordata > Amphibia > Gymnophiona > Ichthyophiidae > Ichthyophis > Ichthyophis bannanicus. Next base: position 321,260,980 of record CM066032.1, read on the forward strand.
CCTGCATTAGACAAATGAAGGAGATATTCCAGTAATGATTCCAGAGGTATTGCAAGAGAGTTAAGACCCTTCTGCGAACACCATATGGTAAACCTTTTCCACTTGAAAGCATAACAGCGTCTTGTGGATGGTTTTCTGGAAGCATAAAGGATATCCTTTACTTGCTGAAAAAGGTTAAGACCGTGAAGTTCTAGGCCTTCAGCAACCAGGCCCTGAGATGTAGAGACTGGGGATTGGGATGCCACAGCATCCCGTCCTCCCGGGATAGGAGATTCGGAGCAGATCCTAACTCCAGAGATGTAGCTTGAGAGAGATGTAAGAGCGGAGGGTACCACACTTGTCGTGGCCAATGTGGGGCTATGAGAATCATACGGCCTCTGTCTCTCTGAAGCTTGAAGAGGGTTCTGGGAATTAGGGGAATGGGTAGGAAGGCATACAGGAAGTCCCAACCCCAATAGAGGAGGAAGGCATCCCTGGCCTGACACCCCTGAGCTGGAATTCTGGAACAGAACCGGGGAAGTTTGGCATTCAGCGGACTTGCAAAGAGGTCTATGTCCGCGGTTCCCCAAAATTGGAAACTTTTGGCCACCTGGTCTGAATGGAGAGACCATTCGTGTGGAAGCAGAACTCGACTGAGTCTGTCTGCCCAAGAGTTTTGAATGCCTGGAAGATACACTGCAAGGAGATGAATATGATGCTCTCTGGCAAGGGCCCAAAGTCGCAAAGCTTTGTTGCAGAGCGACAGAGAGCTTGTTCCACCCTGCTTGTTCACATAGAACATGGCTACCTGGTTGTCCATTTGGATTAGGACAGTTTTGTAGCTGAGCTGGGTGTGAAACACTTGAAGAGCAAGAAAGATTGCTCTGAGCTCTAGGAGATTGATGTGTAGATCGGTCTCCTGTGGAGTCCAGGAACCCTGAGTAGAGAGGCCTTGCAAATAGGCTCCCCAACCCACCTGTGAGGCATCTGTTGTTAGAGTTACTTGGGGTGGGGGTTGCTGAAAAGGAGACCCCACCAACAGATTGTGGGGTGACTGCCACCATTGGAGAGACAAAATAAGACGATCGGAGGTTGCTATTTTGTCTGACAGGCAACCTGACGCCTGAGTCCACTGAGTGGATAGAGTCCACTGGGCTGCCCTCATATGGAGGCGGGCATAAGGGACCACATGAACGGTGGATGCCATGTGGCCTAGCAATTGTAACATTTCCCGAGCAGTGAGGTGAGACTTTAGCATTGCTTGGGAAGCTAACTGCACAATGCAAAGGCAGCGGGACTGTGGAAGATAGGCCCTTGTCTGCCTGGTATCCAGCAAGGCTCCTATGAACTCTAGAGACTGAGTGGGAGCTAGGTTGGATTTTGGAAAGTTTATGACAAGTCCCAAATATTGAAGGATACGCATTGTGCGAGATAGAGAAAACCTGGCCTCTGGCTCTGATGGGGCTCGGATGAGCCAATCGTCCAAGTAAGGGAAGACGAATATTTTTAGGGTGCGGAGAAATGCTGCCACCACAGCCATGCATTTTGTGAACACCCTTGGTGCCGAGGCCAGGCCAAAAGGAAGAACTCTGTATTGGCAGTGATTCCCCTGAAAAAGAAAGCGAAGAAACCTTCGGTGAGTTGGATGGATAAGAACATGAGTGTATGCATCCTTGAGATCTAGAGAACAAAGCCAGTCCTGACTCTGAAGGTATTGTAGAAATGGACAGGTAAAGGGATACTAGAAACCCCAATATGTAATTTAAGATGGATGAATTTCGTGATACAGAATGTGTTTAGAAGTTTGGCTTTTCACCTACTTCCTCTTAAATAGAATAGGATGTCATGATCATGAGTTCTGTGTAACAGTCTTTAAAATAGTTTGGAACATTGTTAACGCAAGCATAAAGAGTAAATATAGGCTATGAACTGTGCAACCATAGTTCATTGTACAGTCAATGCTGACACAACATAATTTTTGCAACTTTGCAATTATAAATAATTTTGTCATAATCTAGTAAATTTCATCTAATACACTGTAATCAGATCTTACTTTTCGTTTTCCCTCTGAGCTCAAAGAAAGTAGCACTTTGTGTGTGTGATTGTGTTCTGTATTACTCTCTGCTTGTTTCTCACTGCTTGAGGGACCAGAGACCAAAAGAGCAGTGGTATTGTGGCCAGATCACGGTGTTTTCTTCAGTTGGTGTCGTTCTCGGATCTCTGTGTTTCTTCAGCAGTTGGAAACAGCAGACAAGTCTCCAGGACACAGGTAGTGGTTGCCGTGAGTGAGTATACTAAAGAATTGACAGATATCTGTGTGTATATTGTGATTGTAATGTAAAGCCGGTAAGGTTAATTAGAGATCTCAGTTAAATAAGTGGAGTGAGAAGGCTCGTGAGATAGAGCAAGAGAAAGGAAACCCTAATTAAGAAATGAGGCGCAAGTTTGCTGATTGCGCCCTTATGTGGCCGTTAACATTCGATGACTGCCAGTAACCACAGTTTGCCGTTCCCCCTTGATGGAACATTTCAGGAGGGCAAATTGAGATAGTTACAGTATGAGTTGGCTTTTGAGACTTTAAGCAAACCTCATACCAGTCATGAATGGGTCGTATATAGTTGGTGGCAGTTTGAGGCTGCTAAAAAGTGCAGCAAGCCACTGACTCTGTTTTGAAAAAATTTAAAAATCAAGTGTTTAGGATGGATAGTGTAAATATAAAAGAAAGTGAAACTTATAGGGAAAAACTTAAATCATTTCTCTATGACAAAATAGAATTAACCAAACAATGTTTTGAAGGACTAATTTTCATGTCATAATTGTAGTATGAAGTTTGTTTGTTAGGGAAGTGTGCTGTGCAATATAAGTTTTGTTATTTACTGCAGTAATAATTTGGAGGTTTCCGGCACAGATAACAGCTTGGCATGACTGCAGTATTAGCAGGAAGAAAGTCTTGAGCAACCGTGGTAAGATTTTCTTTTGTTAGACTAACCATAAGCCTTATTGGGGAAGTTAAAAAAAAAAAAAACCTCCCAATGTGATTAACTATTTCGTTTACTTGTGTATGTATAGTAAATAAGTTTTGTTTTCTAGGTCATGGATCTGAACTTATTTTGGGTTATGAGAATTTATCTACTGATTCCATTCTATGTGTAATAATGTAAAATGCTGAAAAAATATTATTAGAAACACTACTCCTCAGTGCTTCTTATGTCTCTGGATATTTTGGAAAAAATGATTGATGATATATTCTCCAAATTGTATTTTTAGTTATAATTGATGTGAATGAATGGGAAGATCTTCCATGCTTTGATGTATTTAGATATTTGATAAGTTGTGTGATGTGATAAAGGTTAAAAAAAAAGTGTTTAAAGGAAAAAGAAGTTAGTAACTTAACTTGAAAAAAAAATTTGAATTGCTTGTCAAGTTAAGTCAAGCAAGTTTGTTTACTTAAAGGGAAAAAGTGAATGATACAACTACATTCAAACAAGTGAATTAAGTAATTAAAACAGTATGGTGAATATATGTATAATGTTTTATTTTTCTTTTGTGATAGTGGACTAGTTTACAACTGTGATAGTGTATGAGTAACAATGTCTGAAGAAAAAATGCTGATGTTTTTCCTAGTCTCTTTTAAACTAATCTGCAGGAGTCGATTGGAGGAGTGATCTTAAATTTTCATGTCGTGTATGTTTTAGTTATTATGGAAAGACCTCTGCAGAATTGATGTTGATAATTGCAAGTGTGATTTAATAATACGCTAACTCTTCCATTGCTGCTGTTTGTGTTTTTGCTCAGAAATTTCCCACTGGACTTAAGCTACTAGGCTATTTTTCAGACTTTTGTTGCCCTGTTGTAGCAGGAATGCCTCCATGTTTTCAGTTTCTGGCAGCAGTAGTCTTTGCAATCCAAATTACTGATTTTCTAGTACTATGACATGCCTCTCATTCAGTTTTCGTATCTTTTACACTTGGAAAATCCAGCTTTCTTCCAGCTCTAGATTGTTACTGTTTGACCTCACTATGTACTGATGGTTCTGCTTTGCGCAATGAATAAGGAAAACTGATGCAATTATAAGAGTTGATTCTGTGCAGAGTCGGCTGCTTGTTATTTGCTAGTGCTCAACCAGCTGAAGTGTTCGCTCTTATCTGCTCATTTGATCATCAATACTGATTTTGTCTCAGGCTTCTTGCATGAGGAGCTCTATGTACTGATACTACTATGCTGTTTTGTTCTGAAAACAGTGTAACAAAGATAGAACTGTTAAGCCATTAAGAAGTGGTAATTGACTTTCTAATTGGTTCAAACTTGGTGTTAAAACGTTTTACCCTTATGTAAATGTTCCTTCTTTGTGAGCTTAGATGTCTATGCGAATTAGAATGGAATAGAGAAGTAGTCTAATGACTAGAGTGCTAGCACTCCTCGTGACCTTGGATAAGTCACTTAACCCCTCATTGCCTTACAAAGAAAAATTCCAAGTTATCAACGTTCCTGTTTTATGTGTTGTACCAAGTTTTAGTTGCAATGTGAATTGCTGTGATTAGTGGGGAAAGTGGTATTAAAAAATAACATAATAAGGAAAAGGGTATATTACTGATAATTTATTTATTTATTTAACAGTATTTCTAAACCGCCTTATCTTAATAATCAAGGTGGTATCACAGCAAGCAATCAAGTAAAGTGTGTGCGTTGTACATGCAGTGAGGATGAAACTTAGTTGTGTGAGGGCTGTGTTGGGTGCTTGATTTGTTTGAGCTATGTACAAGGTGGGCTATTTACAGTGGTGCTAAAACACATTTTATATACATACAGTTGTTTAGGAGGATTGGAGTGCTGTTATCCATTCTCTTAGGTTATGTGATGTGACCATAGTGCTCTATGAACAGCATGGTTTTCAGTTGTTTTCTGAAGTCTTTGAGGTCTGGAGTTGCCCTTAGATCGTCCGGTAGATTGTTCCATATTGTTGGAGCAGCCATGGAGAGAGCTCTGTCTGTTGTGTCCTTGCGTGTGTGCTTGTATTCATTTGGGGTACTGACTCGGTTGCGTGTTTGACTTCTTCTAGGACGTGCGCTGGTTTCCGGTTGTATGAGCGTGTGGAGGCTGTTGGCTGATGTGTGCTCTTTTATCTTAAATAGGTTTATGATAGTCTTGTATCTGATGCGAGCACTGATTGGGAGCCAGTGTAAGTCCTTTAATGTAGGTGTGATGTGCTCCTGCCTTGCGGCTCCGGATATGATTCGAGCTGCAGTGTTTTGTGCCAGCTGGAGTGGTTTGAGAGCTTGTTTTGGTAGTCCAAGGTATATCGGATTGCAGAAGTCCAGTATTGGGGTTATCAGTGCTTGACAGACGGTACGGAAGTGTTCTGGGGCGAGGAGTGGTTTCAGTCTCCTGATGATTCGCATCCTGTAGTAGGCTTTTTGGATTGTTTTGTCTATGTGTGGTTTGAGGTTGAGTTTACTGTCCAGCGTAACCCCAAGGTATCTCACCTCTGATCTATGTTTAAAGTAATGTGAGTTGAACCATCACCTAAGATAAGACAGCTTTCCTAATAATTGTTGACAAACAATTGAAATGAGTTTAAATTATTTGTCATAAACTGCTAGTTATGTTTTAATGTTTGTTACCCCTTGAATAACCAGATTGACTATATCTTGTATATTGTTATAGCTGGAGAATACATCACAAATATAATTAGTGATATGAATATGTACAATTATGTTCCTAACAGGAAAAAAAGAAATGTGTCTATTAAGACTGTCATTAGGGATGAATAATTGTGCTTGTTTGCAATTGTATAGCATCAAGAGAGATGCTGTAGTGGAGAGTTGGGTTTTTATTGTATGCACTGAATCCTATGGGCCGAAGAGGAAAATGACTGAATAAAATGCTACTGGATATGGAGACTCCTGATAAAGACCAGCGGAACTACTCATGTATGAGCAGCAGTAAAGCCTGGGTAGGCAGTCACTGAAAAAGCTCTATCTAAGATGTGCATGGCACAGCCCATGGTGAGAAAGGATGCTGCTGAAGAATCTGGAGTGATGTCTGGTGTCATGATATGAGGGACTAATCTCTGAATTATTGCTAGATCTATGAGAAGCAGTTGGCCACTGCTAGAAGAGGTAGTGCTTACAAGAATAATTGGTAAAGTCTTGCTCTCTGTACACATTTTTATTGAGGCTAAGCAAAGGTAAACAATGTCACATGATTTTGTATAACAATTTCTTCCAACGAACAAGATGGAGCTCACCTATGGACCAGATGTGCCTAGGACTTTGAAGGAACATCTCCAAAATGAAGCCTACTGTAGAAGATTTATTCTAGAATTGGACATGTATCTTTTGTAATGATTCTTTATAGAATCACAGGGAGGACTGTAGAAATGGACAGGTAAAGGGATACCAGAATCCCCAATATGTAATTTAAGATGGATGAATTTCTTGATACAGAATGTGTTAGAAGTTTGGCTTTTCACCTACTTCCTCTTAAATAGAATAGGATGTCATGATCATGAGTTCTGTGTAACCGTCTTTAAAATAGTTTGGAACATTGTTAACGCAAGCATAAAGAGTAAATACAGGCTATGAACTGTGCAACCATAGTTCATTGTACAGTCAATGCTGACACAACATAATTTTTGCAACTTTGCAATTATAAATACTTTTGTCATAATCTAGTAAATTTCATCTAATACACTGTAATCAGATCTTACTCTGTAAAAAGAACTTTGGCGACACCTTGTGTTATTTCATGTCTATAATAAATGACTGTTACTTCCCCTTTTTCTTTAATAAAAGGAGATTTTCAGGAGGAAGAATTTGAACCTGGCAGGCGTGGAACTGTGTGTGTCCACAGACCGTCTGTTTTCCCTCTGAGCTCAAAGAAAGTAGCACTTGTGTGTGTGATTGTGTTCTGTATTACTCTCTGCCTGTTTCTCACTGCTTGAGGGACCAGAGACCAAAAGAGCCGTGGTATTGTGACCAGATCACAGGGTTTTCTTCAGGTATGGCAGTAGAGTTCCTAGAGAAATCATTTTGAATTTCTCTTTGAACAGGAATTTGTTCAATTCTCTGAGGTCCAAAATGGGTCTGTGCCCTCATGTTTTCTTTGGAATAAGGAAAAAGGGGGAATAGAACCCTGCACCTTGTTGATGAATAGGTACTTCTTCTATTTCCCCTTGGGCAAGAAGCAGACTGACCTCGTGATCTAACTGGGCGTTGAGAGAGGTCTGAGAATTGAACTGTCTTACCATTGTAGGGAGGGGGCATGCTGAGGAAGTGAAGCTTGTATCCCTCTCTTACAATGGACAGAGTCCAACTTTCTGCTGTTATCTGCCCCCATCTGGGGGCAAAATAACAATCTTCCTGGAATGGTAGAAGGCTCTGGCCCGTTCAGGGCCAGGAAGACAAAGTTCTTTAGATGGGAGTCAAAGCCCCTGGGGAGGCTGAGTCTGCTGAGCCTGTTGAGGCTTAGCAGCCTTTGTTTTTCTTTGTTTAGGTTGTTGTTGACCCTTTTGGGCAGACTGACCTGAACGATGCCCTAGCTGGATATAGGAGGGGTAGAACGTCTTCTTTCTAGTGAAGAATGTTTTTTGTAGGACTTTTTCCTTGCAGGATCAGCTGTAGATTTTGATAATCTATCCAAGGTGAGATTATCAGCATCTAGCTCATTAGCTTTCTCTTGCCAATTTTTGCCAAAGAGATTTTCTCCTGTGCAAGGAATATTCCCCAGTTTGTCCTGTACCCAAAGTTCCAAGTCAGATGCCTGGAGCCAGGCAATCCTACATGCGCCTATGGCAATAGCAGAAGTTCTGCTTATGCACTCAAAACAATCAAAAGCTGCACAATTTACGAATTTGGAAACATCCTGAGCATGTTTGATAAGTGCAAGATAATCTTGTCTCTTATCAGGAAGGAGAGGGCTCATAAGCTCTAGATCTCCTGTAACTTCCTTAAGGAACATTCCCATATATAAAATGTAGGAACTAATCCTGGCAGAAAGCATAGAGGCCTGGAAGGTTCGACGCCCAAAGGCATCAAGAGTTCTACATTCACGTCCTGGAGGATTAGATGCATGTCTTTTTGCACTCTTGATCCTTCTCATAGCTGATTCCACCACCATGGAATGGTGGGGCAGCTGAGTTTTTTGAAATCCAGGACAGGGAGGAACTCAATACATAGTATCGAGCCTACGAGAATGAGGAGAAGTGGTGAGAGGTGTTTCCCACATCCTTAGCATGAGATCATGCAAGATCTCATGAATAGGCAAAGTAGCTGCCTCTTTGGGAGCTTTAGGATACTGTAAAATCTCCAATTTCTTTGCCCTAGGCTCTGTTTCAGGAGCCACTGTGATGGAAAGACCTCGAGCCACATCCTGGATAAAATCCTGGAAGGATATATCCTCTGGAGGAGACATCCTACGTTTAGGAGAGGAAGAATCCTCAGGAAGAAGTACTCTGGTATCAACAGAGCTGTCAGAGTCTTCAGATTCGGAGGATTCAAAGTATCTCCTGTCCGGGTAATCGTGCAGCGCACGATACCGGTACCGATCAAAGGTCACAGCATGCGTCGGTACCGGTAGTTCACCTGCCGACGTCGATGCAATTGCCTCTGGTACCGATGTAGGTGCCGGTTACCAGTTGAATTGTCTGAAGCGGTTTCCGGGGCATCAATGCCGCCAGACTGCATTCAATAGCCAGGAATCTCTGGTATATCGACGCCTCCGATGCCTGGGTATCGGTACCGGACAAAGCGGCCAGTACCCCAGAGCATGGCACCAGTACTTTTGCCGAGGCTGGGGCCTCAAGAACATCCTGGAGCCCCGATGATGCTTTGGAAGCCGAAGCCTCCCGCCGGGGCAGTTTTGCCGGTGTGAGTCCCTCAAGGGCAACGCCAGAGGCATCTCGATACTTAGAAGGAGATCTACCCTTTGAGGACCGGCTAGACTTATGTTTAGTTACCTGAGATCCATGGGAGGAAGACGAAGCCCTGGAAGATGTTGATGCCACAGATGCTGCATCGGAGGGAAAAAGGGTGCTAAGTTTAGCAGCTCGGTTTTGTCGACCCCTCTTCGACATCATCCCACAGGCAACACACTCGTAGATAGAGTGGTCAGGACCTAAACATTTGAGGCACCACTCATGGGTGTTGGTGACTGAGATGGTACCGCCACACTTGGAACACTTTTTAAAACCCGAAGCGGGTTTTTCTATTGTAGAGGAAAGTTGGGCCTAGTGCCCAAAATGGCACGTAGCACCAGAGGAGAAAAAACTGGAAGACTTCAGGAAAAGATTTTTTTTTTTTTACAATGAAAAGAAAGATTGAACCGGCGGTACCGGTATAGCGTCGAAGGAAGGCAGACGCGATTACACAAAAAAGAATAATAAATGGGATATTTTCTGCGGTGACAGGAAGTGCGACCTGCCGGCTCCGCAGAAAATGAAGAACTGGACAGGAGCAGTTGGGAAAGGCGGGAAGGCAGTATGCAGGTGCTGTGGGATGCTCCCAAAAGCTTTCCTATTGGACGCTGGGGAGCGTTCCCACGCAGGCTCCGTCGGTACCGATGATACCCATATGTGAAGACTACATTCTTGCTTGTTCCTGGAGATAGAGTAGCGAACAGCTGTCCCATGATTTTTTAGTGAGATTTTTACAGCAAAAGAATTTCTCTAGCAAGCAAAGAGCTGCTGCAGAAAAACTGCCTCCGATAGGAATCATATACAGGGTGGCCCAAAAAAAGTGAGAACATCTCGTAGCATGTAAGTTATATAAAAATTCAAAAAGACAGATGTAAACGATTGACAAATTAAAAAAAAAAAAAAGATGGCGACCGGAAATTGTCGAAATAAAGACGTTATATAGCTAAAAGAGGTAAATAAGTAAACTATTTAAGCTTTTAATTTACGAGATGCTCTCACTCTTTTTGGGCCACCCTGTATGTTAAAGATCACCAATGGAAGAATATAGATCAGCAATAACAGAATAAAGGAAGAATACTTTTGTCATAATATCTTTAGAGTTTATGAATAACTCTACAAAATTATTCAATGTTGTGTGGAATTTGACCTCCCCCTTTAATTCAAAAAACAATGATGTTGTGCCAACCAATAAGGAGTTAGCTAATATTTTATATAACATAAGATATGTCATATTGGGTCAGAGCAAGAGTCCATCAAGCCCAGTATTCTGTTTACAACAGCAGCCAATCCAGGTCACAAGTACCTGCCAGATTCCCAAAAAGATACACAGATTCCATGCTGCTTATTCCAGGGGTAAGCAGTGGATTTCCCTGGTGCTCTTTAATAATGATTTATGGACTTCTCCTCCAGGAATTTATCCAAACCTCTTTTAAACCCAGCTACAACTAACAGCTTTTAACTACATCCTCCAGAAACAAATTTCAAAGTTTGATTATGCACTGAGTGAAAAAAAATATTTTCTCCTATTAGACTTAAATGTGCTATAGTGTAACTTCATTGCGTGTCCCCTAGTCTGTCTACCTTTTTTTTTTAAATCTAAATCTGAACATGAACCTGTGCAATCGATGAATATTGATGGTTCATCAATACAATAGCATACTTTTGCTACTGCTAATAAAGAGGCAATCAACTTGTTGAATTGCATTTCAAAAAGCTTGACCCATATCCGTGTCATTTTTGTAAACTTCTATAATGCACATGCCGTTAGTGGAACATAAATCTCTCAAATAAATAAGTGTTGTAAAGAACAAGTGGCTGAAGGAGGTCAATTTGAATGCCGAATCTTTAAATAACCATCGCTCAATTTCAAACAATGTTACTGGCTAAGATAATTGAACAGTTGTAAAGAATCTCAGTAGTTCATTGAAAAAGAAATTAGACCTTACCTGCTAACTGATGTTCCTTGAGTTACTCCAGTCCAGTCCCAGTACCTTTGGGTATTCACGCCTTGCCAGCACCTTGGAGACTGAGAGCATGTCATGATTTCATGACATCCCCCTAGATAGACAGCTGGTTCCTCCCCCAGCCTTCAGTATCCTATTGACAAAGCAGACTTATGGAAACAACCATTAGAATCAAACTAACTAGAAATTTAGAAATTTAAGTAATAACTCGCTGAACCAAACCCCTCCCCTCACCAGGGAAGGAAAGTCAACCACACTCTCCTGTTATGGGCACCAGCACCTCAGGAGACCAGTTACCTCAGTTCCCGACCTCCTTTCACCATCCCAATGACCCCTACTCTCCCCCCCCCCCCCCCTTAGTCCATCCTGCACTCTTTTTTTTTCTTTAGCACCTTGAATTCCTATTCCCCGAGGCAAATTAAGTTGGACTAGATATAATTCTTGCAGCCAGGGAGCCATGTGCTAACAGTTTGCCTCAGGTATCTGATATCAGCTAACAGGAGGGGATTCGGGGCTGGACTGGAGTAACTCAAGGAATATCAATTAGCAGGTAAGGTCTAAGTTCTTCTTCCATTTCATTCCTCCAGTCCAGCTTTGAGACCTTTGGGATGTACCATAGCAGTACTAACCATGGGAGGGACCCACTATCCCAGCCTGCACCACCACTGGACCAAACCAAGCCTCCTCTGAAGCCTATATATCCAACCTGTAATGCTTCACAAAAGAAGACGAGGACCACCAGGTAGCCGCCCAACAAATTTTGACCAGTGGCACCAGGCTAAACTCCGCCCACGACGCAACTTGGGCCCGAGTCAAATGGGCATACAAGCCGATGGAACCGACCTATGCCTTGCCAGATAAGCTATGGCAATAACTTCTCTAACCCATCTGGATATGGATGCCTTGGACGCCACTTCTCCCTTACACGGCCCTCCAAACAATACAAACAGGCAGTTCGACTTATGGAAGGGCCCTGTGATCTTCATGTACCTTTTCAAAATGTGACATACATCCAGTTTTCTTAGGGGATCCAGTGCAGATGCCCCCCTCCGTCCCTGAAGAATACCGGAAGGGACACCATCTGATTCAGGTGGAAAATCGATAGCAGCTTTGGTAAGAACGAGGGAACCGGTCTTAAGACCACTTTGTCCCTTGATATTACCAGATACGGTTCCCTGCACGACAAGGCCTGAAGTTCTGAGATCCTTCTGGCTGAACAGATGGCTACCAAAAATACCGCTTTCAGTGTCAGGTCTTTCGACATGCAGCCCCCCAAAGGCTCAAAGGGTGGTTCTGTCAAGACGGACAACACCAAATTGAGATTCCACAGCAGCACGACCGACCGCACTGGCGGTCGCACCTGCTTCACCGCTCTTAGAAATCGAACTACATTCAGGTGAGAGGCTAAGGGCACCCCTCTAATTCTGCTCCTACAGCATGAAAGGGCCGTCACCTGCACCCTCAACGAGCTGCAGGCCAAACCCTTGTCCATTCCCACTTGAAGAAATGGCAGGATTTCTGGCACTAAGCAATGCACAGTGGAACAACCTTGTGTCACGCACCACTGTTCGAACACTCTCCATATGCAGATATATGCTAGCGACGTAGATCGTCTACAGGCCTCAAGTAGAGTCGCTATCAACGCCAGCATGTAACCTCTCTTTCTTAACCACGCCCTCTCAAGAGCCATGCCGTAAGCAAGAACCAATCCACTTACGGCACCTGAATGGGCCCCTGACTCAGATCCTCTCGGGTCAGGAGACAACATGGCCTCTCGGCAATCATACATACCAGATCCACATACCATGGCTGTCGTGGCCAGTCGGGGGCGATCAGGAGCACCAGTCCCACATGAATCTCTATCCATTGCACTACCCGGCCGATCAGAGACCAGGGATGAAAAATATACAGCAGCTCTTCCTCGGGCCATGGTTGAACTAGCGCATCGAGTCCCTGTGACATGCGCTTTCTCCTCCTGCTATAAAACTGCGCCGCCTTTGCTGACTCCCAGATCGCCATCAAATCCATGATTGGCTGACCCCACTGGTGCACCAATTGTCCAAAGACACTCTGGTTGAGTGTCCATGCCACCTGGTCAATCCTCACTCTGCTGAGATAGTCCGCCTCTATGTTCTCTCATCTGGCCACGTGCGCTGCAGACAGAGCCAACAGATGTCCGCCCTTGCCATCAATGGACCGGCTTCCTCTTCCAGTTGTGCACTGCCCATGCCGCCCTGCCGGTTGATATATGCTACCGTCGCTGCATTGTCCAAGAACGCCAATACAACTTTACCTCACATCAGGTCCTGAAAGCACAGCAGCATCAAGATCACTGCTCTCAACTCTAGATGGTTTATGGGCTACCATGCCTCCTGCTCTTTCCATAGACCCTGCATAAACTGAGCTTTGCAATGTGCTCCCCAGCTCACTAGGCTGGCATCTGTTGTGAGCCACATTCAGTGCGGTATCTCCAGTGGCATATCCTTCAGAAGCATGCTGGACTGCAGCCACCACCACAGAGCGCTGTGTACTTCCCCATACATGGCAGGCTTCTCGAAAGAGGATGAACCTGCGCCAACCACCTGCGCAGCAACGCACTTTGCAATGGTCTCATGTGTGCCTGAGCCCAAGGGACCATCTTGATCAACGCCGCCATGGAACCCAACACTTAAGTAATGCCACGCTGTTGGCTTTGGCATTCATAGAAATTGCCTGATCTGCCTCTGCAGCTTGAGTATTCTCGCTATTGGTAGTGACACTCACCCCATGTCTGTCAAACCACGCGCCTAGATGTTCCAGGTCCTGTGACAGCGTGATGTGACTTTTGGTGAAACTGACCACCCATCCGAGGCTCTGTAGAAACACAATAACTCATTCAGTCGCCTTCTTACTCTCCTCTCGGGACTTTGCTCTTATGAGCCAATCGTTGAGCTATGGGAGAACTAGAATGCCTTCTTGCCTCACCAATGCTGCCACTACCACCATGATCTTGGGTGAAAATCAGAGGGGCCAGTCGCCAGCCCGAAAGGTAACCCCCGAAACTGAAAATGCCCCTTCAGCACTACGAACCGAAGAAACTGCTGGTGCTCCCTGCATGCTGTGCAGCAGGTTTAAAGGAAGCGCCTCCTGGTGCCAACACCAACGCGCTCCCTGCACGCTGTGCAGCAGGTTTAAAGGAAGCGCCTCCCAGGGCGCCCGCGCCTGGCGGGCCCGCGCCGGAGGGCTTCACCAGAGGGCCCTTAGGCGGGGACCAAGGCGCTTTAGCGCGCTGCTCCTTGCCACCAGACCCTATCTAACTTCCTCACGAGATGAAGTAGGATTGTGGAAAAAGTGGCAGGGCCTCTTCTTCTGACTGCTATCGGAAGGGAAACGAGAAGAAAAGAGGAGAGAGTGAGAGGAGGCAGGAGCAAGAGGCGGTGAGCTGCTGGACCCTACAGCACTTTTCTTCAAAGATCGTGAGTTGGCTGTTTGTTTTCAGCAAATCACAAGAATAAACTGTTCGATCACTTCAGCTGTAGTGATTATTCCGTCAAGAAACTCTCCGCTCGTCTCACACCCCACTGCTGGCATTGATCTCCCTTCCATCAACCACCTGGTACTTGCTACCCACTCCTTGCATAGAACTGCTACCCATTGCTGCATAGAACTGTTATCCATTGCTTACAGAGTGTTGCTACCCATTGCCTGCATACTGTTGCTACCCATTGTTGCATATAACTGCTACCTATTGTTGCATATAACTGCTACCTATTGTTGCATAGAACTGCTACCCACTACCATGGCCCCACATCTCATTGTCCTTCTCTTCCTCATCCTCCCCAACTGCCTCCCCTGCTATCAACACCCCCCTCCTTTCCCCCCTACCTTCCTCACTTCTCCCTCCACTCAGCCCCCTAGCCTAGCACCTGCTCTTGAGCCTCTCCACACCATCCCCCACATTCATCCAGCCCCCCTCTCTACCTTCCTCACTTCTCCCTCCATTCTTCCCCCTAGCCTAGCACCTGCTCTTGAGCATCTTCACACCATCCCCCACATTCAACCAGCCCCCCTCTCTAAGGCAACCCCACCCTCGCTTCTGCCATACTATCTCCACCTTACCTCGCTCTCTAATACTCATTCTCCTTCTCTTATCAGGTAATATCAACCTCAACCCCAACCCCAACCCCAACCCCAACCCCGGCCCCCCCTCCCCCCGATTTCTCTCTCACACTAAAGAAAGTTCCTCACGTACCCTATCTAATCTCATCTACATCCCGCTCCTCCCTCCTTCCGCCCTCCCCCATTCATCCCACAATCACTCATCCATAGATATCAACTCCAACCCTACCCCCAAAAATAATCCCTCACATAACCTACCTGATACCATCAATTTATCCCTCATCTCCCCTCCCTCATGTCCCTCTTGGAGAGCACAAACACCCAGACATACCAACCCACACCCTGCTCCCTCTAACTCTCGGTACTACCCTAGAAATAGACCCCCACGCTACTCTGATAAGAAATCCACACGTAACTTATCCAACCTTATCCATATCCTCTCCTCCCCCCCTCCGCTCTCCCGTTTACTTGCGCCCTATGGAACGCATGCTCAGTCATTAAAAAAACCTCTTTTACTCACGATCTTTTCATATCTAATGCCCTACACCTTCTTGCCTTAACCGAGACCTGGCTCCCCTCAGGCGACACCGCATCCATTGCCTCTCTGCTATGGAGGCTACCAATTCTCCCATACACCTTGATCTACTGGTCGCGGTGGTGGCGTTGTCCTCCTACTCTCTCCCTCCTGCCAATTCCAGCCCCTCTCCTGCCACCCCAGTCATACTCCCCACTCTCCTTCGAAATCCACTCCATTCGCCTCCTCACACCACTTCCCCTCTGAGTAGCTGTTATTTATCGCCCACCCGACAACTCCAAATCAACCTTCCTCACTGACTTCGACTCCTGGCTTTCTGCCTTTATGGATCCCTCCTCCCCCACTCTTATTCTTGGCGATTTCAACATTCACATCGACAACCCTTCCGACCCCCATGCCTCAAAGTTCCTCGCTCTTGCCTCCTCGTTCGACCTCCAACCTTGCTCCACTGCCCCCACACACCTACACGGCCTCTGCCTTGACCTAATACTCTTCTCCAATTCCTCTCCCTCAAACTTCCGCAATTCAATCCTTCCCTTAACTGACCATCACCTCAACATTTACTCTTCAGCTCCCACCGTCTCTACCTCGTCCTGTCTCCTCTGTCCTCTTTAGAAGCCTTCATAATATTGATCCCCTGACTCTCTCCTCCACCATTTCTCCATCTCTTTCCTCCATTTTATCCTCCGAGTCCGTCGATGAGGCATTATCCTCATACAATGCTACACTTACCTCAGCCCTTGACACCCTTGCCCCTCCCACCCCACATCCTGTTAAACAATCTACTCCCCAACCCTGGCTTTCACCCACAATCCGTTACCTACACATCTGTGCCCGTTCTGCCGAACGAGCCTGGTCCAAATCCCGCTCCCCAGAAGACCTTCTACACTTCAAATTCATGCTTGGCTCTTTCCAGTCAGCCTTAGCACTTGCCAAACAAGACTACTACATCCATCGGACTTATTTATTTATTTATTTACAGTCTCTTTTATACCACGCTAGTCAACATCAGTGCGGTTTACATGAAACAGAATGACTAGCACAGGGCAGTAAGAACAGGTACTACAACTTGGATAAAACTGGGGTAACTATTTACATCTAGGCGACACGTTATGTCGTGTCAAAAGTAATCGTAGTCATGGATGGCTTGCGGGGTATATTGCTGTGGCTGTACTAGACGGGGGAGGGGGCTATTGGAGCGCTGTCTTCCGGGTAGTACTTGAGGAAGAGGTGGTGCTTCAATGCCTTCCTAAACTGGGTTAGGTCAGGGATTGCCCGGATGCTGGGTGGTAGGGTGTTCCAGCATCTGGTTGCACAGAATCTGAAAGCCCTTTTTGCTGTTGCATGGGTGCATTGGGTTATTTCCTTCGGAATTACCAGTGTGTTGACTGTTTCAGATCTTCTGGACCTATTAGGGGACATGGTTTGGATAAGCTTTGCTAGTGATGTGGAGGAGAGCCCATTGATAGCCTTGAAAGTCAGCAGTAGGGTTTTGAAAGCGAGTCTGCCATGTATAGGGAGCCAGTGGAGGTGCTTCAGGATGGGCGTAATATGATCGCTCCTAGAAGCCCCATGTAGAACTCTTGCCGTGGCATTCATCGCAAGTTGGAGCGGGTTCAGGGTGGATTGTGGGAGCCCTTGTAGGATTGCATTAGCGTAATCAAAGTGCGGTATAATCAATGCTTGACAGATTTTCCGGAAGTCGTCCGGCTCTAGTAGGAAGCGTAAGTGCCTGAGTGTTCGGATTTTGTGGTAAATTGCTCTTGCTATGTTGCTTATGTGCACCTTCATGTCCAGTCATTGGTCTAACGTGACTCCAAGGTATCGGATTGTGGATTTGGTTTGTAGCTCTGCTTCCTTAACCTTTAAGTGGGGTGGCGGGGTGAAGTTTTGGTTCCTCGTAATGAAAAGGACCTCTGTTTTCTTGTGCTGTATTCGGAGGTTTTGAGATTCGAGCCAGTTGGATACTGCGTCAAAGCAGTCTGTCAGTGGGGAGAGGTCCAGCTGCTCTGTTGAGAATGGCATGTAGAGCAGTACATCATCAGCATATATCAAGCAGTTGATGATCGGATGAGGTTACAGATGGGCTGCATGTATATGTTGAACATCAGGGCGGAGAGGGAGGATCCTTGGGGCACGCCTTGCCTCTGGTGGAAAGGTTTTGATGTTGAGGCCCCGGATCGTATGTGCTGCCATCTGTTAGACAAGTATGACTTGCACCATTCTAGTGCTGTGTCACAGATACCCTTCTCCTTGAGGCGTCCCAGGAGAAGCTCGTGGCTTACTGAGTCAAAAGCAGCAGCTATATCCATGAAGACGGATGTTATCCGGATGTTATCAATTCCAGCAATTGACGGATGTTATCAATTCCAGCAATTAGGTTACTGTAGAGGGTGGTGAGGAGTGTTTCGACACCATGGGACTCTTTAAATCTGTGTTGGCAGGGGTCCAGCGGAGCGGCGGTTTCGATGTGCTCTTATATTTGTCTATGGACTTCTTTTTCAATTATCTTGGCCAGAAGTGGTATACTGGATATAGGTCTGTACGAGTCCACCTTCTGGGGGTCGAGCTTGCTGTTTTTCAGCAGAGGCCTGATGAACGTATGTTTGAGGCTTTGGGGGACTAATTCCCTTGCCTCTGATCCTCGCCGTCTCTTTAACACCCTCGAATCCCTCCTCGAGGTACCCCCGCCCCCTATCCCGCCCTCTCTTTCTGCCCGAACCCTAGCCGATTACTTCCACGACAAAATCCACAAAATTACCCTCCAATTCCCTACCCCCTCATCTACCTCCCCAATTCTCCTCCCCATCCTTACTCCCCCTGCCACCCTCTCCTCCTTCCCTCCGATCTCTGAAGAAACCCACTTCTTCTTTCCTCCTCCAAACCCACCACCTGTTCATCAGACCCTATCCCCACCCATCTACTACGTTCCATTACCCTCACTATTGTCCCCTCCATCACTCATATCCTCAACCTTTCACTCTCCACTGCAACTGTCCCCATTGACTTCAAAACATGCTGTTGTCACACCCCTCCTCAAGAAACCCTCACTTGACCCTTCTAACTATCGACCCATCTCCCTCCTTCCCTTCATATCCAAACTATTATAACGAGCAGTCCACCGTTGCTGCCTCGACTTCCTCACCTCCCAGGCCCTCTTAGACCCAACTACAATCCGGTTTTCGTCCCCTACACTCCACTGAAACGGCACTCACAAAAGTCACCAACGACCTGTTCCTGGCTAAATCTAAGGGCCTCTATTCTATCCTCATCCTTCTTGACCTTTCTGCTGCCTTTGACACCGCTGACCACAACCTTCTCCTCACCACCCTCTCTTCGCTTGGCTTCAGGGCCTGCGTACTATCCTGGTTCTCATCCTACCTCTCCCAATGCTCATTCAGTGTATACTCTGGCGGCTTCTCCTCCTCCCCTACCCCGCTCCATATAGATGTACCCCAGGGATGTCTTGGGCCCCCTCCTTTTCTCTCTCTATACCCAAGGCCTTGGCGCGCTTATCTCCTCCCATGGCTTTCAGTACCATCTCTATGCCGATGATTCCCAAATCTACCTCTCTACACCTGATATCTCTCTGGCTACCCAGTCCAAGATCTCTGCCTGTCTTTCAGACATTGCTGCCTGGATGTCTACTCGCCGATTGAAACTGAACATGACCAAGACTGAACTCCTTGTCTTTCCACCCAACTCCTCCCCCCCACTTCCCCCTCTCTGTCCTTGTGGATGGATCTACTATCCTTCCTGTTCCCTCGGCCCGTAATCTAGGGGTCATCTTCGACTCCTCTCTCTCCTTCTCCGCTCATATCCAGCTTGTAGCTAAGACCTGCCGCTTCTTCCTCTACAACATCAGCAAGATCCTCCCCCTCCTCTCTGAACACACTACCAAAACGCTTATCCACGCCTTAATCTCCTCTTGCCTCAATTACTGCAACCTACTCCTCGCTGGTCTCCCCGCGAGCCATCTCCTTCCCCTTCAGTCTATACAAAATCACGCTGCTTGACTAATCTTCTGCCAGCCTCGCCATGCCAACATTACTCCTCTCCTCAAGTCACTCCACTGGCTCCCTGTCCAATTCCGCATCCAATTCAAGCTTCTCCTGCTGACCTATAAATGCATTCACTCTATGGCCCCTCAATACCTCCTATCTCTTATCTCTCCCTACGTCCCCTCTCGAAATTTGCACTTTGCTAACAAATCGCTTCTTTCAATGCCTTTCACCCGCACCGCAAACTCCCGACTGCGCTCCTTTCACCTTGCTGCACCACACGCCTGGAACAGCCTACCTGCGTCTGTGCGCCAGGCGTCTACCCTGGCCCTCTTCAAATCCAGGTTGAAGACCCATCTCTTCACCATTGCATTCAGATCCTGACTTCCATCCTCATCTTACCCTAACCCTCGTTAATGTTTATGACCAAAACCCATTAACGTTTATGACCAAACTATAGACCAAACTGTACCAAACTGTATGACCAAACTATACCAAACTGTGCCACACCGTACCTTCTGCTGAACTGACTAATGCTCTGTACTGTTCTAACTAGATTGTAAGCTCCGATGAGCATAACTGACGGGCAGAGACTGTCTCTTGTATGTTAGCTACCTCTTGTAGGTTAGCTGTGCAGCGCTGCGTGCATGGCGCTTTACAAGTGCTAAATAGTAGTAGTAGTAGTAGTACTCTGCTCGAACTGGAATGTGGAGGTAAGCCTCTGTGAGGTCGCAAGACATCAAGAATTCCCCTTTTCGCACCGCCACTATCACCGACCTCAATGCTTCCATGTGAAAGTGTGGCACCCGAAGGGTTCGATTTACATGCTTGAGGTCCAGAATGGGGCGAAACATACCCTCTTTCTTTGGAACCACGAAGTAAATGGAGTATTGACCACACCCGTGTTGCCTTTGGGGCACTTATACTATCACCTGCAGGCCTAGTAACCGCTGCAGGGCTTCCCCCACCGCCTTTCGCTTTAGCAATGCCTTGCATGGGGAATTGACAAAAGCGTAACAGAGGGGCTGAGCAAATTCCAGAGCATAGTCTTCTCGGGTGACCTTCAGCACCCACTGGTTGGTCGTGATCTGGGTCCAGGCATCATAAAACTCCCATAGCCGACCCCCTATGGGAATTAAGTCCACCTAGCCTATCCGCAGTTCACTGTGCTTTCTTGGGAGCCATTGAGGCGGAAAAATAGAACCCTCTCCCCACGCCTCTGAAGCCCCGAAAGGATAGTCCTCTCGCTGGGAATCGCCCCCGCTGATAGGGAGTGAACCTCAGTGACTGAAACCTCCTAAATTCTCTTGGCTGACCTCTTTCTGGAGTCCGCCCCAATTTCTGCTTGTCCTCAGGCAAACGTCCTCTTAGTCTCTCCCAGATCCTTAACCAGCTTCTCTAGGTCCTCTCCAAACAGAAGCTTACCCTGGAACGGGAGTTCTCTCAGTCTGGACTTGGAGAACACATCTGCCGACCAATTACAGAGCTATAAATACTGCCTTGTCACCATTACCGAGGACATACCCTTGGACAAGCACCTAATAAGGTCATAGAAAGCATCAGACAAAGAAGCTGCTCCTGACTCCAACTTTGCCAACTCTGGTGGTCGAATCTGCTCAGTCTCTGAATCTCCTGGGATCCCCAGAACCCATCGGAGACAGGCCCTGGCTACAAAGGCTCCACACATCGAGGCCTGAAATGACAGAGCATAGGAGTCAAATGCTTGCTTTAGGAGCGTTTCCAACTTGCGGTCCTGCATATTCTTGAGAGCTGAACTACCCTCCACTAGGATTGTCATCTTCTTAGTTACAGCCAACACTGCTGTATCAATCTTAGGAGCGCAGAAGAGTTCTCTGTCCGAATCTGGGATGGGGTAAAGTCGAGCCATCATTCAAGTACCCTTAAGCACCCCTTCAGGAATATCCCATTCCTCCTGAATCATAAGGCGCACAAGCCTATGGACCGGGAACACCATCTGCGATGACCTCACTGCCTAAAACAGTGGATCCTCTAGAGGCTCCTCTTCCTACATTGCCTCCATGTGAACATTCAATATCTTAGCGGACTGCGCTATCAACACAGCCAATTCCTCTCTGAAGAAAAGCCGGATGGTGTGCAAATCCTCTGCTGCGGTATCTCATCTTCTTCCAACTCAGTCTGGCAACTCCTCCTCACTGGAGTCTACCCCACTGAAGTCTCCTCCTAGATGTCGTCTTCTATAAGCCACTTGCTGGGACCCGGCTCCTCCTCAGCCCCTTCTAGTGACAATTCCATGCCCGAGGGCTGCTTTGCCACCTTCCGAGGAGGCTTTGGTTCCTTCCCCGCTCTTTGTTTCGAACAAAATGCTTTGTAAAGTAACAGCTCAAATTCTGGTGAGAAGCCCCTTTGAGAGCCGTTTGTCTTTCCTAGAGCCCCACCTTAGCCACTTTCTTTCCTTTGCCCTTGGGGCCCTTGGTGGTGGTAGGTTCCCCTTCTCCCCCATTCACTGCTGCCTCTGCTGCTGATGTGGCCACCGTAGAGGTCGCCACACCTCCCCGGTCTGTAATGTTCCCTGGGGACCTGTCTGGGCTGCCATCATGCAGGCCCACCTCCATCGACCGAGACTCTGTCTCGCACCCCCTACAGAATCTGACCAGGGACACTGCATCCCTCGTGACCCACCGGCCACACTGGTCAGCTTTGCCGGCATTGCCGTTTTGTTTTTTGATTTTTTTTTTTGCTTTCTCTTTCAATCCGCTTCCTGTTGCAGCCCCCAAAACAAAAACAGAGGACAAAAGCTCACTGGGAGAAATGAATTGAGGGCTCATGAGATCCCCCTTCTATTTATTGCTCTGCACTGAATGTTCCTGCGCTGCTCTAAAATGGCTGCTGTTAACATGTGGCTCCCTCAGGCTGCCGGCCCTCCACTGCTACTCTGCCTCCAACCTGCTCTTCCTTCACAGACGTCAGAGCAGGCTCCCGCCACTCAGCCAGCCAGTGACTAACGAAATTAGAGGGGGAACGAGGCTCTGGTCCTCTGCAGCACAATGACTCCTCACCTATTCCAAACCACGGCTCAAGAGTCATCACGCACGCGCTGCCAGCCCTGGTAAGAGTGATTGCTTTCAGCCGTGCTTGCCGACGGCTCCTTCCTAAGCACTGCCCCAGTGCTGAACACCTCAAGCCTCCCCCACGGGGGAGTTGTGCGACTCAGGAGGATCACCTTGTGCCTTGCAATCCTGGCACAGCTCTAGCAGGTACCCAGCTCCTGACTACTGCCTTAATCAGTGCTGTCCTGGTGATCCCTCAGTGCTTCCTTTGGTCTTTTATTAAAATGAGCCCCTACATTTAACACCTATTGTTCCTTCAGTGAGTCCTAGCAATGGGATTCATGTCTCTCCAGCTGCTTGGAGATCGAGATACTAAAGGATGGGGGAGGAGCCAGCTGTCTATTTAGGGGGATGTCATGAAATCATGACATGCTCAGTCTCCAAGCTGCTGTCAAGGCGTGAATACCCAAAGGTGCTGGGAATGGACTAGAGGAATGAAATGTAATCAGCTGATTCTAGACATTCATCAATTTGATTTTCAACTTGGTTATAGTACTGAATCTTTACTTGTTTGAACACATGATGCATTGTTACTTATTCTAGAGTCAAAGGAGTCAATGTGGTGACCAGTCTGTCTGTTTCTGCAGCATGTGACTCCGTGGATCATTCCATTTCCAATAAACTTTCTTAGGTAGTAAAACTGCCTTGAGACCTAAAAATAGTTTGTATATTAAAAGGAGTTTGCACCTGATATATGTCTTCTGATGCTTTCAAGTTGTGCTGTCAGCAGCAGCTCTTCACACTTCAGTATCTCAAACTGTACTTCATATAGCTGAAGCTGAAGATCATAATAATCAGCTTCTAACCGATTCAATAGAGCAATAGCCTCTGTACCACCTTGCAGGCTCTGCATCTGAATGGGAGAAAATTATAAATCAATATACAACTTTGAACAGTGCTAAAAAAATCAGCACCACAATTTTAAACTTTGATAGAAATTCACTTTCATTATAAAACAATGTCATGTTAGATAAGATGGGAAGGAATGAATAAAAACAGCAGGTGCGCTGACAAGTGGTAGAAGGCACTTTATGCACCAAGACAACACCCTTGGTGAATAAAGTGCCTTCTGCCACTTGTCAGTGAACCTGCTATTCTTGTTCCTTGCCTTGTGTGGGTATTTTCTCTCCGTTGGACCTCATGTCAGATGAGATGTACAACTTGATTATAATTCAGGTCTTTAATATATTGTATATATTGTGGTTGTACATAGTTACCCTGTTAGCCAAGTTGAATATCCTGTTCATATGTAAACACAAAGTACTATTGGAAATGTGTATGTTCACTGTTTATTGTAAACCGCGCTGATGCTGAATAGCGCGGTATAAAAGAGACTTTAAATAAATAAATAAAATAAAAAAGAACTATAAAAATCAGGTCAAAATACGAACAATGATAACTAGCTGACTGAAAAAAAAGCAAATGTTTTACAAATTCTCCTACCACCAGCTACAAATACTTGAAAATAAATTTTAGATAGGACGTGGAGAGGGGAATTAAGATATTCAGGTCAGGACGTGTAAAATTCCCACTATTTTTTTTAAATTATTTTTATTGAAGTATAGACATAACATAGCGTGACAACTTATACAAAACACATGATACTACAAATACCAACATGCACAATACAACTTGTACATCTTTTAAACTTGCTTATTTTTGTTTTTCCCCAGAGACTCTGCCAATCATACAGCCTCTTGCAAACAAATGTTTAAACTGTGCAGGAACTGCAAATCAATGTCTCCCCATCTCTAGCAGGAGCCGCGATTTTAAAAAGCTGCATGTGGGGGGAAAAATCATGCTCTTAAACCCCATTATGTGCGCGAAGGTGACATCTTACTTACCAGTTAATGTACTTTACTTGAGTCTTGCTAGACTCGTCCAGACAAGTGGATTATGTTTCCCTACCAGCAGATTGGTGGAAACAAAAAACCAATGAAAAGCCTAAGTTTCAATGACCCTGCCTCTATTCGCTCAGTCATCAGAGGTCCCTTCAGTATTCGTCCCAAAGCATATGAGAGAAATATGGCAAGCCTCACACAACCTCAATCGTGGGCAACAAAGAATAATCAACAGTTGAGAACTATGCACAGGAAAGCATAAACAGATGGCTAGCAAGATGAACCTGCAGAGTCAAGTATAAACATCATAGCAGACCCAAAGGTACTGCAGCAAAAGAATAGAGCAAATACAGTTTCAAAAGGGCATCAACTGGTAAGTAAAATGTCTCCTCATATGCTTTATAATGAAGACCATTAACCATTTTAGTAGCAACCCTCTGCACCGACTCCAACCTGTTTATATCCATTTGAAGGTGTGGTCTCCAGAATTGCACACAATACTCCAAATGAGGTTGCACCAAAGACATACAGAGGCACTATCACCCCCTTTCTTTTGCTGGCCATTCCTCTCCCTATGCACCCAAGCATCCTTCTAGCTTTCACTGTTGCCTTTCTACCTGTTTAGATACTTTGAGATCGACAGACACAATCACGCCCAGGTCCCGTTCTTTTTTCATGGACAAAAGTATGTCATCCCCTATACCAGTGATGGCTAACCTTTTTGAGCCCGAGTGCCCAAACTGCCGCACAAAACCAAAGAATTTCCTCAAAGTGCCAGCACGTCAATTTGCATAAATATTTGCATAATGCTAACATACACTAACTTTTAGTAAACATGTCTCTTAATGAGTGTATGGATAAAGACAGACTAAAAGATTTCTACATTACTATAATCCAGTGCCAACCGCCAGGCACATTAGGAACTACTACAAACACTGCCCATTTAGAACCAATAGCAAACCCGCCGTATCCTAACAGCACTACCAGGACTCACAAAGCACCACACCATACCTATCAAAAGGCAACACTGCAAATATTAAACCAATACATTTCAGACAATAACAATACATGACCTACTGGGGAAAGAGAACAAGTGGCAATGTCAAAAAGGAATTACATAAACAGAATACCTCAGCTCAGTTGCAATTGCTCCAGCCACTTTCTTCTGGTTTCTTCATGTTTTCTGCTAACTCTCCATCATCTGCTGTCCATTTGTCCTTTCTTCTCTCTTCTAGTTTTTTTTTCCATTCTCTCTCTCTACATCCGCTTTAACATACTAATCTTTCTCCTTTTGCTCTTTCCTCATTCCTATTTCATCCACTCAAATTTTACCCCTCCATCCTCAATCCCCACTTACTCTCCCAATACCCGGCCAATTGTAGATTTTTTATCCCTCCCACACAAAATATTTTTCCCCTCTCCATTTTACTCTCCCAGCCCCATCCCATTCTAATCCTCCCCCAACATCAGCTCCCTTCTAGTTCCAGCCTCACCCAGCATCCATTCCCTTCTAGTCCCTGCATCAGCCCATTTCCAGTCCTAGCAACCCCCCAACCCAATACCAGTCCTAGCCCCCCCCCATCAACTCACTTCCAGCCCTAAACCCCCATCACCCCATTTCCAGACAGCCCCCATCAGCCCACAGCCCATTAGCAGTCCTACCCCCCCAGCCCATTAGCAGTCCTACCCCCCCCCCGCCCGCCCGCCCGCCCGCCCATTAGCAGTCCTAACCCCCCCAGCCCATTAGCAGTCCTAACACCCCCCCTCCTGCCCATTAGCAGTCCTAACACCCCCCCCTCCTGCCCATTAGCAGTCCTAACCCCCCGCCCGCCCGCCCGCAGTCCTAACCCCCCCAGCCCATTAGCAGTCCTAACACCCCCCTCCTCCTGCCCATTAGCAGTCCTAACCCCCCCTCCTGCCCATTAGCAGTCCTAACCCCCCCCTCCTGCCCATTAGCAGCCCTAACCCTCCCCCCCTGCCCATTAGCAGTCCTAACCCCCCCTCCTGCCCATTAGCAGTCCTAACCACCCCCTGCCCATTAGCAGTCCTCACACCCCCCCCCTCCTGCCCATTAGATGTCCTAACACCCCCCCCTCCTGCCCATTAGCAGTCCTAACCCCCCCCTCCTGCCCATTAGCAATCCTAACCCCCCCCCTCCTCCTGCCCATTAGCAGTCCTAACCCCCCCCCCCCCGGCAAATTTTTAAAAAAAAAAGCAGGCTCTGGCTGCTGCCGCGGCAGATTACAATGTCCCGCGGGGCCCCCTCCGCCCGCTAAGCCCCTCTGCAAGGGCTTTCAGATTCGCGAGGGAGAGCGTCTCCCTCGCGTCTCTGTTAAGCCCGCAGGGGCTAATGGGAAATTTCCCATCAGTCCCTCGCGTCTAAAGGGGCTGATGGGAAATTTCCCATTAGCCCCTGCGGGCTTAACAGAGACGCGAGGGAGACGCTCTCCCTCGCGAATCTGAAGCTCTTGCAGAGGGGCTTAGCGGGCGGAGGGGGCCCCGCGGGACGCTGCATTCTGCCCTTGCCGCGTCCGCGGCAGCAGTCAGAGACAGCTTTTTTCTTTTTTTTGCGGACCTATGGCCCGCGTGCCAGCTGCAAGGCCTTCGCGTGCCACAGCTGGCACGCGTGCCATAGGTTCGCCATCGCTGCCCTATACTATACCACTCCCTTGGACTGTTGCAGCCCAAATTCATAACCCTACATTTTTTAAGCATTAAATCTCAGCTGCCAAATTCTAGGGAGGAGGAGGAGGGATCAAGTTAAGCTAGATCCCTCCTCATGTTATCTACACCTTCCTGGGTGTCTGTTAGAACATAAGAACATAAGATATGCCATACTGGGTCAGACCAGGGTCCATCAAGCCCAGTATTCTGTTTCCAACAGTGGCCAATCTAGGTCATATGTACCTAGCAGTTTCCCCAAGGGACACAGGTTCCACAATGCTTGTATTGGTTCAAGCATTGATATCCTGGGTCCCTTCTTAATAATGGCTTATGGACCTTTCCTCCAGGAACTTGTCCAAACCTTTTTTAAACCCAGCTACACTAACAGCCTTTACTACATCCTCCGGTAACAAATTCCAGAGTTTGATTACACGTTGAGTGAAAAAATATTTTCTATTAGTCTTAAATAGTTCACCCTGTAGCTTCATTGCATGTCCCCTAGTCTTTCTATATTCTGATAAGGTAAACAATCAATCTACGTTTACCCGTTCCACTCCGCTCATTAATTTATAGACTTCTATCATATCTCCCCTCAGCCGTCTCTTTTCCAGGTTAAAGAGCCCTAACCTTTTTAGCCTTTCTTCATAGGAGTATCCTTCCATCCCCTTTACCATTTTGGTGGCTCTTCTCTGAACCTTTTCTAATAACTCTATATCCTTTTTAAGATACGGCGACCAGAATTGCACACAATATTCAAGGTGCGGTCTCACCATGGAACGATATAGAGGCA
Source organism: Ichthyophis bannanicus (assembly GCA_033557465.1). Lineage (NCBI taxonomy): Eukaryota > Metazoa > Chordata > Amphibia > Gymnophiona > Ichthyophiidae > Ichthyophis > Ichthyophis bannanicus. The sequence goes on from CM066032.1 coordinate 321,288,855, forward strand.
TTATAATATCCTTTGTTTTATTTTCCATTCCTTTCCTTATCATACCTAGCATTCTATTTGCTCTCTTGGCCGCCGCTGCACACTGGGCCGAGGGTTTTAACATGGTATCCACAATGACGCCTAAATCTTTTTCCTGGGTGGTGGTTCCTAATGTGGAACCTTGCATCGTGTAACCATAGTTTGGGTTGTTCTTCCCTAGGTGCATAACCTTGCACTTGTCCACATTAAATTTCATCTGCCATTTTGATGCCCAGTCTTCCAATTTATCAAGATCCTCTTGCAATTTTCCACAATCCTCTTGGGTTTTAACAACTTTAAATAGTTTTGTGTCATCTGCAAATTTGATAACCTCACTCGTTATTCCACTTTCCAGGTCATTTATGAATATGTCAAAAAGCAGCGGACCCAGCACAGATCCCTGGGGTACACCACTATTCACCTTTCTCCATTGGGAAAATTGGCCATTTAGCCCTACCCTCTGCTTTCTATCTTTTGCAGATTTTGGTATCATCCGCAAAGAGGCAAACCTTACACAACAGCCCTTCCGCAATGTCACTAACAAAGATGTTAAAATGAAATGAACCAAAGACAGATCCCTGCAGAACTCCACTGGTAATCTCCTTCTCCTCAGAGTGAACTCCATTTACCTGTACCCTTTGTTGCCTCCCTCTCAACCAATTTCTAACCTAAGCAGTAACTTTAGGATCAATCCCAAGGGTGCTTAGTTTGTTTCTAAAAGTCGCCTGTGCAGAACAATGACAAATGCTTTACTGAAATCTAAATACACCACATCTAGGATTCTCTCTCGGTCCAACTTCCTGATCACGCAGTCAAAGAAATCAATCAGATTTGTCTGACAAGACCAGCCCCTGGTGAATCCATGTTGCCTCGGATCCTGCAATCCGTTAGACTCCAGAAACCTCACTATTTTCTCTTTCAGCAGCGTTTTCAACCGGCCTGTAGTTTTCAACCACATCCTTACTCCTGCTTTTGTGCAAAGGGACTACATGTGCCTCTCTCCAGTCTTCTGGCACCACCCCCGACTCCAAAGAGGCATTGAAAAGGTCGACCTGTGGAGCTGCCATAGAATGTGCCCAAGTTCCTTCAGTATTCTTGGATGTATCCCATCTAGTCCCATCATTTTGTCCACCTTTAGTTTAGCTAGTTCCTCATGAACACAGTCTTCTGTATGAGATGCCCCTTGCTTTTGTTCCCGTCTGTGGGTGTTGTCTGAGGTCTTGCTCCCAGCCCTTCATCTGTGAACACAGAACAGAAATAAGCAAGTCCGCTTTATAATCATCAGTTTCTACATATTCCTCCCCTTCACCCTTGAGTCTGACAATACCACTTTTGCCCTTCCTCCTCTCTGAAAAAGGTCTTATCCCCCATTTTATTTCATTGCCTATTTCTTCTTCTTTTGGTATCTTTGCTTTCCTGACTACTTTGCCAGCCTAAGATTTTCCAAATATAGATGCCTGTCTTCCTCTCTCTGTGATTTCTTGTATTTCATGAAGGCCTCCCTCTTTTTCCTCACCTTTTCAGCTCTTTTGAGAACCATAGTGGCCTCCTTTTCCTTTTATTTACCATTCTAACAAAAAGGTTGGTTGTCCTTAAAATATCCCCTTTCAGTTTTTCCCACTGTTTTTCTACATTCCCCATCTTGTTCCCATCCCGCTAACGACTCCTTGAGGTATTGGCAAATTTAGTTTTCCTAAAGTCTAAGACCCTCTCCTTTGAATGGATTTTATCAGCCCTAGTCCTAATACTGAACCACACCATCTGGTGATCAATGGATACGAGATGATATCCCACGATAACATCAGAAACACTTTCCCCATTGATAAGCACCAAGTCCAATATGGCCCCTTCACGTGTGGGTTCTGTTATCAGTTGCCTGAATACTTCTTCCTGTAAAGGATGGTACCGCAGCAGGGATGCGCCAATCAACATTCAGGATATCGACATCCCCTATCAGTAGCACTTCCCTTTTTCTGGCAATGCTGAGTATGTCTTCTATTAAATCTCTGTCCAAGTCTTCTCCCTGTGATGGACATCTGTATATCACACCAATGTAAATGGATTTCTTTTCCCCTCTTTCTAGTTTAACCCACACTGCCTCCCTCTCTCTCTTTTAAGCCCTGTATTTCCATAGCTTTAATATTAATTTTTACATATCGTGCCACTCCTCCTCCCCCTTCTTCCACCCTGTCCTTTTCTGAATAACGTATAGCCTGGTATAGTTATATCCCCAGTCATGGTTGTCCGTGAACCATGTCTCTGTAACTGCCACTAAATCCAAGTCAGCCTCTCCCATTAAAGCCTCAACATCTGGGATCTTATTTCCCATGCTACAGGCTTTCCAGATGTTGCACCTTTTACCTATTTCTATAAAGCTACTTAATGTTTCACTTACCTGGGGGCTTTCTTCACCCATCCCCAATGAATCTAGTTTAAAACCCTCTTTAGTAGATTAGCCAGTCTGCTACTGAAGACATGTCGATCTTTCTTGGACAAATGGATGCCATCTCTGCTCTGCAGCCCTTGGATCATCCTCCCATGGTCCAGGAAACCAAAACGCTCTCTATGACACCATCCATGCAGCCATGCACTTATCTCCAGGATGCAAGCTTTTCTGCCTCAGCCTTTACCCTCATCAAGGAGGATTGCAGAGAACACCACCTGCACCCCTATCTGCTTCACCCTCTGTCCCAGAGCCATGAAGTCACTCTTGATATGCTCAGAGGGATACCTGGCGGTATCATTTGTGTTGACATGGATGAGCAACATCGGGTAATAATCAGTAGGCTTGATGAGTCTCAGAAAACTCTCCATAACAGCATACCTCTCTGGACATTAAGTCTGGTCAGTAGATGGATGCCTCAGTACCCCTCAGACAAGTCACCAACCACCACTACCCTTCACTTCCTAGTGGTTACTGATTCTGCAACTTTGGGGTGCTCGAGTTCTGGTTATTCCCCTTCCTGGGATACCTCCATTACCTCCCCTTGCAGGGCTGCATAATGGTTCTTCAATTCAAGGGCTTGAGGAGTTGGGACTGGTGATTCTGCAGGCCCTGGTGACTCATGTCCAACCTGGGTTTTTTAAGCTCCCATCCTCACCTCTGCTGGAGAGTTTGGATGTTGTTTCAAGAAGCATCTCATCAGTGTACCTCTCTGTCTTGAATTATCCTCAGTCTTGCCACGTCTTCTCTGAGCTCCTTCACCTGTTTCCTGAGAGCTTCAGCATGTAGGCATCTTGCACATGGAACTGGTCCTTCAACTGGCATTGGGATCTCTGTCTAGAGAGAGGTAGAAGCTAACAGGGGCAAAAGCTTTGGCAATTCGATTTTTCCCAGCCATTGTTCAGTTGGTTCAGCTTTGGTACTTTGCTTTGAAGTGGAGAGACCCTGTTAGCATCCACCACCCTTTCAGTGAAAAAGTATTTCCTGACGTTGCCTTTCAGTTTGCCCCCTTGCAACTTCATGTTCTACCCTCTAGTTTTACAGCTTCCCCGTCTTTGAAAAAGGTTTGTTTGTTCATTAATATTCTAAGTATTTAAAGGCCTATATCATATCTCCCCTGTCCCTCCTCTCCTCCAGATTGTATATATTTAAAGTCTTCTCATACGTCTTCTGGTGCAGAATTGAAATCATTTTAGTCGCCTTCCTCTAAACCATTTCAAGTCTTTTTATATCCTTTGCGAGATATGGTCTCCAAAACTGTACACAATATATCAAGTGAGGACTCACCAGCGACTTGTACAGTGGCGTTAGTACCTCCTCCTTTCTGCTGGTAATTCCTCTCTGTATGCAACCCGGCATCCTTCTGACTTTGTCCACCGCCTTTCACACTGTTTTGCCACCTTGAGATCCTCAGGAACAAGCACTCCGACATCATTCTCCTGGTCTGTGCATACCAACCTCTCGCATCCTATCACATACAATTCCCTTGTATTTGTGCATCTCACGTGTATGACATTGCACTTCTTCAGTTTAAATCTTAACTGCCAAGCATTAGACTATTCTTCCGGCTTTTGTAGATCTTTCCTCATGTTATCCACTCCTTCAATGGAGTCCACTCTGTTGCCCATTTTCATGTCATCTGCAAAAAGACAGACTTTTCCATTCAGTCCTTCAGTAATATCACTCACAAATACATTGAACAGTACCGGTCCCAGTAGTGCGTGTCAACAGCTCGAAGGGTGCTGCCATCAGGGCCCTGAGCACCAGACGCAAATCCCAGGAAGGGATCATAGACCGGAATGGAGGCAACAGATGCTGAATCACCTGGAGAAAACATGAGATATCTTGGTGCAAGGCTAGAGAATTACCAGCCACCAGACCTCAGAAACAGGCCAAAGCTGCCACCTGAACTTTCAGGGAGTTTAGAGAAAGGCCCCTCTCCAGGCCATCCTGTAGAAAGGCTAACAGAGATGGCACCCTGGCCACCTCAGGAGCCAACTGCCAAGCACTGCACCATCGCTCAAAGAGGCACCAGATCTGCGCATATGCCTACTTGGTAGACCTCCTCTGGGCCCAGAGCAGAGTGGAGACCACTGTTGGAGAACAGCCCTTATGTGCTAGCTGTCTCTTTTCAAGAACTAAGCCGTAAGTGAGAAGAGAACCGGGTCTTCCAGGATGATCGGTCCCTGCTGCAATAGGCCCCGAGATGGAGGCAACCAAAGAGGAAGCACCTGCAGGAGCTGCATCAGGTCTGCGAACCATGCACTCCTCTGCCAATACAGTGCCACCAGAACAATCTTGTTTGGAAGGCGTTTTATTCTCCGAACCACACGCCCCACCAGTGGCAATGAAGGAAACATGCATAGCAGGTTTTGACTTGGCCAAGGCTGGGTCAGGGTGTCAACGCCCTCGGACCCCATCTACGTGTGGCAACTGAAGAAGCAGCAAACTTTTTTTTTTTTTTTTTTAATTATTTATGAAAATTTTACAGCAGTATACAGCAAAATTATAAATCAAAGAAACAAAATTATACAGAGTAATACTTGTCATTAAGAAATAGACAATAGGAGCCTAGCCCACATCAACGGGGAGAACTGTCCAACGATAAAATTAGGAAATCAAAAAAAAAGGTTAAACAAGGCTACAAGAAAACCTGTAGCCAACAAAATACCGGCCTAATGAGACCCTCCCTTCACAGGAACACCAACTACCTTTGGTTTTCCCTATCCAGAACCCACTTTTCCAAATCGGATGGTAATAAAAATATAAACTTATCATTATTCAAAGAAACGCAACACTTACAGGGATATTTTAAAAAGAAAGTTGCCCCCAAAGCAAGTAATCTAGGCTTAAGAGAAAGAAATACTTTCCTACACAACTGAGTAGGACGAGAGACGTCAGGAAACATCATTATCTTAGCCCCACAGAACTGTATCTCTTTTTTTCTAAAGTAAACCTTCAGAACATTGACCTTATCTTCCTCGGAAGAGAAGGTCACCAACAGTGTAGCCCGGGTAGAGATAAGATCATGTGATTCTTCTAAAAAAGCCGTCAGATTAAATTTCTCTGAATCCACTAGAGGGGCCTCCTCCAGTTCCGCAGTACCGAGTAAAACATTAGAAGGCAAGTAATAACATTTTGTAATTACACAGGAATCGGCCTGCGGAAATAGAAGGGCCTCCCTCAAGTATTTTCGAAATAGTATCAAAGGAGAAAGTAGGGAACAAATAGGAAAATTCAAAATCCGCAAATTTCTTGAACGATTTACGTTCTCTAAATTCTCAAGTTTCTGGTGCAAAAGTAGGCTATCTTTTACATACGTAGCAGAAAGCTCAGCAAACGTAGTGACTTGAGGCTCCATTTTTGCCACCACAGAGCTCAAGGCCCCAACTTGAGATTCAAGAGAATTAAATTTTTGTACCACATCCCCTGTAAACTGACATAATGAAGGAATAGTCTCAGCAAGAGTTTTTTCCGTGCGCGTAACCACGCGCCATATATCCAAAAGGGAAATATCGGATGCTGGAAGTTCAGTAGGGAGGACAGAAGGGGGTTGCCAAGACACCGCCTTCAAGGACTCCCTACAATGAGAAGGGACACCAACGGAAAGATCACCCGAAAGTTCTAAAAAACCTGGAGGAAGCGGAGGGGTCCGCTCAAAAGAGCTTAAACTCACGCCCTCAACGGAGGGATCAAGCGGCACAGTACCTGAACTGATGTTCCGCGGAGTAGACACCACATGCTTTTCAATGGCACCAACCTGCGAAGCCTCAGCCGCAAACTTTGGCACTGGAGTGGGTCGTCATCAGATCCATTGTGGAATGACCCCAGCTGCACTGAATCAACTGAAATGCTTCCTGACTCAACTTCCACTCTCCAAGATCCAGACAGTGATGGCTGAGAAAGTCCGCTTCCACATCGTCAACCCCAGCAATGTGCTGAGCCGACAAGGCTAGGAGGTTCTTCTCCTCCCAGGCAAACAGGAGAGTCATATCCAGAGCTACCCCGACACTCCTTGTGCCACCTTGCCGACTGACTTAAGCCAGCACTGTGGCGTTCTCTGAAAACACTCGAACTGCCCGGACCTCGACTAGGGGCTGGAAACATAGAAGCCAATCTGATGGCCTTTGCCTCGAGGTGGTTGATGGACCATATCGCTTCCTTGCAGTTTCAAAGGCCCTGGGCCATAAAGTCTCGACAATAGGCTCCCCAGCCCAAGAGACTAGCGTCCCTTGTAAGCTGGATTTAAGAAAATTGTCCAGCGGCAAGCTCTTCCTCAGATGACAGGGCTGTTGCCACCATTGTAGGCTAGTCTTCACCATCATCGGGAGCATGAGCCTGCACTCAAACTCCTGAGAACTTGGGGACCACTGAGTCGCAAGTACAGCTGAAGAGGCAGCATGTGAGCATGCGCCCATGGCACCATCTCTATATAGTCACCATCAATCTGAGGAGCTGAAGATAATCCCAGACTCTGGTATCCTGCTGCGCACAAACCACCACCAGGCAATCCAACAGTCTTTGACCTCCTCTGACAGGAAAACTCTGCCTGCTCGAGTGTCGAAACATGCTTCCAGGAACTCCAGAGATTGAAGAGGAACAGCTGGATCTTGCCCTGATTGATCACTCAGGCAAGGCTTTCCAAAAAGGACATCAACTGGGATGCCACCCGAGATGCCTCTGAAAGGGAACGGATCTGGATGAGCCAGCTGTCCAGATACTGATGGAGACAAATCCCTCGGCGCTGCAGCCACTACCACCGTGACTTTGGAGAACATCTTTGGAGCGATGGATAATCTGAAAGGGAGACAAGAATGGAGCAGGAGGACAAAGAGCCACTGGAAGGAGTTAAAACTTTATTGACTAGGATCTGCCCTACACATGTTTCGGCCCACCAGCCCTCTTCAGGGGATTATGACTACTAGAAACATATACATAATATAATAAATGCACAGAATCATAAAATCATAATCAAATAATACATATGTGAAACAGCTGAATTTAAAAAAGCCAATACAATAAAAGTGATGAGTAATAATATCAAAATCTCTAATTAAATCAGTAAACTAATATCTGAATATAAAATTAAAAGGTACTGAACTCATTTATCCAATTGATAAACAAATAAGTTAATAAAATCCTAAATAGATAAAAACATATAGATACTCTATGCATTGAAAATGTATAAAGGCCACTGAAGTGCCAAAGGTGAGGTAAAAATGCTTTAAAAAAACCGTGTAATTGAAACAGATGTAAATTAAATTAATTGCATCAAAAGAACATATACAGCAATACAGTTGTGTAACTCACCAACATGGAAGGGAAAAATGATATGCTCTCAAACTAATACTCAAATCACTGATACAGAGAGAGAAAAAAAAAAGAGAATGCACATAGATTACCTTGTACAAAACTTAGATCGAGGAAGGTCATACACTAAAAATAGGAAAGGAGGAGGGAAGCTTATTTTTCATATGTGCACTTTACAACCATCACGCCCTAATCAAGATCTTGCTCCCACTGCTTTTTTATAACTCTTTGAAAGGTTTTTATTCGATTGGATTCAGTTTTATAGATCTGTTTTTAAGTTCAGTCCCTATTTATTAGCCTTTTAATGCTCAATTGTTGGTTTTATAATGGCTGCAGATTTTAGTCAGTTACAACCCCCTCTTTTTCATTATTTTTTTATGATCATAATCCACACTCCGATGCAATAGGAATTTTGTTTTTTTATTTGATGACCCATGTACTTCTAATTTTTAACTTCTTCACTGCCCGCTTGTTAACCAAATTGATCATATAAAATGCAGAGGCATAAAAGTTTAAATGTAAATATCAATTTACGTTTTTTAGGTCACAATACACATTTTTTAAAATATTACTTTAGGGTATTCAGTTTTATTAGTTTGGCCAACATGATATACAAGGTTTGGTTTCTAGGTAGATACAGATACAGTTTTTTAATAAACCGTATGCACAATTGTCTTAATTATTTTATTGTTGTTTATTATCAGTTGCTAGGATATTACAGTATGATGATTTTAATTTGAAAACACTTTTGCTCCTGACAGACCCTATTATCCATAGTGCATGCATGATGCATAGAGGTAGGCTTCAGTGATAGTGGTTGATTCATTTTTTAATTACTAGGGGATGGCTCCACTGGGAGCCCCTATCAGCCATATTTATGAATCCTCCTCGACTTCCATGGTTCACTCAGCGTGAGAAAAGATTTTCATAAATTGGTCAAGTTCTGTGCTGTATAAGATGACAACTGGTGTTTTATAATTGCTAACATGCTCCTGCGCATTTTTTTTTAAACTAAAAACATATGGTTCTACGGTGAAGTTTTCACTTAATGGACTAATATTATTCATTTCATTGTTTGACGTCATAGTGACTTCCTTCCTTTGATGACTATTTAAGCACTTTCTGCATGGGCTTTTCCCCTCGTTTGAGTCTCCTAGTCTTGGATGAGGTAAGCATTAGTGATGTTTCTTTTCTAATGTATTTTGACTATATGGCACAATTCTTCCCAAATCATCTTTGCTAATGTCAGTGCATGTTTGACATTCAATTATAAGTTTGCCATGGCATAAATCTGTAGTGCCATTGTTTGACATTTACTTCGTCCCAGACCTGAGGCATTTAGGATCTCCACAGAGTACCGATATTACCTCTTTGCATCCAAAGCAGTTTAAACATCCTGGCACGTTGTGCAATATCTTCGCGCACCTTGTTCATTTATGGTTCTATTTTAATGAGCAACATATCCATTAGATTGCTTAATGTGGTATATTTATTTTTTGGATATCAGTTTATTGCATACAATACCAGCATGTTTTATGTGTTTCTAAGAGCATTTAAGATACAATCACACTTCTGCATGATGGCAGTAGGAAGTAGCAATTTTAATATTTTAATGCCTGGTTATTCATGAGATTATGCTTTCTTAGTCACCTGATGTTTATTTAAATTGACCTATAACTGGATTAGCAATATGAGCTTCCTCTTAATTTTTCCCTTCCATGTAGGTGAATTATACAATTGTATTGCTATATACATTCTTCTGATTGATACAATTCATTTACCACTATTTCAATTACATGATTATTTTGAAGGCATTTGTAACCTCACCTTTGGCACTTCAGTGGCCTTTATACATTTTCAATGTATTGAGTATCTATATGTTTTATCTACTTAGGATTTTATTAATTTATTTGTTTATCAATTGGATATGAGTCCAGTACCTTTAATTTTATATTCAGATATTAGTTTATTGATTTAATTAATTAGAAATTTTGATGTAATTACTTATCATTTTTATTGGACTGGCTTTTTTAATTCAACTGTTTCACATATTATGTATTATTTGATTATGATTTTATGATTCTGTGTATTTATTATATTTATGTATATGTTTATATGTTTCTAGTAATCATAGTCCCCTGAAGAAGGCTGGTGGGCTGTAACACATGTAGGGCAGACCTTCGTCAAAGCTTTAACTCCTGCTCCATTCTTGTGTCTGCCTTATCTGCAGGTGGGTCGCCTCCCTGTTCTTGTGTTAGTCCGAAAGGGATGGCAGCAAACTGATAGTACGCCAGGCATGGCAAAACACAGATCTTTTGCTGATTCATCTGGATCAGGATATGAAAATATGCCTCAGCCAGATCCAGAGAAGCCAAGAACTTCACTTGACGCACTGCTTGAATCACAGAGTGCAAGTATTCCATCCAGAAGCACAAGTGCTCACTGACTCCCTTGAGGTCCAGAATAGGCCAAAAGGAACTGTCCTTTTTGGACACCACAAAATAGATAGAGTATCTGCCCTTGTCCCATTCACCTGGGAGACAGGCATCACCGCCTTTAGGTGCAGAAACGTGTCCAAGGTGGTCCGCACAGTGGCACTTTTGACCACAGACCCAGAAGGGGAGATGACTAAGGCATCCAGAATCAACTCTCTGCATTCCAGGATATAGCTGAACTGAATGGTGTCTAGCACCCAGTAATCCTTGATAACCTGAGCCTATTACTGAAAGAAAAGGCAAAGCCTGCCTTCAACCGGAGAAAACAGAGAATGGGCCCCTAAACCTTCATTGTGCAGCACAGGAGAGTCTTCTTCTGGAGCGGACCAAGTCCCTGGGCCCACACACTCCACAAAAGGACGGAGAATGAGTCCAAACCCAGAAAGCAGAGGGGAAGAAAGATTTTCCAGGTCGGTAATGTAGAGTCCTGAGACACCCCAGGGATGTGGCCATCATGCCTTCTGTGGACGGGCAGAGGCTGGCAAGAAAACAGAATGAGCCTGCTTCACAGGCTCCTTGCACCTGTCTTCTGGAAAATGGCAAAATGTTTTCTCATCCAGATCCTTCACCATCTTTTCCAAATCGGCTCCAAAGAGAAGCTTCCCCTTAAAAGCCAGTTGGGCCAACTAGGCCTTGGAGGATGTATCCGCTGCCCAATGCCGAAGCCAAATCCAATGCCATGACATTGTCATCAGGACACCATCTCTGGCTGCCAAACATACCAGGGACCCAGTCTGTGTGTGGTAATTGAATTATTCTTTATTATAGTTTTTTTTTTTAACAGGACCAGTGGCTGAAGGAATGGATTTAACAGGACCAATGACTGATTTGACTTTATTGTTTTAACTGTTTTTACATTATCCTGTTGAACACAACTTCCTGCACTCTTAATATAACTTGCATCTCCACTTTCAATGTCCTTTTAGAGTTTAAATACTTTGTGGTGGGGCTTTCTATGGGGTTACAGATGTTTTATGTGGGTGGGATAATGCGGGGCTGTTGTAGTATAGTTATGGAGATATGGCAAAATAGAATGGATATGGTATAGAGTATACTAAGGGAGAGTGTTCACAGAACTGTAATTTGAGAAGGTTAGCTGATGATAGGTTCACGCGGGGATAAATGTTCCGGAGAGCACAGATGCGGGGGGGTTTTGTCTGAAAGGAAGCTCTGGACTGCACGTCAGACAGGTACCGCACAATTTGATGGTTTTTTAATATTTGTGATTAAGACTACAGATGGATTTTATATCAATGGCATCATAGAGGGCACTTAAAAAACTGAATATGACTCTAATAAAAATATTATTTTCACAATACCAGATACAAACTTCCTCTTGTACTTTTGTGCCTTTAATGTTTCACAGTTTCCACTTCTTTTATGATAAGTTTTTTAAACAGGATCTCCTCTTCCTTTTGATTTTATTCTTTTATTAATTTTTTATTAATTTTTTAATTAGATTTCCTTTGTATCCTTTCATTATAGTTTTAATCTTTGAGCTTATATTTGTCAAGTCCCATTGCTTCTCTTATCCAGTGTTCACCAGCATACACTCACACTGTTCTTTAATTACATGATGTCAGTGTTTTACGTGTACTCGTGAATATGAAACGTTTTATCCCTTTGACCTCTTAAAAGGCACGAAAACCATGGCGTCTCTTTAAGTTGCCAGTGCTCTGGTTTACATACACTTCATCTTCCTTTAATGAGATTCTGCGTTTATTTGATAGGTAAGATGTAAAACCTACATGTTTTGGGTTTTTTAATGTTGTTATCGGCTTTCACTTGCACCGCATGTCGCAATACAGCAATTTCTTTTATTTCCACATTCATTGATTTTCTCTATTCACATACGATGTGCCCTTTGAATCCTTGTATAGTACTACTTTTCTTTTATAATCGACATGCTGCACAGGACACTCTAGGATCTTTTTCACTCGGCTGACTGGCATTATCATTTTATTAATCACTGACGCTGCCATATCATTTTCAATAGAATAGTGATTTTATCATTTCTTTGTACCTTTTGAGTCTAAAGTCATATTTTACTATACTGTGTGCCTGGAATTTCACAAAAAAAAGGTTTAACTTAGACTTCAGACCGTGCGTTTGGCATTTTAAAATAATTTTGGCACCGGCGTTCCTGTAACTGTTAGAAAACAGTACTGTTCACTACATTCACAGTTTTACATCATGGGCTTCCCGTTATTATGCTCACATTCCACAATTATTTTTACAATTATTTTTACTTTCACTTTTATTTTGGTTTTTAAATTTGTTTTTAACATCGTTTCTGTTCATACAATCGTGCCTTTAAAATGTTTTATTATTACTGCAGACGTGATTCATATTTTGGAATATAATACACATTGTGTGTTACTGTGAGTATCTGCATACCACTACATATGCCAGTTTACTTTGCCTTTTGTTCCTCCTCATCTTCTCCTCCTCCTCCTTTTCTCTCTTGGCTTGATATGAATGATTTTATATGTTTCATCTATATTAATGTTTCATTGTATTTATGGTGTGCATTCCCTTGATTTTTATACTGATTTTATCAATGTGTTTTTAACCAGTTGTTTTATCTACCATTTATGTTTTTTTATTAATATATTCGTTTTTATTTGATGCATTAATATTTTTAATTTTTTAAAAATTATTGTTTAATTATGTTATAATTTAATTATTATTATTACTATTCATTTATATTTGCTTGTAGTTTCCAGCCCCCTGAAGAAGGCTATGGCCGAAACGCGTTGGGGTCTCTGTTGAAATAATAAAGCACCTGTGACATCCACATATCACTTGCTTGTTGTGTTTCTCTGATATATTGATAACATTTTAGTAATTTGGGAGGGCAGCTTGGGCCGCTTAGAAGAGTTTAATGAATGGATCAATGGACTAGATGAGAACCTTCGGTTTCAGATCACATATGACCAACACCAGATCCAATATATGAACTTGTTGATCAAGAAAGGGATTTATTACAACACTATAGCAGTTTTCATAATCCTGCGCTCAAGAAGAATTTTCCTGTGGGACAGTTTCTAAGGGCGCAACATACCTGCACCACTTATGAAGATTCTGACCTTCAGGCCGATATAATGAAACGAAGATTTCTATCAAGAGATTACCCTATTTGTTACATTAATACAGCCTATGAAAGAGCCCGATACTCCTCAAGGGATATTTTGTTGCAACTGAAGCCTAAAAATTCGGATATACGGATGGTGTGTCCACTTCTGTATTTGCAATTTTCACATGGAATCATGAAAATATAAGATAAGTGGCATTTGATACAAACTATACCAGGATTTGCAGACTTGCAACTTGTGGTGGCACACAAATGTAATGTGAATTTACATAACTTGTTGATACCATCAGCACTGACAGAAAGATTCTTTCAAAATATAAGGGTCAAAACAAATGCGGACGTTGCTCAGTCCGTATACATACAATACCGATAAGGAATTTTTTTATTCATCCAACGACTAAACAGAAGTTTTACATATATGATTTTTCAAACTGAGACAAGTCATGTCATCTATATTATCTAGTGCCCATGTGAGAAACTATATGTAGGAAAAACAACACGAAGCATACGAGTAAGAATTATAGAACATAGAAGTTGTATTAAAAAGAGTCTGGTGGGGTGCCTAAAGGGGTAGAAGAGCATTTGAAAAAGGAATACCCTTTAAGATGGGTCACTAAATCCCTGAGTTACCTAGGAGTCCAGATACCAGTGAGGTATGAGGATTTATACAAAGTTAATTACCCGAGAGTTCTGGGGGAAATTAACAAGGACTTAGATGGGTGGATGAGGTACGAAGTATCATGGCTAGGAAGGATAGCAGGGGTTAAAATGAATATTTTACCCCATTTGTAATATCTATTTCAAGCGCTACAGGTAGGGGTACCGGATGGAGTGTTGAGGAAGTTACAGAGAAAAGTCTTCCAATATATCTGGAAGAAGAAGCCACCGAGAATAGCAAGGGAGGTTATGTACGCTCCTAAAGAGGAGGGTGGACACGAAGGGTTCCTAATTTTAAAGATATAGAGCAGCTCAAGTAAGACATGTCATGGATTGGAGATCAAGTAAGGGGGTGAAGCCCTGGGTGTCCCTGGAGAAAGTAAGGGTAAGAGGAGGAAAGCTGGAAGCGTGGTTGTGGGCGCCCAAGAAAGAACGGAAAGAATTGGGAGTGGAGTCTCCAGCTATGCAGCAAGTGGTAGGGGTGTGGGATAGGGTAAGAGCACGGGATAATAAAGAGAAGGGCAGTGAGTTTTCATTGATGATGCCATTGGGGGGGGGAAAGCATTTAAGCCAGGATGGGAAGGGAGTAGGTTTGACGTTTGGCGTAGTAGGGGTTTGGAGTGTTTCTACCACCTGCTAGATGGAGATTTTGAGGAGGTGCAGTGGGAGTGTGGGTTGGAGGGAAAGGATAGATATGCGTATATACAGGTGAGGCATTTTCTTAGGGGGGTGTTGGGGAGAGAGGGGAAAGAAGGGGAGGTATCTGCAGTAGAGGCAATTTGGTGTGGGGAAAAAAAGATTCGAAAGGGTTGATATCGGCATTATATAAAGGGATAAGGGGACAAACAGGAGGGAAATTTAGGTATATGGAAAAATGGGAAGGAGAGTTGGGAGAACTGTTGTCACTAAAAGAATGGAAGGTGGTGTGGGATCAGGTGAAGAGAGCACCATGGTCGAGTAATATCAGAGAAAACAGTTACAAAATAATATTTAGATGGTATTATATGCCAGAGAGACTACACAGGATATACCCTGGGGTGACACTGTTGTGCTGGGGAGTGTGTGGGGAGATTGGTACATTTTGGCATATTTGGTGGAAGATTCAATTATTCTGGGAAAAGATTCAACAATGGATAAGACAGAAGCTAGGGGTGGAGGTGGATAGGAAACCGGGAATATTTTTACTGTCTTGGTGGGGGGTGGACCAACACCAGAGGGGAGGGTGAATGGTAATGGCTTGTATGAGCGTGGCTTGGTGTGAGCTGGCAGCAGCATGGAGACAGAAAGAGATACCCTCAATGGAAAATTTTGAGGGGCGGTTGAGATATATAGTACTTATGGAAAAATTAACAGCTGCAAGGTGGCAGAGAGCGGATAAGTTTGAAGTGGATTGGGGAAAGTTATGGCGTGTCATTGGGGAGGGGGGAGGAAGGGGGAGGGAAGAAGGGGAGGGGGGAGAGGAAGGGGAGAGGGGGGAGGGGGGAGGGAAGGGTTAGTAAATAAAGTAATTACTTGGAGGGGAAGATTAGTTCGGTACTATCATGTAATAGAATTGTTGGAGGGGACATATTACTGCTTTATGATGTATGGTTGTATAAATATATAAATACATTGAAAAAAAAAAGGAGTCTGGTGGATATACCATTGGCGACACATTGGCAAGAACAACAGCACAAGATTTCGAATCTTAAATTTTTTGTTTTGAAGAAAGTTAAGATCAATTGGAGAGTGGGTGACATTAATAAGACCATCATGATGTTGGAACAGCGATATATTTTTATGTTGGACACATTGACCCCCAAGGGCCTCAATTTAGACACCGATTTGTCTGGGTTTTTGTAAACCGACAGGATAAAGAAGGATGCCTTCCGCAAGAGAACAGTACAAGGGAAGCGGAGGGCAGGAACCCAATAGGGTCACCAATAAACGTTTTTTGCATATCTTCCCTGCTTGGGCTGTGGTTCCTGCCCTCTGCTTCCCTTGTACTAGGTTTTTTGTAAGCACGTCTTGATTTTGATATCGTAGTTGATTCTAGTTTTTTTTTCAATTTATTTATTTTCATATTGTGTTATTGGTTTTTATACCTTCCCCTTCCTTTCCCCTTCCCCACTTTCCCCCTCCCCGCCCCTCTTCCTCTACCCCCTCCCTCCCCTTTAAGATTTTTTACCACCTTAAGTTTTTAATTTATCTTCTCATATTATTTTTTATCTTCTTAAGTTTTTATTTTTTTTATTTACTCATAGTTTTAGTTATTTATAGCTTTATGTTATCATTAGGGTGGTTTTGTTTTAATATATAGGTAGGGGTTGGTTTCAATGGTTTTCTCTTATGGATTGTAATTTATTGACTCTTATATTTTATTTTATAGCATTTGAGACAATCTATCTGCATCCAACAAGTTTTTAACATCCCATCTATGGAGAAAATTGTTTTTTTTTGGGGGGGGGGGGTTGTTTTTGTTTTTTATTTTTTTACAGTCCATGGATATCCTCTCTCCAATAATTTTGAACACAACTCCATGCTTGCTTTTCATAGTAGCGCTGTATAGTTCAGTGTCATTTGCGATATTTTCCTTTCAGTAAGAAATGGATTTAACAGGACCAATGGCTGAGGGAATGGGTTTAACAGGACCAATGGCTGATTTGACTTTATTGTTTCAACTGTTTTTACATTATCCTGTTGAACACAACTTCCCACACACTTAATATAACCTGTGTCTCCACTTTCAATGTCCTTTTAGAGTTTAAATACTTTGTAGTGGGGCTTTCTATGGGGTTACAGATGTTTTATATGGGTGGGATCATGCGGGGCTGTTGTAGTATAATTATGGAGATATGGCAAAATAGAATTGATATGGTATATATTAAAAAGGAAGAGTTTTCACTGAACTGTAATTTGAGAAGGTCAGGTTCGCGTCAGGATAAAGGTTCCGGAGAGCGCAAGTGTGGGTGTTTTTTTTTTTGCCTGAGAGGAAGCTCTGGACTGCACATCAGAAAGGTACTGCACAATTTGATTGTTTTTAATATTTGAGATTACAGATGGATTTTATATCAATAGCATCATAGAGGGCACTTAATGTACCCTTTTGGCTATTTTAATTGGCAGCATTTTGATCAGGTGGTTACAAGCCGATTTTCAATACCAGATCACATAATGAATGTTTAATCTCCAAGTCCATAATGAGATTTACGCTACAGTCCCTTGTTTTGAACTAAATCAATAAAAAATGTTCTACATAGGCAATATGGTGGCAATATGAGTAAATGTATATGATATCCCCTGCGGTAACCCCCTTTCTAATAAAATCAGTGATATGTAGTAAATAAATTATGAACAGGGGTTTATGTTCAGCCTTTTACAGTCGCAGTTTATGTGTTACTTTTGCTCCTACCGCATGTATCTCACTACATGTTTTATATAGTTCCAATAGTTTTACATCAACAAGTCAAAAACTGTTTTATTGACGCCGGATCAGATAATGTGGTTTTAACCCCCATGTCTATAATGAGTTCACCGTTCTGAACTGTATTTGTATGAATAATTTCTATACAGATGTTAAGGTGATAATATGAGCAAATATATGACAGTCACAGTGATAGTCCCTACTCAAATAAAATTAGCGATGTTCAGTAAGAAAATTATGACCGGGGATTATGATCCATCCTTTGTATTCCTGGTTCACGTACCACTCTTACTTATATCGCATGTATTTCATTAGTTTTTCTATATGATTCATATAGATTACACCTATAGGTTTAACCTGAATTAACAAGGTGTTTGATAGTCCTTTTCTTCTCCTCTCCCTTCAATCACAAGGCATTACAGAAGGGGTCTTGTCAGAGGGACGATTCATTACAGTCTCTAATAAAGTGTGCTCTTGTAGCCAGCCAGTGCGCTGATTACCAGTAAATGCCCTGTATGCTCCTGGCACTCAGCGTGCGGATGGGCTGCAAGAGACCACAGCTTCCAGCATGAAGGAAAACGCCACTCTTCACTCCGGCGGCTGTGCAGAGGTGAGCTGGGGCTTTGGACCTCCCCAGCTCACTCTGAAACCAGTCAGGCAGACGCGGGGCTCATCGGGGGGAGGGGGGCAGGTCTGGAAATGGGCTGATTGGAAGGGGGCTTGGACAGGAAATGGGGGGCTAGGACAGGAAATGGGGGGCTAGGACTGGAAATGGGCTGACTGGGCAGGCTAGGACTGAAAATGGGCTGATGGGGGGGGGCTAGGATAGGCCTAGAAATAGACTGATGGGGGGGCTAGGGCTGGAAATAGGCTGATGGGGGGACAGGAGAATGGGACTAGAAGGGAGTGGGTGGGACTGGAACTAGAAGGGAGTTGAGGTTGGGGGAGGACCAGAAGGGGATGGGGCTGGGGGAGTGAGGATGGAGAGGGGAAAAGATATTTTGTGTGGGAAATAAGAAAAATCTACGATTGGCCAGGTATTGGGAGAATAAGTGGGGATTGAGAACGGAAGGGTGACATTTGAGTGTATGAAAAAGAAATAAAGAAAGAAATGGAGGACAGAGCAAAAGCGGAAAGATCATTATGTTAAAGCAGATGTAGAGAGAGAATGGAAAAAACAAGAAGGGAGAAGAAAGGACAAATGGACAGCCGACAATGGAGAGTTAGCAGAAGACAGATAGAAACTAGAAGAAAGTGACTGGAGCAATTGCAACTGAAAAATAAAATGCCCAAACATAAGGTAGAAAAAGACTTTTTATTTTGAATTTATTAACTGGAATATGTCAGCTTTGGGAAATGTGCACCGCTATCGTCTTTGAATTTTGTTTAGTACAAGAGGAAAGCGTAGTTACTCACCTGTAACAGGTGATCTCCAGGAACAGCAGGAATCGGTCTTCACATATGGGTGACATTGGCACCGATGGAGCACAGACTGGGAACACTCCCTAGCATCCAATAGGAAAGCTTTTGGGAACGTTCCTCCATGCATGCGTGGTTGCCTTCCCGCCTTAGTTCCTAGTCTCCTCAGTCAGATGTATAGCAGAGAGAAAATAATAAAAAGAAAAAATGGGACAACCTGAAGGGGAGGTGGGCAGGTGTAAAGACTGATTCCTGCTGTTCCTGGAGATCACCTGTTACAGGTGAGTAACTACGCTATATCCAGGAAAACAAAGGAAGCCAGTCTTCACATATGGGACTCCCTAGTCACAGACCGACGAGAGAGAGAAGAGCCATGGCACAACTAGAGGTTGCAGCAAGGATCGAACAGACTCAGCTCATTTGGAGCACCCTCGCAAGGTAGTCCAGAGGGCGGAGGGCAAGTTGTCTAAAGTTGAAAAAGATTACTTGGAACAGATTGACTGAATTGAGCATCACTTCTGGAGTCCTTTGTCATGATGGAATATGGTATATGGAGTATAGTCCACCAAGGCTTACAGGTCACTGACTCTACGAGCAGAGGTGACTGCAATGAGAAAAAGGACGTTCCATCTTAAGAATTTTAGAGGCTGATGCAATGGGTTCTAAAGGACTGCGCATGAGCTGTGCAAGAACAACATTTAAATCCCACGGTATGGGTGGTGGGCGGCGAAACGGTTTGGTTAGCAGAAGACCCTTCAAGAATCTAGCCACCAAGGGATGTGTCGAGATCGGCCAGTTTTCCAATGTATGATGAGAGGCCACAATGGCACATAAATGTACCCTTACAGAGTTGGTCTTGAGATCAGAGGAGGATAAGTGGAGCAGGTATAGAAGTAGATTCAGGACTGTGTAAGGATCTAGTGTTTTCTGTGAACACCAAATGGCGAATCTGTACCACTTGAAAGCGTAAGAGTGTCTGGTGGAATCTTTTCTGGAAGATAGGAGAACCTGTAAAATCTCCTCTTGGAGTCCTAGGTGTGAGAGGCCGTCAAGCAAAGTGTTTTGAGTTTGGGGTGCAGGAGGGTCCCCTGTTCCTGAGAGAGAAGATTGGGAGAGTAACCAAGGTTGAAGGTAGGTTTTCTGAACAAGTTGAAAAAGTATGGGAAACCAGGGTTGTCTGGGCCAGTAAGAGGCAATGAGGATCATCATTCCCCTGTCAGCTCGTAATTTGAATAGTGTCTTTGCTATGAGAGGGAGAGGAGGGAAAGCATAGAGGAGATGCTGTCCCCAATGAAAGAGAAACACATCCCAGCTCTCCCGGGGACGCAGCTGCCATAGACCCCCTAGAGGATTAGGAGCAGCTCACAGCACAGTCATCAGAGCCTCTGGCCGGCTAGATATTCTTACCTATAGCGCCATCCATCAACTTTTGCCCTGAGATAGCCCCCTGAAGAGATGCGAGCAAGAACACTGTCTACTGCATCACCATCAGTGCTGCAAAAGGATGAAAGATGCCTTGGAGCTTGGCTAGGGGGGGCTCACCTATCATATTACAAATTGCCAGACATTCATTAGAGTCACTTCGTCCCTGCGGGCCCGAGGGAGAGCGCTCTGGATTGACTGGTGCTTGAATGTGGGGCGAGGAGAGCACTTTGCAGCCACATTTCTGATGGACTTGAATCCATATGTGGGACTAGGAACGGGGTTAGTGTGTGAGAGGTTGAGCTTGAGAGGTTCGAGTGGGGCATGAGTTGGGAGATGTACACGGGAAGGACTTGATATACTGGAGGCTGGCTGGGAGGGAGGGGGCAAGCCTGTTGCAGGGCTGAGATAGTCAGGATGGAAGGTGGGCCTTGCAGGATTCCCCCAGCAGAGGGAAGATGGGGGGCAAGATGCGGGGGGGGGGGGGAGGGAAGGGAGACCAATGAGCTACCGGACTGGAAGAAAGCCATGGGAAGAGTGGCTGAGAGGAGGCACACGCTCCGCTGGGAGGCGGGAGTCCCTAAAGTGAGACGCATAGATTTACCAAATATAGCAAACCTACATCTTAGAGATGATGCTTAAGTTGAAGCGGATTACGCCGAATGTTGATTGAATCCATTCCACTGTCAAGCATTCCGAGCTTCTCAACTATTTCCGCAAGGAGGGGCCAGATATTGCTTTCTTCCAGGAGCCCACTTTAGTGCCATTTAACATCGCAAATTAGCATGGGGATGGGTAGGTGAGATGAGTTTCTCTTCCTACAATGGGCAACAGAGGGGAGTAGCCATACTGATCCACCACAGGTTCCCTTTCCTCCCTCGCAAAACAGTGACGGATGTGGGTGGTTGCTTCCTTCTCTTGGGGGAAGATCTTTATGGAACTAAGGTAGTTTTCTATAATGTTTATGCACCCAATGTATATGACCATGGGTTTTTCACCGCTTTATGCGCCAAGCTGCTTGACCTCAGGGGCTACCACATAGTGGTGAGTGGGGATTTTAGCCTGCCTAAAGACTCCCACAAAGACTGACGGCCCCCATGTAGGGCTATGGGACACTCTGCAACTCAAGGTGTGAGCTTTGTGGTTAGTGAAATCTGTTTGGTAGACACCTGGAGCGCGTTACATCTAGACAAAAGTGACTTCACTCTCTTCTGGCACCAGTATGATAGCTATGTCTGTCTAGGCTAGTTTCTTGTCACAGAGGACCTTTTTCGGTATGTGGAAAAGGTGGAAATCAGGGATGTGGAAAGGGTGGAAATCAGGGATATGGGAGGGGGGGGCGCCCTGGCATTTGAACCCTACTTTGTACTGGGACCCTACCTTTCAAGCGCACTTGTAGGCAGCTTGGCAGCAATACCGGTGTGAGAATGAGGATAACACTCTGAATCCTCAGACCTTGTGGGAGGCAGCAAAGGCTGTTATAAGAGGGGTAATTATTGCATATGCTGCTGGCAAAAGGAAACGGTTGCAAGACCTCGTGGACTGCTTACAGATAAGCAGGCACCAGAACATTCACACTATAAGCGTGGCAGATAGGGAGCACTATATGGCGCTTAGGAAGGAGGCCAATGCTCTTTTGAGTCAGTGTGCTGAAGGGGACATCCGCATGTACAAATATAACCTTCATAGGTCATGAAATCCGTGTGGGAAATTGTTGGCCCACTTGGTGAGTCCACCTAAGGGGAAAGCGGTGATAAAAGGGATTCAGGACATGACTGGTCGCGTATGAACGCATGAGGAAGATATCCACAGGCAGTTTTGCAATTCTTACAATGACTTGTATGCAGTGGGGAGTACCAACAAGGCGAATTGGGAGAGTTTCTTCCACAAGTTGCAGCTGCTAGGGGTGGAAGAGGCCGAGCTGCGGTCACTGAATGACTGCTTCAGTGAGGTGGAAGTACTGGGGGCAAGCTGGCCAAGGAACCAGGGCCGGATGGATTGGGGTGGAATTATATAAGATACTTGGAGAAGGGGCTGTGCAGCCATATCTAACGCAGACCGAGGCAGCGCTGTGAGCTGGGGACTTAGCAGGGAGGCAGAACCATGCCATGGTGGTGGCTCTGCCAAAGCCTGGATGAGACACTACATTAGAAGGATGGTATCACCCCATCTCTTTATTAAATCAAGATGTGAAGATAGTGGCATCTATTCTGGCTAAACATTTGAGCAAGATCATCGCGGGTCTCGTGCAACCCAACCAGGTAAGCTTTGTACCTGGGTAGGTTTACCTCAGCTAACTTGTTCAAAGCCCTGGCGGCCTTCTATGCGAGGAGGGGTACCGGAGGAGAGCCATGATCACAAGCTTGGATGCTGAGAAAGAGATAGACAACA
Organism: Ichthyophis bannanicus; assembly: GCA_033557465.1. Lineage (NCBI taxonomy): Eukaryota > Metazoa > Chordata > Amphibia > Gymnophiona > Ichthyophiidae > Ichthyophis > Ichthyophis bannanicus. The sequence goes on from CM066032.1 coordinate 321,311,507, forward strand.
TCTCATGGGACTATCTGTTTTGGGTGCTGGCGGAATTTGGCATCCGGAGCCCCTTCTTGGATTAGGTGAGAGTCCTGTATCATGGTCCCACAGTGCGGATCTTGGTCAATGGAGAGCTATTGCTGCCTTTGCCCTTCAATGAGGAACGCAGCAGGGCTGCCCCCTCTCAGTGCTGCCCCCTTTCAGTGCTGATTTTCTTGCTCTCTTTGGCCATTAAAATCTGGACGATGTCGGAGTGGGAGGGGATTCAGATAGGCACAGAACGATCCAAAATTAACCTCTTTGTGGATGATATGCTTCTTTTTATTGACTAGACAAGTGAATGTATTGACCTCATGGTGGCCACTATCACGATGTTCAGGAGCTTCTCGGGCCTCCAAATCAACTGGAGTAAGTCTGAGGCATTACCAGTGTGTCTGTCCTGTACCTGTAAGGGGCTGCGGGACTTTACTCTGGCGTGGACAGCGGAGTACCTTAAATATCTGGGGGTTTATCTGTGTGCGGATCCGAAGAAACTATACAGTAAGAATGTGAGGAAGTGCATAGAGAACATGAAAGCATGGTGCTAGGTGGAGGGACCTACCGCTCTCTCTCTTAGGAAGAGTAGCCTGCTTAAAATGGTGTTGCTACCCTGGCTGATTTACCCCTTGCAGATCTGCCCTTATGGATAAGGATGCAGGAATAGAAAGCTTATTGTAGTGTAGTGGGGTCTTTCCTTTGGCGGGGATTCCCAGCTCGGATTAGCTTCACTAAACTGATCAGAGGCCACAAACTGATCAGAGACTACAACATGGGAGGGCTTGGACTCCCAGACTTGAGGCTTCACAATGCAGCAGCGTTATTACGATGAATCCATGAACTGCATACAGGGAATGATCGCTACACTCTTTGGGAGGGGGGGGGTTGGATGGGTTCAGTGAGCCCTATGGATTTTTTGGGCTGCTACAGGTTAGCCAGTTCTGGAGATGGAAGATGGGATGGAGTGGGGGGGGGGCTTCCTGAATTTGATGTGGTGGGCATGGCAATGGTGGAGAATTCAGGCAGGGGGAGCACAGGGGCGGCCCCCTTTGGGATGCTGGTGGGGAACCCTGAGTAATGGCTTGGGCTTGAGGAAGGAGCCTTTCAAGGATGGCTGTTACGCAGCTGCAAATATGTGGGGCAGCTCATGGAGCTTGAGGGGTAAGCATGTCCCATCATTCGACCAAATAAATGCTAAATGATAGCTTGGTAACAAGCACCTAACGGCATATTTGCAGTGCCAGCACTGTGTACTGATGAAGTGCCGAGTGCTTGAGGGGCCACGAGGCTTTACCACCCTGGATCGGATCTTTCTGGCTACTCCTCCTAAGCTTAACAAGTTATCTTACTGGTAAAAATTAGGAAGGACCCATAGGCTGAAGGGTGGGGCGGGCCTTGAGAGATCAGTGGACCTGAAACCTAAGGAATGAAGTGAGCAAGGAATTAACGGAGAGTCTGTCTGGGGCCATACCGTGGATTACTCCCAATGTTGTGCTTCAAGAGATGCAGTGAGCCTTCACCTATGGGAAAACCCCGACTGTCTTCGCTGTAAAGAGCATAAAGGGAGCTGGGTCCACACCTTTTTGGAATGCCCATGGTTGCAAGCCTTTTGGAGGGAGGTGCTGGAGAGAATACAGGAAGTGCTGGGTGGTCCAATGGAGTGGACTTATGTGGCGTTGCTGCTAGGCGACAAGACCCCTGTACGGGAGGGAGGACACAGGCCCATGGAACAAAGGTTTGCACAGGCGGCACTAATGCTAGCCTGCAAAGTCATATTGGCCACATGGGTTGATGAAGTACCATGTGTCTTTGTATCAAAACAGTCCAGAACATACTTGAAACACAAACATATCCTTATATAATTTTTTAAAAATTTTACGACAGTGTTGCGGCCCCAAATATTTAAAATTAAACAATTACAAGAAAATTCATCCTTTTGAACTCTTAATGCCAAAATATAAATAAGGTGTTCATATATCCATGCAATTACAGTACATTAAGGCAACAAAGGGTTAAATATTCAAAGAGATAGCCTAGTTACTCACCTGTAACAGGTGATCTCTGGGAACAGCAGGAATTTAGTCCTCACATATGGGTATCGTATGTACCGACGGAGCCTGCGGGGGAATGCTCCCCAACGTCCAATAGGAACGCTTTTGGGAGCATCCCTCAGCACATACGTGCCGTGCCGCCTTTCCAACTGTCCCTCTTCAGTTAAGTTTGTAGCTGAGTGAAAGGATAGAGGGAGAGAGGAAAGAGACAAAGAGAGAGCGACAGAGAGACAACTCCTAGGGGAGGTGGATGGGTTGTGAGGACTAAATTCCTGCTGTTACAGGTGAGTAACTACACTATCTCCAGGAACAAGCAGGAATGTAGTCCTCACATATGGGGACTCCCTAGCTGAAGATGACAGGGAGATAGCCCCAGGAAGTTGCCACCGTCGAAGGTGGGAATCCTTCCTCCCATGGATCTCTGGCATCCCACCAGGGTTGGTGGGTAGGATTTGGCTTAGGTTTGAAAGAGATTTTGAAGAACAGCTTGGCCAAAGAAGGCATCCCGACGGGAGGCTTTATCTAGGCAGTAGTGGGCTGTGAAGGTGACTGCTCGACAAATGTCATCGATAGACACAGAGTGGAGATTGGCCATAGAAGCAGATATGGCTCTCACATTGTGAGCTGTGACATGGTCCATAAGAACATAAGAACATAAGATATGCCATACTGGGTCAGACCAAGGTCCATCAAGCACAGTATCCTGTTTCCAACAGTGGCCAATCTAGGTCATACGTACCTAGCAGTTTCCCCAAAAGAGACAGGTTCCGCAATGCTTGTACTGGGTCAAGCATTGATATCCTGGTTCCCTTCTTAATGGTTTATGGACCTTTCCTCCAGGAACTTGTCCAAACCTTTTTTAAACCCAGCTACACTAACAGCCTTTACTACATCCTCCGGTAACAAATTCCAGAGTTTGATTATACGTAGAGTGAAAAAATATTTTCTTTTATTAGTCTTAAATAGTTTACCCTGTAGCTTCATTGCATGTCCCCTAGTCTTTCTATATTCTGATAATGTAAACAATCGATCTACGTTTACCCGTTCCACTCAGTTCATTAATTTATAGACTTCTATCATATCTCCCCTCAGCCGTCTCTTTTCCAGGTTAAAGAGCCCTAACCTTTTTAACCTTTCTTCATAGGCGTATCCTTCCATCCCCTTTACCATTTTGGTGGCTCTTCTCTGAACCTTTTCTAATAACGCTATATCCTTTTTAAGATACGGCGACCAGAATTGCACACAATATTCAAGGTGCAGTCTCAACATAGAACGGTATAGAGGCATTATAATATCTTTTGTTTTATTTTCCATTCCTTTCCTTATGATACCTAGCATTCTATTTGCTCTCTTGGCTGCCGCTGCACACTGGGCCGAGGGTTTTAACATGTTATCCACAATGATGCCTAAATCTTTTTCCTGGGTGGTGGTTCCTAATGTGGAACCTTGCATCGTGTAACCATAGTTTGGGTTGTTCTTCCCTAGGTGCATAACTTTGCATTTGTCCACATTAAATTTCATCTGCCATTTTGATGCCCAGTCTTCCAATTTATCAAGATCCTCTTGCAATTTTCCACAATCCTCTTGGGTTTTAACAACTTTAAATAGTTAATAGAAGAGGAAGACCCTTATTCTCATAAGTAAAGGATATGCATTGGGCAATCCATTTAGATAAAGTTCTTTTGGAGACTGGAAGTCCCAAATGACTAGGGTTAAAAGCTACAAAAAGTTGCGAGGATTTTCTATGTTGCTGTGTTCTTTGAATGTAAAAGGCTAAGGCCCTTTTACAATCCAAAGTATGAAGGTTTCTTTCTGCATTAGAGGCGTGAGGCCTCGGAAAAAATACAGGAAGATAAATTGATTGGTTTAAATGAAAAGGCGAAACCACCTTTGGCATAAAGTGTGGATGAGTTCGAAGAACAACCTTATCATGATGAAATCTAGTATAAGGAAGATCAGCCACTAAAGCTTGCAATTCACTAATGCGACGGGCAGAGGTGACTGCAATCAGGAAGATGACCTTCCAAGTCAAAAACGTAAGGGCTGTAGTGGCTAAAGGTTCAAAAGGCGGCTTCATGAGCTGCCCCAGAACTAGATTTAAATCCCATGCTACCGGTGGTGGCTTGATGGGAGGTTTAATTAATAAAAGGCCTCTCATAAATCTTGATAGGAGTGGATGAGAGGAAATTGGTTGTCCATTTCGAGGCTTATAAGAAGCTGCAATTGCACTAAGATGGACTCTTACCGAATTGGTCTTTAACCCAGAATTCGATAAGTGAAGGAGATACTCTAGTATTGATTCCAAGGGTATGACCAGGGGGTTTAATCCCTTCTTGGAGCACCATATAGTAAAACGTTTCCACTTGAAGGCATAAGATCTTCTTGTGGAAAGTTTCCTAGAAGCCTGAAGGATATCTTTTACCTGCTGGGACAGGTTGAAATCCTGGAGGTCTAAGCCTTCAACAACCAGGCCGTGAGGTGCAGGGACTGGGGATTCGGGTGCCATAGCGTCCCGTTCTCCTGAGAAAGGAGATCTGGAGCCTGCCCTAACTCCAGAGGTGCCGCTTGAGAGAGATGCAGAAGCAGGGAATACTACGTTTGGCGTGGCCATCGTGGTGCTATGAGAATCATGCGACCTCTGTCTCTCTGAAGCTTGAAGATTGTCTTGGGGATGAGGGGAATGGGTGGGAAGACATAAAGGAAGTCCTGACCCCAGTGAAGGAGGAAGGCATCCCTTGCCTGACAGTTGTGCGCCGGAATCCTGGAACAGAACCGGGGAAGTTTAGCATTCAGTGGACTTGCAAAGAGGTCTATGTCTGGAGTACCCCAGAGATGAAATATCTTTGCCACCTGGTCTAGGTGGAGTGACCACTCGAGAGGTAGCAGTACTCGACCGAGTTTGTCTGCCCAAAGGTTTTGAATGCCTGGAAGATATACCACTAGAAGGTGAATCTGATGCTCTCTGGCGAGGGCCCATAGTCATAAACCTTTGTTGCATAATGACAGAGAGCCTGTCCCGCCCTGCTTGTTCACATAGAACATGGCTACCTGATTGTCCGTTTGGACTAGGACTGTCTTGTAGCTGAGCTGGGCGTGGAACACTCGAAGAGCTAAATAAATTGCTCTTAATTCCAGGAGGCTTATGTGTAAACCAACCTCCTGTGGAGTCCAGGTGCCCTGGGTAAAGAGATGATTCAGGTGTGCTCTCCAACCCACCTGTGATGCATCTGTTAGGGTGGCCTGAAAGAAGGGTTGATGGAAAGGAGACCCTACTGTCAGATTTTCTAATGATTGCCACCATTGGAGGGACAAAATTAGTCGTGGAGAGACTGTTATTTTGTCCGACAAATGACCCGTGGCCTATGTCCACTGTGTGGAGAGGGTTCACTGAGCTGCTCGCATGTGGAGGTGAGCATATGGGACTACATGAACTGTGGATGCCATATGTCCCAGTAACTGCAGTAGCTACCGAGCAGTGAGGGAGGATTTGCCTGCTGCTTGGGAAGCTAGCTGCATTATGCGAAGACACCGGGCTTCTGGAAGGAAAACCCTTGCCTGTCCGGTATCCAGACAGGCTCCTATGAATTCTAGGCATTGGGAAGGAACTAGTTGAGATTTTGGGAAGTTTATTACCAATCCCAAGTATTGGAGGATTCGCATTGTACGAGACAGTGCAGTGCTGGCCTCTGTCACTGTGGAGGCTCGGATGGGCCAGTCGTCTAAGTAAGGGAAGACAAAAATCCCCAGGGTTCGTAGAAATGCAGCTACTGCTGCCATGCATTTCGTGAATACCCTTGGTGCTGAAGCCAGACCAAAAGGAAGAACCCTGTACTGGAAATGTAAAAATTTCCTGTGCTCTGGATGGATAAGAATGTGAGTGTATGCATCCTTTAAGTCTACAGAGCAAAGCCAGTCCTGGCTTTGAAGGTATGGCAGAAGAGTTCCCAGAGAAATCATTTTGAATTTCTCTCCAAACAAATATTTGTTCAATTCTCTGAGGTCTAGAATGGGTCTGTGTCCTCCTGTTTTCTTTGGAATAAGAAAATGGGAGTAGAACCCTGCACCCTGTTGAAGAATGGGTACTTCCTCTATTGCCCCTTGGGCAAGAAGTGTGGAGACCTCGTGATCTAGCAGATTGTCTGCAGAGGTTTGTGAATTGAACTGCTTTAGAACTGAAGGAGGGGGTAAGCTGTGAAAATGAAGTTTGTACCCCTCCCCTACAATGGACAAAATCCAATCTTCTGCTGTTATTTGATGCCATTTGTTGACAAAATGGCATAACCTGCCGGGAATATTGGGGGGTTGAGGACCCCTCAGAGGCAGGAAGGCAAAGCTCTCTAGGAAGGAGTCAAAGCCCTTGAGGGGGCTGAACCTGGAGAGCTGGTTGGGCTCTCGGGCCTTTTGGTTTCTTTTGTTGTCTAGTTTGTCCCTTTTGGGCAACCTGACCTGGAGTCTGAGTCTGGTGGGTATAGGAAGGATAAAACTTCCTCTTTTTGCTAAAAGAGGGTTTTTTATAAGGCTTCCTTTTGGCTGGAGTGGCTGTAGACTTTGACAATCGATCTAAGGTAGAATTGTCAGCATCTAACTCGTTAGCCTTCTCCTGCCAGTTCTTGCAGAAGAGATTCTCTCCCGTGCAAGGAATGTTGCCTAACTTGTCCTGTACCCAAGTCTCCAAGTCTGATGCCTGTAGCCAGGCAATCCGTCGTGCGCCAATGGCAATAGCAGAAGTTCTGCTGATGCATTCGAAGCAGTCAAAAGGCTGCACGATTGACAAACTTGGAGAAATCCTGAGCATGCTGAACCAGAGTAAGAAAGTCTTATCTCTTATCATCTGGGAGAAATGGGCTCATAAGTTCCAAGTCTCCTGTGATTTCTTTGAGGAACATTCCCATATATAGGATATATGAGCTGATCCGAGCTGAAAGCATGGAAGCTTGAAAAGTTCTGCATCCAAAAGCATCCAGAGTCCTGCATTCACGACCTGGAGGATTGGATGCATGTCTTTTTGCACTTTTCATCCTACGCATGGCTGACTCCACTACCACTGAATGGTGTGGCAGCTGAGTTTTCTGAAATCCAGGACATGGTGGGACTCGATACATAGTATCAAGTCTCCTAGAGTGAGGAGAAGTAGTCAGAGGTGTCTCCCACATTCTGAGCATCATGCTATGCAGAATTTCATGGATAGGCAGAGTAGCTGCCTCCTTAGGAGCTTTAGGATATTGGAATATTTCCAATTCCTTTGCTCTGGGATCCTCTTCAGAAGCTACTGTGATTGAAAGACCTTTAGCCATATCACTCCTGAAATGACATGTCCTCTGGAGGTGACATTCTGTGTTGCTGAGAAGAGGGATCTTCTAGGAGAAGCCCTCTAGTGCCAGCAGTATTGTCAGAGTCTTCGTAATCGGAGGAATCAAAGTATTCCTGACCCCGATGCTCCTGTAAAGCACAATCCTGGTACCGATCAAAGTCGGTACCGAGATGACCCGGTACCACTTTATCCACTCCAGCCGGAGGTGGAATAGGAAGAGATACCATTGGGGCCGGTATTGTCAGTGTCGGTACCGGCATCAGTGTCGATGTCGGCACCGGTGCCCTTGGGACCACCGGTACTGCAGCTGAGAGAAGAGCTGCGATACTGCGTTCGATAGCAAGGAATCTCTGGTCTATCGACGTTGCCGATGCTTGGGTGTTGGTACCGGTAAGAACGGTCGGAACCCCTGAGCATGGCACAGGTAGTTCTTGCGAGGTTGAGGCCTCGAGAACATCCTGAAGCCCCATCAATGCTTTGGAAGCCGAAGCCTCCTGCCGGGGCTGTTTTGCCGGTGTGGTTCCCTCAAAGGCAATGCCAATGGCCTCTCGATGCTTAGCAGGAGAGCTACCCTTTGAGGACCGGCTTTTGTGTTTAGTTACGTGAGATCCACAGGAGAAAGAAGAAGCCCTTGACGATGTCGATGCAATGGATCTGGCATCTGAAGAAAAGAGGGTACCGAGCTTTGCGGCCCGTTCTGTCTTCCTCTTTTGGTCATCCCCATGCAGGAGAGACATTCAGTTGGAGAATGATCAGGTCCTAAACATTTTAGACACCAATCATGTGTGTCAGTGACAGAAATGGTACCGCCACACTTAGTACATTTTTTAAAACCATTAGTTGGCTTTTCCATGATCTTGGGAAAAATGGGGCCTAATGCCCAAAATGGTGCCTAGCACCAAAAGAGGAAAGTTTCTGAAAATAAACCATCAAAGTCTAGGGGGTTTTTGGGGGGTTTTAGGAAAAGAAAAGAACCGGCGGTACCGGTAGGCGTCGTGCGGTAGGCAAACGCGACCACAAAAAAGAATTTTAAAGACAGAATTTTCTGCGGTGACAGGGAATAGGTCCTGTTGGCTCCGCAGAAAACGAAGAACTGAAGAGGGACAGTTGGAAAGGCGGGAAGGCAGCGCACATGTGCTGAGGGATGCTCCCAAAAGCGTTCCTTTTGGACGCTGGGGAGCGTTCCCGCGCAGGCTCTGTCGGTACCGACGATACCCATATGTGAGGACTACATTCCTGCTTGTTCCTGGAGATCTAGCTGGATAAGTAAACTTAGCTGTTTAACTCAAAGCTTTTAAAACAATAACTGAATAAATGACTCGTTCTGCCAGTAAAGTTCCACTAAATGGATCAATTTAGCAGATCAAATGAGCCGGCCCAGGATTAAGTTGAGGAAAGAAAGCTTAAAAGTATGTCTCAAGTTCGTCCTCCCTTTAATCTCACCCTTCTTTCATTAAGCCTCTCCAAATGACTCCCCCCAGCCCTTTCAAAAGGCCACCTAAGCAAGCCAGAATGAGGATACAGGCCTACCATCCTTTTGGCTCAGCTGATAGGTGTCATTGTCACAGCAACATTGGATATGCAGTAGGGAGGACAATAAGCCTGCATCCACTTTACAACTTGACTGAAGGATTACTTGGAGGCTTCAGGGAGATGAGGATGGTCACCTTGGATGGAGGCTTAATGAATGGAAGGGAAGGGTATGGAGAATGTAGGTCAGATCTTTTTTTCCTATAATGTATGAGGGATTGGAAGGAAGGAAGATCAAGTGGCAAGCATTTTTTTTTGAAGGATGGAGCAGTGATTTGCTGCCAAACTGTGTGGGTTTTGTTTTGTTTTTTAAACTGATTTGTGCAGACTTTCAGAGCTAAATTGGCTAAGACTGTAAATCTAGCTGGTCAAATTCTGATCAGCCAGATTAATTAATTTTTTTTTTGCTGAAAAATCTAGCTGGTTAGATTCAGCTGAAAAGTTGACTCAAGTTAACTGGTTAAAATTAATCTATTATCGTGGACATTTACTAACAGTTTGAAAATTGACTCCAAAGCTTTAGTCCTCCCTTCCCCCCACCCAACAAGGAGAATTATTGTCAAAATGATGATGTAGTGCAGCCCCCTATGGACTCATGGAATGACACATATGGCAGTTCTCCTATGGAGTACTGTTTTGCCTTAACGAAGATGATTTTTCCCACATTTTACAAAGATTACCAGCCACCATACCTGTTACAATGGCACAGGTAAGAAAGGTCCAGCAAAAGAACATTACAGATAATATTTGCCAGGTACTTGTAAAATGTTAACTATTTCTGGCATCAAAATTTGCTAGCAGTGGTTTAAATAATTTTGGCTTTTATGTGTTTGATACGGGATTTGACAAATTTTCTTAGGATCTAGGAGCCAGCTCAAAAATCTAGGAGCCATCCCACCTCAAAGCAGCCTCTCTGCTCAATTTTCCCCCCTTCACAACAGCCATTCTCAAATGAATTTGCACCCATCCTCTCCACAGCGGCCTCTTTTCTCAATTACAAACCCCTCCCCCCTCCCCCCGCATCTCTCAGTCCTCTAAAATAGACCCATTTTAAAATTAATAACAAAAGTCCTACTTGAAGCAGCAGCAGCGTCTTTAAAAAAATCAAAGGTTAGCTACTTCAGCTGCTGCTGCCTTGATTTGGGTCTGCTCACTGCTGCCACAATTTGGGCCTCCTCATCACTGTCGCCAAGATCAATGTTGTTCTCCACCACCACTAAGACTTATTGTGCTCTTCACCACTGCTTCATGATTGGGCCCTGATCAACCCTGCATGCCACTACCTCCACTAAGATCAAGCCTGCATGCTGCTGTCTCTAAGATCAAATGTGCTTGCAGCCACTGCTGCTAAGATTCCATTAGCGGCAGTGGCATCCAGATTTCATCTTAGCAGCAGCGGCATGCAGGATTGATCAGAACCCGATCATGAGGCCGCTGCTTCATGATCGGGCCCTACTCACTGATGCCACTACTAAAATCAATCCTGCTTGCTGCTGCTGCTCAAGATCAGGTCTTGCTCCCTCCTACCATGCAACCCTGATGACGAGTGTACCGGAACTGCTCGTTGACAGTTTTACACTGTCCCAGCCCTTCAACATGGGCTACGGCTCTTCTGCTCTCCCAGCAAGTTCCAGGCGCCAGGTCTGATTTTTTAATCACAATGGCGACCTGGTGCCTGGGATTTGTCGAGTCCTGGTTTGATATCAAAAGTATTTTGTGTGTTTCTTGCTAGTTGCCTCATCCCCCTTCTCTAAAAACTGATCTATTGTAGATTTTCATTTGTCTATTTTATTTTATTATATTATATTTTCCCCGAGTCATATTTTGGTGAGACCATTATGTTCATTTCTTGTCTTCACTGTTTTAATCACTTACTATATTTTGGGGCCCTTTCACTAAAGTTTGCTAAGCAGTTAACGTGCAATTTAGTGCACTTTAACTATATACGTGGGCCCACAGCAAGTTACAATGCAGGCATGGCAGTGAACACATGCTGATTTTCACGTTAACTGCCTATTGTACATTAGTATGCCGAATGGGCAGGTTAAGGGTAGAGAGTGGGTATGGTGAGCACACTGCAGTTAGTGTCAATGTTGCCACTGGCACAGTTTACTTAATGCCACCTCATATAGGTGATGAGTGCACCTGAGGTAATAGCGTCATGCATTAAGGTACACATCCATACAATAACTGTCACGAACAAGCTGGCGCCCCCAACAGTTACCAGAGGCTTGGAACTTAAATGCATGCTAATTTTTGCATTTAATTAGAAAACTAACACACTTTAGTAAAAGAGCCCCTTTTATTGCTTCAGTTTTATTTGCATTATGTTATAAAGCAGTCTATTCTGTATTATATTTTATGTTTTGAATTTGTTGTTTGTTATGATGGCTAGCCCTTCTTAAGAGATACAGCAAAACATTTAGAAACATAGAAACATAGAAATATGATGAGAGAAAAAGACCACATGGACCAACTAGTCTGTCCTTCCATATCAACAACTACAACAGTCCCCTTTTTACCTTTAGAGATCCTCTGTGTTTGTCCCATGCTTTTTTGAATTCAGGTACTGTCCTCATCTCTACCACCTCCACTGGGAGACTATTCCACGGATCTACTACTCTTTCCGTAAAGAAATATTTCCGCATATCACTCCTGAATCTATCTCCCTTCACCCTCATCCCATGTCCCCTCGTAGCAGAACTTACTTTCAATTGAAAGAGGCTCTCTCCCTGAACATTTATGCCACGGAGGTATTTAAACATCTCAATCATATCACCTCTATCCCACCTTTCCTCTAAGGTGTATATATTAAGATCCTTCAGTCTGTCCTCATATGCTTTACAATGAAGACCACTAATCATTTTAGTAGCCACCCTCTGCACCGACTCCATCCTGCTCACATCCTTTTGACGGTGCGGTCTCCAGAATTGCACACTATACTCCAAATGAGGTCGTACCAAAGACTTATACAGAGGCATTATCACCTCCGTTTTTTCTACTAGCCATTCCTCTCCGTATGCACACAAGCATCCTTCTAGTCTTTGCTGTCACCTTTTCTACCTGTTTAGCTACTTTAAAATCATCAGACACAACCACGCCTAGGACCCGCTCTTCTTTAGTGGACAAAAGTACTTCACCCCCTATTACTATATTGCTCCCTTGGATCGCTGCAGCCCAAATGCATGACCTTACATTTTTTAACATTAAATCCCAGCTGCCAAATTCTAGCCCATTCTTCAAGCTTAGCTAGATCCCTCCTCATGTTATCTACACCTTCCTGGGTGTCTACTCTATTGCAGATTTTGGTATCATCTGCAAAGAGGCAAACCTTACCCGATAGCCCTTCCACTATATCACTAACAAAGATGTTAAAAAGAATCGGACCAAGGACAGATCCCTGGGGCACACCACTGGTAACATCCTTCTCCCCAGAGTGAGCTCCATTTACTTGTACTCTTTGTCGCCTCCCATCCAACCAATTTCTAACCCAAGCAGTAACTTTAGGGTCCATCCCTAGGGTGCTCAGTTTGTTTATAAGTCGCCTGTGAGGAACAGTGTCAAAGGCTTTACTGAAATCTAAATACACCACATCTAGGGCTCTCCCTCGGTGCAACTCCCTGGTCACCCAGTCAAAGAAATCAATCAGATTTGTCTGACAAGACCTGCCTCTGGTGAATCCATGCTGCCTCGGATCCTGTAATCCGCTGGACTCCAGAAACCTCACTATTTTCTCTTTCAGCAGCGTTTCCAATAATTTACTCACCACCAAAGTTAAACTAACCAGCCTGTAGTTTTCAACCACATCCTTACTTCCGCTTTTGTGTAAAGGCACCACATGAGCCTCTCTCCAGTCCTTTGGCACCACTCCCGACTCCAACAGGCATTGAAAAGGTCAGTCAGTGGAGCTGCTAGAACGTCTCCAAGTTCCCTCAGTATTCTAGGGTGTATCCCATCCGGTCCCATCGCTTTGTCTACTTTAAGTTGAGCTAGTTTCTCATGAACACAGTCTTCTGAAAATTGTTCAAGATGCCCCTCGCTTCTGTTCCTGTTTGTGGGTGTTTTCTGAGGTCCTGTGCTCCTGGTTCTTCTTCTGTGAACACAGAACAGAAATATTTGTTAAGGAATTCCGCTTTATCCTTATCAGCTTCTACATATTCCTCCCCTGCACCCTTGAGTCTGACAATACCACTTTTGCCCTTCCTCTTCTCACTAATATATCTGAAAAATGTCTTATCCCCCCATTTTATTGCATTGGCTATTTCCTCCTCCTTTTGAATCTTTGCCTTCCTGACTACTTTGCTAGCTTCTCTAAGTTTTTCCAAATACAGATGCCTGTCTTCCTCTCTCTGTGACCTCTTGTATTTCATAAAGGCCTCCCTCTTTTTCTTCACTTTTTCAGCTACTTCTTTCGAAACCATAGCGGTCTCCTTTTCCTTTTACCTTTATTTACCATTTTAACAAAAAGGTTGGTTGCCCTTAAAATATCCCCTTTCAGTTTTGCCCACTGTTTTTCTATATCCCCCAGCTGTTCCCATCCCACTAACGACTCCCTGAGGTATTGGCCCATCTTGGCAAAGTTAGTCTTCCTAAAGTCTAAGATCCTCACCTTTGAATGGATTCTAACAGACCTAGTCTTAATACTGAACCACACCATTTGTCACTAGAACATCCAAACTGACATTTTATTGCATCACATCTGTTAGTACCATTATTATATAAGAACATAAGATATGCCATATTAGGCCAGACCAAAAAAGTCCATCAAGCCCAGTATCCTGTTTCCAATAGTGGCCAATCCAGGTCACAAGTACCTGTCAGGTTCCCAAAAGGCTGATTGATTCCGTGCTACTTATCCCAGGGGCAAGCAGTGGGCTTCTCTGGTCCATGTTAATAATGATTTATGGAACTTTCCTCCAAGAACTTGTCCAACCCTCTTTTAAACCCAGCTATGCTAACAGCTTTTATTATATTCTCCGGCAACAAATTCCAGAGTTTGATTATGCGTCAAGTGAAAAAATATTTTCTCCAATTAGTCTTAAATGTGCTACACTGTAGCTTCACTGCATGACCCCTAGTCTTTGTACTTTTTGAAGGAATAAACAACCAATTCATGTTTACTTACTCTACTCACTATTTTATAGAACTTTATCATGTATTCCCTCAGCTGTCTCTTCTCCAAGCTAAAAAGCCCTAAACCTTTGAGCCTTTCGTCAAAGGGGTATGCTTTTATCCCCTTTATCATTCTGGATGCCCTTCTCTGAACCTTCGCTAATTCTGCTATTTTTTTCTTTAGATGTGGTAACCAGAACCACACACAATACCCAAGGTGCAGTCGCACCATGGAGAGATACAGTGGCATGATATTTTTATTTTATTCATAAGATATACTATACTAGGTCAGACCTAAGGTTCATCAAGCACAGTATTCGGTAAAAGGTGTTCTCCATTCCTTTCCTTATAAGTCCTAGCATTCTATTTGCTTTCTTCGCTGCCATTGCACATTGATCAGAGAATTTCAACATATTATCCACGATGACATTTAGATCCTTTTCCTGGGTGGCGACTCGTAATATGGAAGCCTCCATTATATAGCTATATATGCGCATAACTTTGCACTTGTCCACATTAAATTTCATCTGCCATTTGTTTACCCAGCCTCTCAATTTTTACAGATCCTCTTGCAATTTTTCACAATCCCTAGACCTTAAATGTGTGGAGGTCACAAGTACAATAGTCTGCAATGGTACTAAACAGTCTCCTCAACCGCTGCTCTCATGGGCCGGGAGCTACAAGGAGACTCCACAAGTGGGCTGGAGAGACTCTGCAAGCTCTAGAGCATACCTCTGTTTGGGGACCTTTAAGACTCAAGACCAAAATGAGCCCATTCCGAGTAAGCAGCTGGCAATGTCAAACAGCCACCCATCCCTTGTAAGCAGGGCTTGACAAACTGGCACCAGGTTGCGACCAAAAAAAAAATCAGACTTGGCACCTAGGGTTTGCAGTGGGCGAACATGAGCAGCAGCATCAGGGCATTGGAAAACATGCTGTCTCAGCCGGGAAAAGATAAGGCAGCAGAAAGTATCAACATTTGGTACCAGCCAAGGGGAAGGGACATAATAGATTATGATTCCCGGGCAGGAACATTAGTGACCTCAATGGAAGCTATTAGCAGTGATCACAAGAAGCAGTGTAACCAGTTGCTAAAATTGTATTTTTATTTATGTTTTTATTTAGCTGGGTGCTGCAAGTGCTCCATGGTCCATGGACACCACAGGATTGCAGCACGTTTGTGCACAGCAAGCTGTAGGTTTGAGCGGTGCTGGCATCAGGGAGAAAAGGAAATGTGGTCACGTTTAAAATAATAAATAATTAGAAGACTCCATGGCTGCAATCAGAATGACAACTACAGGAAAAGGCTGAGGCTGTCGTTTGTGAAGTGATAAGGGCTGGGATGTCATGGCTGGTGAGCGTGAGTTGCGGTGGGGGGCTCCAAAGCTCATGTTGGTGCCGCAGTTTGTGACTGCATGGGATGTCAGGTGACTGACTGAAGTACAGGGTCTGAGAGGATAAAGAAGGTTGAGTTAGCTGGGGCAAGTAATAGTGCAACAATTGGGGCCCGGTGGCCTGTTCCGGTGTTGCGACGGCATGGGAGAGCAAGGCTACGGCCTTAAAGCTATAGAGGCATGGTTGCAACCAGTGGGATGAGTGTCAACCAGTGGGATGAGATCAACCAGTGGGATGAGTGTCCAAGAATAGCTAGGGGTTCTGGGCCAGCGGAGGAAGCTGAGGTAAGGCTGGGGAAGCCTGGAAGATTATTTATAATAGACCATAGGAGCTGCAATTTGCATTGAATCATGGCAGTGGATCCTTTTAAATTTATTAATTTTAAAAGCAGCAATGCCCCCTTTTGTCCTTGATGCCAGCACTGCCAAAACCTGCAGCACTGCCACACCTACAGCACCCAGGTAAATAAATTTAAAAAAATATATTTTAACAACTGGATACATTAGCTAAGAGGAGATCTACATTGTGATGGCTATCGCTCCAACTTTCTGAATGGTAGCAGCGGCAGACATGCTAGAAGCAGCTTACGTGGAGCAACTTACAGATAAATCAACCTGAAGAGACAGGAGATTCTACAGCCTGTTGGTATGATTCTTTCAGAAATTTAAAAGTGCCTCTTTTTAGGAAGGGACATAGAAGAGAGGGACTGATGGAGGCTGCAGCAGCTGGGTGGCATGAGGGAGGCAGGTGATAGGGCGGGGGAATGAAAGAGCCTGGGTGATGGCAAGGTTGGGGATATGAGAGAGAGAACAGGAGACTTGATGGGGGAGGGGTGCTGCAGTCTGCGTATTTCTGCCACTGGCCTGTGGTGGAGTAATATGGGCCGGATTTGCTATTCTCTCTTTTCCCTTAGAGTTGGAATGGGAAAATAGCCTTAGTAAATTAGGCTATAAAGGAGCTATGGTAGACCTATGAGGGGATCTTCCCTCTCAACTTTGGTAGAAATGGAGGGAGAGAAAAGGTCTCAGCTTCTGGGTTGACTCCTCAATTCTAAGAAACTTTGTTGTGGCCTGTTATAAGGGACCCATGAATCTCACTGTGAGGGCTGCTGACCCCCGAGGAGGCTCTTACTGAGCTCCAAGGGCGCTGAAATCCATGAAATTCTCAGGCTGTGGCTCATAATAGTAGGAGGCTACCAGAACTGCCGCCACACTCCCCACTAAGTCTTATGCACAGATGGAAAGCGTAGTTGCTTACCTGTAATAAAGGTTCTCCGTAGACAGCAGGGTTATGCAGCCACACTAAAAGGTGAAGTCCACCAATTGAGCCTTGTGCCGGATCTCTCTCAGCTCAAAGAAGCTTTGTTGCCTCTCTGAGCACGCATGCCTGCTTCTGTCCTGAGTCAGATTGTACCAGAGCAAAAGAAGACACAGGATCAGAGAATGTGAGAGTTGTGTACTGTCAAACTACCAGGAGGCGGCATGAAGTGGTGCTGAAGTCCATAGTGCTGTCAAAGCCCTTAATGTCGATGACTGCTGATGTTCCTGATCGGCTTATGTTAGTTTGTTTTATTTTGTTTGTTTGCTTTTGAGAGGAAGGCAGGAGGGAAAGTGTGCTATATACCCCTGCTTACGGACAACCCACATTACAGGTAAGCAACTACGCTTTCTCTGGAGACAAGCTGGGGGATGCAGGCACACTAAAAGACAATCCAGAGCTGGGGGCTACCTCAACAGATGCCTCTGGATTTCTTCAGAGCAGAGGCAGCCCCGGAGGATTACGGGTGGAGGAGATCGGTCAAGTAGCAGAAAGTTATGGAGGACCGCTTGGCCAAAGGCGAAGTCCTTCGCAGAGGAGGGGTCCAGGCTGTAGTGCTTCATGAAGGTGTGGATGGCAATTAGCTGGCTACTCTGCAGATGTCTTGGGCAGACAGAGAAGCCAGGCTGGCGATGGAAGAGGCAATAACTCCAAAACTGTGAGGAACGATCAGCCCCGGTGATGGAAGAGCGGCTTGCTAATAGCAGAAGGCAATATAGTCCACTATCCATGAGAAAATGGTCTGCTTGGCCACCAGCTGTCCAGGGTTGTTGAGGTTGAAGGTCACAAACTGGGACAACTTGCGGAGAGGTTTCATGCAATGCAAATAGTAGAGAAGAACTCTCCTGCAGTCTAAAGTGTGTAGCTTCTCCTCCAGAGAGCCCTCAGGGGCAACTGGGAAGAAGGCAGGGAGTACAATAGGCTGGTTGATGGAAAGTCAGAGGCCACCTTCGGAGAAATTTCGGGTGGGTCCAGAGGACAACCTTGTCATGGAAGAACTGTGCATAAGGGAAGTAGTGCACCAGTGCCTGAAGCTCCCCTACTCTTCTGACAGAAGTGATGGCTGCTAGGAATGTTATCTTCCAAGTGAGGTGTATGAATGATACAGACAGAGGATCAAAGGGTGGTCGCATTAAATTTGATAAGACGACATTGAGGTGCCAAGCCGGTGTAGGAGGTCGGACAGGACGTTTGGTGTTCATGAGACCTCTCATGAATCTGGAGACAATTGGGTGTACAGAGATGGGTTTCACGTCGAATAGGTTGTGGGACATAGTGATGGCCGATAGGTAGTAACATACCGAAGTGGTCTGTAGGCTTGAGTGGGACAAGTGGAGAAGGCCCCCAAAGCATTGGACAGGATCCTGGCCATTTGAGGCAGCCCAGTATGCAAAATAAGACCACTTGTGCTGGTAGGAAAGTTGAGTCAACGGCCTACAAGATGCAGAAAAGACATCCAGGACATCCTATGGCAGAGAAGAGATCAGTGCCCAGTGTCCTGAAGCCAACATGCTGTGAGGGATAGGCTCTGGAGGTTTGGATGGAGGAGGTGGCCCTGATGCTGGGTAAGAAGGCTGGGCTGAGCTCCCAGCACCATTGGGGGAGGGGGGTCTTGTAGGAGTACCAGTAGGTGGGGGAACCAGAGCTGTCGCTGTCAAGGCCATCGTGATGCTATCAGGGTTACTGAGGCTTTGTCTTGTTTGATCTTCAGCAGGACCCGCATGATGAGCGGGAACAGAGGAAATGCATAAAGGCAGCCCTAGGACCAGTCCAGTGCAAAGACATCAGGCACCCATTGCTGCGGCATGGGAGGATGGAACAGAAGATTGGACATTTGGCGTCTGTGGAGGCAAAGAGGTCTACATCTGGCTCCCCCCAAGTATCAAATATGTCCTGAAGGGCCACAGGATCAAGGGACCATTCATGCAGGTCAAGCTAGTGATTTGTCAGCCAGCTGATTCAGAATTATGGGAAGGTAGGTGATCTATAAAGTCTCCCTTATGGAGAGGGCATAGGTCCAGAGTCACACAGCTTCTCAGGAGAGTCGAAGCAAGCCTGCGCCTCCCTGCTTGCTGATGTAGAACATAGAGACTTGGTTGTCGGAGCATATGAAAACAGTCTTGAGACGCACAGAGTCAGCAAAGACCGTAAAGGCATAGTATACTGCTCAGAGTGCAATCATATTAATGTGCAGGGGTTTTTTTTCTGAGACCATGTGCCCTGCATGGAAAGGTGGTGCATATAGGCTCCCCAACCATGGGTGGAGGCATCTGTAGTCATGAGGTGATGAGATGGCATCTGGAAAGGACACTCCACCGAGAGGTTGGTCAGAATCGTCCACCAACGAAGACTGTCAAGGAGAATTGCTCACTGTGGGCCTCCCAGAGAAATCCTGAATTGCAGGGGCTGGGTGCGCTGGCACCAGTTGATCTGAGAAACCAGTGCAAGGGGTGCATGTGTAGCCATGCGAGGGGGTACTACATGTACAGAAACAGCCATGTGCCCCAGTAAACACAGGAGCAGGTGGGCCAACACTGTCCAGCATGTGGCAAGATGCTGCTGAGGAATCCTAAGGCTTGGGCCTTCTGTTCGGGGAGGAAGGCTTTGGCTTGTGTGTCCAGATGCGCTCCGATGATAAGAACATAAGATATGCCATACTGGGTCAGACCAAGGTCCATCAAGCCCAGTATTCTGTTTCCAACAGTGGCCAATCTAGGTCATATGTACCTAGCAGTTTCCCCAAGAGACACAAGTTCCACAATGCTTGTACTGGGTCAAGCATTGATATCTTCGGTCACTTCTTAATAATGGTTTATGGACCTTTCCTCCAGGAACTTCTCCAAACCTTTTTTAAACCCAGCTACACTAACAGCCTTTACTACATCCTCCGGTAACAAATTCCAGAGTTTGATTACACGTTGAGTGAAAAAATATTTTCTTTTATTAGTCTTAAATAGTTTACCCTGTAGCTTCATTGCATGTCCCCTAGTCTTTCTATATTCTGATAACGTAAACAATCGATCTACGTTTACCCGTTCCACTACGTTCATTAATTTATAGACTTCTATCATATCTCCCCTCAGCAGTCTCTTTTCAAGATTAAAGAGCCCTAACCTTTTTAGCCTTTCTTCATAGGAGTATCCTTCCATCCCCTTTACCATTTTGGTGGCTCTTCTCTGAACCTTTTCTAAAATCGCTATATCCTTTTTAAGATACGGTGACCAGAATTGCACACAATATTCAAGGTGCGGTCTCACCATGGAACGATATAGAGACATTATAATATCTTGTTTTATTTTCCATTCCTTTCCTTATCATACCTAGCATTCTATTTGCTCTCTTGGCCACCGCTGCACACTGGGCCGAGGGTTTTAACATGGTATCCACAATGACGCCTAAATCTTTTTCCTGGGTGGTGGCTCCTAATGTGGAACCTTGCATCGTGTAACCATAGTTTGGGTTGTTCTTCCCTAGGTGCATAACCTTGCACTTGTCCACATTAAATTTCATCTGCCATTTTGATGCCCAGTCTTCCAATTTATCAAGATCCTCTTGCAATTTTTCACAATCCTCTTGGGTTTTAACAACTTTAAATAGTTTTGTGTCATCTGCAAATATGATAACCTCACTCGTTATTCCACTTTCCAGGTCATTTATGAATATGTCAAAAAGCAGCGGACCCAGCACAGATCCCTGGGGTACACCACTATTCACCTTTCTCCATTGGGAAAATTGGCCATTTAGCCCTACCCTCTGCTTTCTATCTTTTAACCAGTTCCTGATCCACAATAGTACACTGCCTCCTATCCCATGACTCTTAGTTTTGCCAAAAGTCTCTGATGAGGGACCTTGTCAAAGGCTTTCTGAAAGTCCAGATACACAATATCAACCGACTCACCTTTGTCCACCTGTTTATTCACTCTTTCAAAAAAACATAACAGATTAGTAAGACAAGATCTTCCTTGTCTAAAGCCATGTTGGCTGTCTCCCATTAGGTCGTGACTATCTACATGCTGAGTAATTTTATTCTTTATGATGGTTTCTACCATTTTTCCCGGTACTGACGTCAGGCTCACCGGTCTGTAGTTTCCCGGATCACCCCTGGAACCCTTTTTAAAAATTGGTGTTACATTGGCGATCCTCCAATCTTCAGGTATTAGAGATGATTTTAATGATAGTTCACAGATTACTGATAGCAGGTCTGCAATCTCATATTTCAGTTCTTTCAACACCCTTGGATGTATACCATCCGGCCCAGGTGATTTGCTACTCTTCAGTTTATCTAATAGTTGTAAGACATCTTCCCGATGTATCGATATTTCCTTCAATTCTTCCGCACCTTTAAATACCACTTCAGTCATGGGTAACATCCCTACATCTTCCTCAGTAAAGACCGAAGCAAAGAATTCATTCAGTCTCTCCGCTATCGCCTTGTCGCCTCTTAGTGCTCCTTTAACCCCTTTATCATCTAATGGACCAACTGACTCTCTCACAGGGTTTTTGCTACGAATGTGCTTGAAAAGGTCTTTATTTCGCGTTTTTGCTTCCGCAGCAAGCTTCTTCTCAAATTCTCTCTTTGCCTGCCTTATCAATGCCTTGCATTTGACTTGCCAGTGCTTGTGCTGTTTCCAGGTTTCGTCGTTTGGCTCTTTTTTCCATTTCCTGAAAGATGCTTTTTTGGCAACAGCCTCTCTGACCTCACCTTTAAACCATGCTGGCAGTTTTTTGGACTTCCTTCCACTTTTCTTAAAGCGTGGAATACAGCTGGTCTGGGCTTCCAAGATAGTATTTTTCAACAACACCCAAGCTTGATGTACGTCTTTAACCTTCGCAACTGCTCCTTTTAGTTTTTTCTTAACTGTTTTCCTCATTTTATCATAGTCTCCCTTTCGAAAGTTAAAAGGTAGTACTGTGGATTTCCTTACTATCCATCCTCCACTAATTAAATCAAAGGCGATCATGCTATGATCACTATTGCCAAGTGGCCCCAACACCCTTATCTCTTGCACTAGATCTGGTGTTCCACTAAGGACTAGGTCTAATATGGCTTCCCCTCTGGTCGGTTCATGAACCAGCTGCTCCAAGAAGCAGTCATTTATTTCATCTAGGAACTTTATCTCCCTAGCATGTCCTGACGTGACACTGACCAGTCGATACCGGGGTAATTGAAATCACCCATTATTATTACTGTGTCATGGTGCAGGGCAGATTGTGCCTATAGAAACAGAAGAGAAAGTGCAGGGCAGTTTTAAAACACGCAGCTCCAAGCACATGGCTGAGGGTTGCTATGAGCAACCATCAATAACATTAGCACAGGGTGTAGGGAAACGCCCCAGCAAAAGATTACCTCATGCCTCATTAGCTAAGCAGGGTCAGCTGCACACTCTTGAGCCACGGGGAAAAGCTAAGAATGACGCATTTAAAAAAGAGTCAGTCTTGAGTAGAGAGAGAGCTAACCAGGATCACCTCAGTCGGAGGGGAGCCAAGCAGGAAGCCAGAGGGTGGAATGCTAAATGGGACAGAGATATCCAGGAGAGTGATATCCAGGAAACCTACCTAGAAACCTCTGACAAAGATTCCAGCAGTTTCACAGAGGAGTTTGCTCAGGAAAGGATTCCTGAAAACAGACGCAGAGAAGCGGTGAGAGGGAATTATCCTGAATGCAGGTACCAGGAGGGTGAAGGTAGTTTCCCCAAGGAGTTTTCTAAACCCCGAGAGAGACGTCCTGTAAAGGGAAGGGAAAAGCTTTTCAGAGAGAAAAGTTATTTCCAACTTCCTGGCTTAACACGTCTTGGTAGAGCTCAGGCTGGAGAAAGTCCAATTCACTCTAATAGAAGGGCAGTTGAAAAGCAGGACTTCACCTACACTTATCCTGAAGTGTATGGCCCTCTAAGGGAGAAGTCTAAACTACACGGTAGCCTGCCTTTTCACCTCAATAGTGACGAGGAGAGAAGCCTGGTTCAGAAAGAAGAGGGACTCTTCAATACTGGCACTAATTACAGTTCCCCAGAAGAAAATTATACAAAAGCCCCTGAACAGATGGACTGTGAGGATTGTGGGGAAAGTGTAGGGGATTATCAAATGGACTGTACGCTTGCTTTCTCAGGTATGGTGACATCTCTATGCTAAAGTGTATAGAAGGGAAATCTGTTTGGGAAAACAGATTTCAAGTGCACAGCTGTTGAGAATTACAAGGACTGTTTTTCACCCATTTGTTTTTGTGAGCTGAAAAGAAGCATTCTTTCTAGTTTGTAGTTCTATTTTGTGTTATGCCAAAGTATGGTTTGTTTTTCCTTTTGATACCTGTTTTGCAAAAGCTCGCGGGACGGGAAATAAAATACCTCTTTGAAAAAAGCCTAGCTGCTCGCTTCCACAACTACACTTCTTTAAAAGCTAGTGGGACTCCAACTCCCAGGGGGCATTACTTGTCCCAGCTTATTAGAAGAGGCTGCACTGAAACCCTCAGGTCTCCTACTTACGGGGGTAAGTAGGTGCGTGACAACTGCGCTGTAACTTTTGTTAGCTTCCTTGATTTCTTTGAGCATTTCATCATCCATTTGGTCATTCTGGTCAGGCGCTCGATAGTACACCCCCACTGCCATTACCTTCCCCCTTTTATATGGAATTTCAATCCATATAGATTCTACAGCAGATTTTGTTTCCTGCAAAACTTTAATCCTTTCTGAGTCAATGCCCTCTCTAACAGAGCGCAACCCCTCCACCAATTTGATCAGCTCTATCATTACGTTATAGTTTGTACCCAGGTATCACAGTGTCCCACTGGTTGTCCTCCTTCCATCATGTCTCTGATAGTCCAATCATATCTAACCTTTCATTTAGTGCTATATATTCTAACTCTCCCATCTTATTCTTTAGACTTCTAGCATTTGCATACAAGCATTTTAGAGAATGTATTTTATTCATGTTAATTTGGCTATTGCTAGACATGGGTAAATTGGGATCTTTAAGCTCTGTCTGCTCCATACTTGAGGGCATTTGGGCTACTTTACTCTTTTGTGGAACCTCTCTGCTTTTGGTAGTATCCTTCAAGGATACATTCTTCCGAACCATCCGCTCTTGGGCGACTGTCGGCTTTCCCCTAATATCTAGTTTAAAAGCTGCTCTATCTCCTTTTTAAAGGTTAATGCCAGCAGCCTGGTTCCATCCCGGTTAAGGTGAAGCCCATCCCTTCGGAAGAGCCCTTCCTTTCCCCAGAATGTTCCCAACAAATCCAAAACCCTCATCTCTGCACCATTGTCTCATCCACGCATTGAGACTCCGGAGCTCTGCCTGCCTTTTGGGTCCTGCGCGTGGAACAGGAAGCATTTTGGAGAATGCTACCCTGGAAGTTCTGGATTTCAACTTCCTACCTAAAAGCCTAAATTTTGCCTCCAGAACCTCCCTACCACATTTTCCTATGTCATTGGTACCGACATGTACCAAGACAGCAGACTCCTCCCCAGCACTATCTAAGACCTTATCTAGGTGGCGCGTGAGGTCCGCTACCTTCGCACCCGGCAGGCATGTTACCAGGCGATCCTCACGTCCACCAGCCACCCAGCTATCTACATGCCTAATGATCGAATCACCAACTATAACGGCTGTCCTAACCCTTCCCTCATGGGCACATGGTCCTGGAGAAACTTCCTCGGTGCGAGAGGGTTTTACATCACCTGGAGGACAGGTCCTAGTTACAGGAGCACTTCCTGCCACACCAGGGTGATGCTCTCCTGTCACGTGACCTCTCTCCTCCATGGCAACAGGGGTGCTGCCAGACTGGAGGTGGGACTTCAGGACTATATCCTTGTAGGTCTCGTCTATGTACCTCTCTGTCTGTCTTATGTTTTCCAAGTCTGCTACTTTAGCCTCTAGAGAACGGACTTGTTCCCTGAGAGCAAAGAGCTCCTTGCACCTAGTGCACACGTAAGACCTCTCACCAACTGGGAGAAAATCATACATGTGACACTCAATGCAAAAGAATGGAAAGCCCCCATCCCGCTGCTGGACTGCTGTCTGCATCTTAGTTTTAAGTTTGTGTCTAGATCTTTAAGTTCTTACTTACTAGGGGTTGCTATGGGTATTTATACCAATAAAACTGTACCTAATACGTTTAATATACCTTGTTCACCTGAAGCTTAATTAATCTCAGGTCCTTAGTGTATGACTGATTTGGGTAATGAGCTTCACCTGAAAGCACCTCCTGTCTTTTAAGATGTGTAAGTACCTATAAAGCTACGATTATCCCAGGGGAGGGAGGGAAATAACACTTATTAAAAGAGGGCTGCTACAGAGTACCCTGTCTTGTGCTGCTGAGGTAAGTTAAATTCTGATTTGATTTAAATTATAGCTCTTAGCTGCTGCTAGGCTCTAACTTCTTATGAAATTTAAACTACAAGCTCTCTGCTGGATTCGAAATTTAACCAGAAAGCTCTCTTCTGTGTTTTAAAACTAAAAGTACCTTTCTGATGCTAGGCCCTGAGTGACTATTAAATGTACACTACAAGCTCTCTGCTGGGTTCCAAATGTAACCAGAAAGCTCTCTTCTGTGTGTTAAATTTAAACTAAAAGTACTCTGCTGTTACTTTGCCCTGAGTGACTATTAAATTTAAACTACAAGCTCTCTGCTGGGTATGAAATGTAACCAGAAAGTTCTCCTCTGTGTTTCAAATTCAAACTTTAATTGCTGCTACTAGGCCCTAACTGATCCAACAAAAAACAGTGGGTTCACAGATTAAGTAGCTTTAATACAAAGAATTCTTTTTAGAAAATTACCAGAAGTATATACTCACAGTTGCAGATTTCTCTCCAGAAGTAACAGTCCCCCTTTCTAGTCCTTCAAGCATTGCTGAGGAATGGGCTTAGACATCTTTGTGTTTACAGATCCTCAGCTTTGTCTTAAAGTGGTGGAGGTGTCCCGCATGATTTGAGCGGTGATGGCTTGGGAAGCGCTGGAAATAAGCCAGTTGTCGAAGTAGGGGTAGACACAATGGCCTTGGCACTTGGTGAAGTTGCGAGGGAAGGACAAAAGGCCGAATGGGAGGACACCTTGTACTAATAGTGTTGGTGGAGGAATATGACACAAAGGAATTTTGAGTGATGAGAATGGATGACGATATGGATATAAGTATCCTTTAAGTCCAGAGAGGCAAGCCAATCCCAGTGACTGAGCAGGGGAAGGATGGTGCTCAAGGAGTGCATCTTGAATTTTTCCCTCTTGATGAAGGGGTTGAGTTGGCAGAGGTCCAGAATCAGGTGAAGGCCTCTGGATGTTTTGGGGGATCAGAAAGAATCGAGAGTAGAAACCTTGACCCCTTTCACGGAGTGGGATGAGCTCAATGGCATCACTTGAGGAGGAGTTGGGTTATCGCCTGCGCCACTTAGAGCACGTGAAGGCCCGGGAGCTGGTTGGCATCAGGCAGAAGTCAGGGTGGGACCAAGAAATGGAGTTTGGACCCCAGCTGCACAATGGAGAGAACCCAGCGGTCCATGGTAATGGATTGCCATGCCTCTGAAAAGTGCCAGATGCAGCCCCCAACCAGCATTTAATCAAAAGCTGGGGAAGGGATTGGGCAGGGTAGTTTGAGGAAGTGGCTGGGACTTTCTCTACCGTTAGCGACTGCGTTAGGGTATGTCTGACTCTGGGCGCGTGGCGGAGGCTACCGTGGATAGGCTGGTAGCAATGTCATGGGTAGAACAGTTGGAAATACTGGCAGTGGTAGAGGTGTCAGTACGGCAGCATTGTGGTACGGCAGGTAGACAAGAGTGTCTCCGCCAGCTGAGCCGCTAGTTCTTGGATAGTGGAAGAGTGGCCTTCACCCTCGAGACTACCTCCTGTATTTTATGCCCAAAGATACTGTCATCCTGGCAAGGGGCATCTGCCAGGCAGTTGTGGAGGTCTTCCCCAAGGCCAGAAACTCAAAGCCACGCTGTCCATCTGGCTGAGATGGCTGTGGCTGTAAGCTACAGAATCGTAAATGTCATAGGTGGTGTGCATGATATGATAGACGGATTTGTGTAAATCTATGGCCAGCTGGGTCCGCAGTGGTGGAGTCATCCTGCTGAAGGAGGAGATCATGATGATAGTGCAGCATATGGAACTGGTGGGCTAGGATGGACATGGTGAGAGTGCTGCTTTGGTAAGATTTGCGCCCAAAGTCGTGTCTGAGACAGCAGTTTGGTACTCTTGGACTTCTTGAGGACAGCCTCTGAAACAACAGACAAATGCGGCAGCTGAGGATGCTAGAAACCAGGCACCAGCAGGACCATGTATTTCAGGTCAAATTTGACAGGACACGGTGCTAACCCGATAATGGTGTCTTCCAGATGGAGGATTGAAGATCCTGGAGGATCTGCAGGACTGGGAGCGCAGGGATCTCCCTTAGGAGCACTGAAAGCCTTTAAGATGGATTGAAAATCCCATTTGTTAGGGGGAGTTTTGGAATCGCTGAGGGTGAGCGCCTGGGAGATCTTCTGGAGGAACTTTGGGTAGGAAAGGTCAGTTGGTTCTTCCTGGAGGTCCTGGTCAGGGGAGGTGAGTGGGGGATCCCCCATGTAGGATTCACAGGGCTCCCATAGGTAAGTTCGGCATGAACAGAGATCCTCATCCAGAGGTGGTGGTGCCTGCCACTCTATGAGGGGAGGGAAGGAGAGGAGAGGGGATGGAAAGGGAGAAGAGGGAAGAGAATCCCAGGATCTCTTGTGGGGCAGGAATCCAGAAGTTGATGGGCACGGGTCAGGGTTTGGGGTTGACGCTTGCAGGATAGTGGAGCTGTCCTGTATAAACCTCTGTAGGAGTGAGAGGGAGGACTGAGAGCTGGAGGGAGCCTCTGGATGTGGGGGGAGGGGGCTTGTGTTTAGCAGAATGCTTACCGGGCATCTACAAGGATAAGTGCAGCTAGTGCTTGTCCTTTGCTTTCTGCCCCAATGCTGGCACTTCCCCCTGAGTCAGAGGAGAAAATCTCAGGGTTTAGCATCAACTTCCGTGGGGGAGGGGTGGTACCTGATGGCAGAAGCAGCTGAGGGGGACCCCCATAACCGGTGATGATAGACCTGGCGTTTTGGCTGTCCTCAGAGACCCCCCCCCCCCCCCTCGAGCCTGCGCTGGGCCTGAAGGGGGAAAAGAGGAGGGGTGATCTGACATGGTGAGATGGTCCCATAGAGGCAGAATCACTGAGCAAAGCCTGTCCCAAAGTTGGAAACCTGAGATAGCGTTTAAATGGCTGTTCTTCCTTTTCACATTTTTTTGTTTTGTTTTGTTTGGCTGCTTTCGCTTTTGTCCTCTTGGGCCATATGCCGCTGAAGTGGCTGAACCACATTCCCATGGTGTGAGGATGTCGTTTTCTGTGGGGGGGTTTTTAGTTTTGGTTTGTGATCGTCGCGGCCCACAGGGACCTGAATGGGGAGCCCCCTTGGGTGAAGAAGGAAAATTTAGAAGATTTTCCAGGCAGAATGAGCAGAGAAGAGAGAGACCCATGCAGGCAGTGCACAGCAAGGTTAAAAAATAAAAGACTCTCAGGACACAAGCACACGGGAAGCAGGCATACATGATCAGAGAAGCAACAAAACTTCTCTAAGCAGAGAGATCTAGCACAAGGCTCAGTCTGTGGACTTCACCTTTTAGTGCGTCTGCAACCCCCTGCTTGTCTCTGGAGAAACACTAGGCCTATCTTCTGGGAGTCTCTAAGGGCAAGCTTTACCATACCAAAGGCTTCTTCAAGTTCTCCAGGTCCTCCCAAGGGAGTCACTTGCCCTTAAAAAAGTGACATGTTTCTGATTTTTTTCCTATTTTGTATCTGGTCATTATATTTGACTAAAATAAAAATAAAAATAAAAAATAAAAATAAAAAAGTGAGCTTGCTAACCTGCAACTGGGATGTGAACTCTGCAGACCAAAATGAGAGCCAGAGCTACCCACTGGGTCACCATGACCAACACCACAGACTGAGAGGAGATCCTGCACATATCATACAGGATGTCCTCCACAATCCATGCCCAGACATCAACCTCGCCATTCACGGGCTATCCAGCAATTGCTGGAAACAGAAGAATGCTTGGGCCATCAGGCTGGACCAAGACCCTGACAGTGGATTCCCGGCTGAAGTCTTGAGAGGTTCTTAAAGAGGGCTTCCACTCTCGCATTACAATTTACCTGTAGTTCTATATAACCAAGAGTGGCTGCACACTGTTACTGCCATGAAATGGGCAAGGCATCCTAGGGACTCCAAGGCTAATTCCAACTCCCCTGGGTTAGAGGATACAGCCCAGCCAGGACCAAAGTGGTCCTCAGCCCCAGCTTCAGTACCTCCCTTGAGAGGATATGAGCTTTTGCAAGGGCACACAGAGGGCAAGAAACCAGAGGGACATCTCTCGCCCTCTAGAGTAGTGTCCCCTCATGGTATTGCAGTGAGGAGACTTTGCAAAGTGCAGAGGTGCTCTCTGTGAGACGAATCCCAACAGAACCTCCGCCAGAAAAGCTCCCCTTCCATTGCATGCTCACCTGGCAAAGACAGGAAAAGTTTCTCATCTCCCTAGGACCCCCCCCAGAAGGGACAAGGCCAGGCTCAAGGAATAGATAAGCAGTAATGCAGAGTGAGGGCACTGAACCCCCTTACCACCAGAAGGGGAGATGCCAGAGGGCCACAAGACTCCATAGGGGAGGTCATGGTCTTGGGCCCTCTGCCAGGGGGACTGTCAAGCAGCTACTAAAGATTGAAACCAGTCCGTGAACTGTTTCAGGAACTGCTGCTCAAAGACAGCTGAAAAGGGCCCCACTTAACCTTCAGGGGACTGTGGAGTTAGAGATGCAATGGCCCCATCGTGCTCCTCTTCTGCACAAACCATGCAGCCATCCAAGATGGCCACCATGCCCACTGGCCTGAAAAATCAGGGGAGCTGTGACAGAGGCAAGAAAATCGGTATTGGGATCCAGACCCTCCATGGCAGGTCCCTAACATGCTGAAAAAATATGTCCAGAGGCTTTCTTAAAACTCTTGGGGCAAAGAATTCAGGCTTTGGAAATAAACTGCCAGAGGCCGAAGGCCGTATCATGTTATGTGACTCAGCACTGCAGCAGCAAAACAAAAGAACAGTTGAGGAATAAAACCCCAATGAAAAAGGAAAACCACAGTGAATCCCCCCCCCCTTCCAATCTGTATAGGAATCCCAGCAGCTGTCAGACCAGCAGAGAAACCCAAGAAGGGCTGCTCACACAGGCCTGGGAAAGCCTGGCTGCCTTAGAGGGAGGTTGTTTTTAAGCTGCTTTATTCAAGTAGCAAAACAGAGAGCCCATTAAAAATATAGGACTAAGGAAAAAAAGGTAAAGAAAAGAAATAAACCTTGCAGAGAGAGGACAGCAAGAGGGAAGAGAGGCTTTGGTCTAGAAAATCAAACTTCGTCAGGGGTCTCCTGGGGGTCCTCTTCTGTGCTCTGTCCCACCAGTGCTGGAACCTGTGGGTAACAGTACTAGACACAGGGTAATTGTTGGTTCCAGGAGGCAAGTGGGTACCTACAATTTGAGCAAACATTAGATCCCCAACATTTCAAACAGAAGGCCACAAGATTGTGACATGGGCCAGGGGAGAGGGGCCATCTGCACCACCAAGAAAAAGAATTTAGGAGTCATTGTGAATAATATGTTGAAATCTTTCACTTAGCCTGCAATGACATTCATAAAAAACAAACAATGTTAGAAATAATTAAGAAGGAACGGACAATAGAAAGGAGAATATCACAATATCTCTGGTACCACCAGATGTTACAAGCATACCTTGAGTATTCTGTGCCCTACTGGCCACAGAATTTCAATAAAGATACAGGAGCCCGTTTACTACTATGTAGTAAGTCTGCACTTATCACATGCTTGCTGCAAAACTTAACATGCGTTAAGTGCAAAGCTTGCGTGGTAACTGCTGGGGGCATGGCCAGCATCTGCCTTTCAGTTACCACAGATGGCAAACACTTACCATGCATTAAATGCATCAGCAGATAGCATGGCTAAGTGCATCCATGCTACCTGTCGATGCATTTACTGCAGCCCCATGTGTTAAAGGCACTCAATCCCCCTACCCAACACTCTCCTCTTCCCCCCAATGAACATCCCCAATCCTCTATATCCCCTCTTTCCATTAGCATCAATTCCTCCCTAACATCCTTCCCCTAGCACTTATTTTATTTATTTATTTAACTGTATTTATATCCCGCTTTTCACCGGGTCAAAGCCTTATTAGGGGTTTTCCTGGCGATATATTGGCAGGAAGGAGCAATCCCCAAAACCTCTGTCCCGTTGCTGCCTGGATTCAAAATAGTGACTAACAATTAGTGGTAGTGTCATAATAATACTATTAGGGAGTCAAGCTGCCAAATAAAGACAATGGGGGAGGCATGCTACATGGAAGTTCTGATGCCTGTTCAGAGGGGGCATTAGGTACATCTGTGCTACCTGCAGCGGTAACCGTGCATGGTAACCGTGCATGGTAACCGTGCATGGTAACTTAGCATAGTGCTGTCCATGCCCTATGTCTGCACATAATCTGCCTCTTACCACTCTACACAGTTAGCATCAGACTTCTAGTGTGCTGGTTGTTTATACGAGGTGCGATCAAAGGGTATAAAAGTAGTCCCCTTCCGATAAAACACACTTCTTCCAGAGTTCCTGCCACTCCTGGAAACAATTTTGAAATGCTTCTTTCATTTTGTTGTAAAGCTGCTATATCGAATTTTGCTTAATGGTCTCCAAGTTATCGAATCTCCTCCCTTTCAGTGGTAATTTCAGTTTTGGAAACAAGAAAAAGTCACAAGGTACGAGGTCAGGTGAGTACGGAGGCTGACAGACTTCCTCAATTTCGTGTTTGGCCAAGAACTACTGGACAAGATGTGATGCGCGAGCTGGGACGTTATCAGGATGAAGCAACTATTCACCATTCCTGAGCACTCTGGCCTCTTACGACAAACTGCATCTCTCAAACAAGTCAGAACTTGGACTTAGTGCTCCTTAATGACGGTCTGGCCTTTTGGAGCAGACTCATGATGAACATTACCCTAAGAACATAAGATATACCATACTGGGTCAGACCAAGGTCCATCAAGCCCAATATCCTGTTTCCAACAGTGACCAATCTAGGTCACAAATACCTAGCAGTTTCCCAGAAGTCATAGGTTCCACAATGCTTGTATTAGGACAAGTAGTGGATTTCCCGGGTCCCCTTTAATATTGGTTTATGGACCTTTCCTTCAGGAACTTGAACCAGCTACACTAACAGCTTTTACTACATCCTCCGGTAACTAATTCCAGAGTTTGATTACACGATGAGTGAAAAAATATTTTCTCTTATTAGTTTTATATGGGTTACACTGTAGCTTCATTGCATGTCCCCTAGTCTTTCTACTTTTTGATGGTATAAACAATCTATCTACGTTTACCCGTTCCACTCTTTTCATTAATTTATAGACCTCTATCATATCTCCCCTCATCCATCTCTTTTCCAGGTTGAAGAACCCTAACCATTTTAGCCTTTCCTCATAGGGGTATTCTTCCACCCCCTTTACCATTTTGGTGGCTCTTCTCTGTACCTTTTCTAATTCTTCTATATCTTTTTTAAGATAAGGTGACCAGAATACACACAATATTCGAGGTGCAGTCGCACCATGGAATGATACAGAGGCATTATAATATCCTTAGTTTTATTCTCCATCCCTTTCCTTATGATTCCTAGCATTCTATTTGCTTTCTTGGCCACCACTGCACACTGGGCAGAGGGTTTCAATGTGTTATCCACGATGATGCCTAAATTTTTTTCCTGGGTGGTGGTTCCTAATGTGGAATCTTGCATTGTGTAACCATAGTTTTGTTGTTCTTTTCTACGTACATAACTTTGCACTTGTCCACATTAAATTTCATCTGACATTTGAACGTCCAATCTTCCAATGTATTAAGGTCCTCTTGCAATTTTTCACTATACTCTTGGGTTTTACCAACTTTGAATAATTTTGTGTCATCTGCAAATTTGATTACCTCACTCTTAATTCCCATTTCCAGGTCATTTAAGAAAATGTTAAAAAGCAGCAGACCCAGCACAGATCCATGGGGTACTCCATTGGGAAAATTGGCCATTTAGCCCTACCTTCTGCTTTCTATCTTTTAACCAGCTCCTGATACCACAATAGTACACTGCTTCCTATCCCATGACTTTGTAATTTCACCAAGAGTCTCTCATGAGGGAAATTGTCAAAGGCTTTCTGAAAATTCAGATACGCTACATCAACCGACCCACCTTTGTCTACCTGTTTATTTACACCTTGAAAAAATATAACAGATTAGTAAGGCAAGACCTTCCCTGGCTAAAGTCATGTTGGCTGTCTTCCATTAAACCGTGACTATCTCATGTTCAGAAATTTTGTTCTTAATAATGGTTTCTACCATTTTTTCCAGTATTGACGTCAGGCTCACTGATCTTTAGTTTCCTGGATCACCCCTGGAAACCTTTCAAAAATTGGTGTTACATTGGCCATCCTCCAATCTTTGGGTATTACTGATGTTTTTAATGATAGTTCACAGATTAGTAATATAGTAGGTCTACAATCTCAAATTTCAGTTCTTTCAATGCCCTGATAATTAAAGAAAACTGTGATCATAACCTTGATAATGCTCCTCACCTGATGGGCTTTCTTGGGTCTGGGAGAGTTTGGAGTCTTCCGCTGTGAGCATTGAGCCTTAGTTTCTGAGTCATAACCAAAAAACCCACGATTCATCAGCAATGATAATCTTTTTGATGAAATATGAGTAATTACCAACACAGCTTGGATTTAATGTTAAAAAATGTAAGGTCATGCATTTGGGCTGCAGCAACCCAAGGGAGCAATATAGTATAGGGTGTGAAGTACTTTTGTCCACTAAAGAAGAGCGGGACCTAGGCGTGGTTGCGTCTGATGATCTTAAAGTAGCTAAACAGGTAGAAAAGGCGACGGCAAAAGCTAGAAGGATGCTTGGGTGCATATGGAGAGGAATGGCTAGCAGAAAAAAGGAGGTGATAATGCCTCTATAAGTCTTCGGTGCGACCTCATTTGGAGTATAGTGTGCAATTCTGGAGACCGCACCTTCAAAAGGATGTGAACAGGATGGAGTCGGTGCAGAGGGTGGCTACTAAAATGATTAGTGGTCTTCATTATAAAGCATATGAGGACAGACTGAATGATCTTAATATGTACACCTTAGAGGAAAGGCGGGATAGAGTAGTTACTCACCTGTAACATGTGTTCTCCAGGAGCAGCAGGAATCAGTCCTCACATATGGGTGGGAGGGACCCGCTAGACCAGCCTGAAGAACCGCTGATCCAAAACGAGCATCCCTTTCCGCTTGTAAATCGATCCTGTAATGCTTGACAAAGGAATGTAACAATGACCAAGTCGCCGCTTTACAAATCTCTGCCGCAGGCACCAAACTGTACTCCGCCCAGGAAGCCGCTTGCGCCCTAGTCGAATGAGCTCTCAATCCAGTCGGCACGGCCCTGCCTTTTAAAACATATGCCGACGAAATGGCCTCCTTAATCCATCTTGCAATAGAAGCCTTGGACGCAGGCTCTCCCTGCCTTGGACCTCCAAATAAGACAAACAATCTATCCGTCTTACAGATAACAGCCATTCTCTGCAAATACAGCCTTAATACTCGACTCACATCCAACCGATGCAACCTCTTCCCGTCACTGTCCGCAACTTCCTTCTCGAAAGCCGGTAAAGAAACTGCTTGATTCACATGAAAGACCGATACCACCTTTGGCAAAAACGAGGGCACTGTGCGCAATACCACCTTTTTGTCATAGAAGGCCAAAAACGGCTCTCTACATGATAAGGCTTGTAACTCCGAAATCCTTTGCACTGAAGAAATCGCTACTAAGAACACCGCCTTCAGCGTGAGATCTTTCAAGGTCGACTTAGACAAAGGCTTACTCACCAACGCCTCCAGCACCAAGTTGAGATCCCAAGTCGGTACCTGAACTCGGTAAGGCGGACTCAGCAGGGATGTCGCCTTCAAAAATCGCTTCACGTCTGGGTTAGCTCCGAGCGCTAAACCTTGCACCTTTGCCCGATAACAAGAAAGTGCTGCCAATTGGACCTTCAAGGACGCTGCCACTAACCCCTTGTCAAAACCGTCCTGCAAAAAGTCGAGAATCTGCGGAATGGAGGCTCTCAACGCCACCATCCGCCTAAGCTCGTACCAAGACTCAAAAAGTCGCCATACCCAGATATAAGCCACCGAAGTAGACCGACGCCTGGACCTCAGCAAAGTGGCAATCACTGCTGCCGAATAACCCCTGACCGTCAACCTTACCCTTTCAATAGCCAAGCCATAAGCGAGAACCGATCCACCTGAGGCATTAGTAAGGGTCCTTGCCCCAACAAATCCTCCCTGATCGGCAGCTTCCACGGTACCTCCACCAGGAGCCGCACCAGGTCGGCATACCACGGTCTTCTTGGCCAATCCGGCGCTATGAGAATCACCTGCCCTTTGTGCTTCTCTATTCTCTGAATTAATCGACCTATCGATGCCCAAGGAGGGAACACGTTGAGGAGCTGCTCCGTCGGCCACCTCTGCAACAGTGCGTCTAAGCCCTCGGACATTCTTTCTCACCTTCTGCTGAAAAACCTCTCTACCTTCGCCGAAGCAAAAGTCGCCATGAGATCCATCACCGGAACTCCCCAGCGATCCACCATCATCTCGAAGACCTCCTGATTGAGGACCCACTCGCCCGGGTCCACTGTGTTCAGACTCAAATAATCTGCGGTCACATTGTCCACTCCGGCTACATGTCCCGCCGTTAAAGCTTCCAGATGCATGTCGGCCCAAGCGAGAAGCTCCTCCGCCTCTGCCTCCATCGCTACACTGCTGGTGCCCCCTTGCCGATTGGCATATGCTACTGCTGTGGCGTTGTCCGACAGGACTCGAATTGCACTGTCCTGCACCTGGGGCTAGAATGCCCTTAACGCCAGGATGACAGCTCTGAGCTCCAACCTGTTGATCGACCATTGCTTTTCCCGATCTGACCACTGACCTTGGGCAAACTGCCATTAGAAGTGCGCCCCCCAGCCGTAAAGACTAGCATCTGTCGTCAGGGGCTTCCAGTCTGGCGACTCTAACGGCATACCTTTTTCTAGATTTCTGGGATCTAGCCACCACTGAAGTGAGAGCTTCACCGGCCCTGGACAAATTAACCGTCGAGACAACGGATCCAACTGATTGGACCACCGCCGAAGCAGCACCCTCTGCAACGGCTTCATGTGCGCCCTGGCCCAAGGTACGAGTTCCAGCGTGGCCACCATTGTCCCCAAAAACTGTAGGTAATGCCACACTGAAGGGCCTTTCTCCTCAGGAACTCCTGAATGAGCCGACGCAGCCCTTGGGCCCTGGCTAGCAGTAGAAACACCCTGCCTGTCTTCGTGTCGAAGCGAGCTCCTAGATATTCCAATCCCACATTGCGAAGACCACCAGAAGCGCCTACGTCAAGATGAGGACAATCAGACGACTCAAACCCATCCTTGCTCCCGAGCATTTTCGAACAGTATGCCAAGCCATCATCACACCCACACTAGACTATTGCAACCACATCTACCTAGGACTACCAAAGAAATCAACCCAACCACTTCAACTAGCACAAAACACAGCCGCACGACTCATAACAGACAGCTCAACCCACGAACACATCACCCCCATACTATACCACCTTCACTGGCTCCCAATCAGCTCTCGAGTCCGCTACAAAGTTCTCCTAACCACTTTCAAAATAATGAACAACCTATCTGCAGACAGCCTACAACAATTCATAACAACTGACAACAGCAAAAGACCAAGAAGAAAGGGAACATCGAACAACATCAGAACCCCAAAGGACTTCACCAGAACAAAACAATCCACATCAAAACGAGCGTTCACCCTAGCAGCCCCCGCCATGTGGAACTCTCTCCCCGACCACCTCAGAGCAACAAACAACACCAAAGAATTCAGAAAACTGCTTAAAACTGAACTATTCACAGACTACTTCAAGGACCTCACAGAATGACTCCTAAGATAGCAAAGCCATCCATGTAAATATGTATCTGTAAATATGTACCTTAAGCGCACACTGTATATAGCTCACATCAAAATCATCCACACGCACTCACGCAGCACACTGTATCATTTCTCGCACTGCATGCTAATGACAACCACACCCTTCATTGATTGTTTGCTGTGCCAACCGCTTTGATTTCATGATAAAGCGGTATACCAAGTCCGTTTAAATAAATAAAATAAATAAATAAATAAATATTCTAACTCCTGGGTCGGTATCAACTTGCTTTTTGCGACGTTTACCACCCACCCTAAGCTTTGCAGAAACCGTACTACCCGGAGAGTAACCTCTTTGCTCTCGCACTGCAACTTTGCTCGAATCAACCAATCGTCCAGGTACGGGTGAACTAACACCCCCTCTCTGCGCAACGCTGCCGCCACTACCACCATCACCTTGGTAAAAGTCCGCGGAGCCGTCACTAAGCTGAACGGTAACGCCTGGAACTGAAAATGCCCCATCAGAACTGCAAAGCGCAGAAACTGCTGATGCTCTAAGCAAATGGGAATGTGCAGATTCGTTTCGGAGAGGTCCAGAGAGGTGAGAAACTCTCCCTGTCGTACGGCTACAATGACGGATCGCAGAATTTCCATGCAAAAATGAGAAACGCCGAGGCACTTGTTGACTCCTTTGAGGTCTAGAATCGGCCGCCAAGAACCTTCTTTTTTGGGCACCACAAAATATATCGAGTACCGACCGCAGCCGTACTGGCTGGCTGGGACCGGCACTACCGCTTTTAGGTCCCATAACCTTTGTAAAGTCTCCCGCACCGCCCAACGCTTGGACTCTGTCCTGCAAGGAGACTGGACAAAGTTTTCGGCAACGGGTCGTTGAAGTTCTAGGGCATACCCCTCCTTTATGACCTCCAGAACCCATCAATCCGATGTTATTTGGACCCAGGCAGGGTAAAACTCTCGTAGCCGCCCCCCTACAGCCACTAACTCTGCCTGGGCCCCCCTCATTTCACTGTGGCTTCTTGAGGGCCGAGGACGAGGAGGCTCCAAAACCTCTCCCCGCCCCCCTAAATCCTCGAAAACCCTGGGACCTATACTGAAAACATCCTCTCTGAAACTGACCAAACCTTGGCGCCCGAAATCTCCAAAACTCTCTGCTGACTTCTGGAAGGCGCGAGCGGGCGATTTTGCTTCTGCTTATTTTCCGGCAGCCTGCCCCCTTTAGACTCTCCGAGGTCTTTCACCAATTTGTCCAAATCCTCTCCAAAAAGAAGCTTGCCTTGAAAGGGAGGCTTCCCTAGCCTCGCTTTTGAGGTGCCATCCGCCGCCCAATTGCGCAACCAGAGATACCTTCGCGCCGCTACCACAGATGCCATACTTTTCGCCAGACCTCGAATAAGACCATACTGCACATCTGCTAAATAAGCCGCCCCCGACTCCAGTCGGGCCGTCTCTTCCACCGTCTCGTCTTCCCGGCCCAGCGAAATCCGCTAGCTACCCACACTCCACAAATAGCAGCTTGCAAGGATAAAGCATTGACATCAAACACCTGTTTCAGCAGAGTATCTAGCTGACGATCCTGCGTATCCTTAAGGGCCGCACTGGAATCGTGGTCTTTTTGGTAACCGCGGATACCGCTGCATCCACCTTAGGCGATTTAAAAAGTTCCTTATCCTGTTCCTGCAACGGATACAGCCAAGCCAGTACTCTGGAACCCTTTAGCCCGGCCTCAGGCGTGTCCCATTCCTCCTGAATCATTTCCTTAAAAATCCGATGCATCGGAAATGCCCTCTGGGACTTCCACGTCGCCTGAAGCAACGGATCTTCTAAAGCCGAATCTGCTACGCTCTCTGCCACCCCGGCATGTTAAGAGCCTTCAGAGTTTCAGAAATAAAAGCTGCTAGTTCTTCCCGGTGGAAGACTAACTACCCTTGCCTGATCCTCCTGCTCTGCAATCTCGCCTTCCTCCAGTTCCAGATTAACATCCGAATCCGGACCGTCCGAGACCTCCTCTGAAACCACCGTGGCTACTTTAGCCTTTTTTATATGGGGTGCCTTCCTGGCCCTCGACTAGGGAAGCCCCAGGCCTTTTCAGGCCACCCACCAACTCCGCAGCTCCCTGCTTGGGCCTACTGAAGTAAAGAGAGAAAGTCTTGTGAGAAAATGGTTGCCAGCCCTCCTTGCAAGCCCGAAAGGGACGTGGAGGGCTCCGCTGCCAAAGGAGGCCCCTGAGTTGGCCCCGACGAAGGCCCTGCCAGAGAGAGTGGCTCAAGAGAGCCCGATGCCCCCTCCCTCAGCGCAGCGCCGTCCGCCTCTATGTCCTTTGACTCCGCTTCCAGCGCGCAGCCCTTACAGACCCCCATCTGTGAAAGTGATCCCCTTTTGGCTCCACACATGACACACTGGGGCCTGGATGGTATACTGGCAAGCTTCCCCAAAGCTGCCTCTGCTATACAAAAAAGGGTCTTCCTTCTAAATTTCTCTCTGTCTTCCTTTTTTTTTTCTTTCAAACTACTTATTCAGGCTAAGGAATGGGCTGTCCTCTACACAGAACTGAGCCCTCTACGGCCCGCCAAAAACCTGCGCGTGCCCGTTCAGCGCTTCCCGCTGAAAACGCTGTGTGCGGAAGGCCCACACGCCGCTCACCTCCAGCGCGAGAAGTTTGCCGCGCTTTTCTCCTGCTAGGCCTGCAGCGCCCCGAAGCCTCTACCAACCGCCTGCTCTCTGCGAGGCACTCACCGCGCTCTTGATGCCACGCCGCTTCTCACCTTTGTCCCACTGCCGTAGACAAGCGATCCTTCGGCTCTACTACCGCCGCCACGAATCCTGTCGCGGCAGCTAAATCAGCCGACGTTGCGGCTCCAGACCCCGGGACGAGTCCTCTCTCAACGTCTCCTCACTCGCTGCACGGGTTCGGGAGACAGAGGCCCCAACAGCAGCTCCCACACTCCACCCTGAATACAGGACCTCCAGGGAGGGGGGGAGAGAGGGGGAAAAAATCCAGCGTGTATGCTAGCAGCCGTTCAGCTGATAAAAGGCCCTGGCTGGGAAATTTAAAGCTGCAGGCCCGTCTTCTCTTTTTTTTTTAAACACCTAACTATAAGAACTCCTCACTGATTCCTCTAGTGAGCCCCTCTGTGGCTCACACCTCCTTCAGCTGCCTTGGAGACTGAGCTTACTGGAGCAAGGAGGCGGTCCCTCATCTACTTATACTGGTGTCACCAAAAAAGGTGACGGGCTCAGTCTCCAAGGCTGCGGGAGGAGGTGCTTATACCCCAGATGTCTGGGACTAGACTAGAGGGACGACAAGGAATCTCTCATTATTACTGTATTTCTAATTTTAGCAGCTTGTCTAATCTCTGCTATATTCTTTGTCATGCACAGAATTTCTGTCTGCAGAGTTTCCACAGTGCAATTTGTTTCCTCCGCAAATCTTATCCTGCTTGACTCTATAACATCCTTAACATAGTGCCACTCTTATCAATTCAATCTGCCCTGTCATTTTAATATGTATTTTACTCGGGTATCAGTGTCCCATTAGTTATCTTCTTTCCAGCATATCTGAGATATCTGCATCTTCATTTAATGCTATACATGCTTCATTCTTATTTTATAAAACTTTAATAAGTTCTGGGTGAAGCATGCAATAGCAAAACATGAAATCTGTAAATCATTGGGCCTATTTTCTCTTTTGCCCAGAGAACTGATCTGCTTTAATCGTTTGCTGTTTAATTTTTAGTTGCTTATTATAAACTGCATTCAATCAAAAAAATTATGTAGTGAAAAGTTACTTGTTCTTTCAAAGCATGTTTTCTTTGTTCCAGGCATATTTCTTTAGCTCGCATCAATTGTAGTGTCTCCTTAGAAACTGCATACTGAAGTTTTTCCATACGTTCCACTGCTGCAGCCCAAGATGCCTTGCCAAACTTTTTTTGATCCATTCGCATACGATCAGACACAGCTAAAATATAAATAGATAAAGAAAGAAATATACTTGTACAAGATAAAGACATAGCTCTTTAAACAAGCATTTTAAGTATCAAAAATCTAATGCAAGATGATTCAGATAGAGGATCATTTGAAATGCCCTATTCATGATTTCCATGTCTGAAAAAGTCCATTCAGACATGGAAATTACATCGACATCCCAAGAGGCATTTTACAAAGCTCCTGATCTACACGTTTCCAACA
Organism: Ichthyophis bannanicus; assembly: GCA_033557465.1. Lineage (NCBI taxonomy): Eukaryota > Metazoa > Chordata > Amphibia > Gymnophiona > Ichthyophiidae > Ichthyophis > Ichthyophis bannanicus. Next base: position 321,352,482 of record CM066032.1, read on the forward strand.
CTATCAAGTCCAAGAGGCACAGGGGATGGAGCAGGCCAAAAAAAAAATACACGTTCGTCCAGTTTAAGACCTGTGCTACACATCTCAACTGGCCACCAGGGATGTCCATAGCTATACTTGCTCCAGGGCACAAACAGGACTCAGAAAAGTGCTTATTTTGGCAAACCAACAACTGTAAGGAGAAGGGAATGCTCCCTTACTCTCCCAATATTTTTTGCCCCTTCAAAAAACCACTGCAATAAATAAAAGGACATGTGTCCCAACTTCCGCGCTGCAGTACGTGCAGATGGCAGGCTGAGATGTGTACGTGGTGAGAGATACATAAGTGCATTCTGAAATAGGGTCATAGGCATGTCTATGTTCCCAGAACAGTGAACGTCCATATCTGACACATGCAAGATTCTCATATTGGGTGAGAACCTGCCCGAGTAACCTATTACTCTGTACATTCCTGTTTTCCCTTTTACTTCACACATGGACATATGCATCTTCCAGGGTGGGGAATGTCCAATTTTACAGGACACAGCATAGTCCACCTTCTCTGCTGCCCCTCCCACTAATTTTCACACATTTTGCCTTGGACATCTCGGATTTCAACTATAAAGCCTGTCTAAAATGTGTCTTATAATAAACAGTAGCAACATTATGACTTAAGCAGAGAATAAGATAAGTTTAACAACTAAGGTAAAGGGGTAGTGAAGTTGTTTTTATTGGGGTGCAGTTGGATTATGATACTAATTTGCAAAGTTTTGTTTTATATATATGTTAAATATTATCCACTTTGATTGATGTTGATGACATAGTGCAATATCAGATTGGATACAAATAAATAAACATTACATTTTCAACATTTCCAATGAAAACAATTAACAAAATAATTTGCTTTTCATTTTTATCATGCACCATCTTAAAATAAGAAAGCTGGATATTATGATGTGCCACTTCTCTCTATGGAGCCTAGGTAATAAGCCATGAAAACATTCACAGGTTAGAAACTTTGCGGGGAAATTTTCACACATTGTCACAGCCAGAACTTTGCACTTTCCGGCCAGTGGCAACACTTGAACTTAATGCGAAAGGAAGCGAGACTGAGAAGATATATGCCATCTGGTGAGTACTGAATTATATTTCTCTCTGGAATACTTTTTGTTTGGATTTAATACATTTTGTATTTTTTCCCAGGGTTGAATTGTGAAGACTAGGTAATTTTTCTGAAAAGCATTTGGAACCTTTTTACCTTATGATCGAGAACCATTGGTGATGAAAGAAGAAGTTAAAGCAGCATTGAAAGCCTTATCAAAGAACAAAGCACCAGGCATTGATAACATTCCCATAGAAGTATTACAGAAATCTGATGCAGCTGTTACAAGGCTCTGCCAAGAAATATGGAAGACAACATCATGGCCAACTGACTGGAAAAGATATGTGTTTATACCAATACTAAAGAAAGGTGATCCAACTGACTGTGAATTTGCACAATCGCTCTGATCCCACATGCCAGCAAGATTTTACTGAAGATTATTCAAAAGAGACCACAACCATACCTGGAACAAGAACTACCTGAAGTGTAAGCAGGGTTCAGGAAAGGGCGAGGAACGAGAGACATCATTGCGGATGTGAGATGGATCCTTGAAAAGACTAAAGAATACCAAAAGGATATCTATTTTTGCTTTATCGACTATAGTAAGGCTTCTGACTGTGTAAAGCATGAGAAACTCTGGGCCACATTAAGAAGCATGGGTATACCAGAACACCTGATCGTACTCTTGCACAATCTGTACATTGATCAAGAAGCAGCAGTTCGAATGGAACAAGGAGAAACAGAATGGTTTAAAATAAGCAAAGGTGTAAGTCAAGGCTGCATACTTTCCCCCTATCTGTTTAATTTATATGCAGAACAAATCATCAGAGAAACGGGATTGTATGAAGACAACAGAGGTGTGAAGATTGGTAGAAGACTCATCAACAAACTTCGCTATGCTGATGATACCACATTACTGGCTGAAAGTGAAGATGATCTGAAACATTTGCTTCTCACAATCAAAGAACATAGTCTCAAAATGGGCCTGCACCTTAATGTAAAGAAGACAAAGATCATGATAACTGGCATAATCAACAGGTTCATTGTTGAAGGAGAAGAAATTGAAATCGTGAACAACTTTAACCTACTTGGATCAGCTATCAATAAAGAAGCAACAAGCAGTCAAGAAATCAGACGATGCATTGCTCTTGGCAGAATGGCTAAGAAAGACCTAGATAAGATCCTCAAGAGCAGAGATGTCTCTCTCCATACAAAGATTCGACTTGTTCAAGCCATGGTATTTTTAATAACATCATATGGATGTGAAAGCTGGACAGTGAAAAAGATAGACAGGAAGAAAATTGATGCCTTTGAATTATGGTGCTGGCGGCGAATATTGTGTATACCATGGACTGCCCGAAGAACAAATCAGTCGGTACTAGAGGAGATCAAACCTAAGCTTTCTTTAGAAGCTCAGATGACAAGACTTCGACTTTCATACTTTGGACACATCATGCGAAGAGAGAGATCATTAGAGAAAGACATCATGCTTGGCAAGATAAAAGGTCAGCGCAAAAGAGGAAGGCTAGCAATGAGATGGATCGATACAATAACAGCAGCTACGGGTACCAGTCTGTCAACAATGAGCCGCCTGACTCAAGACCGAACACAATTTAGGATAGCTATCCAGAGGGTCGCCATGAGTCGACTCAGACTCGACGGCACTTAACAACAACATGTAATTTTTCTGAAAAGTATTTGGAACCTTTTTATGAAGACGCTATTTGATTTTTCCCATTGATAAAGGCCAGTGGTGTCCTGTGGGTCTCCAATGCCCAGGGCCCAGTGATAACATTTGCAGCCCCCTGCACTAACTACATCTCCTCTGGCCCTTTACCCCCTTCCTCAGTGGTACAATCACAGCTGACAGAAAAGGAGCACAACTGACAGTACAGATAACCAAACAATAAGAAAGCAGTACAAGTCAGTTAACAGCTTTCCCAGTAAAAATAACAGCAAAGAATGTCAATAAAGCACAGTTACTTACCTGTAGCAGGTGATCTCTGGGAACAGCAGGAATAAGTCTTCACATATGGGTATCGTCGGTATCGACGGAGCCTGCGCAGGAACGCTCCCCAGCGTCCAAAAGGAAAGCTTTTGGGAGCATCCCACAGCGCCTGCGCGCTGCCTTCCCGCCTTTCCTAACCGCCTCTCTCCAGTTCGAGTTTTAAAGCTGAGACAAAGAGAGAGTGAGGAAAGGAAAGAAAGAAAGAGAGATACAACTCCTAGGGGAGGTGGGTGGGTTGTGAAGACTTATTCCTGCTGTTCCCCGAGATCACCTGTTACAGGTAAAGCACAGTTACTTACCTGTAACAGGTGATCTCTGGGAACAGCAGGAATTAGTCCTCACATATGGGTACGTCGGAACCGACGGAGCCTGCGTGGGAAAGCTCCCCAGCTTCCCAAAAAGGAAGCTTTTGGGGCCTCCCACAGCGCATGCGCGCTGCCTTCCCGCCTTCCTGACCAACTCTCTTCAGTTCGAGTTTAAAGCTGAGACAATAGAGAGAGGAAAGGAAAGAGAGAGAGAGATACAACTCCTAGGGGAGGTGGGTGGGTTGTGAGGACTAATTCCTGCTGTTCCCAGAGATCACCTGTTACAGGTAAGTAACTGTGCTATCTCCAGGAACAAGCAGGAATGAGTCCTCACATATGGGGACTCCCCAGCTAAGATGCCTGGGAGATCCCAAAGGGTATGAGACCCTGAAAGGTTCCTCGCCTTCCTATGGATCTCAGGCATCCATTAAGGGACGGAGGGCAGGAGTTGTTTAAGAATGGAACAGGTGTCTGAGGACAGCCTGACCAAACAAGACATCCCGGCGGGAGTCCTTGTCCAAGCAGTAATGGGCTGTGAAGGTATGAACCGAGGCCCAGGTGGCTGCTCGACAGATCTGAACAATGGATACAGAATGAAGATGAGCCATAGACGTGGCCATGGCTCTGACATTGTGAGCTGTGACATGGCCTTCCAGAGAAAGGTTCTTACTCTGATAAGCAAAAGAAATACACTGAGCAATCCAATTGGACAGCGTTCTTTTTGAGACTGGAAGTCCTAAATGAGAAGGATCAAAGGCAACAAAAAGTTGAGAAGACTTTCGATGTTGCTGTGTCCTGTGGAGGTAAAAGGCAAGAGCTCTTTTACAGTCTAGAGTATGAAGGTTCCTCTCTGCATTTGATGCATGAGGAGCTGGAAAAAAGACAGGTATATATACCTCTTGATTAAGATGAAAAGGTGAGACCACTTTAGGCATAAAGTGGGGATTTGTCCTAAGGACTACCTTATCATGATGGAACCTTGTATAAGGTGGATTAGCCACTAAAGCCTGCAGTTCACTGATGCGGCGAGCAGAAGTGATTGCAATAAGGAAAATGACTTTCCAGGAAAGGAATTTTAAGGAGGTAGTGGCTAAGGGTTCAAAGGGTGGCTTCATAAGCTGACCAAGAACTACGTTTAAGTCCCATGCCACCGGAGGAGGCCGAATGGGGAGTTTAGTTAAAGTTAGACCTCTCATGAATCTTGCAATAAGAGGATGAGAGGAAACAGATTGTCCATTGATAGGCTGAAGAGATGCTGCAATAGCACTCAAATGGACCCTTACAGAATTGGTTTTAAGTCCTGCATTGGAAAGATGCAGGAGATATTCGAGTAAAGAAGTCAAAGGTAGTGCTAGAGGGTTAAGACCTTTGTCAGCACACCAAAGTGAAAATCTTTTCCATTTAAAAGCATAAGAACGCCTGGTGGAAGGTTTCCTCGATGCATGGAGGACATCCTTCACCTGTTGAGAAAGATCCAAGTCTTGAAGGTCTAGGCCTTCAGTAACCAAGCTCTGAGGTGAAGGGACTTGGGGTTTGGGTGCCACAAAGTCCCCTCCTCTTGAGACAGAAGGGCTGGAGCAGCTCCCAGATCCAGGGAGGGTGTCTGGGAGAGATGCAGAAGTAGAGGGTACCACACTTGGCGTGGCCAGCGTGGAGCTATGAGGATCATGGATCCTTGATCCCTCTGAAGTTTGAATAGAGTTTTGGGAATCAAGGGAATGGGTGGAAAGGCATATAGGAAGGCCTGACCCCAATGAAGGAGGAAGGCATCCTTGGCCTGAGCTCCCTGACACGGAATTCTGGAACAGAACCGGGGAAGTTTGGCATTGTACGGACTTGCAAAGATGTCTATGTCCGGGGTCCCCCATTCCTGAAAGATTCTGAGTACCAGATCCATGTGCAGGGACCATTCGTGTGGAAGCAGAACTCGACTGAGTCTGTCTGACCAAGAGTTTTGGATTCCTGGGAGGTACACTGCCAGGAGATGGATCCGATGCTCTCTGGCGAAGGCCCACAGTTTTAGAGCTTCATTGCAAAGCGACAGAGAGCCAGTCCCTCCTTGTTTGTTTATGTAGAACATGGCTACTTGATTGTCGGTATGAACAAGGACTGTCATGTTGATGAGGAGGGTATGAAAGACCTTGAGAGCAAGGAAAATTGCTCGCAGCTCCAAAAGGTTGATATGAAGGATGGTCTCCTGTGGAGAACAAATGCCCTGAGTGGAGAGGTCTTGGAGATGAGCTCCCCAACCTGTTTGGGAGGCATCTGTAGTGAGAGTTGCTTGGGGTAACAAGGGTTGGAAGGGGGCCCCCAACAACAGATTTTGAGTGGATATCCACCATTGGAGAGACCAAAAAAGACGTTTTGAGGTTGCTATTTGGTCTGAGAGAGCTCCTGATGCTTGGGTCCACTGGGTGGACAAGGTCCATTGAGCTGCTCTCATATGTAGGCGAGCATAGGGCACCACATGAACTGTGGATGCCATGTGGCCTAGCAGTTGTAGCATCTCTCTGGCAGTCAAGTGGCTTCTGGACTGAATTTGAGAGGCCAAGTGCACTAGACGGTGGCAACGGGTCTGAGGAAGATAGGCCCTTGCAGTGGTAGTATCTAGCCAGGCCCCTATGAATTCTAGGGATTGAGTAGGGGTAAGTTGAGACTTTGGCAGATTGATGACAAGTCCCAGATACTGCAGTATGCGTCTGGTGTGGTCCAGGGAAGTCTGAGCCTCGGACTGAGATGGAGCTCGGATGAGCCAGTCGTCCAGGTACGGGAAGACAAAGATCCCCAGAGTGCGTAGAAATGCAGCTACTATTGCCATGCATTTGGTAAATACCCTTGGAGCAGAGGCTAGACCGAAGGGGAGTACTCTGTATTGGAAATGTTGTCCCTGGAACAGAAACCGTAGGAATTTTCTGTGGGATGGATGGATGAGTATATGTGTGTACGCATCCTTGAGATCTAGAGAACAAAGCCAGTCCTGACTCTGTAGGTATGGAAGGAGAGTACCTAGAGAAAGCATTTTGAATTTCTCTTTGTATAGGAATTTGTTCAATTCTCTGAGATCCAGAATGGGTCTGTACCCCCCTGTTTTCTTGGGAATGAGAAAATAAGGGGAGTAGAAACCTGACCCTTGTTGAGGAAGAGGAACCTCTTCTATTGCCTTTTGGGCGAGAAGAGTGGTCACCTCTTGGACCAACAGGTACAGGAGAGATGGGGGAGAATTGAATTGTCTCACCATGGTATTGGGAGGAAGGCTGGAGAAATGTAGTTTGTAGCCATCTCTGATAATAGAGAGGGTCCACGGTTCTGATGTGATTTGTCCCCATCTGGGAGAAAAATGAGCCAACCTTCCTGGAATGGTGAGAGGTTCTGGCTGTTGCAGAGCCAGAAAGGTTAAGTTCTCTAGAATCAAGTCAAAAACCCTGAGGAGGTTGGGACTGCTGGATTGTAGCAGCCCCTGTAGCCTTTGTTCTGGCCTGTTTAGTTTGCTGACGCTTAGGAGCAAAGTGAACTTGGGAAGATTGCTGGCCAGTATTTGTGGAAAATCTGGTCTTTTTATAGAAAGTTTTCTTAAAAGGTTTTTTCTTGGCAGGGGTAGAGGTAGACTTAGAAAGTCTATCTAAAGCAGCATTCTCTGCATCCATTTGAGTGGCTTTGATTTGCCAAACAGATTTTCACCTGTACAGGGCAGATTGCCCAAGCCTTCTTGTACCCAGGGTTCCAAATCAGAGGCCTGGAGCCAAGCCAGTCTGCGAGCAGCTATGGCTATGCCAGAGGCTCTGCTTGCCCCCTCAAAAGAGTCAAAGGCTGCTCTGTTGGAGAACTTTGAAACATCTTGAGTGTGCTTTAGCAAAAGAAGGAATTCCTCTTGTTTATCCTCTGGGATAAAGGGGAGAAACTGACGTATCTTTAATGCAATCTCTTTCAAAAACATGCCCATATAGAGGCTGTATGAATTGATTCCGGCTATAAGCATGCTAGCTTGGAAGATTTTTCTCCCAAAAGCATCCAGAGTCCTACATTCTCTTCCTGGAGGGGTAGAAGAGTGTCTTTTGGTACTCTTTATCTTTTTCATAGCAGACTTCACCACAATAGAGTGGTGAGGAAGCTGAGTTTTTTGAAAACCAGGAGAAGGGGGAACCCGATACATGGTGTCCAAACGTCGAGAATGTGGAGATAGGGTGAGAGGAGCCTCCCACAAATCCATCATGTGTTCTTGAATAATTTCATGTATGGGTAAGGTGGCTGCCTCTTTGGGAACCTTAGAGTATCCTAAAATATCTAATTCTTTTGCTCTAGGTTCCTTTTCAGAGGATACAGATATGGAGAGTCCTTTAGCTACTTCAATAATGAAGTCTTGAAAGGACAAATCCTCTGGAGGAGACATTCTCCTTTTTGGAGAAGAGGGCTCCTCAGGAAGAGTAAAAGAGACGTCAGCAGAATCATCTGATGTATCAGAATCTTCAGAGGATTCAAAGTATCGTCTATTTGCTTCCAGAGATCGATACGCGTACCGATCGGTACCGACATCTGGCGTACCGGGTATCGGAGCGGTATCGAAGAAAGCTCCGGAACCGGCATGCTACTGGAAGTAGATGCTCGGGGTACCGGTATCGGTTGCGGTACCAGAATCGGAGTCGGAACCGATTGTCGCGGTACCGATGGCGGTGCAGCATTAATGAAAGTCAGTAAGGCCTGCTGCATGGATTGTACCGTAGTACCCATAGCCGCCACAACTGCCTGGAAGTCGGTACCGGTGTTAGCCGGTACCCCAGAGCAGTCTAACAGGAGATCGGTCGAGGCCGTGCCATCGATGTCTACCTGTAACCCCATAGGAGGAGCTTTGGAAGCCGGAGCTTCCCGCCGGGGTTGTTTGGCTGGGGCAGAGTCCTCAGGATCAATTGCAAGGGCCTCTCGCTGCTTAGAGGGAGATTTGCCTTTTGAGGACTTGCCCGAAGAATGTTTGGTTACCTGAGATCCATCAGGAGAAGAAGACCTGGAGGATGTTGATGCTGGAGTATCGGTAGAAAACAGCATATGAAATTTAGCTGCTCTGTTCTGTAAGCCCCTTTTGGACATCAGAGAGCAGGATGGACAATCCGGAATGGAATGGTCAGGCCCCAAACATTTAAGACACCACTCATGGGTGTCTGTAACTGAAATAGTACCGGTACACTTAGTGCATTTTTTAAAACCAGAAGCTGGTTTTTCCATGAGGGAGACCTGAGAAGGCCTAGAGGCCTCACAGAAAAAATACACCGAGGGTAGAAAAAGTAATTATTATTATTATTTTTTTTTTTTAAATAAACGAAAAAAGGACCGGCTATTATTTTTTTTTTTTTAAATAAACGAAAAAAGGACCGGCGGTACCGGTCTGGAATCGGGGAAGGCAGACACGCGGTCAAAGAAACAAATTAAAATAACAATTTCATCAGCGGTGACAGGAACACGACCTGCTAGCTCCGCGGAAAAAGAAGAACTGAAGAGAGTTGGTCAGGAAGGCGGGAAGGCAGCGCGCATGCGCTGTGGGAGGCCCCCAAAAGCTTCCTTTCTGGGAAGCTGGGGAGCTTTCCCGCGCAGGCTCCGTCGGTTCCGACGTACCCATATGTGAGGACTCATTCCTGCTTGTTCCTGGAGATGTAACTGTGCTATCTCCAGGAACAAGCAGGAATGAGTCTTCACATATGGGGACTCCCCAGCTAGAGAAGCCTGGGAGATCACCCAGGTTGTGAGTCCCTGGGAAAGGCTCTACCTCCACCCATGAATCTCAGGCATCCAGCCAGGGATGGAGGGTAGGAGTTGATTAGGTATGGAACAGGTGTTTGAGAACAGCCTGACCAAACAAGGCATCCCGGCGGGAGTCCTTGTCCAAGCAGTAATGGGCTGTGAAGGTATGAACCGAGGCCCAGGTGGCCGCTCGACAGATCTGGTCGATGGACACAGAATTTAGATGAGCCATAGAGGCTGCCATGGCCCTCACATTGTGAGCTGTGACATGGCCCTCCAGAGAAAGGTTCTTACTCTGATAAGCAAAAGAAATACACTGAGCAATCCAATTGGACAGAGTTCTCTTAGAGACTGGAAGTCCTAAATGAGAGGGATCAAAAGCAACAAAGAGTTGAGAGGACTTTCTATGTTGCTGTGTCCTTTGTAAGTAAAAAGCAAGAGCTCTTTTACAATCCAGGGTATGAAGATTCCTCTCCGCACTTGATGCATGAGGTCCTGGAAAAAAAGACAGGTAAATAAACCTCCTGGTTCAGATGAAAAGGTGAGACCACTTTAGGCATAAAGTGTGGATTAGTCCTGAGGACTACCTTGTCATGATGGAACCTTGTATAAGGAGGATTAGCCACCAAGGCTTGCAGCTCACTGATGCGGCGAGCTGAAGTGACTGCAATGAGAAAAATAACCTTCCAGGAAAGGAATTTCAAGGAGGTAGTGGCTAAGGGTTCAAAGGGTGGCTGCATAAGCTGGCCAAGAACCAGATTCAAGTCCCATGCCACTGGAGGTGGTCTAATGGGAGGTTTAGTTAAAAGAAGGCCTCTCATGAATCTTGCTATAAGAGGATGAGAGGAAATAGGCTGTCCATTGAGAGGTTTAAGGGATGCTGCAATAGCACTCAAATGGACTCTTACTGAATTCGTTTTAAGGCCTGCATGGGATAAATGCAGCAAATACTCTAGTAAAGAATTCAGAGGTATTGCAAGAGGGTTAAGACCCTTCTCTGCACACCAAATGGTAAGCCTTTTCCATTTAAAAGCATAGGAACGTCTAGTGGAAGGCTTTCTGGAAGCATGAAGGATATCCTTCACTTGCTGAGAAAGATGCAAATCTTGAAGGTCTAGGCCTTCAGCAACCAGGCTCTGAGGTGAAGAGACTGGGGATTTGGGTGCCACAACGTTCCCTCCTCCTGGGACAGGAGGTCTGGAGCAGATCCCAAGTGCAGGGAGGGAGCTTGAGAGAGATGCAGAAGTAAAGGATACCACACTTGGCGTGGCCAATGTGGTGCTATGAGGATCATAGACCCTTTGTCTCTCTGAAGTTTGAACAGTGTCTTGGGAATTAGGGGAATGGGTGGAAAGGCATAGAGGAAGTCTTGCCCCCAATGGAGGAGGAAGGCATCCCTTGCCTGCTACTCCCTGACACGGAATTCTGGAACAGAACCGGGGAAGTTTGGCATTCCACGGACTTGCAAACAAGTCTATGTCCGGGGTTCCCCAAATTTGAAAGATCCTGGCTATCTGGTCCCCATGGAGGGACCATTCGTGTGGAAGCAGAACTCGACTGAGTCTGTCTGCCCAAGAGTTTTGAACCCCTGGAAAATACACTGCCATGAGATGGATTTGATGCTCTCTGGCGAAGGCCCACAATCTCAGAGCTTCGTTGCAAAGCGACAGAGAGCCAGTCCCCCCCCTGCTTGTTCACGTAGAACATGGTTACTTGGTTGTCCGTGTGGATGAGGACTGTCTTGCAGCTGAGCAGGGTGTGGAAGACTCTGAGAGCCAGAAAGATTGCTCTGAGCTCTAAGAGGTTGATATGTAGAGATGTCTCCTGTGGAGACCAGATGCCTTGGGTGGAGAGATCTTGTAGATGAGCTCCCCAACCCTTTGGAGAGGCATCTGTTGTAAGGGTTGCTTGGGGTAACACCTGTTGAAAGGGGGACCCCAGCAACAGATTTTGAGTGGACTTCCACCACTGGAGAGAGCAAAAGAGGCGACTGGAGGTTGCTATTTTGTCTGACAGGCACCCTGATGCCTGGGTCCATTGGGTGGACAGAGTCCATTGAGCTGCTCTCAAGTGAAGGCGAGCATAAGGAACCACATGCACAGTGGATGCCATGTGGCCTAACAGTTGTAACATCTCTCGAGCAGTTAAATGGGATTTTAACTGAATCTGTGAGGCTAACTGCACCAAGCGTAGGCAACGGGCCTGGGGAAGATAGGCCCTTGCAGTTGTGGTATCCAGCAAGGCCCCTATGAACTCTAGAGATTGAGTAGGGGTGAGATGGGATTTTGGAATGTTTATTACAAGTCCCAGATACTGAAGAACATGCCTTGTGCAGGCTAGGGAAGTCTGGGCCTCTGACTGGGATGGAGCTCGGATGAGCCAGTCGTCCAGATATGGGAATACAAATATCCCTAGAGTGCGTAGAAATGCAGCTACTACTGCCATGCATTTTGTGAACACTCTTGGTGCAGAGGCCAGACTGAAAGGATGCACTTTGTATTGGTAGTGCTTTCCTCGGTAAAGGAACCGAAGGAACCTTCTGTGTGTTGAATGGATGAGGACATGGGTGTACGCATCCTTGAGGTCTAGAGAACAAAGCCAATCCTGACTCTGAAGGTATGGAAGGAGAGCACTGAGAGAAATCATCTTGAACTTCTCCTTGTATAGAAACTTGTTCAATTCTCTGAGATCTAGTATGGGTCTGTAGCCCCCTGTTTTCTTTGGGATAAGAAAGTAGGGGGAGTAGAACCCTGAGCCCTGTTGAAGAAGGGGTACTTCTTCTATTGCCCCTTGGGCAAGAAGGGTAGTAATCTCCTGACCCAGAAGGTCGAGGAGAGATGCTGGAGAATTGAACTGTCTCACCATGGTGTGAGGAGGAAGGCTTAAGAAATGAAGCTTGAACCCCTCTCTTATGATGGAGAGGGTCCATTGCTCTGCTGTGATTTGTTCCCACCTGGGAGCAAAGTGAGCTAACCTTCCTGGAATGGTGAGAGGCTCTGGTTCTTTTAGAGCCAGAAAGGCTAAGTTCTCTAGTTGAAAGTCAAAGGCCCTGAGGAGGCTGAGGCTGTTGGGCCGTAGCAGTACTAGCAGCCTTAGGCTTGGCCTGTTTTGGTTGTTGCTGTCTCTTTGTAGCAAAACGACCTTCAGAAGATGCCTGCTGACCATAGGCAGAATAATATCTCCCTTTTTTGGGAAAACCCCCCTTTTTGAACAACCTTTTCTTAAAAGGAGCAGAGGTAGACTTTGAGAGTCTATCTAAAGCAGAATTTTCAGCATCCATTTGGGTGGCCTTTGCTTGCCAATCTTTGCCAAAAAGGTTTTCACCTGTACAAGGAAGGTTTCCTAGTCCATCCTGAACCCAGGGTTCCAAATCAGAAGCTTGTAACCAAGCAACTCTGCGTGCACCTATGGCAATAGCCAAGGCTCTGCTGGCACACTCAAAAGAGTCAAAGGCTGCACGGTTGGAAAATTTGGAAACATCCTGGGCATGTTTAAGCCAGGTGAGAAACTCTTCCCTTTTATCTTCTGAAATAAAAGGAGATAAAGTTTGCAGATGATCTGTAACTTCTTTTAGAAACATCCCCATATAGAGACTATAGGAGTTGATTCTGGCAACAAGCATATTGGCCTGGAAAATTCTCCTGCCAAAGGCATCTAAGGTTCTGCATTCTCTTCCTGGAGGATTAGAAGAGTGCCTTTTTGTACTCTATCTTCTTCATAGCAGACTCCACCACAATGGAGTGGTGAGGAAGCTAAGTCTTATGAAAGCCAGGACAAGGAGGAACACGATACATGGTGTCCAACCTACGAGAATGAGGGGAGATGGTGAGAGAGATCTCCCATATGCCCAACATGTGATCATAAAGAATCTCATGAATTGGTAAAGCGGTTGCCTCTTTAGGAGCCTTAGGATATTGTAAAATATCTAATTTTTTGGCTCTAGACTCTGCTTCCGGGGCCACTGAAATGGAAAGGCCCCTGGCCACTTCCCTAATGAAGTCTTGAAAAGACAAGTCTTCTGGAGGAGACATTCTTCTTTTTGGAGAAGAGGGCTCCTGAGGAAGGATCACCGATGCTTCGACAGAGGCCTCTGATTCATCAGAGTCTTCAGAGGAATCGAAGTATCGCCTGTCTGGATGCTCCTGCACAGCCCGATACGCATACCGGGTGGTATCGACATCGGGAGTGATCGTACCGATTCGGTACCGATGGGCATCACAGAACAGTGTACCGCTGCAGTCGACACCGAAGCCGATGTCGATGCAATCAGTACCGGCACTGGAACCGATATCGGTACCGGTGCCGGAGTCAGTACCGACAACGGAGTTTGTTGCGATACCGAAGGCATCGCAGCTTGTATGAATGCCGTGATGGCACGCTGCATGGTCAGGATATTCTGATCCATCGACGCCACCAATGTCTGGATATCGGTACCAGTGGGAACCACCGGTAACCCAGAACATGGCAACAGGTGATCAGTCGAGGCCGAGCCATCGATGTCAACCTGTGACCCCATAGATAAAGCTTTGGAAGCCAGAGCCTCCCACCGGGGTAATTTTGCCGGTGCGGATTCCTCGAGAGCAAGCCCAGAGGCATCTCGATACTTAGAGGGAGATCTACCCTTCGAGGACCGGCTGGACTTAAGTTTGGTTACCTGAGATCCATGGGAGGAAGAGGAAGCCCTGGAAGACGTCGATGCTACCGAAGCTGCATCAGAGGGAGGGTACTGAGCTTGGCTGCTCGATTCTGTAGACCTCTTTTAGACATCATGGAACAGGACTCACAATCCGTTATGGAGTGGTCAGAACCTAAACATTTTAGACACCATTCATGGGTGTCGGTGACAGAAATGGTGCCGCTGCACTTCGTGCACTTTTTAAACCCGGAGGCGGGCTTTTCCATGAGGAAAAATTTTCCTAGGCCTAAGGCCGAAGAAAGAAAAAATGCACTGAAGTGGGAACAGTAGTTTTTTTTTTTTTTTAAGAAAGAAAGAAAGAAAGAAAGACCGGCGGTACCAGTCCGGTGTCGAAGAAGGCAGACACGCGACCAAAGAAATAAAAGAAAATAAAGAAATTCTTCAGCGGTGACAGGAACACGACCTGCTGGCTCCGCAGAAAAGAAGAACTGGAGAGAGGCGGTTAGGAAAGGCGGGAAAGCAGCGCGCAGGCGCTGTGGGATGCTCCCAAAAGCTTTCCTTTTGGACGCTGGGGAGCGTTCCCGTGCAGGCTCCGTTGGTACCGACGATACCCATTATGTGAAGACTCATTCCTGCTTGTTCCTGGAGATTATAAAATTCAAGTACATTACTGCTAGGGAATTATCTGTAATACCTTGTCTGTGTGTAATGTTCATGTGTGTGTGTGTGAATATCTCTGTTGCATGATCTGTGTGCATTCTGCATGGGTTCTCTGTGGCATTTCCAGAGGACAGTTTTAGGAATTGGTAACAGTTGTGGGGAGGTCGCCTTAGGGATGGAGCACCAGGTCCAATGTCACCGCCATCTACCCCAGGGCCTGTAGGTATGACCAGGCCAACGGAGCTGCTTAGTATAAGAACCGTCAAATCTGTTCCTGGACCTTCAGGGCTCTTTCCTGTGGAAGTTACAGGCATCCCAGGGCTGTATCGAAATGCGCCCCTGGTATATGAGGTCCTGGGTCGGAGTCAGTCTGCTTTTTCCCAGGTTGCCTACCCACCTGAGCTCTTGCCGCACATCCAGCATTCTGCAAGTCCCTCTTTGGCTCTCTTCCAACGTTTTCCCCCTGAATTAACCAATCATCTAAGTAGGGATGCACTCACATCCCTTTGTGGTGCAATACTGCCGCTACCACAACCATGATCTTGGTGAAGTTCGAGGGGCTGTGGCCAGCCCAAATGAAAGGGCACGAAATTGAAAATGTCCCATTGGCATTGCGAATTGCAGAAAGCGCTGATGCTCTGGCCGGATAGGCACGTGAAGATAGGCTTCCATTAGATCTAGAGAGGTGAGGAACTCTCCTTGGAAAACTGTGTTGATTACCGAATATATCTCCTTCATCCGAAAGTATGGCATGTGCAACACCGTATCGACATACTTGAGGTCGAGAATCGGCCAGAAAGAACATGCCTTCTTGGGATCAACAAAGCAAATGGAGTAACAACCTATACCTAACTCGTTTTTGGGGATCAGAGCCACAGCCTCGAGCCACAGCAGATGCTGCATCATCTCCCATTTGGCCCGATGCTTGGCACAGGCTTTGCATGACGATTAACAAGAAGGCGTCGGGCAAGAGTTACACGAACTCCAGAACGCAGCACTCACAAATGACCTCCAGGACCCACTGGACGTAATCGGGACCCAGGCAGAGTAGAACAGGCTCAGCCTGCCATTGATCAGAACAATCTCTGCCAAAGTCCCCCTCATCTCATTGGAATTGAGCAAATCTGATCAACCAGATTTGTTCCGCTGGTACGGAGCAAATCTGGTTGAGCTATAGTGACGGAAGCCTTTCGACTGTCCCTTTTCCATCTGCCCAGGCTTATTAGCCTTCAGTTTGTCCTTCAGAAGCCTATCTGGTTTAGCTCCTCCGAGATACTTGACAAGCTTAGAAACATAGAAATATGACGACAGAAAAAGACCACATGGCCTATCTAGTCTGTCCTTCCATATCAACAACTACAACAGTCCCCTTTTTACCTTTAGAGATCCTTTGTGTTTGTCCCATGCTTTTTTGAATTCAGTTACTGTCCTCATCTCTACTACCTCCACTGGGAGACTATTCCATGGATCCACTACTCTTTCCGTAAAGAAATATTTCCGTATATCACTCTTGAATCTATCTCCCTTCACCCTCATCCCATGTTCCCTCAGAGAAGAACTTGTTTTCAATTGAAAGAGGCTCTCTCCCTGAACATTTATGCCACGGAGGTATTTAAACATCTCAATCATATCATCTCTATCCCACCTTTCCTCTAAGGTGTACATATTAAGATCATTATGTCTGTCCTCATATGCTTTATAATGAAGACCACTAACCATTTTAGTAGCCACTCTCTGCACTGACTCTAGCCTGTTCACATCCTTTTGAAGGTGCGGTCTCCAGAATTGCACACTATACTCCAAATGAGGTCGCACCAAAGACTTATACAGAGGCATTATCACCTCCTTTTTTCTGCTAGCCATTCCTCTCCGTATGCACCCAAGCATCCTTCTAGCTTTTGCCGTCGCCTTTTCTACCTGTTTAGCTACTTTAAGATCATCAGACACAACCACGCCTAGGTCCCGCTCTTCTTTAGTGGACAAAAGTACTTCACCCCCTATTACTATATTGCTCCCTTGGATTGCTGCAGCCCAAATGCATGACCTTACATTTTTTTTAACATGAAATTCCAGCTGACAAATTCTAGACCATTCTTCAAGCTTAACTAGATCCCTCCTCATGTTATCTACACCTTCCTGGGTGTCTACTCTATTGGAGATTTTGGTATCATCCATAAAGAGGCAAACCTTACCCAAAAGCCCTTCCGCTATATCACTAACAAAGATGTTAAAAAGAATCGGACCAAGGACAGATCCCTGGGGCACACCACTGGTAACATCCTTCTCCTCAGACTGAGCTCCATTTACCTGTACTCTTTGTCACCTCCCACCCACCCAATTTCTAACCCAAGCAGTAACTTTAGGGTCCATCCCTAGGGTGCTCAGTTTGTTTATAAGTCGCCTGTGAGGAATAGTGTCAAAGGCTTTACTGAAATCTAAATACACCACATCTAGGGCTCTCCCTCGGTCCAACTCCCTGGTCACCTTCTCCAGAGTGTCCCCAAAGAGCAGCTTACCCTTAAAAGGCAGCCGACTCAGGCGGCTTTAGAAAAGACATCTGCTGACCAGTTGCACAACCACAGAAAATGCCAAGTGGCCACCACCAAAGCCATGCCTTTGGAGGACGCTCTCAAGACAGTCATAAAATGTGTCTGCCAAGTACACACAGCCCGACTCCAACTTGACTGCCTCGGGCAAGACCTGTGCCCCCAGCAACCCCAATGCCCAATGCATGCAGTCTCTAGCCACATATGTTCTGCAAATTGATGCCTGAAGGGCCAAGACATTCACCTCGAAGGCCTGCTTCAACAAAGTCTCCGGTTCTTATCCTGTGCATCTCTGAGCGCTGCACCCCATTCCGTCGGGATAGTGGTTTTCTTGGTCACTGCCATTACCAGGGCATCCACCTTCAGCACCTTGAGGAAGTCCTTCTTTGCGGCCGGGATGGGGTACCAGTGGGCCATGCCTACCCCCCCCCCCCCTGCTTCAGGCACTTCCCATTCTAATTCCATCATCTGTTCCAATGCCTGGTGGACCGGGAAGGCTACCTCTGAAGACCGAATTCCCTGGAGTAGGGTATCCCTTCAGTGTAATCTCTGGTTCCTGTACAGTCTGTTAGATATTGAGTGCCGCTAAGGAGTGCGATATCAACTGTGGGAGATCCTCCCTCGGGAACATTTGCACGATGAAAGGGTCCGGGTCCCGGTCCCGGTCCCGGTCACCCCCCCCCCCCCGCAGGATAGCGTAGGTACTCATCTGTAACAGGTGATCTCCGGGAACAGCAGGAATTTAGTCTTCACATATGGGTATCGTCGGTACAAACGGAGCCTGCGCGGGAATGCTCCCCAGCGTCCAATAGGAACGCTTTGGGGAGCATCCCTCAGCACATGCACGCTGCCTTCCCACCTTTCCAACTGTCCCTCTTCAGTTAAGTTTGCAGCTGAGTGAAAGGACAGAGGGAGAGAGGAAAGAGGAAAGAGACAAAGAGAGAGAGACACACACAACTCCTAGCGGAGGTGGGTGGGTTGTGAAGACTAAATTCCTGCTGTTCCCGGAGATCACCTGTTACAGGTGAGTAACTACGCTATCTTCAGGAACAAGCAGGAATGTAGTCTTCACATATGGGGACTCTCTAGCTGAAGATGCCAGGGAGATAGCCCCAGGAAGGTGCCACCCTAAAAAGGTAAAGCAGCGGTGTGATCAAGCTAAGTACAGTTTTTTAAAGAAGTTTACTATATTTGCGATTATTTAAGTGGTGAACCTTTCTGAATAAAAGCAGCCTGCTGTCAGGTGTGGGTTGGTTATTCAGTACCAGCCCTCCTCCGGCTCGCTTCGACAAAAAAATATGGACTATGTATACATAAGTGTTTGTTTTTTACAGAGTTAGGGTTACTTTTTGATGAAATTTATGACTGGATAATATTTGTATTCACTGGACTAGGTTCAAGTGTTTTCAACCCTAAAAAGGTAGGCATCCTTCCTCCCATGGATCTCTGGCATTCCACCAGGGTTGGTGGGTAGGAGATGAATTAGGTCTGAAAGAGATTTTGAAGAACAGCTTGGCCAAAGAAGGCATCCCGACGGGAGGCTTTCTCCAGGCAGTAGTGGGCTGTGAAGGTGTGTACCGAAGCCCAGATGGCTGCTCGACAAATGTCATCGATAGACAGAGTGGAGATTAGCCATAGAAGCTGCCATGGTTCTCACATTATGAGCTGTGACATGTCCTAAAGAGGAAGGCCCTTACTCTCATAAGCAAAGGATACGCATTGGGCAATCCATTTAGATAAATTTCTTTTGGAGACTGGAAGTCCCAAATGACTAGGGTTAAAAGCTATAAAAAGTTGTGAGGACTTTCTATGTTGCTGTGTTCTTTGTATGTAAAAGGCTAAGGTCCTTTTACAATCCGAAGTATGAAGGCTTCTTTCTGCATTAGAGGCGTGAGGACTCGGAAAAAATACAGGAAGATAAATTGATTTGTTTAAATGAAAAGGCGAAACCACCTTTGGCATAAAGTGTGGGTGAGTTCGAAGAACAACCTTATCATGATGAAATCTAGTATAAGGAGGATCAGCCACTAAAGCTTGCAATTCACTAATGCGACGGACAGAGGTGATTGCAATTAGGAAGATGACCTTCCAGGTCAAGAACTTAAGGGCTGCAGTGGCCAAAGGTTCAAAAGGCGGCTTCATGAGCTGCCCGAGAACTAGATTTAGATCCCATGCCACCGGTGGTGGCTTGATGGGAGGTTTAGTTAATAAAAGGCCTCTCATAAATCAAGATAGGAGTGGATGAGAGGAAATTGGGTGTCCATTTAGAGGCTTATAAGAAGCTGCAATTGCACTAAGATGGACTCTTACCGAATTGGTCTTTAAACCAGAATTCGATAAGTGAAGGACATACTCTAGTATCGATTCTAAGGGTATGACCAGGGGGTTTAATCCCTTCCTGGAGCACCATAAATTAAAACGTTTCCACTTGAAGGCATAAGATCTTCTTGTGGAAAATTTCCTAGAAGCCTGAAGGATATCTTTTACCTGCTGGGACAAGTTGAAATCTTGGAGGTCTAAGCCTTCAGCAACCAGGCCATGAGGTGCAAGGACTGGGGATCCGGGTGCCATAGTGTCCCGTTCTCCTGGGAAAGGAGATCAGGAGCGTGCCCTAACTCCAGAGGTGCCACTTGAGAGAGATGTAGAAGCAGGGAATACCACGTTTGGCGTGGCCATCGTGGCGCTATGAGAATCATGCGACCCCTGTCTCTCTGAAGC
Source organism: Ichthyophis bannanicus (assembly GCA_033557465.1). Lineage (NCBI taxonomy): Eukaryota > Metazoa > Chordata > Amphibia > Gymnophiona > Ichthyophiidae > Ichthyophis > Ichthyophis bannanicus. The sequence goes on from CM066032.1 coordinate 321,372,163, forward strand.
TTGAAAAGTGTTTTGGGGATGAGGGGAATGGGTGGGAAGGCATAAAGGAAGTCCTTACCCCAGTGAAGGAGAAAAGCATCCCTTGCCTGACAGTTGTGAGCCGGAATCCTGGAACAGAACCGGGGTAGTTTTGGCATTCAGTGGACTTGCAAAGAGGTCTATGTCTGGAGTACCCCAGAGATGAAATATCTTTGCCACCTGGTCTAGGTGGAGGGACCACTCGTGAGGCAGCAGTACTCGACTGAGTTTGTCTGCCCAAAGATTTTGAATGCCTGGAAGATATACCACTAGAAGGTGAATTTGATGCTCTCTGGCGAGGGCCCACAGTTGTAAAGCTTTGTTGCATAATGACAGAGAGCCTGTTCCGCCCTGCTTGTTCACATAGAACATGGCTACTTGATTGTTCGTCTGGACTAGGACTGTCTTATAGCTGAGCTGGGCGTGGAACACTCGAAGAGCTAGATAGATTGCTCTTAATTCCAGGAGGTTTATGTGTAAACCAACCTCCTGTGGAGTTCAGGTGCCCCGAGTAGAAAGATGATTCAGGTGTGCTCCCCAACCCACCTGTGATGCATCTGTTGTTAGGGTGGCCTGAAAGAGGGGTTGATGGAAAGGAGACCCCACTGTCAGATTTTTTAGTGATTGCCACCATTGGAGGGACAAAATTAGTCTTTGAGAGACTGTTATTTTGTCGGACAAATGACCCGTGGCCTGTGTCCACTGTGTGGAGAGGGTCCACTGAGCTGCTCTCATATGGAGGCGAGCATACGGGACTACATGAACTGTGGATGCCATATGTCCCAGTAACTGCAGTAGCTCCTGAGCAGTGAGGGAGGATTTGCCTGCTGCTCGAGAAGCTAGTTGCATTATGCGAAGACACCGGGCTTGTGGAAGGAAAGCCCTTGCCTGTCTGGTATCCAGACAGGCTCCTATGAATTCTGGGCATTGGGAAGGAACTAGTTGATATTTTGGGAAGTTTATTACCAATCCCAAGTATTGGAGGAGTCGCATTGTATGGGATAGTACAGTGCTGGCCTCTGCAACTGTAGGGGCTCGAATGAGCCAGTCATCTAAGTAGGGGAAGATGAAAATCCCCAGGGTTCGTAGAAATGCAGCTACTACTGCCATGCATTTCGTGAATACCCTTGGTGCTGAAGCCAGAGCAAAAGGAAGAACCCTGTACTGGAAATGTCTTCCCCTGAAAAGGAAACGTAAACATTTCCTGTGATCTGGATGGATGAGAATGTGAGTGTATGCATCCTTTAAGTCTAGAGAGCAAAGCCAATCCTGGCTTTGAAGTTATGGCAGAAGAGTTCGTAGAGAAATCATTTTGAATTTTTCTCGAAACAGATATTTGTTCAATTCTCTGAGGTCCAGAATGAGTCTGTGTCCTCCTGTGTCTGTGTCCTCCTGTTTTCTTTGGAATAAGAAAATAAGGGAAGTAGAACCCTGCACCCTGTTGAAAAATGGGTACTTCCTCTATTGCCCCTTGGGCAAGAAGTGTGGAGACCTCATGATCTAGCAGATTGTCTGCAGAGGTTTGTGAATTGAATTACTTTATTTATTTATTTATTACAGGCTCTTATATACCGCTCTATTCAGCATCAGCGCGGTTCACAATACAACAGACCAGAACAACAATTGTTTGGTTTTACAGAGAACAGGTTAGAGAACTTGGATAAAACATGGGGAAGTCATTACTGCAACTATTTACATGAGTATTTACATGTATATACACAACAGGATTTATTCTCAGTTTGGGTAGTGATCAAAAATGGCTGGATGGTCTAGTAATATTGGGGGAAAAGGTGGGATTTGAGTGCCTTTCTGAAAAGAGATAGATCGGTGATAGCCCGAATCTCTGGAGGTAAGGCGTTCCAGCACAGGGGCATAGAAGCGGAAAGCCCTGTTAGATGTCGCTAATGAGCATTTAGTCGCTGCTTTAGGGATTATTAGCACATTAGTCGATATCGTTCTCCTAGATCTGTTGGGTGGAACGGCCTGGATGAGGTCTATTAGAGAGGAGGAGGTGATGCTTTTAGTGGCCTTGAAGGTGAGTAGTAGTGTCTTGAACAAAAGTCTGCCATGTATGGGGAGCCAGTGGAGTTGCTTCAGGATGGGTGTTATATGGTCCCTTCTTGATGCTCCGTAGAGGACTCTAGCCGCGGTGTTCATGGCAAGTTGTAAAGGGTTTAAGGTGGAGTGTGGGAGGCCTTGAAGAATGGCATTAGCATAGTCGAGGTGGGGTAAGGTTAAGGCTTGGAATATGGTTCGGAAGTCATCAGGATCGAGCAGGGAGCGAAGATGGCGGAGTGTCCGGATCTTGAGGTAGATTGCTCTGACTACGTTGGTTATATGTAGTTTCATATCCATGTGTTGGTCCAAAGTGACCCCAAGGTATCGAATGGAAGGTTTTGTTTGGAGCTCGGCTTCTTTCACCTTTATCTGGGGTGGGGGGGGGTGAAAAGTGGGTCCCTAGTGATGAAGAGAACCTCAGTCTTCTTGTGTTGACACTACATCAAAACATTTGGCTAGCGGGGAAAGGTCCATCTGGATTGTGGAGAAAGGCATGTAGAGAAGGATGTCGTCCGCGTATATCAAGCATTCGACCTTGAAGGACCTGATGATGTTACAGATGGGCTGTATGTATATATTGAATAAGAGTGATGATAGGGATGATCCTTGTGGTACGCCTTGCTTTTGGTGGTAAGGTGTGGATGTTGCGGTTCCTGAGGTCACGTATTGCCATCTCTGATCAAGGTATGACTTGCACCAATCCAGAGCAGTGTTGTTGATGCCCTTTTCTTTTAGACGCCCTATTAAAAGATCATGGTGTACAGAGTCAAACGCCGCAGCAATGTCCAAGAAAATAAGAACAAAGCCTTGGCGGATGTTGTCAATGCCTGTGATGATGTTGTTGCAGAGAGTGGTAAGGAGGGTTTCGACCCCATGGAACTCTCTGAAGCCATGTTGGCAGTGGTCCAGAGGGGAGGCGGTGTCGATGTGGTCCTGTATTTGTCTTTGAGCTTCCTTTTCAATTATTTTAGCTAGAAGGGGTATACTAGCTATGGGTCTATAAGATTCAACCTTTTGCGGGTCGAGTTTGGGGTTTTTCAAGAGGGGTCTGATGGATGTTCTCTTGAGGGCTGATGGGAAGGAACCGGTTGTAAAGGATAAATTCATCATTCTAGTGATGATGGGGCTGAGATCCTGGCGTAGTTCCTTTATCCAGTGGGATGGGCAAGGGTCAGTTTGTGCAGTGGTGGTGTTAAGGGCGGCGATGGTGTCCTCAACATGTTTTCTGGATGGTGTGGAGAACATAGATAGGTTTGCTATGCATGCAGTGTCTTGAGTAGGGATTGTTGCAATGTTGTTGGTTTGAAGCAGCTTGGATTGCAGATAATCGGCGAAAGCTTGGGGATGAATGGGTTCAGGTCGTTCAGGTGAAGGTTCCTTAGATAAGGTCTTGACTAAATTGAAAAGATCACGAGGTTTATTTAGTGATCTTTTCAGCGTATCAGTGTGGAATTGTTTCATCTTGGCCATGACTGATTCTCTGTGCGCAGATAGATGTACTTTGTAGGCTGCTTGGTCTTCTGTGGAGTGTGAGCGACGCCATCGTTTCTCCAGTCTTCTTAGGTGTGTGAGGGAGGCTCGTAAGTCAGGGGAGAACCGAGAGGATTTTCTTATCTTTGGGTTGTTACTCTGGGTTGGTTGCAGTGCAATGGTACTGATAGTGCTGTTCCAGGTAGTGATCAGATCATCGAGATTGGGAGAAGTGTCATGGAGGAGAGGGCGGGTTTCAGCAAGGATATGTTCTTTGTTGAATGTTTTGAATTTCCGAGATATTACTTTTGTTGAGTCAAAGGAGTTTTTGTTGATGTGAGATGATTGCTTGCCTTTGATGAGGATGGGAAAGGTGATTAAGTTATGGTCTGACCAAGGTACTGGGGTTACAGATGCGTCAAGTTTATTGTTGGAATCAAGGGCTGTCAGAGGGGCGAAGATCATGTCAAGGATGTTTCCCTTCTTGTGCGTGGGAGCTTCGACAATTTGCTTGTAGCCCAGCTCGTTGATTGCTTCAAGGAGGGCTGAGGAGTGGCTGTGGTGCAGTGTTGGGAGATTGAAGTCACCTAGTATCCAATTGGGAATGTTGGGTTTGCGTGTGTTGGCTGCTAGGTCTAATATTTATTTATTTATTTTATTTTATTTATTTTATGTGCTTTTCTATACCGCCCCTTCCAGAGATCAAGGGCGGTTTACAAGGAACTCAAAACAACAATACAGCAGAACAGTGCAATATGTTAGGAAGGTCATCAGTAGAGGGTGAGGGTGCTCTGTATATCAAATTGATGGAGCACTGCTCATTTGTGATGGTTATGACGTCCATGCTGTTTGAGCTTGTGGAGTCAATGGTGTGGAAATTTAGGTCAGCCCTGGTAAGTATGAGAATGCCTCCTCCTCTCTTGCTCTCTCTATGTTGGGAATGGATGGAGAAGTTGGGGGGTATGAGTTGATTAAGGATAACGTTATCCGCATCAGATAACCAGGTTTCAGTTATCATGAGGATATCTAGATTGTAGGCAGAAATTGTGTCGGCGATAACTGGCCATTTCTTGCGGATAGACCGTGCGTTTATGAGAGCACAGTTTATGCAAAGGGGTTGAAGGGGTTCCACTTGTTTATTCTTTTTGGGTTGTTGAAGAGCTATGTGAATTAGGTGAGAGTGGCGTATGGGGGCCTCTATTCTTGAGTTGAGATAGGGAGGATCTGCCCATCTTTTTCCATGACTCAGAAGTAATGGAATTTGGTGAGCTGTGTGATGTAGGGCAAGGGTTTCATTGAGCCAGCCTAGGAGAAAGAAAATGCAGATAGCCAGGGTATTGAGTGGTAGAGCCATTGGGGTTTCCGTTGAAATGGATGAGGTGCCTTCTGTGGGGATTGGAGATGATTTATTACTGGCAACAGTAATAAATTGAATGCTACTGGCAACAGTAATAAATTGAATGCTACTGGCAACAGTAATAGTTGCATGCTACTGGCAACAGTAATAGTTGCATGCTATTGGCAACAGTAATAGTTGCATGCTATTAGCAACAGTAATAGTTGAATGCCACAGTGATGATGAAAAGAATTATGAGGTATGGTACATTCAAATAATTAGGCTGTAAAAGAAGAGTCAGTTGAGTCATGTTTGTAGAGAGTATACTTGCTGTGGTTGAAGTTATGTGGAGAGGGTGGGGTACGCGGGCTCAGCTGTACTTGGACGTGGGGGAGCTCAGCTGTACTTGGACGTAGTTGGGGAGCTCAACGTTGGGTAGGGGTGAGCGATGACGATCCTAGTCACCAGGGGCTCTTTTTGCGAGGTCGCGTGTCTTGAGCGGGCTGCTGCTTCGTTGGCTGGTCTCCGGGCAGGGAGAGGGCTCTCCTCTGTGAGGCTGCAGCGGAAGGTGTCACGGCTCCTCGGTTGGGCTACAGTGGGTGCTTGAGCTAGTATTAGTGCACATAGAGTTAGAGCTGTAGCCTTGTTTTATCGGTCTGCGCCTAAGGGCCACGCCAAAGGGCCCTCTGGCGAGGCCCTCAGGTGCGGGCCTGCCAGGCGCGGGCGCCGGGAGGTGCTCCTTTTTAAAGATGTTGGCCCTGTTGCCCCGATTGAGCAGCTCGTTCCGGTGGGGGTGGCCTGGTGCTCCGGCCCGCTCGATCCCCGCCAGGAGAGCAGATGGAGGGCCGGAGTGCTGGGCTGAAGAGGCAGCACGCCGGGAGGCGCTCCTTTTTAAAGATGTTGGCCCTGTTGCCCCGATTGGGCAGCTCGTTCCAGTGGGGGTGGCCTGGTGCTCCGGCCCGCTCGATCCTTTAGAATTGTAGGAGGGGGCATGCTGTGAAAATGAAGCTTGTACCCCTCTCCTACAATGGACAAAGTCCAATCTTCTGCTGTTATCTGATGCCACCTGTTGACAAAGTGGCATAACCTGCCCGGAATATTGGGGGGTTGGGGACCTTCTCAGAGGCAGGGAGGCTTCTTTTGTTGTCTAGTTTGTCCCTTTTGGGCAACCTGACCTGGAGCTTGATTCTGCTGGGTATAGGAATGATAAAACTTCCTCTTTTTGCTAAAAGAGGATTTTTTATAGGGCTTCCTTTTGGCTGGAGTGGCTGTAGATTTTGACAAGCATCTAACTCGTTAGCCTTTTCCTGCCAGTTCTTGCCAAAGAGATTCTCCCCCGTGCAAGGAATGTTGCCTAACTTGTCCTGTACCCAAGTCTCCAAGTCTGACGCCTGTAGCCAGGCAATCCGTCGTGCGCCAATGGCAATAGCAGAGGTTCTGCTGATGCATTCAAAGCAGTCAAAGGCTGCACGATTGACAAACTTGGAGACATCTTGAGCATGCTTAACTAGAGCAGGAAAATCTTGTCTCTTATCTGGGAGCAATGGGCTCATAAGTTCCAAGTCTCCTGTGACTTCCTTGAGGAACATTCCCATATATAGGATATATGAACTGATCCTAGCTGAAAGCATAGAAGCTTGAAAAGTCCTGTGTCCAAAAGCATCCAGAGTCCTGCATTCACAACCTGGAGGATTGGATGCATGCCTCTTTGCACTTTTTATTCTACGCATGGCTGATTCCACTACCATTGAATGGTGTGGCAGCTGAGTTTTTTGAAATCCAGAACATGGTGGAACGCGATACATAGTATCAAGTCTCCTAGAGTGAGGAGAAGTAGTCAGAGGTGTCTCCCACATTTTGAGCATCAAGCTATGCAGAATTTCATGGATAGGCAGAGTGGCTGCCTCCTTAGGAGCTTTAGGATATTGAAGAATTTCCAATTCCTTTGCTCTGGGTTCGTCTTCAGGAGCTACTGTGATTGAAAGACCTTTGGCCATATCACGGATGAAATCCTGAAATGACATGTCCTCTGGTGCCTGCAGAATTGTCAGAGTCTTCGTAATCGGAGGAATCGAAGTATTCCTGACCCCGATGCTCTTGCAAAGCATGATCCCGGTACCAATCGAAGTCGGTACCGAACTGAGCCAGTACCGCTTTGTCAATTCCAGCCAGAGATGGCATGGGAAGAGTTCCCACCGGGGCCGGTACCATCGGTATCGGAATCGTTGGTACCGGTGTCTGCACTGGCATTGGTGTCGATGTCAGTACCAGTGCCCGTTAGACCACTGGTACCGCATCTGAAATGAGAGCTGCGATGCTGCGCTCAATAGCGAGGAACCTCTGGTCTATCGATGCTGCCGATGCCTGGGTGTTGGTACCGGTAAGAACGGCCAGAACCCCTGAGCATGGCACAGGTAGTCCTTGCGAGGTTGAGGCCTCGAGAACATCCTGAAGCCCCATCGATGCTTTGGAAGCCGAAGCCTCCCGCCGGGGCTGTTTTGCCGATGTAGTTCCCAATACCACCCCCCCGTGATCCATGCCCAGTAAGCTGGATCACAATAGCCCAAGCCAAGCTATGTCCTATCTTACTCAGGATTATGCCACAAGGGTTACATGCCCATCAAGCTCAAAAATGCACCTGTGCGTCCAATGCTAAAAAGCACTTCGTTAGACACACAGAATCTAAGCTCCTACAGATCCATTTTCAGCCTACCTTTCCTGACAAAAATAATTGAAAAAGTAGTCCAGCATCAGTTCTAAGATTATATTACCTCCCATGCACCACTAGTCCCCAACAACATGGCTTCAAGACCCTTAAAAAGCACTCAGACTCATGAAAGGCATCAATAAGCCACAACAAGGATCTATCCTAATATTCCTAGATATAGCATCAGCTTTTGACTTAAGTCTGTCACAACATACTCATATCACGCCTACAGACCATAGGAATAAATAGTACAGCATTAGAATGGTTTCGTTCTTACCAAACAGGACATCAACAAGTAGGTGAAGGTAGGGGACACAGCGAGAATCATTCAGAGAGCAAAGAAAACCGACCACATCACCCCAATTCTGAAAGATCTACACATACTCCCCCTCGAAGCAAGGACTAAATACAAAGCCATCCTACTCACCCACAAAGCCATCCATCAAACACAGAACTCCCAACTTCACACCCTACTGTCTCGACCAGCCCACGGCAGAACTACCAGACAAGCCTCCAGCAATTCCCTCACCGTCCCTCACAAAAGAACCAAATGCTCGCAACGGACCTGCAATCGAGCCTTTGAACTTTATGCTCCATCCTTATGGAACTCTCTACCGAGTTGTCTCCGAAACAATGCCGATCTACTATCTTTCAGAAAACAGCTGAAAACCATTCTGTTCCAGGAATACCTTAACACGACCCCCACCAAAAAAGCGCACTAGCCTTTGATCTCGCCCACCATGGCCCCCCCAACTCAAACCTGTACTAACCTGATCATGTCCAAAGTCTGTCCCATGTCCAAAGTCTATCCTATGTTGAAATCATCAATGTCGCCTCCCCGGTGATGGCCCCACCCTTATACTTAAATCCCCCCCCCCCCTTTTTTTATGTAACGCCGCTTTGACCCGGTGAAAAGCGGGATATAAATACAACTAAATAAATAAATAAATAAATCTGCTCCATATGCTCAACAAGGAGTTCCACAAGGCTCAGCATTATCCTCACTCTTATTCACTTTCCAACTACAACCAATATGCTCAATGATATAGACTCACATATGTGCAGATGACATTATGCTCTATGTACCATTCTCCACTGCAAAAATCATCTACTCTACATTACAAAAATGTTTTAAAGCAACTGCATACTGGCTCTCTGAAAATAAGCTAGCCATAAATTACAAGACAGAAGTCCTCTGTGTAACTAGAGATACAGCTTTTAACTCACCAACAACTATAAAAGTCAAGGAAGCAGAACTGGAACGTCAAACTCAAGGTTAGTTACTTAGGAATAACATCATCAACATTTAATCCTACACACATACATCAGCACAAGCCTTGACAAATTTTGTTTGGATTTAAGACCCAGGCCAAAATCTTAGGAGCTAATGGCTGTGACCACTGTTCCCTCTAAGCTGTGTGCGTGTGCGCGCGCACACACCTCACCGAGTGAGCGCACATACTTTACAACAGAACGCACAAAAATTACGGTTCTGATTCTCATAGAAAACACAGATGTCTTAAAATTTAAAAGTTGTGATTGTAATTACTAGAAATTTTCTGCTTCATTTAGTAATCGTCCATTTTCATTTAATTTGATTAAAATCAATGTGGTATACATACTGTATTCTGACGTGTAGTCAAATTTTAAAGTATATAACTCCGAGTGTCGTTATGTGGCGCACAAAAATTTAACCTTCCTTCAAAAGCTGCACAACTGATATTTTATGCGCACACAGCCTACAGAAAATTAGGGGGAACATTGGCTGTGACCCCCTTGACAATGACATTCCTCTATTTGGAAACTCGTACATGTCTGCAGAAGGTGGAAGAGTTTGAAAAGAGATGATAAAATGTGTCTTATGGTAGCAGGGGCTGTATGAGGCATCTTTAGACAGAAATAAAGAGACACTGCAGAGTTGGGGAGCATGTGTGTGTGTTGTGCAGAAGGGGTATGTGTCTGTGCGCGCCTGTGCATGATGTGGAGGTGACGTGCCTATGTGTGCGCCAGTCATGTGGAGGTGTGGCATGTGTGTCTCTGTCCTAACAGAGCTCTCATTTTCTTTTTAAAAGGTGTGGAGAAGTGTGTGTGCTCAGGTAATGGGGTGAGGTGCTTGAGCGTGTTCTGAAGGGTGGGGGAGGGTGGAATGCACCTTTTGACATATACAGACTTATTTTTTTTATCCACAAACACCTTGCACTCTTCCCTTAGCCCTTCAACTCCTCCTCACTCACTCTTCCCCTTCCAGATTCTTGCCCCTCCCCATCCCCTGCGCACTCCCACCCTACCATCCATTCCCCCCATCCTCCTTCCTTTATTTTGTAAGCTACTACTCCTTTAAATTTGTTCTGCCTTACTCCATCATTTTTTTTCTTTTGTTTTGTTTTGCAGGGTCCATTAATAGGCTGCCCTGCCTGCAGGAAATAGGATCCCCACGGGCAGATTGCTGCCTTGTAAGCCAATCATGGCCCTTCCCCTACTGTTCTGCCTGCAGGGATCTGATATTCTGTGGACGGACAGTAAGGGTCTTTGCCATGATCGCAGCTCTCTTATCCACCCCTTCTGCCCATGGGAGATCAGAGCCACGCGGGCAGACTGCTGCCTTGCAAGCCATGATCAGGGCCTTCCCCTACTGTTCTGCCCACAGAAATCCAATCTCCCGTGGGCAGATAGTAAGGGGTCTCTCTGCTCTCTCCTGTTCTGCCCGTGGGAGATCAGATCCCCGCAGGCAGACCGCTACCTTGCGAGCCACGATCAGGGCCTTCCCCTACTGTTCTGCCCACGGGGATCCGATCTCCTGCAGGCAGATAGTAGGGATCTGCTAACAGATTTTTTTTTTTTTTTTTTAAAGTGGTGGGGAGGGGGGTTGAAAATCCCAGCCACCATATGCACATTTCTGGTCACCATGGGGTGACCCGGCCCCTGGGATTTGTCGAGCCCTGCATCAACAATAGTATAAGGCTCATAGACCACAAAATGAGTGTTACAACCTCTACGCCCATTACTTAACAACTGTGACTTCCAAACAGTATGCCAGGTCCTAGCAGTCCCATAGCTTGACTATTGCAACATCATTTTCCAGGGAGTACCAAAATATGCCCTTCACCCTCTACAAATGGCACAGAACATTCTATAAGGTGTATCAAGATCTGAGCATACAATGCCTATACTAAAACAACTACAGTGGCTTCCTATAATGAGCCACATAAAATACAAAATCCTGCTAACCATATTCAAAATAACATACAACTTATCGTCAGATTACCTTCAGTCCTTACTACACAAGACACCAGATAATGGAACCAGAAGAGACTGCACACAAAGCATCTTCATGATCTCACTTTTAAGAGCAGAGAGCAGCCAGTCTTTTTGTACCTATGCTTTCTCACTCTACACAGAGAATTTGGAATGCATTCCCTGAAAAGATACAAACTCTCTCAGAGCCTACAGAATTTCACAAAGAATTTAAGACATCAATTCCTGGAGCACTCTGGAAGTGAAACTCACCAATTCAAAGAGCTAAGATACATTTTCCTCATTCAATATATTATCAGTTTATTTTATAAGGAACACATTATTCTTACCCTACATATTTTAATCTCAATTTTATGTAAGGATCTAAAAGTTTGATGTACACTGCATTCTATGTAAGCATCTAAAAGTCCTATGATACTTGTAAACCACTTTGACTCCAAGGTGAAGTGGTCTATAAAAATGGTTAAACACACAAAGACAGGCACCTGACAAACACACAAGATACACACAGCACATTCACAAGACACACTGGTATGTACACATACACACTCTCACAGAGGGGTTGGAAAGAATTCCATGATAAATGCTCTGCATGCTTTCCCCACTTGTATAATTCTTTCCAACTTCCTTTGGGTTCGAAAGGTTAAAAACTAAACAGATATATAACTCTAAAACTAGAGATTTAAGGCTTGTACAAGTAATGATTCAGAAAATTAAGCAGAACTTAACATTTTAGGGCTGCTGTTAATAGAAAACTCTTGGGTCTTATAGTTTTATATGTCTGATTTTAATATTCGATTATCATATGAATTTAATCTATCATTGCTTGAAGGCCAAGTGTATTTTATGATACGTTCTTGTTTACTAGGCTGATGTCTTTTGGTATATATTGGGTGTTCACTACTTCAGTTTTTAAGATTTGAGTGCTCTGATCTTTAGGAAGATGAGACAATATAAAAAATTGAATAAATAATGTCCTTTCAGGCTATCTTCAGAATTCTTCTATAAACACCATACTTTTAAATGCCACTGTTTTCTTGATTTACTCTATGAGAAATCCATGCTTCACTTCCATATTATACCATTAAAATATATATGTTCTGCAACCATTTGTTAGCTTCAAATCTTAGCTCCTTCTAAGAAATTCATTATAATTTCAAATATAATTTTTTGCTTTCCCAACTTGTTTCCTACTTGTATGCTTTTCATTTACACTTTACATAACCCAACCAGATAATTATATGTATGTATTTATTTATTTGCAAGATTTATAGTCTGCTAATTGTGTGTACATCATAGCGGTTTAGAGAAACCAGCAGTTTGAGCATCAGAACATAGAATATAACAAACATGACTGAAAGAGCAGAGAAACGTAAGGGACAGCACAATTTCAGCTAAGGACGCCAAAGTTGGTATATTGCCAAAAAACAAAAGGAGGGGACAGCAGATGCTGAAAAAGCAGCAATAGTTAGTCAAAGGCTTGGGTGAAAAACTAGTTTTTCAGACCTGCCTTGAATTCTGTATATGAAGATTCCAGATGGATTTCAGTGGGCAAGGAATTCCATAAGTAAGGGACTTGAAACATGAAGGCGATGTCTCTGTAAGTCACTATACAATATATATTCTTCATTGGAATAACCCGGTATTGTTCATTTGATAATTTGAGAGTATGTGAAGGACAGTTGGGAAAAGAAATGTGAATGGAGATAGGTGAGTAATCTCGTATAGAAAGAAAGATGTGTTAATAACATCAGTAATCTGTTATTACGTATTGGCAATTTTTGTCTCAAATACAAAAAAGGGTTAGCCAATCAGCAGCAAACTATTGCCCTAGCACCACATTTATGACTAGCTTTCAACAGTTGTATTCATATTAATCAGGTCAATGCAATTTCTAAAGTCAGAATTAATATTAGGGTTAAAGTGCACCATGCAAGCTGCTATAACCTTTATAAAGTAGACAGAGGATCTTTTAAAACTAGATCACAGGGGAAAGCAGACAGTTGCTCAGAGCACATGGTTCAGAATTATCTATTTTTAAAGGAGGCTAACAAAACAAAGAAATTAGGCCATTCCAACAGAGGTTGCAAAAAAAGCAAAAGTAGCCCTGCTGCCTTTTAAGTAAGCTGAAAGACTCCAAAGTATTCCAGGCATACACAGAGCACTACAAGGCATACACAGAGCTGTACAGTGTTATGTAAACGACAGTCCCTGCTCATTATCAGAGTTTACAATCTAGTCAAGACAGACAACACAACTGGGGACTGGAATACCTCTAGGAATGGTAAGGAAACACTTAGGATGTGAACAGAAGGAGACTAAGCAGATCAGGATACAAAAGCAGCCTTGAAGAGGTGAGTTAGCGTAGTTACTCACCTGTAACAGGTGTTCTCCAGGGACAACAGTAATCAGTCCTCACATATGGGTGACATCGGCGCCAACGAAGCCCGTGCAGAGCATTTCCCCCAGCTATCAAAGAAAGCCTTTGGGACATGCTACCACGCGTGCGTGGTCCCCTTCCCACCCAAGGGTGCCATCTTGCTCAGTCAGATGACATAGCTAGGGCGGCAGTAAAAACTAAAACAAGGTATGAAGGCAACTCCCAGGGAAGGAGGGAGGGTTGCGAGGACTGATTCCTGCTGTCCCTGCAAAACACCTGTTACAGGTGAGTAACTACGCTTTCTCCAGGAACAAGTAGGAAGTCAGTCCTCACATATAGGACTCACTAGCTCCAGGTTGCCAAGGACTGAACCACGACAGCACCAACGGCGACCAATCAGGTAGCTGTGAGTTGCAGAATGTGAGTCCCCACTAAGAGACTCTGCAAGACCCTAGCATCCAGTGACACTATCACTCCAGTAGCCTGAATAAAGAAGAGTCAGAGGGCAGGAGTTGCCTACACCCCGAGAATATTACGGAGTACTGCCTGGCCAAAGGCACTGTCCCTGTGGGACTCACTCTCCAGGCAGTAGTGAGTTGCAAACGTATGAATTGAAGACCATGTGGCGGGCCTTGCAGATTTCTGTCACCGGCACTGAGTGGAGGTTGACCTCCGACGCAGCCATTGCCCTCACGTGATGCGCTGTGATCTGGTGCTCGAGAGAGAGGCCAGCTCACTCGTAGCAAGGTCAATATTTTTTATTTATTTATTTAGATAGTTTTTGTATACCGCCTTATCCTTCAATCAAAGCGGTCACAGCACAATTGGGGGATACATTTAACATGCAGGGCTATGAGACACATACACTAATACTTACAGGGAACATGGGCAATGGAGGGTTAAGTGGCTTGCCCAAGACCACAAGGAGCATCTGTGGGACTAGAAACCCCAGTCCTTCCGGCCCAAGGTTGCTGTCCTCTAGTGGGATTTGAACCCCCGACCTTCCGGCCTGAAGTACCTTGCCCCAACCACTAGGCTACTCCTCCCAAGTGGACAGTTGTTCGCTTAGTCACGGGGAGCCCCAGTCTGCTGGGGTCATAAGACACAAAAAGCCAAGGAGTTTTCAATGGCCCTGGGTCCGCTGTAAGTAAAAGGATGTGGCCCGCTTGCAATCTAGTGTGTGAAGTACTAGTTCCTCCTTACCGGTATGAGGCCGCGGAATGCAGGTGGGGAGGACCACCCCCTGGTTGATATGGAAGGGAGACACCACCTTTGGGAGTAATTTGGGGAGCACTATTCTGTTCTTGTAGAACCTTGTATATGGTGGATCTGCTGCCAGGGCCTGGAGTTAATGGAAGGACAGACTAGATAGACCATGTGATCTTTTTCTGTCATCATTTTTCTATGTTTCTATATTTCTATGACATAAGGGTCACCAGAAAGGCCACTTTACAAGGCAGGTACCACAGGTGGCAAATGGCCAGGGGCTCAAACAGCGGTTTGGTGAGCTGGGAGAGCACCACTTTGATGTCCCACTCTGCTGCTGGAAAGCAGAGAGGGGGCTTGGATAACAGAAGGCCCCGGAGGAACCTGGAGACCAGAGGCTGGCTTGAGAGGGGTTTTTCCTCGATAGGGTGGTGGTGAGCGGTTATGGCGCTCAGATGTATCCTCACCGAGTTAGATTTCAACCTGGTGTGCAAGAGGTGCAATAGGTACTAGTAGCGCCTGGCAGGAGAAGGGATTCTCATCCTTTTCTGCACATCAGGCAGAGAACCTTCTCCCTCTGGTGGAGGGTTTTCAGGAGGCCAGTAGGATCTCCTCGACCTCTCCTGGAAGACTGAAAGGGGCCAATGCTACCCTTTCAACAGCCTCACTTAGTGTTAGTAACCCCAGAGTGGGGTGCAGGAGAGCACCCTCCTTCTGGGACAGGATATCTGGGGCTCGGCCCAGAGAGACTGGGAGTGCCACCGCCATGGAAACCAGCAGAGGGAACAGAGGTTGCCTGAGCCACCTGGGGGCACAATATGACTGATGCCCTCTCATTCTGAATCTTGAAAAGGGTCCTGTTGACTGGAGGAGAGGGGTCGGTGGGAACACAGAGTAGGCCCTCGGACCATGAGATCAGGAAGGCATCTGCCGCTACTCTCTCCAGGTGCGGCTGATAGGAGCAGAAGCGGGGTAGCTGCGTGTTGTCCGGAGAGGTGAATAGGTCTATCACGGGCCTGCCGCAGAAATGGAAGAGCTGCTTCATTACTCTGGAGTTTAAGCAGCACTCATGTGGGCAAAGGACTCTGCTGTTTAAGCAGCACTCATGTGGGCAAAGGACTCTGCTCAGCATGTCCGCTAGGCAGTTCTGGCCCGGGAGGTACACTGCTCACAGGAGCATGTTGTTGCAGATGCGAAGGAGAGGAGGGCCACTGCCTCCTGGCAGAGGGAGTACAAGCCCATGCCCCCCTGCTTGTTGATATAAAACATGGTGACCTGGTTGTCCATCTGGATCAGTACAGGTCGGTGCTGCAGGTGGTGGCGGATGATTGCCCTGAGCTCCAGGAGAATGATCTGTAGGAGAGACTCCTCCTGAGACCAGCTGCCCTGCATGTGGCATTCTCCACAATGCGTCCCCCCAACCCAGGAGGGAGGCAGCTGTGGTCAGGGTACTCTGCGGCATGGGTACTTGAAAGGGCATTCCTGCCTGGAGGTGGCACAGGCTTTGCCACCAATTGAGGGACTCCGCCAGTTAGCAGGTAACCCTGACCCTGTCCCGTAGCTTGCCCATGGCCTGAGTCCACTGCAAATGGAGGCACCACTGGGCTGTCCCTGCATGTGTAGGTAGGCTGAAGGCCTACCCCCTCTTCTCAAGTCACTTAGTTGGCTCCCTATCCATTTCCGCATCCAGTTCAAATTTCTCCTGCTGACCTTTAAGTGCATTCACTCTGCAGCTCCTCACTACCTTATCTCTCTTATCTCTCCTTACACCCCCCCTCGGGAACTCTGCTCTTCTGGCAAATCGCTATCTGTGCCCTTCTCTTTTATTGCTATCGCCAGACTTCGCTCCTTTCACCTTGCTGCTCCTTATGCCTAGAACAAACTACCTGAGTCTGTACATCAGGCGCCTTCTCTGACCCTTTTCAAATCCAGGCTGAAAACTCATCTCTTCGCTGTTGCTTTCAGATCTTGACTCACCTGATCTCCTTTGTTTCCTTACCATCACCCCCCCCCCCCCCCCGCCCCAGATGTATCCCATGTCTACAGCTACTGTGTTGTCTGTCTTGATTAGATTATAAGTTCTGATGAGCACGGATCATCTTTCACATGTGTCTGTGCAGTGCTGCATACGTCTTGAAGCACCATACAAATGTTCAGTAGTAGTAGCAGTATAAGATCCTAATACTGACTGGGTAGATCTCATGTCAGGACACGCTAGAGAGGGTAAAGTTTCCAGATGAAATAAGTGACTGCTTCATAAAGTAGCTCGTTCAGAAACCAACAAGACAAGGAGCTCTTTTAGATCTGGTCCTTAGCAGAAGACAGGATTTGGTGCAAGTAGTAAGTGTTGTGATTAGGAATGGTAGTCGTTTCTCCTGACTTCTGTTGCATCTAAACAATCAGATTCTTCTTCCTCTGCATCCACAACTGCACAGCTAGTATTTTCCCTGCTTTATTCCCCTATTCAAAATATTTCTGTTTCACTAACTCCATTTAGTGCAAGACCATACCAGCTAAGCACCGTCACCTTGGTTCTCAAATTTCCTAGCTCTGGTTTTCCTCCTTCTTTTTTCCAGTCTTTACAAGCAGTGATTGAAGAATGTACTCATGCTCCTTCTTTAGTTTACTAGCCCACATCAATAAATGTCCCCTAATTGAAGTTTAAAGGCATATCAGACGTTTGTCAAAGCAACTTCCCCAATTCCATTTAACTCAAAGTAATCCTGAACGTCACCCCCAAGGCTCTGGCTATCCAATACCATGTCATTAAGACTCCAGAGGTTTAAGGCCCTGGCCATTGATTTATCCCTCATTTCCAGACATACCGGTGTGCGATCCAATCATGCAATGGCTCTCTATTGGCATGGATCACCTTTGTCAAGATCTCTTTACTAACCAGTATTAGATCAATGTGGAAGTATTTCTGACGCACCAATGAATAATATAAATAGGATCCTCCCACTAGGGTGGAACAGCTGCCTTGTGTTTACTAATCCCTAATCCCACAGGAGTTTCTTAAACAACTTCCTCTCCTTCCCCCCATAGCCTACATTTTTAGAATTAGCCCTATTGGGGTCCAGGGTCTTGCTGAAATCACTCCCACGCTACCTATTTTCCATCAGCCATCTGAGCAGCTGTATCCCAAACTTATGAATGAACACACCCTGTCCTCTATTTGGTGCATAGATACTGACTGAATTCCAAACAACCTCACTCAACTTATATAATAAGAAAGCATCCAAAAGGGTCTGCCTTCTGCTCTAAAATCACCAGATCTAATCCCTGAGAAAATAGGATAGCCAGCCCCATTTTTTTCCCTAACATTAGATGCAAAAGAAATTCCTAGATACTATTGCAATCTCCTCCTTGTGCCCCCCTCTGAATCATCTCTCTCCCCTTCAATCTGTTTAAAATTCAGCTGTGCTGCTAATCTTTCGCCGGGTTTGCTATGCTCATAAAACACCTCTTCTCAAGTGGCTTTATTGGCTCGCTATCCATTTCCGTATCCAGTTCAAACTTCTCCTACGACCTTTAAGTGCATTCATTCTGCCATTCCTCGCAACCTTTCCTCTCTTCTCTCCCTACACCCCCTCCTTGAGAACTCCGCTCTTCTGGCAGATTGCTTGTATCTGTATCTGTGCCCTTCTCTTCCACTGCCAACTCCAGGCTTTGATCTTTCCACCTTGCTGCTCCGTATGCCTGGAAGAAACTACCTGAGTCAGTACGTCAGGCTTCTTCTCTGCTCCTTGTCAAATCCAGGCTAAAAACTCACCTCTTCGAGGCTGCTTTTGATCCTGATCCGCATAGTCTCCTGCTCTCCAACTATGTGTTTCCTTACCATTCCCCCAGCCATATTTTAGTCCCCTACTATTGTGTTGTCTGTCTTGATTAGATTGTAAATTCTGATGAGCAGCAACCGTCTCTTTATGTCTCTGTACAGCGTACGTATGCCTTGTAGCGCTATACAAATTTCTCAGTAGTAGTAGTAAGCCTTTCATCTTTCTTGCAAAGTTGAGTCTCCTGGATGAAAGCTATTGATACCTAAAGGTGCTCTATCTCTTTAAACATTACTGAATATTTCAATAGCAAGTTCAACCCTTTAACAACTTAATTCACAGATTTATAATCTGATCCAGTCATATTTTTCACTTACATACCTACCCATTCATATACTTCCCATCTTGCTCACAGCACTCAGCCGTTCTGTACTTTCTATGCCCCCTCAATCATCTCCCTTCTGCCACCTCAACTAAAGTCTCCCCATATCCTAAACCCTCCTGCCTCCTTCCCCAACTTATCTTTCATTGCCCACCCCTCCCTAGGCAACCCTCCATCTGGAGGAAGATCTCACCAGCCAAAAAGGCCTTCACCCACCACTGCTTCACATCTTGCCATCCAATTAGTAGCCACCAGTGGCATAAATTCCACCCAAGCAGCCCCTGAAATGCCGGGCATCCCGGAAAGAAAGGGGGCCCACACAATGGCAGTAAGGTAGAGAGCCAAATTTACTTTAACACTTTTGCTGTGCTGCCTCTGCTCCTTTGAGCTTCCAACAGACCTGGCAGCTATCGCCTCCCAGGCTGAAGTCTCACAGTGCAGCCACCAGGCCTGCTGGAAACTTAAAAGAGCAGAGGCAGTGTGGCAAACATATTAAAGTAAGTTTGCCACTGTCACATAGAAGGGAGCGTGGGGCACCACCGTGGCAATGGGAGGCCCTCAGCAAATTTTGCTTAGGGGCCCCTCATTGGAACTTATGCCACTGGTAGCCACCCTTCCCTCAATTCCCTTTTATTCACACTACCATACATATTCTCCCCGCCACCCATCCTATTATGTTCCAGCCAAGCCCAACACCCTTTCGCAAACATACACCCACAAGCATTCTTCCCCAAATCCTCAAAATATCCTCACAACTACTCAACACCCCAACAAAAACTATTCCTCAAATTTCAACCTCTCCTCAGCTGCAATCACACTCTCACAAAGCAGCAAATTTGATGGTATACGAAACAGATCCTAGAGTCCCGGTTATGGAAAAAAGTCAGGTCCACTTTAAAGATTAAATAAGGCCAAATCTCAGTCTCTGGAGTCTTCTGCTTCTCTTAAAGTGCTCTCCACCAGAACTCCTCTTCAGACAACGTCTTCCTTTCTCTACTGTTTGCTACCAAAACCAGTTTCCTTGACGTCCAGGAAAACTGCTTCTCTTCTTCCACACTCACTATGTCCTTCAGTGCCACCACAGATTCTACATAAGTCTGCGCATAGAACACCTTGACTTTCTTATTGATGACCAAAGTGAATGAAAACAGCCATCTGTATTTCACTCCTCCTTCTCTTAGCCATTATGTAATCTCTCTCATTTCTCCTCATTTACTCAATGTCACCAACGAAAGGTCCTCAAAAACCTCAACTGTGTGACTCCCACAGGAAATCATCAGCTTCACTTTCAAGACAAGCTGGTGAAAATAAACAAGGTCTCTAGGTAAGTTCTGCTGCAGTGGTCCCAATGCCACATGCACCCTATTGAGCTCCATAATAAATTCTTCCTCAGCCTCATTATCCTGGGCTAGCAGGAATTTTATTATTTTCACAATTACCTCAGAGCAGTTCATGTACTCTAGGCACTCTGGCAAATTGTGGAAATGCAAGTTCTTCCTCCTCAGGTGTTTCTCAAGATCTTTCAGTTTATCCGCCAGTTCTCTGTTAACTTGCTCTAAACAGATAATTTATTGGTCCAACTCAACTGTGAATGCCCCACACTCATCAAGCCAGGTCTCTACCTCCTCTACCCATCACCCAATCTTTGCCAACTCCACTCACAGGTCATTCCCCAATGTAGCAGTCTTGGAGCATATTGTAGTTAGTTCTACTTTTAAATGTTGGAACCACCCCAGCAAATTTCTGCATCATCTTCTCCAGACTTGGTCACTGGTCCTCTCTCACTTCTGCCCACAATTTTGAACTATACCACCACCTCACACTGCGGGCCATCTTGCTGTTCTCACGTATCAAAGTTCCTGCAGGTCTACAGCATGCTTGTTTCATTCCTGACCGTGCTTCTGTTGTTGGACAGGTATCCCACAGTGTTTATCGCTAAATTACAGGCTTGCTGCTAGTATAAATTGCTCACTTCACAGCGGGTTACATGGAGCCAGCAGTTCAAGCCACAGTGACTTAAATGCCCCACCTCCCTCAAGCTAGGGTTTTATATTTTACACATTTCAAGGCAATCCATTATCCAAGAGAAGAGGATACTATTAAAGGCTTTCTTATAGTCAACCAGTGTTAAAATGGAACTCTCATGTCTCTGTGTAGTGCTGTGAAAGCCTTATAGCATTATACATAGAAGCACAGAAACATGACAGCAGAAAAAGACCACAAGGCCTATCCAGTCTGCTCTTCCATATCAACTACAATAGTCCCCATTTTTCCTTTAGAGATCTTCTGTGTTTGTTCCATGCATTCTTGACTTCAGATACAATCCTTGTCTCTACTACCTCCACTGGGAGACTATTCCATGCATCTAACATTCTTTACATAGAAACATGACGGCAGAAAAAGGCCACATGGCCTATCTAGTCTGCCCTTCCATATCAACTATAAGAGTCCCCTTTTTTCCTTTAGAGAACATCTGTTTGTCGCATGCTTTTTTGCATTTAGATACTGTCCTCATCTCTACAATCTCCACTGGGAGACTATTCCATGCATCTAACACTCTTTACGTAAAGAAATATTTTTGCATATTACTCTTGAGTCTATCCCCTTTCACCCTCATCCTATGTCCCCTCATAGCAGAACTTGCTTTCCATCGAAAGAGACTCTCCTCCTTTGCATTTATGTCAGGGAGGTATTTAAATGTCTCAATCATATCAACTCTGTCCCGCCTTTCCTCTAAAGTATACATATTAAGATCTTTAAGTCTGTCCTCATAAGCTTTATAACAAAAATCATTAACCATTTTTGTAGTCACTCCCTGCACAACTCCATCCTATTTATATCCTTTTGAAGGTATGGTCTCCAGAATTACACACAATACTTCAAATGAGGTTGCACCAGAGACTTATACACAGGCACTATCACCTCCTTTTTTCTGCTGGCCATTCCTCTCCCCATGCAACCAAGCATCCTTATGACTTTTGTCATTGCCTTTTCTACCTCTTTAGCCACTTTCAGATCATCAGAAACAATCACACCCAGGTCCCGCTCTTCTTTCCTGGATGAAAGTACTTCACCCCCTACACTGTACTGATGCCTTGGAATTTTGCAGCCCAAATGCTGACCCTGCATTTTTAAGCATTAAATCTCAGCTGCCAAATTCTTGACCATTCTTCAAGCTTAGGTAGATCCCTCCTCACGTTATCTACTCCAATGCAGATTTTGGTATCATTCGCAAAAATGCAAACCTTACCAGACAATCCTTCCACAATATCACTAACAAAGATGTTAAAAAGAATAGGACCAAGGACAGATCCCTGTGGCAAACCTCTGGTAACAGTAAGTCCAGAAAGAGTAAACACACCCACACAGGAGTGAAAGACAAGCAAAAGCAGGTGCAGAAAACAGATTGAGGTATAGAAATTTTATTGAAAAAACAACCCCAATGCTTTTCAGCCGTATGGCCTTCTTCAGGGGGGTACAAGTCTCAAAAACAAAAGTAACATACAATAAATAAGTAAATGAATAAACTAAATAAAATATAAATAATATGTAACAAGGCTAAATAAATAATCAATTAAAATTGTGTTAAAATACTTTGTGATAAAACCAACAAAGCTAAGTGCAAATATATATCTGTACCTCCATAGTCCTTAAATAAAAAGCTAATTCATAAAACAAACAGTGAAAGTTTCAAACAAACATATAAAGAGGAAGCATCCATAGATACAAAAAAAACTGAAAGCCTGTATATTGAGACAATTTAAAAGAAAGCACAGTTACTTACCTGTAACAGGTGATCTCTGGGAACAGCAGGAATTAGTCCTCACATATGGGTACGTCGGTACCAACGGAGCCTGCGCGGGAAAGCTCCCCAGCCTTTCAGATGAAAGGCTTTTGGGGCCTCCCACTGCACATGCGCGCTGCCTTCCCGCCTTCCTGACCAGCTCTCCTCAGTTCGAGTTTATAGCTGAGACAATAGAGAGAGGAAAGCAAGATAGATAGAAGATACAACTCCTAGGGGAGGTGGGTGGGTTGTGAGGACTAATTCCTGCTGTTCCCAGAGAGTAACTGTGCTATCTCCAGGAACAAGCAGGAATAAGTCCTCACATATGGGGACTCCCTAGCTAAGATGCCTGGGAGATCCCCCTCCAAGGGTAAACCATCTTCGTATGGATCTCAGGCATCCATCCAGGGAAGGTGGGCAGGAGTTGTTTAAGTATGGAACAGGTGTTTGAGGACAGCCTGACCAAACAAGGCATCCCGGCGGGAGTCCTTGTCCAAGCAGTAATGGGCTGTGAAGGTATGAACCGAGGCCCAAGTGGCTGCTCGACAGATCTGATCTATGGACACAGAGTGAAGATGAGCCATAGAAGTGGCCATGGCTCGCACATTGTGAGCTGTGACATGGCCTTCCAGAGAAATGTTCTTACTCTAGTAAGCAAAAGAAATACACTGAGCAATCCAATTGGAAAGTGTACGTTTGGTGACTGGAAGTCCCAAATGAGAAGGATCAAAAGCCACGAAAAGTTGGGAAGACTTTCGATGTGGCTGAGTCCTGTTGAGGTAAAAGGCGAGAGCTCTTTTACAGTCAAGAGTATGAAGGTTCCTCTCTGCACTGGATGCATGAGGAGCCGGGAAAAAAACAGGTAGATATACCTCTTGATTAAGATGAAAAGGCGAGACCACTTTAGGCAGAAAGTGGGGATTCGTCCTAAGGACCACCTTATCATGATGAAATCTGGTATAAGGTGGATTAGCCACCAAAGCCTGCAGTTCACTGATGCGGCGAGCCGAAGTGACTGCAATAAGGAAAAGAACCTTCCAGGAAAGAAATTTCAGGGAGGTAGATACCAACGGTTCAGAAGGTGGCTTCATAAGTTGACCCAGAACTAGATTCAAGTCCCATGCTACCGGAGGAGGTCGGATGGGAGGCTTAGTGAGGGTCAGGCCTCTCATGAATCTTGCAATAAGAGGATGAGAGGAGACAGGTTGTCCATTTATAGGTTTTAAGGATGCTGCAATAGCACTTAAATGGACTCGTACTGAATTCGTCTTGAGGCCTGCATTGGAAAGATGCAGGAGATAGTCCAGTAGAGAATTCAAAGGAAGTGCTAGAGGGTCAAGACCCTGTTGCGCACACCAAATGGAAAAACGTTTCCATTTGAAAGCATAGGAACGCCTAGTAGAGGGTTTCCTAGAGGCATGAAGGATATCTTTCACTGGTTGGGAAAGATTAAACTCATGAAGGCTTAAGCCTTCAGTAACCAAGCTCGGAGATGTAGGGACTTGGGGTTTGGATGCCACAAAGTCCCCTGATCCTGAGACAGAAGGTCTGGTGCAGCTCCCAGGTCCAGGGAGGAGCCCTGGGAGAGCTGTAGAAGGAGAGGGAACCACACTTGGCGTGGCCAGCGTGGAGCAATGAGGATCATGGATCCGTGATCCCTCTGAAGTTTGAACAGAGCCTTGGGAATCAAAGGAATGGGTGGAAAAGCGTACAGGAATTCCTGACCCCAATGTAGGAGAAAGGCATCATTGGCCTGAGCTCCCTGACACGGAGTCCTGGAACAGAACCGGGGAAGTTTGGCATTCCACGGACTTGCAAAGAGGTCTATGTCCGGGGTCCCCCATTCCTGAAAGATTCTGCGTATCTGGTCCATATGCAGGGACCATTCGTGTGGGAGCAGAACTCGACTGAGTCTGTCTGCCCGAGAGTTTTGAACTCCTGGAAGATATACTGCTAGAAGATGAATTTGATGCTCTCTGGCGAAGGCCCATAATCTGAGAGCTTCGTTGCAAAGTGACAGAGAGCCCGTCCCTCCTTCTTTGTTGACATAGAACATGGCTACCTGATTGTCTGTCTGGACTAGGACAGTCAGGTTGACAAGGAGGGTGTGGAAGACTGTGAGGGCAAGGAAGATTGCTCGCAGTTCCAGAAGGTTGAAGTGAAGGGTGGTCTCCTGAGGAGACCAGGTGCCCTGAGTGGAGAGGTGTTGGAGACGAGCTCCCCACCCTGTTTGGGAGGCATCTGTTGTGAGGGTTGCTTGGGGCAACGAAGGTTGGAAGGGAATCCCCAACAACAGATTTTTGGAGGATGTCCACCACTGGAGAGACCAAAACAGTCGTTTTGAGGTGAGTATTTGGTCTGAGAGCAGTCCTGATGCTTGAGACCACTGGGTGGTCAAAAGCCATTGAGCTGCCCTCATATGAAGACGAGCGTAGGGCACCACATGGACCGTGGAGGCCATGTGGCCCAGAAGTTTCAGCATTTCTCTGGCTGACAAGTGACTTCTGGACTGAGCCTGGGAGGCCAAGCTTATTAGCCTTTGGCCTCGGACCAGAGGGAGGTAGGCCCTTGCAGTGGTGGAGTCCAATTGGGCCCCTATGAATTCCAGGGACTGAGTAGGGATGAGTTGGGACTTGGGAACGTTTACCACAAGTCCCAGATACTGAAGAATACGCCTTGTGCGGTCCAGAGAAATCTGGGCTTCTGACTGAGATGGAGCTCGGATGAGCCAGTCGTCCAGATATGGGAAGACAAAGATTCCCATGCCTCTGAGAAATGCGGCTACGACTGCCATGCATTTTGTGAAGACTCTTGGAGCAGAGGCCAGACCGAAGGGTAGTACTCTGTACTGGAAATGTTTTCCCTGGAACAGAAAGCGAAGATATTTTCTGTGGGATGGATGGATGAGTATATGAGTGTACGCATCCTTGAGATCTAGAGAACAAAGCCAATCCTGACTCTGAAGGTATGGAAGGAGAATGCCCAGAGAGAGCATTTTGAATTTCTCCTTGAATAGAAACCTGTTCAATTCTCTCAGATCTAGGATAGGTCTGAAGCCCCCTGTCTTCTTTGTTATGAGAAAATAAGGGGAGTAGAAACCTAACCCCTGTTGTGGAGGAGGAACCTCGTCTATTGCCCCTTGGGCAAGGAGAGAAGAGACTTCCTGACCCAACAGGGTCAGAAGAGATGGGGGAGAACTGAATTGCCTCACCATGGTATGGGGAGGAAGGCTGGAGAAATGAAGTTTGTAGCCCTC
This sequence comes from Ichthyophis bannanicus, assembly GCA_033557465.1. Classification (NCBI taxonomy): domain Eukaryota; kingdom Metazoa; phylum Chordata; class Amphibia; order Gymnophiona; family Ichthyophiidae; genus Ichthyophis; species Ichthyophis bannanicus. Next base: position 321,397,791 of record CM066032.1, read on the forward strand.
CCTGATAATAGAGAGGGTCCATTGCTCTGATGTGATTTGTTCCCATCTGGGAGCAAAATGAGCTAGCCTTCCAGGAATGGTGAGGGGCTCTGGTTGTTCTAGAGCCAGAAACGGCAAGTTCTCTAGGGGCAAGTCAAAACCCCTGAGGGGGTTGAGCCTGCTGGGGTGCAGCAGACACTGCAGGCTTTGACTTTACTTGCTTAGATTGCTGACGCTTAGCAGCAAAGCGAGGCTGAGCAGATTGCTGGCCAGTATTTGTGGAAAATCTGGCCTTCTTATAGTAAGGCCTTTTAAAAGACTTCTTTTTGGCAGGGGTAGAAGTAGACTTAGAAAGTCTATCTAGAGTGGCATTTTCTGCATCCATTTGAGCAGCTTTAATTTGCCAGTCTTCACCAAATAAGTTCTCACCTGTACAGGGCAGATTCCTGAGGCCATCTACAACCCAGGGTTCTAGGTCAGAAGCCTGGAGCCAAGCGAGACGTCGGGCTGCAATAGCAATTCCCGAAGCCCTGCCAGCAACCTCAAAGGAATCAAAGGCTGCCCTGTTGGAGAACTTGGAGACCTCTGAAAGTTGTGTCACCATAGAAAAGAAGTCCGCCCTTTGATCATCAGGGATAAAGGGGGCAAAATGCTGTACCTTTAGGGCAAGTTGTCCAAGAAACATGCCCATATAAAGGCTATAAGAATTGATCCTGGCTATAAGCATACTAGCCTGGAACATCTTTCTACCAAAAGAGTCAAGGGTCTTACATTCTCGCCCTGGAGGGGTAGAAGAATGCCTTTTAGGACTCTTTATTTTCTTCATGGCAGACTTCACCACAATAGAGTGGTGAGGCAGCTGAGTTTTTTGGAACCCAGGAGAAGGAGGGACCCGATACATGGTGTCCAACCTACGGGAATGGGGAGACAGTGTTAAAGGAGTCTCCCACAAATCCATCAAGTGTTCTTGAAGGATTTCATGGATAGGCAGAGTGACTGCCTCTTTAGGAGCTTTAGAGTATCCTAAAATATCCAATTTGTTTGATCTGGGTTCTTTTTCAGAAGATGTAGCAATAGAAAGTCCTTTAGCTACATCAACAATGAAATCCTGAAAGGATAAATCCTCTGGAGGAGACATCCTCCTCTTTGGAGAAGAGGGCTCCTCAGGAAGAGCAAGCTCAGCAGAGTCATCAGAGGAATTGAATTCATCAGAAGAATCTGAGTATTCTCTCTGTGCTTTCAATGCACGATACGCATACCGATCGGTATCGACATCGGGCGTATCGGGCATGGGATCGGTATCGGGCAAAAGCCTGAATCCGGCATGCGGAACCGATCGACGTTTGGAAGTCGATGGTCTCGGTTCCGGTGTGGATACCGAAACCGGGGTCGGTACCGATGGAATCGGTACCGAGGGCGTCGCAGCCTTAATGAATGCCAGAACGGCCTGCTGCATGGTCTGGACAGTATTGCCCATAGACGCCACTGCTGCCTGGATGTCGGTACCGGTATGGGCCGGTACCCCAGAGCAGTCCAACAGGTGATCAGTCGAGGCCGTGCCATCGATGTCAACCTGTGACCCCATGGTTGCTTTGGAGGCCGGAGCCTCCCGCCGGGGTTTTTTGGCCTGGGCAGAATCCTCGAACTCAAGATTGAGAGCCTCTCGATCTTTAGAAAGAGATTTGCTTTTAGAGGATTTGCCCACAGAAGTTATGGTTACCTGAGATCCATCCGGAGAGGAAGACCTGGATGACTGTGATGCTGGATTATCTGAAGCAAACAGCACATGGAATTTGTTGGCCCGGTTCTGCAACCCACGTTTAGACATCTGGGAGCAGGATGGGCAGTCCGGTATGGAGTGGTCAGGTCCCAAACATTTAAGACACCATTCATGGGTGTCTGTGACAGAAATGACAGCACTGCACTTGGTACACTTTTTAAAACCAGGGACTGGCTTCTCCATGAGGAGAATTTGTGTAGGCCTAAAGGCCTAACAAAAGTTACCAAGCTGTGCTGAAGAAAATAAAAAAGTCTTTTTTTTTTTTTTTTAATAAAGAAAGAAAGAGAGACCGGCGGTACCGGTTTCGGTATGGGGAAGGCAGGTACGCGGTCTAAAGAAACAAACAAAATTAACAATTTCTTCAGCGGTGACAGGAACACGACCTGCTGGCTCCGCGGAAAAAGAGAAACTGAGGAGAGCTGGTCAGGAAGGCGGGAAGGCAGCGCGCATGTGCAGTGGGAGGCCCCAAAAGCCTTTCATCTGAAAGGCTGGGGAGCTTTCCCGCGCAGGCTCCGTCGGTACCGACGTACCCATATGTGAGGACTTATTCCTGCTTGTTCCTGGAGATCAGGGTTTACCCTACTACTAGCACCACAAAAAAATGCTGTATTGCCAAAATATTCTACGTGTAAGCATTACTAGAGCAGAAACTAACCCATAAACCAAATAAAAACAACTGATGGTGAAAAAAAAGATAAATATCTGGGAGAGGAAGCCTATATGTACCAAAAATGCAAATGCAATGTGTGCCTTCGAGTCAGTCCTGACTCCTGGCGACCCAGAAGCTCCAAACATTATTGAAAAACGGTATCCATGTGCGAATATACAAGTGAAAAGCAAGGAAAACAGTTTAAAAAAATACAAGAATACCTGGTTTCTAACCACCACTTAAAAAGCACTGAATTTCAAACGCTTCCCACAGTCAGTAGCGTGCCTGTAAACCAAGATTTATTTAAAGCAATAATGCTTATTTTATTAGAGAAGACTATCCATATCTACAGTTTTTTTTTATTTTATATTTGATTATTCATTTACATTCAAGAATACACATGAATGAATGACATATGGTAGAAATAAAACAATAATAAAGATAATCACAAAGGAAAATAACACAAACATTCTTCACTAACAATAAGATAATCTAGGAGGCAACAGGAAATTACAATAAAGAGAAAGAAAAAAAATCTCCTTATATTGAAAAAACACAAATAAGGTAGTATGAAACTTACGCGCCAGATATATGGAAAGCTGGTGTAACCAAAGCTTCTTCCCTAGCTACCAAAAATTCCAGCAACTGGCAAAAAACAGAAACATCTTCTCTTTATAGGTAACATAACAGGCAGGAAATTTCAACAACAAAAATAAATGCCAAGGAAAAGAATCCTGGGCTTAAGTCCCAGGAATTCCCTCCTCCTTAGCTGGGTATCCCTAGCAAGATCTGGGAAAATACGAACATGAGAACCCATAAACCTCCCACTGAAATTTCTGAAATATGATCTCAGCATTAAAGATTTATCAGACTCCAGGGTCAAAGTAATAAGGAAAGTAGAATGAGCCGTGATCTCTTCTGGAAAGCTCTCCGGAAAACCTGTAAAGTCTCAAGCTTCCGAGGGATTCTCAGAACAAACTCCCTAGGTACATGGCCCCACTAACAGATATTGGGACCCTAGTCAAGGGTGGTAGATCATTCTATGAGATCTTCAAGACCTCCTGGAAGTATCTACGCACCCTCTCCATAGATGACTGCAAAGGAGATTTAGGAAAATTAAGAAGTCTAAAATTGTTCTTCCGGATTTGATTCTCAAGATATTCCATTTTCCTAAAAGTCACGGTCCTATCCTTCAGCTGGGCACACTGTAGACCAAGAAGTTGTCCGAGTTGTTCCAAATGTGCCATTTTCCCCTCCTGCTCCTTTTGCACTCTGGATAACTCTTGGAAATTTGTTCTAAGAAAATTAGTCTCAGTATTTACATTTGCAACAGCTGATTCAAGGGAAGCATTCATAGCCGCAATCACTTCCCACATCACTTCAACCGTAACCTTAGCGGGCTTCACCAAACCACCAACACCTGGAGCGAGCACACCTCCATATCCAACAGGCAGCAAGTTAGTGCCCAACATCGATGCTCCTGCTGAACCTCCTACACCGCCAGCAGATCCGGGAAATTGTGCAGGCAAAGCGGTAAGCCCTCATCACTTACCGGCCAAAGCAACACTTCCGGGGCAAGGATAGGGAACCCGCAACAGAGGGGAAAGCCAAATTCCTGATGTGCTCAGATCCGCAGCTTGAGAACTTTGCCGACCTGCCGAAGATACCGCTCCTGCTTCCAGAGTAGCAAAGCCACAAGTATCCAAGGTCCTCTGTCCAGCAAGAATGGAACCAGCCTCATCCGAGAGTAGGTAGGCTTGTTTGCGCTTCCTTCGCCCCATATCTCCTCAGGAAACCGCAAGTAACAAAAGCTAAAGTAGAACTCAGCACACAAGAGCCTGCTTAGCCAGAGCAGCACACTGCTGCCATCCTGCCTCCTAGCAATCTACAGTTAAACATTGCTCCATATAGTGACTTCTCTTGTAACCATGCGTGTGACCTTAAAATGCCATGTATTCAAAAGATATCATGGAACTGCTATCCCTTTAAAGAGGAAAATTTTTCGCTTTTTTAATTCTCTAGTTTTTCACCATATTGGTTTTATATTTTCCTAGTTTTAATCATTCATCATTCATTATACATATTATTTTACAGGTTCTTTTTATTCATTTTATTTATTACTGCATATTTCTTTTTTTGTAATCCATATCCAGAAAAGCAGTGCTAGCTATACATTCCAGGATATGACTGGGCACACCATGCTCTTGCTGATCTACAAATTTTAATCGCCTATTTGTTTTTAATCAAGTTTTTGTGCCTCTTTGGTATGGTGGCACACTACTCCCTAATCAGAATTCACAGATATTTTGTCCCATATCTTGACATTTTCAGTAACAGTTACATCTAGGATCCACACATGACAGTTCTATAGCCCTTCTCTCTCTACAAGAGTGGATTAGAACATAACATAAGAACATAAGATATGTCATACTGGGTCAGACCAAGGTCGATCAAGCCCAGTATCCTGTTTCCAACAGTGGCTAATCTAGGTCACAAGTACCTAGCAGTTTCCCCAGAAGACACAGGTTCCACAATGCTTGAACTGGGAGAAGCAGTGGATTTCCCGGGTCCCCTTTAATAATGGTTTATGAATCTTTCCTCCAGGAACTTGTCCAAAACCTTTTTAAACCCAGCTACACTAACAGCTTTTACTACATCCTCCGGTAATGAATTCCAGAGCTTGATTACGCATTAAATAAAAAAAATATTTACTCTTATTAGTCTTATATGGATTACACTGTAGCTTCATTGCATGTCCCCTAGTCTTTCTACTTTTTGATGGCATAAACAATCGATCTACATATAACCGTTCTACTCTATTCATTAATTTATAGACCTCTATCATATCTCCCCTCAGCCATCTCTTTCCAGGCTAAAGAGCCCTAACCTTTTTAGCCTCGCCTCATAGGGGTACTCTTCCATCCACGTTTCCATTTTGGTGGCTCTTCTCTGTACCTTTTCTTATAACGCTATACCCTTTTTAAGATACGGCAACCAGAATTGCACACGATATTCAAGGGGCGGTCGCACCATGGAACGATACAGAGGCATTATAATATCCTTTGTTTTATTCTCCTTTCCTTTCCTAAGGATTCCTAGCATTCTATTTGCTTTCTTAGCTGCCACTGGGCAGAGGGTTTCAACGTGTTATCCATGACGACGCCTAAATCTTTTTCCTGAGTGCTGGTTCCTAATATAGAACCTTGCATAGTGTAACCATAATTTGGGTTGTTCTTTCCTAGGTGCATAACTTTGCACTTGTCCACATTAAATTTCATCTATCATTTGAACATCCAGTCTTCCAATTTATCAAGGTCCTCTTGCAATTTTTCAGAAACCTCTCGGGTTTTAACAACTTTGAATAATTTTGTGTCATCTGCAAATTTGATTACCTCACTCATTATTCCCATTTCCAGGTCATTTACAAACATGTTAAAAAAGCAGCAGACGTAGCACAGATCCCTGGGGTACTCCACTATTCACCTTTCTCCACTGGGAAAATGTATATCTTTTAACCAGTTCCTTATCCACAAGTATACTGCCTCCTATCCCATAACTTTTTGATTTTGCCAATATCTCGAGGGACCTTGTTAAAGGCTTTCTGAAAATTCAGACACACTACATCAACCGACCCAACTTTGTTTACCTGTTTATTTACACATTCAAAAAAAATATAACAGATTAGTAAGACAAGACCTTCCCTGACTAAAGTCATGTTGGTTGTCTCCCATTAAACCATGACGATCTACATGTTCAGAAATGTTGTTCTTAATAATAGTTTCTAATCATTTTTCCCGGTACTGACATCACCCCTGGAACCCTTTTTAAAAACTGGCGTTACATTGGCCATCCTCCAATCTTCAGATATTACTGATGATTTTAATGATAGTTCACAGATTAGTAATAGTAGGTCTGCAATCTCGTATTTCAGATCTTTAAACACCCTTGGATGTATACCATCCAGTCCAGGTGATTTGCTATTTCTCAGTTTATCAAATAGCTGCAATACATCTTCCCGGTTTATGGACATGTCTTTCAATTCTTCAGCTGCATCAGCATTAAATACCATTTCAGACATGGGTAACTTCCCTACATCTTCTTCAGTGAAGACTGAAACAAAGAATTCATTCATTCTCTCTATGGCCTTGTCCCCTCTTAGTGCCCCTTTTACCCCTCTATCATCTATCTAATGGTCCAACTGACACTCTCACAGGTTTCTGGCTACAAATGTACAAGTTTTTATTATACGTTTTTTGCTTCCACAGCAAGCTTTTTTTTTCAAATTCTCTCTTTACTTGCCTTATCAATGCCTTGCATCTAACTTGCCAGTGCTTTTGTTGTTTCCATTTTGTCATTTGGCTCCTTTTTCCATTTCCTGAAAGATGCTTTCTTGGCTACTACCACCTCACCTTTAAACCATGCTGACAGTTTTTTGGACTTCCTTCCACTTTTCTTAAAGCATGGAATATAAATTGTCTGGGCTTCCAAGATAGTATTTTTAAACAACACCCTTGCTTGATGTAAATCTTTAACCTTTGCAGCTGCTCCTTTTATTTTTTTCTTAACTGTCTTACTCATTTTATCATAGTCTCCCTTTTGAAAGTTAAAAGGTAGTACTGTGGATTTCCTTTCCGTCCTTCCTCCATTTATTAAATAAAACGCGATCATGCTATGATCACTATTGCCAAGTGGCCCCAACACCCTTATCTCTTGCACCAGATTTTATGTTCCACTAAGGACTAGGTCCAAGATGACTTCCCCTCGTTGGCTCATGAACTGGCTGCTCCAAGAAACAGTCATTTATTTCATCTAGAAACTTTATCTCCCTAGCGTGTACTGCCGTAACAATGACCTAGTGAATACCGGAGTAATTGAAATCACCCATTATTATTACTGTGCTGTAACTATTGTTAGCTTTCCTGATTTCTTTGAGCATTTCATCATCCATTTGTTCATTCTGGCCAGGTGGTCGATAATATACCCTACTGCCATTGTCTTCCCCTTTTTATATGGAGTTTTAGACCATAGAGATTCTACAATGTATTTTGTTTCCAGCAAAACGTTAATCCTATGTGACTCAATGCCCTCTCTAACAGACCACAACCCCTCCACCAATTTAATCTACTTTATCATTACGATATAATTTGTACCCCTGTATCACAGTATCCCACTGGTTGTCCTCCTTCCACCATGTCTCTGAGATACCAATCATATCTAACTTCTCATTTAGTATTATATATTCTAACTCTCCCATCTTATTTTTTAGACTTCTAACATTTGCATACAAGCATTTTAGAGGCTGCATTTTATTCATATTAATCTGGTTAGCGGTAGGCAGGAGTAATTTTGAATCTTTAAGTTCTGCCTGCTCTGTATTTAAGAGTATCTGGGTTATTTTGTCTTTAATTGGAACCTCTCTGTCAATATGCCCTAACTTCAGTTTTTTGCTAGTATCCTTCAATGATACATTCTTCCGAACCATGCGCTCTTGGGTGACTGTCGGCTTTCCCCTATTATCTAGTTTAAAAGCTCCTCTATCTCCATTTTAAAGGTTAATGCCAGCAGCCTGGTTCCATCCCGGTTAAGGTAGAGCCCGTCCCTTCAGAAAAGTCCCTCCTTTCCCCAGAATGTTACATAGTTCCTAACAAATACAAAAACCTCATCCTTGCACCGTTGTCTCATCCAAGTATTCAGACTCTGGAGCTCTGCCTGCCTTTTGGGACTTGCATGTGGAACAGGAAGCATTTCAGAGAATGCTACCCTAGATGTTCTGGATTTCAACTGCCTATCTAAAAGCCTACATTTGGCCTCCAGAACCTCCCTATCACAGTTTCCTGTGTACCCCTCAAACTGGGAGAAAATCATACATGTGACACTCAGTACAAAAGACTGGAAAGCCCCCGTCTCGCTGCTGGACTGCTGTTTGCATCTTAGTTTTAAGACTGTGTTTATGTATTTAAGTTGCTTACTTACACAGATTTGCTGGGAATACTTATACTAATAAAACTATATCTAATACATTTAAAAGACTTTGTTCACCTCAAGATTAATTAATCTCAGGTCCTTAATTATGCTTGATGAGGATAAACAGTTGCACCTGAGTGTGAATATGGGCACCTCCTTCCTTTTAAGAGATTTAAGAGCCTATAAAGCTACGATTATCCCAGGGGTGGGTGGGAGTGGGGAAGGAGGAAGGGAATGAAGACTTATTAAAAGTTGTCTTGCTTCTAAGGTAAAGGCTTACCAATTTCCTAGGTGACTCACGCAGCCCTTGGTTTGATAGAAGGGGCCTTTTAAATTGGTCCTTTGTTCTGTCACTTGCCTTTAACACCTATTCAAGACAACTTCACATATCTTTTGCCTCCTAACTGAAAGGCCACTTTATAAAAGGTCACTAAAAAAAAGTTTATTTCTTCCTACTCAGGACTATTCTACTTGTATGCTAAGCTACGCTCCGATTTGATTTAGATAAAAAGCTCTCTAGAAACAACTTTATTTCACTATTTACTCTATTTAACTTTCCATGTTTAAGCTATGCTCCAATTTGATTGAAATGAACAACTCTCTAGAAACAAATTTCACAGTCTATTTACTCTTAATTTACTTCCTTTGGCACCACAAAGTAGATGGAGTATTTGCCTTTGCCCTGCTCATCTGGGGGAATGGGCATTACCGCCTTTAGGCAAAGCAACTTGTCCAAGGTAGTCCGCACTGCCGCATCTTTGACTGCAGACCCACAGAGGAAGATGAAGGCATCAGGAATCAGCTCCTTGCATTCTAGGACATAGCTGAATTGTGTCTAGCACCCAGTGATACTTAGTAACCTGGGTCCATTCCTGAAAGAGGCAGTAAAGATTGCCGCTCACTGGAGGCAATGTGCCCCCAAATCTTCATTGCATAGCCCGGAAGGGTCCTCCTTTTTAGGAGGCTGCATCAATGGTTCCAGGCGCTCCACAAAAGAACTAAAAACGTCCCCCCAAGGCCCTGAGGCAGAGGGGAAGAAAGGATGTTCCAGTCAGTAGTGACCATAAGACACCTGGGAACACGGCCAGCATTTCATCTTGTCGAGGTCCTTCACTAGCTTCTCCAAATCTGATCCAAACAGGAGCTTCCCCTTAAAGGCCAATTATGCCAACCGGACTTTGAAGGACTGAGCCAAACCCAATGCCATTCAAACAATAGTCAGGGCACCATCCCTGGCCAACAAGCGCACCAGGTCATACATGGAATCAGACAGGAAGCAATAAGCTGACTCCAAGAGAGTAATAGTATCATCAGGTGGAAGTGACTGAATCCACTGGAGCAGGGTTTGAAAAGTCAAATTGGTTCATACCTCCAGCTGTAGAATAGACGCCGCCACAGCAAACTGGCTCTTCAGCACAGAATTGACCTTGAGATCCAGAAAATTTTTAAGGTCAATCCACATTCCATGGGAATGGTGGTCCATATGGTAACTGCCGTGACCTGTACATTCACATTTGGAATGTTAAACTACTCACTGTGCTCCTCCTCCAGAACAGCCTTCTTATAAACCCTTAATTCTTTAGGCAGGGAGTCGGGTGAGTCCCACTCAGACCAGATCATATCCTTGATCATCTCCGGAAATATGAAGACAGTAGTGGATTTCCATACCCCTTGAAGGTGTACTTTCGGCACCTGCTCTTTGCCAGAAGCATTTGTCAAGTTCAAGGCAGAAGAGACCCTAGAAATAAATGCTGCCAGCTCCTCCCGGAACAGGCGGATCATGCTGGCCTCTGCATAGTCTTCTGAAGGTGATAGTAGGTCCTCCTGCACATCAGAGCCCAATACCGATTCATCTGGGTCAGAGGCATAGTCAACATCTCAGACAGCTCTGAACTGTTCCTCATCCTCAGGGATGCTTAGTCAAAGGCAATCAAAAGGACTTCTGCTTTTAGTCTGCCAGGTACGTGGCTGCATCCGGGGGCATCTAGAAGCTGCAGGGTCTGAATTTCCACGTTAGAAGGACCAGGTCTGTAGTAAAAAGAAAAAGAATTCTGGAGAGGACAATCCAGATTTTGGAAGTTCACCTCTCTAAAAAGGTTCCCCAATACTAGGGGGCATAGCCGCCACAGACCCCCTAAAGGATGAAGAGCGGCTCACAGCACAACCACCGGAGCCTCCAGTTGGCTGAGCATCCTTACACCCTTAGCGCCATCCTGCACCTCCTGCCTTGAGGCAGGTAAGGGCAGACTAATTGTATCCCCCGGCTGAGAGGTGAAAAGCATGTCCTCCAGGGGCTACTCAGAAGCTGCCATACAGGAAAGGCAGAGATCAGAATCCAAGGATGAGACTCCTTGCTTGCCACAGGTCAAACAATGTTTCCTGGAAGACGACAGTTAGGATAAGTATCACAAGAGCATGCGGTAAGGCTGCTTTGGCCTGCAAGGACATTAAAGGTGCAACTCTCAGCTCACTATGAACACACATATCAGTAACACAATAAAAAAAATTAACTACAAACTAAAAATATTAAAACAAATACGCCCACTTTTACATATACAGGACTTCACAACCATAATACATGCGATCATCACACCCCATTTCGATTTTGCCAATCTAACATTCCTAGGCACAACAAAACAAAATATAAAAAGGCTTCAAATTACTCAAAATACAGCAGCAAGAATCTTAATGAAAGTACACCCATTTGAACATATAACTCCAATATTAGCCCACCTACACTGGCTACCAATTCAATGCAGAATAAACTATAAAGCAATAATAACAACCTTTAAAGCAATATATAATTTAGCTTCACCTACACTAACCAAGCTCATAGATATAGACTCAACAAACAATATTCACAGAAGAGGCCACGCCAACAAATTAAAGTGTCCAAAAGACTTCACCAAAGCTAAAAAGACAACTAATAAAAAAGCTTTCTCCCACGCAGCCCCATCACTCTGGAATTCACTCCCGGAAGAAATAAGAAAACTTACTGACCTAAAAGAACTCAGGAAAAGGCTAAAAACCCACATGTTCAGATTGCACTTTGACTCAATTGAAAACACTCCTCCACTTATTGAAAATGGATAAATGATTCTCTAAATAAACAATAATAAACTAAAACAGAACTATAAATTACAATTCAATAAAATTATCCCGGGGCAATACCCTACCACAATCTACAATTTTCGCATATAATTAAATCCAAAACAAATTAAATTAGCTTTCAAATAAACCTATCTCTACCAATAAGACAATTAAAAGATCCACCCGCTCTTCAAACCTTACCATATAAATAGGTAAATAAACATGTAACACTAAAATAAATCAATGGAATTTCAAACCTTTCGCATATAGCTATTTTGACCTGTACATAGTTGATATATCACAAGTACAATTATTAATGTATAACTACAGTTTATGTTTACCCTTTAAAACGTTTTATTGTAATGTATAACCACAGTTTCCTATGTTCTATGTAAAAAGCAGAATGTTTACCCTGCTTAAATTGTTCCATTGTAAACCGCACCTGATCTTTCTGGAAGGTAGCGGTATATAAGCATTTGTTAAATAAAATAAAAATAAAGGGAAGAAGTATGCGCATTGAAGCAGATTGGACATAATGCACATTAGAACTGTGCAACCCCAAGGCGCACAATAGGCAAAAATGTTACTAACGCATGCAGAAAATTGCAGGAAACCCCCCATACAGCACCAAGAGTCACCAGTAGTACACCCCGAATTGCGTCCCTCAGAGATGGAACCAGGAGCCCCCACCAAGGACAATGACAAGGTGAAGCCTTGATAATCACCCCCTGAGGGTCCAAATTGTAGGATCTATGCTGGGCTCAGCTCTAAATCCCCTGGAACTGCTTCACTGGCTAGATTCATGTTTTTTTAAATTTAAAGGCTTTAACACAGATACAAAAAGAAATATCAGTACAATCCGCTCCCGGAATACAGTTTTCTTTTCTCGGCCTCTCCGCAGCAGCAATTCTGCGTCAGTATAGCGTAGAAAGCGAGCAATAGCATCTCGTGGTTGATTATTGGGTGCTTACCCAGCGCACCCTCTCAATCTCCATGCTAGCCCCGTGGGACGAAAACTCCTCTGCCGTTAAAAGGTCTTTAATTAACGCTCGCACCACCTTGACCAAGTTCTCAGTCCCATCTGCAACCTCCGGCATGCCTCTCAAGCGCACATTATTTCTGTGGGTCCGATTTTGTGTGTCATCATTCTTATAGGCGAGCTCCACCTGAGAGCATTGCCTGTCCGCAAGTCTACCAAACTTTCAGTATGGTCCTCCATTTTAGTTTCCACCTCCTCCATCCTCTCCAGATTCCTCAGACACCGGCTTCTGCGGGGAACTGCCATGCGGTCCAGCCTTGCCCATCAACCGTTGTGAAGTGCATGGCTTTTCTTTTGCCTCCAGCCCTTTCGTTTTTGTAGCCATTTGTTCCCAACTCCTCCCGGCACATTCTGCTGCAATTTTTAATGAATCTCCAACCCAATTAAGCACTTATGGGGGCTTTTTGTCTCCTCGGGGCAGCGGAGAAAGAGACTTAAGCTGCCATTTGCTTCAGTGATGTCACCGGAAACCTGGCTAGGTTCATTTTTAACAGTACTGTGTGAAAGGTGGCTGGCAGGCAGATCCCTTTAAGAGCCTTCTGCAATCTACAGGAGAGAGCAGGATGGAAAGGAGAAGGGGGGAGGGGCACGGAGGTTGTACGAGGCTGCTGTACTCTTACAGAATCTTCCAAATCCTTCCCATTTGTGGCTGCTCAACAGGATATTCAATGCCAGGGCCATATCGAGGTTTCCCCATTACCGTGAAGCTAACCGGGCAGTGGCGATATTCAGTCATTGCTCAGTAAGCTTGAGCAGTGCAAGTTAGACCGCCTTTAGTGTGCTTGACTTTAGCCGCTTAGCGATAACCAGGAAGCGGCTCAGTATCATCCCACTGCCCTGTTATTGCCAGGTGCTGCCCTAATGCTAATCGGGCATGCAGCTGCCGCATCTGCAGATATTCAGCGGCACCAAAAGTATTAGTGCTGCTGAATATCTCGGCTACGGGAATTAAAACGATTAGCAGGTCTGCTAAGCGTGTTAATACCTTTCAATATCGGGACCCATATGTTCAATCATTTTCATAAATAGCAGATTTGCAATGTCCCTAAAGCTACACAGAGTACAGCAACAAGGGCTGTTAGAAATAATTTACTTTTTGTCAGATTTTTTAAACAGTTATGAGAATGCCCAGAATTAAATGATTTAATAATGTCTCTTAGCCAATTCAACAGTTCATCTCTAATATTTCTAAGTAACCAAACTGTCCATGGGTCAATCTTAAAAAAAATCTTGTTAAATTTGAGAGTGGATTATATTACTAATTTGTGAAGTATATATTATGTCATCCATATAATTCTTAGATTTAATCCATTTTGAGTGATGTTGCCAAGTGTATCATAAATAAGTTATTCAAATAACTAATAAGAACCAGCTTCCTGGGATACTTAGGCTCTGTGCTTATGTGTGGCGATCTAGGTTTATTTTCCATTTGCTATTAAATTCTCCTCCCCCCCCCCCCAACATAACAATATAAGATATGCCATACTGGGTCAGACCAAGATCCATCAAGTCCAGTATCCTGTTTCCAACAGTGGCCAATCTAGGTCACAAGTACTAAGCAGTTTCCCCAAAAGACGCAGGTTCCATAATGCTTGTATTGGGTCAAGCAGTGGATATTCTGGGTCCCCTTTAATAATGGTTTATGGACCTTTCCTCCAGGAACTTGTCCAAACCTTTAAGCCCAACTACACTAACAGCTTTTGCTACATACTTCGATAGCAAATTCCAGAGTTTGATTACACGTTGTGAAAAAACATTTTCTCTTATTACTCTTAAATAAGTTACCCTGTAGCTTCATTGCATGCCCCCTACTCTATGTTTTGATGGCGTAAACAATCGATCTATGTTTACCCGTTCTACTCTATTCATTAATTTATAGACCTCTATCATATCTCCCCTCAGCCATCTCTTTCCAGGTTGGAGCCCTAACCTTTTTAGCCTCTCTTCATAGGGGTATCCTTCCATCCCCTTTACCATTTTGGTGGCTCTTCTCTGTACCTTTTCTAATTCTGCTATATCTTTTTTAAGATACGGCGACCAGAACTGCACACAATATTCAAGGTGCAGTCGCACCATGGTACAGAGGCATTATAATATCCTTTGTTTTATTCTCCATTCCTTTCCTTATGATACCTAGCATTCTATTTGCTCTCTTGGCCACTGCTGCACACTGGGCAGAGGATTTTAACATGTTATCCACGATGACGCCTAAATCTTTTTCCTGGGTGGTGGTTCCTAATGTGAAACCTTGCATCGTGTAACCATAGTTTAGGTTTTTCTTTCCTAGTTGCATAACTTTGCACTTCTCCACATTAAATTTCATCTGCCATTTGGATGCCCAGTCTTCCAATTTATCAAGATCCTCTTGCAATTTTCCACAATCCTCTTGGGTTTTTAACAACTTTGAATAGTTGTGCATCATCTGCAAATCTGATAACCTCACTCGTTATCCCCGTTTGCAGGTCATTTATGAATATGTTAAAAAGCAGCGGCCCCAGCACAGATTCACCTTTCTCCATTGGGAAAATTGGCCATTTGGCCATTTAGCCCTACCCTCTGCTTTCTGTCTTATAACCAGTGCCTGATCCACAATAGTACACTGTCTCCTATCCCATGACTTTTTAATTTTGCCAAACGTCTATCATGAGGGACATTGTCAAAGGCTTTCTGAAACTCCAGATACACTATATCAACCGATTCACCTTTGTCTACCTGTTTATTCCCACCTTCAAAAAAAAAACCCATAACAGATTAGTAAGACAAGACTTCCTTGGCTGAAGCCATGTTGGCTGTCTTCCATTAAGCCATCACTACAACTTAGGTCAAATGCCAGAGGGTTTTAACTAGCAAACAGACAGTGAATACCCTCTAAAAGTATTGAGAATGTGCCCGATGAACTCTGCACTTCAATTACATTGTGAACAGATCAATCACATCACATGAATGTGAATAATGGTCTCAGACTCACATCGGCAATGCTTAGAACATTCAAAAGCAATATGCCTTATCGCATCAACGACCATAAATATTCACAATTGTCTTAAAGATGTTGTGCTTTTATATATTCATCAGACCTTTCTCGAATTTTTTACCATTTCATGAAACAAATTTCATATGTTAGAGATTGTGCTTATCTTAGAACTGCTGGTATGATTCCCCGACGCCACCGTGCAGGTACCGTTTATGCGTTTCGAATGCTTCTTCAGGGGGGTAGAATTTAACTCAGCACGATCTACAAAACAACAAGGAAGTTGTCAGCAGAAAATACACCATAGTCGCAACTGCACTTTAGAGATGTAATCTTGTGAACCTATTCACCCTACCTTGTACCATGCAGCCAAACGATGCACTCCGATCCAGCTTATAGCTGATCATATAAACATCCAAACTTGTTCGGTGTGCAATCGAACGCCACGCATGCAGACCGCAGCCCCAGTCAGGATTTAAATGAAGGTCACGATGTTCTGGCACCCAATCAGCTGTAAGTACCCGTCCCATATGGGAATTTTTTGCAGGTGAACAAAACTCCCATTGATTTAAATGCAGACCCTCCAGTCAATAGAGCTATTCAGGCCAGTCAGGCCCACTGTTTCTAATCTGAAGATCCATTTTTGTTCTTGAATCATTAACGTTTGTGCTCTGGACTTGCCATTTCTGCCCGCCATGACCCACTCAATCACAAAACAACGTAGTTCTGCACAAGTATGATGCTTGCCAATGCAATGTGCTACTATTGGGGCTTCTAGTGTTTTGCATTTCAATCTACTATGGTGCTCATTGATTCTGAGCCTGAGTTGTCGCTCCGTCTTCCCAACATATAATAGGCCACAGGGGCATCTAATTGCATACACAACATGATCCGAAATGCAGGTAGTAGAATGTTTTAAAAAATATCTTCTGCCATGGTATTCAAATCCTGTGACCTGTATTTCGGATCATGTTGTGTATGAGAGCGAGATCCCAAGAAGGAACTAAAGGACGTATCGGGGGCCGTAATGTCTGAACCCCTTTAAGAAAACGTGAAACGTCCACATGCGAGGCGAGAGAACGCCCTGCTATTGGCCCTCGAAAACAAGTTAGTGCAGCAACCTGCACGCGCAAGGCCCTGAGCGCCAGACCCTTATCTAGACCGGCCTGCAGAAAGGAAAGAATATCCGGGATGTTGCAACACCAGGGCAAGATGTGACGTAGCAAACACCAAGTGTCAAAGAGACGCCACACACAAGCGTAAGCCAGCGACGTCTAAGATTGCCGTGCCTTAAGCATTGTCACCACCACACTCGACGAATATCCCTTCTGAACTAACCTGCGGCGTTCAAGAGCCAGGCCGTAAGCGAGTACGGAGCCGGGTTTCCCATTTCCACCGGCCCTTGGAGCAGGAGCCTTGGGAACGCCCCCAGGCGTAGAGGAGACGGCCGAGACAGCCGGACGAGATGCGCATACCACGGTCTGCGAGGCCAATCCAGTGCCACCAGGATCACCGGGCGGCGATGCTCCCTGACTCTTTGGAGAATCTTGCCGATCATGGACCAGGGAGGAAAGACATACAGAAGGAGATGGGTTGGCCACGCTTGAGACAGAGCATCTGTCCCGTGCAACCCGCTGTCTCTCCAACGGCTGAAGTAGATCGGTGCCTTGGTATTCTGCGCCGTAGCCATGAGATCCATTGCCGGTAGACCCCATCGTCAAACAATGGACTGAAAGGATTCTGACACCAGAGCCCACTCCCCCGGATCCAGAGCATGTCGGCTGAGGAAATCGGCTTTTACATTGTCTACCCCCGTGATGTGTTGCGCCGAGATCGCCTGCAGATGCCTCTCCGCCCACGGAAGGAGAAGACCCATTTCCTTCAATATACCTGGACATTTTGTGCCCCCTTGGCGGTTGAGGTATGCCACTGTCATAGCGTTGTTGGACAGAATTCGAACCGCCTGACGCCACAGAAGAGGCTGAAACTTTCGCAAGGCTAAGCGCACCGCTCACGTCTCAAGGCGATTGATGGACCACCGGGCCTCCCGAGGAGACCAAATCCCCTACGTTGAGTGCGAGCCGCAATGCGCTCCCCAACCGGAGAGACTGGCGTCTGTCGTTACCAACACCCAGCGCGGAGTCTCCAAGGGAACCCCTCGAAGGAGACGAGACTGCGGGGCCGGAGCCACCAACGGAGGCCAAGTCTCACCGCCAGTAGTAGAGGCAACTGAACTTGATAATCCTCTGGACACCATGCTCGAGGCGAGACCTGTGCTAGGAGACTGCGAACTTG
Organism: Ichthyophis bannanicus; assembly: GCA_033557465.1. Taxonomy (NCBI): domain Eukaryota; kingdom Metazoa; phylum Chordata; class Amphibia; order Gymnophiona; family Ichthyophiidae; genus Ichthyophis; species Ichthyophis bannanicus. The sequence continues at coordinate 321,415,555 of CM066032.1, forward strand.
AGAAGTTAACTTGAGGAATCGAGGCATTGACAAAAAGACCCGACCTAAGGCTGTATCAAATCAAGCCCCCCAAAAAAAATCAATCTCCTGGGACGGCTGAAGACAACTCGTGTCGTGGTTGATTACCCAGCCGAGGCTTTCGAGAAAGGCAACAACCACCGAGACTGTGCTGCAAGTCTCGGGGAGAGAGTCTGCGCGAATGAGCCAGACGTCCAGATAAGGATGAACTCTGATGCCGCGGCTGAGTAAGGCCGCAGCTACTACCCACCATTACCTTGGAGAAGGTTCGAGGCGCCGAAGCTAGACTGAAGGGCATCGCACAAAATTGGAAATGTTGACCGAGTACCGCGAATCGAACGAGTCGCTGATGCCCCTCTCGAATGGGAATGTGACGAATGCTTCTGCGAGATTGAGGGAAGCTAGAATTCCCCCTTGCGTACCGCTTGAATAACGGATCGCAGAGTCTCCATTCGAAAGTGTGGTAGTCGCAGACTGCGATTGACACCTTTGAGATCCAAGATAGGACGAAAGGAGCCGTCTTTTTTTTTTTTTTTCTGGCACCACGAAATAGACAAACGGCCTAGTCCTCTTTCCAACGGTGGAACTGAACGAATGGCAGCTAAACGCTGGAGTCTTTGACTGAATCAACATCCGCTGCCCATTGACCCAGCCAGAACCATCTCCGAGCTACTGTCACCGGTGCTACGGAGCGAGCTGACAGCCGCAAGAGATCAGAGAAGGCCTCTGCCAGGAATGCAGTGATGGATTCTAAACGAGCCAACTCGGGATCACCTGCAAGCTGCTGAATCCATCGAAGGGAGGCCCGTGCTGCTAGACCTGCGCACACCCCTGCTTGAAGGGAAAAAGCGGACAACGAAAAACCCGTCTTTAGCAGACTCAACTTGGTTTTGGTCTTGCTGGTCGCGGAGTGCTGCTCCGCCCTCAACCGGAATTGTGGTATGCTTGGTGACCCCGGTCACTAACGCATCAACTTTCGGGTATGTCAGCCAACGGTCCAAGTCAGAAGGAGACCAAGGGTATAACTGACCAATACCGCGTGCCGTACGTAGAGAGGACTCTGGAGAGTCGGACTCTGGAGAGTCCCACTCTCGAGATACCATATGCTGTAACTCGGCTGGAAGGAAAATGCTTTGGAAGGCTTACGAATGCCCTGTAAAATGGGATCCGGCTGCAACAGGGTTTGAGAACTCTGAGGATCAGGCGTGTCGACTAGGCGTAGCAACTCCATCAGCTGTGTGATTAGGGCCGGCAACTCCTCTTTCCGAAAAAGTCTGACATTTTGAGAGCCCTCGTGAACTGTCAGCGAAGAATCAGACGGAGAATATTCCCCATCTTCTTTCTCCAATGAGTCAGGGCTCACCTCAGACGATTTAAAGTCTTCTGGAATATCCGTAGTGTCCCGCAAGCCACATGCAACGTTCCTGGAAGGAAGTACTGCTTTAAGGTCCGAGGACTTGCGGGACCGCTTGCGAGACCTGTGATAAGGAAGCTTATCATAGCTCAGGAAGGGGCTATAGAAAAGGTGAAGTGTCTCTGAACAAGCAACCTGTCAGTGCTGGTAGAAATGAGAAAACAGAATTTTGCCATAAAAGACTACCAGTCCCAGAATGCACCAGGTTTCCAACAGCCATGAGAGGAGCTGAAGTGAGAAAACGTGTGTTCAATCAAAAGGGCTATGAGGTAATCCCCAAGCACTCATTGCAAAGGGCAGGGCTTGATTCAGCACAGCTGTGCTGTGCTAGGATGGAACACTCATCTCAAAGGGCAAGGCCTGATTCAGCCCAGCTGCGCTGTGTTAGGGAGGAGCACTCATCTAAGCAGAATAAGAGTAGAGTTTATTCTACAGATGACCATCTTCATGATCACCTTGGATATCCAGAGAATTGTCCTCAGTATCCTGAGAATCAGCTTGAGTTTGATCATCAGTTTCATCTGAAGGATCATCAGAAGCAGAAGCCAAACCGGACGGACAGAGAGGGAAAGAGACCCTTTGGAAGAAGGAAGAGAAAAGCCTTTGAGAGGTCTAGAAGAGTCCAAAGCAGTATGTATACTGGGAGGTATTCCAAGGGCCAGCATACACCATTGGACTGGGGAAAGCCAGAGGAATGGTGCTGCAAAGCTAGGAATCACCAGAGGCTACCTGTGAGGGAGACGGCTGCACGTGGAAGGGACCCTAAGACCTGTGCCAGAAGGTATGTGAAGAGAGATCCAGTGTCCAGGGATCTGGATTGGAAGGCTGGACATAAGAACTGGACTACATACTGGCCAGGCTATATAGAGAGGAACTCTAGCAGCAATGGAAGCTCAAGTATGAACACTGATCTATGCCCTAGCTATAACCTTGAAAGACAGCAGGGAAACAAGTATTCTCCTGAAAATGCTCCATTGAGAGATTCATCTGTGCCAATCCATGATATTGAACCCATGCTTGTTGAACAAGGGGGAATAATAGCAGATGAGGATCCTGTTTATATAGACTGCTCTCTATCTAAACTCCGTTGGTAACTTTCTGTTATAAAGTACAGCAACCATCACAAAGAAATACAAATTTGTTCTTTAATCTACTCAGAAAAGCCCCTGAAGCAGGATTTGACCCACACAGTGGAAGGCAAGCCAGCTAAGGGGTTTCAGCTGGTAACTGCTAGCAATTAAGCCTTACCTAATTGCTTGTGAGCTAGGAGAGAATCACTTCTGTATCTATGTGGGAAGTAATCAGAAGTTAACCTGAAAAGAACAGTTTGTTTCTTGCTTTGTGGCTTTTCATTTGTTGTTTTCCTGATTTTGACTTTGTTTTTCCAAGTTAACACTGAAAGCAAGTAACCTAATTTATGTGCTACCAAGCATATCTGTGTTGGGAGAAATAACCCCATAAATAAATATCTTATTGGCTTTACCCAAGAGCACAACTAAATTATTGTCAGCAGCTGTGTCTGGTGTGAATGAACTACATTGCCCACAATACCTTGCAAATCATATAGAAATATGCACTTGCCAAGAGTGTGAAGATTCTCACCCAGGCAACCGTCTGACAGACCCCACCATATCCTTGTGTGCTACCGGGCGGGTGCTGAAGGTATACCAAAAGACTCAGAACGCCACAGGTGCCATGCCTGTCGGAAGAGCGTCAGGAACTCACTGTCAGCGAAGGCTGCCGTGGCTTCCAGCGGCTGTGGAAGCAAAATGGGAGCCGACTGAATCCTTTCTGCAGGAAGATCCTGCTGCAGGGGCTCTAAGGAGGGAGGAGTTAAGGTGCTAATGTCCCCAGCTGGCAGCGCAGTGGGAATGGAGGAAGAAGATTCTCCTGGATGCAGCATGCAGGTGGAACACTTCTTTTTCTTATTATTACATATAAAACAGCTGTGCAGAGAAACAGGCATTGCAGAGGCTTAAACCCTTTTTTTTTTTGTAAACAAAAATCAAGGTAGGCTTAGGGAAACAGAAGACTCTTCAAAGAAATGGGATTTTGAAACTCCCTGTGCCTTCACAGCATGTTTAAATGTTTCGAAATGGCTGCCCAGAGCTGCTCCCTCCAAAAAAAAAAAAACCACTGAAGAGAAATCCCTCCTAATTTTCAAAATGGCCGCCAGCACAGAAAAACTGCAAAATAAAAGTTTCCTAAGCTCTAAAAACCTTAAAAATGCAGCGAAATCGCTGGGGAAGAGGCAAGGAGTGCTGCTAGCAACTTAAAAATCAAATCCTGACGAACCCTGAATCACCAGAAACGGAGGGGAGAAGGAAACTGTCAGTTATTCACTGTGCTGGTACAGAGGAGCTGAATTCCCATGGAGAAGAGAAACTTTCAAAGTCAGTGTAAGGTAATTACAGTGACTGAAAGGTAGAGAAATTAGAGTTTGATCCCTCTGCAGCCACTTAGACCCTCATGGCAGGGGCTGGAAGGTGTTTCTGGAGAGAAGGGGAGCTGCACAGACAGTGAAATCAGAAGCTCAAACCCTGTTGTATTGCTGATTACAGAAAATACAGCTGTTAAGGAGGGAAGCCTGGGAAACCCGAGAAACACCTCTTGTGTGCTCTGGGTGCATCCAGGAAATAAAAATGAAGAAAACAGGAACTTCAAAACCCAGTTGAACAGACCCTGATGAAAGCGGAAGTAAAGGAATCAGGTCAGAAACAGCCGGTCCCAAGGCAGTTGAAATAAACCCAGGGCAGCTGAGGCAAGTAAGAAAAACAGTTTACTTACAGTTTCTCTCAGAAATTGATACCTGATACCTGCTGTCTAAGCTCTCGTGGCAAAGACTCAGCGCTGCTTAAAGAAAATCAGGAGCTCTACTGAAGCCAGGCCCAGGAGCTCCACAAGTTTATCTGGGGAATCAAGTTGCTGGGAAACCCAGAGTAACACCTCTTGTGTACTCTGGGTGCATCCAGGAGCCTCAAGATACAGAGAAACCTGATTTTAGGGAGGCCTTCGTCTAGCAAACAAGCCCTCATGGCCAGATGCTGGGGATTCTTCCTGTCAGCGAGCTCTACTGTGTCAGAAACAGGAGCTCAGCTGCAAACACCCTGGTGCACAGTGAAACTATACTGGCAGCAACAGGCAAGTGGAAATATCAGCCCCCAAAGGGATTCTAAATAATTTTAAAGATTTTGAGGGAAAAAACAACAAAAGCAACCAGATCTGCTGGAGACAGAGAAATACTGAGGGAGACCCCTAGGGGTAGGACCATATCACCAGAGTCCAGCCTATCAGAGCTCTGGTAGAATTCTCTGTCTCCAAGATCTGCTGGCAGGGGGACACAACCCGTTTGTCTGGACTGGTCTAGCAGTATGAACTGGAAGAGACGTTTTTGAAGGAGAGGGGAGATGACCAAGCAGAGTTGGAAGATGAGGAGTGGTTATGTGATCTGGCATTTCTCGCTGACTTTACAGGCGAATTAAGTGCTATGAACCTTGAACTACAAGGTAAAAACAAATGCATTGGCGAGATGATGAGTACAGTTTCATCCTACAAGAGCAAATCTGAGCTATGACGACTGACCTTGCAAACAACACTTTTGATCATTTTCCTAATACGCAGGACCATCTGGGACAATATCCAAATTTTGTTTTTCAGAACGAGAAGTATGTGACAGAAATCTGTTCTGTTATCCAGGAATTCAAAAATAGATTCTGTGACTTCCAAAAAATTGGAACAGTTGTGGAGTACTTGTCATACCCATTCAAAGAAGATGTGGACATTAAAGAAACTGCAGCTGCTATCAGTAAAAATTACTCATTGAACAAGCCATCTCTTGAAAACAAAATATTAACACTTAAAAATTAAATTTTTCTCAAGACCCGTGCTGAGCAAGAATCATTTTGGAAGCTAGTGCCTAGAGACAAATTGAGAAGATGCAGTGAAGCTGTACACTCCTGTTTCGGTTCAACTTATTTGTGTGAATCTGTGTTTTCCCATCTGAAAATGACAAAGAGTACACAACATTCCAACATGACAGATGAACATCTCCAGGATTCCCTGAGACTGGCCCTCACGCAATATTCACCCAACTTCAAAAAGCTGGTGGATGAAATGCAGGCTCAGACGTCTCACTAATGAGCAAGAGGGAAATATTAAAGATTGTGCAAGCTCGGACTGGATCAATACTCAACCTAAATTTAACACAAATTACTCAATAAAAGTTAAGAAAGTTATTAAGACGGTTAAAGAAAGTTATTACTCAATAAAACTTTAAGAAAAAATGTACTTTCCATTTCCCCTCGCAGTTCTTACTGGATCTTCGTCTCTCTGTTTTGTTTTTGCTTAATTTGCTTAACAGCTGATCACATCCAAGTAAATGACAGAAGGTTCATTACAAATGGGGGGGGATCCTCCAACCTTATTGGGTTCAAATTTAATTTGAAACTAATTTGAAACTTAATTTTCATGGTGGTAGATCACCGGCACTTTTGGCCAGAAAAAGTAGATCACGACCTGTTCAAAGTTGGACATGCCTGCTGTAGGCAATGGTGACAGCAGCAGCTTCGCCCTGTATTCTGCCCATGTTGGGCATCACCCTCCATTAACAGGGTAGGCTAGTGGATAGTATTAATATACTGCTGCTATGGACAGCCACTGCAGTGGGGGTGTATAGGCTGGTGTGGGGCTATGGCTACTGTCCTGCCAGGACCCCAGTGAGTAGGCCATGAACCACTGCTGCCCCAACCATTGAGGACTAAAAATTAACTACAGCACGGACAGATAAGACTGTCCCGCTGCCCTTCACTGGGCTGTGTCAGCCAAGCACAAACCAACTGGTCTGCTGGTCAGCATGCATGGCATGTGCATAGTGTGACCACGAACACTCCGCCTTGAGATACTCAGCCTTGTCAGCCAGCCATTTACTCAGTCATTAGCATCTCCAGACAGAGAATGCATCCACATCACTGGGGCCAAACATTATAATAGAGCTATGTGGATACATAGCCGTGCCATGGTCACTTTTTGGTCATAGTGAGAGTGCCATCTTAGCATAACATACAGTGGCCACCCAGGCAAGGCATGTGGCAGACGGGCACAATGGTATTTTAGCCAGTGACCTACCAATCTGCGCTCTTTCAGGTGATACTCACAATCCTCTGCTTCACCTTATTCACATTTTCCAAACAGGCTGGAAAAAACTCAGACACTGTGAGCCAAAATGCAGTGCAGAAAGCCAAGGACAAACGGGAGCCATACACACACACATACACTCATTGGTGTACTGAGCAAAAGTGGAGATGGTTAGCATTCCTGCTTGACACTTCTGTCTCAATGTCAGTTCAAGGACTGATAACGTGTGCTCTGTTTGCACGTGCTATATTACCATGTGCTATTAGCCTCCAACCAGCTGTGGATAGTAGAGCCTGTCAGTGCTGGTGGTGGGTGTTTCCACCCTTGCTGGTCATCTCCTTGAGGGTTGCACATGCTGGAGCTGTACTTACATTATCAGCTAAACTTTGTCCACAGGAATATGCAATACAGAAACCCCAGCAGGGACCTGAACCTGTGACCCTCCACACATATACACACCAACTGTGTATGTTGCACCACAGTGCTGCCTTATGGGGATAGCAGCTCCTGTTGCTGACATAAGAACATAAGATATGCTATACTGGGTCAGACCAAGGTCCAACAAGTCCAGTATCCTGTTTCCAACAGTGGCCAATCTAGGTCATACGTACCTAGCAGTTTCCCCAAAAGACACAGGTTCCACAATGCTTGTATTGAGTCAAGTATTGATATCCTGGGTCCCTTCTTAATAATGGTTTATGGACCTTTCCTCCAGAAACTTCTCCAAACCTTTTTTAAACCCAGCTACACTAACAGCCTTTACTACTTCCTCCGGTAACAAATTCCAGAGTTTGATTACACGTTGAGTGAAAAAATATTTTCTTTTATTAGTCTTAAATAGTTTACCCTGTAGCTTCATTGCATGTCCCCTAGTCTTTCTATATTCTGATAACGTAAACAATCGATCTACGTTTCCCCGTTCCACTCCGTTCATTAATTTATAGACTTCTATATCTCCCCTCAGACGTCTCTTTTCCAGGTTAAAGAGCCCTAACCTTTTTAGCCTTTCTTCATAGGGGTATCCTTCCATCCCCTTTACCATTTTGGTGGCTCTTCTCTGAACCATTTCTAATAACGTTACATCCTTTTTAAGATACGGCGACCAGAATTGCACACAATATTCAAGGTGTGGTCTCACCATGGAACGATATAGAGGCATTATAATATCCTTTGTTTTATTTTCAATACAGTCTTCAATCCACTTGGAGAGTGTTCTCTTGGAAACTGGTAAACCCAGGTGACTGGAATCAAATGCAACAAAAAGCTGTGAAGCTTTTCTGTGCTGCCTAGTTCTCTGAAGATAAAAGGCCAAAGCACGCTTGCAATCCAGAGTATGTAGATTCCTTTCTGCACTAGAGGCATGAGGCCTAGGGAAGAAAACAGGAAGGTAAACCGACTGGTTCAAATGAAAAGACGAAACCACCTTTGGCATAAAGTGAGGATGAGTCTTAAGGACTACTTTATCATAGTGAACCGTGTATAAGGAGGATCAGCCACTAAAGCTTGCAGCTCACTGATGCGTCTTGCAGAAGTGAGGGCAATTAAGAAAATAACTTTCCAAGAAAGAAAACTTCAGAGATGTAGTGGCTAGGGGTTCGAAGGGCAACTTTATCAGCTGTCCAAGGACAAGATTGAGAACCAATGCCACAGGTGGTGGCTTAATGGGAGGCTTAGTTAAGCGTAGACCTCTCATAAAGTGCACTACAAGCGGCTGAGAGAAGACAGGTTGTCCATCAAAGGGCATGTGAAAAGCCACTATGGCAGTGAGGTGGACTCTCACCAAATTAGTTTTAAAGTCCAGAGGATGAAAGGTGGAGGAGATAGAGTAGTTACTCACCTGTAACCGGTGTTCTCCAGGAGTAGCAGGAATCAGTCCTCACATGGGTGAAGTCGGCGTCGACGGAGCCCCCATGCGGAGCATTTCCCCAGCTTTCAAAGAAAGCCTTTGGGAATGCAGGCACGCATGCGTGGTCCCCTTCCTGCTCAAAGGTGCCATCTTGCTCAATCTAATGACATAGCTAAAAGACAGCACAAAAAGAAAATGAACTATATACAACTGCAACTCCAAGGGGAAGAGGGAGGGTCGTGAGGACTGATTCCTGCTGCTCCTGGAGAACACCTGTTACAGGTGAGTAACTACTCTTTCTCCAGGACCAAGCAGGAAGTCAGTCCTCACATATGGGTGACTCCCTAGCTCTGGGCTACCAGGAACCCAGGCTGAAAAATAGAACTCCCTCTAGAGCCTCAGCAACAGTGAGAGAATCTTCTCTGAGACCACACTTGAACGGTAGCCCAACACCAGGGCCGGAGGATAGGAGTTGCCTAAACCTCAAAGAGATTACGGAGTACCGCTTGCCCGAAAGCACTGTCCCTACGGGACTCCCTCTTGAGGCAGTAGTGGTCCGAAAACGTCTGGCTTGAAGACCAAGTAGCGGCCCGGCAGATGTCTGCCAATGGAACAGAACAGAAGTGAGCTACTGATGCGGCCTTCGCCCTGACCCGGTGGGCCGTGACTCGACCCTCCAGGGAGAGGCCGGCTGCCCTGTACGCCCAGGCGATACAGTCCGCTACCCAGATGGACAACGTACGCTTAGTGACAGACAACCCCAATTTATTAGGGTCAAAGGAAATGAAGCGCTGAGAAGCCCTTCTATGCCCCTGCGTACGTTCTAGGTAAAAGGACAGCACCCTTCTACAATCCAGGGTATGCAAGACAGTTTCGGCCCTACTGGCGTGCGGCCTGGGAAAGAACGTCGGAAGGACCACCTCCTGGTTGAGGTGGAAGGAGGACACTACCTTTGGAAGGAACTTAGGATGAGTCTGCAAGACTACCCTGTTCCTATAGAACCTGGTATACGGCCTATCCGAGACCAGGGCCTGAAGCTCACTCACCCGCCTAGCCGAGGTGAGTGCTACAAGGAACACCACCTTCCAGGAGAGGAAGCGTAAATGGCAGGTTGCCATCGGCTCAAAAGGTGGGCAAGTCAGTTGCTGCAAGACCACATTGAGATCCCACTCAGTGGCTGGCGGACGAATAGGAGGCTTAAGCAGAAACAGACCTCTGAGAAAGCGAGACACCAGAGGGTGGACAGAGAGATTGTCCATCCACCGACAAGTGGTGAGCTGAGAGGGCACTGAGGTGAACCCGGACAGAGTTGGACTGAAATCCTAGATTGGAAAGGTGGAGCAGGTATTGTAGCACCACCTGAACCAAGCAGGAGAAGGGGTCCTCTTGCTGTTGAGAACACCAAGTAGAGAACCTACGCCACTTTCAGAGCATAGGCCTTCCTAGTGGAATGCTTCCTGGAGGCCAACACCACCTCTTCAACCTCCCTTGATAGCAGCAAGGGAGCAAGGACTAGCCTTTCAGCAGCCAGGCCATCAAATTGAGGGATTTGAGGTCGGGATGCAAGAAGGGACCCCTGATCCTGAGTCAGAAGGTCGGGTTACAACCCCAGAGGAAGTGGAGTATCCACTGCCAACTGCAGAAGAAGAGGGAACAACGGCTGCCTGGGCCACCTGGGGGCTATCAGGATCACCGTGGCTCGGTCCTGCTGGATTCTGAATAGAGTCCGGGCCACCAGAGGTGTGGGAGGAAAGGCATACAGCAGGCTCTCTGACCAGGGGATCAGGAATGCATCTGGCGCTGTTTTCAAGGGATGCGGTTGCCTGGAATAGAACCTGGGTAGTTGCCTGTTCAGCGGACTGGCAAAAAGATCCATGGTCGGAAGACCCCACTTCAGAAAGATCTGTTGAACTACCAGAGGATCCAACTGCCACTCGTGAGGCTGCAGGAGTCTGCTTAGCCTGTCCGCCAGGTAGTTTTCCTGGCCTGGGAGGTAGACTGCCCTGAGGGTCATGCCCTGAGTGACAGCCCAGGAGCAGAGAGCTTGTGCTTCCAGGCACAGAAGTCTGGAACCTGTGCCTCCCTGCTTGTTGACGTAGAACATAGACACCTGGTTGTCTGTCTGAACTAGGACAGACTGGTGGGACAGGATCTGAGAGAAAGTCCGTAAGGCTAGTCGAATGGCCCTCAATTCCAACAGGTTGATCTGATGGGCGGCCTCCCACAGAGACCACAGGCCTTGGGTGCAGGCTCCCTGGCAGTGTGCCCCTCAGCCCTGCAGGGAAGCATCGGTTGTCAGTACCTGAGTGTGTGGGGAGGCCTGAAAAGGAACACCCCTGACCAGGTTTGGGAGATGTCTCCACCAGCTTAAGGAGTCCACCAAGAGTTTGGACACCTTTATTCTGTCTGACAATTTCCCTGTGGCCTACAGCCACTGCGCCCTGAGATGCCACTGAGCCGGCCTCATGTGCATCCGGGCATGTAGGGTGACATGCACTGTGGAAGCCATGTGACCTAAGAGCCGGAGGAAGTGTCTGGCTCAGACCAGAGAGTTTGCCCGAAACTGGCCAGTCAACTTTACCAGCCTGTGAGCTCTGTCCACAGGCAAATAGGCCTTTGCATGGATGGCATCCAACCTTGCTCCTATGAATTCCACGTCCTGTGAGAGGACCAAAGTGGACTTTGGGAAGTTTATAACGAACCCCAGGTGCTGAAGCAGGGATATGGTTCTGCAGGTGGCCTGCCTGGTCTCTTGTAGAGACTGGCCCCCGATTAGCCAGTCGTCCAGGTAAGGGAACACAAAGATCCCCTGGTTCCTGAGGTAGGCCGCAACCACCGCCAGGCATTTTGCAAAAACCCTGGGGGCGGAGGTGAGGCCAAAGGAAGCACTCTCTCCTGGAAGTGCTTTCCTCCCACCAAAATCTGAGGAATTGTCTGTGACTGGGATGGATGAGGATGTGAGTATAAGCATCCTTCAGGTCTAAGGAGCATAGCCAATCTCCCTGCTTGAGGTAGGGCAGTAAGATCCCAAGGGTAAGCATCTTGAAGCTTTCCCTCTCCAGAAACTTGTTCAGATTTCTCAGGTCGAGGATGGGTCTGAGGCCTCCTGTTCTTTTTGGTACCAGGAAGTACCTCGAGTAGAAGTCTTGCCTTCCAGGTGGTGAGGCACCGGTTCCACCGCCTGGTCCCTTAGTAGACCTTCCAACTCCTAAAGGAGTAAGTTTCTGTGCAGAGGGGGTCTTGGAGGCTCCCCTGGAAAGTAGGAGGGGGGTATCTGGGTGAAGTGGAGCAGATAGCCCCTTTCGATGATGCTTAACACCCAAGTATCCCCTGTGATGGCTGGCCACCTGTCTGCGTAGTCTTGAAGGACTAGAAAAGGGGACTGTTACTTCTGGAGAGAGATCTGCGATTGTGAGTATATACTTCTGGGAATTTTCTGAAAGGAATTCTTTTTATTAAAGCTAATTAATCTATGAACCCACTATTTTTTGTTAAATCAGTCAGGGCCTAGTAGCAGCAGTTTAAGTTTACATTTAAAAAACACAGAAGAGAGCTTTCTGGTTAAATTTCATACCCAGCAGAGAGCTTGTAGTTTACATTTAATAGTCATTCAGGGCCTAGCATCAGCAAAGTACTTTTAGTTTAAATTTAAAACACAGAAGAGAGCTTTTCGGTTAAATTTAGAACCCAGCAGAGAGCTTGTTGTTTAAATTTCATAATAAGTTAGAGCCTAGCAGCAGCAAAGAGCTATATTTTAAATCAAATAAGAATATAACTTACCTCAGCAGCACAGGACAGGGTACTGTGCAGCAGCCCTCTTTTAATAAGTGTTATTTCCCTCCCTCCCTCCCTCCCCACACCCACCCACCCCTGGGATAATCGTAGCTTTATAGGTACTTACACATTTTAAAAGACAGGAGGTGCTCTCAGGAGAAGCTCGTTACCCAAATCAGTCATACACTAAGGACCTGAGATTAATTAAGCTTCAGGTGAACAAGGTATATTAAATGTATTAGGTACAGTTTTATTGGTATAAATATCCATAGCAACCCTTAGTAAGTAAAGAACTTAAAGATCTAAACAAAAACTTAAAACTAAGATGCAGACAGCAGTCCAGCAGCGAGATGGGGGCTTTCCAGTCTTTTGCATTGAGTGTCACATGTATGATTTTCTCCCAGTTGGTGAGAGGTCTTACGTGTGCACTGGGTGCAAGGAGCTCTTTGCTCTCAGGGAACGAGTCTGTTCTCTAGAGGCTAGAGTAGCAGACTTGGAAAACATAAGACAGATGGAGAGGTACATAGACGAGACCTACAGGGATATAGTCCCGAAGTCCCACCTCCAGTCTGGCAGCATCCCTGTTGCCAAGGAGGAGAGAGGTCACGTGACAGGAGAGCATCACCTTGGGGGGCAGGAAGTGATCCTGTATCTAGAACCTGTCCTCCAGGTGATGTAAAACCCTCTCGCACCGAGGACGTTTCTCCAGGGACATGTACCCATGAGGGAAGGGTTAGGACAGCTGTTATAGTTGGTGATTTGATCATTAGGCATGTAGATAGCTGGGTGGCTGGTGGACGTGAGGATCGCCTGGTAACATGCCTGCCTGGTGCAAAGGTAGTGGACCTCACGCGCCACCTAGATAAGGTCTTAGATAGTGCTGGGGAGGAGTCTGCTGTCTTGGTACATGTCGGTACCAATAACATAGGAAAATGTGGTAGGGAGGTCCTGGAGGCTAAATTTAGGCTTTTAGGTAGGAAATTGAAATCCAGAACTTCCAGGGTAGCATTCTCCGAAATGCTTCCCATTCCACGTGCAGGACCCAAAAGGCAGGCAGAGCTCAGAAGTCTCAATGCGTGGATGGGACAATGGTGCAGAGATGAGGGTTTTGGAATTGTTAGGAACTGGGGAACATTCTGGGGAAAGCAGGGGCTCTTCCGAAGGGATGGGCTTCACCTTAACCGGGATGGAACCAGGCTGCTGGCATTAACCTTTAAAAAGGAGATAGAGCAGCTTTTAAACTAGATAGTAAGGGGAAAGCCGACAGTCGCCCAAGAGCGGATGGTTCGGAAGAATGTATCCTTGAAGGATACTAACAAAAGCAGAGAGGTTCCAAAAAAGAGTAAAGTAGCCCAAATGCCCTCGAGTATAGAGCAGACAGTGCTTAAAGATCCCAAATTACCCATGTCTACCAATAGCCAAATTAATATGAATAAAATACAGTCTCTAAAATGCTTGTATGCAAATGCTATTAGTCTAAAAAATAAGATGGGAGAGTTAGAATATATAGCACTAAATGAGAGGTTAGATATGATTGGAATATCAGAGACATGGTGGAAGGAGGACAACCAGTGGGACACTGTGATACCTGGGTACAAACTATACTGTAATGATAGAGCTGATCAAATTGGTGGAGGGGTTGCGCTCTATGTTAGAGAGGGCATTGAGTCAGAAAGGATTAAAGTTCTGCAGGAAACAAAATTTGCTGTAGAATCTCTATGAATTGAAATTCCATGTAAAAAGGGGAAGGCGATGGCAGTGGGTGTGTACTATCGACCGCCTGGCCAGAATGAACAAATGGATAATGAAATGCTCAAAGAAATTAAGGAAGCTAACAAAAGTTACAGCGCAGTAATAATAATGGGTGATTTCAATTACCCCGGTATCGACTGGGTGTCACGACAGGACATGCTAGAGAGATGAAGTTCCTAGATGACATAAATGACTGCTTCTTGGAGCAGCTGGTTCATGAACCGACCAGAGGGGAAGCCATATTAGACCTAGTCCTTAGTGGAACACCAGATCTAGTGCAAGAGATAAGGGTGTTGGGGCCACTTGGCAATAGTGATCATAGCATGATCGCCTTTGATTTAATTAGTGGAGGAGGGATAGTACGGAAATCCACAGTACTACCTTTTAACTTTTGAAAGGGAGACTATGATAAAATGAGGAAAATAGTTAAGAAAAAACTAAAAGGAGCAGTTGCAAAGGTTAAAGACTTACATCAAGCTTGGGTGTTGTTGAAAAATATTATCTTGGCAGCCCAGACCAGCTGTATTCCACGCTTTAAGAAAAGTGGAAGGAAGTCCAAAAAACTGCCAGCATGGTTTAAAGGGGAGGTCAGAGAGGCTGTTGCCAAAAAAGCATCTTTCAGGAAATGGAAAAAAGTGCCAAACGACGAAACCTGGAAACAGCACAAGCATTGGCAAGTCAAATGCAAGGCATCGATAAAGCAGACAAAGGGAGAATTTGAGAAGACGCTTGCTGCGGAAGCAAAAATGCGAAAAAGATTTTTTCAAGTACATTCGTAGCAAAAAACCTGTGAGAGAGTCAGTTGGTCCATTAGATGATAGAGGAGTTAAAGGGGCACTAAGAGGCGACAAGGCAATAGTGGAGAGACTGAATGAATTCTTTGCTTCGGTCTTTACTGAGGAAGATGTAGGGATGTTACCCATGACTGAAGTGGTATTTAAAGGTGTGGAAGAATTGTAGGAAATATCGATACATCGGGAAGATGTATTACAACTATTAGATAAACTGAAGAGTAGCAAATCACCTGGGCCAGATGGTATACATCCAAGGGTGTTGAAAGAACTGAAATATGAGACTGCAGACCTGATATTAGTAATCTGTGAACTATCATTAAAATCATCTCTAATACCTGAAGACTGGAGGATCGCCAATGTAACACCAATTTTTTAAAAGGGTTCCAGGGGTGATCCGGGAAACTATAGACTGGTGAGCCTCACGTCAGTACCGGAAAAAATGGTAGAAACCATCATAAAGAATAAAATTACTCAGCATGTACATAGTCATGGCCTAATGGGAGACAGCCAACATGGCTTTAGTCAAGGAAGATCTTGTCTTACTAATCTGTTATGTTTTTTTGAAAGTGTGTATAAACAGGTGGACAAAGGTGAGTTTGTTGATATAGTGTATCTGGACTTTCAGAAAGCCTTTGACAAGGTCCCTCATCAGAGACTTTTGGCAAAACTAAAGAGTCATGGGATAGGAGGCAGTGTTCTACGCTGGATCAAAAACTGGTTAAAAGATAGAAAGCAGAGGGTTGGGCTAAATGGCCAATTTTCCCAATGGAGAAAGGTCAATAGTGGTGTACCCCAAGGATCTGTGCTGGGTCCGCTGCTTTTTGACATATTCATAAATGACCTGGAAAGTGGAATAACGAGTGAGGTTATCAAATTTGCAGATGACACAAAACTATTTAAAGTTGTTAAAACCCAAGAGGATTGTGGAAAATTGCAAGAGGATCTTGATAAATTAAAAGACTGGGCATCAAAATGGCAGATGAAATTTAATGTGGACAAGTGCAAAGTTATGCACCTAGGGAAGAACAACCCAAACTATGGTTACACAATGCAAGGTTCCACATTAGGAACCACCACCTAGGAAAAAGATTTAGGCGTCATTGTGGATAACATGTTAAAACCCTCGGCCCAGTGTGCAGCGGCGGCCAAGACAGCAAATAGAATGCTAGGTATCATAAGGAAAGGAATGGAAAATAAAACAAAAGATATTATAATGCCTCTATACCGTTCCATGGTGAGACCGCACCTTGAATATTGTGTGCAATTCTGGTCGCCGTATCTTAAAAAGGATATAGCCTTATTAGAAAAGGTTCAGAGAAGAGCCACCAAAATGGTTAAGGGGAAGGAAGGATACTCCTATGAAGAAAGGCTAAAAAGGTTAGGGCTCTTTAACCTGGAAAAGAGACGGCTGAGGGGAGATATGATAGAAGTCTATAAATTGATGAACGGAGTGGAACGGGTAAACGTAGATCGACTGTTTACGTTATCAGAATATAGAAAGACTAGGGGACATGCAATGAAGCTACAGGGTAAATTATTTAAAACTAATAAAAGAAAATATTTTTTCACTCAACGTGTAATCAAACTCTGGAATTTGTTACTGGAGGATGTAGTAAAGGCTGTTAGTGTAGCTGGGTTTAAAAAAGATTTGGACAAGTTCCTGGAGGAAAGATCATAAACCATTATTAAGAAGGGACCCAGGATATCAATGCTTGACCCAGTACAAGCACTGCGGAACCTGTGTCTTTTGGGTAAACTGCTAGGTACGTATGACCTAGATTGGCCACTGTTGGAAACAGGATACTGGGCTTGATGGACCGTGGTCTGATCCAGTATGGCATATCTTATGTTCTTATGTTCAGCCGACATCCGGTGCCCTGGAGAGGAGGAAAGGCTATGCTGGCATAGTCAAAATAACCCCTCCCTGCTGAGCAGGAGCCGGAGTAGGAGGCTTGGGCCCCTTGGCCTGCTGTCCCTGTTGGGGAGCTGCAGAGGCCTGGTAGTGAGGGTAGGTTTTGTAGGCAGCGGTCTTCCTCGGGTAAAAGGTCTTTTACCCCGAGCCCTTCTTCTTCTGAGAAGGGGCAGAGGTTTTCCTGGACAGCCTTGTCTGAGTAAGAGTCTCGGTCTCGAGTTCGGCAGCCTTTTCGGCCATGGGCTTGCCAAAGAGGTTTTCACCTCGGCAAGGGACATCAACCAACTTGTCCTGTACCCACGGTTCGAGGTCCGAGGATTGTAGCTAGGCCTGGCGGTGTGCACCAATGCCGGCCCCTGCTACCCGGACCGAAGCCTCAAATCCATCGTAGGCTGCTCGAGATATAAACTTCGAGCACTCTCGAATACCAGAAGACAAGGCTTGAACCTCTGCAAAGGTTCCTCGGACAGACCAGCAGAGAACCACGCAATCTCCTTTGCCAGGTCTCGAAGGTACATGCCCATGTACAGCTGGTAGGTCTGGACATGGCAAGCAAGCATAGAGCCCTGGAAGCACTTTCTACCGAGGGCATCCAGGTTCTGGGCTTCCCTGCCGGGAGGCACTGAGGAGTGCTTCTCCTGACTCTTCAGGCGATGCATGGCCGATTCCACAACCATGGAATGGTGCGGTAGCTGTGCCTTTGGAAACCCGGGGCTCTTGCGGACTCGATAGATGGAATCGACCCGCTTGCTTAGAACCGGCATCGAGGCCGGCGCCTCCCACATGCGGAAGAGCAACCGCTCCAGCATCGGAGGAACCGGGACAGTAAAGGCCTCCTTGCGAGGAGAGTCATACTGCAGAGCCTCGAGTCTCCAGTGTCTTGGCCATGTCCCTTACGAAATCCGAGAACCTGGTATCCTCCGGAGGGGACCTTGTCCGAGGCTCGGAACCCGGTGTGTCCGAAGGGACGCACCGAGTCCGGAAGGTGTCAGGGGACTCCTCCTCCTCCGTTTCCCATGCCGATTCCTCCGAGGAGGAATTAGCAGAGGGAGTGGTTGTATGTGTAGAACCCTAAGCATGCTGGCACAGCATTGATAGGGGTAGTGCCCATCTGTCAGAGTCATATAGGAATATATGGATATATGAACCTAAACAGACAGATAGATAAGTACGTAGATACATATCTATCTAAAAGATATATCTCGACAGATATATATATATATATATATATATGTATGTAGACATATAGACACATGTCTCCACGTATGTAGATGGAGACATGGCTATATAACTAAATCCCCATAGGAATATGGGGAGAGAGAAAGATTCATCTAATAGCAAGAAGGGTGATACCTGCTTGAATAGATGCATAGAGAATCTTCTTTCCCTGGTTATGATTGACAGAGTCAGAGGAATGGTCTCCCTGACAAGGAGTCGTCTAGATTCCTTTAAGAATTCGAGCTCTTGAATAACCAGGATGGCCTACGTGAAAAATGCAGAGGACAACTTCAGTCTGCAGGCAGCAAGTCCAGATCTCTCTAGAACTCCAGTATGGTAAATGGATAGAGGACGCCAATGGAATAAGATACCATATTGACCCGCCTATGAGGGCAAGATGGGTATCATGCGTCCTTCAGTTGAATATGAGCATCCCCTGAAGTATTGGGAAGGAAGCATATAAGGACGAGCTGCAACGAAAAGAAAACTATCCCTGGTGAGACGTCCAAGAAGATGTGGACCAAACCACGGAATTGGCCATTCTTTAGGTTTTCACGTGATGTAAGGCCTGTGTCTTTTGTTTCAAAAAGAGATTTTAGATGAGATGGTAAGGGTAGGGAACACCTACCAGTCATGGGAGCATGACTGGGTGAACCCCTCCTAACCATCTGGGATTATCTGCTAGACAAGATACTAATGCTTTCTAGCAAGGGCCCATAGTGCAAAGCTACTCTGTAGAATTGCAGAGAGCATGTTGCAGGTTGGTTAGAAGAAAAAACTGGCTGCTTAAAGCCAGTAGGTAAATTAAACTATTCTGCCAAAAACAAGGGAATTGGAAATGGCGAAGAATAGAAGTCTAACCAACAAGCCTGTGATAATAGGGTTTCCAAAAAAGGTTGATAACCTGTTTTGGGTTTACTACCCAGGCCGGAAGGATTGCTAGTGGAAGACAAACCCTGGTTGTGTGGTGAACAGAACCAGTGGTTTAACCACTAGGAACTGCTGCATTTGCAGCAATTACCAGGGCAGCGGAAAAAAAATCTTTTTTTCTTTTTTTTTTAATTGGAAAAAGAAACAGACATAAGCAGGAGTGGTAAGACTTCCTTATTGTCTGATAAGCTGCCTTAAAGTAAGAATGTGAAAGGGGGAGACAACTCTGGAAAGGAAATTCCTTCCTGGAATAGGTAAAGAACCATAGGGGCTTACCAGTGTAATAGAACCACTCTTACAAACCGAATGTTGTAGTAAGAGGGCAGGTAAGAGAGTTGAAGGAGACTGACAATGTAGTAAGTCTCTGAAAGGTAAGATGATACATGCTAGTACAGGGAAAACTATCTTACTGATATTTGTTACACCTCTTTTTCCCAGTAGGAGGAAGAGAAACCTGTTAACTATAAGCATGATCATCATAAAAACTCTTAGAGCAAAAAGAAAGGATGTCTCATGAAAAGAGATCCATGAGAATTTAGGATGAAATTAGTGTAGATGCTTCAAGTGAAAAGAAGCAGACTACAGACTCTAACCCCCAAACAGGAGATGTAATGATAACACAGGTACACTAAAAAATTTTTTTTTTAAACTGCCTCTAATGTTTCGATTGATTTTTACGTTTTTTGGTGCGCTGAATCCAAATCTGGTAACCAATTTGCTCCATCACGTACAGATTTTTTGCTACATTGGATTAGCAGTTTGAGGTGAACGTTTCAGATTGAGTGCGATCGAGATAAAAGTTTCTTGGATGAATTCTTTATACTAATTGTTTAGTAGTTATTCAAATAAGAATAAAGAAAATTGTAACAAGGCAGCACATAAGAATAGAGTAATGTCAACAAAACACACTGTGATGGTAGCAAAATTGTCTGCACTTAAAACAGCCACATACATGTGCACAAACATTGAGCATATAAGAGCGAGGTTAGACACAAAGCAAAGCAAAGAAATGTGCAAAAAATGTTGTACAGGTATGTATGTAAGAATAGAAAACGCAAACCGCACCATTGCAATACATGAAGACAAACACCCGATGGTGTGAAAATAAAATTCTAATAAATGAGATCCGACACTGTGGTAATAACTAGCAAATTTTTATTTCAAAGTTTAGTAAAAACACGATATTTGTCAACACAGTTTAGATTTTAAAGTCATTCTTGGGTCAATCAATCTCCTGGTGGGCCCGTTTCTTCTTCCCACGAATGCTTCTCTTGGTGCGCTGCTTGGCGTATTTTTCATCTGGAGTTTCCCGCAGCAGCAACCAGCAGAAATCAGCCATCATAGTGGTGTTCCATCTTCCTTGGTACCTTCTCTCTGCGTCCTTGATGTCCTGGTGAAACCTTTCACCTTGTTCTTCACTGTACGCCCCCAAGTTTTCGGGAAAGTAGTTCACATGGGAGTGCAAGAAATGGACTTTCAGGCTCATGTTACAGCCTTGTTCTTTGAAGGCATTGAGCATCCTGGCAACAATATCCTTATAGTTCTCATCCCGCCTGTTCCCCAAGAATTTGAGAACAACATCCTTGAAGGAATCCCAGGCTTCTTTTTCCTTCTCAGACATCGTTTCAGCGAATGCTCCATCTGAAATGAGTTTCCTTATATCAGGGCCAACAAACACTCCTTCCTTTAGCTTTGCTTCAGAAAGTCGGGGGAACTTTGAGCAGAGGTACCGAAAGCACTCACCATCTTTTGGAAGGGACTTGATGAATTGCTTAATGAGACCCAACTTAATGTGGAGAGGTGGTAATAGAATTTTATCACGAGGTACCAAGCTCTCATGAAGAACATTTTTCTCACCGGGTCTCAAATACTCCCGAATTGGCCAGTCTTTTTTCCCCCAGTGTAGGTCGCGGGCCCGGCTATCCCACAAGCAAAGGAAGCAGGGATATTTGGTGAAACCGGATTGCTGCCCTAATAGCATGGATAGAATTTTAAAGTCTCCACAAATCATCCACTTATGCTCATCATAACGAATCTTCTGAAGAATCAGGGCCAAATTCTCGAATTTTTCTTGGAGAATAACAGAGTGAACAATAGGAACTGAAGCGAATGTGTTGCCATTATGAAGAAGAACACCTTTTATGCTGTCTTTTGACGAATCAATGAACAGCCGCCATTCAGCAGGATCATACTTGAGTTTAAACTTTTCCATCACTCCGTATATATCGTTGCAAAATACCAAATCTTCCTCTTTGCTGAAATACTTCAAAAATTGTGTCTCGCGGTTGCGGTACCAATAAAAAGTTGTTCCTGGTGACAATAGATTTTTCTGTTTAAGCCGAGAACCTAGCAGTTGGGCAGCATCTTTTGGGAGTCTTAAATCCCGGACTAAATCATTCAATTCAGCTTGAGAGAAAAGTTCAGGTTTCGGATCTGGTTCAGTTTCAAACTCGGAAGTACTGGACTCATCGGGAAAAGCCATCTGATTTGTCTCATCATGATCAGAACCGTCCACACAAATATGATCCAAAGATTTTGGTGGTTCAGGCACAGGTACTTCGTTGCTATGAGGCATAGGCCTGAGGGAAGGTTGGGGTAACTTATTACGTTCTTATTTTTTAAGTTGTATCCCTTCACAATGCAAGAGCAAAAATAGCAGTCACTGCTGTGGTCTCTTTGTTCACGCCACATCATAGGTATTCCGAAACAAAATGCTTGTTTTTTACCTTTCATCCATAAGCGTAGATCTTCCTCACATGTCTTGCACACTTTGTGAGGAGCCCACGGTTTGTCTTGATCGCCTAACTTCAAACCGAAATAGGCGAAATATACTTTTTTAATAAATGCAGAAATGTTCCTCTGCCGCTTTTTCACGGTATATCCCCACAAATAAAACAAAAACTGTCCGGAGAGTTGACGCAACCTCTGGCTCTGTGAGCCATCACAAATACACAGCACTGCAAACTACAACTGTAGTAAACCACTTCGGAATAAAGCTGGATTACGACTGAGCAAACAAAAGGTAATAATGAACTTGCAAGAAACTGAAATTTGACAGGAACGTTCATGTCGCAACCACCGTGTTTGAGCGAGCGAGCGAACGAGGCGAGGCGAACAGGAAAGAACATGCGCCAGCGCGAGTACTGGATTTAGCCCCCCGCCTCCCAATTGTCCTGTTAATGTATAAAATGAATACAAAACACTCTAAAATATCATGAGGGAGTGTTTCTAGTTAGTTAACCATTACAACCTCTATTTTGGGCCAAGAAAATAAACTGCAGTCGGCTAAAAAAAAATTATGTGAACATTCCTTATATGGGTAAGAAATCTAATTTTGCAAGAAAACGTGACGTGATGGAACATTTTGGCTATTTTTCCTGGATTCAGCACCCCAAAATCTATAGGAATCAGTTGCAAAACTGGAAGCAGTTTTTTGGTAGTGTACCTGTGTAATCTATCAGAAACCCTGTGACTGCTGGGTTTGCTGAACCTGTTGAGGTTGTGGTTTCTTTAGCCCAGTTCAAAGTTTCCCCTGTCTGGGAACATCTGTATGATGGGTAGAAGATGGATAAAACTTTTTCCTCTTGGGGGAACAAAGTCTGTTAGGAAATTTCCTACCAACTGGGAAAGAGGAAGGCGTAGACAAGCCTCTGAAAACAGCAATGTCACTGGTTAACTGAGCAGCTTGGAGTAAAGACTCCTTGTTAAAGAGATTTCCTCCAGTGCAAGAAGTATTTCCCAGTCTATCTTGTACCCATTTGTCCAAGTCTGAAACTTGGAGCCAGGCTTTATGTCGTGCCCCTATAGCTATAGCAGAAGTTCTGCTAACAGACTCAAAGGAGTCTAGGGAAGCACGAGTAAGGAACCTAGAGATATTTTGAGCATGACTAACCAATAAGGAATAGTCTGCTCTTTTGGGCTCTTGAAGAAAAGGGGTCAAAAGTAGTAATTTCTTTGTGACTTCTTCAAGAGATAATCTCATATAGAAAATATATGAGAGAATTCTTGCTGAAAGCATGGATGCCTGGAAGGTTTGGCGTCCAAAGGCATCCAAAGTCTTAGACTCACGATCTGGCGGATAAGAAGAGTGCTTTTTAGTACTCAGCACGCCTCATTGCTGATTCTACAACAATGGAATGATGAGGAAGTTGAGTCTTTTGAAAACCTGGAGAAGGGGGCACTTTGTATAGAAGATCAGTTGCCCTAGAAGGTGGGCATACCGTTAAAGGAGTTTCTCACATTTGAAAGAGCAGATCCTGCAAGGTTTGATGCAAAGGAAGCATGATGTCCTCCTTTGGACTCCAGGGAATATACAGAGATTCTGTATTCCCTGGTGCAGGATATTGACCAGGTATAGAAATGGCAAGTGACTTTGCCATATCAAGCAGGAATACTTGAAAAGAAAAATCCCCAGAGGGAAGTCCTCTAGAAAGAGGAGTACAGGCTAGATCTGTTGAAGAACTAGCATTGGCACCCAGGGATCTATCCAAATTCATTGGAATAGAAGACCCTAAGGGGTGGAGCATCAGACTGTCCTTACAGGATGGTCGCCGGTACCGCATGAAGTCGGGACCACAAGCAGACGGTAGTGCATCGTCCATGCTAGGGATCGATTCCAAACTCGGTACCGAGGGAAGCGAGCCTTTTGAAACAAGCATGGAAGGTACCGACAGCGATGCTAATGCGGATACCGGTACCGACTCCGGTACCGTATCTGATACAGATACATGAAGATCAGTCGGTGACAGCGCTAACGGTACCAAAGAAACCGAGAGTGCCTGACATGGATTATCGGAACTGTGCCTTCGGTACCATCCGGTGTCGGTACCAAGGCGAGTCGGTACCCAGTCATCCAGACTGGAGATCGATTCCAGACTCGGCATCGAAGGAAGCGAGTCTATCGATGCACATCTGGAGGGTACCGACGTCGGTACCAGTACCGGTACCAGGATCGATACCGATACTGAAAGATCGGTCTGCAGCATCTCTAACGGGCCCGAAGGAACCGAAGGCGCTAGACTGCGATCTTCGGAGAGGAATGTTTCATCCAACACTATTGCCGATGCCAGGGCATGGGTACCGCTGGAAGCGGAGGCCACCACCGAGCATGGCTCAGGTATGTTCGGAGATGGGTGAACCTCAGGAACAACCTGAAACCCCAATAAGGATTTGGAGGCCGAAGACTCCCACCGGGGTTTTAAAGCCAGTGTGTCCTCGAGGGTAAGGCCAGAGGCATCTCTATGCTGTGCATGAGATCTACCACTCGAGGACTGGCTAGTCTTAACAGACTGTTTTTGGGTTACCTGATCCTGCAAAGAAGAAACGGTGGTCGGTGCCCTGAAGTTGAATGGGGACCGCGTATCGAGGTGAACTCGATGCTGAAGACTTCTTCCGACTATACTGTTGCAGGAGGGACACTCCAGCGGATAGTGGTCAGGACCCAAGCAGGGTAGACACCAATTATGAGTGTCTAAAATCAATTTTGTACCACCACAGTTTGAACATTTCTTAGGGATAGTGGCTGGCGCTTCCATGAAGGAAAGTGAGTAGGCCTAGCAGGCTGAAAAAAACGTCAGGCACTAACAAGGAAAAAAGTATTCCTTAAGAAGGAAAATTTACAAGAAAAAAGAAAAGAAACACCGGCGGTACCGGTGGCGTCGGGAAAGGCAGACGCGACCACAAGAAAACCAAAAAATAAAAGAAGAATTTTCTGCGGTGACAGGAGGACGTCCTGCCGGCTCCGCGGAAAAACGAAAACTGAGGAGAGGCAGTTGGGAAAGGCAGCACGCAGGCGTGTTGGGATGCTCCCAAAAGTGTTCTGATTGGACGCTGGGGAGCGTTCCAGCGCAGACTCCGTCGGTACCGACGTACCCATATGTGAAGACTCATTCCTGCTTGTTCCTGGAGATACTCAAGTAACGCCTCCACTGGAATGGAAAAAGGATTAAGTTCCTTCTTTGAACACCAGATTGAGAACTTTCTCCATTTAAAAGCGTAAGCACGCCTTGTGGAAGGTTTCCTGGAGGCCAAAAGGATATCTTTAACCTGTTCAGAGAGGTTGATATCCTGGAGTTCTAAGCTCTCAGCAGCCACGCCATCAGGTGCAAAGACTAGGGGTTCGGGTGCAAGCGTCCCGTTCTCCTGGGATAGGAGATCTGAAATACATCCCAAATCCAGAGGTTTGGCTTGAGAGAGACGTAGAAGCAATGGATACCATGTCTGACGTGGCCAGCATGGGGCTATGAGGATCATGTAGCCCCTGTCTCTCTGAAGCTTGAACAGAGTCTTGGGAATGAGGGGAATGGGTGGGTAGGCATATAGGAAGTCCTGACCTCAGTGGAGATGGAAAGCATCCATCGCCTTACTGTTCTGAGCAGGAATTCTGGAACAGAAATGGGGAAGCTTGGCATTCTGAGGACTTGCAAACAGATCTGTATCTGGGGTTCCCCGGATTTGAAAGATTCAACCAATTTGATCCGAATGGAGAGACCATTCGTGTGGCAGTAGTACTCAACTGAGTTTGTCTGCCAGGAGATTCTGTTTGCCAGGGAGATACACCACTAGTAGGTGGATCTGAAGGCATATGGCAAAGGACCAAAGGTGTAGGGCTTTATTGCACAACGCCTAAGAACCTGTTCCACACTGCTTGTTCACATAGAACATGGCTACCCGATTGTTCGCCTGGACTAGAACTGTTTTGGAGCACAGGTGGTCCTGGAACACTCAGAGCATTGAAGATAGCCCTGAGTTCTAGCAGGCTTATGTGAAGCCGAGCCTCCTGCTGAGTCCAAAGACCCTGGGTGGAGAGATTGTCCAATTCAGCTCCCCAACCCAATTTGGAGGCATCCGTCCTCAGGGTAGACTGGTGTGGTGGCTTCTGAAAAGGGGACCCTACAAGTAGGTTTTCTGGTGATTGCCACCATTGGAGGGATGAAATGAGGCATGCAGAGTTCCTGATTTTGTCTCCCAGATGACCTAATGCGAAGCTAGGGTCCATTGAACTGCACGCATGTACAGACGAGCATAGGGAACCACATGTACCGTGGAAGCCATATGACCGAGCAACTGAAGCATTTCTCGAGCAGTTAGGAAAGTCTTCATAGCTGTTTGAGAAGCTAGTTGAACTATGAGCGCAGCTGACCTGTGGCAGAAAAGCCCTTGACTGCTGTGTGTCTAGAAGAGCCCCTATGAACTCTAAGGTTTGAGAAGGGGTGAGTTGGGATTTTGGAAGATTCATCATAAATCCCAAATGTTGAAGAACCTGCATTGTGCAGGAGAGAGCAGAGCTAGTCTCTGGAGCTGACAATGCTCGGATGAGCAAGTCGTCTAAGTAGGGGAAGACAAATATCCCTAGAGTTCTTAGAAATGCTGTAACTACTGCCATGCATTTTGTGAAGACTCTTGGGGCAGAAGCCAGGCCGAAAGGTAGAACCCTGTACTGGTAATGTCTTCCATGAAAGAGGAATCGAAGAAACCTCCTGTGTTCTGTGTGAATAAGGATATGCATATAGGCATCCTTTAGGTCTAGAGAACATAGCCAATCCTGACTCTAGATGTAAGGGAGAAGTGTTCCGAGAGAGATCATTTTGAATTTCTCTCAGAGCAGATACTTGTTTAATTCTCGGAGGACCAGAATGGGCCTGTATCCTCCTGTTTTCTTTGGTATAAGGAAGTAGGGGGAGTAGAAGCCCAGGCCTTGTTGAGAAAGTGGCACTTCCTCTATCTCACCCTGAGCCTGTCGACGGTACCGATCAAAGTCGTCATCAGAATGCCTCGGTACCGGACCCTCGATGTCGGACACTGACTCCAGGGCCGGCATGGGTGGTAGCGTGGAGAGCGGCGCAATGGTCGATGTCAGTACTGATGGCTGCAGAACTGATTGCAGAGGCTTTAGCGGTACCGAAGCCACCAGCAAGGCCGCAAGACTCCGCTCAATGGCCAGGATACGTTGATCCATGGAGCCAGCCAATGCCTGGGTATCGGTACCCGAACAATGGGCCATGACCCCAGAACATGGCACCAAGAGCTCTCCAGATGTGTACGCCTTGGGAACATCTTGGGACCCCGATAATCCTTTGGAGGTAAGGACCTCCCACCATGGCTGTTTGACCAGTGTATTCTCCTCTAGGGCAACGCTAAAGCATCTCATTGCTTAGAAGGAAATCTACCCTTTGAGGACCGACCAGTCTTCGAAGACAACTTGGGTTTCATTACCTGAGATCCATGGGAGGAAGATGAAGCCCTGGACGACGTTGATGAAACTGACATTGCATCCGAAGCAAAGAGGGTGCCGAGTTTCGCAGCTCTATTCTGCAGGACCCTCTTTGTCATCTTCCTGCAAAGGAGACATTCCAATGGTGAATGGTCTGGACCCAAACATTTAAGACACCAGTCATGGGTGTCGGTAGCAGAAATAGTACTGCTACATTTGGAACACTTTTTGAAACCACTAGTTGATTTCTCCATTTTGAGGAACAAAGGGGCCTAAGGCCCAAAATGGCGCCTAAGCACCTAGAGGGCAGAGACCCTCAAAGAAAACTTTTTTTTTTTGGAAAAAGAAAATAGAAGAAAAGAGACACTGACGATAGCAGTGCTAGCGTCAACGGGAAGGCAGACGCAACCACAAAAGAAGAAACTTTTCTGCAGTGACAGGAACTGCTCCCTGTCGGCTCCGCGGAAAACGAAAAACCGAGGAGGGAGAGTTGGAAAGGCGGGAAGGCAGCAGCATAGGCGCAGTGGGATGCTCCCAAAAGCTTTCCTATAGTACGCTGGGGAGCATTCCCACACGGGCTCAGTTGGTGCCGACGTCACCCATATGTGAAGACTACATTCCTGCTTGTTCCTGGAGATAGTGTATTATTCTGCCCTAATCTCTTCTTCAACTAACTCCACTAGACAGCTTAGTCTGTATTTTGTTCACTTTCTCTCTCCTGCACCTCCCTGGCCGCATCCACCTGTACACCTCTCCCCGAGTCTGGTCAACTGGCCATCCATTTTTTTTTCTGAGAAGATCGCTACACTTCGTTCCACCTGCTCATGCAGCTCTCAGCCCCCAGCAGAGCCCTCATCCATCGATACTTCCTTGCCCTCAGAGCCTACTTCCACCAATATTTCTTCATTCTCCCATGTCTGGTCCTCATTCCACCCCATCACTAATGGCTGCCCTGTCTGGGGCATTACAAGCCTCTCATAAAACCACCTGCCCTTCCGATCCCATTCTTTCACAATGGCTCACTGAACCCTCCTTGACCCTGCTTCCTCTCATACTTGCCATTTTCAATTCCAGTCTCTCCTCTGGCACCTTTCCCTCTCCCTTTGGAAACATGCCACTATCCGCCCCATCCTCAAGAAACCCTTCCTAGCCCCCAATGTTCTGGCAAACTGGCACCCCATCTCTAATCTCCGTTTTCTTTCTAAAACTCTCGAGAAACTGTTTCGGCACAACTTTCCTCCCACCTGGATTCCACCCGTTCCTTACACCCCCACCAGTCAGGCTTTTGTTCAGGTCATAGCACCGAAACCATCCTCCTTTCACTACTCAATGAAATACACATTGCACATGATAGGGGTGACATTTCACTCACAGTTTGTTTAGATCTCTTCAGCTTTCGACTTGGTGGATCACTCCATCCTGCTCTCTCGCCTTCATGACTATGGACTCCGGGATGCTGTTCTCCTCTGGTTTCAATCTTTTCTCTCTCAGTGATCCTTTTCTGTTAGCTGTGGGACGAGCACTTCTCAGACTATCAATCTCACCTATGGTGTCCCCCAGGGATCTAGCCTGGCCCGTTCCTCTTCAATATTTTTTTGGCTCCACTCGCACTGTTAATACAGCAGTCTGGGATGATCTCATATTTTTATGCAGATGATATTATTTTACATCACACAAACTCTCATTCTCCCGATTTGTCCTCCCTGAATTCCTTTTTATCAGACGTCGCCACCTGGCTCTCCACAAACCATCCCACCTCAATCCCTCCAAGAGTGCTGCCATCATGTTTACCTTCAACACCCCCTCCCCTATTGTGAGTCCTCTGTTGGCCAACTTGCCCGTCCCTCTAGTTCAGTCACTAAGATATCTCAGGATCATCTTAGATTCTTCCCTGTCTTTCCACAACCACATGTCCTCTTTGGTTCAACGCTCATTCTTTTCCCTTCGTCAGATCCGTGCACTTCGTCCTTTCCTCGAAACTCACTCCCTCACAATCCTTTTCCTGTCATTAGTGATCTCTAGGCTAGGCTATTGTAATTCCGCACTTGCTAGTCTTCCCCATTCCCAACTCAGTCTGCAACTCCTCCAAAACACGGCGGCACTGTTGCTTACTCGTTCCTCTTGCTGCGACCATATCACCCCCTCCTTTTCCACCTTCATTGGCTTTCACTCAAACACTGCATCAACTACAAAGTTCTCATCCTCGTTCATCAAGCTATTCACACTGGCACTCTGCAATATCTGGTTGATCTTCTCTAGTTCCGTACCCCTGCCTGCCTCCTCCAAGACCTTCATGTTCATCGCCTAGCACTCCCCTCAGTTTCTCGAGCACACCTTGAACAGACACGACACAACACACTGCCTTTTTCTTCTTAGGTCCTGCTCTATGGAACTCCTTACCATCCACCCTGCGCTCTGAGCTCTCATTCTCCCGATTCAAATCCCTGCTCAAAACTCACTTATTTCAACTTGCTTTTGACCTCCCATCCTCTGGTTCCTAATGGATTTCCTGCTTCTGTCTGTGCCTGCTGTCCTTGCCTACCATAGCTGCCCTGTCCAATTTATGGTGTTCCTTTCCTTTTTTGAATCACAGCCATCATTGGTTAAGGTTTATTACGTTCTACTTCGGAAAAAGAAGCCTGCTGGTTCTCAGCAGACCTCTTTGGCTGAGGCACAGCATGTGTATATCTTTAATATATCAAATGTGTTAGAATCAAGTGATGTTCAGTCAATTATTCCTTCTACATGGTTGGTCCCTTCCACTTTGCCCTCTGACCGAAAGTGGCTCTAAGCTTTAGTTTAAAAAAATGTTCCGTTCCTTTTAAAAAAATTTAACATTCAAATTTATCCGGACCTAGCCCGTGTGACACAGAAGAGGAGAAAAGAATTCCTTTTACTCAAACCAGCAGTGATCCAGCTGGGGA
This sequence comes from Ichthyophis bannanicus, assembly GCA_033557465.1. Classification (NCBI taxonomy): domain Eukaryota; kingdom Metazoa; phylum Chordata; class Amphibia; order Gymnophiona; family Ichthyophiidae; genus Ichthyophis; species Ichthyophis bannanicus. Next base: position 321,445,482 of record CM066032.1, read on the forward strand.
GATTGCTTTTAATTTCCTTGCAAACGCCTTGTTAGGTTGCAATCGGTAAACTATGTTTTCTTTCATCTCCCACAACTGGCGGCCTTCATCAGTTCTCATCTCCAACATAGAACTGACATCCAAACCCACGATCCGATACCTCGGCATACATTAGATCAACACCTGGATACGACAATGCATGTGAAGAATGTGACAAAGAATATATATCATAAGATCAGAACACTACGCCACCTCCGTCCACTACTGGACTATACTGATTACCGATCAACCTTCCAGGCACTAGTACTCCCACATCTAGATTTTGCAAACATCATCCTCCACGGGCTCTCTCAATCAACCTTAAATCCACTTCGTCTGGCTATGAATACAGCTGCAAGTGTCCTCTCTGGGTCACCAAGGTCTGCTCATATAACGCCTATCATGAAAGACCTACACTGGCTACCTCTACAAGCCAGACTCTCATATAAGTCAGTAGTCTTGACCTTCAAAGCCATGAATATCTACCCACCAACACCAATCAGAAAACTAATCCATAACACCCCTGAAAATAGAAACAGAAGGACTACAACTATGAACACCTTAATAGTTCCCAAGATGATGACATCATGTACTAAAGCTACATCAAACAGAGCTTTTTCATTATTCGCACCCAGGAATTGGAATATACTTCCCCATGAAATCCGCGGCATCAAAAGCCTATTACAATTCCGCAAAGCCGTAAAGCATCACTTATTCACAAAATACTACCCAGAAGTGACCATGGACACTCACACAGCCAACAGGCCTCCCACTCGCACCAAACACCTTAGCACCTTAATCCAACCAGAAAATGGTTAGTCCCCACGATATTTCACTTTACTACTATTGACCCATGCCACCCATGAATACACGTACAATATCCACTCGAGTTTAAATATGGTATATAATAAAAGCATATTTATAGTATAATGTTGATTGTACATAGTTATCCCTGTTATTCCATGTTATATATTCCCTTGTTCTCTGTAAACTCAATGTTACCTGTACACATTGCAGTATATTTTGTTCGATGTACACCGCGCTGATTTTAATAGCGCGGTATATAAGAGATGTTAAATAAATAAAATAAATAAATAAATACCCTGAGATAATGCTGATTAAGCTATACTATTTAGGTTTTCCTTGCAATATTGTTATGTATCATATTTTTCTTTTCTTGAATCCCCTATGTTGTTGGGCTGGAGTGTAATGGGTATTTCATTGAATGCTTGCTTAGTTTGTATATGAGTTTGCATTTCCTAACCTTTCCAATTTTTGTACAAGTTTCTGCTTGGATTGTAATTTGAAATTCATAAATTAAAAAAAAACCACAGAAGTGAGGTTGAAAGAAAATCCATATTCAAAAATATCAGCAATGTTGAAAAACAGACTCTGAGCACAGCTCTACACACAATGAGAACAGGCAGAATGGTTCACAGAGAGAACAATGAAAAAATTTTTTAAAAAACATTTAGACCAGGACTAAATGGCTTGGCTGTAAAACTAACAATGGAAATCCCTTCAAGATAAGGGGAAAAAGTTCAAGAATGAACAGGAATGTGCGCAAAGATCATCACACTCGTGGTTCATATGGTACATCATGTGCAAATTTATTTACATTTATTTAAAAGTTTTTATATACTCTTTCAGTGATTTTGATCATTCAAAATAGTATACAAACTAAATAAAAACAATCATAGTTTGAAAAAGTATTAAGAGTACAGAACAATAAATAAGCCCTTAAGTCACAGATAGCAATCCGTCCAATTGCACTGGTGGAGGGAGTCACTGCTCTTTTTCGCTCTACTCTTACCATCTCTAAAGTCTCTTGTTCGGCCCTGTCTTATCCCGAATCCCTTCTGGTTTGTCTCAATGGTTCTCCACCTCTCTATTTTCTTCTGGATTTATGCATCTCTATCCCTCCGTCCCCATCTCTGGGACTCTCGTTAACACCCTTTCTGAGGCTGCTTTGCTTTATTCCCATCTCTTCGTGCTAGGTGATTTTAATGTTCACTTTCATTCCCCATTCGGGCCTCGCAATCTTTCCTTGGTCCAGCTTCTTTATGACCTCTTTCTCAACATATACCCTTTCCTACTCACTCTGCAGGCCATATCCTTGATCTAGTCCTCTCTTCCCCATCTCTTTGCTACTCTCTCTTCTCCTTCCTCTTTTCCTGTTCCCTGGTCTTATCAATTCTATATCCTTTTCTCTGCCCAGTACTCACCCACTACTGCCCCTTCTCCCCTTGGCTCCTCCTTCAACACCCACCATCTCATTTGCAATTGCAATTTATCCCCATCTACACTTGAACAATTTCCCTCTGCTATTATTATTTTCCCCTCTGACTTTCTCTCTCTCCTTCCCTGTAGACACTCAGGCTTAGCTTTGGTTCTCCAATCTGTAATCTGCCCTCGACCATGTTGCCCCTCTTCAACCCCATCATCACTGTCCTCGCCACACTTACCCTTGGTTCCATTCTGGTCTTGTTCTCCACCGTCGTTACCTCTGCCAGGCAGAGCACCTGTGGAAAGAATGCATTCCTCTCCTGCTTCATTTCAGTATTTCAAGGACCTCCACCAACAGTACCGCTCTCTTTCATTCATTCATTCAACTAAAAAGGAGCACGTTCATCTGCCTCAGTCTCTTCCCGTCAGCTCTATTCTATTCTGTCAACACTCTCTAAACCTTCTACAGCGGCTCTGCCGCTTGCTTTATCTAGCTGTCCCTCTACATCTGCTCTAGTCACCTACTTCCAAAATAAGTTTCAGTCTCTTAGGTCCATTTTGCCCTCCCCCGTTGTCCCCTGCCCCACAGACTTACACTCCAGTGGAACTAATTGTCCCAGTTAGCCCAAGTCCCTCTCTTACCCACACTTGATCATCCTTCTCCCCTGTTTCTGCTGCTGAACTTCATAAGATATTTACTTCATCCTCCATGAGTGGAGGAGTAGCCTAGTGGTTGGGGCAAGGTACTTCAGGCCGGAAGGTCGGGGGTTCAAATCCCACTAGAGGACAGCAACCTTGGGCCGGAAGGACTGGAGTTTCTAGTCCCACAGGTGCTCCTTGTGGTCTTGGGCAAGCCACTTAACCCTCCATAGCCCATGTTCCCTGTAAAATAGTTCTCTGTGTGCTGTGCTTTCCTGTCTAATCAATGTGTTTATACCTCAAAAATTTCCTGTCATGATTTGACAATTTCCAATCTGTAATCAAAAAACCGCTGCTGATCGCTGGAAGTAGCGGTATACTAAATAAATAAATAAAATAAATAAATAAATAAATAAATCTCGCAAAACCATGTCTGCTGCTAACCCCATCCTCTCCTCATGCTCTCTGTCCCCTCCCTTGCCCTATTGCCACTGATTTTATCTATAATTAATAACAGTCTCTCTTCCGGTACCTTTCCAACTGCTTGGAAACATGCCACTATCTGTCTGATCCTTAAACAGTCTTCCGCAGACCCATCTGTTCCAGCCTATTACCACCTTGTTTCTATCTTGCCATTCCTTTCCAAACTACTTGAGAAATTAGTTTTTGCTCAGCTTTCTTCATATCTGGATTCTACTCATGCACTTCACTCTTGACAGTCTGGCTTCTGCCCCGGTCAAAGCACAGAAACTGTTCTCTCTTTTCTTAGTGAGCTTCACCAATCTCATGACCAGGGTGACATTTCAGTGGCGGTTTCCCTAGATCTTTCCTCTGCATTTGATTTAGTCAATGATGTCACTATTCTTTCACGACTTTATGACTTTGGTTTGCATGGTTTGATTCTTTAATGGTTTCGTTACTTCCTATCACAGCGTTCTCTCTCTTTTTCTGCTGGGAACCTATCCTCCTCTCCACTTCCCCTTTCATGCGGTGTTCCCAAAGGTTCTGTTCTAGCCCCTCTTCAATTTAATATCTTTCTGATTCCTCTTACTCTCCTGGTCCAGTATTTCTGCTCACTATTATGCTGACGATATACTGCTACTCCATCATACTAGTCTGACAGCCCCTGATCTGACCCCCCCTCAATACTTGTCTATCTAGTATCTCTGCTTAGCTATCCAGTAATTTTCATCTCAACCCTTCTAAAATCTGCTGCTCTCTGGTTCACCTTTGGCAGTCACTCCCCCACCCTAGCTCCATCCTGGCCCGCTTCCCCCATCCCACTTGACGACTCCTTTTGTTACCAGGGAGTTACTTTGGATTCTTTTTTATCTTTTCACGCACACATATCTTCGCTTGTTCGTCGCTCTTCTCCTTCCTCTATAGGATTCATACCATTTGCCCTTTTCTTTCAGTCTCATTGCTGACCACTTTACTCCTCGCTCTGGTAATCTCTCAGATTGACTACTGTAACATCATCTTCCTTCGACTTCCTCGGTTTCAACTTTACCAGCTTTAGCTTGTTCAGAACACTGTAGTATGTCTTCTTGCCCATGCCTCTCGTTTCAAACATGTCACCCCCCTCCTCATCTACTACCATTGGCTTCTGGTTAAATTCCATCTGCAGTTAAAACTTCTTACCTTGGTCAATCATGTATTATACTCTGGTGTCCCCAGTTATCTTTCCGATGTTTTGCTTGCTCACTCAGCTCACTATGCCCTCTGAGACATCCATGTCAAATCGTTTGCACCTTCCCTCTGTTTCAAAGGCTAGACTTATTTCCACTTTCTCCTCTGCTTTCTATTTTCTCACTCCTTTGTCCTGGAACTCCATGTCACCTGCCCTCAGACTTGAGCTCTCATATCCCAAATTTAAGTCACTTCTCAAAACTCACTTATTCAATACTGCCTATGACATTCCAGTTCCCTCTTTCTCCCCTTCCATTTCCCCAGTATGATTGATTTTATCTATCCTATTGACAATGGAGTTTCTTTTCAGCTCTTATTTTAAGTTTATTTTTAATTTTGTATACCGCTTTGCTGTACCATGAAGGGCGCTTAAACAAATCTAAAAACACAAACCATAAAATCCTGAATTAGCTATCCAAGGGAAACAACAAAGTCTTTACTCCTTTTCTAAAATTAAGTAAATTAGTTTCTAATCTCAAAATCAGAGCAGCTTATGCAACATTCTGGACATGCCATGTTAAAGGCTCGAGTCATCCAGTGAGTTTTACAAAAAACTGTCACATCTGGAACTTCTAGAAGATTTCCCTGAAAGGAAAGCAGTTGTCATCTAGGCAGATATCATCACAGCCTATTTTTCAATTATAATGGTTTCTCATTTCTCAAAGCCTTAAAAATTAACACCAGCAATTTAAAATAACATCTTCCGGGGAAATTTCTCTAAATGGATTAGCTTTGCACATATGATGACAGTCATGAACCTCAATTCTAAGCCCTAATAGGAAACCAATATAGTTCCCATAACAAAGGATGCATACTTTCAGTTTTCTTTCCACCCCAATAAAAACCTAGCAATTATATTTTGTACAATTTTCAACTTTTTCATAACGTTACCTTTTATTCCCAAGTATAGCACACACCTCTTCTCTAGTCACTTCACTAGCTCCCTATCCGTTTCCGAATCCAGTTCAACCTTCTCCTACTTACATGCGCATTCATTCTGCGGCTCCTCACTACCTTTCCTCTCTTATTTCACTCTACACTCTTCCTCGGGAACTCTGCTCCTCGGGCAAATCCTTTTTATCTGTGCCCTTCTCTACCACTACCAACTCCAGACTTCGTCCATTCCACCTTGCTGCTCTATATGCCTGGATCAAACTACATGAGACAGTGTATCAGGCTCCTTCTTTGGCCCTATTCAAATCCAGGCTAAAAACCCATCTCTTTGAGGCTGCTTTTGGATCCTTATGCCCCTCACTCTCTTGTTCACTACTTATGTGTATCTTTCCATACTCTAGTCCCCAGTTTTGCAATGTTTTTCCATCTTGATTAGATTGTAAGCTCTGATGAGCAGGGACTGTGTCTTACATCTTTATGTACAGCACTGTATGCGCCTTATAGCGCTAAACAAATGATAATTATTGGTAGTAGTAATAGCAGCACATTACAATAATCCAGAAAGCTTACTTATTTGGATTTAGTTCATGTCTTTTCTAAAAAGTACAGGATGATTTGTGTTGACAAAAGTGATTACATGTAGTCAGACGACCACTGTCTCACTCCTGTGAAGGTGCTTATTATAGAAAAAATATTTTTTATCTATAGTATTATAAGTATTGTATACACTATACATCCCTACCAGAGAATACAGTTGACATTATCAAATGTGTTGAAAAACTGCTTTGAAAAATGAAAGCAGTTAACGATAAACAGCAGAGAGTTCCGTTACCTTTCTGTGCTTTAGCTGTTATTTCAAAGTATTTGACAGTTAAATCTTGAATAGAGAGCACTGCCATGTGAGCTTTTTTCTGCCAATCTGCATCTTCCTTCTTGAGGCTTTCAATCCTTCGGGGACCTAGGTAATCATTCTCCATGGAGATCTGAAAACAAATCAGTCAGAGTAAGGCCTCTATATTTAAGTATTATGATAGTCTTTTTAAAGTAAGGTAGATTCTAACTACAAGATTCCAGTTCATTAAAAATAATTTGATGTTTATCACCCATAGGTGTGGTATCCATTTCCCCTAGTTTCTACCTTAATCCCCCTGTTTGCTGTGTTTGTCTGTTTTGCCTAAACTGTGAGCTTTATTGAGCAGGGACTGTGTCTTACATGTACATGTGCAAAGCTGTGTATGTCTTGTAGCGCTATACAAATAGTAATTAGTAGTAGTTAAAACACACCAAATTATTATTTTTAATGAACTGAAAACTTGTAGTCAGACATTCAATCTATGCCAAGCTTCCAGGCCCAAGTCACTGGGGGGGTTGGAATTCAGCAGCGCTGGCCATCACTACTTTAAATTCACCCCGATATTCAATGCCTGGACCCCTGTCTTGAATATCCGGGTTGTGATTCTGCAATCTGCTCAGTGGCGATATTCAGCTGCTAGGCAGTCTGTAAAACCAGCTAAAGTTAGGTCAGCCATTCAGCTGTCCTAACTTTAGCCAGTTAGAGTTAACCAGGCAGCAGCTGAATATCACTGCTGCCTGTTTAACCCACGGTGCTGCCCCCACTCCTCCCACACCCCTGGAACACCCTAACACCTAACGCTTAGCATCAGGGCATTTAGTGTCCCAAACCAGGGATATTCGACAGCACTAACCGGGATAGTGATGCTAAATACCTCAGAGAGGCAAACCATGTAAATATTTTTGAATATTCCTCCCCCCTCCCCCCAAATTTCTTCTCCTATCTACAAGATGGGAATAAAGTGTTAGTGAATAAGACCCTTAGCATCTCTGCATCAACTAAAAAAAACCCTGATACCTCTGTAGAAATTCAGTCTTACTTGTTAATTTCCTTTCCTTGAGTCCTGGCAGACCAGTCCAGACACATGGGTATGTGCTATCCTACCCCAGAGGATGGAGATAGAGATTAAGACTTCACCAACATCACTCCCTCTGTAGGCGCTGGTGCAATCAGAACCAGCCTCTCAGAAACCCTATGTCAAAGCCAATCCCAGAGTACCAAAACCCTAAAAGGTTTTCTACACACAACCACCAGTTAACTCCCCCTCTTGCCAGTTTACAATGGCTCCTTGTTGTATGGCAGCTGCAATTCAAGGTCTTCATTCTACTGTTAAAATGTTAAGGGGGAATGGGACTACATACTCAAAGAATGCTTTTAAATTCCATACCCCTATATAGTCTATGTTGAGATTTCCATATTTGTTGTTCTATCCCTAAGGGTTGTGTGCCTGTCAGACATGTGATTGTATTTATTTATTTAAACTCTTTTCTATACCGCGCTTTTTAGAATCAGTGCGGTTTACAGGTAACAATAGCTTGTGCAGTGCAGGTGGGGGGTATGCACTGTTGAACAGGTGTTGTAACTTGGGATTAACGAGGGTAACTATATACAAGCTTAGCAATCAGATCACCTATGTATGATGTTGACCGGAGTTGCTTGGCAACTATTTACAAGATTAGAAAGGCTATCTACACGTTACTATTTACAGGTTGGGCAGGTAGGTTAAAGGGTGAAGCTGCGTCAATGTGACATGGGTGTGGTAGGGTGTTGTCCTGGTGGTTGAGTATGACTGGTTGTGATTTATCACTAGTGTGGGAGTAGTGCAGGAGAAAGAGATGGTGCTTTAGGGCCTTCCTAAATTGGGCAAGGTCGGTAATGGACCGGATGGCGGTTGGGAGGGTGTTCCAGCATGTGGGTACATACAACACAAAGGCTCTGTTCCTTGTTGCTCGAGAACTTTTCGTTATTGCGTTGAGGATTACCAGCGTGTTGACAGCGAATGACCTTCTGGATCTGTTGGGGGGAGTAGGGTGGACGAGGTCCTTGAGGGAGGTGGATGAGCAGTTGTTGATTGCCTTGAAGGTCAGCAATAGTACTTTGAAAGAGAGTCTGCAGTGGATCGGTAGCCAGTGGAGGTGTTTCAAGATTGGGGTTACGTGATCTCTTCTGGAGGCTCCATGTAGGATTCTGGCGGCGGCGTTCCTTGCAAGTTGGAGTGGGTTCAGCGTGTTCTTTGGGAGGATCCTGTAGAATTGAGTTGGCGTAACCGAAATGGGGAGCTACAAGTGCTTGATAAATCATCCAGAAGTCGTCTGGCTCCAGTAGGGGTCGTAGATGTCGGATTGTCCATATCTTGTGATAGACTGACTTGACGGTGTTGTTTATATGAGCTTTCATGTCTAGCTGTTGGTCTATTGTGACCCCTAGATTGCAGACAGTGGGCCTGCTAGGAAGCTCAGCATCTCTTACTTTTAATGAGGCGGGACGGGTAAGTGATTGTACCTTTGTTTGAGACTGTCCTAGTTCATTTAATTTAATTTATTTTGCTTAAATACCGCAATGCACAATACTTCTATGTGGTTTACACTTTTACATCTCCAATACTGTACAAATACAAGGACAATATATATTACTTAGGATTTAATTGTAACGGCCAAAAATCTGATTTCTGGAACACACAATCATCTCTCAACTGAGGCAAGGTAGATTTGGTTTTCCAGAAAAAATAAAAGCTATATTTGTTCCAACTGGCATTTGGGTGAAACGGTATACTAGCACTGTCTATTCACAGTCCTGTCCATCTATCCATTGAGTGGGTAATCTTATAAAGGATTTCCTTAATGTAAAAGGCACCTTATTAAATGAACCCATGGTATATGCATGTATACTATGAAATAATTTTACATTAGCCACTTGTGGGCATGGTGCTAGTTTGGACGGAGTGCGGGTAGAATCAAGATTTACACATGTAGGTTATAAAATACAGGCATCTACACGCACACAAACTGTGTAAATCTACACCTGCCCTTGAAAAGAGGACATTTAAAAGCATGAATCAAGAAAAAAAGAGAGGAGAGTAGGAAAACCTCTTGTTTAGATCACTGGTGTGCCTTTAGACTTGATTGCTTAAGTCACCTCTGCCTAATGATCAGCACCTTACAGCAACAAGAAACACCAGTAGTGGCTAAGCATACTGGAGCTCTTTTCAGAGCACATGTGCAGGGCAAGCATGCCTCTCCTTCCTATTGTTAGGAAAGGGGAAATAAATGCCTGTTGGTTATTTTGTTAAGATTAAAGGACAGAGTAGTTCAGGTGGTTGGGCTCAAAATCTAGTCCAAGTTGGGCTAACATGAACACAATCAAAACCCTCTAAAATAAAGATACTGGATGCAGCTATCTCACCTCAGAGCTCCACTAGAAAGAAAATACAGAACTGCCTCTTGACTTAAAGAGCACATACTGGCACTAATTTTATAAAAAGGCGCTTATGTCAAAGCTTCAAAAAAATATGCCTATGTGCCTTTATGAAGAGGCATCCTAGAATCAGCCCCAATAGTGCACAAATCCTTATGCTCGAATTTACACCTGTCCCATGTATGAATGCAACTCCGCCCCTGTTCTGTCCAAATTATGTTTCTGGAATGTCTACACATGATTTTTTTCAGTATATGTACTCATTTGTACATATTCAGCCAGGCGGTTTTATAAGTCATTTCCATGTGTAAAACATGCTTTACATGCAGAAAAAGCGTAGTTACTCACCTATAACAGGTGTTCTCCAGGGACAGCAGGAATCAGTTCTCACTTATGGGTGACGTCAGCACCGACGGAGCCCGTGTGGAGCAATTCCCCAGCTTTCAAAGAAAGCCTTTGGGATTACTGCCACTCATGCATGGTCCTCTTCCCGCCCAAGGGTGCCATCTTGCTCAGTCAGGTCCCTTAGCTTGAGCCCTACCAAACAGATGGCAAGGGAAGGATAAAAATCCAGCAACTCTTCAGGGGAGGTGGGAGGGTAGTGAGGACCGATTCCTGCTGTCTCTGGAGAACACCTGTTATAGATGAGTAGCTACACTTTCTCCAGGAACAAGCAGAAAGTCATTCCTCACTTATGGGACTCCCCAGCTACAGGCTACTGAACCTGTAACCAAAAAGCGCCTCCGGGAGGTCGTGAGCAGAAGCGAAGCCCTCGGTAGCCATGAAGAAGGGTCGGAGGGCAGGAGTTGCTTATACCCCGAACAGATTACGGAGTACAGCCTGGCCGAAGGCGCTGTCCCGATGGGACTCCCTCTCCAGGCAGTAGTGTGCAGCGATGGTGTGAAGGCGCTGTCCCGATGGGACTCCCTCTCCAGGCAGTAGTGTGCAGCGATGGTGTTCAATGAAGGCCAGGTCGCCACCCGGCAGATGTTCAGCAGGGGGGCATGGAGTGCAGTGAGGCCACCGAAGCCTCTTTGGCCTGGACCCCATGTGAGGTGACTCGACGATCTAATGGGACACCCGCCTTCGCGTGGGCAAAGGTGATGCAGTCCGCCACCCAAATGGAGAGGGTGCGTTTAGTGACTGCCTGCCCCAGTTGATTGGGATCGTAGGTCACAAAGAGTCAGCCAGACTTGCGATGAGCCTGGGTGTGCTGCAGGTAAAAGGTGAGAGCCCTCTTGCAGTCGAGGGTATGGAGTGCCACCGACACCTGGTCGGCGTGGGGTCTCGGAAAGAAAGTCAGTAGGACAATCTCCTGATTGAGATGGAAGTCCGAAACAATCTTCGGCAGGAACTTGGGGTGGGTACGGAGGACCACCCTATTCCTATAGAATCTAGTGTAAGGGGCATCAGCCATGAGAGCCTGGAGCTCACTGACTCGGCAGGCCGAGGTCAGAGCCATCAGGAAGACTAACTTCCAGGACAGATGCTGGAGCGAGCACGTCACCATCGGCTCGAAGGGTGAATGTGTGAGTTGCATGAGCACTACGTTCAGATCCCACTCTGCCGGGGGAGGCCGGATAGGCGGCTTGGACAGCAAGAGACCCTGCATAAAGTGAGAGACCAAGGGTTGCCCTGTGAGGGGCTTGCCCTTGACGGTGATGTGATTTGCCAAGATGGCACTCAAATGTACCTTGATGGAGTTAGACTTCAGGCCCTCCTTCGAAAGATGGAGGAGGTGCTGAAGGACCCACCGGGTAGGGCAAGAGAATGGGTCGATCTGGAACCCATAGCACCAGACTGAGAAGCACCGCCACTTGAAGGCGTAAGCTCGTCAAGTCGAGGTCTTCCTCGACGCGAGGAGGATCTCCTCAACCTCGTCCGGAAGGCCAAGTGGTGCTAAGGCAACCCATTCAGCCGCCAGGCTGCGAGGGATAATGAGGCCAGGTTTGGGTGCCCCGTCCCTCTTCCTGTGTTAGTAGGCCCGGGGCACAGCCCAGGGGAACTGGAGGCTCAGTCGACAGCCGAAGTCGAAGCAGGAGCGGGAGTGGGAACCAGGGCCGTCGAGGCCACAAGGGAGCTGTGAGGATCGTCAATGCCCGGTCCTGCTGAGCTTTGTGGAGGATCCTCACAATGAAAGGGGTAGGGGAGGGAACACACAAAGCAGGCCGGAGGATCAGCTCAGAAGGACCACGACAAGCCCACCCTGTCCGGGTGTGGCATTGGGCTGTAGAAGTGGGGGAGCTGTGCATTCGCCGGGCTGGCAAATAGGTCCATGGCCAGAGCTCCCCACCGATGGAACAGCCAGCCGGCCACCCCCAGATCCAGTCACCATTCGTGAGGGTGGAGGATTCTGCTGAGTTTGTCCGCCAGGACGTTCTCCTGGCCCAGGAGGTAGACCGCCTTGAGAGTCATCCCCCGATGGAAGGCAAAGGAGCAGAGGAGGACTGCTTCCCGGTAGAGGAGCATAATCCGGTACTACCCTTCTTGTTGACAAAGAACATCGCCACACGGTTGTCGGTCTGCACGAGCACCAACTTCCCCTTGAGGTGATCCTTGAAGGCCCTCGGTGCCCACCGAACCACCCGGAGCTTGAGCAAGTTTATTTATTTTTATTTATTTATTTAACAGTATTTCTAAACCGCCTTATCTCATTAATCAAGGTGGTATCACAGCAAACAATCGGGTAAAGTGAGCGTGTTATTCATGCAGTGAGGGTGAAACTTCGACTTGGGTGTATGTTGTGTTGTGTGTGAGATTAGTTTGAGCTATGTACAATGTGCGCTATATACATTGGGGCTTGTGATAAGGAAGCTTATCATAGCTCAGGTAGGAGCTATAGAAAAGATGATGTGACTCTGAACAAGCAACCTGTCAGTTCTGGTAGAAGCAAGAAAACAGAGTTTTCACATAAAAGACTACCAGTCCCAGAATGCACCAGGTTTCCAGCAGCCATGAGAGGGGCTGAAGTGAGAAAATGTGTGTGCAATCAAGAGAGCTATGAGGTAATCCCTAAGCACTCTTCTCAAAGGGCAGGGCCTGATTCAACACAGCTGCGCTGTGTTAGGGAGGAGCACACATTAGGACAGAATAAGAATAGAGCTTATTCTACAGATAACAGCTACAGAAAGAGCTTCAGGAAGAGTTTCAGCAACGGCTACAAGCTCCAGCCCAGCTACAGGTTTAAGCATCACCTGGAGAAGCAGAAGCCAAGCCAAGCGGATAGAGAGAGAAGGAAACTCTCTGGAAGGAAGAGAAGAAAGGCCATTGGAAGGTCTGGGAGATTCCAAGGCAGTACCTATACTGGGAGGTATTTTCAAATGCCAGCAGAGTCCATTGGACTGGAGTCAGCCAGAGGAATGGAATGGCAGAGATAGGAATCACCAGTGGCTACCTGGAAGAGAGAAGACTGCACGTGGAAAGGACTTTCAGACCTATGCCAGAAGGTATGTGAGGAAAGATCCAGTGTCCAGGGATCAAGATTGGAAGGCTGGACATCAGAATTGGATTACATACTGGCCAGGCTATACAGAGAGGAATTATGATAGCAGGAGAGGCTCAGGTATGAACACTGATCCAGACCCTATCTATAATAGTGAATGGTAGCAAGGGAATAAGCATTCTCATGATAGTGCCTTAATGAAAGACTCGTCTGTGCCAATGTATGATAGTGACCCTATGCTGATTGATGAAGGGGGAGATACAGCAGATGAAACTATTAATTACATGGACTGTTCTCTATCTAAATGCTATTGCTAGCTTTCTGTGAGCAAACACATCAGCCATCACAAAGAAACCTAACTTTGTTCTTTATTTCCACTGCAAACAGCTCTTAAAGCAGGATTTGGGTTCACACAGTAGCAGCCAGCCAGCTAAAGGGTTTCAGCTGGTCAATTGATAGTAATTAAAGCTGCACCTGATTGTGTGTGTGAGCAAGGGAGAATCACTGCTGGGATCTGCGTGGAAAATAAGCAGAAGTTAACCTAACAAGCAAAGTTCATTTATTTCTTTGTGCCTTTTTATTTGGTAATTATTTGCTAAGAAAACATTAGCTAATTGCCTGACAAGTTGAAGGTTGTTTTCTGGTTTGCTTTGTGACTTTATGTTATCCATTTAAACACTACAAGCAAGTAACCTCATTTATATTGCTACCAAGCATATTTGTGCTGGGTGAATTAAACCCCATCAATAAAAGAAGTATTTTATTGGCCTTACCACTGGTATCACAACTCAATTATTGTCTTCAGCTGTGTTTGGGAGTGAAAGAACTACATTACCCACAATACCTTGCAAGAATCATATGAATATATGCATCGTCAAGATTGTGTAAGTTCTCACCCTAGGCAGCCGTCTGACAGGCTATAAAACATTTTCTATACATACAGTGTTAGGAGGTATCATGTGCTGTTATACATTCTCTGAGGTTATGTGATGTGTCCATAGTGTTCTATGAACAGCATGGTCTTCAGCTGTTTTCTAAAGTCTTTGAGGTCTGTTGTTGCCCTCAAATCGTCCGGGAGTTTGTTCCATATTGTTGGAGCAGCCATGGAGAATGCTCTGTCTGTTGTGTCCTTGCGTGTGTGTTTGAATTCACTTGGGGTGCTGACTCGGTTGTGTGTTTGTTTTCTTCTTGGACATGTGCTGGTGTCTGGTTGTATGAGGGTGTGCAAGCTGTTAGCTGATGTGTGCTGATTTATCTTAAATAGGTTTATGATAGTTTTGTATCTGATGCGTGAACTGATTGGGAGCCAGTGTAAGTCCTTCAAGATGGGTGTGATGTGCTCCTGTCTTGCTGTTCCAGATATTATTCATGCTGCAGTGTTTTGTGCCAGTTGGAGTGGCTTGAGGGCTTGTTTTGGTAGTCCAAGGTATATCGGATTGCAGAAGTCCAGAAGTGGGGTTATCAGTGCTTGACAGACGGTACAGAAGTGTTCAGGGGCGAGGAGTGGTTTCAGTCTTCTGATGATTCGCATCTTGTAGTGTCATAGTGCTGACTCATTAGTGACCCCTATGGAGACAGAAGATAGTGCAGCTCAGGAAAATAATGACGTGCTGAGAAAACACATGCTGGAAAGTTGCCAGGGGCAACGTAAGCAGATGAGGTCACAGGCTTGGAAGACACCCTCAGCCAATAGGGAAGCCAGGGGATTTTCACCTGACTCTAATCAGCTAGGGAGTTGTGCAGCTAGGAATTACCTAAATAAACCTAGCTCACAAACAGTTAGGCAGAGCAAGAGAGAGAACCAGTCAGAGTTCAGGACTGAGACCAAGCCAGAGTTCAGGACTCAGACCAATTTCCAGACCAGGACCGGAACAGAGTTCAGGAGCAAGCCCGAGCAGAAGCAGTTCATGAGCCAGGCTCAGAGCAAGACAAGGAGCCAAGACAGGAACTGGAGAGAAACCCAGGGAAGGAACTTGTTACAGGACGAGAGGAGCTGTGGAGAGAGCGTGTCAGAGTACCTCACTGGAAGCCTGAATGGACGTCTGTATGAGTCTGAAGAGTGCTTGAGTGGAAGGGGCAGACAGCGTGACACAGCTAAGGAAAGTAAAAGCTTTCTACCTGGAAAAGGGACACCCTTTACAAGGTACGTGAGACCTAGAGTTTCTCAGAGGCTATCGTCAGGAGTCCCAGCTGGTTATCAGTTCCTGCCTAAAGCAGAGCTCATAGCAGGGCCAATTTCCCCTAATAGTGGGGCAGAGCAATTCCTCAAACTGTTGCATAGAGGTCAGCAAAGGGGAGGCTCCTATTACCACAGACAGGGAGATTGTGGTAATTACCAACCGTTCTCATCTAGCCAGAGAGAACGACGTCACAGCCAGGACAGGCTGTTTGCTGAGCCCACACGGAGGGAGAGTGCAGAGGGATTGATTCCTGATGTGGAGTCCATGCAATATGATTTACCAGTAAATGAAGATATTGTGCAAATGGACTGTAGCATTTCTGTAGCAGATGATATAGTATCTCTCAGATAAAAAGGAACAAGAAGCCTGTCAAGGCACAGCAAAGCCTTATTCACTGTGGCTACAAGCCTATGTTAAAAGTATATTTTTGGTTGCTGAAAGAAAGCTATTTTGTGTTTATTTTTGCTTTCTGTTTCACCCAAGAAGGGTTTTTGTTTGTGTTGCTGTAAATAATTGAACATCCTATTCGGGAAGGGAAATAAAGCCCTATTTACCTTTACTCGTTGTCCACAACTGTTTTGGTGTAATCTGGCAACAGCTACAACTACCGGGAGGCCAGTTACACCGGGGCCTAGTGCAATACCAAAGCTCACCGGTAGGTGCACCCACAGCCCGTGACAGTAGTAGGCTTTTTGGATGGTTTTGTCTATGTGTGGCTTGAGACTGAGTTTATTGTCCAGAGTAACTCCGAGGTATCTCACTTCTGATCTTATTGGTATAGTAGTGCTTTGTATCTTTATATTTGGTGGGTGTATGAAGCTTTGGTTCCGAGTGATGATTAGAGCCTCGGTCTTGCCGTAGTTGATTGCGAGGTTGTTGTTTTGACACCAACTTGTCATTTGGGTAAGGCAGTATGTTATCTTAGAGAAGTCCAGGTTGTCGACTGATATTGGGGTGTATATCATGATATCGTCTGCATATATTGTGTATTGAATGTTGTTCTCTTTCATGATGTCGCATATTGGTTGGATGTAGATGTTAAATAGTAGTGCTGAGAGTGCGGATCCTTGAGGTACTCCTTGGCGGACATTTATGGGTCGGGAGGTGTTGTGGCCCACCTTGACCTGTAACTGTCTTTCGGTTAAGTATGAATGGAATCATTTCAAGGTGACACCATGTATCCCAGTGTTCTTTAGTCTTTCCAAGAGCGTGTTGTGGTCCACTGTGTCGAAGGCTGAGGAGATGTCGATGAAGATCATCATGATTCCATTCTTGGTGTTGTCAATTATTCTTAGGATGCTGTCGAAGAGGTAAATCAGTAGTGTTTCGACTCCATGGTTGGGACGAAAGCCGTGTTGGTTGTCATCAAGTGTTTCATGTTTGTCGATGTGCTCCTGTAGTTGTAGTTGAACTGTTTTTTCGATGATTTTTGCCAGGAAGGGTATGCTGGAAATTGGTCGGTATGCTGCTGGATTTTTTTTGTCGAGAGTTGTTTTCTTTGTGATTGGTCTTACTGAGGCGAGTTTTAGTTGCTTTGGCATGAATCCTTGAGTGAGTGAGTTGTGCACCATGTTGTGTATGGTGTGGATGAAGCTTGATTTGGTGGCTTTGACCCATGACACTGGGCACGGGTCTGTAGGAGCAGTGCTTGTGTTGATTGTGGAGATGATGTGGGATAGCTGCTCTGTTGAGGGTGAGTAGAATGTGCCCCAGGTTTTGGTGTGTACGTCTGTCCTGGTGGTTACGCTGGGTGTTGTTCGCTCTGCGGAGTGAAATTTGTCCTTGATATGGTCGGCAAATTCCTGTGGATCTATTTGTATTTCCTCTTCTGTTTGCTCTTTTGGGAGGATTTTTACGATTTCGAAAAGCTCTCTGGGTTTGTTGAAGGAAGTATTTATCATGTTTGTGTGGAATTCCCTCTTTGATTGGTTGATGTGATCATTGTATTGTTTTTGCCTTGTCAGGTAAAGATGCTGGTTGTCTATTGTCTTGTTTTTTCTCCATCTCCGTTCAATCTTCCTGAGTTCCCTCTTGTCCTGTCGTATTTTTGCTGAGTACCATGGTTTGTTTTGTCTCCTGTTGTGATGGTGTTTCTCGGGCCCGCCATCAGATGATTTGGCGGCGTTAGCTAAAATGCTGTTCCAGCTGGAAACTTGCTCCTCCAGGTCGTCTGTTGTAATGGTCAGGTGTTGTATTGTGTCCTGTATGAATTTGTCCCTGTCTAAATTCTTGAATCGTCTTTGTGTGTGTGAAATGTTTGCTCGTTCGTTTGTCTGGTCTTCTTGTAATCGCAATCGTATTTGCTGTTGAAACTCCATGAGCGACCACTGCCCCTGCGTGCACAATGCACCACAGTGGGCTCCCCATCCCAGCAGGGAGGCATCCGTTGTCAGCACTATCTCGTGCTGTGGGGTCTGGAAGGGCAGCCCCCGGAGGAGGTTGCAGGGGTTTTGCCACCAGCCCAGGGACAGGCGAAGACTGTGGGAGACTCTTACGGGGTCTCTGAGGTGGCCGGTGCATGGGCTCCACTGGGCGCTGAGGCACCACTGAGCTGTCTGCATGTGCAGGCGGGCGTGGGGGACCACATGGACAATAGAGGCCATATGGCCCAGGAGGCGCAGCATAGTTCAGGCTGTGACCTGAGGGGCGCTCTGGACATGGGCTGCCAGGCCTAGGAGGCGGTCGGTGCGATCTGCCAGCAGAAAGGCGGTCGCCCGCCAAGTATCGAGGAGCACACCGATGAAGTCTAGGGTCTGCACCGGTTCAATGTGGGACTTGGGATAGTTGACCAAGACCCCCAGGCGCTCGAGCAGGAGGATTGTGCGCGACTCCGCCAGGTGGGTTTCCTCGACTGAGGATACCGTGACGAACCAGTCATCGAGGTAGGGGAAGACCGGTACGCCCTGACGCCTGTGGGAGGCGGCGACCACGGAGAGGCACTTCATGAAGACTTGCGGGGCAGACACAAGGCTGAAGGGGAGCACCCTGTATTGGAAGTGCTCCCCCTGCACCCTGAAGCGCAGGTACTGCCTGTGCTGGGGGTGAATCAAAATGTGGGCGTAAGCATCCTTTAGATCCAAGGAGCATGCCAGTTGCCCTGCCGGAGAAGGGCAGCAGAATGCCAAGGGATAACATCTTGAACTTCTCCCGCACCAAGAACTTGTTTAGCTTTCAGAAGTCAAGGATGGGCCGCAGACCCCCATCTTCTTCGGGACGACGAAGTAATGGGAATAGAATCCCCGACCTCGGAAGTGCGACAGGACCTTCTCAACCGCTCGCTGGGCGAGGAGGTTGATTAATTCTTGCTGCAGGACGATCTGATGCATGGGGAGTTGAGGAGACTTTGCTGGGGAGAAGGGAGGGGGAAGCCTTCCAGGCGAGGCGATAGCCGTCCCGGATTACCGAGAGGACCCAGGTGTCCGAAGTGATGGAAGTCCAGTGAGGGGCAAAAGAGGACAGGTGTCACCCCACCGGCT
This sequence comes from Ichthyophis bannanicus, assembly GCA_033557465.1. Classification (NCBI taxonomy): domain Eukaryota; kingdom Metazoa; phylum Chordata; class Amphibia; order Gymnophiona; family Ichthyophiidae; genus Ichthyophis; species Ichthyophis bannanicus. The sequence goes on from CM066032.1 coordinate 321,464,313, forward strand.
GCTGAGATGCCGGGGGAGGCGAGAGGCTATGTGGCCGGCGTCAAAACCCCTGTGAGGGTTGAGGCGGTGCCAGGGTTTGGGCCTTGGGCCCTTTCAGCTTGCGGTGACTCTGGCCAGACTTCCCTTGCACCACAGTGGTCAGCGTGGGAGTAGGTGGGTACGGTGGGTAGCCACGGTAGGGCAGGCCCTTCCTCGAGAAGAACGGCTTTTTGGTTTGTTGTTTCTTCTGGCAGAGGGTGAAGGTCTTGCACGAGAGACGGGTTCAGGTGACGAACTCCATCTCTATCTCCGCGGCCTTGTCCTCCATTGGCTTGCCAAAGAGCTGCTTGGAGGCAGGGTACATCCAGGAGCTTCACTTGCACCCACTGCTCCAAATCTAAGGATTGGAGCCATGCCTGGCAACGGGCCCCAATGCCCGCGGTTGCCACTCAAGCCAAGGACTCGAAGCCATCGTAGGCGGCACAAGAGAGGTATTTTGAGCAGTCCACAACAGACTTCAGCAGGATACTGAACCTATTGAGGGGTTCGCCCTCGAGGCACGCGGAGAAACCTCCAAACTCCTTGGCCAAGTTGCGCAAGAACATGCCCAAGCATAACTGGTATGTCTGAATATGGCAGGAGAGCATGGACCCCTGGGCATTGAGGGCTCTCGACTCCCAGCCCGTGGGGACCGAACAGTGCGACTTCGGACTCTTACTTTCTCATGGCCGACTCCACCACTATGGAAGTGTGGAGGAGCTGGGTTTTCCTGAACCCAGTGCCGCGCTGTACCTTGTACATGGTGTCAAGGCGCTTGCTCATGATGGGCACCGAGGCTGGCACCTTCCACATGCGGAGCAGTAGCCTGGACAGGATGGAGGGGGGGGGACTGGGACAATAAGAGACTCCCTAGGTGGGGACTCGTACTGAAGGATGTCAAGCTCTTCAGCTCGAAGATCCTCCTCGGCCTGGGTGGCTAGGTTAAGAGCCCATATCCTGTCCCGAACGAACACCAGGAAGGTGGTGTCCTCCGGTGGTGAGCACGGCTGAAATGCAGGCGGGGAGGGGTCTGATGGAAGGTCCCGATGGGCATGGGTTTCCGGGGAGGTATTCCCATCAGACTCCCAGTCCGAGAAGTCGGATGAGGAATCCAAATCAGGCTGGTCGCCCTGTCCAACGGCCGAGGCCCACTTGGAGCTGGAGGCCCTGGAGGATCTTGCCCCCGAGGAACGGGAAGGCGAGCGAGATCGATGTCAAGGACCCTCATGAGGCCCGCAGCTCTCAGCGGTTTCCTGGACGGCTTTTGGCACCCCACGCTAGGGTCTCTGGACGCAAGTCAGAGAAGCTGGCTGTGAGCGCCTGCTGGGAAGCAATGAATGCAGAAACGCTGCATTCTAGCACCAGCATGCGGGATTCCCAAGCGGGCGTAGGGCACTGCAACGCAGACCCCGGGATCACCAGGTTGGGCATCGAGGAGGAGAGGGGGTCCTTGCCGGGACGGCCCTCAGGAGACAGGGCGCCATCGCCGGAGGCCTCCGTATCTGTATGAGGTATCCTGTGGGGCCGCTCCTTGTCTGACTCTCGGGAACGCCAAAGGGGCTAAGCGACCGAGCGCGGGAGCACTTGCGCTTGTCAGGATCCCCCGACAGTGATTTTGAGGCCTTCTTCTTCTTGCGCCGCTCCACTTCAGGGGACCCCTAGTCAGAGTGCCTCTGAGAGCGTGGGGCCGAGGTGGGACATCCCACCGGAGGAGAGACGACCGAGGGTGCTTCCGGGGACTCCAAGGCGGCCTTCCTGAAAATGTCTTCGGACTTCTGCTTATTTAATTTATTTACAGACTCTTATATACCACGCTATTCGGCATCAGTGCGGTTTACATGGAACACAAACTTACAACTCGGCGGCAAGCCGCTCCGTGTTTAGAGAGAATGGGTACTAAAAAAAACTTGGATAACAAGGGGCAACTATTTACACACTATTTACACATAGGCGTCATGTTTAAATCATCTCGGAAGAAGACTGTGTCAAGGTTGGGTTGCCTGTGTGTTGGTGTTGCTGTACTGGGTAGTGGAGGGGGCTGTTAGTGTGCTGGCTTCCGGGTAGTACTTTAGGAAGAGATGGTGCTTCAATGATTTCCTAAACTGGGTCAGGTCAGGAATTGCCCGGATGGAGGGTGGTAGTGCGTTCCAGCATCTGGGTGCACAAAACTTGAAGGTCCTGTTTGCAGTTGATTGGGTGCATTGAGTTATTGCCTTTGGGACTGTCAGTGTGTTGACTGCTGCAGATCTTCTGGACCTGTTGGGGGATATGGTGTGGATAAGTTAAGAACATAAGAACATAAGATATGCCATACTGGGTCAGACCGAGGTCCATCAAGCCCAGTATCCTGTTTCCAACAGTGGCCAATCTAGGTCATACGTACCTAGCAGTTTCCCCAAAAGACACAAGTTCCGCAATGCTTGTACTGGGTCAAGCATTGATATCCTGGGTCCCTTCTTAATAATGGTTTATGGACCTTTCCTCCAGGAACTTCTCCAAACCTTTTTTAAACCCAGCTACACTAACAGCCTTTACTACATCCTCCGGTAACAAATTCCAGAGTTTGATTACACGTTGAGTGAAAAAATATTTTCTTTTATTAGTCCTAAATAGTTTACCCTGTAGCTTCATTGCATGTCCCCTAGTCTTTCTATATTCTGATAAGGTAAACAATCGATCTACGTTTACCCGTTCCACTCCGTTCATTAATTTATAGACTTCTATCATATCTCCCCTCAGCCATCTCTTTTCCAGGTTAAAGAGCCCTAACCTTTTTAGCCTTTCTTCATAGGAGTATCCTTCCATCCCCTTTACCATTTTGGTGGCTCTTCTCTGAACCTTTTCTAAAATCGCTATATCCTTTTTAAGATACGGCGACCAGAATTGCACACAATATTCAAGGTGCGGTCTCACCATGGAACGAAATAGAGGCATTATAATATCTTTTGTTTTCTTTTCCATTCCTTTCCTTATCATACCTAGCATTCTATTTGCTCTCTTGGCCGCCGCTGCACACTGGGCCGAGGGTTTTAACATGGTATCCACAATGACGCCTAAATCTTTTTCCTGGGTGGTGGTTCCTAATGTGGAACCTTGCATCGTGTAACCATAGTTTGGGTTGTTCTTTCCTAGGTGCATAACCTTGGCATTTGTCCACATTAAATTTCATCTGCCATTTTGATGCCCAGTCTTCCAATTTATCAAGATCCTCTTGCAATTTTCCACAATCCTCTTGGGTTTTAACAACTTTAAATAGTTTTGTGTCATCTGCAAATTTGATAACCTCACTCATTATTCCACTTTCCAGGTCATTTATGAATATGTCAAAAAGCAGCAGACCCAGCACAGATCCCTGGGGTACACCTTTCTCCATTGGGAAAATTGGCCATTTAGCCCTACCCTCTGCTTTCTATCTTTTAACCAGTTCCTGATCCACAATAGTACACTGCCTCCTATCCCATGACTCTTTAGTTTTGCCAAAAGTCTCTCATGAGGGACCTTGTCAAAGGCTTCCTGAAAGTCCAGATCACAATATCAACTGACTCACCTTTGTCCACCTGTTTATTCACTCCTTCAAAAAAACATAACAGATTAGTAAGACAAGATCTTCCTTGTCTAAAGCCATGTTGGCCGTCTCCCATTAGGTCATGACTATCTACATGCTGAGTAATTTTATTCTTTATGATGGTTTCTACCATTTTTCCTGGTACATTTTTCCGTGAGGGAAGTGGATGAGAGCCCATTGATGGCCTTGAATGTCAGCAGAAGGGTCTTGAACGCGAGCCTGCCATTGTGGTATGCAGGGCATAAAGGAGTGGAGCTGGAGGATGTAGCCCACCTAGATGATGTCTTGGACTTGTCCTCGGGAAGGCGCTGTGGCTTGACCTCCCCAAGGTCATTCACCAGCTTTTCTAAGTCCTCCCCAAAGAGGAGGCCACCTCTGAAGGGGAACCTTATGACTGAGCAGGGCTTTGGAGGACATTTTCTTACAAAGAAAACAGAGCTCTGGATCATGGTTAGCCCCGAGACACCACAGGCAACAGTCATGGGTGTCCGTAAGCAACATGTTTATTTATTTATTTATTTTTTATACCACGCTCTTTAGAATCAGTGCAGTTTACATGTATACTAACAGGTACTTTTTATTCCCTTGTCCCCGGAGGGCTCACAATCTAAGTGTACCTGAGGCAATGGAGGGTTAAGTGGCTTGCCCAAGGCCACAAGGAGTGGCCATTGGACTAGAGACCCCAGTCCCTCCGGCCTGAGGTTGCTTGTCCCCATGCGGGAATTGAACCCCCACCCCTCCGGCTTGAGGTAACCTGTCCCAACCACTGAGCCACTCCTCCCTATGTTCTTAGAGCATCTATTGCATTTTTTGAATCCGGTGGCCATAGGGGCAAAAATGGCCCCTGCGAGGTCAAAGACCCACGCGGCCAGCGGTTGGAGGAAAAAAAAGGGCACAAAGCCCGTTAAAGGCAAGAAGCGAAGAAAACGTTCCCTGATGGCTCTAAAAGGATAGAGCAGGGGAAGGACAGGTAGAGGACCGGTGCAACCGGAAAAACAGAGGGCCAGGATGCCGAAAACAAAACAATTTTTCCGAGGGACGAGGACGTGCGTCCGAAGGGCTCCACGGATAAAGGGAGACTGAGCAAGATGGCATCCTTGGGCGGGAAGAGGACCACGCATGCGGGGCCGCAATTCCAAAGGCTTTCTTTGAAAGCTGGGGAATTGCTCCGCACAGGCTCCGTCGGTGCTGACGTCACCCATAAGTGAGGACTGACTTCCTGTGTTTCCTGGAGAATGCTTTATAAAGTTACTGTCATATTATGCACACTTAAAGAAAGACAAACTGGTGGTTTGGCTTTTTACTGGTGTATTTTATTGCATATATTGTATTAATTTTATTTATTGTAATCTGCTTTGATGCCCTTAGTAATGTAGCAGAATATCCAATAAGGCTAAATTAAACTGAACTGTTTCTAATGAACATTTTATTTGTGCTTACAAGAACAGGAGGGTAGTGATAACAGAAGTAAGGATTGAGCCTGGTGGTGCTTTTTCAAAGTAAAATACAAACAGGCAATCCTTCTAAGGTGTTATGCCTTGGTGTTAGGTTTTTTTTTTAAAAGAGCTTCGTGGATAAATTAATAGATTTATTTTGTTGCCAGTCCTGAAGGCCTGATAAGATAGAAAGGGTTTAGAAATACGGACAAGATGAGCCAGTAAGTAACTGGACAAGGTAGCTCAGAAGGGGTTTCTACAGCAGAAACAGCCACAGTCTTACCCAGAGAGTCACATATGTAATGTCTTCAAATGGGTTAGTATTGCATATACCATGCAGAAAATGAACATTAATCCTATGCCAGGGTATCATGGAAATGATCTCAATCTCTCAGATTTACTCAAGGCTGGCCCAACCACTAGGCAAACTAGGCTATCGCCTAAGGTGGTAGCTTATGGTGAACAGCAAAGAGCAAGGCATTCAAATCTAAACAATAGATTTTGACAGCTACAAAGGAGCATAAGGCTTTAGGTTTGCCTAGGGTGCAAACACTGAGTCAACCCTTGGTCCGGCCCTGGATTTACTAATGCTTGTTTCAACATTGTACCAGATAGCAACCTCCTGGAATTCATTAACGTTTTAACATGTACAGGCAACAAACCAACGTAGAGATGGCAATTCTTTTTAATCAGACCAGTGGCGCCCAATATATTTGAAACAATTTCTGTATCTTTCTGCCATATTGTCTTGCCCTCTGATTGGATTTGTTGATACATAAGGACCTTCTTTCTCTACACAGATATATAGAATAGTTTCTTGGTATCAATATTCCATTAGCAATGTCATACTTGTCTTTTTCTCCTTTATCACAATGTCTAGCTTTCTTGCATCAAACATTTTGGAAATGGGAATATCTCAGGTGATCACAACTTCTTTGTTTTCCACCCAGCATTTTTTTGAACAGCAAAGTTATAGTGTTTATATAGTTTCCAGTGAATGAGACATGCAACTTGATTGAGCCTCTCGATATACAGGCTTTCAGAGATAAATGACCATGCTCTTTACAGGTTGCTGGGTCATGCCATGTCTTTAGTAAGTGGAAAAGACATTCCAGACATTATGCTATGGCTTTCTTCAGGGTGAAATGGATATGCAGTGGATGTCTGTTTTTATATATAGTGGTTCTCAATCCAGATTGAGCAATCTTTCCTGCTAAAAACCCACCAGTCTACAGGCAATCATCCTGGTTCCCCCTGCTGAATGAAGCAGGGGCTGGTACTCCATCTATTTCGTGGTGCCAAAGGAGGGCAATCCCTTTTGGCCAATCTCTGACCTAAAGGGGGTCAACACTCACCTGCGGACCCTTCATTTTGTATGAAGGTTCTACGAAGAGATATTCAGGCAGTGAAGCATGGCGCGGAAAGTTTGTCTCTCTGGATCTGGCCAAGACCTATTTTCACATTCCTATTCACAAAAATCAACAGTGCTTCCTTCTGTTCTCCGTTCTTGGCTCTCATTTTCAATTCACCGCTGTTCCCTGAGACGATGAGGTATGAGGGGATCTGTGTTCACCCATATCTGAATGGCTGGTTCATCCAAACCTGGTCGCAATCAGAAGCATCTCTGGTGTCAGTCTGAGTGTTCGAGTTCCTAGATAGTCTTGGTTGGGTGATCAAACATGGAAAATTCACTTGCAGCTTTCACAGTCACTGAAACATCTGGGAGCATGGTTTGACACTCGTGTAGGCAGGGTCTCCCTACCAAAGAAGAGGGTGAGAAAGTTGATGTCTCAGCTGGCAGCCTTCCAGGCACAGCGGGCTCCAAGATTTTGGGATTAACTGCAGATTCACACCTGACAGCGGCCATCAAGCGAAATGGTTCCTTGGCCGTAAGCTCATGAGACTACTCTGCAGAGGTCCTTGCTATCTCACTGGTCTCCAAGCTTTCAGAATTTCAAGGCCAGGATTCCCCTTCCTCCATCAGTGTTGTCCAGTCTGCATTGGTGTAGGCAGTCCCAGCATCTGTGGAGGGGCATGCCATTGAATGATCCTTTGCAGCTCCTCCTCTCAATGGATGCCAGCCAATTTAGCTGGGAAACTCACTGCAAGGGCCAGACAGCTCAGAGCCGTTGGACCAACCAGAAGGCAGCATAGCCTATCAACTGCCTTGAGGGCAAGGGCCATTTGTTTGGCTCTTCTACACTTAGGACCTTATTCCAGAGCAGAATGGTCCAAGTATTTTTAGACAATGCCACAGCAATGGGGTATTTCAACTGGCAAGGGGGCACGAGACGTGCCAGAGTGGCCCTGGGAGCTGTTCCTCTTGTTCTGGGCAGAAAGAAACCTCTTCACTCATCAGCACATTATGGGAGTCGACAATGTAGAGGCAGACTTACTCTGCCACCACTCCCTTGATCTAGGGGGTGGGAAATGACCAGTCTGCATTTTGGCAGATTCTAAGCCGGATCTGATGGCGACCTGCTCCAATGCCAAAGTGTGCAGGTTCTTCAGTCACCACAAGGAAGCAGGCTAATAGGGCTTTGACGGCCTGGCCAAAACAGTGACTGCTGTATGTTTCCCCTCTGGGGCCACACATGGGCCATGTGCTTCGCCGCATAGTGTGGCATCTGGCTGGGATGTACTGGTGGCACCGGATTTGCTACGGAGGCTATAATTTGGGGATCTAATATGGCTCATGTGAGAAGCTCCTCTGCATCTTCCTACAGGCTGTAGTGGCTGGGCGACCCAGCTTCATTCTCGCTTACGGCTCAGCTCTTGAGAGACAACTTTTAGCATGTACAGGCTATTCTCCTGCCATAGTTTCCACACTCCTGAAAGAGAGGAGAGGTTCTACCAGCTTTGTCTACATATGCATCTGGTTCCTGTTTAGCACTGGTGCCATGAGTGTCAAACTGGTCCTAGAATGGCAGACTTGCCTTCCTTGAGGATGGCCTGGACAAGGGCCTTTCTCATAGTTCCCAGAAGATTCACGTGGCAGCTTTGTCATGCATCGGGTGGTCAGTGGTAGGGCTGTGTATAGCCTTGCATCTGGATGTGTCTCATGTCCTCCAGGAGGTACAGCACTTGCATCCTCCCCTGCATTCGATCATTCCCTCTTGGGATAAGAAAATAAGAACATAAGATATGCCATACTGGGTCAGACCAAGGTCCATCAAAGCCCAGTATCCTGTTTCCAACAGTGGTCAATCTAGGTCATAAGTACCTAGCAGTTTCCCCAAAAGACACAGGTTCCACAATGCTTGTATTGGGTCAAGCAGTGATATCCTGGGTCCCTTTTAATAATGGTTTATGGGCCTTTCCTCCAGGAACTTGACCAAATCTTTTTTAAACCCAGCTACACTAACCTTTACTACATCCTCCAGTAACAAATTCCAGAGTTTGATTACACGTTGAGAGAAAATATATTTTCTCGTATTAGTCTTAAATAGGTTACCCTGTAGCTTCATTGCATGTCCCCTAGTCTTTATATTCTGATGAAGTAAACTATCTACGTTTACTCATTCCACTGCATTCATTAATTTATAAACCTCTATCATATCTCCCCCTCAGCCATCTCTTTTCCAGGTTGAAGAGTCCTAACCTTTTTAGCCTCTCTTCATAGGGGTATCCTTCCATCCTCTTTACCATTTTGGTGGCTCTTCTCTATACCTTTTCTAATAACGCTATATCCTTTTTAAGATACGGCGACCAGAATTGCACACAATATTCAAGGTACGGTCGTACCATGGAACGATACAGAGGCATTATAATATGCTTTGTTTTATTTTCCATTCTTTCCTTATGATACCTAGCATTCTATTTGCTCTCTTGGCCACCGCTGCTCATTGGGCAGAGGATTTTAACATGTTATCCACGATGACGCCTAATTCTTTTTCCTGGGTACTGGTTCCTAATGTGGAATCTTGCATCGTGTAACCATGGTTTGGGTTGTTCTTTCCTAGGTGCATAACTTTGCACTTGTCCACGTTAAATTTCATCTGCCATTTTGATGCCCAGTCTTCCAATTTATCAAGATCCTCTTGCAATTTTCAACAATCCTCATGGGTTTTTAACAACTTTAAATAGTTTTGTGCCATCTGCAAATTTGATAACCTCACTCGTTATTCCCATTTTCAGGTCATTTATGAAAAAGCAGCAGACCCAGCACAAATCCCTGGAGTACTCCACTATTCACCTTTCTCCATTGGGAAAATTGGCCATTTAGCCCTACCCTCTGCTTTCTATCTTTTAACCAGTTCCTGATCCACAATAGTACACTGCCTCCTATCCCATGACTTTTTAGTTTTGACAAAAGTCTCTGATGAGGGACCTTGTTAAAGGCTTTCTGAAAGTCCAGATACACTATATCAACCAACTCACCTCTGTCTACCTGTTTATTCACACCTTCAAAAAGACATAACAGATTAGTAAGACAAGACCTTCCATGGCTAAAGTCATGTTGGCCGTCTCCCATTAAGCCATGACTATCTACATGTTCAGTAATTTTGTTCTTTAGGATGGTTTCTACCATTTTTCCCAGTACTGACATCAGGCTCACCGATCTGTAGTTTCCCAGATCACCCCTGGAACCCTTTTTAAAAATTGGCTTTACATTGGCCATCCTTCAATCTTCAGGTATTACAGATGATTTTAAATGATAGTTCACAGATTACTAATAGTAGGTCTGCAATCTCATATTTCAGTTCGTTCAACACTCTTGCATGTATACCATCCAGTCCAGGTGATTTGCTACTCTTCAGTTTATCAAATAGTTGTAATACATCTTCCCGATGTATCAATATTTCTTTCAATTCTTCCACAGCATCACCTTTAAATACCATTTCAGTCATGGGTAACATCCCTACATCTTCCTCAGTAAAGACTGAAGCGAAGAATTCATTCAGTCTCTCCGCTATGGCCTTCTCCCCTCTTAGTGCCCCTATCATCTAATGGTCCAACTGACTCTCTCACAGGTTTTTTGCTACGAATGTACTTGAGTCTTTATTACCATTTTTGGTTCCACAGCAAACTTCTTCTCAAATTCTCTCTTTGGCTGCCTTATCATTGCCTTGCATCTAACTTGCCAGTGCTTATGCCGTTTCCAGTTTTCATCATTTGGCTCTTTTTTCCATTTCCTGAAAGATGCTTTTTTGGCAACAGCCTCTCTGACCTCATCTTTAAACCATGCTGGCAGTTTTTGGACTTCCTAGTTCTCCGAACCTTTTTATTGGAGCCCTTTCAGATCTCGAAGCAAGCCATGTTTAAAGATCTGACCCGGAAGACCATCTTCTTGCTCACAATCTGCTTGGCAAGATGCACCTTGGAATTACAGGCACTGTCATTCAAGGATCCTTACTTATAATTCTTGGGGAGGCCGTGTATGTATGGCCCAGTCCCTCCCTTCTTGCCCAAGGTGGTGTCATCCTTTCATGCTAATCGGGTGGTCTACCTACCCTCCTTCGCTAAGGAACAATGCCAAGGGAAGGACAAGGACCTTTGCTTGGTGGATGTCAGGAGAGTATTTCTCCGGTATCTTAAGGTCACTAACTCCTTTCACAAGTCAGATCGCCTATTTATGCTGTTTGCTGGTCCTTGTAAAGGTGATATGGCCACCAAGTCTACTGTGGGGCACTGGACCAGTTAGTTCTGGATGGTATGTGGATACATTTCCACTCGGGTAGAGGCATCCTCTTGGGCGGAGTGTAGTTCGGTCAGTCCCCTCAACATCTGTCTGGCGGCAACGTAGGCATCACTTTCCCCTTTTGTCAAGTATCAAAGCTTGGATGTCCACACTCAGGCAGACATGGCTTTGGCTCAGAAGTCCTAAAAAGCTGCCATGTTTCCTTCCCACACAGTGGAATTGTAGCTTTGGTATGTACTTGTCTGGACTGGTCTAACAGGATGATATGGAAGGTGACATTTTACTTACCAAATGTCCTTTTCTTGAGTTCTCCTAGGCTAGTCCAGGATCCACCACTGGAACATGTTATGGCCAGCTATATTTCTCTGCACTTAGCCCTGCAGGCCCACATCCTCTTGAAGGGCCTTCTATCTGAAGATATTCATGCAAATAGTTATGTTTTCTTGTTCTGTTGAACTCTGTTACCCTCACTGAAGTTGTGTGTGGTTAGATTCTTGACCATGTGCTTGGGTACAGATACTGAGGAGTGTCCTTAGCTACCTTAGCTAGTATAACAGGGTGAGATCATAAGAAACTTCTGGAATATGTTCTGTCTCCACCTCAACTGGTAGGGGGACACAACTCGCTTGACTAGCAGGACTTAAGGAAAGGACATTATTTAGACGCATAGAAACATGACGGCAGAAAAAGACCACAGGGCCTATCCAGTTTGCCCTTCCATACTAACTACTATAGTTCCCTTTTTTTCCTTTAGAAATATTCTATGTTGGTCCCATGCTTTCTTGGATTCAGATACTGTCCTGGTCTTTACTACCTCCACTGGGAGACTGTTCCACAAATCTACCACTCTTTCTGTAAAGAAGTATTTCTACATATTACTCCTGAGTCTATCCCCTTTCACCTTCATCCTATGCCCCCTCAATGAAGAGCTTCCTTTCAATTGAAAGAGGCTCTCCTCCTGTGCATTTATGTCATGGAAGTCTTTAAACATCTCTATCATATCTCTTCTCCCCTGTCTTTCCACCAAAATATATATATTGAGATCTTTAAGTTGTCCTCATATGCCTTATAACAAAGTCCACTGACCATTCTGGTAGCCACGCTCTGCACAGACTCCACCCTGTTTATATCCTTTTGAAGGTGTGGTCTCCAAAACTGCACACAATACTCCAAAATAATATCTCACCAAAGGCTTATGCAGAAGCACTATCACCTCCTCCTTCCTACTGGCCATTGCTCTGCCAGTGCACCCAAGCATCCTTCTAGCTTTTGCAGTCGCCTTTTCTACCTGTTTAGCCCCTTTAAGATCATCAGAAACAATCATGCCCAGGTCCAGCTCTTCTTTTGGAGACAGAAGTACTCCATCCCCTATACTGTACCGCTTCCTTGGATTTTTGCAACCCAAATGCATGACCCTGCATTCTTTTAGCGTTAAATCTCAGCTGACAAATTCTTGACCATGCTTCCAGCTTAGCTAGATCTCTCCTCATGTTATCTACTCCTTCCTAGGTGTCTACTCTATTGCAGATTTTAGTATCATCTGCAAAGAGGCAAACCTTAACAGACAGCCCTTCTACAATATCACAAACAAAAATTTTAAAAAGAATTTGACAAAGGACAGATCCCTGCGGCACACCACTAGTTATATCCTTCTCCTCAGAGTACACTCCATTTACCTGTAGCCTTTGTTGCCTTCCACTCATCCGGACTAGAAAAAGGGACTGTTACTTCTGGAGAGAGATCTGCAACTGTGAGTATATACTTCTGGTCATTTTCTAAAAGGAATTCTTTGTATTAAAGCTAATTAATCTGTGAACCCACTATTTTTTGTTAAATCAGTCAGGACCTAGTTGCAGCAGTTTAAGTTTAAATTTAAAACACAGAGGAGAACTTTCTGGTTACATTTCATACCCAGCAGAGCGCTTGTTGTTTAAATTTAATAGTCACTCAGGGCCTAGTAACAGCAAAGTACTTTTAGTTTACATTTAAAACACAGAAGAGAGCTTTCTGGTTACATTTGGAACCCAGCAGAGAGCTTGTAGTTTACATTTAATAGTCACTCAGGGCCTAGCATCAGCAAAGTACTTTTAGCTTAAATTTAAAACACAGAAGAGAGCTTTCTGGTTAAATTTAGAACCCAGCAGAGAGCTTGTAGTTTAAATTTCATAAGAAGTTAGAGCCTAGCAGCAGCTAAGAGCTATAATTTAAATCAAATCAGAATATAGCTTACCTCAGCAGCACGAGACAGGGTACTATGTAGCAGCCCTCTTTTAATAAGTGTTTCGAGTTCAGCGTCTAAATTGTTGCCTATTACCTTGCCTGCCCCCGTCCCGTTGTTAGAAACAGGTAACTCTTCGGAGTTCCCTGTTTCTTCTTCGGAGTCAGAGATTACTTTGAGGGATATTTGAGCTGCTTTGCAGTCCATAGATAGGAAGATGTTGGTCTCGTTGAATTCCCTGTGCACTTACTCACAGGCAGCCACGGTGGCTTTCGAGCAGCTTGATGAGAAAATTGCACAGGTTGATGTAGTTGCTACCAAGTTAGAGTCACAGGTTCTTTCTTTGCACACTACGAGTGTTGCGGCTATCAAGGATTCTTTGTCTTTACATGCTAAGACAGAAGCGCTGGAAAATTCTCATCGTAGTTGTAATTTGAGGTTTCTTAATTTTCCTCAGTCTGCTTTACTCTCACACATGATTTTGCTTGAAAAATGTTTTAAGGAAGTGTTAGCTTTTCCTGATTCCTTAACTGTCTCACACTTGTATTATATCCCTTCTACTGTTAAAAAACTTAATGTGGTTGAGGGGGGCCTAGATCAAATTGCCTCTACAATTGATAATTTGACAGCTTTTCTTGAAGACTCAAGATAACATCTCTACTCGAGCCACCCTGTTGGTTACTCTTCCCTCTGTTGAGGTTAAACAGCGCATCTTCAGGGACTTCTTTAAAATTAAGTCTGTTAAATTTTGCGGACAAATGGTTTCCATTTTTCCTGATGTTTCACGAAATACCCAGTTGCGCCGGAGGCAATTTTTACAGCTTAAGCCCCGTGTATTGACACTGGGTGCTTCTTTTTTTCTCCGTTATCCCTGTAAATGTTTGGTGGGCCTTGAGGATGCTTTGTATACCTTCACAGAGGTTTCTCATCTCGAAAATTTTCTTAAGGAAAGACAGGTGGTAGTTAGGACTGATGATTCAAGTAAATGTTGCCTCCAATTGTTGAGATAATGTTCTCATGATTTCCTTTTTCGTATTATGCTTATAAATGACATTGCTGATCCCATAATGTGGACTTTATCCTGGACATAAATGCCTTTGTTTCTTACTCTGTTAGAATTCGGATTGACCTTTCACTGTATTTTGGTTATGTATATTGACTGAAAACGCAATAAAAAAAAAAAAAACTAAGATTCAGTCCAGCAGCGGGATGGGGGCTTTCCAGTCTTTTGCATTGAGTGTCACATGTATGATTTTCTCCCAGTTGGTGAGGGGTCTTATGTGTGCACTAGGTGCAAGGAGCTCTTTGCTCTCAGGCAACGAGTCCGTTCTCTAGAGGCTAAAGTAGCAGACTTGGAAAGCATAAGACAGACAGAGGTACATAGACGAGACCTACAGGGATATAGTCCTGAAGTCCCACCTCCAGTCTGGCAGCATCCCTGGTGCCATGGAGGAGAGAGGTCACGTGACAGGAGAGCATCACCCTGGTGTGGCAGGAAGTGATCCTGTAACTAGGACCTGTCCTCCAGGTGATGTAAAACCCTCTCGCACTGAGGAAGTTTCTCCAGGGCCATGTGCCCATGAGGGAAGGGTTAGGACAGACGTTATAGTTGGTGATTCGATCATTAGGCATGTAGATAGCTGGGTGGCTGGTGGACGTGAGGATCGCCTAACATGCCTGCCTGGTGCGAAGGTAGCGGACCTCACACGCCACCTAGATAAGATCTTAGATAGTGCTGGGGAGGAGTCTGCTGTCTTGGTACATGTCGGTACCAATGACATAGGAAAATGTGGTAGGGAGGTTCTGGAGGCTAAATTTAGGCTTTTAGGTAGGAAGTTGAAATCCAGAACTTCCAGGGTAGCATTCTCCGAAATGCTTCCTGTTCCATGCGCAGGACCCAAAAGGCAGGCAGAGCTCCGGAGTCTCAATTTGTGGATGAGACAATGGTGCAGAGATGAGGGTTTTGGATTTGTTAGGAACATTCTGGGGAAAGGAGGGGCTCTTCCGAAGGGATGGGCTTCACCTTAACTGGGATGGAACCAGGCTGCTGGCATTAACCTTTAAAAAGGAGATAGAGCAGCTTTTAAACTAGATATTAGGGGAAAGCCGACAGTCGCCCAAGAGCGGATGTTTCGGAAGAATGTATCTTTGAAGGATACTATCAAAAGCAGAGAGGTTCCACAAAAGAGTAAAGTAGCCCAAATGCCCTCAAGTATGGAGCAGACAGAGCTTAAAGATCCCAAATTACCCATGTCTAACAATAGCCAAATTAATATGAACAAAATACATTCTCTAAAATGTTTGTATGCAAATGCTAGAAGTCTAAAAAATAAAATGGGAGAGTTAGAATATATAGCACTAAATGAAAGGTTAGATATGATTGGAATATCAGAGACATGGTGGAAGGAGGACAACCAGTGGGACACTGATACCTGGGTACAAACTATATCGTAATGATAGAGCTGATCAAATTGGTGGAGGGGTTGCTCTCTATGTTAGAGAGGGCATTGAGTCAGAAAGGATTAAAGTTTTGCAGGAAACAAAATCTGCTGTAGAATCTATATGGATTGAAATTCCATGTAAAAGGGGGAAGGCAATGGCAGTGGGGGTATACTATCGAGCGTCTTGCCAGAATGACCAAATGGATGATGAAATGCTCAAAGAAATCAAGGAAGCTAACAAAAGTTACAGCGCAGTAATAATAATGGGTGATTTCAACTACCCCGGTATCGACTGGGTCAGTGTCACGTCAGGACATGCTGGGGAGATAAAGTTCCTAGATGAAATAAATGACTGCTTCTTGGAGCAGCTGGTTCATGAACCCACCAGAAGGGAAGCCATATTAGACCTAGTCCTTAGTGGAACACCAGATTTAGTGCAAGAGATAAGGTCGTTGGGGCCACTTTGCAATAGTGATCATAGCATGATCGCCTTTGATTTAATTAGTGGAGGAGGGATAGTAAGGAAATCCACAGTACTACCTTTTAACTTTCTAAAGGGAGACTATGATAAAATAAGGAAAACAGTTAAAAAAAAACTAGAAGGAGCAGTTGCAAAGGTTAAAGACGTACATCAGGCTTGGCTGTTGTTGAAAAATACTCTCTTGGAAGCCCAGACCAGCTGTATTCCACGCTTTAAGAAAAGTGGAAGGAAGTCCAAAAAACTGCCAGCATGGTTTAAAGGTGCGGTCAGAGAGGCTGTTGTTGCCAAAAAAGCATCTTTCAGGAAATGGAAAAAAGAGCCAAACGACGAAACCTGGAAACAGCACAAGCACTGGCAAGTCAAATGCAAGGCATTAATAAGGCAGGCAAAGGGAGAATTTAAGAAGAAGCTTGCTGCGGAAGCAAAAACGCGAAGTAAAGACCTTTTCAAGTACATTCGTAGAAAAAGACCTGTGAGTCAGTTGGTCCATTAGATGATAAAGGTGTTAAAGGAGCACTAAGAGGCGACAAGGTGATAGAGAGACTGAATGAATTCTATGCTTCAGTCTTTACTGAGGAAGATGTAGGGATGTTACCCATGACTGAAGTGGTATTTAAAGGTGTGGAAGAATTGAAGGAAATATCGATACATCGGGAAGATGTATTACAACTATTAGATAAACTGAAGAGTAGCAAATCACCTGGGCCGGATGGTATACATCCAAGGGTGTTGAAAGAACTGAAATATGAGATAGCAGACCTGCTATTAGTAATCTGTGAACTATCATTAAAATCATCTCTAATACCTGAAGATTGGAGGATCACCAATGTAACACCAATTTTTAAAAAGGGTTCCAGGGGTGATCCGGGAAACTACAGACCAGTGAGCCTGACATCAGTACCGGGAAAAATGGTAGAAACCATCATAAAGAATAAAATTACTCAGCATTTAGATAGTCATGACCTAATGGGAGACAGCCAACAAGGCTTTAGACAAAGAAGATCTTGTCTTACTAATCTGTTATGCTTTTTTGAAGGAGTGAATAATCAGGTGGACAAAGGTGAGTCGGTTGATATTGTGTATCTGGACTTTCAGAAAGCCTTTGACAAAGTCCCTCATGAGAGACTTTTGGCAAAACTAAAGAGTCATGGGATAGGAGGCAGTGTACTATTGTGGATCAGGAACTGGTTAAAAGATAGAAAGCAGAGGTTAGGGCTAAATGGCCAATTTTACCAATGGAGAAAGGTGAATAGTGGTGTACCCCAGGGATCTGTGCTGGGTCCGCTGCTTTTTGACATATTCATAAATGACCTGGAAAGTGGAACAACGAGTGAGGTTATCAAATTTGCAGATGACACAAAACTATTTAAAGTTGTTAAAACCCAAGAGGATTGTGGAAAATTGCAAGAGGATCTTGATAAATTGGAAGACTGGGCATCAAAATAGCAGATGAAATTTAATGTGGACAAGTGCAAGGTTATGCACCTAGGGAAGAACAACCCAAACTATGGTTACACGATGCAATGTTCCACATTAGGAACCACCACCCAGGAAAAAGATTTAGGCGTCATTGTGGATACCATGTTAAAACCCTCGGCCCAGTGTGCAGCGGCGGCCAAGAGAGCAAATAGAATGCTAGGTATGATAAGGAAAGGAATGGCAAATAAAACAAAAGATATTATAATGCCTCTATATCGTTCCATGGTGAGACTGCACCTTGAATATTGTGTGCAATTCTGGTCGCCGTATCTTAAAAAGGATATAGTGATCTTAGAAAAGGTTCAGAGAAGAGCCACCAAAATGGTAAAGGGGATGGAAGGATACTCCTATGAAGAAAGGCTAAAAAGGTTAGGACTCTTTAACCTGGAAAAGAGACGGCTGAGGGGAGATATGATAGAAGTCTATAAATTAATGAACGGAGTGGAACGGGTAAACGTAGATCGATTGTTTACCTTATCAGAATATAGAAAGACTAGGGGACATGCAATGAAGCTACAGGGTAAACTATTTAAGACTAATAAAAGAAAATATTTTTTCACTCAACGTGTAATCAAACTCTGGAATTTGTTACCGGAGGATGTAGTAAAGGCTGTTAGTGTAGCTGGGTTTAAAAAAAGGTTTGGACAAGTTCCTGGAGGAAAGGTCCATAAACCATTATTAAGAAGGGACCCAGGATATCAATGCTTGAACCAATACAAGCATTGTGGAACCTGTGTCCCTTGGGGAAACTGCTAGGTACATATGACCTAGATTGGCCACTGTTGGAAACAGAATACTGGGCTTGAGGGACCGTGGTCTGACCCAGTATGGCATATCTTATGTTCTTATGATTTCTAACCCAGTCAGCCATTTTAGGATCTACTCCTAGGATGTTCAATGTATTTATAAGTCATGCGTGCAGAACAGTGTCATAGGCTTTACTGAAATCTAAGTACACCACATCTAGAGCTCTCCCTCGGTCCAACCCCCTGGTCACCCAGTCAAAGAAATCAATCAGATTTGTCTGACAAGACCTTCCTCTAAGTAAAACCATGCTGCCTCGGATCCTACAAGCCACTGGACTCCAGAAACATCACTATCTTTTGTTTTAGGAGCATTCCCATTAATTTACTCACCACAGAGGTTAGACTAACTCAACTTCATCTTTACTCCCGCTTTTGTGTAAAGGGACCAGATACGTCTTTCTCCAGTCCTCTGGGACCACTCCTAACTCTAAAGTAGCATTGAAAGGGTCAGACAGTGGAGCCGATAGAACTTCCCCAAGTTCCTTCTCTACTCTGGGATGTATCCCATCCAGCCCCATCACTTTGTCTACTTTTAGTTTAGCTAGTTCCTCATTAACACAGCCTTAAGATCTCCTTCACTACTGATCCTGTTTGTAGATGTTTTCTGAGGTTCTGCTTCAGGCTCTTCACCTGTGAACACAGAACAAAAATATTTATTAAGCAATTCAGCTTTATCTTTATCTCCTTCTACATATTCCTCCCCTTTACCTCTGTGTCTGACAATACTACTTTTGCACTTCCTCCTCTCACTAACATATCTGAAAAATGCCTTGTCCCTCCATTTTACTGCATTGGCTATTTTTCTTTTATTTGTATCTTTGCTTTCTGACTACTTTCCTAGTTTCTCTAAATTATTCCAAATATTGATGCTCATCTTCCTCTTTCTATGATCTCTTGTAGTTTATGAAGGCCACCCTCTTTTTCTTCACCTTTTCAACTACTTCTTTCTAGATGCATAGTGGCCTCCTTTCTCTTTTACATTTATTTACTAACAAAAAGGTTTGTTACCCTTAAAATATCCCCTTTCAGTTTTGCCAATTGCTTTTGTACATCTCCGGCTGTTCCCATCCTGCTAATAACTCTCTGAGGTATTGCACCATCTTGACAAAGTTAATTTTCCTAAAGTCTAGGACCCTCATTTTTTAATAGACTTTATCCGCCCTAGTCCTAATACTGAACCACACCATTTGGTGATAATTGGATGTTAGAAGATCTCAAACTATATCATCAGAAACACCTTTCCCCATTGGTAAGCACTAGGTCCAATATGGCCCCTTCACATGTGAGGACTGCTATCGGTTACTAGAATAATTCTCCATGTAGAGAATCCAGATCTCCTTACTTCTAGATGATACCGCAGCAGAGATGAGCCAATCAACATTTGGCATATTGAAATCACCCATCAGTAGCACTTCACATTTCATGGCAATACTGCAAATGTCTCAAATTAAATCTGTCCACTTCTTCTCCATATGAAGGAGATCAGTATATCATACCAATGCAAATGGATTCCCCATTCTCTTTCTAGTTTAACCCACAGTGCCTCCTTCTTCCCTTGTAATCCCTGTAATTCTGCAGCTTTTTTACATATTGTGCCACTCCTCCTCCCCTTCTTCCTACCCTGTCCTTCCTGAATAAAGTATAGCCCGGTATAATTACATCCCAGTCGTGGTTGTTCGTGAACCATGTCGCCGCAACCGCCACTAAATCCAAGTCAGCCTCTTCCATTAAACCCTCAACAACTGGGATCGTATTTCCCATACTACAGGCATTAATGCACACTGCTTTCCAGACATTGTCCCTTTTACCCATTTCTACAGAGGTATGAAATGTTTCACTTACCTAAGGGTTTTCTCCACCCATCCTCAACGAATCCTGTTTAAAGCTCTTTTCTGTAGGTTAGCCATTCTGCTTCAGAAGACACTTTGACCCTTTTTGGATAGGTGGACACCATCTCTGCTTAGCAGCTCTTGGAAAATCATCTCATGGTACAGGAAACCAAAATGCTCTCGATGACACCATCCACACAGCCATGCATTCATCTCCAGGATGCAAGGTTCTCTGCTTCAGCCTTTACCCTCAACAGGGAAGATTGAAGAGACCACCACCTGTGCACCTATCTGCTTCAGTCTTGACATGCTTGGAGAAATCCTAGCAGTATCATTTCTGCCAAAATGGATATAAAATGTCACCTTCTGCAGCAGTTCTCCAAATCATTGTTTCTTAGTAGACCATGTGGTCTTTTTCTGTCGTCATATTTCTATGTTTCCCATGTTATTTGATATTTTGTAGTTTAGTACGAGACATACCATCCTTCAGCTAAATTGTTAGGAGAATATTCTCTGTAAAAGAGATCTATTTTTTTTCTATTCTACTAATGGCTTCCTGCATCTCCATATGAATTGAAGCTAAGTCTATTTGTATATTTTTTAGGTTTTCTCCAAGAATGGTATTGTCAGATTTTATTTCTGTTTGGAGCCTGTATGCTGACTGGTATGAGACAGCATTGGGAGAGGGAGAAGGAGCAGCATCAGCATCTTGTGACTGCATACCACTGATTGCTGTTAGGTTGGGTAGGTTTGCTGCTGCGCGCTGTCCATTTTTATTTAGGGTGCTTAGGCATTTTTCTCTTTCTTCCATTGCCTTTACAATGACCATTTCAGTAGCTCTCTTCTGGACTCCACATCTTTTATAGTCTTTTAAAGGTGTGATCTCCAGAATAGTGCAAAGTTCTCCAAATGAGGTCTCTCCGGAGACTTATTCAATGTCACTTTTTCATGCTGGCCATTCTCTTCCCTGTGCACTCAAGCATCCTTCTAGCTTTTGCTATCATCTTAGCTAACTGTTTGTGTATTAAGATCATTGGTGCTATCACACCCAGAAACTTCGCCCCCTATACTCTATACTCCCTTGCGATTTTTGCAGTCCAAATGCATAGCCCTTCATCTTTAGCATTAAATATTAGCTGCCAGACTCTAGGCAATTCCTCAAGCTTTGCTAGACCCCTCTTTTTGTTTTCTGCACCTTCCAGAATGTCTGCTTTGTTGTAGATTTGCTATCTGATGCAAAAAAGCAAGCGTTTCCAAATGATGGTTTCATACTATCACTTATAAAAAATGTTGAAAAGAATCAGAACAAGGGCTGATCCCTAAGGCACATCACTTTTAATAAGCTTTCCTTCAGGTGAACAAGTCACCAGGACAGAACTATGTCAGAAGCCTGGCTGAAATCATATACATCTAGCAATATCCCAATCTTTCTAATTGCTTAGTCTTTCTTCTGGTAAGATCTACCTATAAATAAAACTATACTGCCTAGGATCCTGTAATCTGCTGATTCTAGAAACTTCACTGTCCTCTATTTTAGCAGCAATTTCATTTACTCACTCACCAGGTGAGGTCAGATTAGCCAACCTGTAGTTCCCAACTTCTTTCTTATTTCCACTTTTATAAAGAGTAATCACATCTGCCATCTCCAGGTCTCTGGGACCTTTGCAGACTCTAAAGAAGCATTGAAAAGGTCCCCCAATACTGTTGGATGCATCACCTTTGCCCCTATCACTTTAATTTTCATTTTGCTAGCTTTTAAGTCTTCTGAAAAATTCCTTATGTACCTATTTGTGTGTTTTATTTGTAGCCCCATTTCTGGCCTTCTGTGAACACGGAGATCAGACTTGTTCCCTCATTTCACCATAATTTCTTCCACATACACATTCAATCTCCTGACTACTTTTCCAGCTTCTCTTAGTTTTTCTAGATATCATTTCCTCTCTTCCTCATCTACTGCTCTGTGATCTCATATAGTTTATGAACACTAAACTTTTGTTCCCTTACCTTTTTAAATAGTTTTTTTAGAACAATACTTAGCTTTTTTAATTTTTGGCACACTAAGTTTGTTCAGTTCTCAGGGCACACCAAACCAAATTTTTTTTATTATACCAGACCCCACTCCCTCACATCGCCAGAAGGAGAGCAGTACTTTTTATCTTTGTTCCTAATTCTTCTAGCTTCAATTTGACATCTAAATATATGGAGCCAGCATATTCTGCAAAATTACAGGGACTAAATATTCAGATGACAGAGGAGGCATTCAGGTAAGAAGCACTGCTCTCCATCTACTAATGTGAAGGAAAGGTAGGGGATGGGTAAGGTTACCAGATAGTTGTTCCTTGTAGTATCAGTAGTGAGGGAGCAGTTTATTTTGGTGGAGAAGTGGGAGAGGAAGGTATTTTGAACTTAACTCACACCTTTTAGTATGTTTATGTTTATTAAAATATTTGATATACCGCACTTTATTAATCCAGGGCGGTTCACAATCAACAATAAAAACAACGGCCGTAGGCAAGGGAAAAGAAAAGAACTCCATTAAATGACAGGAAAGAGAAAAGGAGAAGGAAAACAGAAGAGAGTAAGAAAGAGGGGATTTGGGGGAGTGGGAGAGGTACCAAAAGGATCTGGAGGAGAAAGTTTAGGTAACTGTGAATGGCAAATCAAAAGCGGTACTAGTAGTAGTTGAAAGCAAGTTACATTCAGATACAATAGATATTTCATATCCTTGGGGAGCTTACAATCTAAATTTGTACCTCAGGTAATGGAGGGTTAAAGTGACTTGACTAAGATCCCTGAGTGCGACAGTGGGATTTGAACCCTGGCTTCTTTGGTTTTCTGTCTGCTGCTCTAACCATAGGGTTACGCCTAATGGGGAAAAATGGGAGTTCAGTGGATTATCCTTAGGGAAAATTGTAGTAATATACTTTCAAGTATATTACTACAATTTAGTTAACACGTGCAGCACAGTAAGATGCATACTAAGCACATGTAGTGAAGTTAAGGCACAGAGGCAGCACAGTGAGGTGGGAACTAATGAGGGGAAAAAAGCGCCACACCAACAGATGCTCTGAACAGCCCAAACTCCAATGGACACATCACTCAGTGGACAAGATCAGGTAATCCCCAAAAACAAGTCAGACAAGACAGATTTTGTTTTGGTACTCACCTCACAGGGAGCCTAAGGCAGGAAAACCCTACCAGTCTCAATGCTACCCCCTCCTGCTGTCAGGCACCTACCTGAGGAGCCTTTGTCTAATCTTCAGGAGTAAGGAGAAGTGTGTGTGCATTGGATTTTATATGTATGAATGTGAGGCTAGGCCTGAGCCCTTTAGAGTTGCTTCCTTACAGGATGAGGTGCAAGGAGAATACCTACAGAGTAAGGAATTGGGGGGGGGGGGAAGGGGAGGGGAAAGGGGGGGGGAGAGGGGTACAGGTTGTGAGATTGCAGGGAGGGAGTGAAGGGGTGGAGATAAGGGATGCTGGGCACCTGGAAGGGAGACAGAAGGGTACAATTTAAATAGGGAGGAAAAGAGGTGGTCAAAGAGTGGGAGATCCTGGAATGTGAATGGGCTTAATAACCCACAAATGCTTCAGATGTAGTGAAAGAAGTAATGCAATTAGGATGGGATGTGGGGAAGGTACAGGTACAGTAGAATTAGGGGAAAGGATAAGCAGTTGTTATGGGTTAAGGGATATACAAAGATGTATAGTAGTTCTAATGGGCGTGGGGAGCAAAGGTTACAGGTGTTGCTAGTTTGATACAAGATGATTTCTCCTCTTTGGGGAAAGGGTCTATAAAGATAGACGAGGGCAGTGTGCGACTTTAAAGGACAAGTTTTCAGGTCAAATATTAACCACAATTTCTTATATATGCTCCAAATAAAGATCAAGATTCTTATTTTAGGAATGTACAACAAGATTTGTTGATGTTTGTAGAAGGAATAGTCCTCATGGGAGGCAATTTCATTTGGAGTATTGTATGCCATTCAGGAGACCACACCTTCAAAAGGATATAAACAGGATGGAGTCAATGCAGAAGGTGGCTACCAAAATGGTCATCAGTCTTCATCATAAATCATATGGGAACAGACAAAGATCTCAATATGTATACTTTGGAAGAAAGAACACAGGAAGCGAGACATGAAGAAAGAAGTCCTTTATTGAAATCCAGCAACCCTGACACAGCTGCATTTTGGCATGTGCCTTCCTCAGGGGGTTACCTCAAAATAAAACAATAAAATTAATAAAACAGTACTATAAATTGACTGATCAAATGAAACTGTACATATAGTGTTGTTACTCACCTGTAACAGGTAATCTACAGGAACAGCAGAAATCGGTTTTCACATAGGGGTATCATTGGCACCGACTGAGCCCACGCAGGAACACTCCCCAGTGTCCAAATGGAAAGCCTTTGGGAGCAATCTACTGTGTCTGAACATCTGCCTTCCCAAGTCCTCTCCTCAGTTGAGTTTGCAGCTGAGAGATAGAGGAAAAAAAAAGAATATCCTGAAACTCCTAGGGAAGGAGGGAGGGTTGTGAAGACCAAGTCCTGCTTTTTCTGGAGATCATCTGTTACAGGTGAGTAACAATGCTATCTCCAGGAACAAGCAAGAATGCAGTCTTCACATATAGGGCTCACTAGCTCCCAGGTACCAGACTGGAGTTGCTAAAGGACAGAACCTAGAAGGTGTGGACACAAAGTGGCCCCATTGGACTTGATTGCAGTTGGAAAACCATTGACAGGGGAGTCTGGTGCCAGAAAAAGTCCGGGACGGAGGATTGGAGTTTCAATTAAGTCCCAAAAAGGTGCTGGAGGACAGCCTGGCCAAAGACAGCATCCTGTCGGGAGTCCCTATCTAGGCAGTAGTGTGCAGCGAAGGTATGAATGGAGGACCAAGTAGCTGCTCGACAGATTTCATCAATGGAGATGGAACAAAGATTGGCAACTGAGGATGCCATGGCTCTCACGTTGTGAGCAGTGATGTGACCCTCTAGGGAGAGTCCCACTTGAGCATAGGCAAAAGAGAAGCAGTCCGCAATCCAGCTGGATAGGGTGCGCTTCAATAATGGACTTCCAAGGTAAATTGGATCAAAGGAAATTAATAATTGAGAGGATTTTCTGTGATTCTTGGTTCTATCGATCCAAGTAAAAAAACAGGGCATGCTTGCATTCCAAAGTGTGGAGCGCTGCTTCAGCCCTAGAGGCATGCGGTCTGGGAAAGAAGACCGGTAGCATGACCGATTCGTTGAGATGGAAGGCTGAGACAACCTCTGGTAGAAAGTGTGGATGTGTACGGAGAACCACCTTATCATGTCTGCAGTTCGCTGATGCGACAAGCTAAGGTGAGGGCAATGAGGAAGATTACCTTCCAAGAGAGGAATTTTAAAGCAGCAGTTGCTAAAGGCTCAAAAGAAGGCTTTAGACGTTGTGCTAGGACCACATTGAGATCCCAGGCTACCGGTGGTGGTATGATCAGTGGCTTGGATAGTAGGAGACCCTGCATGAATCGTTGCACCAAGGTGTGTGAAGAAATAGGATGCCTGTCCACTGGCCTGTGATAGACTGAAATGGCACTAAGGTGAACTCGGAATGACTTAGTCTTGAGGCCTGTTGAAGACAAGTGGAGGAGATATTGTAAAAGAAATTCCACCAAACAGGCGGAGGGGTCAATACGTTTCGGGGTACACCAGAGGGTGAACCATTGTCATATAAAGGCATAGGACCATCTAGTAGATAGCTTGCGTGATGCAAGTAGGATGTCCTTGACCTGTTGAGGAAGGTCAAGGTCAGCAAAGACTGTGCTTTCAGCAGCCACGCCGTGAGAAGGAGGGGGCCTATGGATTGCGATGGAGAAGTGCTCCATGATCCTGTGAGAGGAATTTGGGCACATATCCCAGACAGAGATGGAATCTGTGCTAGGTGAAGCAGCAGAAGAAACTATGGCTGATGGTGCCAGTAAGGGGCTATTAGAATCATGGAGTCCCAATTGGCTTGCAGCTTGAACAAGGTCTTGGGTATTAAGGGGGTGAGCGGGAATGCATAAAGTAATCCCTTTCCCCAATGGAGAAGGAAGGCATCTGCTGCGTGGCTATGCAAGGAGGGAAATCTTGAACAAACAGCAGAAGTTGTGCATTCTCCTGGGTGTCAAACAGATCTATCCTGGGGGTCTCCCACATGTGGAAGATCCAAGATGCCATTTCCCAATTCAAAGACAACTCGTGTGGATGCAGGACACAGCCAAGTCTGTCCGTAAGGAGATCAAGTTCACCTGGTAGATACACTGCCCTGAGTTGGATGTGGGGCGCAATGAAGAAAAAACAGAGATGAAGAGCTTCTTGGCAGAGGGGATAAAATCTCATTCCCCCTGCTTGTTCACACAGAACATGGCCCTCTGGTTTTCCATTCGGACTAAAACCTGTTTGCCTGAAAGTTGTGGTTGAAAAACCCAAAGGGCATTCGTGAGAGCACAAAGCTCCAGGAGGTTGATCTGAAACAGATTCCTGTTGTGTCCACTGCCCCTGTGTAGCGAGACTGTTGAGTTGTGCTCCCAACCCTGGTTTGGAAGCATCCATTATCAGGGTGCAACGAGGTAGAAGCATCTGAAAAGGTGACTCTCCGAGTAGGTTTTGAGGGGAGCACCACCATAGGAGAGGTGATGCAAATCTTGTCAGAGATGCCCAGTTGTTTGGGTCCATTGAGAAGAAAGCGTCCAACGGGTTTGCCACATGTGCAGGCGAGCATAGGGGATGATGGATTGTGGAGGCCATGTGTCCAAGAAGGCATAGCATCTCTCAATCTGTCACAGCATTGTGACTCCTTATAGTGTAGGCCAGCTTGATAAGGTGGACAGAGCGATCCCGTGGAAGGAAAGCTCGGGCCTGACAAGTGTCCAGAAGTGCCTGATGAATTTGAGCCTCTGTGATGGCAACTGGTGTGATTTGGGAAAATTTTAGATGAATCCCAGATTTTGGAGCACAGTGGTGGTACGATGGCTAATTGGGGGAGACTCCCCAGAAGAGGTAAAACTAAGTGGGGGAAGACAAAGATCCCTAAGGTATGCAGGTAGGCGGCAACCACTGCCATACATTTTGTGAATACTCAGGATACTTAGACTAACCCAAAGGGGAGCACTTGATATTGGAGTGGGTTTGCTGGAACCAAAAACGCAGATACTGTCTGTTTTGAGGATGGATCAGCAAGTGTGTATATGCCTCCTTGAGGTCTAGAGAACATAGCCAATTGTTTCTCTGAAGGTATGGCAGAAGTGTACCCAGGGATATAATTTTGAATTTTTCTCGAAGAGGAGTTTGTTGAGATCCCGTAGATCTAGAATGTTCCTGAACCCTCCCGTCTTCTGTGGGATAAGGAAGTTAAGAAGAGTAGAAGCCCCTGCCCTCTTGGGTAGGAAGAACTCTTTCTACGGCTCCATAAGCTAACAGGGTGGCCTCCTCTACTGATAGGAGAATAGCCTGCAAGGGGTTTGCAGGATAATCCCTTGTGGAGGGGGTAAGCTTTTGAAGTGAAGAAGATAGCCCCTTTGGACAATGTTGAGAGTCCACTGCTCTAATGTGATGAAGTGCCACCTGTGGGCATAGAAACAGAATCTGCCTGCTATGTGAAGGGGTTGGAGACTCTGCAGAGGCAGAGTAGCTATACTCTCTAGGAAGGAGTCAAAAACTAGGTGCTGGCTGTAGCTGTGCAGCTGATTGTGGTTTAGGCATCTTAGGCTTTTTGGCTGGCGAGGGCCCTGTTTCTGTTGTTGCTGCTGAGGTTGGTAAGCAACTGCAGGTGGATAAGAAGGATAATATTTCTTCTTTTTGGGATAGAAAGACTGCCTAGTGGGGTCTGAAGTCTTTCTGGAGAGTCGTTTGAGGTTAAGATCATCTGTCTCAATCTCTCCAGCCTTCTCTCTCCACCCCTTTCCAAAGAGGATCTTCCTCAGAGCGGTGGATATTGGCTAATTTATCTTGAATCCACTGTTCAAGGTCAGATGCCTGGAGCCAGGCTATTCTGCAAGCACCAATGCAGATTGCTAAAGCTCTGCTGGATGACTCAAAAGCATCGAAAGATCCTCTGGTAAGAAACTTGGATGTATTCTGATTTTGCCTGATTAAGGCCTGGAACATTTGTCATCAGGAAGGATAAGAGCAATGTTCTCTAGATCCCCGGAGATATCCTTGAGATACATGCCCATGTAGAGAAGTAATCCTAGAAGAGAACATGCATGCCTGAAAGCAGCAATGCCCAAAGACATCAAGAGTTCTGGAGTCCTTGCGGGGAAGCATGGAAGAATGATTCTTAGAACTCTTGATGCGACACATCGCTGATTCCACTACCATGGAAGTTGAGGCTTTTGAAAGCTAGGGCATGGTGTTATTCGGTACATGGTATCAAGTAGCTTGCTAATAGTCAGAACTGTTAGCAGGGCCTCCCACATATGTAGCATGCGATCCTGGAGGATCCAATGCACCAGTAACATGGCAGCCTCTGGTGGGGACCGACAACACTCATGAGGAGGGGAGTGATCGGAAGAGAGATCCTGGGTTCCTTTGGAGTCATTCAATGAATCCTCAGAATTGGAGGAGGAAGAGTCCGATTCCGACAGAAAGTCGAAGTATCAACTGTCCCTCGCCAATGTCAAGGCCCGATGCCGATACCGATATTCGGTCTGTGCGGCACAGGAGCCTGTCGGGTACCACCGATGTCTGTCGATTCCAAAGGAGGCATCAGAGGGAGAAAAACCACCAATACCGGTTCGGAGGACAGCATCAACCGCAGAGGTATCAGCGTTAGGCTAGATGACAATACCTTCGTCACTGGAGCTGTCGATACCATCAGCACAGAGGCTGCCAGGAGTGCTGCCAAGTTCCTCTCAATAGCTAGGATGCGCTGGTTGAGGGAGGTGGCTGATGCCTGGGTGGATTCACCTACCGGGCTTTGAGCCACTGTCCAAGAGCATGGAATCAGTAGCTCTCCGGAGGTCACGACCTCAGGAGCATCCTGGAGCCTCTGTGTTGCTTTGGAGGGCTGGTCCTCCCGCAAGGGCTGTTTGGCAGGCCAGTCTGCATCGGATGCACCTTTCGGTGAATCTCGATGACAATGGAGGGACTTACCTTAAGGATAGGTATCTGTTTTCGATGCAGATGACTTAGACTTAGTCTTAGTCTTATGTTTGGACTTTGAGGAGACCTGAGAATCAAGAGAGGAGGCCGACGTCCTCGATGATGCAGAAGCAACTGAAATAGAGTTCGGGGCAAACAGAGAACCATACTGTCTGGCCCTGTTCTTTAGGCCTCGTTTTGTCATTTGTTGACACAAAGGACAATCAATCAGTCGGTAAATGGTCTGGGCCCAAACATTAAAACACCAGTCATGTTTATGTTTAAATCATCTTTATTACTGACCAAACAATAACAAAATCCAATACAGTACTAATACAGTACAGTGCAAGTTGCCACACATCATGCGGGAGTCCCTACACTCTCAACACGAGGCAATCGCAGCCATTACATATTTGGTCATTTTCAAATATAACCCAACTGAACTGGCCCCAGCCCTTCCCCCTCTCTATCCCCCCCCCTCTTCTGGTGACTGGTTCCATCAACCAGTCATACAATGTGACCTTGAACTGTACTACCCATATCATACCATACTGACTTACTCTAACAATACTGGTCTTAGTAGAGTAAGAGACATACTGATTCAATCCTGTACAGTATACTTCCCAACAGCAAAGGCCCTGGGACGATCACTACCCCAAGCAGCCAAGAGATCCATTGTTAAGACTCAGACAAATGAACCCTTTACAGCCATACTCTGCCCCCTGGGGGAAAGGGATTGAATATAGGGTTCTCAGATCTGATTAATTCGTAAATGCCTAGGAGCTGCCCCTTGCGCTGCTATATTCTCCATCTGCATCAGCCTATGAAGACTATTTCGCCATGCCCAATAGGCCAGGGGCTCTGGATCCAGCTAAGCCTTCAAGATACTCTGAAGCCCCAATAAACACATTTTCCACATAAATAGTTTTGCCCCTTGGCCCTTTAGCCGCAAACCCTTTGGGTCCCCAATTATCACAACCTACACCTGGGGTGCCACCAATTGCTGAAGCACATCACTCACATATTTCCGAAGCATCTCCCAGAACTTGCGCACCCCTGGGCTCTCCCAGAACTGATGCCCCAGGGTGCTCCGGGCCACTGCACATTTTATGCAATTACTGGTTGCCACAAGGGCTGCTGCTCGAGCTCTCACTGGCAGAAAGAACATTCTCAGCATTACTTTGCATTGAATCTCGCGTAGCTTCACCTCCGTGATAACTTGAGCTACCCGTTGTAAAGCACTGAAAAGACTTTCTCCCACCCAATTTGTTCCTAACTCTGCATTCCACCTCTGCGCTAATTCCTGATGGCCCTGCTTTTGTAAGAGTGCTGTCCAGGCCTTTCACTTCAAGGATGACATCATTCCTTCCCGCTCCTCTATTTCAAAAAACTGGGCTACACAATCAACAAATCCGGGCCCAACCACTGTTTTCCCCAATGTCCTTATATAATTTTGCACCTGGTTTAACGCAAAATCATCCCCGGGCGGAAGCCGATATTCCTCCCTCAGCTCCTGCAGTGACCTAAACTATACATCTCGCGTTACAAACTGTGACAGACAAGTGAGACCCTGCCGGTCCCATAATCTGAACTCCTTAGAAAGGTCCCCCACTGGGAAATCTAAATTGCCCCTAACAGGAAGAAACCCTGACTGGGTTGGAGCCTGCCCCATCCTGTGACAAAAAACCTTGCCACGTTTCCCACAGTGACCATACCATCAGGCATGCACAGATGCGTGTGGGCAAACGTGACCACTGTGCATGCAACACATAAGTAGGATTTAAATACCCCAGAAACTCACTTTCTAACCCCAAGGGAGTACACACTGCCCCATTGTATAGCCAGTCCCGCACATGGCGAAGTATACAGCTGATATTGTATTGCTCCAGGTCTGAAACCCCAAGTCCCCCTTGTCCTGCACTGTCTATCATCCGGGCAGATGCTATACAAGGTTTCCATTCTTGCCATAAGAAACATATAAGGGTACACCACCAGGCCTGTAGATCCTTCTTTAATAAACGTAGCAGCAGCACCTGTAACAAGTATAGCCATCTAGGAAAGAGCATTATTTTATATAAAGCAACCCTCCCCAAAAGTGACAACAGCAAGTCTCACCACTTCTGCAGTTGCACTCTCTCCCTCTGCATCAATGGTGGCACATTTAATTGATACAACTGTGAAATCTTTGCTGGGAGTTGTACTCCTAGATACTTAAAATGTCCCTTAGTCCATTTCAGCGGGAACGTACCTTGCCAGGTTTCCGGCAATTGTGGATCTAGAGGTGTAACCTCTGATTTGTCCATGTTTAACTTTAACCCCGAGCAAGCACCATACTCTTGGAAAAGTTCTAAAAGAGCCGGCAACGAGTCCCTACCACTGTTCCCTCTAAGCTGTGCACGCACACACCTCGCCAAGCGAGCGCACATACTTTACAACAGAGCACACAAAATTTACGGTTCTGATTCTGATAGAAAACAACACAGACGTCTTAAAATTTAAAAGTTGTTGTGTATTTACGGTTTTCACAAGTTCTACAATATTTTCTAGTGCAATCAATGTGGTGTACATACTGTATTCTGACGTGTAGTCAAATTTTAAAGTATATAACTCCGAGTGTCGTTATGTGGCGCACACAAATTTAACCTTCCTTCAAAAGCTGTACAGCTGGTATTTTATGCGCACACAGCCTACAGAAAATTAGAGGGAACATTGGTCCCTACGGTTGTGTATGTGCACTAGAATGTCATCGGCGAATGCTGCAATCTTAAATTGTTGGTTTCCCACTCGCATCCCCCCCCCCCCCAACTGTCTCTGTGGCCTGAACCTTACGAAGCAGAGGCTCTAGAAACAATAAGAGCATGGGGGAGAGAGAACAACCCTGACGGGTGAAAGAGAACAACCCTGACAGGTGCTCGGTCCTAGCAAAAAATCCTCTGATACATAGTCGTTAGCCACCACCGCCGCTTGGGGTGCACTATACAGCAATTAACACCTTCATAAATTGCCCATCAAACTCAAAACAGTCTAACACTTTGAAAAGAAATCACAAGTTAACCAGATCGAATGTTTTTTCAGCATCAAAACTCACTAACAACTAATTTAGCTGGCCCTCATCACTCACCGCCAGGGAAGTCAACACTCTCCGTACATTTGACACAGGGTGACGACCCCGCACAAACCCTACCTGCCCTTCCTGAATCAGATATGGCATAACCCTTGCCAGGTGATAAGCCAATATTTTAGCGAGTAATTTGTTGTCACAATTAAACAGCGATATTGGCCTCTATGACGCTGTGTACAAAGGATCTTGACCCGACTTTGGCAGCACTACTATGTGTGTCACATTGTTCCCATACGGGAAAGTCTGCATTTCGATGAGCTGCGTGAACACATTCTGTCAAAGAACCCTTAACCGGTCTTTCATCAATTTATACCACTCGTTACTCAATCCATTAGGCCCTGGGGCCTTGTATGCTTTAACCTGGTCTATCGCATACTCTACTACCTCTTCTGAGATGGGTTTATTCAACAGGGTCCGATGCTCATGTCAGCACTGGAAGAGCCATCCCTGCCAAGCACACTGTATCACCTAGTCTTAACCCACTCCCAGGGGCATACAGAATCTGATAGTATTTACGAAATGCCGTCAATATTTGTCTGTCCTCTGTCATCCTCCAATGCAGACACTGTTTTTCCAGCACGCTCAAACGACTGGTGAAATCTGTTACTGTCTGTGCTATTTGAATCACATTATCTGCAAGGCTCTGCAGTCGTCCTTCTAGCGCTCATATCACTGCTGCCAAAACTTCATTGACCAGAATGCCTGTTACCATGGAGTCCCTCGGGCGGTTTGGCACCCTTTCCGCCATTTTGACCTCCTGGTTTTTATGCCAGTCTGGTCTGTCTTTTCTTTGCGTTCTGGTGGTCATAGGCTCAAACCTTCTTGCCCCTCTGTCACTTGGCATTTTTCCCGCCATTCTGATGCCACAGATGGAAGGCTTATGGGTTTGTAAACAATAAAAAATTAATGTTTAAATGTGAGGAGCCCTGGAGCTCGGCAGAAACGTGTTTCCCCAAGCTCACTGCATCACATCACCCCAATACACCAGTCATGTTTATCGGTAACTGATATTGTACCAGAACACTTGGCACATTTTTTTAAGCCACTGATGTGCTTTTCCATTGTGGTGGAAAAGAGTAGGCCAAGGCCTAATCTGGTGGTAGTACACCAAAAGTTGGAAAAAAAATGAAAAATAAAAGAAAAAATATTTTGAAAAGAAAAGAAATATCAGGGCTGGTATCAGAGAAGGTACCGGTGTAGAAGGAAAGTCAGAGAGAAGCTTACTCAAACATATCTTAGAGGAGACATCTGCCGCCCAGTTTCTCAGTCAGAGGTAGCAGCGTGCGGCCACTGCCGAGACCATAGCCTTGGAAAGGCCTCTAATGAGAGCATAAAATTCTCTGCCAAATACATTGCTCCTGACTCCAACTTCGCTGCCTCCTGCGGCAATGGCTGGGAGCTCCCCACACTTTCCAACACCACTTGGGCCCAGCATAAAGCAGCTTGGGCCACAAACATTCCACAGACAGATACCTGCAAAGACAGGGCATTGATATTAAACACCTGTTTGAAGAGGGTCGCCAGCTTCTTGTCCTGCACATCTTTCAAAGCTGAGGCGCCTTCCACGAGAATGGTGGTCTTATTTGCGACAGCAGAGACCACTGCATCCACTCTCTGAGAACGGAAAAGCTCCTTATTTTGATCTGGAAGAGGATACAACTGGGTCAACATCCGCGTACCCTTCAGGCCCGCTTCTGGAACATCCCACTCATCCTGAATCTTTTCCTTGACCACTCTGTGCAGTGGAGAAACCGCTTTTGTCTTCTCACTGCCTGAAACAACGGGTCCTCCAAAGTTTCACCTTTGGCCGGTGTGCCCCCAGCCATATTAAGGACCTTAGCGGAATGCATGATCAGAGCCCCCAGCCTCTCCCTGCGATAAACAGGGATGATGCAGGACTCTTCCCCTTGAGGAATCTCCCCTTCCTCTAGCTCCTCGGGCTCCACATTTATGTCAGCTTCGCCATCCAGCTCCCCTGACTGGTCTGACCTCACACCCTACATTTCTGCTTGTTCCTAGAGACTGCTGAGATCCCTAAAATGACTGAATCTTGGCTCAGGTCCATAGGAGAAGGCAGCCATGGAACTCTTTCTGCCCTTAAACTGGCTCCATGTTTCCCAGTAGGCCCTATGTGGGGAACCCTTGGACCCTCTGGGCCTATCCTCCATAAGCCTCTGATGGTGAACTGCACCCAGACCTTACACCAAATTCTCCAAGCCCTCCCCAAAGAGCAACTGGCCCTTGAAAGGGACCTTGATCAACTCCATCTTAGATGCAGCCTCAGCAGACAAATCATAAACCAAAGTCACTTCCAGGCTACTACAACTGCAACCGTGAATTTATAGGAGATCCTAATTAAGTTGTGCAAGCCATCAGCCACAAAAGATACTCAAGACTCCATTGTCTGGGCTCTCCGGCAGATGCTGGATCCAGTATAAAAGTGCTCAGGCCATCACATCTACACAAATCACTCTGAGTGCTTTTGAAGAGGTCTTCCACTTATCTATCATGAGTCTCTAAATGCAGCACCACTTCTATTGAAATGGTCGTGCGTTTCACCACCTCTGTGACTACCTTACGAACCCTGAAAGCGTAGTTACTCACCTGTAACAGGTTATCTCCAGGAACAGCAGGAATGACTCACACACATGAGTCAACATTACCGACGGAGCCCACATGGGAACACTCCCTAGCGTCCAATAGGAAAGCGCTTGGGAGCACTCCACTGCACCTGCGTGCCTGCCTTCCCAACTCCTCTCCTCAGTTGAGTTTGTAGCTGAGAAGAAGAGTAAAATAAAGGATCCCTACAACTCCTAGGGGAGTAGAGGCGGTTCTGAAGACAGATTCCTGCTGTTCCCGGAGATCACCTCTTACAGATGAGTAACTAAGCTATCTCCAGGAACAAGCAGGAATGCAGTCTTCACATATGGGACTCACTAGCTCCCAGGTACCAGGCTGGTATGGGGGGGGGGGGGGGTAGGAGAAGAGTATAGTTACTCACCTGTAACAGGTGATCTTCAGGAACAGCAGGAATTTAGTCTTCACATATGGATGACGTCAGTACTGACACAGCCCACATGGGAACGCTCCCCAGCATTTCAATAGGAAAGCTTTTGGGAGCATCCCACTGTGCCTGCGTATCTGCCTTCCTGCCTTTCCAGCTCTCCCTCCTCAGTTGAGTTTGTAGCAGAGATAGAGGAGAGAAAAGGAAAAGAATACCTACAACTCTTAGGGGAGGAGGGTGGATTGTAAAGACTAAATTTCTGCTGTTCCCAGAGATCACCTGTTACAGGTGAGTAACTACACTATCTCCGGGAACAAGCATGAATATAGTCTTCACATATGGGACTCCCTAGCCAGAAAAATGACCTCAGGACCGGCAGAGGTCTGCCTCAGAGAAGGCCTAAAGAGGTCATGGATCCTCCATGGATGTCTGGTATCGAATTCCAGGACAGAGGGTAGGAGTTGCTCTAAGTCTGAAAGAGATGCTGGAGAACAGCTTGGCCAAAATGGCATCCCAGCAGGAGTCTTTGTCCAGACAGTAGTGAGCAGCAAATGTTATGGACCGAAGACCAAGTTGCTGCTCTGCAAATTTTGTCAATAGCTACAGAGCGTAGATTTGCCAACAAGGAATCCATGGCTCCCTCGAGGGAGAGTCCTGCCGCATCGTAAGCAAAAGTGATGCAATTTGCTATCCATTTGGAGAGAGTACTTTGGAGACTGGTAACCCCAGGTGACTAGGGTCAAAGGATATGAACAGTTGAGAAGCCTTTCGGTGCTCCCAAGTCCTCTGAAGATAAAATGCTAAGGAACGTTTACAATCCAGAGTGTGGAGGGTTGCCTCTGCCCTAGATGAATGTGGTCTAGGGAAAAACACAGGAAGGCAAACCGACTGGTTCAAAAGGAAAGGCGAGACCACCTTCGGCATGAAGCGAGGATGAGTTCTAAGACTACCTTATCATGGTGGAACCGTGTGTGTAAGGCGGGTCGGCCACCAAGGCACTAATGCGCCTTGCTAAAAGCGAGGGCAATGAGGAAGATGACCTTCCATGTTAGAAACTTAAGTGATGTAGTGGCTAAAGGTTCAAAGGGCGGCTTGAGAAATTGCCCTAGAACAACACTGAGGTCCCATTCCACTGGTGGTGGTTTAATGGGAGGTTTGGTTAGTAAAAGACCTCTCATGAAGCGTGCTACGAGTGGCTGAGAGGAGATGGGTTGTCCATCTATGGGCATGTGAAAGGCCGCAATTGCACTTAGGTGTACTCTTACTGATTTGGTTTTGAGTCCAGATGAAGAAAGGTGGAGGAGATACTGAAGCAGCACCTCCACCGGAGCTGAGAAGGGATTAAGATTCTTCTGAGAACACCAGATAGAAAACCTACACCACTTAAAAGCATAGGACTGTCTGGTGGATGGCTTTCTAGAAGCCAAGAGGATGTCCTTAACCTCCTGGGGCAGGTTAATATCCTGAAATGCTATGCCTTCAGCAGCCATGCTGTGAGATGGAGAGACTGCGGATTGGGATGGAGCAGTGTCCCCTCCTCTTGAGAGGGGAGATCTGGAGCAGATCTCAGATCTATGGGTTGAGTCTGAGAAAGACAGCAGGAGAGAGTACCATGGTTGAATTGGCCAGCGTGAGGCTATGAGTATCATGAAGCCCCTTGTCTGCCTGGAGTTTGAAAAGAGTCTTGGGAATTAAGGGAATGGGAGGGAAGGCATAAAGGAAGCCGTGTCCCCAGTGGAGATGAAAAGCATCCACTTGTTGGCTGTCTGACGCAGGAGTCCTGGCACAGAAGCAAGGGAACTTGGCATTCTGAGGAGAGGTCTATCTCTGGAGTTCCCCAGGTCTCAAAGATGTAGGACACTGTGTCTACACAAAGAGACCATTCATGGGGAAGAAGGATCAGACTTAATCTGTCCGCTAAAACACTGTGTTTGGCCGGAAGATGCACCGCTTGGAAGTGAATGTGATGATGTATGGCAAAGGACCAGAGATGTAGAGCCTCATTGCAGAGGGACTGAGAACCTGTTCCGCCTTACTTTTTCACATAGAACATGGCGACTTGGTTGTCGGTTTGGACTAGAACCTTTTGGTAACGTAAGCGGTCCTGGAATAACTTGAGAGCATTGAAGATGGCTCGGAGCTCCAGTAGATTTATCTGGAGTTGTGACTCATGCTGTGACTAGAAGCCCTGAGTGGAGAGAGATCCCAGGTGAGCTCCCCAGCCCAGTTTAGAAGCATCCATCGTCAGGGTGCATTGATGTGCAGGCATCTGAAAAGATGACCCTACAAGAAGATTTTCTGAGAACACAACCACTGGAGAGATGTGACCAGAGGGGTAGAGACTTATCTTGTCTCCTGAGGCTTAAGTCCACTGGGATGCCAGAGTCCATTGGGCTGTGCGCATGTGTAGATGGGCATAGGGAACTACATGCACCGTTGATGCCATATGACCCAGACGTTGTAGCATTTCTCAAGCAGTGAGATAGTCCTTGAGCCATGTCTGAGATGCTAGCTGATTGAGATGAGTGCAGCGGAGTTGGGGCAGAATTGCCCTTGACTGCTGAGTATTTAAGAGGGTTCCTATGAACTCCAGAGTTTGAGAGGGGATGAGTTGGTACTTTTGGAAGATTTATGACAAACCCCAAGAATTGTAACACTTGCATGGTGCATGAGAGAGATAAGAGCAAGCACCTCTCAAGAGGCTAGCCTATGAGCCAGTCATCTAAGTAAGGGAAGACAAATATCCCTAGAGTCCTTAGAAATGCAGCTACTACCACCATGCACTTTATGAAGACTCTTGGGGCAGAGATGAGGCCAAAAGGTAGGACTCTGTATTGATAGTGTCTTTCTTGAAACATGAAGCACTGGAACTTTCTGTGTTCTGGATGAATAAGAATATGAGTGTATGCTTCCTTTAGATCAAAAGAACAGAGTCAGTCCTGACTCTGGAGATAGGGAAGAAAGATTTTGAACTTCTCCCATACAAGACACTTGTTTAGGTCCCTGAGGTCTAGAATGGGCCTATATCTCCCCCCCGCCCTGTTTTCTTTGGAATAAGAAAGTAGGAAAATAGAAGCCCATTCCCTGCTGGGATGTTGGAACCTCTTCAAAGGCACCCTGCAGTAGAAGAGAACTGACTTCTTAAAGAAGCAGAGCAGTGAGAGGGGACTGAAAATGGAACTCCCTTAGTGAGTGGGGGGGGGGGGTGGCAGATTAAGTCTGTATCCCTCCCGTACTATAGTTAATGTCCACTGCTCAAGGTGATGAGATGCCATCTGTGGGCATAATAACAGAGTCTGCTGGGAATGTGGATAGGATCGGGATTCTTCAGAGGCAGGACAGTTATGTTCTCTAGAAAGGGAGTCAAAAACCCAGAGCAGCCTGAGCTTGCTGAGGTAGCTGAGACTTGGGAGTCTGAGCCTTCTTTTGATGTTTTGGAGGCTGTTGACCCTTTTGAGGATCATGATGCTGACAATGAATAGCAGGAGAATAAGAAGGATAATATTTCTTCTTTTTATTAAAGAAGGCCGCCTTTGCTGCTGCCTCCTTTTTAGCTGGGTTGGCAGTAGATCTAGAGAGCCTATTCAGGATAGTGTTCCCAGACTCTGAGAGGCCTTGTCCTGCCAATCTTTGCTAAAAAGGTTCTCACCGGTGCAAGGGATATTACCCAGCTTACCTTGAACCCATTGTTCAAGATCCAGTGCTTGAAGCCATGTAATCCTGTGTGCACCGATGCAGATGTAGTTCTGCTGATGCACTCAAAGCAATCAAAAGTTGCCCTGTTGACAAACTTTGAGACGTTCTGAGCATGCTTTACAAGGGTAAGATAATCTGCCCTCTTGTCATCCGGAAGAGGAGCCATTGACTCCAAATCCTTAGTTACCTCTTTGAGGAACATACCCATATAGAGTATGTAAGAACTGATTTTCGCCGAAAGCATGGAAGCCTGGAAGCAACGTCAACCAAAAGCATCGAGGGTTCTCAATTCCCTACCAAGAGGGTTAGAGGAATGTGTCTTTGTGCTTTTGATTTGATGCACTGCCGATTTCACTACCATGGAATGGTGCAGCAATTGTGTCTTTTGAAAACTGGGACACTCCAGTATCCAGTACATGGTATTGAGCCGGCGGGTATGGGAAGAAATAGTAAGAAGCGTCTCCCACATAGGAAACATGTGGTCATGGAGTATAAAATGAATAGGAAGTGTAGCCATTCTTTTGGAGCTGTTGGTTACTGAAGAATTTCCAATTCTTCAGCCCTAGGCTCTTTCTCCGATGTTACTGTTATGGACAGGCCCCTGGCAACATCTGGTGGGGACGGGTAGAATTTATAAGTCTCGAGTATCAGACGATTCATCATCCGACGAATTGGAATCTGAAGACTCGAAATATCGACGGGCAGGGTACTCCTGCTCCGTGCAAACTCTATACTGGTCGAAGTCGGTACTTGGAATCTGTGTAGCTAGAACCTCGGTACCGGAAACGGATTCAAGTGCTGGCATGAAATGTAATGAAGCTACAGGGTAATGAAGCTACAGGGTAAACCATTTAAGACAAATAAGAGAAAATATTTTTTCACTCAACGTGTAATCAAACTCTGGAATCTGTTACCGGAGGATGTAGTAAGGGCTGTTAGTATAGCTGGGTTTAAAAAAGGTTTGGACAAGTTCCTGGAGGAAAGGTCCATAAACCACTATTAAAAAGGGACCCAGGATATCAATGCTTGACCCAGTACAAGCATTGTGGAACCTGTGTCTTTTGGGGATATTGCTAGGTACGTATGACCTAGATTGGCCACTGTTGGAAACAGGATACTGGGCTTGATGGACCTCGGTCTGACCCAGTATGGCATGTCTTATGTTCTTATGGGCGGTAAGGTGGAAAGTGGCAGGAAAATTGATAGTCTGTATCTCAATCTCTCTTGCCTTTTCTCTCCAGTCCTTACCAAAAAAGGTTTTCTCCAGTACATGGGCTACTAGCCAGTTTATCCTGGACCCATTGCTCAAGGTCTCATGCCTGTAACCAGGCCATTCTGCGAGCCCCAATGCAGACTGCTGAAGCTCTGCTTGTTGATTCAAAGGCATCAAAGAGAGGCCCTGGTAAGAAACTTAGAAGTATTTTGGCCTTGCTTGATGAGTGTCTGGAATGCACGCCACTTATCCTCAGGAAGCATGGTGGTGAAAGTCTCCAGATCTCTGGTGACATCCTTCAGAAACATGCCCATGTACAGCACTGTACAAGTTTATTCTGGAGGCCAACATGCAAGCCTGGACGTGTTCTTGAGTCCCTGCCCGGAGGCATAGATGAATGGTTCTTTGAGCTCATTATTCAGCGTATTGCTGATTTCACCACTATTGAGTGGTGGGGGAGCTGAGGTTTCTGGACTCCTGGGCACCCTGATACTCAGTATATGGGATCGAGCCTCTTGCTGACGGGCAGAACCGTGAGCAGGGCCTCCCACATGGGGAGCATAAGATCCTGGAGGATACGATGCACCAGTAATATAGCCGCCTCTTTGGGCATGGGAGGGTATTGGAGTATCTCCAATTCTCCTGCCTTCATTTTTTTTCCAAGGCTACCATGATGGAAAGCTCCGCTGCCATGTCACGTATAAATTCCTGAAAGGACATATCTTCTGTTGGGGACAGATACCGTTCCTGAGGTGGCGAAGAGTCCGAAGGGATGTCTGGGAGTTCTCGAGAATTGAGTGATCCTTTGTCAGATTCTGATGAAGTGGATTCAGGCAAGAAGTCAAAGTATCGGCAGTCTTGGGTTTGACCTTGATGATTCTTGGATGTCGAGGGTTGATGCAGATACCGATGCTCGGTGTTATTGAGAGCCATGGCAGTTTGAGACTGTTGGGTCGGTTCCAACTGAGGCATCGGCCTCGAGGGTTCCAATGATGTTGGTTCAAGGGCCAGCATCGAGGTCGATATTGTTGACTGTATGCTCGGTGCGGATGCCTGCACTCCTGGAGCTCTCAATGTTATCAGTACCGAGGCTGCCAGGAGTACAATCAAACTCCTCTCGAGAGCCAGCACGTGCTGGTCCAGGGAGATGTCTGATGTCTGAGTGGAGTCAACTAAGGGGCTTTGACACACCATCCCAGAACATGGAACCAATAGCTCTACGGAGGTTGATTCCTCGAGAGCATCCCGGAGCCTTTCCTGTGCTTTAGAGGGCAGGTCCTCCCAATGGTGCTGTCTGGCTGGCCTGTCTGCATCAGAAGCACCCCTAGGGGAATCACGATACTTAAGCTGGGGCTTCTCTCTGGTTTCGGTATTGGTCTTCAATGCCGATGACCTGGGAGCGGCTAGAGACTTTGACTTACTTTTATGTTTGGACTATGAAAAGACCCGAGACCCATGCGAGGAAGTCAATGCCCTCGATGAAGTGGAAGCCACTGAAACAGAGTCCGAGGCAAACAATAATCCGTACTTGATGGCTCGGTTCTTAAGGTCTCTCTGATTTGGAGTGGCCTAATGATTAGAACACTAGCTTGGGAACCAAGAGACCAGGGTTCAATTCCCACTAGCACTCCTTGTGGCCTTGGGCAAGTCACTAACCTTCCATTGCTCAGAAAAATCCAAGTTATCAATGTCCCTGTTTAATGTATATTATCAAGTTACAATGTAAACCGCTTTGACTGAAATGATAAAGCGGTATAAAAAAACCTGTTAAATAAATAAATAAATTTGTTGACACAAAGGACAAGATTTGGATCGATGGTCAGAGCCCAAACATTTGAGACACCAGTCATGATTATCAATGACTGATATATTACCGGTCCACTTGGTACATTTTAAGCCACTAGTTGACTTTTCCATGCCTTCAATAGTTGTCTTCAAGGATGAAGAGAAGGCTATGGAAGCCTAGTTTAGCAGTGAAACCCATGCAAAAATTAAGAGAAAAAATTATGAAAATAAAAATAAAAGTAAAAAAGAATTACTGGGGCCAGTGTCGGAATAAAGGGAACCAGTGGCAACAGAGAGGCAGAATCATGATGTTCCACAAAAAGAGAAAGTTTTCTGGCGGTAATAGGATTGTGCGTCCTGCTGGCTTCACAGAAAACAAAGAACTGAAGAGAGGAGTTGGGAAGGCAGGCACATTGGAGTGCTCCCACAGGTTTTCTTATTGGACTCTGGGGAGTGTTCCCACGCGGGCTCTGTTGGTGACGTTCACCCATATGTGAAGACTGATTCCTGCTTGTTCCTGGAAATTAGCTGTTCCATCTCCCCTTGGGGTAGAAAATACAGCTAAACCAGCACCTTAGTGCTTCCCAGCCCCAATGCTTCCCCACAGAGGACACGAGCTGCTACAAAGCCTCAGGGAGGGAAAGATCCTAGGAGGGACAACAAAACTCTGGCAGGATGGGGGTCCACTTGTGAAACCTCCACTCTAGAGGGCTCAGCATTGTGCAGGACTGCCATGGCATCCTCAATAAGGGTGGAGAAATCCTCCCAGTGAAAAAAAGAATAACTAATGGCTCCTCTCCCCTTGCCAGGGGACGCTACCAGTCCTCCGCTAACACACCCTTTCAGATAGGGAGTCCTCCTCTTCTCCCCGACACCCCCCCCCCCCCCCCACAGGGGACAAA
The DNA here is from genome assembly GCA_033557465.1 of Ichthyophis bannanicus. NCBI lineage: Eukaryota > Metazoa > Chordata > Amphibia > Gymnophiona > Ichthyophiidae > Ichthyophis > Ichthyophis bannanicus. The sequence goes on from CM066032.1 coordinate 321,507,053, forward strand.
GCTGGACTCTTGGAGGAATGAACAGGTGAAAATTACTGATGGGGCATTCAACCCCCATGCCATGCAGCTCACCAGAGAATGAAAACAGCCTTTGAGTTGTTTCAGGAGCTTCTGCTCAAAACCAGCTGAGAACGGACCCTGGGGCCCTAAAGGATCCTCAGAGGCCTGCTGGCAAGAGGCTGCAGTCTCTTCACCATGCTTCCCTTCCACCAGGCTACCAGATGGCTGCTGTTCCTGTCTGTGGGAGATGCAGCAGAGGCAGCAAAATCAGCATCAGATTCTCACACTGATAGCTAAACATGCCCTGAAACATTTCCATTGCACTCAGAGCAAAAAGAGCCAGCTGCAGAGGTTGCTTGGTGGAAACCAAAAGCAGCACACTTCAAGGAGCTCAGTCACAATGTTGGGTGCAAAATGCATCGAAGGAAAAAACCCAAACAAAACCACTGTGAAAAAGGAATCCCCAATTGAAAGGGAATCCTTGCACCTGTCAGACTAGCCAGAGAAACCCAAGAAGGGCCTCTCCAGCCACTACAGAGTACTGGGAAAGCCCAGCTGCCTCAGAACTTTTTTTTTCCCCCAAAAGTTTGAAGCTGCTTTATTCAAGCAGCATAGAAGACAGCCTATTAAAGACAGCCTATTAAAGTAATAGGAGCAAAATAAAAATATATAAAAATAGAACAGAACATGCACAGGACAGCAAGAGAGAAGGGAGGGCTTGGGTCCAGACTTACCAAGCCGCTCGGAGTCCCGTGGGGGGGTCCCTTCTGCTCACTCTCCAGTTCACCAGTGATGGAACCCATCGGTGACAGCAACTGACACATGGCAACTGACACCTCAAGTAGCCCATGGGTATACCCAAGCTCTGTGCAAATGTTGGGCCAAAGGTCTCAATCACACAGGACACAAGCCCATGTTCTAGGCCAGGGTAGACAGTCCTATCTGCACTGCTGCACCAGTCCATACACCTTGCCACCTACTGGAGGCAGGCAATACCGGCTTCTCTCAGTGCTGCACCAGCATATATAGAAGTAATGACATCTCTGAAAGCTGCTCTAGTCTGCCTCTACCTGCTTACTGAGGAGCATAACCTACTCGTCTGGACTGGTCTGGCAGGCTGATAAAGGAATGATGTTTTATTACTCTATGAGCAAAGACATTCAAAATGAAGGGTCTATGCCTCTTCCAAACTACAAATTTATTTTAAATTACAGATGTCTCCTAACCTTACGCTTTTCTGTTTGTATGTTACATTCACCTTACTGCATTGTAAGCATGATCAATGGCATAATCCCCATACAATACCTTTATCTGCTGTCTCCTCAGCATTGCCAGTTCCCTCATATCCCGGAATGGCTGCAATAAGTACTGGTACAGCTCTGTGGTGGCTTCTGCAAGATTACAATATGCATCGTCCTCCAACTGGTACAGTTCAAGTAAATCTACCATGCTTTCAGTGTTCTTATGTTTCTCCAGTAGCTGTAGAGAGGGAGGAGGTGATAAATGGATTTAGAAAAACTGTTTTTCACAGATGACACAATTTAAACATATTTGGCATTAGCATACATGTACTGGCATTTTGTGTTTTGCAAAATGATATAAAAAATGTATACTGTAAAACAATGTTTCGCTTGAAATTGTATACCTTTTATACCTTTTGGTGAGTGGCAATTAACCAAATAAGCTCAATCGATCAAGTGAAAATTTCTTTAATATAGCTGTCAACAGAAAAAATGCTACCAAGTATTTTGTAGGAAGTGTCAAAATAAATCACAAAGATTAACAAAATATTCCTATCTCCATTGCCTCACAAGAAAGGCCTGGCAATCTACTTCCGGTCACACTGCCAAGAAAACCCAGGAGCTGCTCAGTCACCAAGAGCCAGCATTAACTTGAAGGCACACATTGCATTTTTTCAAAAATCAAACAAGATCTTAGAAACACTTTAAGACCACAAGAGTACATAAATCAAAGTCTATACAGCAGAAATTCACAAACAGGAACACAGAAAAGAATGCAGGATCAAACTAAGAGAGACAAAAAGAGTAATAAGGATAGAAAAATCCAAGGCAGAAGAAAAGATGGCCAAAGATGTGAAGTGTGGCGAGAAAACTTTTTTCAGGTATAGTTGGGAGAGAAGGAAAATCAGAGGTGGAATTGCAGGACTCAAAAAGGGCTGGTAATGGATTTGTGGAAAGTGATATTGAAAAAGCGAAAATGCTAAACCAATACTTCTGTTCTGATTTTACTAAAGAAAATCCTGCAGAAGGACCACCTGTGATTGACAGATACGTATACAAATGGGATTGGAATAGATACTGAAAGCATGTATGTTTGTACAGGGTACCGTACACTATTAGACTGACTAAACCTGAGAAAGAGTTAATTCTGTTCAGAACCTTGCTTAGAAATAAAACTTCATATATTTGCTTACTAAGTGAAGGTTTATATAAATAAAGAAAAGGGCAGGTTGTACTCTAGCCTCTCTGTCTCAGGGTTATTAGCTAAAATACTCTCAGGGTTAGTAGATATCAAGCAGTACTCAGGGTTATTAGATATCAAGCTGTCAACAGTAAACAATTATGTCAATTATGTCTTGGACTCCTGTATGTCTCCTCATAATGACCTATGTAGCAGTAAACAATTATGTCTTGGACTCCATGTATGTCTCCGCACACTGACCCACACTGAATAAAGTTGACCTACGATATGATAAATACGTCATATTTGACGTATAATAATAAAGTGAAATTATGCTGTATCATCTAAAAGAGCCTTATAAATAAAGTGAACCATGGCTAGTAGTTAGAGTAAACAAGGAGAACTTTGGTTCTGTTTGTTTCTCTCCACTAAAGCTTTGGTGTATTTCTATATAGATGTGTGTATTTTATTGCTGTCTTTTGATTAACCTTCCCATTGTTTTGAATGTAGTTTTCTGTAGCTTCAAGAACCCAGTAGGTTGCTGGTGAGGAGAGGGTTAAGTAAGCTCTTCAGTTGGTGCCGTGTCCGTTCTACAGATTTCGACATTCCTGGCAAGGAGGGAAGGTGTTTGTGAGTATTATATGGTGCCAGCAATGAGCAATCTGTTAGGTGAACAGGAGTTGTCTCAATTGTGTGAATGGCATGTTAAGGCTATGAATTTAGCTCTTTAGAAAGGTAGCCCTTCTTATTGTATGCGTGAAACGTATGGAGATATGGCTACTAATTATGTTGTGCACTGGTATGCAGTGACTAATAATGTGCTTTTACAGTTTCCTTTGGAGGGAACATTTTCTGTAGATAAGCTTCGTTATCTGAAATGTGCTTTGCAGGCTAAACACAGAGTATGTGATGCCCGTGAAGGGCTAGTGTTTGGTTGGTGGCAGCGAATGGCACATATCTTGAATGAATTGTTTGGATTAGTGAATGCTGGTAAACCGGGTGACCCACACGAGAAAGAGATTGGTAATGTCTGGGCAGGGAAGGTCCCAGTCATTTTTTCTCCAGAGTATGATGCAGAGGTGGCTGCAATTGGAGCTGGACGAGATCCAGGTGTATTCCCGACATCTCCCCCTGTCTGTTCTAAGAATTATGTAGTTTCTGAGAGGGAGATAGTCACCCGTGCAGCGAAATTAAGATATGAGATAAGAGATAAGCAAAGAATATTAGGGAATGCACAAATCGAGAATTTTGGTACTTGCAATGTGTCTCAGCTCAGAGAAATGAATGACCTTCTTAGTCGTGAAATAGAATGTACTGTACGTATCATAGCTTCCTTAAAGGGAACAGTAAGAAATGATATTTCTGCTACAAAGGAATTAGGAATTTCTAGTAAACTTGTTGATGACATTGAAAAGGGTCTGAATAAGCATTTTATGACCTATAGAGAGAAATGTATTCAATTACATGGTGCTATAAGTTTTCTTCAAACTGTTTTGCGTCAGTATAATAGTTCATGTCCTACTTGGGCTGCTTTAGATAATTTGCTTAGAACTGCGTTTTATAACCCAGCTGATTTTTTATCCAGTTTTGACATACCCTGTGATAGATTTCCAAGAGAAGACTCAAAGAGATAATTTTGTTTTAGTGGTTAAAAAAAATGATTTTCTGTTAAATTCACTTACCGTAGTAGTAGTACACTTACAGCAAACCTATAAAAGGAGTGGTTGAGATTATCATCTTTAAGGCAGGATTCACTACTGGTTTTTATAAATGGTTTAATCCCGTGAGTAAAGGTATTTTTTTACAACTTTAATAATAGATTGGCCAGCTAGAACAGCTGCTGTAAGTCTGAAGGGAGCTGATGTAAGTTTGAAAAGTACTGATGTAAGTATGAAAAGTGCTTATGTAAGTCTGAAAAGTGCCTGGTGCAGTGAGCTGACATTTGATGTGAAATGACTGAGTCGCTCAATCTGACGATTGCTCAACCTCCCAGGAGCAAGGGGAGGGGTAGGATCGGAGCACGAGAAGGTCATAGGAATCTTCAGCGAGACAGTTTAGATAAGCTTGTCACTGAGCATTTGCAAGCGAAACTGTCTCTGGAATCAGAGCAGGAGGATGGTCAGAGAGTTGATTTCCCTCCCAGCCGTTCGCCCTGATCTTGGAAGACTTCTATCTGCTCTGTGGGCTGTCCCGGGATCAACTGTCGGACATTGTCAGTTGTATTTTTTTTCCTCTGAAGTGCCGTTTCCTGCAGATGCAAGTATCATTCATCCTGGAAAGCTTTCTTCTACAGTGCCGGGATCAGATATCGAATGCCTTTCGTCCCACCTGTACGGATCGTTGTGAGACCTGGACTTCGGTTTTCTAAACTCAAGCTATGTTCAGTGCCAGCAGCTGCTGGTGAAGAAGTTGTTTTGTGCTTGAAGATCTCCAGACACTCCAGCCACAAAGTGTCACTTCATTATGTAAGACTTCAATTCTTTCTGTGCTAAAAGCGAGACTGTCTGTGGAAGGCTGTACGGTAAGACTTATAGATTTGTGCAGAACCTGTGCGCAGTACATAATGTGATTTTGCCAATTTCTCCCTGGACCTTTTTTGTGGATTTCCGATTTGCTTATTTTCAGTACGACTTGGCAACTAAAAAGCAGTTTTGTTTTTATTTGTTCTTTTTGAAGGTTAGTCTTGCATATTTGCACCGGCCCTAGGAACTGCATTATCTAATGTAAAACTCAACCATTTCTTTTTAGTTCATTATGCAAATGATTTGTTTTTAATGTAGCCTAAATTACGTATGTTATTGGTCAGAGCTTATATTGCTAAGTTAGGTTTAAGGGTTAAATCTGTCTCAACTGCAAATTGTTTCCCAAAATATTATTGCGTAGCTTCCACGTTATCGTAGTGGAAGGTTTGTTTTAAATGTAGGAATGTACTGGGAAGAGTGCCATGGTTATTGTAAACTATTCAAATTGTTTGTGGCTATTTCTGATGTCTGTTATCTGTGTGTTTTTGTACACTCTCCCGACTGGCTGTAAGTCAGTGGGTTCTTATTCAGAGTGAATTAATGAAGTGACTCCCGCTATGTCTATGTAGTAATGATTTTTGCAATTGAATCTTATTGATTTCCTGGTGTTTTTTTGCCAGCACACGTCGCAATTTTGAAATCCAAAGGACATCATTTCGTGAACCGAAAAGACGCTTTTCTGATATCAGTGTTACTGACATTGCAGTATTTCGCACTGGTTAAGATGACTTTATTTTCTCTTTTATCTCCTTTTGAAGATACTTCTTTTGAAACCCAGTTTTGGACTTCGTGATGTTCCAGGCAGCTGGAAGGCGAATCATCTGTTTATTTGCCCTGACTGTCTTTTGCCCTGACTTGCCTTGTTTCTGCAGCAGACGTTTTATCGCCGTGGTTGTGCATTTGTTGTTTTTGTTATTGTTTTCCTTGGTACAATCTGTTTAAACTGTTTCAGGATTGGCATTGTAGGGTTAGTTGAGGGACAGTATACATATGCCTGCCTGCTGAATTCCTTTTATTTTAATTTTGCAGCCTGTTTTGTAGATCTGCTCTGTATCAGAGGGGAGAGGTGGTGTTCCCAAATGGTCACTCTGATACAGCCTCCGATTGAATAAAAGCTTTTCCTTTTAGCCCTTATGGCAGTGTGTGTTTCCCCGGACACCATTTGAAATAATTAATGGATGCCTTGGCAGTTATCCCAGACCCCAGGTGTTGCGCAGCGCTATCTTAACTTATTGTGCACGGTTGCACTCAACTCTGTTTGTTTTCCTTTTATTGCAAGTGACTCCTTAATGAGATGACAAGTTCTTTATATCCGGGATCAGCAGAATTATTTTATCAGAAGTGAAGTCACCAGATTGGGTCCTGATTAAGACTGCATCCGAAGACACTCCCAGCTCTGGAGTTCCTGGTCCATGTCGTGTGTTCCTGGTGGGATATTCAGCTTGTAAAGTGAGAAGACATTCTCAACGAATGCATCTTATACAGTGGCCCCCTCACAAGTCCAGAAGGTGGCTTCCTGTGTCGGTGAATTAAGAGTTTGCAACGCAGAGACTTATTGGACAACAGTGATTGAAGAAAAGGACTTTTATGATTCAAAGTATTTTCTGAAAGAACAACAGTGACATTACAGAGAGATTATTGTATTAAGTAAATTCTAAATGGACTATTTATGTAAAATGCTTTTATATAGCATTTAAAATGTTTTTATGTATTTACAGTAAGACCTAGAGGGATGAGGTTAGTTTAGATTAGTATTTTCCTGATATATATAATGACCTTTAGGTACTGAACCTCTACTTAATAAAGTAATTGAGAATTAGAGGGCCAGTATAGCGATAGTATATCTCTTCATCATATTAAGAAGAGTAGGTATATCTTTAGTTTGTCTTAGAATATGTTTGAGAATATTTTTGTTGCTATGCATATTTCCTAATCTGGATGTGCTGTGGCAAATTATTAATGAAGCAGTATTGTATTCAGAATCATGAGGATGTTAGAAGGAATATTCAAATATTTTTGAGGCACATTTACACTTGATGGCAAAAATATTTTAAGTTATCAAAGTTTGCTGTTTGCCTTCCAACAGTGGCAGCTCCTCAGCATGGATTTTTAACAAGAGTTAGGCCTAAGACCTTTGAGGAGTTCTGTGACATATAGTCATATACAAACACAAATACAAACACAGAACCTAGAATAATTAAAGATATAGGTATGAAGATCCTATGTACAGGTTCCTATATTTCAGTAATTTACAAGTAATGTAATGGAACCAAGTGTGTAGTTCTAGCTACCCTTTTGGATGCCTCTAGGTCAGACCTAGGCAAACCTAACCGGCGTTAAAGTGAAATAATTTAATGGTCATGCCTCAGAGGGTTTTGAGTAATTGTATACAGAATATATCTTGTCCTCAGTGAGTTTCTGAATCTCACATCTTAGCGGTTCAGCGGTTTTTGCTGCAGCTCATTGTATTTGCTTTGCAAGCCAGACATTGCTGTTATCTGCCTCTCTTCAATATTGTCTGCTTGGTAATTTAGTTTCTGTGGTTTGGCAAAAGTAGGAGCACCTTTTGCATGCCTGTTCAGCTCCTTTTAATCTTCTGTTCTCCTGCTGTAGTTCTTGTATGCTCGCCCCACGACAGTCATGTTTCTTTTTCCATTGCAAAAGGGCTGCAGACGTTTCTTCAAGTTGTCCAGGTTGTTTTTGCATTGTTAATTTTGGACTGTGCATTTCGGGTTTTTCATGTGCAAAATGATCACAAGTACTTCGAGGTTCTGGTACGTTTTCCCAAAACTGTGAATTTTTCTCTCTGCACTTCTGATTCTCTTTCTTAACCTCTTCAAACATGGTTTACTGTTTGGTATATTGTGAAACATAGTCTTTTGTTATTTTATTTTTGTTGTGCTGTTTTTGTAATCTCCGATTTGTGAATTGATGTTTCGGTTAGTATTTTTATAGTGCAGAGTTTCCCCAGAGGTTGGTCAGGTGCTTGCTATATAGCCCTGGTGGATACCCCATACTGAATTGAATTTTACTATATTAATTTGTTACCCATCCTGAACATATCTTTAAGAAGAAAAAGGGATGTGTCCCCTCAGGATGAAGTCATAGTGGCTGCTCTGCTTTTTACTGAGGCAATTAGTGTGTATTGCAAGGTCCAGTAAACATAGTGTCAGCTTATGCAGTCCAGAACTGAATGGTTTTCTCCTAGCAAAGGAAAATGGTGTGTGTGGAATAATAGTTGATTTTTGTTGTAGTATGTTTGATACTAATGGGAAAATAGTGAAAGGCCTATTAGATAAAGTTAGCAACCGTACTTTAGTTTCAAGTGAGAGTTATGTAAATTCCTTTTCAGCTCTCACTGATTCTTGCTCCTTCATTTTTGGAATTCAGTATTCAGGCCTTTGCAAGGCATGTTAGCATCTTTGCTTGGTATTTTGGGATGTTTCATTCTAGAAGTATTACTCCTCTATGTACTGACAGCTGTTTCTCTATATGTCAGCACTGGTTTCTTTCCACCTCTTCATCTTTCACAGCTTTCTAAATCAGAAATCAGTAGGATCACTGACCCCTGCAATAATGTTATGGATTGGCCCAAAATCCAGCTGTATTTCCACACTTTAATGGCAATATATGAGTGTCCTTACTTTAGAAATGATTCTTTACAGAATCAGAGGAGGAACTGAAAGCATGTATGTTTGTACAGGGTACCGTACACCATTAGACTGACTAAACCTGAGAAAGAGTTAATTCTGTTCAGAACCTTGCTTAGAAATAAAACTTCATATATTTGCTTACTAAGTGAAGGTTTATATAAATAAAGAAAAGGGCAGGTACTCTAGCCTCTCTGTCTCAGGGTTATTAGCTAAAATACTCTCAGGGTTAGTAGATATCAAGCAGTACTCAGGGTTATTAGATATCAAGCTGTCAACAGTAAACAATTATGTCAATTATGTCTTGGACTCCTGTATGTCTCCTCATAATGACCTATGTAGCAGTAAACAATTATGTCTTGGACTCCATGTATGTCTCCGCACACTGACCCACACTGAATAAAGTTGACCTACGATATGATAAATACGTCATATTTGACGTATAATAATAAAGTGAAATTATGCTGTATCATCTAAAAGAGCCTTATAAATAAAGTGAACCATGGCTAGTAGTTAGAGTAAACAAGGAGAACTTTGGTTCTGTTTGTTTCTCTCCACTAAAGCTTTGGTGTATTTCTATATAGATGTGTGTATTTTATTGCTGTCTTTTGATTAACCTTCCCATTGTTTTGAATGTAGTTTTCTGTAGCTTCAAGAACCCAGTAGGTTGCTGGTGAGGAGAGGGTTAAGTAAGCTCTTCAGATACCATACCATTCACAGAAGATGATGTGTTAGAGCAGCTTGCAAGGCTGTAAGTGGCCAAGGCCATGGGACCAGATGGGATACATCCCAGAATACTGAAAGAGCTCAGAGAGGTTCTTGCATTGGGTCCGATGGTGCCCCTTCCGCATCTGCAAATACTGGAAGGGACACTGCCTGATTGAGATGAAAAACAGACAGAACCTTAGGGAGAAAAGAAGGAAATGGCCTTAACATCACCTTGTCCCAAGAGATCAGCAAATATGGTTCTCTGCACATCAGTGCCTATAGCTCGGAAATTCTTCTAGCCAAGCAAATGGCGATTAAAAATACCATCTTCAATGACAAATCCTTTAAGGTGCAGCCCCTCCAGTGGCTCAAAAGGTTCCTCCACCAAATCAGATAGCACTAAATTCAGATCCCACAGAGGCAACACCGATCGCACCGGCGGTCGGATTTGCTTTACTCTCTTAAAAACTGAACCACGTACTGATGAGCGGCCAGAGGAACCCCCCAGATCCTGCCTCTAACACAAAAGAGCTGCTACCTGCACTCGTAAGGAGCTGCCGCCAGCCCTTTTTCTAAGCCCACCTGCAGAAAGGCGAGAATCTCCGGAACGAGGCTCTCATGGTGGAATCTGCATGATCCGCACACCACTGCTCAAATATTCTCCATACCCGGATGTACACCAGTGAGGTGGACCATCTATGGGCCTGCACAATGTGGCCCCTACCACGGGCAAATAGCCTCATTGTCTCAACCTTTCCCTCTCAAGAGCCAAGCCATAAGCGAGAATTGATCCACCTAGAACATCCGTATAGGCCCTTGAAGCAGTAGATCCGCCTGGCATAGTAATCTCCACAGTCGCTCGGCTGCGAGTCATACTAGATCTGCATACCATGGCCTCCTTGGCCAATCTGGAGCAATCAAAAGGACCAGCCCCCAGTGGGCCTCGATCCTCTGCACTACGCATCCTATTAGCGGCCATGGAGGAAAGGCAAAACAGAAGGCGTCCCCTGGACCAGGGTTGCACCAGCACGTCGAATCCCTCCGACATACGCTCCTTTCTTCTGCTGTAAAACCTGGCTGTCTTAGCAGACTCGAAGGTTGTCTTCAGATCCATGATCAACTGACCCCAATGTCTCACCAACTGTGCCAAAAACCTCCTGGTTGAGAGACCACTCCGAAGAGTCTATTTTCACTCTGCAGATAGTCCGTCGCTATATTCTTTCCGCTGGCCACCTGAGCTGCCAACAGGGCCAGCAAGTTGCTCTCTGTCCAGTCCAGCAACGGCTCTACCTCCTGCTCCAACTGAGCACTGCTTGTGCCTCCCTGCCGGTTGGGATAAGCCACCGCTGTTGCAGTGTCCGAGAACACTCTCACAGCCTTTCCCTTCAAGATATCATGAAAGCTCTGCAGAGCACGGAACACTGCTCTCAGTTCAAAATGATTGATAGGCCATGCCTGCTCCTGCATGGATCACAGACCTTGTGCAAAGTGCATCTCACAATGTGCCCCCCATCCTGCTAGGTTGGCATCTGTTGTCAGCGGAATCCACTGTGGCATTTCTAGTGATATTACCATCCTGAGGGCATCGGCCCACAGCCACCACCGGAGAGACTTCTTCGCCTCCCCTCCTGGACAAGGAAGTTGGTATGCTAGCGGATGGCTCTGCACCAACCACCTGTGTAACAATGCCCTCTGAAGCAGTCTCATGTGCGTGCGCTCCCAGGGAACCAGGTCTATTGATGCTGCCATTGAGCCTAAGGCTTGTAAGTAGCTCCATGCTGTTGGTCTCCTCATCGGCAGAAATTGCCAAACCTGCAACTTTCAGGTGCAGCCTTCTGGCAAGGAGACTCAACCTAGGTTGGTCTGGAACCGAGCTCTGAGGTACTCCAAGTCCTGGGACGGTTCTAAGTGACTCTTTGCAAAGTTGACCATCCAGCCAAGTTCTCAGAGAAACTTGATGACTCTGGCCGTCACAGTCTCGCTCTCTTGCCAGGACTTTGCCCAGATGAGCCAATTGTCTAGGTAGGGATGCACCAGAATACCTTCCTGACACAACACAACTGCAACCACCACCATTATCTTAGTGAAAGTACATGGAGCAGTGGCTAGCTCGAATGGCAGTGCCCAAAACTGGTACCGCGAACCCGAAGAATTGTTGATGTTCGGGTCATACTGAAATGTATAAGTATGCCTCGATAAGATCTAGGGAGATCAAGATCAAGTACTCCCCCCTTTCGCACTGCCACAATAACTGATCTTAAGGTTTCCATGTGAAAATATGCGGTATTCGAAGGCTGTGACCAACGTGCTGGAGGTCTAAAATGGGCCAAAATAACCCCTCTTTTCTGGAAACCACAAAATAGATTGAGTAGCGACCACCTCCGCATTGGTCCTTGGGCACATCTATCATGGTCCGCAAGGCCTGCAGCAGTTGTTAAGGTGTGTTGCATTGCTTGTCACTTTTGCCACATCCTGCAGGGAGAGCTGACGAACGCCTCCCTGAGCAGCTGCGCAAACTCCAGTGCATTGCCCTATCTGATAACCTCTAGCACCCACTGGTTGGTTGTGATGCGGGTCCAATCGTCGTAGAAATCCCATAGCCAACCACCTACAGGGACTCCGTGCACCTGGCCCGCCCTCATTTCATTGTGATTTCTTGGGAGCCGTTGAGGCAGGCGAGTAAAACCCCTGCCCATGCCTCGGAACCCTCGAAAGGATTGTCCTCTGGAGGGAAAATGGCCCCTCTGAAAGAGGGAGAACCTAGTCACCCTGAACCGTTGACAATCCCTCTATTGGCCCCTTCCAGGCCCTACTGCTCAGGTTAACCTTTGCTTATCCTCCGGTAATCTAGTCTCCAAGTCCTTTACAAGCTTCTCCAAATCTTCTCCAAAAAGGAGCTTGCCCCTGAACGAGAGCTTACTTAACAGAGACTTGGAGGAAACATCCACTGACCAATTGCAGAGCCACAAATACCGTCTCGCCACTACTACCGAGGCCATCCTTTTGGTCAAACAGCAAATGAGGTCATAAAAAGGTATCTGCCAAATACACTGCTCCAGACTCCAGCTTCGTTAGCTCCGGTGGACGAGACTGCTCTCATCCTGAACTGTCCCAGGCTCCTGGTACCCATCATAAACACGTCCGGGCCACAAAGGCGCAACAAATAGACACTTGCACTGATGTCAAAGGCCTGCTTCAGTAGTGTCTCCAACCTCTTATCCAGCACATATTTGAGGGCCGAGCTACCCTCCACTGGAATCAGTGTCTTCTTTGTTACCATGGACACTGTGGCATCCACCTTCGGCACGCGAAAAAGCGCTCTGTCCTGGTCTGGAATGGGGTAGAGTCTGGACATCATCCGGGTACCTCTGAGCGCAAACTCCTGGATGTCCCATTCATCCTGGATCATACAGCGAATGAGCCAATGTACGGAAAAAACATGTTGTGTCAACCTGACTACCTGGAACAGAGGGTCCTCCAATGGTTCCTCCTCCTCAGGAGCCTCTGTACGCACATGTAGTGCTTTCACGGATTGTGCAATCAATGCTGCCAACTCCTCCCTACAGAAAACTCAGTTAATTCACAAGTCCTCCCTTTGGGGGATCTCGCCTTCCTCCGAGTACGAGTCTCGACCCAGCTCCTCTTCTGCATCTTCCACCAGTCCAGAGACCACCGATCCTGCCTCCTCCCAGATGTCATCCTCCAGCCACCTCTTGCTGGGTCCTGGCTCTCCTTCCTCTCTTTCCAGCAGTTCAGTCCTGGACAAGGAACACTTAGTCTCTTTCTGGGAGGTGGGCTTCCCCTCAGCGGCCCTCTGTTTCAAGCATCAGGCACTGTGCAGTAACAGTACAAATTCAGGCGAAAAACCATCGGGAAGGGCATCTTGCCGACCCCCCCCCCCCTTGACAGTCGGGATCTTACCTGTTTTCTTGCCCTTACCTTTTTGGCCCTTGGCCACAGATGAGTCTGCTCTTTCCTCAGATTCAGCCACCGACTCCACTCCCTCCACCAATCCTGAGGGACAAATGGAGGGTGCAGGTCCTCCTATGGTCCCGGGAGCATTTTCCTGTCTGTCCTCCATAAGCTCTGCCTCCCGACTCTAACAGAATCCGGCCATGGAGACAGACCCCCTGCGTGACCCACATGCTATACAGGTCGACTTTGTAGGCATGCTACCAGAGACAGGAGCCTTATTACTGTATGTTATTATGGGGGGGGGGGGGTTGGTTTGTTTGTTTTTTTGTTGTTGTTTTTTTTCTTTTTAAGATCTACTAATCGTTGCAGGCACTCTTAATTTAAACAACAACAAACCAAGAAAATGCGAGTTCAGCATTTAGGGCCATCCAGGAGATCCCCCCCTCAGCATTCACCTTTTTCCCCACGCACTTCAAATGGCCACCGGTTCTCCGATAGGCCAGTATATCAGAGATAGGCCGGTATATCAATATGAGGAACATCCGCCTGCTCGTAGACCGTCTCCACACCTTACCCGCAGGGGAGCTTGCGCTTCGGTGTCGGGCCGAGCAGGGGACCAGCTTCACATTCAGTCTCTCTCTCGGAATGGCAACTCCTCCCCTACTCTTTTAGGTTCCAGAGTCACCGTGCATCCATTGAATTACACAGGCAAGCCCCCTTCTCACTCTCGGAGTGCCATTACACAGCCTCGATCTTAGCCTTCCCCAGTCCCGCAGGGCACAAGAGAGAGTAAGCAGCTCTTCACTTTAAAAAAAAATGAATAAACTTAAAAGAACCAAAAAACAAACTTCACCTAAATGAAGTTGACATCACAGGGGGACTGTGCTAGAGCCCACTGCCCAGCCCCTAAACCCCCCCAATTTGTTTTTCTAGCAAGTCCTAATGAGGAATTCATGTCTCTCCAGCTGCTTGGAGACTGAGATACTGAAGTCTGGTAGGAGGTGCCAGCTCTCTATCTATGCTGATGTCATGAAAAGCATGACATGCTCAGTCTTCCAAGATGCTGGAGGGGTGTGAATACCCATAAGTACTGGGACTGGAATGGAGTAACGAAATGGAGCATGGTTTTACCAAAGGACAATCTTGCCAAACTAATCCGATTGAGTTCTTTGACTGGGTGACCAGAGAACTAGATCAAGCACATGCAATGGATGTGCTCTACCTAGATTTCAGCAAATCCTTTGATACTGTTCCTCATAGGAGGCTTATCAATAAATTCAACAGCTTGGGGATGGGTCAGAAATTGGTTGACTGACAGACGACAGAAGGTGATGGTAAACGGAACTCACTCGGATGAAAGGAATGTGATTAGCAGTATGCCCCAGGATGTGGTCCCGAGACCGGTATTGTTCAATGTATTTGTGAGTGATATTGCTGAAAGACTGAATGGAAAAGTCCGTCTTTTTGCAGATGACACGAAAATTTGCAACAGAATGGACTCCCCTGAGGGAATGGATAACAAGGAAAGATCTACAAAAGCTGGAAAAATAAATCTTAACTGCCAAGCATTAGACCAATGTGAAGAAGTGCAGTGTCATGCACTTGGGAAGCAGAAATCCAAGGGAACTGTATGCGATAGGGGGCGAAAGGTTGGTATGCATGGACCAGGAGAAGGACCTCTGAGTGATTGTTTCTGAGGACCTCAAGGTAGCAAAACAGTGTGACAAGGCAGTGGCAAAAGCCAGAAGGATGCTGGGTTGCATACAAAGAGGAATTACCAGCAGAAAGGAAGAGGTACTAATGCCACTATACAAGTCACTGGTGAGACCTCATTTGGTATATTGTGGTCAGTTTTTATCTCGCAAAGGATATAAAAAGACTGGAAATGGTTCAGAGGAAGGCAATCAAAATGATTTGGAGCCTGCGTCAGAAGACTTATGAGAAGAGACTTGAAGACCTAAATATGTACACTCTGGAGTAGAGGAGGGGCAGGGGAGATATGATTCAGATCTGTAAATATTTAGAACAAACTTCTTCCAAAGACAAGGAAACTGTATAACTAGAGGGCATAACGTGAAGCTGCAAGGGGATAAACTGAAAGGCAATTGTCAGTAAATATTTTTTCACTGAAAGGGTGGTGGATGTTTGGAATGCCCTCCTGATGGAAGTGGTGGGGGCAAATACAGTGAAAGAATTCAAAATCAAATATAACTATCTCTTATATCTCAACAAACAGGAGTGACCTACACGGAGCGGTGGGTACACCCCTAAACAAAGGCATGGGGAGGGGTGACTTGCATGGAGCGGCAGGTGCACCTACTCTTGCAGCCTTGCTGGGCAGACTAGATGGACCATACTGGTCTTTATCTGCTGTCATATACTATGTTACTATATGTTACTATGATGCACTGTGAAACAAAGGTTAATTCCACATCACTATTCAATAGCTTTTGCCAGAACAGGTCCATTTTTATCCTCTTAGACTGAAGGAGTAGCCTAGTGGTTAGAACACTGGCTTGGTAAAGCAACTAGGGCTCAATTCCCACTAGCACTCCTTGTGGCCTTGGGCAAGTCATTTAACCCTCCATTGCCTTGGAAGAAAGGCCTGGCAATCTACTTCCGGTGACACTGCCAAGAAAACCCAGGAGCTTCTGGGTCGCCAGGAGTCAGGACTGATTCAAAGGCACACATTGTATTGCAGACTGGAGAAGAGGCTGTACTGAAGTTTTCACCTGCTAGAGATCCAAACAAAGAAGTAGTTTCATAGTCTTTCGTTATATGTTTTTCATCTTAATGTTCCTCTCAATCCTTCTATATGTATTTTTATGACTTGCATTTGTAATAAATTGTATTTAATGTGTATTTTTGTAACTTTTTTTATGAAACTGCATTCTTATATGTTGTAATCTACTCTGGCTGATCCTATGTATATAATTTTAAAATTACATTCCATTCCATTCCCACACAGTCATGCATTGGCTACCCTATACCAAATCACCAGTCCCAGTCCAGTCAAAATCCATGAGACAGTCCACAGTAGGGAACCAAATGCATGTTACAGCAGGCAGAGAGCCAGAAGCCTCTTTTTTATTTTAATACCAGATCAAACCCCATGCAACCCCACCCTTTAAGCTCTGGGTCAGTTGGTGCTACTTAGTTCATAGGCACTTAATAAATTAGGATGTATTCCATCTGACACCACATTATTGTCTGAAAACCCTCTCCCTTGTACATGAAGAAATTTCTATTATTGGCATGTCTGCCATCAATGATCCTTTTCAATCCCCTTCTTTAGGGAACATGTAACAAACATTCTTACATTCTTGCAGTGTTTACACTTTATCCTTATTTTATTTCACATAGTCCTCCTTGCCCATCTGACATTCCCTTCTCTGCATGTCCTATTTTCATTGATGTATCTTTACAAAGGCCTTGTCACTGTTTCATACTACCTTAGCTAGTTTTGTCTCTTTTTTGTGCTTTACAGTTCTCAGAGCTTCCCCATTTCCTTCTGCCCTTCCAGATGTTTTTCTCAGAGGCAATTTCTCCAAATAGGTTAGTTTTGCTCATACCATGAAGCAATGAATCTCACACCTAAGCCAGGGTATGTGGAATAGAATCTCAGTCGCTCAAGTTTATTGCTAACACTCGCTTTAGAGCCTGCATTGTGCCTTTTGGAGTTCACAAGATGTAACATGTATAAGCAACTTGTCAAGATGTGATTGGAAATTCTTTTTAAATCAAGCCTGTGCTCCCAATACAAAGAAAAATATTTCTGTATGTTTCCATCACATATTCTTGGTACTTCAGGATCTTTTTCTTCTCCAGATGATTCACAGAATAATTGCCTGGAACTAACACCTCTATTATCAATGTCATTCTGAGATTTTTCTCCTTTACTACCTTGTCAGGTTTCCTTGCATCCAGGTTCCTATCCGTCGGAATGGGACTATCCCAAGTTATCATAAAAATTTTTCATTCTCCATAATTCTCTTAGGGTCGTGATCCCAGTGCTTTTCTGGGACAGCGATATTGTAGTGCTTATAAAATTTCCAATGGATAAAACGCATTATCTTGTTGTGCCTTTCTGCACAGAAATTTTCTGTCATCAGAACTTTGCAGCCAGCTATGACATCAGTAACCATTTACAGTTCTTTATTAAGGAATCCCCATAGGTCTGTTTTACTGGTTTTCTCTATTCACTGTGAGCCATTTTGTCTGCAATCCACTATTCCTGGGGCACAACTATCGATCTCTCATTCTTAGTAACACAGCAAATGACGGCAAATCAAGACCAGTATTGTCCATCTAGTCTGCCCAGTAAGATGGCAAGAGTAGGTGCACCTGCCGCTCCGTGCAGGCCACCCCTCCCCATGTCTTTGTTTTAGGGGTGAGTCCACCGCTCCGTGTAGGACACCACTGTATGTTAAGAAATTAGTTAAGTTTATTTTGATTTTATCCTGTTGCTGTAAAGGGATCCACTGTGTCTGTCCCATGCCATTTTGAATTCTGTCACTGTATTTGCCCCCACCACTTCCATCGGAAGGGCACTCCAAGCATCCACCACTCTTTCAGTGAAAAAGTATTTCCCGACATTGCCTTTCAATTTACCCCCCTGCAGCTTCATGTTATGCCCTCTAGTTTTACAGTTTCCCCGTCTTTGGAAGAGGTTTGTTTGTTCATTATTTCTCTTTAAGTATTTAAAGGTCTGAACATATCTCCCCTGTCCCTCCTCTCCTCCAGAGTGTACATATTTAGGTCTTCAAGTCTCTTCTCATAAGGCTTCTGACGCAGGCTCCAAATCATGTTGGTCGCCTTCCTCTTAGGTTTTAATTTGCATCTCCTTAACTACTCATGTGTCTTGGATTGATCAACAAATGGCTCCTGGAATAATGCTTTGTATTTCCCACTGTTTTTATGCATTTCCCACTTCTTGTTCCTTGTTTGAAGAGTTTTTTCTCTCATTTTGCAAATTCTGTTGCTTCCTTCTGTAGAACTGGTACCCTGTGGCCTGGCCTGAACCAAACAATGGATTCTGCTACAAAAACCTCTGCTGTGTACCAAGCTTTCGACCTGCTGATCAAGCAACTGCCTGTCAAGTGTTTGTGTGTGCACATACAGAAGACTATTGTTCCTGGTCATGCATTTGTGCAAGAGAACCTGCTTCTTAGGCCTCTCTCATCCACACACTGTTCTATTGGACTTGGACACTTGCAACAATGTATGAGACTGCATACCATCTACTGCATTTCGTCTCTCACCATGGACCCTCTGTTTACAAGATGGCCACCTGATTACTACCTTCTGATTCGCTGACACACCTCACAGCATCTCATGCCAACCAATCACCAAATTGTGACAAGGACTCATCACAAAGAATAATACAGTATGCATAGAAGAATTTGGGGCATTTTGTGCTTTTTGCCTTCCTTACAGCTTCTATAAGCACAAAGACACTTGGTGTCATTCCAAGGCTGTTCCACTAACAGAGTAAGACTCCCACAGACAAGGTTCTGTGCTCTCACGCAGCTCGCCTCTTAACGGCTTGAGCCAACATATCATGCCTTTGTGCTGTTCCAAAGACTACCTCGGACCTCAGCTGCATTTATCCACCTGGCAAAGCTAAGGTACTGGTCTTATGTCTTCACCCAGGGGTGAGAATTAGTCAGCTAGCTCTTTTCTGTACTTTATCCATCTGAAAAGCTTTTTAACTACACAAAGTTGTTTTGCTAGATGTTGATCACTAGGACTACAAAGTTTCAAGTCATTTACAAAACAGTAAGTTTAATGTCACTTCCAGAGAAAGGCCATTCTCCAAAAGAGTTAAGCAGTGTATGCAAAGGATTAAATGCTATACAAGAATGGTGAGGGAGTCTCCTTGAATATTTCTCACTGGATCTTGATATTAGGAATGATGAACTGTCCATTTACATACTGTAAGAGGAGTGTGGTTTATCACATTTTCATAGTGAATTTGATGTATTCAATTTAAAAATGTGCTTCTCTTAGCACTAGCCATGATGACTTTGTTTAGTAGTAGCTAAGTTTTTGGATCCATATACTCTCTTCATTACCCTTTTGTTCTACTGCCATGATGTTCTTGGAATAGATATGGTCATATATTCTGTCAGCATCTATTACAATGAACAGCTTGTAGATTGTAGGCAAACAAGTTACTGGTCTATAACTTTTGGGAAAGTTATTTGGTTCTCCCTGTTACTAGCCATTGTAGTGTTAAATCTAGCTGCTTGATCGATTTTTGCAGTTTGTCATGTCTTGGTGAAGGGATGTTAACTGAGTCAAAAATTGGGCAGACCATCTGGGCCAAGACTTTTCTAGTTTGGGAGTTTTTAAATCTATTTTCCAGTTCTCTGTTAATTCAGACCATTCCATTGCTTTGATGTTCACCTTTTCTAAATTCTCTCATATGCTGGATAGCCATTCTGCTTCTTGGTTGTGCTCTACAGGGCTCTCGTATAAGATTTCTCCAGAATTTTTCTGTCTGTCTTAGTTGATAGTATTTTCACCTCACTGATGTTCTTTCCCAGTTCCCTTTAGAACTGTTTTGGGTGAACTCTAAATAGTTTATTCTGATATCTCTTCAGTTTTCTTTGTATTTCTGCAATTTTTGTACTTCTGCTGTTACTTTCAGTTTATTTATTTATTTTAGGGGCTCTGGCTGTCTTGGTTCTCTTCTTATCTCTCCCATTGCTCTTTCAGTGTTTATTACAAATGTTCAGTTGTAGCGGTAGTGGTAGCAGCAGTAGCAATACCTCCTCTACTGCTATCCCTCTCTCAGTTGGTGTACCCCAAGGGTCTATTCTGGGCCCTCTCCTTTCCTCTCTACACCCAATCCCTTGGTGCACTCATCTCCTCCATGGATTTCAGCATCATTTTTGTGTCAACAATTCTCAGATCTATGTTTCCACATCTGATATTTCTCTGACACTCCAGGCCCGTATCTCTGCCTGCCTGTCTGACATTGCCATCTGGATGTCTGCCCGCCATCTGAAATTAAACATGGCCAAAACCGAGCTTCTCATTTTTCACCCTAAATCTTCCTCCCTCCTTTCTCTAGCTCTATAGATAACACTCTTCTACTTCCTGTTTCCTCAGCTTGTAACCTTGGGGGTCATCTTTGGCTCCTCCCTTTCCTTCTCCTCACATATCCAACAGATAGATAGAGAAAGAAACAGGTTTTTGCTAACAAAATTCACCCCTTCCTTTCTGAACACACTATTACAATAGTTTTATTTATTTATCTATCTTATTTAATTTACATTCTCTTATATACCGCGCTATTCTGCATCAGTGCAGTTTACATTGAACAAACTGAAATTACATTGAACAGGGCATTATAACTTGGAGATAACTATTTTACAGGGAACATGGGCTATGGAGGGTTAAGTGGCTTGCCCAAGACCACAAGGAGCACCTGTGGGACTAGAAACCCCAGTCCTTCCGGCCCAAGGTTGCTGTCCTCTAGTGGGATTTGAACCCCCGACCTTCCGGCCTGAAGTACCTTGCCCCACTCCTCCACTCACTAGTTGTCCATTCTCTAATTATTTCCCCATCTCAACTACTGTGACCTTCTCCTTCCTGGTCTCCCTCTTAGTCACCCCTTCAATCTGTTCAGAACTCTGCTGCACAACTAATCTTTTGCCAGTCTTGATATACTCATATAATCCCTCTTCTCAAATACCTTCATTGGCTTCCCTTCCATATCCAAACATCTCCTTCTGACCTATAAATGCATTCATTCTTCTGCTCCTTACTACCTTTCCTCTCTCCCTACACCTATTCTCGTAAACTCTGCTCTTCTACTGGCTTGCTTCTCTCTTTGCTCTTTTCTTCCACTGACAACGCCAGACTTCATTTCTTTCACCTTGCTGCCCCTTATGCCTGGAACTACGTCAGTCTGTACATCAGGCTTCATCTCTGTCCCTTTTCAAATCCATGCTAAAGGCTCATCTCTTTGAGGCTGCTTTTGGATACTGATCCCTTGTTTTCCTTGTGTCTCTTTACCCTTCCCTATTATACCCTTCTTATCTTTTGTTTTGTCTGTCTTAATTCAATTGTAAGATGTGACGAGCAGGGACAGTCTTTATACGTGTCTGTACAGTACTTGTATGGCTTACAGTGCTATATAAATGATTAATAGTAGTAGATAAAAATATCCCAGAAAGAACCAGAGCTCAAGCACCCCAAAACTGCAGAATCTGTGGTCACAAGAAAGCAAAGGATAATGGTGGTTGGTGACTCATCTAAGGGGTACTTCGGCATCCATCTGCCGACCAGACGATGTCCAGAGATGTGTGCTGTCTGCCAGGTGACAAAATTCGAGATATTACGGAGAGAGTTTGCCAAGACTCATCAAGCCTATTGAATATAATCCAATGATGCTCATCCATGTCGGCACAAATTATACTGCTAGATATCCTTCTAAGCATATCAAGGGTGACTTCATGGCTCTGGGAGAGCAGGTGAAACCAATAGCGATAGAGCTTCCAAGGCACCACCCCTGCAAACGCCAGTGTCGGACACTGCCCCTCGACAGGTGCCGCACACTAAACATTGTGGTCTGGCAGGCATGATGCCACAGGGGCCTCAGGACTCTCTTAACTGCACCGCCGGCAGGTCGAATCCAAGGGCAAGGCCAGAAGAAGCCAACTACTCCCCTCATATATTTATATTAAATATATATAGTTAGTGTTACAGCTCCCTCCAGCTGCTTGGAGACTGAGCATACTGGATCTGTAGGAGGTGCCTGAGGAATATATACTCTGAGTCATCAAAGTAATGACATGCTCAGTCTCCAAGCTGCTGGAAGGGGAGCACAACTCAGAGGTGAGGGACTGGACTGGAGGGATGACTAGGAAATAAGACTACCAAGGAAAATGAAAAGAAATTGCCTTAGAAGCACAGATACAAATAGGTCAACCAGAGCTCACTGACTTAAGTCTGATAGATTACTGAGGGAAGCAGCTCTTGCTGGGAAAGGATCTGCATATGTAAGTCCTTACCTGCTGGGAATTTCTCAGATTCTTACATTGAAGGGAATTCTTTGGGTTTAAACTGATAAAATCTGTGTCTACTTTAAAGTTCTGTTTTTTATAAAGTCAGTTAGGGCACTATAGCAAGCCCACTTTCATTTAGTGTTTCTTTCCCTCCCACCCACGCCAGGCATAATCTTATATTTATAGGCTCTTAAACCTATAAAGGGTAAAAAGGTGATCAAAATTCACTTGCAGGTTTAACAGTTATCCTCATCAGGAAAAGTTTCATTAATTAAGGCCCTGAAATTCATCTTGAGGTGAACAAAGTCCCTTAAACATACCGTATTTGGTATAATTGTATTGGTACAAGTATCCCTAGCAACTTTAAATAAGTAAACAACTTAAAAAGTTAAAGAAATCCTAAAAACTAAGATGCACATAACAGTCCAGCAGCGAAATGTAGGCTATCCAGTCTTTTGAACAGTGTTACATTACGGATTTTCTCCCCGTTGGTGAGAGATCTTACATGTGCACTGGGTGCAAGGAGCTTTCTGCTCTCAGGGAACAAGTCCGATCTCTGGAGGCTACAGTAGCAAACTTGGAGACGCTAAGGAAGACAGAGGTATATAAAAGAGACCTACAGGGACATAGTAGTGAAGTCCCACCTCCAGTCTGACGCTCTCTCTGTTGCCATGGAGAACAGGACAGCATCACCTTGGTGTGGCAAGAAGTGATCTTGTAGCTAGGACCTGTCATCCTGGTGATGCAAAACCCTCTCACACCAAGGTGGTTTTTCCAGGGCCATGTGTTCATGATGGAAGGGTTAGAATGGCTGATATAGTTTGTGATTCCATTATTAGACATGTAGATAGCTGGATGGCTGGTGAACAAGAGGATCGCCTGGTAACATGCCTACCTGGTGCGAAGGTAGAGGACCTCACGTGCCACCTAGACAAGGTTTTAGATAGTGCTGGGGAGCTGACTGCTATCTTGGTACATAATCGGTAACAATGACATAGGAAAGTATGGGAGAGAGGTTCTAGAAACCAAATTTAGGATATTAAGTAGGAAGCTGAAATCCAGAACTTCCAGGACAGCATTCTCTGAAATGCTGCTCGTTCCCCACCAGGACCCAAAAGGCAGGCAGAGTTCCAGAGTCTCAATGTGTGGATGAGATGATGGTGCAAGGAAGATGGTTTTGGATTAGTTAGGAACTGGGCAAAATTATGGAGAAGGGAGAGGTTTTTCCAAAAGGATGGGCTCCTAAACTGGGATGGAACCAGGCTGCTGGCATTAACCTTTAAAAATGAGATAGAGCAGCTTTTAAATTAGATAAGAGGGGAAAGCCAACAGTCGTCCAAGAGCACATGGTTCATAATGATGCATCCTTGAAGGATACTAGTAAGAGAGGAAGTTAGGGCTTCCCGAAAGAAAAATTCCGATAAAGGAAAAAGTAACCCAGATTCCTTTAAGTACACAATAGACAGAGCTGAAAGATTCCAAATTATCCCATCAACTGATATCTAGATTGTTCGTATGAACAAAATGCAACTTCTGAAATGCCTGTATGAAAATATTAGAGTCTAAAAAATAAGACAGCAACATTAGATACAACTGGCATCTCAGAGATCTGGTGGAAGGAGGAGAACCAATGGGACACCATGATACTTGGGTACAAACTATAACCCAATAATAGGGTAGAACAAATTGGTGGAGAAGTTGTGCTATATGTTAGAGAAAGCATCGAGTCAAACAGGACAAAAATGTTTTGCAGGAAACAAAATACAGTAGAATCTCTATGGACAGAAATTCCATGCAAAAAAGGGGAAGGTAATAGCAGTGGGAGTGTACTACTATCCACCTGGCCAGAATGAACAGATAGATGATGAAATGCTAAAAGAAATCAGTGAAGCTAACAAAGTTAGAACACATTAATAAACGGATGATTTCAATTACCCCGGTATCGACTGGGTCACTGACACAGCAGGACATGCTCGGGAGATAACATTTCTAGATAAAAAAAAAAAAAGTACTGCTTCTTGGAGCAGCTGGTTCATGATCTAACAAGAAGAGAAGCTACTTTAGGACCTAGTCCTTAGTGGATCACTGGATTTGGGGCAAAAGTTAACAGTGTTGGAGCAACTTCACAATAGTGATCACAGCATGATCACATTTAATAAATGTGAGGACAGCAAGGAAATCCACAACACTAGCTTTTAAACTTTCAAAAGAAAGACTGATAAAATGAGGAAAATACTTAAGAAAAAACTAAAAGGAGAAGCTGCAAAGGTTAAAGTTTTACATCAAGCAGGGGGGGTGTTTAAAAATACTATCATGAAAGCCCAGACCGGACATATTCCACACTTATGGTTTATTAAAATGTGATATACCTTAAGGAAGTTGGAAGAAAGGCCAATGACTGCCAGTATGGTTTAAAGGTGAGGTTGGAAATGCTGTTGTAGACAAAACCACTTCTTTCAGAAAATGGGGAAAAAAGGAGGCAAATGATGAAAACAGGAAACATCGTAAGCATTGTCAAATGAGATGCAAGGCACTGATAAGGCAGGCAAAGAGAATTTGAAAAGAAGCTTGCCTTGGAAGCAAAACTGCATAATAAAAAGCTTTTCAAGTACATTCATAGCAAAATTCCTGTGAGTCAATTGGACCATTAGATGACAGAGGAGTAAAAAGGGCACTAAGAGAACAAGGCCATAGTGGATAGACTGAATGAATTCTTCTTTTGGTCTTCACTGAAGATGTAAAGAAGTTAACCATGCCTGAAATGGTATTTAAAGGTGACGTATCAGAAGAATTTAAACAAATCTCGATAAACCAGGAAGATGTATTACAACTATTTGATAGACTAAAGAGTAGCAAATCACTTGGACTGAATAATATACATACCAGAGTGATGAAAGAACTGAAATATGAGATTGCAGCCCTACCACTAGTAATCTGGGAACTATAATTAAAATCATCTGATCACCTGAAGATTATAGAACGGCCAGTGTAACGCCAATTCTTAAAAAAGGGTCCAAAGGTGATCCAGGAAACTACAGATTGGTGTGTCTGATGTGAGTAACGGGCAAAATGGTAGAAATCGTAATAAATAATAAAATCATTGAACATGTAGATCAGTATTTCTCAACACAATCCTCTGGTATCCCCAGGCCAGTCAGGTTTTCAGGATATCCACAATAAATATGCATGAGATATCTGCATACAATGGAAGCAGTGCATGCAGAAATCTCTCATGCATATTCACTGTAGATACACTTAAAAACTAATTGGACTAGGGGTCCCAGAGGACTGGGTTTAGAACCACTAATGTAGACAGTCATGGTTTAATGGCAGAAAGCCAACATGGATTTAACAAAAGAAAGTCTTGTCTTACGAATCTGTTATTTTTTTTTTGAAGGTGTGAATAAACATGTAGATAAAAGTAAATAGGTTGATATGGTCTATCTGGAATTTCAGAAAGCATTTGACAAGGTCCCTCATGAGAGGCTCTTGGCGAAATTAAAAAGTCATGGAACAGGAGACAGTACTATTGTGGATCAGGAACTGGTTAAAAGATAGAAAGCAGAAAAGTAGTGCTAAATGTCCATTTTTCTCAATGGAGAAAAAGTGAATAGTAGAGTACCCCAAAATCTGGGGTAAGCCCACTGCTTTTTAACATATTCATAAAATGACCTGGAAATAGGAATAACGAGTGAAGTGATCAAATTTTCAGATGACAAAAAATTATTTATTTAAGTGGTTTTTTTCATACCACTCCTTCCAGCGATCAAGGGCGGTTTACAAGGAAGAGAACAAGTACATTAAACTTTATAAGAACATAAGTGGATCCAATCATATAACATGTTTACAATCAACATATTTACATGGAACTATTTTACATTAATTGCATACCTAAAGTAAATGTATGATTGGGTGGGAGAAGAGAAGGCTGTTCTTTATGCATCTTCGAATAAATATGGGCAGCTATAGTTATAGGAGTAAGGGGTGCGAATCAGAGACTATGTTATTACAACACAAGAGGATTTTGAAAAATTGCAAGACGACCTTAATAAATTGGAAGACTAGACATCCAAATGATGTAAATTTAATGTGCACAAGTGCAAAGTCATGCACTCAGAGAAGAATAACCCAAACTATGGTTACACGATTCAAAGTTCTACATTAGGAACCACCACCCAGGAAAAGGATTTAGGCATCCTCGTGGATAAATTGAAACCCTCTGCCCAGTGTACAACAGTGGCCAAGAAAGCAAATCGAATGCTAGGAATCATAAGGAAAAAATTAAGGAAAAAAAAGGATATTATAATTCCTCTATATAATTCCACGGTGTGACTACACCTTGAATATTGTGTGCAATTCTGTTTGCCATATCTTAAAAAGGGCATATAGCATAATTAGAAAAGCTAGAGAGAAGAGTTACCAAAATGGTAAAGGGGATGTGAGGATACCCTTATGAGGAAAGGCTTAAAAGGTCAGAGCTCTTCAACTTGGGAAAAGACAGCTAAGGGGAGATATGATAGAGATCTATAAAATAACGAATGGAGTGGAACAGGTAAACATAGATCGGTTGTTTACTTCTTAAAAAGTAGAAAGACTAGGGGACATCCAATGAAGCTATATTGTAGCCCATTTAAGACTAATAGGAGAAAAGATGTTTTTTCACTCAACATGTAATCAAACTCTGAAATTCATTACCAGAGGATGTAATAAAAATCATTAGTGTAGTTAGGTTTAAAAAAAGGTTTGGACAAGTTCCTGGTGGAAAAGTCCATAAAACCATTATTATAAATAACCAGGGAAATCTACTGCTTACCCCAGAATAAGCAACGTGGCATCTGTGTAGCTTTTTGAGAACCTGACAGGAACTTGCAACCTGGATTGGCACTGTTGGAAACAGGACACTGGGTTTGATGAACACTGATTCAGTGTGGCATATATTACTGACACCCTTGCATTTTAAGTATGTTGTATACAATATCTTGAGAAATAATTGGAAATATTCCAACTATGTGTCATCATTATATTTTAAATAGTATGCTCAAGGTATACAACAAGAAAAAAATAGATGTCTGTATAACTTAGATGTAGTAATTTCTGAGAAAAAAAATATGATCTGGACAGGATTAATGGCAGTCTTCACTAATATTTGGTTGTACAACCCTTGGCAGTGATGACAGCCTCCAAATGTTTCTTGTAGCTATCTATAAGTTCCTTACATCTGTCTGCTGGTAGTTTCTCCCACTCTTCAACTGTGATTTGTTCCAGCTCATGAATGTTTCCAGAATTCCTTTTACCAATGGCAGATTTCAGCCCTTTCCAAAGGTTCTCAATTAGATTGAGATCAGAATTCATTGCTGGCCAATTTTAAAAAAAAGAGTCAATTTCTTTCTTTTTAACAATTCTTTTGTACTTTTGGATGTATGTTTTCAGTCATTGTCCTTTTGGAGGATCCATGGCCTTCCACCCAGACCTAGCTTTCCGACACTAGGTAGCATGTTTCACTCCAAAATACCTTGGTAGTCCTCCGACTTCATGATTCCTTTAATACGGTCCAGGCCTCCAGTTCCTGAGGCAGCAAAACAGCCCCACAACATTTAACTGTAGGAATGGTGTTTGGGATTTTTTTTTTTTAGTAAGCTTCATTTCTTTGCCTACAAATGTATCGCTGGTCTGCATTGCCAAAGAGGTTAAGTTTGATTTCATCTGCCCACAGAACATTTTCCCCAGAAGGAATGTGGTTTCTCAAAATGAGTTTGGGCAAAGATCAGGCACAGATCAGGCATGCCTTTTTATGTCTGTCTTTGAGCAGTGGGGTCCCTCCTTGGCCTTCACCCATTAAGTCCTTCTTTGTTTATTCCATGGCGCATGATGCAAGTTGAAATCACTGCTCCAGACTACTCCAGGTCAGCCTAAAGCTCTTTGGATGTTGTATGTGGTGCTTGTCCAACAGTTTTCACTAACCTTCAAAGACTTCTTGAATTAATTTTCCTCTTCTCCCCCCATTCTGGGAGGTCCTTGAAGGTTCCATGAGCAGAAAACTTCTTAATACTGCAAACTGTAGATGCAGGAATCCCAAAGTCTTTGGAGATGGCCTTCTACCCCTTTGAAGTTTGAGGTTTGGTGATAATGGTTTTTCTGATGGTCTCAGGCAGCTCTCGTCTTCACCATTGTGGAAATGGAACAGGGAGTGAACGTAACTATATAAACATTGGAGTCATCATTCACTGGTTGATTCAAGTCATTTGACTACTGACGATTGTCACAGGTGCATCTAATTTTACTGCAATGGGAATGTGGTTCATCTGTTCAAACGGATTTGAATTGTTGATAAGGGTGCCAATAATCATGTCCTTTCAATCAAACTCACTCACTCTCAAACCTTTCATGGATCTACACAATTTAAACCATGTAGCTGGTAACAAATGAAAATAAACAGAGAAACCATCAGATCTCCACTATAGGGACCATATACAAGGGATAAATCCCTCAATTAAAGTCCCAGCACTCTCATTCATAGATCTCATCTACTGAATGCACCACCTGTTAATATGCCAAAAAGCATTCAAATCACCACCGATATGACATCATAGTAACGTAACAGTTTATGATGGCAGATAAAGCACAGTTACTTACCTGTAACAGGTGATCTCTGGGAACAGCAGGAATAAGTCTTCACATATGGGTACGTCGGTACCGATGGAGCCTGCGCAGGAACGCTCCCCAGCGTCCAAAAAAGGAAAGCTTTTGGGAGCATCCCACAGTGCCTGCACGCTGCCTTCCCGCCTTTCCTAACCGCCTCTCTCCAGTTCAAGTTTTAAAGCTGAGAGAAAGAGAGAGAGAGGAAAGGAAAGATAGATAGAGAGATACAACTCCTAGGGGAGGTGGGAGGGTTGTGAAGACTTATTCCTGCTGTTCCCAGAGATCCCCTGTTACAGGTAAGTAACTGTGCTATCTCCAGGAACAAGCAGGAATGAGTCTTCATATATGGGGACTCCCCAGCTCGAGATGCCCGGGAGATCCCCAAGGTTGTGAGACCCTGAGAAGGGCTCTAGCTCCTCCCATAGATCTCAGGCATCCAGCCAGGGATGGAGGGTAGGAGTTGATTAAGTATGGAACAGGTGTTTGAGAACAGCCTGACCAAACAAGGCATCCCGGCGGGAGTCCTTGTCCAAGCAGTAATGGGCTGTGAAGGTATGAACCGAGGCCCAGGTGGCCGCTCAACAGATCTGGTCAATGGACACAGAATTTAGATGAGCCATAGAGGTGGCCATGGCCCTCACATTGTGAGCTGTGACATGGCCCTCCAGAGAAAGGTTCTTACTCTGGTAGGCGAAAGAAATACACTGAGCAATCCAATTGGACAGTGTTCTCTTAGAGACTGGAAGTCCCAAATGAGAGGGATCAAAGGCAACAAAGAGTTGAGAAGACTTTCTATGTTGCTGTGTCCTTTGTAAGTAAAAGGCGAGAGCCCTCTACAATCCAGGGTATGAAGATTCCTCTCTGCACTTGATGCATGAGGACCTGGAAAAAAGACAGGTAAATATACCTCTTGGTTAAGATGAAAAGGCGAGACCACTTTAGGCATAAAGTGTGGATTGGTCCTAAGGACTACCTTATCATGATGGAACCTTGTATAAGGTGGATTAGCCACTAAGGCTTGCAGTTCACTGATGCGGCGAGCTGAGGTGACTGCAATAAGAAAGATAACCTTCCAGGAAAGAAATTTCAAGGAGGTAGT
Organism: Ichthyophis bannanicus; assembly: GCA_033557465.1. Classification (NCBI taxonomy): domain Eukaryota; kingdom Metazoa; phylum Chordata; class Amphibia; order Gymnophiona; family Ichthyophiidae; genus Ichthyophis; species Ichthyophis bannanicus. Next base: position 321,537,024 of record CM066032.1, read on the forward strand.
AGCTAAGGGTTCAAGGGGTGGCTTCATGAGCTGACCAAGAACCAGATTCAAGTCCCATACCACTGGAGGTGGTCTAATGGGAGGTTTAGTTAAAAGAAGGCCTCTCATGAATCTTGCAATAAGAGGATGAGAGGAAACAGGTTGTCCATTGAGAGGCTTGAGAGATGCTGCAATAGCACTCAAATGGACCCTTACTGAATTCGTCTTGAGGCCTGCATGGAAAAGATGCAGGAGATACTCTAGTAAGGAATTCAAAGGTATTGCTAGAGGGTTAATACCCTTCTCAGCACACCAAATGGTAAACCTTTTCCATTTAAAAGCATAGGAACGTCTGGTAGATGGCTTTCTGGAAGCATGAAGGATATCCCTTACTTGCTGAGAAAGATGCCAATCTTGAAGGTCTAAGCCTTCAGCAACCAAGCCCTGAGATGGAGAGATTGGGGGTTTGGGTGCCACAACGTTCTCCCCTCCTGAGACAGGAGATCTGGAGCAGACCCTAAGGCCAGGGAGGGAGCTTGGGAGAGATGCAGAAGTAGAGGGTACCACACTTGGCGTGGCCAATGTAGAGCTATGAGGATCATAGTCCCTCGATCTCTCTGAAGGTTGAACAGGGTCTTGGGAATTAGGGGAATGGGTGGAAAGGCGTACAGGAAGTCTTGACCCCAATGAAGGAGGAAGGCATCCTTGGCCTGAACTCCCTGACACGGAATTCTGGAACAGAATCGGGGAAGTTTGGCATTCCACAGACTTGCGAAGAGATCAATGTCCGGGGTTCCCCAAATTCGAAAGATTCTGACTATCTGGTCCATATGAAGGGACCATTCGTGTGGAAGCAGAACTCGACTGAGTCTGTCTGCCCAAGAGTTTTGAACTCCTGGAAGGTATACTGCCAGAAGATGAATTTGATGCTCTCTGGCGAAGGCCCACAATCTCAGAGCTTCGCTGCAAAGCGACAGAGAGCCAGTCCCTCCCTGCTCGTTCACATAGAACATGGCTACTTGGTTGTCCGTGTGAATGAGGACTGTCTTGTAGCTGAGCAGGGTATGGAAGACTCTGAGAGCCAAGAAGATTGCTCTGAGCTCTAAGAAGTTGATATGTAGGGAGGTCTCCTGTGGGGACCAAATGCCCTGGGTGGAGAGGTCTTGAAGATGAGCTCCCCAGCCCTTTGGAGAGGCATCTGTTGTAAGGATTGCTTGGGGTAACAACTGTTGGAAGGGGGACCCCAGCAACAGATTTTGAGTGGACTTCCACCACTGGAGAGACCAAAAGAGGCGCCTGGAGTTTGCTATTTTGTCTGACAGACTTCCAGATGCCTGGGTCCACTGGGTGGACAAAGTCCATTGAGCTGCCCTCATGTGAAGGCGAGCATAAGGGACCAAATGCACAGTGGATGCCATGTGGCCTAGCAGTTGTAACATCTCTCGAGCAGTTAGGTGGGTTTTTAACTGAATCTGAGAGGCTAACTGCACTAAGCGTAGGCAACGGGCCTGGGGAAAACAGTCCCTTGCAGTTGTGGTATCCAGCAAGGCTCCTATGAACTCTAGAGACTGAGTAGGGGTGAGTTGGGACTTTGGAATGTTTATAACCAGTCCCAGATACTGCAGGACATGCATTGTGCAGGTTAGGGAAGTCTGGGCCTCTGACTGTGATGGAGCTCGGATGAGCCAGTCGTCCAGATATGGGAATACGAATATTCCTAGAGTGCGTAGAAATGCAGCTATTACTGACATGCATTTTGTGAACACTCTTGGAGCAGAGGCCAGACCAAAGGGAAGCAACCTTGTATTGATAGTGCTTTCCCTGATAAAGGAACCAAAGGAACCTTCTGTGTGCTGGATGGATGAGTATATGGGTATACGCATCCTTGAGATCTAGAGAACAAAGCCAATCCTGACTCTGAAGGAATGGAAGGAGAGTACCTAGAGAAATCATCTTGAATTTCTCCTTGTATAGGAATTTGTTCAACTCTCTGAGATCTAATATGGGTCTGTAACCCCCTGTTTTCTTTGGAATCAGAAAGTAGGGGGAGTAGAACCCTGAGCCCTGTTGAAGAAGAGGCACTTCTTCTATTGCCCCTTGGGCAAGAAGGGTAGAAATCTCTTGACCCAGAAGGTCGAGGAGAGATATTGGAGAATTGAACTGTCTCACCAGTGAGGAGGAAGGTTTAAGAAATGAAGTTTGTACCCTTCCCTTATGATGGAAAGGGTCCACTGCTCTGCTGTAATTTGCTTTGTTTAGGTTGTTGACGCTTCGCAGCAAAACGACCTGCAGAAGATGTCTGCTGACCATAAACAGGATAATATCTTCCCTTCTTGGGAAAATATGTCTTTTTGAACAACCTCTTCTGGACAGGATTAGAGGTAGACTTTGAAAGCCTATCCAAAGCAGAGTTTTCTGCATCCATCTGGGTGGCCTTTGCTTGCCAATCTTTGCCAAACAGGTTTTCACCTGTACAGGGAAGATTTCCTAATCCATCTTGGACCCAGGGTTCCAAATCAGAAGCTTGTAACCAAGCAATTCTGCGTGCACCTATGGCAATGGCCGAGGCTCTGCTGGCCCCCTCGAAAGAGTCAAAGGCTGCACGGTTAGAGAATTTGGAAACATCCTGGGCATGCTTAAGCCAGGTAAGAAAGTCCTCCCTTTTATCTTCTGGAAGAAAAGGGAGGAAAGTTTGCAGATGATTTGTAACTTCTTTCAGAAACATCCCCATATAGAGACTATAGGAGTTGATTCTGGCAACAAGCATACTGGCTTGGAAGGTTTTCCTGCCAAAAGCATCTAAGGTTCTACATTCTCTTCCTGGAGGAGCAGATGAGTGCCTCTTTGCACTCTTTAACTTTTTCATAGCAGACTCCACCACAATAGAATGGTGAGGAAGCTGAGTTTTATGAAATCCAGGACAAGGAGGGACACAATACATGGTGTCCAACCTACGTGAAAGAGAAGAGATGGTGAGAGGAGTCTCCCATATGCCTATCATGTGGTCATAAAGGATCTCATGAATTGGCAAAGTGGCTGCTTCTTTAGGAGCCTTGGGATATTGCAAAATATCCAGTTTTTTGGCTCTAGGCTCTGTCTCAGGGGCTACTGAGATAGAAAGCCCCTTGGCCACTTCCCTTATGAAGTCTTGAAAAGACAAGTCTTCTGGAGGGGACATTCTTCTTTTTGGAGAAGAGGGCTCCTGAGGAAGGATTACCGATGCTTCGACAGAGGCCTCCGATGCATCAGAGTCTTCGGAGGAATCGAAGTATCGCCTGTCTGGATGCTCCTGTAAAGCCCGATACGCATACCTTGTGGTATCGACATTGGGAGTCATCAGTACTGAATCGGTACCGATAGGCATCATCGGACAGGGTACCGCTGCAGTCAACACCGAAGCCAATGTCGATGCAACCGGTACCGGCACCGGAACCAATATCGGAGCCAGTGTCGGAGCCGGTACCAACAACGGAGCTTGTTGCAGTACCAGCGGCGTCACAGCTTGTATGAATGCCGTAATGGCACGCTGCATGGTCAGAACATTCTGATCCATCGACGCCATGAATGTCTGGAGATCGGTACCGGCAGATTCCACCGGTACCCCAGAACATTACAACAGGTGATCGGTCGAGGCCGTGCCATCGATGTCAACCTCTGACCCCATAGAAAGAGCTTTGGAAGCCAGAGCTTCCCGCCGGGGTACTTTTGCCGGTGCAGGATCCTCGAGGGCAAGCCCGGAGGCATCTCGATGCTTAGAGGGAGATCTACCCTTCGAGGACCAGCTGGACTTATGTTTGGTTACCTGAGATCCATAGGAAGAAGAAGCAGCCCTGGACGACGTCGATGCCACCGAGGTTGCATCAGAGGGAAACAGTGTACTGAGCTTGGCTGCTCGGTTCTGTAAACCTCTTTTAGACATCATGGAGCAGGACGAACAATCCGTGATGGAATGGTCAGGGCCCAAACACTTAAGACACCAGTCATGGGTGTTGATAACAGAAATGGTACCGCTGCACTTAGTGCATTTTTTAAACCCGGAGGCGGGCTTTTCCATGAGGAATTTTTCTGTTAGGCCCAAGGCCCAAAGAAGAAAAATACACTGAAGTGGAACGGAGTATTCTTTTTTTTTTTTTTTTTTTTTTTAATAAAGAAAGAAAAGACCGGCGGTACCGGTCCGACGTCGAAGAAGGTGTAATAATAGATCACACACTTACCATGATACCGCATATAAAACAGACAGTAAAAACTATATTCTACAAACTCAAAACCATACAACATCTAAGGCCCCTTCTAGACACCCAAGACTTTAGATCAGTTGTTAACACACTCATCACCCCACACTTTGACTATTGTAATAGTCTCTTAATTGGCCTACCACAAAAAAGTACATACCTGCTTCAAAGAGCTCAGAACATCTGTGCGAAAGTAGTCACTAAAGCCAGCCTAGCAGATCATGTAACCCCAATAATGCTAGAACTTCATTGGCTCCCTATAAATAGCAGAATCAGATATAAAATCCTCCTAACCACATTCAAGCTCCTGAACAACATCGCCCCTTCATATCTAACCACACTATTACATGCCCCATCTGAATCAAGAACCCGCAGACTAAACGCAACACACTCACTTGAAATACCAAAATCATTCAAAAGAACTAAAAAATCCACCAGCACCAGAGCCTTCACATTCACTGCCCCCATGCTCTGGAATGATCTCCCAATAAACCTTCGGATCATAAAAGACCTCACCCAATTTAGAAAGGAACTCAAGACATACCTTTTCTCCGAACACTTTGAAATCCCTTACCCCCAAGTCCAACCACATACCATCCCAAGACACTCAAACACAAAGCCCTAAAATTACACTCAACTACCCACACACATACACCCACCACTTACACCCATCACAGACACCCCAAAACACTCTCAAGAGAAAAAGGAAATAAATTCCTCCGCACACATATATGACCCTGACTACCGGTAAACAAGGTAGAATACTCTGTTTGACACTACGATACAGAAATTTATAATTATATACAAAATGTAAATAGTTACAACAATTAATGCACAGTTATCTGTATAAAGTTAGAAAGTTATAAAGTTACTAAATATTATCTGTATAAAGTTACTAAATATTATCTGTATAAAGTTAAAAAACTATGTTCCATGTAATGTATACATTAGTGTACAAATTTGTTTACTTTGTTCCATGTAAACCGCCCCTGATCTCTGGAAGGGGCGGTATAGAAGAATTAGATAAATAAATAAAATAAATAAATAAATAAATAAATAAGGCAGACGCGCGACCAAAGAAATAAAATAAAATAAAGAACTTCTTCAGCGGTGACAGGAACACGACCTGCTGGCTCCGCGGAAAAGAAGAACTGGAGAGAGGCGGTTAGGAAAGGCGGGAAGGCAGCGCCCAGGCGCTGTGGGATGCTCCCAAAAGCTTTCCTTTTTTGGACGCTGGGGAGCGTTCCCGCGCAGGCTCCGTCGGTACCGACGTACCCATATGTGAAGACCACTGTTCCCTCTAAACTGTGCGCGTGCGCACACACCTCGCCGAGCGAGCGCACATACTTTACAACAGAGCGCACAAAAATTACGGCTCTGATTCTGATAGAAAACAAACACAGACGTCTTAAAATTTTAAAGTTATGATTGTAATTACTAGAAATTTCCTGCTTCATTTAGTAATCATCTATTTTCATTTAATTTGATTAAAATCAGTGTGGTGTACATACTGTATTCTGATGTGTAGTCAAATTTTAAAGTATATAACTCCGAGTGTCGTTATGTGGCGCACAAAAATTTAACCTTCCTTCAAAAGCTGCACACAGCTGATATTTTAAGCGCACACAGCCTACAGAAAATTAGAGGGAACATTGGTGAAGACTCATTCCTGCTTGTTCCTGGAGATAGACCAGTATCATGTTTCAGAGAACTACATTAAAACAACCACCAGCCATCTTAGCTGACCAGCCATTCAGTTGCTTTCCACACTCAAGACCAGTGTCAGAATATAAAGCCAGATATCCAACCGAACCCCACATAAACACCCGAAACCAATTTTCAAATCTGAATCCACATAACCCCTATCAAATATCACGAGCCAGAAAGGTCCATTCAAAGTTCATTATTCAATCCACCAGGCTCCAGCATTCATAGGTGATAAACTACATAGAACAGAAGTGGATTTAAAACACCTCATTTGATCACCACCCCCCTCCCCCGCCAATCAGTGATTACTTCTTCAATCACCATCCACTATTTGGCCAATTCACAAGCATTTGAAGGAGTACTACAGTAGGCTATCTAATCAGGTTGTGTCAGCACCGCTGGTCGCACATTTTGTTGAATGTCAGCTTCAAGCCTTACAATTCTGTTGGGTGATGATTGGCGGAGGGGTGATCAAATAGAGCGCTTAAACTGCTTAGAACAGAAGTGGATTTATCGCCTATGAATGATGCAGTCCAGTAGATTGAATGATGAAATTGAAAACTGGTTTCAAATGTTTATGTGGAGTTTGTTTTGATATCTGGCTTTCTTTATATTCTGATGCTGGTTTTGAGTGTGGAAGGCAGTTGGAGTCCACTGGATTGAAGGATCTGAGGCAATATGGTTTTACAAGAGGCAGGTCTGGTCAGACAAATCTAGTTAATTTCTTTGATTGGGCAACCAGAGAACTGGACAGAGGGAGAGCCCTAGACGTGGTGTACTTAAAGTTCAATAAAGCCTTTAACACCATTCCACAGAGGCGACTTATAAATAAACTGAGCACCCTAGGGATGAGCCCTAAAGTGACTGACTGTGTTAGAAATTTGTTGAGCGAGTGGCAACAGGTACAGGTAAATGGAGCTCACTCTGAGAAGGAAGCTACCAATGGTCTGCTGCAGGAATCTGACCTTGGTCCGATTCTTTATAACATTTTTGTTTGTGATATTGCGAAAAGGCTGTCAGGTGACATTTTCCTCTTTACAAATAACACTAAAATCGGCAACAGAGTTGACACTGAGGAAGGAGTAGATAACATATGGAGGGATCTAGCTAAGCTTTTAGAATGGTCAAGAATTTAGCAGCTGATATGTAACAGTAAGAAATGCAGTGTCATACATTTGGGCTGCAAAACTCCAAGGGAGTAGTACAGTATAAGGGGTGAAGTATTTCTACCCACAAAAGAAGAGCATGACCCGGATGTGATTATTTCTGTTGATCTTAAGGTGGCTAAACAGGTAGAAAAGGTGATGGAGAAACCCAGGACGCTTGGGTGCATAGGGAGAGGAATAGCTAGCAGAAAAAAAGGTGGTGATAGTGCCTCAGTATAAGTCTTTAGTGAGACCTTATTTGGAGTACTGTGTGCAATTCTGGAGACCGCACCTTCAAAAGGATATAAACAGGACGGAGTCAGTGCAGAGGGTGGCTACCAAAATGGTGAGTGAGCTTTGTCATTAAGCATATGAAGACAGACTTAAAGATCTCAATATGCAGACTGTGGAGGCAAGACAGGAGAGAGGAGATACAATAGAGACCTTTAAACACCTCTGTGGCATAAATGCACAGGAGGGTGGCCTCTTTAAATTCAAAGAAAGCTCTGTAATGAGGTGGCATAGGATGAAGGTGAAAGGGGATAGACTCAGGAGTAATATGCAGAAACATTTCATGGAATAGTCTCCCAGTAGAGGTAGTATAGACAAGGACTATATCTGAATTCAAGAAAGCATGAGCCAAACACAAAAGATCTCTAAAGGAAAAGAAAAAAAGGGACTCTAGTAGTTGGTTAGCGAAGGGCAGACTGGATAGGTAGTATGGTCTTCTTCCGTTGTCATGTTTCACTGTCTTATGTGAGTTTCTTGTAATACGCCTAGCTCACAAATAAAGTGGAAAGTGTAGTTACCTACCTGTAACAGGTGATCTCTGGGAACAGCAGGAATTTAGTCTTCACATATGGGCGACATCGGGTAACAAAGGAGCCTGCATGGGAAGCTCCCCAGCTTCCAATAGGAAAGCCTTTGGGAGCACTCCACTGCACCTGTGCCACTGCCTTCCAGCTCTCCCAACTCCCTCTCCTCAGTTGAGTTTGCAGCTGAAAAGAAGTAAAATACAATCCTACAACTCCAAGGTATCGACTGGGTCAGTATCACAGCAGGACATGCTAGGGAGATAAAGTTACTAGATGAAATAAATGACTGCTTCTTGGAGCAGCTGGTTAATGAACCGACCGGAGGGGAAGCCATTTTGGACCTAGTCCTTAGTGGACAGAAGATCTGGTGCAAGAGATAAGGGTGTTGGGGCTACTTGGCAATAGCGATCATAGCATGATTACGTTTGATTTAATAAATGGAGGAAGGACAGCAAGGAAATCCACAGTACTACCTTTTAACTTTCCAAAGGAGACTATGATAAAATGAAGAAAATAGTGAAGAAAATCTAAAAGAAGCAGTTGCAAAGGTTAAAGATCTATATCAAGCATGGGTATTGTTTAAAAATACTAATCTTGGAAGTCCAGACCAAGTGTATGCCATGCTTTAAGAAAAGTGGAAGTCGTCCAAAAAACTGCCAGCTTGGTTTAAAGATGAGGTCAGAGAGGCTGTTGTAGCAAAAAAGCATCTTTCAGGAAATGGAAAAAGCAGCAAAATGTTGAAAACTGGAAACATAAGCACTGGCAAGTTAGATGCAAGGCATTGATAAGGCAGGCAAAGAGAGAATTTGAGAAGAAGCTTACTGTGGAAGCAAAAACGCATATTAAATACTCCTTCAAGTACATTCATAGCAAAAAACCTGTGAGTCAGTTGGACCATTAGATGATAGAGCGATAAAAGGGGCACTAAAGGGGGACAAAGACATAGCAGAGAGACTGAATGAATTCTTTGCTTCAGTCTTTACTGAGGAAGATGTAGGGATGTTACCCATGACTGAAATGGTATTTAAAGGTGAAGCCACAGAAGAATTGAAAGAAATATTGATACACCGGGAAGATGTATTACAACTAGTCGATAAACTGAAGAATAGCAAAGCACCTGGACCGGATAGTATACATCCAAGGGTGTTGAAAGAACTGAAATATGAGACTAGGAGGGGTAGAGCATCCTCTTCTTGGGGTAGAAGGGTCTTTTAACTACTGCCTTCTTTTTTGCCGAGTCAGCAGTCTTCCTGGAGAGCCTTTTGAGAGTTGCATCATGTATCTCCAGCTCACCAGCCTTCTCCCTCCAGTTCTTACTGAAGAGGTTGCTCCCTGTATAGGGGATGTTGCCTAGTTTGTCCTGGACCCATTGTTCCAGGTCTGATGTCTGAAGCAATACTAATCTGCATGCTCCTATGGCAATAGTTGAGGCCCTACCGGTAGATTCAAAGGTGTCAAAGGCCACCCTGTTTACAAATTTTGAAACATTGTGGCTGTGTGCAAGCACAGCCAGGAAAGCAAGCTTCTTTTCCTCAGGGAGGAATGGTAGAAATTCCTCCCAGTTCTTATTGAGTTCCTTAAGGAACATTCCCATATAGAAGGTGTAGGAGTTGATCCTGCTGGCTACCATGGAAGCCTGAAAGTAGCAGCAAGCAAAGGAATTGAGATTCCTGGATTTCCTCCCTGGGGGTATAGAAGACTGGTTTTTGTCACTCTTGGTCCAACGCATTGCCGATTCAACCACCATGGAGTGGTGTGATAATTGTGTTTTTGAAAACCAGGACAATCTGGTACACTGTACTTGGTATCAAGCCGCCAGCTAATGGGCGATATCCTGAGAAGGGTCTCCCACATCCGGAGCATCAAGTTGTAAAAGATGCGATGCACCGGGAGGATCGTGGCTTCTTTCGGAGCTGTAGGATACTGGAGGATCTGAGGCTCCTCCACCCTCGGTTCTGGTTCTGCCCGGATAAATTCCTGGAAGGACATGTCCTCTGGTGGTGATTTCCTCAGAGTACTAGTGGTTGAAGGTGAGGACTCCGGGACATCATGGAAGTCTGTTGAATAAAAGGAGCAGTGGTCGGAATCGGAAGTATCAGAATTCCAACTTGGGAGAGTATCGACGATGTCGATGCTGATGTGATCGATGCAGTTGATGCCGATGCTGTTCGATACCTTCAGGGTCAAGCCCAGCAGGCAGTGCCCAAGAGGTGCCTGTGGCCAAGACCAATGTCAGTGTCGGTGCTGGAGCATCGGGCCTTGAGGCAGGATGGATCGGTGTCAATGGCGATACCGATGTCAATGCCAAGGCCTGCGGTCCTCCAGCTGTTGGTGTAAGTGGAATCAATGCTGTGAGGAGGGCTGCTAAAGTTTGCTCCAAGGATAGCATCCGCTGATCCAAGGAGGTTGCCTGCATCTGGTCCACCACAAGAATGGGGCTTACTGCAACCATACCAGAGCATGGCATTGGGGGCTCTCCAGAGAGCCTCCCAATTCCCCACCGAGGCTTTGGAGAACATCCCCCCACCGGGGATGCTGATGGCCAGAGTCCGAAGAGGTCCTGGGAGAGTCTCGATACTCAGTGCAGGATCTTTCTCCTGATTACCGTGACTTTCCTGAGGAATCTTTGGACTTCTCTCGCGATTACTTCGACCTCTCTCTGGATTTTCGAGATTTCTGCTTGTCTTTGGAAGACCTCGAGGGAGACCTGGATCATTTATCCTTTTTCTGGTCCAAGTGTTTGGAACCCCTGGAGTTTGGAAGCCTGAAAGTATGAAAATGCCCTCGAGGAAGTCAAGGCTAGTGACATCGAGTTCATTGGACATAGTTCTCCAAACCTTTTGGCCCCGGTTCCCTAGGCCCCTCTTTGTCATCTGTTTACAGAGTGCGCAGGCTTGGGGAATATGGTCAGGAACAAGGCATTTGAGACACCAATCATGTTTATCTGTAACCGAAATGGTGCTAGAGTACTTGGTACATTTTTTTAATCCACTCGAGAGTTAGTCCATCGTAAAGATGGTAGGCCAAGGCCGAGGAGGCGCGAGGCCCTGTAGAAAAAAAATAAGAAAAAAAAATATCTTTTTAGAAAATAAATCAAGAAAAAATGATACCGGAATAGAGGATGATACCGGTGGCGGTAAGGCAGAAGTGCTTTGGAAAAAAATTTAAGTTCTTTCTTTGGTGACAGGATTTTGACCTGCTGTCTCTGCGGAAAAAGAAGAACTGAGGCGAGGGAGTTGGGAGAGCAGGAAGGCAGTGGCATAGGCATGGTGAAGCGCTCCCAAAGGTTTTCCTATAGGTAGCTGGGAAGCTTCCCACACGGACTCCGTCGGTACCTGATGTCACCCATATGTGAAGACTACATTCCTGCTTGTTCCTGGAGATTATAAATATTTTAAATAAACTATGTTCCCAGGATAAAGGAAATTAGTGTTGCCATTTCTCTAGCTTTTTCAGGACTGCGTATTATTGTCCAGAAACTAGAAGGATGGGTAAAGTGTCTAAAAAATGTCTAGAGTTTAGACCTTTGTCTTCAATTTTCCAATCCTCCCTCTGTATGATGAACCTGTTCTGCCTGCTTCCAGTGCCATTAGCAGTAGACACTATGGCAGGGCTTGATGAACCCCAGGCACCAGGTCGCCATGGCAACAAAAAAAACACCACCTGGGGTTCAGAAACATGGGCCAGAAGTATTTAATCATGGCGGGGAGCACCTGTCACTAACCAATGGGGATCCCAACCCCTGCAGGCAAAAGTGCTGTAGCAGTACCCCATCTCCGCAACACACACACACACACACACAGGTGTAGCTTAAAAGGATGGGGCGTTGTGTAAGGGGAGGAATGGGACCATGGCTGTCTGCTAGCACTGTGCAGTGGCTCATTAAGAGCCTAAATTTATTAAGATTTTTACCACAGAAAATTTGAAAACAGACTTAGTAAATCAGGCCCTAAAACCTAAAAATGTAACTGATTCACCTTTATGGAGGGCGGAGGCATGCACTGCGACCTAGGTTTCAGCAGCCGGCTCCTAGATTTTAGGCTGGCTCCTAGATTCCGAGAAAATTTGTCAATGCATAGACCAGTGGTTCTCAACCCAGTCCTCTATGATCCCCATGCCAGTCAGGTTTTCAGGATATCCACAATGAATACACATGAGATTGTTTCCATAGTCTATGCCAGTGTATGGAGATCAATCAATGGGAAAATCTGTTTAATGTAAATGAATATGTACCGCTCCCGTACAATTCAAAGTTTGGTTCTCTGTAAACCGTATTTGATCTCCTGGAAAATGTGGTATAAAGATTTCCAATAAATAAGTAAAATAACTGGGAAAAGGAGCAGGAGCTCTGAAAGGCAGCCCATGTTCCCTGTAAAATAGTTATCTCCAAGTTATAATAACCTGTTCGATGTAATTTCAGTTTGTTCAATGTAAACCGCACTGATGCAGAATAGCGCGGTATATAAAAGAACGTAAATAAATAAATAAATCACAGGGAAGAGGTGAGCCGGTTTTTGTTCTCCACATACGAGGCTTTTGCATGAGGTACAGTTATGGAACCGATTTTGGAGAAAGATGGTGGAAGCAGTAGCCTAGAGAGTATGTGGAGAAAAGGGTAGGAATAGTTAAAGGAGATATGTGAAGGGCTGAGGAAAAGAACTGGCAGCAGTTACAAGAACTTTACAAGATTATGGGCAGGTCTGATGATCGAGAAAAGGGGCAGCAACACAATACCACAAGTAATACCACTGTATCTGAAGAGTGTGAAAGAAAGAGTGCTCATTTCTGTATCTTTTTGTGATGAAGACCATGTCATACAGAGTTTCCCTTTGAAAATTTGGGTTGGTGTGAAAGCGGCCACTGGTAAAGTCAGCATCAGGGACCGTTTGGCTATCATCTCACTAACCTGCTCACATCAAACCCTGAATACTTAACTTGTCCGAGGATCTCAAGGCAGCAGAACAATGTAAGTGACCACAGCCAGAAGGATTCTACAATGCACTTAAAAAAGGCAAATCTTAAATAACTTTCACACTTCAAAAAAGGCATAAAATGGGGTAAAACTGCAAGGAGCAGCAATTACAACCCTAAACCAAAGGCGGGGTGGGAGGGGAGAGGGAACATATCCTCCACAGAGCAGCAGTTGTGGCCCTGGCTGCTTTACTGGGCAAACTGGTTGGGCCAAGCTGATTTTTATCAGCCATCGTTTACTGTCATTATTATTATTATTACTACTACTACTAAGCATTTATAAAGCGCTGCAACATACGAAGCGCTGTACAAACATAAAAAGAGACAGTCCCTGCCCGTTAGAGCTCACAATCTAGTCAAGACAAAATATGAAATAAATTAGATAATACAAATAACAATTAAACAAGACAAGAATAAATGTTTATGGAGAGAACAAGAAAGGACGAGTTAGGAACAAAAAGCAATAGTGAAGAAATGGGATTTCAATTTGGATTTGAAGATGGCCAGGGAGGAGGCTTGGCGGACAGAGACAGGTAGAGAATTCCAGGAAAAGGGTGCAGCCAGTTGAAAGGAGCGAAGTCTAGAATTAGCAGTACGAGTAAAAGGCATAGATAAACGAAGAAAATTAGATGAGCAGAGTAGGCGAGAAGGGGTGTAGGTAGAGATGAGGGATGAAAAGTAATGAGGGGCAGAAGAATGAATACATTTATAGGTTAGAAGGAGGAGTTTGAACTAGATACAGAAGCAGATGAGGAGCCAGTGAAGTGACATGAGAAGAGGAGTAGTGTGTGAAAAACAAGACTGACGGAAAATCAGACGAGCTGCAGAATGTTGAATAGACTGGAGAGGAAAGAGGTGGTTAGCAGGGAGGCCAGCAAGAAGAAGGTTACAGTAATCAAGGCGGGAGGTGATTAAAGAGTGGACAATCAGTTTAGTAGTGTTATCAGAGAGAAAAGGGCGAATCTTGGAGATATTGTAAAGAAAGAAACGACATGTTTTAGCAATGTTTTGGATATGTAAAGAGAAGGAGAGAGATGAGTCAAAGATAACACCAAGGTTCCGTGCCGAAGAGACAGGAAGGATAACAATTATCCACAGAGATTGAGAAAGGGGAAGGAGGAGGGGAGGCATTAGGGGGAAAGACAAGGAGTTCAGTTTTGGCCATGTTCAGCTTCAAGCGGCGGTAGGACATCCAGGAAGCAATGTCAGAGAGGCAGGCCGAGATCTTAGCTTGAATTTCAGGAGAGATAACAGGCGTAGAGAGGTAGATTTGAGAGTCGTCAGCATAGAGATGATAGTGAAAGCCATGGGAAGAGATAAGGGCACCAAGGGATTGGGTATAGAGAGAGAAGAGGAGCAGACCTAAGACAGAACCTTGAGGTACACCCACAGGTAAAGGGGTAGAAGAGGAGGAGGAGCCACCGAAGTACACACTGAAAGAGCGGTGGAGAGATAGGAGGAGAACCAAGAAAGCACAGTTACTTACCTGTAACAGGTGATCTCTGGGAACAGCAGGAATAAGTCTTCACATATGGGTACGTCGGTACCGACGGAGCCTGCGCGGGAACGCTCCCCAGCTTCCCAAAAAGGAAAGCTTTTGGGAGCATCCCACAGCGCCTGCGCGCTGCCTTCCCGCCTTTCCTAACCAACTCTCCTCAGTTCGAGTTTAAAGCTGAGACAATAGAGAGAGAGAGGAAAGGAAAGATAGAAAAGAGATACAACTCCCAGGGGAGGTGGGAGGGTTGTGAAGGCTTATTCCTGCTGTTCCCAGAGATCACCTGTTACAGGTAAGTAACTGTGCTATCTCCAGGAACAAGCAGGAATGAGTCTTCACATATGGGGACTCCCTAGCTAAGATGCCTGGGAGATCCCCAAGGATATGAGACCCTGAAAGGGGTCTGCGTCCTCCTATGGATCTCAGGCATCCATCCAGGGAAGGAGGGCAGGAGTTGTTTAAGAATGGAACAGGTGTCTGAGGACAGCCTGACCAAACAAGGCATCCCGGCGGGAGTCCTTGTCCAAGCAGTAATGGGCTGTGAAGGTATGAACCGAGGCCCAGGTGGCTGCTCGACAGATCTGGTCGATGGACACAGAATTTAGATGAGCCATAGAGGTGGCCATGGTCCTCACATTATGAGCTGTGACATGGCTCTCCAGAGAAAGGTTCTTACTCTGGTAGGCGAAAGAAATACACTGAGCAATCCAATTGGACAGTGTTCTCTTAGAGACTGGAAGTCTCAAATGAGAAGGATCAAAAGCAACAAAAAGCTGGGAAGACTTTCGATGTTGCTGTGTCCTATGTAAGTAAAAAGCAAGAGCTCTTTTACAATCCAGAGTATGAAGATTCCTCTCTGCACTGGATGCATGAGGAGCTGGAAAAAAGACAGGTAAATATACCTCTTGATTAAGATGAAAGAGTGAGACCACTTTAGGCATAAAGTGTGGATTTGTCCTAAGGACTACCTTATCATGATGGAACCTTGTATAAGGTGGATTAGCCACTAATGCCTGCAGTTCACTGATGCGGTGAGCTGAAGGGACTGCAATGAGGAAAATAACCTTCCAGGAAAGAAATTTCAAGGAGGTAGTGGCTAAGGGTTCAAAAGGTGGCTTCATGAGCTGACCAAGAACCAAATTTAAGTCCCATGCCACCGGAGGAGGCCTAATGGGAGGTTTAAAGTTAGGCCTCTCATGAATCTTGCAATGAGAGGATGAGAGGAAATAGGTTGTCCTTTGATGGGCTTAAGGGATGCTGCAATAGCACTCAAATGGACTCTTACTGAATTTGTTTTAAGGCCTGCATTGGAAAGATGCAGGAGATAGTCTAAAAGAGAATTTAAAGGTAGTGCTAGAGGGTTAAGACCCTTTTCAGCACACCAAATGGAAAACCTTTTCCATTTAAAAGCATAAGAACGCCTGGTGGAAGGTTTTCTGGAAGCATGGAGGATATCCTTCACTTGTTCAGAAAGATTCCAGTCTTGAAGGTCTAGGCCTTCAGTAACCAAGCTCTGAGGTGTAGGGACTTGGGGTTTGGGTGCCACAAAGTCTCTTCCTCCTGGGACAGAAGGTCTAGAACAGCTCCCAAGTCCAGAGAGGGGGCTTGGGAGAGATGTAGAAGTAGAGGGTACCACACTTAGCGTGGCCAGCGTGGAGCTATGAGGATCATAGATCCTTGATCCCTCTGGAGTTTGAACAGCGTCTTGGGAATCAAGGGAATGGGTGGAAATGCATACAGGAAGCCCTGACCCCAATGGAGGAGGAAGGCATCCTTGGCCTGAACTCCCTGACACGGAATTCTGGAACAGAACCGGGGAAGTTTGGCATTACACGGACTTGCAAAGAGGTCTATGTCCGGGGTTCCCCATTCTTGGAAGATTCTGAGTACCTGATCCATGTGCAGGGACCATTCGTGTGGAAGCAGAACTCGACTGAGTCTGTCTGCCCAAGAGTTTTGGACTCCTGGGAGGTATACTGCCAGGAGATGGATTTGATGCTCTCTGGCGAAGGCCCATAATCTTAAAGCTTCGTTGCAAAGCGACAGAGAGCCAGTTCCTCCTTGCTTGTTTATGTAAAACATGGCTACTTGATTGTCCGTATGAATGAGGACTGTCTTGTAGCTGAGGAGGGTATGAAAGACCTTGAGAGCTAGAAAAACTGCTCGAAGCTCCAAGTGGTTGATATGAAGGGAGGTCTCCTGTGGGGACCAAGTGCCTTGAGTGGAGAGGTCCTGTAGATGGGCTCCCCAACCTGTTTGGGAGGCATCTGTTGTGAGGGTTGCCTGGGGCAACAACTGTTGGAAGGGGGACCCCAGCAACAGATTTTGAGTGGACATCCACCATTGGAGAGACCAAAAGAGACGTTTGGAGGTTGCTATTTGGTCTGAGAGAGCACCTGAAGCTTGAGTCCACTGGGTGGACAAAGTCCATTGAGCTGCTCTCATGTGTAGGCGAGCATAGGGTACCACATGCACTGTGGAAGCCATGTGGCCTAGCAGTTGTAGCATCTCCCGGGCAGTTAAGTGGGTCTTTGACTGAGTCTGGGAGGCTAACTGCACTAGACGTTGGCAACGGGCCTGAGGAAGGTAGGCCCTTGCAGTAGTGGTATCCAACCAGGCCCCTATGAATTCTAGGGACTGAGTAGGGGTGAGCTGAGACTTTGGGAGGTTTACCACAAGTCCCAGATACTGCAGAATGCACCTTGTGCGGTCCAAGGAATTCTGGGCCTCTGACTGAGATGGAGCTCGAATGAGCCAGTCGTCCAGGTATGGGAAGACAAATATTCCCAGAGTTCGTAGAAATGCAACAACTATTGCCATGCATTTGGTGAACACTCTTGGAGCAGAGGCCAGACCGAAAGGAAGAACTCTGTATTGGTAATGTTTTCCTTGGAAAAGAAACCGTAGGAATCTTCTGTGAGAGGGATGGATGAGGACATGGGTGTACGCATCCTTGAGATCTAGAGAACAAAGCCAATCCTGACTTTGAAGGTATGGAAGGAGAGTGTCCAGAGAAAGCATCTTGAACTTCTCCTTGCATAGAAATTTGTTTAATTCTCTGAGATCTAAGATGGATCTGTATCCCCCTGTCTTCTTTGGAATGAGAAAATAGGGGGAGTAGAACCCTGACCCTTGATGAAGAAGAGGAACTTCTTCTATTGCCCCTTGGGCAAGAAGGGTAGCTACCTCTTGACCTAGAAGGTCAAGAAGAGATGTGGGAGAATTGAAATGTCTCACCATGGTGTGGGGAGGAAGGTCTGAAAAATGAAGCTTGTAGCCCCTCTCTTTTGATGGAGAGGGTCCACTGCTCTGATGTTATTTTCTCCCATCTGGGAGCAAAATGAGCCAACCTTCCTGGAATGGTGAGAGGCTCTGGCTGCTTTAGAACCAGAAAGGCTAAGTTCTCTAGCATCAAGTCAAAAACCCTGAGGAGGTTGGGCCTGCTGAGTTGCAGCAGCCCCTGTAGGCTTAGGCCTGGCCTGTTTAGGTTGCTGACGCTTAGTGGCAAAGCGACCTGTAGAAGATTGTTGGCCAGAAGTAGAAGGAAATCTGCCCTTTTTAAAGAAAAACTTTTTAAAAGGCTTTTTCTTGGCAGGAATGGAGGTTGACTTTGAAAGTCTATCCAGAGCAGAGTTTTCTGCATCCATTTGAGTGACTTTTATTTGCCATTCTTTGCCAAATAGGTTTTCACCTGTACAGGGAAAATTTCCTAAGCCATCTTGAACCCAGGGCTCTAATCAGAAGCCTGGAGCCAAGCAATTCTGCGAGCAGCTATGGCAATGCCTGAGGCTCTGTTGGCACCTTCAAAAGAGTCAAAGGCTGCCCTGTTGGAAAACTTTGAAATGTCTTGGGTATGCTTAAGCCAAATGAGGAATTCCTCCCTTTCCTCCCTTTTCTTCCAGAGGATAAAAGTGTGCAATTTTTGTGCAACTTCCTTTAGAAACATACCCATGTAAAGGCTATATGAGTTGATTCTGGCAATAAGCATACTGGCTTGGAAGATTTTCCTACCAAAGGCATCCAAGGTCCTGCATTCTCTTCCTGGAGGAGCAGAAGAGTGTCTCTTTGTACTCTTTATCCTCTTCATAGCTGACTGCACCACAATGGAATGGTGAGGAAGCTGAGTTTTCTGAAATCCAGGACAAGGAGGGACACGATACATAGTGTCCAATCTACGAGAATGAGGAGAGAGAGTGAGAGGAGTCTCCCATAGATCAATCATGTGTTCATAAAGAATCTCATGAATTGGTAAGGTGACCGCCTCTTTAGGAGCTCTAGAATAGCCTAAAATATCCAATTTTTTAGCTCTAGGCTCTGATTCAGAAGTTACTGAAATAGAAAGTCCTTTAGCTACTTCTCTTATGAAGTCTTGAAAGGACAAGTCTTCTGGAGGAGACATTCTTCTTTTTGGAGAAGGCGGCTCTTCAGGAAGGGCTATGGATACTTCAGGAGACTCGTCTGATGTATCAGAATCATCAGAGGAATCGAAGTATCGCCTGTCAGGGTGCTCTTCCAACGCTCGATACGCGTATCGAGCAGTATCGACATCGGGCGTCCCCGGTACCGGATCGGTACCAGTAAGTAGCCCTGGACAAGGAACCGCTGCAGCCGGTATCCTGGTCGATGTCGATGCAGTCGGTACCGGTATCGGTGCTGGTGCCGGTACCTGAGCCGATACCGAGAACGGAGTTTGTTTCGGTACCAGCGGCGTCGCAGCTTGAATGAAGGCCGTAATAGCCTGCTGCATGGACAGAACATTGTGATCCATCGACGCCATGAATGCCTGGAAGTCGGTACCGGGAGATTGTGCCGGTACCCCAGAGCAATCTAACAGGTGATCGGTCGAGGCCGTGCCATCGATGTCAACCTGTAACCCCATAGGAGGAGCTTTGGATGCCGGAGCTTCCCGCCGGGGTTGTTTTGCTGGCGCAGGATCCTCGAGGGCAAGCCCGGAGGCATCTCGATGCTTAGAGGGAGATCTACCCTTCGAGGACCTGCTAGGTTTATGTTTGGTTACCTGAGATCCATCAGGAGAAGAAGACCTGGAAGATGTCGATGCTACCGACGGTGCATCAGCGGGAAACAGCACATGGAGCTTGGCTGCTCGGTTCTGTAACCCCCGTTTAGACATTAGAGAGCAGGAAGGACAATCCGGAATGGAGTGTTCAGGACCCAAACATTTAAGACACCATTCATGGGTATCTGTAACAGAAATAGTACCGCTACACTTAGTGCATTTTTTGAACCCGGAGGCTGGTTTTTCCATGAGGGAAATTTTCTTGTGGGCCCTGAGGCCTAAGAAGAAAAATACACCAGGTGAGGAAAAATATTGATTTTTTTTTTTTTTTTTTTTTTAAAGAAAGAAAGAAAGAAGACCGGCGGTACCGGTCCAGAGTCGGGGAAGGCAGACACGCGACCAAAGAAATAAAATAAAATAAAGAACTTTTTCAGCCGTGACAGGAACACGACCTGCTGGCTCCGCGGCAAAGAAGAACTGAGGAGAGTTGGTTAGGAAAGGCGGGAAGGCAGCGCACAGGCGCTGTGGGATGCTCCCAAAAGCTTTCCTTTTTGGGAAGCTGGGGAGCGTTCCCGTGCAGGCTCCGTCGGTACCGACATACCCATATGTGAAGACTCATTCCTACTTGTTCCTGGAGATAGTGCAGAGCCTTTGAAACCGAGTGAAGACAGGGTGATAAGAAGAAGATTGTGGTCAATGGTGTCAAAGGCAGCAGAGAGATCCAGAAGAATGAGGACAGAATAAAAGCCTTTGGACTTAGCCAGAAACAAATCATTGGCGACTTTGGTAAGAGCAGCACAGGAGCGCAAATAGCGGGCAAAAGGAGAGAGCCAAGGCTGTGGAGGAGAACGCCTAACAGGACGTGAGATGAGGGGAGCAAGAGAATCCAAAGCAGAGGAGAGTACAGCATTATAGGAGGCCACAGACTCATCAATAGAATTAGAAGAAAGAATGGATGAAAGGGGTGAGGAAATAGTGGAGGAGAGAGCTAAGGGATCAATAGCAAGGTGGTTTCTAAATAGATTAGTGTAAGCAGGACGAGGCTGAGGTGGAGGATGATGAATAATAAGATTTAAAAGGTGGTGGTCAGATAAAGGAAGGACAGAGTTAGAGAAGTTGGAGGGTGAGCAGTTAGAGAAGAAAATTAGGTCAAGGCAATGACCATGTAGGTGAGTAGGAGCAGTGGAAGAGAGTTGAAGTTTATACGAGGAGGTAAGAGAGAGGAGTTTTAGAACATGGGGATTGGAGGGGTCATTCAACATGAATGTTAAAGTCGCCAAGAATAAGGGTGAGGGAGAAGGGGTGAAGAAAGATAGAAAGCCAAGAATCAAAGTCAGAAAGAAAAGTAGAAATAGAAGTATCAGGAGGACGATAGAGAACAGCTACTCGGAGTGGGAGAGGAGTGAAGAGGCGGATCGAGTGGAGTTCAAAAGAGAGAGAGGAAAGAGATTGAGGTAGGATGAGAGACTGGAAGTGACAAGAGGGAGACAGAAGAACTCCAATACCTCCACCATGACCAGTAGGCCAAGGAGAGTGGGAGAACTGGAAGCCCCCATGACAAAGAGCAGCAATGGAGGCATTGTCTTCAGGAAGAAGCCAGGTCTCAGTTAATTTTATTTTATTTATTTATTTACATTCTCTT
Source organism: Ichthyophis bannanicus (assembly GCA_033557465.1). Taxonomy (NCBI): domain Eukaryota; kingdom Metazoa; phylum Chordata; class Amphibia; order Gymnophiona; family Ichthyophiidae; genus Ichthyophis; species Ichthyophis bannanicus. The sequence continues at coordinate 321,558,027 of CM066032.1, forward strand.
ATATACCACGCAATTCTGCATCAGTGCAGTTTACATTGAACAAACTGCAATTACATTGAACAGGGCATTATAACTTGGAGATAACTATTTTACAGGGAACATGGGCTATGGAGGGTTAAGTGGCTTGCCCAAGACCACAAGGAGCACCTGTGGGACTAGAAACCCCAGTCCTTCCGGCCCAAGGTTGCTGTCCTCTAGTGGGATTTGAACCCCCGACCTTCCGGCCTGAAGTACCTTGCCCCAACCACTAGACCACTCCTCCACTCCACTTAAGACAAAGAGGTGAAAAGAGCGGGAAATAAAAAGGTCATGTACAAAGGCAAGTTTATTAGGCACACGAAAAGGGGAGAGCAGACGGGGAGAGGATAGGAATGTGAATAAGGTTAGAAGGATTGTGAAAAGGCCTAGTTCTAATATGAGAGAGATATTTAGGAAGGGTAGGAAACCTCAAAGAGTGAGAGGTAGATTTAGGGAGACCAGAATTGGGGAAGACGTAGATCAGGTTAGCCAAGTTACGAAGTGGCCTCATCATGAGATAGGAGGGAAGAAGGGACTTACCAGAGGAGAGAAGGATGAGGAGAAGCAGCGAATGAGGTGAGGAGAAAAGAGAGAAGGAGCAGAGGCTTTGGAGTAGGTAGAGTCAATAGGCAATGGAGCAGGAGATAATCAATCAAATGCAGAGAGAAATGCATGTTCCCTTCAAGGTAAACGTCAGGTCAGATGGAAAGGCCCAGCTACAATGCACATCCTCCACTCTGGCTTGTAGTACTATGCCCTAACTGACTTGATAAAATCTGTATATTTTACAATTCAGTGTTTTATCAGTTTTACTGCAAGAATTCCCTTTTCTCCAAGATTTAAAGAATGTCTCAGGTGATAAGTACTCATGAGTGCAGTTTTCTTCCGAGCAGTAGCAGCCCTCTTGGTAGTCCTTCAAGCATTTTAAGTATTGTCTATACCCGGATGATAGAATGTCCTTCCCCAATTCCTCTCCTTATGTTCCTGTTCTGTCATACTGCCTAAGGTCTTACTCAATATGTCTCTATCATCCGTTTACCATACTTTTGTTATACGACTCTGCTGTTATCCTGACTTTTATGGTTTCCTGCTGTAAGCCATTATGATGTGTATTATGAAGGGCAGAACTACTACTTCTTCTTCTTAATCCTACCCTAACAGTGATATCCTAAGACAATGGTTCCTAACATTTATTACTGTAGCTCAGGGAGGAGAGCACCTGGCTCTGACAGTTTATGAAATACTGTGAAATATTATGAAAATTAAGTGACATGGATGAGCTCCAGCTTTGAGATTTCTCAGTGGTCAGTTCTCAAAAGGGCAAAAATCAATATCAGGGTACCCATTTTTGTGAATTGTGACTAAGGTTCTAAAGGTATAAGAGTTCTCAAAGTGCAAAAGGTTGTCAGAACTGAAAAGTCACAAAAAAGATAGAAAAGAAAAAGCTAAAGTAGAACCAAACAAGAGAACAAGCTTCTTTTACAGATATATCAATAAAAAGAGAACACGTAGAGATGGGAATGTAAGACAGAGATGGGGAGGTGGAACGTGTGAAAAGAAATAAAGGAAAAAATAAAAATAGTGAACATTTTTGTTACATGTTTGTTTAACAAAGAGGAGGATCAAGAAGGACCACAGAGATGATAGGAGTATGAACCTTTCCTCTCTCATCTCTCTACACTCTTCCTCAGGAACTCCACTCTTCTGACAGATCCCTATCTGTGCCCTTCTCTTCCACTGCCAACTCCAGACTTCGATCTTTCTACCTTGCTGCTCCATATGCCTAAAACAAACTACTTGAGTCAGTACATCAGGCTCCATCTGTGGCCCTAATCAAATCCAGGCTAAAATCTCACCTCTTTGAAACTACTTTTGGATCCTGATCCCCTTGGTCTCAAGTTCACCTCTTATGTGTTTCCTTACCATTCCCCAAGATATATTGTAGACCCCAGTTGTGTTGGCTGTCTTGACTAGACTGTAAGCTCTTATGAGGGAGTGTCTCTTACATGTCTCTGTACAATGCTGTGTATGCCTTGTAGCACCCTACAAATGATAAGTAGTAGTAGTGGTAGTAATAGATGAATTACAGAGATTCTCCCATGTACAAAAAGGTGAAATATGTTCTTGCCTGCTAATTATCTTTCCTTGAGTTGTGCTAGACCAGCCCAGATGAATGAATTAAGTTGTCCAACCAACCGATTGAGGCAGAGAAGAAGCACCAGCGATGTCATCGCCTGTATAAAGGAGTGGTGCAACCCTGGAACTTGCTAGTATGATACTTCCCAAGCTGATATAGGAACAAACTTAGTATAAATTTGATTAAACTTGCAAAATCAACAACATTAGCATGTTCCAGACTGGAAAACATAAAACTCTCCATAATAAAATACACTTGAGCCAATAGGGGCTCAAAAAACAGAGACAGACCACTGACCAAAGGGAAAAAAACATCCACTGCCAATCCATCCTAGGATGAGTCTTCCTGGGCAAGTTCTGGACTGATCTAGCAGAACTCAATGAAAGGAAATCAGCAGCCAAGAGCAAAATTTCACCTTCATTATCCTCCTGCCAGAACAGTCCTAACGAGTAGGACAAACCCAAGTTTTAGAAACGCAGGATGGGTGGAAGGCAATGCTCCTTTAAAGGGCTTTCCCAAGGAACCATCTTCCTTAGCCTCAATACACGATCTATAGTGCTTCACAAAGGAAAGCAAGAACCACCACACTGCTGCCCTGCCAGCATCTTCAGGAGCAACCGTCCTTGACACTGCTGAACTCTACTAGAGTGGGTCCTGTGGGACCTGCTTACTCTATTTCTTCAAAAGTATACAGCCCCAATGACCTCCTTAATCCAGCATGATATAGGAGACCTGGAAGCCATGTCTCCTTGCTTTGGATTACTAAAAAGCACAAAGAGAGGATCTGATGTTCAGAACGCATTCATCAGTTCAAGATACCACAACCATACTCTATCTCCATACTCTAACTGGGACCGAATCCATTCAACATCTTTGTAAGAAATATTATTAAAGGATTAGAAGGAAAAATTGTATTTTTGCAGATGACAGAGCGGACACCTCAGAAGGAGTTGACAACATGAGAAATGATCTACAAAAATTAGACCACCACTCTGATGCTTGACAATTAGAAACATAACAGTAGATAAAGAACACATGGCCTATCAGTCTGTCCTTCCATACCAACTACCACAGTCCCTTTTTTTTCGTTTAGAGATCTTCTGTGTTTGTCCCATGCTTCCTTGAATTCAGATACTGTCCTCTTCTCTGCTACCTCCACTGGGAGACTATTCTACGCATCTACTCCTCTTTCTGTAAAAAAATATATTTATACATATTACTCCTGAGTCTATCCCCTTTCACCTTCATCCTATGCCCCCTCATTGCAGAGCTCCCTTTGAATAGAATGGAGGTATTTAAATGTCTCTGTCATGTTCCCTCTCCCACTTCTCCTCCAAAGTATGCATATTGAGATCTTTAAGTCTGTCCCACATGCCTTACAACAAAACCCATTGACCATGCTGGTAGCCACCAACTGCATCCTGTTTATATCCTTTTGAAAGTGTGGTCTCCAGAATTGCACACAATACTCCATATGGGATCTCATGGAAACACTATAGCTGCCTCCTTCCTGCTGGCCATTCCTCTTCCTAGGCATCCATGCATCCTTCTGGCCTTCGCCGCTGCCTTCTCTACCCAATTTAGCCACCTTAAGATTTAAAATCAAATTATACCACAAATCCAGACCATAAAATCAATTTAACATAAAAAGGTCAGATTCAAAAAAAGGCGGGACAAGGAGTCATTTGTTTGACTCGACTTCAAGGAATTACTTCTTTCTGAAGTTAAGCTGGAACCTTGCCATATATATGGACGCTTGAACCAGAGCCCTAATCCCTGAGGGGCTTGAAACACAGTGCTGTCTTGCCTCACCCTAATCGGCTTTGCCTTCCTTTAGCTGTCTTCTTCTGGTTGTTTTCCCAACTAAGTATTTCCTTTGGTTAGCTGAATGATGCGATTTTAGTGTTTTGCACTTTTGATTGGCTTAGCACTTCTTGGGTGGTTGGGAACAACTTTATGAAGAATAAAACGTAGCAGTTTATTTTATGGAAGGTTTTCCCCTGACTTTGCAGAACAAATGTTCTGACATTTAAGTTGATTATTTTCTAATTATTTTGTAGCTCTTTTTTTGGATCTTACCTTTTTATGTTACCTTAAGATTTAATGCAAAGAAGTGCAAAGTACTTTATTTTTATTCTATTATTTATTTTATTTACTTATTTTGCTCATGCCTTTTCAGTAGTAGTTCAAGGTGAGTTGCAATCAGGTACTATAGATGGTTCCCTGTCCCTGGAGGGCTTACAATTTAAGTTTGTACCTGAGAAAGGTTAAGTGACTTGCCAAAGGCCACAAGGAATGTTAGTGGGATGTGAACCACGGTCTTTCTGGGCCCAGGTTGCCATCCTAACCACTAGGCTACTCCTCCACACCCTCTGCACTGGAGGTGCAGAAATACAAAAAAAAAACATAAGTGATAGAGGGTGAGAAGATGATATGCACGGGACAGGACAGAGACCTCAGGGATGATAGAGTCTGAAGACCTCAAGATTGCAAAACAATATGACAAGGTTATGGCCAAAGCCAGAAAGATGCTAGGCTGCATAGAGGGGAACATAACCAGCCAAAAGGAGGTAAGGACTTACTGCAAGTGCTGTGTTCTGTTTTGGAGGTTGTATGTCACCAAGGATATAAAAGAGACTTGAAACGGTACAGAGGAGAGTGACCAAAATGGTAAGGGGTTTGTGCCAGAAGCCATATGAAAGAGATTTGAAAACATGAATATGTATATGTTAAAGGAAAGGAGAAACAGGTCAGATATGACGCAGACTTTTAAATACTTGAAAAGTTTAAAAATGATCAAACAAACCTTTTCCCAAAGATAGAGAAGCTATAAAATGAAGCTGCAAGCAGGAAAATGTAAAAGCAACATGGGAGCAGCAGGTGGCGGCAGACAAACAACTTTCAGTGATGTCACTCCAAATGTATTGGTGCAACAATGAAAGACGACAATATGACACTTCCCAAGCATAGTAACATAGTATATGATGGCAGATAAAGACCAGTATGGTCCATCTAGTGCAGTGTTTCCCAACCCAGTCCTACGGGGCACACCAGCCAGTCAGGTTTTCGGGATATCCCTAATGACTATGCATGAGATATATATGCATTAGAGATATCCTGCCCACCTGACTGGTTTGTGGCCCTCCAGGGCTGGATTTGGAGACCCCTGCCTTACACCTCTGTCATTTAAGATTGTGAGTGGGCAAGGTGCAGATGTCCTAGACATCGAAAGGGTATATAGAATGTGACACATTCCTCCTCGATTCTCACCACCACCAAAATATTGTCTATTAGACAACTTTTTGGTGGTGGTGAGAATCGAGGAGGAATGTGTCACATTCTATATACCCTTTCGATGTCTAGGACATCTGCACCTTGCCCACTCACAATCTTAAATGACAGAGGTGTAAGGCAGGGGTCTCCAAATCCAGCCCTGGAGGGCCACAAACCAGTCAGGTTGGCAGGATATCTCTAATGCATATATATCTCATGCATAGTCATTAGGGATATCCCGAAAACCTGACTGGCCGGTGTGCCCCGTAGGACTGGGTTGGGAAACACTGATCTAGTGTGCCCAGCAAGGCGGCAAGTGTAGGTGTACCCACCGCTCTGTGTAGGTCACCCTTATTTGTTGAGATGTAAGAGATAGTTATGCTTATTTTGATTTTATCCTGTTGCTATGAAGGGATCCACTCTCTGTCCCATACCATTTTGAATTCTGTCACTGTGTTTGCCCCCACCACTTTCATTGAGAGGGCATTCCAAGCATCTACTACCCTTTCAGTGAAAAAGTATTTCCTGACATTGCCTTTCAGTTTACCCCCCTTGCAGCTTCATGTTATGCCCTCTAGTTTTACAGCTTCCCTGTTTTTGGAAGAGGTTTGTTTGTCCATTAATACGCTAAGTATTTAAAGGTCTGAATCATATCTCCCCTGTCCCTCCTCTCCTCCAGAATGTACATATTTAGGTCTTCAAGTCTTTTCTCAAAAGTCTCTTGATGCAGGATCCAAATCATTTTGGTCGCCTTCCTCTGAACCGCTTCCAGCCTTTTTATATCCTTTGCGAGATACGGTCTCCAAAACTGAACACAATATTCCAAGTGAAGCCTCACCAGTGACTTGTATAGTGGCATTAGTACCACTTCCCTTCTGCTGGTAATTCCCCTCTGTATGCAACCCTGCATCATTCTGGCTTCTGCCACCGCATTCTCACACTGTTTCGCCACCTTGAGATCGTGAGAAACAATCACTCCGAGGTCCTTCTCCTCATCCGTACATACCAATCTCTCACCCCCTATCACATACAATTCCCTTGGATTTCTGCTTCCCAAGTGCATGACACTGCACTTCTTCACATTAAATCTTAACTGCCAAGCATTAGACCATTCTTCCAGCTTTTGTAGATCTTTCCCATGTTCTCCACTCCCTCAGGGGTGCCCACTTTGTTCACTCTATTGCATATTTTGGTGTCTCCTGCAAAAAGACAGACTTTTCCCATTCAGCCCTTTGGCAATATCACTCACGAATATATTGAACAGTACCGGTCCCAGGATCGAACCCTGGGGCACACCGCTAAATCACCTTCCTTTCATCCGAGTGAGTTCCGTTTACCGCCACCTTCTGTCATCTGTCAGTCAACCAACCAATTTCTGATCCAGTTCACCATCTTGGGACCCATCCCCAAGCTGTTGAGTTTATTGATAAGCCTCCTATGAGGAATAGTACCAAAGCCTTTGCTGAAATCTAAGTAGATCACTTCCATCACATACCCTTGATCTAGTTCTCTGGTCACCCAGTCAAAGAACTCAGATTTGTTTGGCAAGATTGTTCTTTAGTAAAGCACAGTTACTTACCTGTAACAGGTGATCTCTGGGAACAGCAGGAATTAGTCCTCACATATGGGTACGTCGGTACCGACGGAGCCCGCGCGGGAAAGCTCCCCAGCTTCCCAGAAGGAAAGCTTTTGGGGCCTCCCACTGCGCATGCGCGCTGCCTTCCCGCCTTCCTGACCAACTCTCCTCAGTTCGAGTTTAAAGCTGAGACAATAGAGAGAGGAAAGGAAAGAGAGAGAGAGATACAACTCCTAGGGGAGGTGGGTGGGTTGTGAGGACTAATTCCTGCTGTTCCCAGAGATCACCTGTTACAGGTAAGTAACTGTGCTATCTCCAGGAACAAGCAGGAATAAGTCCTCACATATGGGGACTCCCTAGCTAAGATGCCCAGGAGATCCCCTCAAGGGTATGAGACCCTGAAAGGTTCTTCATCTTCCTATGGATCTCAGGCATCCATTCAGGGAAGGTGGGCTGGAGTTGTTCAAGAATGGAACAGGTGTCTGAGGACAGCCTGACCAAACAAGGCATCCCGGCGGGAGTCCTTGTCCAAACAGTAATGGGCTGTAAAGGTATGAACCGAGGCCCAGGTGGCTGCTCGACAGATCTGGTCAATGGACACAGAGTTTAGATGAGCCATAGAGGTGGCCATGGCCCTCACATTGTGAGCGGTGACATGGCCCTCCAGAGAAAGATTCTTACTCTGGTAAGCAAAAGAGATACACTGAGCAATCCAACTGGAGAGTGTTCCTTTGGAGACTGGAAGTCCTAAATGAGAAGGATCAAAAGCAACAAAAAGCTGAGAAGACTTTCGATGTTGCTGTGTCCTGTGGAGGTAAAAGGCAAGAGCTCTTTTACAATCTAGAGTATGAAGGTTCCTCTATGCAGCAGATGCATGAGGAGCTGGAAAAAAGACAGGTAAATATACCTCTTGATTAAGATGAAAAGGGGAGACCACTTTAGGCATAAAGTGGGGATTGGTCCTAAGGACCACCTTATCATGATGGAACCTTGTATAAGGTGGATTAGCCACTAGAGCTTGCAGTTCACTGATACGGCAAGCTGAGGTGACTGCAATAAGAAAAATAACCTTCCAGGAAAGAAATTTCAAGGAGGTAGTGGCTAAGGGTTCAAAGGGTGGCTTCATAAGCTGACCAAGAACCAAGTTTAAGTCCCATGCCACCGGAGGAGGTCGAATGGGAGGTTTAGTTAAGGTTAGGCCTCTCATGAATCTTGCAATAAGAGGATGAGAGGAAACAGGTTGTCCATTGATGGGCTTGAGGGATGCTGCAATAGCACTCAAATGGACTCTTACTGAATTTGTTTTGAGTCCTGCATTGGAGAGATGCAGGAGATATTCCAAGAGAGAATTCAAGAGGAGTGCTAGAGGGTCAAGACCCTTTTGAGCACACCAGATGGAAAATCTTTTCCATTTAAAAGCGTAAGAACGCCTAGTGGAAGGTTTCCTAGAGGCATGGAGGATATCTTTCACTTGCTGCGAAAGATTGAAGTGTTGAAGGTCGAGGCCTTCAGTAACCAAGCTCTGAGGTGAAGGGACTTGGGGTTTGGGTGCCACAAAGTCCCCTCCTCCTGAGACAGAAGGTCTGGAGCCGCTCCCAAGTCCAGGGAGGGGGCTTGGGAGAGATGCAGAAGTAGAGGGTACCACACTTGGCGTGGCCAGCGTGGAGCTATGAGGATCATGGACCCTTGATCCCTTTGAAGTTTGAAGAGAGTCTTGGGAATCAAAGGAATGGGTGGAAAGGCATACAGGAAGCCCTGAGCCCAATGAAGGAGGAAGGCATCCTTGGCCTGAACTCCCTGACACGGAATTCTGGAACAGAACCGGGGAAGTTTGGCATTCCACGGACTTGCAAAGAGGTCTATGTCCGGGGTTCCCCCTTTCTGGAAGATTCTGAGTACCTGATCCATGTGCAGGGACCATTCGTGTGGAAGCAGAACTCAACTGAGTCTGTCTGCCCAAGAGTTTTGGATTCCCGGAAGATATACTGCCAGGAGATGGATTTGATGCTCTCTGGCGAAGGCCCATAATCTTAGAGCTTCGTTGCAAAGCGACAGAGAGCCAGTCCCTCCTTGTTTGTTTATGTAAAACATGGCTACTTGATTGTCCGTATGAATAAGGACTGTCATGTTGCTGAGGAGGGTATGAAAAACTCTGAGAGCTAGAAAGATTGCTCGAAGATCCAAGTGGTTGATATGAAGGGTGGTCTCCTGTGGAGACCAAGTGCCCTGAGTGGAGAGATCTTGAAGATGAGCTCCCCAACCTGTTTGGGAGGCATCTGTTGTGAGGGTTGCTTGGGGCAACAATGGTTGAAAGGGGGCCCCCAACAACAGATTTTGAGTGGACATCCACCATTGGAGAGACCAAAAGAGACGTTTGGAGTTTGCTATTTGGTCTGAGAGAGCTCCTGATGCTTGAGTCCACTGGGTGGACAAAGTCCATTGAGCTGCTCTCATATGTAGGCGAGCATAGGGCACCACATGTACTGTGGAGGCCATGTGACCTAATAGTTGTAGCATCTCCCTGGCAGTCAAGTGGCTTCTGGACTGAGTCTGGGAGGCCAAGTGCACTAGACGTTGGCAACGAGCCTGAGGAAGATAGGCCCTTGCAGTGGTGGTATCCAACCAGGCCCCTATGAATTCCAGGGACTGAGTAGGGGTGAGTTGAGACTTTGGCAGATTGATCACAAGTCCCAGATACTGCAGAATGCGTCTGGTGCGATCCAGGGAAGTCTGAGCCTCGGACTGAGATGGAGCTTGGATGAGCCAGTCGTCCAGGTATGGGAAGACAAAAATTCCCAGGGCGCGTAGAAATGCAGCTACTATTGCCATGCATTTGGTAAATACTCTTGGAGCAGAGGCTAGACCGAAGGGTAATACTCTGTATTGGAAATGTTTTCCCTGGAACAGAAACCGTAGGAATTTTCTGTGGGATGGATGGATGAGTATATGTGTGTACACATCCTTGAGATCTAGAGAACAATGCCAATCCTGACTCTGTAGGTATGGAAGGAGAGTACCTAGAGAAAGCATCTTGAATTTCTCCTTGCATAGGAATTTGTTCAATTCTCTGAGATCTAGAATGGGTCTGTACCCCCCTGTTTTCTTGGGAATGAGAAAATAAGGGGAGTAAAACCCTGACCCCTGTTGAAGAAGAGGAACCTCTTCTATTGCCCTTTGGGCGAGAAGAGTGGTCACCTCCTGACCCAACAGGTTCAGGAGAGATGGGGGAGAATTGAAACATCTCACCATGGTATGGGGAGGAAGGCTTGAGAAGTGCAGTTTGTAGCCCTCTCTGATGATAGAGAGGGTCCACTGTTCTGATGTAATTTGCTCCCATCTGGGAGCAAAATGAGTTAACCTTCCTGGAATGGTGAGAGGCTCTGGATGTTTTAGAGCCAGAAAGGTTAAGTTCTCTAGTATTAAGTCAAAAACCCTGAGGGTGTTGGGACTGCTGGGCTGTAGCAGCCCCTGCAGGTTTTGCCCTGGCCTGTTTAGGCTGCTGACACTTAGGAGCAAAGCGAGCTGCAGAAGATTGTTGGCCAGTATTTGTAGCAAATCTGGCCTTCTTGTAGAAAGGCTTCTTGAAAGATTTTTTCTTGACAGGAGTAGAGGTAGACTTAGAAAGTCTATCTAAAGCAGCATTTTCTGCATCCATTTGAGTGGCTTTGATTTGCCACTCCTTACCAAACAGATTCTCACCTGTACAGGGCAGATTTCCCAACCCATCCTGGACCCAGGGTTCTAGGTCAGAGGCCTGGAGCCAAGCAATTCTGCGAGCCGCTATGGCAATACCTGAGGCTCTGCTAGCACCCTCAAAGGAGTCAAAGGCTGCTCTGTTGGAGAACTTTGAAATATCTTGGGTATGCTTTAGCAAAAGAAGGAACTCCTCCTTTCTATCCTCTGGGATAAAGGGGAGAAAATGGCGTATTTTTAATGCAATCTCCTTCAGAAACATGCCCATATAGAGGCTGTATGAATTGATTCTGGCAATAAGCATACTTGCTTGGAAGATTTTTCTACCAAAAGCATCCAAAGTCCTACATTCTCTTCCTGGAGGAGTAGAAGAGTGTCTTTTGGTACTCTTTATCCTTTTCATAGCTGACTGCACCACAATAGAGTGGTGAGGGAGCTGAGTTTTTTGAAAACCAGGAGAAGGAGGGACACGATACATGGTGTCCAAACGACGAGAATGTGGAGATAGGGTGAGAGGAGTCTCCCATAAGTCCATCATGTGTTCTTGAAGAATTTCATGAATGGGCAAGGTGACTGCCTCTTTGGGAACCTTAGAGTATCCTAAAATATCTAATTTTTTTGCTCTAGGTTCTTTTTCAGAGGTTACTGAAATAGAGAGACCTTTAGCTACTTCAATGATGAAGTCTTGAAAGGACAAATCCTCTGGAGGAGACATTCTCCTCTTTGGAGAAGAGGGCTCTTCAGGTAGAGTAAGGGATACTTCAGCAATCATCTGATGAATCAGAATCATCAGAAGACTCGAAGTATCGTCTGTTTGCTTCCAGGGATCGATAAGCGTATCGACCGGTATCGACATCGGGGGTACCCGGAACCGGATCGGTATCGGGAAAAACCCCGGAACCGGGAACCGGTATCCTGGTCGATGTGGATGCCCTGGGTACCGGTATCGGTATATAGTACCGCTACACTTGGTGCATTTTTTAAAACCAGAGGCTGGTTTCTCCATGAGGGAGAATTCTGTGAAGGTCTAGAGGCCTCACAGGACAAACACACCAAGTGGGGAAAAATAAGATTTCTTTTTGGTTTTTTTTTTAAGAAATAAAGATAAAAACCCGGCGGTACCGGTCCGGAATCGGGGAAGGCAGACACGCGCCAAAGAAACAAATTAAAATAACAACTTCTTCAGCGGTGACAGGAACACGACCTGCTGGCTCCGCGGAAAAAGAAGAACTGAGGAGAGTTGGTCGGGAAGGCAGCGCGCATGCGCAGTGGGAGGCCCCAAAAGCTTTCCTTCTGGGAAGCTGGGGAGCTTTCCCGCGCGGGCTCCTTCGGTACCGACGTACCCATATGTGAGGACTTATTCCTGCTTGTTCCTGGAGATAACCACGTTGCCTCCGATCATGCAATCTGTTGGTTTCAAGAAAGTCCACTATTCGCTCTTTCAGGAGCACCTCCATTACTTTTCCCGCCACAGAGGTAAGGCTTGCTGGTCTGTAGTTTGAGACTTCCTCCCTATTACCACTCCCAAAATCAGAGGTGGAATTGCAGGACTCAAAATGCTGGGAATGGATTTGAGGAAAGAGACATTGAAAAAGCAAAAACTTCTGCTTTGTTTTCACTAAAGATAATCCTGAAGAAGGACCACCCGTGATTGACAAATATACAAATGGGAATGGAGAAGATATCACACCATTCACAAAAGATGATGTGTTAGAACAGCTTGCAAAACTGAACGTGGACAAGTCTTATGGGACCAGATGGAATACATTCCAGGATACTGAACGAGTTCAGAGAGGTTCTTGCAGAGCCTTTAAAGGATGTTTTTAATATATCCTATTATCTCTAGTGAAAACAGAGCAGAAATATTTGTTTAGCATTTTTGCTTTTTCAATGTCACTTTCCACGAATCCATTCCCAGCATTTTTGGGTCCTGCAATTCCACCTCTGATTTTCCTCCTCTCCCGAATATACCTGAAGAAAAGTTTTGTCGCGACACTTCACATCTTTAGCCATCTTTTCTTCTGCCTTTGATTTTGCTATCGTTTCTCTTTTTGCCTCTTTTAGTTTGATCTTGTATTCTTTTCTGTGCTCCTCTGTTTGTGAGCTTCTGAATGTTGTGAAAGCTGTGTTTACTGCCTTCATTTGTGCAGCCACAACTTTGGAGAACCAAGTAGGTTTCCTTTTCCTCTTGTTTTTATTTACTATCTCCAGGAACAAGCAGGAATGTAGTCATCACATATGGGTATCGTCGGTACTGACAGAGCCTGCACGGGAACGCTCCCCAGCGTCGAATTAGGAAGCTTTTGGGAGCATCCCACAGCGCCTGCATGCTGCCTTCCCGCCTTTCCCAACTGCCTCTCTCCAGTTCTTCATTTTCCGCGGAACCAGCAGGTCATCGTTCCTGTCACCGCAGAAAATTTTCCTTCTTTTTGTGGTCGCATCTGCCTTCCTCGACGCTTTACCGGTAACGCCGGTTTTTCTTTCTTTCTTTTCTTTAAAAAAAAAAAAAAAAATTCTTAGTATTTTTTCCCCATTTTTTCCAGGTGCACGCGCCAAGATTTTTTCCACAATGGAAAAACCCTCTTCAGGTTTTAAAAAGTGCACCAAGTGTGGCGGTACCATCTCCGTCACCGACACCCATGAGTGGTGTCTGAAATGTTTAGGTCCTGACCATTCCATCTCGGAATGTATGGCCTGTGCCATGATGTCCAAGAGAGGTCGACAGAACCGAGCTGCCAAACTCAGTACCCTGTTTCCCTCTGATGCAGCTTCGGTGGCATCGACGTCTTGCAGAGCTTCGTCTTCCTCCCGTGGATCTCAGGTAACTAAACATAAGTCTAGCCGGTCCTCAAAGGGTAGATCTCCTTCTAAGCATCGAGATGCCTCTGGCGTTGCCCTTGAGGATTCTGCACCGGCAAAACTGCCCCGGCAGGAGGCTTCGGCTTCCAAAGCATTATCAGGGCTCCAGGACGTTCTCGAGGCCTCAACCTCGGCAGAACTACTGGTGCCATGCTCTGGGATACCGGCGATCTTCTCCGGTACCGACATCTAGGCATCGGCAGCGTCGATAGACCAGAGAGTCCTGGCTATTGAGCGCAGTCTGGCGGCTCTCCTTGCGGCATCGAAGCCCTCGGAACCGCGTCAGACATTTCAACCAGTACCGGCACTGACTCCGGCAGCGGTATCGTACCAGTACTGATAGCATCGACATCGACATCGGTGTCCGTATTGCCGGCACCCAGTCATCCGATGCCTTCTGGTACCGATACTCTGGTACCGATTACTCCCGGTACCGACTTCGGTCGGTACGGGTATCGGGCTCTTCAAGAGCATCCGGACAGGCGGTACTTTGAGTCCTCAGAAGAATCTGAGGATTCAGGTAGTTCTGTCGATGCAGGAATGCTTCTCCCAGAGGAGCCCTCCTCCCCTAAGCGCAGGATGTCTCCTCCAGAGGATATTTCCTTTCAGGATTTAATCAGGGAGGTGGCTCGGGGTCTGTCCATTACTGTGGCCCCTGAAACAGAGCCCAGAGCAAAGGAGTTGGAAATTTTACAATATCCCAAAACTCCTAAGGAGGCAGCTACTTTGCCCATTCATGAGATCTTGCATGATCTCATGTTAAGAATGTGGGAGACACCTCTTACCACCTCGCCTCATTCTCGTAGACTGGATACTCTGTATAGAGTCCCTCCTTGTCCTGGTTTCCAAAAAACTCAGCTTCCTCACCACTCTATTGTAGTGGAATCAGCTATGAGAAGGATCAAGAGTGCAAAGAGGCATGCCTCTAATACTCCAGGACGTGAGTGCAGAACTTTGGATGCTTTTGGACATCGTGTCTTCCAAGCTTCCATGCTTTCTGCCAGGATCAGTTCCTATAGTCTATACATGGGAATGTTCCTAAAGGAAGTCACGGGTGATTTAGAGGCTTTGAGTGCTCTTCTTCCTGAGGATAGAAGGCAGGATTTTCTCACATTGGTCAAACATGCCCAAGATGTTTCTAAATTTGTCAACCCGTGCAGCTTTTGACTGTTTTGAGTGCATAAGCAGGACCTCTGCCATTGCCATAGGTGCACGTAGAATTCCTTGGCTCCAGGCATCTGATCTGGAGCTCTGGGTACAAGACAAACTGGGAAATATCCCCTGTACTGGTAAGAACCTGTTTGGTAAAGATTGGCAGGAAAAAGCCAATGAGTTGGATGCTGACAACTCCACCTTGGATAGATTATCCAAGTCCACAGCTGATCCTGCTAGAAAGAAATCTTTCAAGAAACCATTCTTTTCTAAAAAGAAAATATATTATCCTGCTTATTCTCAGCAGGGACGTTCTGCAGGTCAGCTTGGTCAGGAAAGGTCAGCAACCACCCAAACAAAGAAAACCAAAGACTGCTAAGCCTCAGCCGTCGCAGCAGTCTCAGCCTCCACAAGGCCTTTGACTTTCAGCTAGAGAACTTAGCCTTCCTGGCTCTCGTTGGACCAGAGCCTTCCACCATTCCAGGAAGGTAGTGTCACTTTGCCCCCAGGTGGGGGCAGGTAACAGCAGAGCACTGGACACTCTCCATCATAAAAGAGGGGTACAAGCTTCATTTTTCGAGCATGCCCCTCCCACAATGATAAGGCAGTTCAATTCTCCGACCTCTCTCATCAACCTGTTAGGTCAGGAGGTCACTATGCTTCTTGCCCAAGGGGCAATAGAAGAAGTACCCATCCATCAGCAGGGTACAGGGTTTTACTCCCCCTATTTCCTTATCCCAAAGAAAACAGGGGGATACGGACCTATCTTGGACCTCAGAGAATTGAACAAATTCCTTGCCAAAGAGAAACTGAAGATGATTTCTCTTGGAACTCTGCTGCCATACCTTCAGAGTCAGGATTGGCTTTGTTCTCTAGATCTCAAGGATGCATACACCCATGTTCTCATCCATCCAACTCACAGAAGGTTCCTTCGGTTCCTTTTTCAAGAAAAGCTCTAACAATACAGGGTGCTTCCATTTGGACTGGCCTCAGCACCAAGGGTGTTCACGAAATGCATGGCTGTGGTAGCAGCATTTCTCCGCACTCTAGGGATATTCGTCTTCCCCTACTTAGACGACTGGCTCATTCGATCCCCAACAGAGTCAGAGGCCAGGACTTCTCTATCCTGCACAATGCGTATCCTTCAGTATTTGGGTCTGGTAATAAACATCCCAAAGTCCAGTCTAACTCCCACTCAGTCTTTAGAGTTCATAGGAGTGGAGGAGTGGCCTAGTGGTTGGGGCAAGGTACTTCAGGCCGGAAGGTCGGGAGTTCAAATCCCACTAGAGGACAGCAACCTTGGGCCGGAAGGACTGGGGTTTCTAGTCCCACAGGTGCTCCTTGTGGTCTTGGGCAAGCCACTTAACCCTCCATAGCCCATGTTCCCTGTAAAATAGTTATCTCCAAGTTATAATGCCCTGTTCAATGTAATTTCAGTTTGTTCAATGTAAACCGCACTGATGCAGAATAGCGCGGTATATAAGAGAATGTATGTAAATGTAAATAGGAGCATTGCTGGATACCAGAAAGGCAAGGGCCTATCTCCCCCAGGCCCGTTGCCTTCGCATGGTGCAGTTAGCTTCTCAAGCAGTGCTAAAACCTCATCTCACTGCCCGAGAAATGCTACAACTACTAGGCGACATGGCATCTCCCAGAGTCTGTTAGTCCCTTTGAACTGCAGAGGCATTGTTTCTAGCCAGATCACTTGTACCCAAGTGGATGACAAGATCAGTTTTTGAGTGCTCACTTTCTGCACTAACTATACCAACAACTTGGTTTGTATTCCTGTCCGCTGAAGAGCCTGGGAGGCATTTAACCATCCTCTCTCCTTTGAGCTCTGTTCCCAAGTTGGTGCCTCTGATGATGTAATCTCCAAGGAGTAGTAGTTTTCTGTTTTGTGATTTTTTTCTTCCTATTTGGTACATTATCAGTAGATTTGGCATGAAGTCTATCATTCAAAGACTCTTCAGTTTCCATGGATTGGGCACCCTCTTTATCCAAGGTAGAGAAGGCATTATGCATGGATCTCTCTTTATGTATAGGGTGTCTCTGTGTTACAGGTTGCAGCCTACCAGAGCCCACTGTGATCCATTTGTTCCTGGGCTGTTTGATTCTTTGTGGAAGTGGTGGTGGATTTTGTTCAGTTTATACCCCAGAGGAGATGTATTTAATTGCAGCTAATTCTTCCCTTAGTAGAGTCAATTCTTTATGCATAGCAGCTAACTTGAGGCATACAGGGCAAGCTCTTAGGTTCCAAATGATTCTTCTCAGAATGAAAGCACCACAGTTATTACATTGAATATACGACATTCTGACTCAGCTGTCCTAGGAGGAGAAAAGGGAAAAAAGTGGGTGTAATACCTAATTAAAGGCCAGATGTCAATGTATATGATGACTATATAGGCAATGCAACCCAGGGGTGGGTGGACGGGATCTTAAGTGTCCCTAGCCAGTAGGCCTTCTATGAACTGAGGGCACACTCAGATATCTGATTTAAAGGCTATGCAAGGAACGTAAGCAGGCTGAAGATTCCTAAAAACCTATATTCCGGGTAAAGTTTATCAAAAAACAAGCAATGGTAAAGTTTGAAAGCCTTAGTTGAGTGTGCAGTCTCAAAGTTCTGATGAGCAGAAGCAATAAGCAATATTGACAGAAATCTGAAAAAACTAAAACATTTAATGTTAGTAACCAACCATAAATTGCAACATTTGGAGCAAGCATTTGGTTCTCTGGTAGTGGAGTAGCAGCCTATTGGTTAGAGAACTGGCTTGGTAACCAAGAGACCAGGGTTCAATTCCCACTGGCACTCCTTGTGGCCTTGAGCATACCATTTAACCATCCATTGCCTCAGAAGAAAGGCCTGGCAATCTACTTCTGGTCACACTGCCAAGAAAACCTAGGAGCTGCAGTGTCACCAGGAGTCAACATTGACTCAAAAGCACACATTGCATTGCATTGTTACATTTGGCTCTCTAACCATAAATCAACTTTGCTTTAGATACAGATACTGACAAGATGATCAAGCAGCAGCAGGACTCCCAAATCTGCAGAAGTCTTTAAGGGCAGGTCTTGAACAGGTCTAGTAGGATTCAAGAAAAGAAAATAATTAGATGTGTAAGATATCTCCTACCGAAATGTGCCATCTGCTCCAACTCCTATTTGCAACCTGTAGTGTTTCACAAACGTACTCAGGGACAACCAGGTAGCGACCTTAAAGATGTCCTCCAGAGACATCAAGGTAGACTCCGCCCAGGAGGGCAGCCTGTGCCCTAGTGGAGTGAGCTCAAACTCTCTCTGGCATATGTTTTCCAGCTAGAACGTATGCTGAAATGATAGCCTCCTTAATCTAATGAGCAATAGCTGACTCGGCTGACTCTTGTCCCTTCCATGACCACTGAAGTTGACAGAGATAGTCTGATAGTCGAAAAAGGTTCATGATCTCCAGATACCTAACCAAACACTCTCCTCATGTCTAGCAGACAGAGGGGTCTGAATAAAGATCCTCCTCTGAGAAGGACAGCAACACGACAGTTGTTTAAGATGAAAGGAGGACAGCACATTTGGAAGAAAGGATGGCACAGTCTTCAAAGAAACCAAAGCTGTTGAGGACCAGAAAGTGTTCTCTGCAGGACAAGGCCTGCAGTTTTGACACCAGTGTGGCAGAGACAATAGCCACCAGGAAGACCGCCTAACGAGTCAAATCCTTGGGCAAGGCTTTATGAATAGGCTCAAACAGCCTTCAGAACCAGAGAGACTTCACTGGGGAACCACTGGATGCACTGGTGGACAAATCTGCTTCACTCCCATGGGAAATGGGAGACATTGGAGTGCGCCACCAAGGACATACCCTGATCACACCCCCTGTAGCATGCTAGTGCTGCTACTTGTACATTGATTGAGTTCAGAGCCAGACCTTGGTCCAACCCAGACTGCAAGAAGGATAATACAAACTATGTCTGCCTTCCTGGCCATCAGAGCCCGATGCATACCATCTCTCTAAGACCCTACATACTCATCCATAGGCCAACAAGGTAGAGACCCTACAGTTCTTAGGCAGGGTGTACACTACTACTCTTGAGTGGCCCTTCTTGGACAATGCCCCTCAAGGGCCAGGCTACAATTGAGATGGGAACCTGGTCCTCCATCACCAGGAGATCTTGCCGAAGGCCTCTCTCAAAGTAACAGAAGAACCAAGAGACTCAGGAGATCTGCATACCATAGCCTGCACGGCCAGTCTGGGCCACCAGAATCACCAAGGCCAGCGAGACCAAATCCTGCAAAGGAGGTGGCTTACCAACAGCCATGGAGGGAAGACATAAAGGAGACCTTCCCGAGGACACATCTGGAGAAGGGCATCCAAACCCATCGGTTGCAGATCCCTCCTATAAATGAAGAAGTTTGCCACCTTGTCATGCTCTCAAGTGGCCATCAATTGAATACTGGAAGGCCTCATTTCCTCACTATGAGATTGAAGACATGAGGGCTCGGCTCCCACTCACCAGGATCCACTGCGTTGTGACTTAAAAAGTCTGCTTCTGCATTTATGACCCTGGCTATGTAGGCTGCCAACAGAACAACCAGATTTACCTCTGCCCAACCGCATAATTCTGCCACCTCACAAGCCACCCCAGCACTGCGAGTTCTGTCCTGCTTGTTGACATAACCCACTGCTGTTGCATTGTCCAAGAACACTCAGACCGCTCTGCCTTCCAAAAGGGGCAGAAACATCTGCAAAGCCAAGCAAAGTACCCTGGCCTCCAGCCTGTTAATTGGCCTCTGACCAATGCCTCTAGACCATCTGACCTAGGTAGCAAGCTCCCCAGCCCTTCACACTACCATCTATGGTGACTATTTCCCAATCTGGTGCCTCCAAGGGCATCCCAATCATCAGATGGTGTGACTATAACAACAACATTAGCTGTTCCCTGATGTCCGGGGGAGGGGGGGAGGGAGGATAGGAAGAGTTATTTCAAACATTCGAGAGCTGAGGGACCAAATTAATAGTAGATGCTTCCACAGCGGGTATATGTACACCCTGGCTTAAAGGGCCGGCTCCAGAATCAATGCCATGGACCCCAGTAGTTGAAGGTAGTCCCAGGTCTGGGAGCTGAGCAAGCACAAAAATCCCTAAGTTGGCTCTGCAGATCGAAGACCTCTCTGTATCAGAACACTCAACCTAGGAGCATACTGAACTGGGCTATGAGATATTCCATGTCCTGGGAAGGTGTGAAACAGCTCTTGGAGGTAAACTGATCACCCATCCCAACTCTTCAAGCCACCAAATTACCAGGGCCATGTCCTCACTGGACTTCTCCAGGAAGTCTGACCAAATCAGCCAGTTGTCCAGGTACAGGTGGACTCCTATGTCCTGTTTGCACAGGAACAACGCCACAACCACCTTGGAGAAAATGCAAGAAGTTGTGGCCAGGCCAGGAGCAGAGGCCAAAATTGGAAATGGCAGCCCAGGACAAAGAAACAGAGGAATTGCTGGTGCAGTTCTCTGACAGGGATATGAAAGTAGGGCTCTGCCAGATCTAGGGAGGTAAGAAAACTCCCCTTGCCAGACCAACACAATGGCCAACCTGATGGTCTCCATGCAGGTGCACGATACGGACTGGTAGATAGACTGCCAGAATGGGTCAGAAGGAGCTGCCCTTCTTGGGCATTATTAAGTAGATGGAATAACACCACTGACCCTGCTCTGTGGAGGGCAAGAGTGAAATAGCTTGCAATTGCAGGAGGTGCTGAGAGTTTCTTCGACCACAACTCTCTTGCAAGGGGAACTGCAGAGAGACTCCACAAAGGCATTTGACAAAGGCTCTGCAAATTCCAATGTGAATCCCTGACACGAGATATCCAGGACCATTGATCTGAACTGGCTCATTCTGAGTGAAACGGTCAAAGCCTTCTCCCAACCAACTGCTGCTCGAAAGGGGCCCACTGTATTTCATTGCGGGAGATTCCCTGCTCTGAGAGGAGCCATGGATTAGTCATGAGACCACTGAGGGCTCCAAAAGGGACAAGTCTTCTTGGACCTAGAACTATAGGCTGAGGAGGCCTTACCCATACTCTTAGCAGTCCAAGTGCATCGCCAAGCTCCCCGTTAAGGCACCTCAGGCTGCTTGCCTACTCTCTAGGCCTATTTTCAAGGAGCCGCTGAGGACTTACCTCTCCAAAGTATTTCAGCAACTTCTCCTTGTCCTTTTCAAAGAGCAACCTACCCTGAAAGGGAAGTTTACTCAAACAGCTCAGAGGAAGCATCCACCAACTGTGAAGCCACACCCAACACCAAGCTACAACCAACACTGCCAGAGACTTGTATGCGGTACCTGACTTCAGTCTCACAACCTCTGGGCTGTCTGGCAGTCACTGGATCCAGTGTAAGAGAGCACAGGCCACTTGGCCCTGACAGCTCAACATCAAGGCCAAAAAAGCATTTTCCCCTCAAAGCTTATAATGAAGTTTAATTGCTGGTCAGAGAAAGTAATGGAAGAGTCAAAGAAAAAATGTAATTTTGTAACACCTTTCTCTCACATGAAGCTGTTAAAAGGGGTTCGTGCTTAAAAGAGCTACACTTACCAAAAGCCATTTTAACAATATGCTGCCATTTCCCCCGTTTTTCTTCCCAACAGTCTACCTTTAATCACAGACTCAGAAAGCATTTGATCATAACAGATGAGAGATTAAGAGTATCTAAATTCTAATGTGCAAATACATTTACTTACATATTACTGATCCACAGAAAAAAAAACCCCACACAACACTTTTTATAGCATCTTGAATGATTGCACACATTATACTCGAGATTATCCTCTTCTAACAGACTTAGCTGACTCCATGTGGTAAGGAACTGAACCAGTGGAAGTGAAATTCAGGCACACTAAACTTGATATAGTTCCCATACCTCATGTTGTATTCTACAACATGGCAGGGTGCATTGAGGAAAGTGTCTCACTTTATTTTTGTTATTGCTGTTGCTTCTTTATATTGTTTATTCAGCAGTTGCTTCTCATCTTTTTTTGTGCATAGCTTAAAAAATGCTATATCAAGGATGGCTGCAAGCACTGCATTTTGTAAGCTCTTGTATTATTAAAAAAAAACAATTTCTATAGATAAAGTAACAGACTGACAGGAAGAAACCTTCCTAGTGTAACTGATAAATTTCTAAATTCAGTTGATCGGGGGGGGGGGGGGGAACTGGTATTCTTCTAGTAGCTGAATTGGAAGATTCAAGTTAACTAAATAAAAGCTCACAAAAGAAGATTTGGCAGACAGAAAGGAATCCCTTTTTGAAATTAAAACTCCAGAACTAAAGGTTTATTGTGGCTAATACAGTGGGTTGGTAAGACTCTTGTGTTTGACAGGGGTTGAACAAAAGAGTACCTAGGGTTAGAGAGGAGATATAATATATTCTGGTTTAGGTCTTGGAGGAGTTGCCAAGCTAAAATAATTTTATCAGGGTAAAATTATTGGAGTGGAGGAGTGGCCTAATGGTTGGGGCAAGGTACTTCAGGCCGGAAGGTCGGGGGTTTAAATCCCACTAGAGGACAGCAACCTTGGGCCGGAAGGACTGGGGTTTCTAGTCCCACAGGTGCTCCTTGTGGTCTTGGGCAAGCCACTTAACCCTCCATAGCCCATGTTCCCTGTAAAATAGTTATCTCCAAGTTATAATGCCCTGTTCAATGTAATTTCAGTTTGTTCAATGTAAACCGCACTGATGCAGAATAGCGCGGTATATAAGAGAATGTAAATAAAAATAAAAATAAAAAATAAAAATGTCATAGTTGCCATAGAGAGGAACTGAACAGGGAAAGACCTCTAAATGATTTTTAACAGAGAAACTGAGCATACTATAAGAGTCTGCAGGCTCAAGAAAGACCATTTAGTGCTGCAGCAAGACAAGAAGATATAAATAATGGTGTCTGTTCCGCTCTCAAGTAATAATTTTAATTGCACCCAATTACAAGTTACATACATCAAATTAGATGTGATTATTGCTGTTACAGAGTACCAGAAACATACTATCCTCATCAGTGGCCAATTATGTGTATTTCCACATAATATAGCTGGTTCCTCCTGATCAAAAATAATTTTAACCAGGAGATCCAACTGGCTGTCCCGTCCCATGGCCATACTGTATGTCATAGGTGGGGCATCCCCTCTTGTGGTCCTCATGAAGTCTTAGCACAGCATTTAGATTATAGAAAGATCTGAATTTTACTTCCCTGTTGCATAGCTTTTATTGGAATTGGGTACTAGCTTCAATAATGATGCTTTGCCAGTCAGTGCATTTCTAGTCTTCCTCTAATGAAGGTCTCACATAGGGAGTGAGGAAGCTTTGAGTTTGTGGGGTAGGGCCATGTAAACAGGTCTTTGTATGCCACATTACCCCCCACTTTGCTCTATACTAACTACTCTTGCTGAACCGGTTGTTTTCTAGATAGTTTCAGACATGTCCAGGCAGTCTCAAAAACCACAAGTACACTTTTAGTACTTTGCATCTCATGTTTTGCTGCATTTCATGCACATTGCAGTCACAGAATAAACTGCAGTGGCATTTGCCCAAGACTACAACTGTATGCAGGTCTCGCAGGTGCATCATTGCACCTGCCCTCCTCAATATCTGAAAATGCTTGTTATTCTTCTTCCCGTGTATCCTGTGGTTAGTGCTACTGGGTTATTTAAAGTAATCTACAGATTTCACAGTTTGAAACTGTCAGTAGCTATTGTGAGATTTACTTTGTAATTTCTACTTATGAATCTATGGGGCTGATATTCAAAAGGGTTTATCCATATCTACATGCTTTTTGTTACAGAAACAAGAGGGGGAGGATCCTCTCCTTACTTGCTGCCTTCCACCAGGCTATTTTGCCTTTTCCACCCCCTGTCTAAGCTGCTCAGGTGGGGGGGGGGGGGGGGGGGATCGTGGTCCTTTTCCGGTCCTCCCTGCCCCTGACCCAGGTTCACACTTCTGCCTCTACTACCCACTGCTCATCTGCCTTCACTCTTCCCCACCTACGCATTTTCTTCTCACATAATCACGATCCTCGAGCCGCTCTTCTCGCTGGGAAGCTCTACTTCACCATTTCTGAGGCCTCCATTCAGTTTCCTCACATAGAGCTCCAAGGTGATTTCAACATACATTTCCATTGCCCACTTGTCTCAGGACCTTGCTTTCATCTCCTTTCTCCAAGACCTTGTCCTCCATCAGCACATCTCATTCCCAACCCATGTAGCTGGTCACACCCTTGATTTTCAACCCCCCTCCTTCTTCCCTCTCCTCAACTAGGACCGAACACCTTGGTATATTCTTTTCAAAACCACTATTCTTGCTCCCCCCTGCTACTCTCTCAGCCACTACCTCTGACACTCCCCACCTCTCCCGTCACATTATTACCTCTACTTTGGCCCAATTCCCACCCTCTGACCAACTGCTGCCACAAGATTTCTCCACATGTACTTCAGATGACCAAGTCTCAAACATGGAACTCCTGTTCATCTGCTGCACTTGATTATTTAGCCCACCTCCATCCACACCCATTCAGTCACCCCTCCAGACATCCCTGGTATCACCCTGATCTCTTCCTACACCATGCCTAACTGCGGTGCTCAGAGTGCATCTGGTGTAAACACCCCAGCAGCTTTGCAATACTTTCGTTCCTGTCATCCACACTATCGCCTTCTCATCCATTCCACATAGCAGGTTTATTATTCTCATCTTATTTCCACCTTGGCCAAGTCCTCCCATCAATTGTTTCAGGTGTTGAGATTCCTTTCTACATTTATTTATTTAACAGTTTTTATATACCGTCTTTCTTCGATTCAAGCCGGTTTACAATGAACATAACGTAACAGTTTTACATGGAACAGAACTTTTGAACATGAGTATACTGTATATGGTTGAGACAAGAAACTTTTGAACATGAATATATATGTCTCAAACAAGAAACTATTTACATATTTACATCCCTTCTGATGATACTACTCCCTCTATTCCCAGCCCCACCCAGCAGGCCACCTTAACATAAGAAACAGAGAAACATAACGACAGAAAAAGATCACGTGGCCTATCTAGTCTGTCTTTCCATATCAACCACTACAACAGTCCCCTTTTTTCCTTTACAGATCCTCTGTGTTTGTCCCATGCTTCTTTGAATTCAAATACTGTCATCTCTACCACCTTTCATGAATCTACCACTCTTTCCATAAAGAAATATTTCTGCATATCACTCCTGAATCTATCCCCTTTCACCCTCATCCCATGTCCCTTCATAGCAGAGCTGGCTTTCAATCGCAAGAGGCTCTCCTCCTGTGCATTTATGTCATGGAGGTATTTAAACATCTCATTCATATCACCTCTATCCCGCCTTTCCCCTAAGGTGTACATATTAAGATCCTTAAGTCTGTCTTCATATACTTATAATGAAGACCACTAACCATTTCAATAGCCACCCTCTGTACTGATTCCAACTTGCTTATATCCTTCTGAAGGTGCGGTCTCCAGAATTGCACACAATACTCCAAATGAGGTCGCACCAAAGACTTATACAGAGGCACTATCACCTCCTTTCTTCTGCTGGGCATTCCTCTCCCTATGCACCCAAGTATCCTTCTAGCTTTTGCTGTCGCCTTTTCTACCTGTTTAGCTACTTTAAGATCATCAGACACAATTGCGCCTAGGTCTCGTTCTTTAGTAGACAAAAGTACTTCACCCCCTTTCTTCCACTCTCCCCGCTTTCTTATCAACCTCCCCTAACTCGTACCTGGTCAGTTTTCTCCATGACTTCTGAAGCTGAACTTTCCAATCCTCTATCTTCCTCTAGAAAAACCACATGTCATGTCAATCCCATTCCCTCCACCTAGCTCCTGGAGCCATCTCTGGAACTTCTCCCCTTCATCTTAACACCAGTCTTGTCTCTGGTTCCTTCTCCACTCCCTGGAAACATGCTCTCGTCGGCCCTCTTCTGAAGAAACCCACACTTGAGCCGTCCGACCTGTCTCCTGTCTCACTATCGCCCTGTCTCTAACCTCCCCTTTCTTTCTAAAATTCTTGAGGGAACTGCACTGAGGAGAGGAGGAGATTATTTGGCCACATCGGCTTTGCTGGCTTACTCCTGCTCTCACTGGTGCTTGGAGGACCTACCTGCTGGAGGACTCTGGGCCCTATTTAATCACCTAACCAGCACACGTGCCTGTGGGTCGCAAACCTAAGGGGCATGACCAAAGGGGCAGGACACACCCCTTTGGAGCCCCTTCAGTGCACCGAGCTGCAAGACTGCTGGGTCTTGAGAGGACTGTGGATAATGGGGAAGCAGAAAAATAAAACCAGTACTAAGGCGGTATCTTCAGCCGGAGTGCAAGGTAAGACAGACAGCCCTCTTGATAAGACATCCGATTCCTCATGCTGCCAGTTACTATCACCAGAAAGGATCTCACTAAGCCCTGATGACCGGCCGCCGCCAACATATATGTCCTCTACCATTTTGGATGATTTGTCTTCTGTTCCTGTTTTTGGAGTTCCTCTACCAGTCAGTCAGTTTCTCTGGCGGACCCTGCAACTGTTATTCTGCCCTCCAGTGAGGGCAATATAAAACTTTGAAAGACCTGCTGGGGGCGATTAATAATATAGATAGGAGATTAACTGCAACTGTAGCTTCTCTTTGTGTGTTTACTCATGGCGTTGTGGATACGTTTTCTGAGATGGAGAAACAACTTTGTACTTTGACCAAGTCTGTTGCTCAAGCCCATTCCCAAGTCCAGTCTTGTTGTTCATCTAATCTGGCCTTTAAAGATTCTCTGGCCGTTCAAGCCAGGAGAATGGTGCTTGAGCAAGGAATCTTAGATTTTCGAATTTTCCTTTAACCCATCTTCTTTCCCCAGAGATTCTTCTGAAGAAATATTTTTCTGAAATTCTTAAGTTTACTGATGTGATTGATGTTATACAGGTTTATTATATTCCTAGTAAAATTAGGATGGCTGGTACAGGAGATGGGAAATTGGATTCTCTTCACCCGTTACCTAGCCAAGATTTGACAGCTTTTCTTGAGGATTCTTCAGACATTATTCATAAACAGAGTACCCTAGTTGTTACACTGGGGTTAGAATCCTTAAAAGTTTTTTTCCAGCATAAAGATGAGCTCTTTTGTGGATATGTTTTTCCTGATGTGACACGTCAGACCCAGGTCCGTTTTGGAGCTCAAACAGCAGGTTATATAGTTGGGGGCAACCTTCTTATTTAAAAATTTCCTGCAAATGTTTAATAGTTTGGCAGGGAAAGACTTTTGGGGGTTTTTATGCTCCTCAACTGCAATTATTTTTAAGGGACAGAGAGAAGTAAGGTTGTGGAGTGTTAATATAAGATGCATATCTCCTATTATGGTGTTGAAATGATACTTAGGGGCTTGTTTACAAAGCCGCGGTAGCGGTTTCCGATCGTTATCGGAGCCGCGGCTCCACTGAAATCAATGGGGCCGCGGGGCTCCGATAACGATCGGAAACCGCTACCACAGCTTTCTAAACAAGCCCCTTAATTTCTTGCTTGATGTGGGTTGTTTTTGTCCTCATACACTACTTCCTTAATGTGGGCTTGACCATGTATTTTTATGGATGTGATGTGATTAGTTATTGTGTTTTCCTGGTATTGATGGTTTCTTTTTGTTTTGTGGTTGTAATTGCAAAAACCTTAATAAAAAAAAAATCTTGGAGTAAATTTGTCTTCTCTCAGCTTTCACAGCAACTGGAATCTATCCACTATATTTACCCCATCAGTCTGGTTTTAGACCCAGGCACAACATTGAGTCCATTCTTCTATCACTTCTGAACAAGCTTCACACCTCTCATGAATGTGGTGATGTCTCACTCGCTGTCTCTCTATATCCGTCATCTGCATTTGATCTGGTTGATCATCTCACCCTCCTTTCCCATCTCCATGGTGCTGGTGTTTCTGAGATGGTTCTGCAATGGTTTCATTCTTTTCTCTCCTGTCACTCTTTTTCATTTATCTCGGGTGCTCTCTCTTCAGATCCTGTTCCCCTCATGTGGTGTCCCACCGGGGGGGGGGGGGGGGGGGGGGGCAACAGTGTTGGCCTCCCTACTCTAATGTTTTCCTTGCCCATCTCGCTTTACTAATCCAGCAATCTGGCTTGTCGGCAAACTATTACATTGACGATATCATTATATTGCACCATACCTCTGCTGTTGCACTTGATCTCTCTCTCTGCTGAATTCCTGCCTTACACATGTTTTTGACTGGCTTGCCTCCAATTTCCTTCATCTTAATGCTCTAAAAAACATCTGCCCTTTGGTTTTCCTTTGGTAGCCCCTCCCCATCTCTGGCTACCTCCATATCCGGTTCCTCAATCTCGTTGGTCACTTCCCTCAGTTACTTCGGTGTCACGTTGGATTCTGCCCTCTCTTTTCATGAGCATATTTCATTGCTTGTTCACCGCTCCTTCTCCCTTAGACAGATCAGAGCTCTTCACCCTTTCCAGAGCACTTCTTCTCTTATAGCTCTTCTTCTATCCCTAGCTATATCACGTCTTGATTATTGAAACTCCATTCTTGCAGATCTTCCCCAGTCCCAGCTTCGTCATCTTCACCTTATTCAAATCACCACTGCTCAGGATCATCTGTCACGCCACCAGCTATGACCACATTACCCCACTGCTCATCGACCTTCACTGGCTTCCTATCAACACCGCATTCAATACAAGATTCTCACCACAGTCCACAAAGCTATTTACTTGCAAACCCCACAATACCTATCAGATCTCCTTCAATTCCATACCCCATCTCGCAGTCTCTGCTCTGCTCACATCAACCGCCTGCATCTTCCCTCCCCCCATCCTGTGCTCACTCGCCATTCAGCCTTTTTTCTTTTTGGGCCCCTCCCTGTGGAGCTTTCTGCCAACTGACCTTTGTTTAAAACCCTCTTTTCAAAAATGTAAGTTCCTCCTCAAGACTCACCTTTTCCTTGTCGCCTTTGATCTTCCTCCCTCGCTTCCTTGACCCATCTTTGTTTCCCTTTTACTTTCTTAGCTGTGTGACCGATTACCTCTGTCCTATCGGGTTTTTGTAGTTCTTTTCTTTTTCTTTGTGCCCTGATGTAATAAAGGCGTGGTATAGAAAATTTGCAGTAAAGATAAAGATAATGCTGCTGAATATCCCTCTCGCTGGTGTTTATCTAGATAGTACCTTCCTATGTTTTCTCCTATTTTAGCTATCTCTTTGTCTATCTGTGTCTCCTACTCTGTCCTATCTTATTAATGGCGTTCTTTTCTTATTTTCCATAACATAAATGTAGGATTGTAAACCGCTCTGATGCTTCTTGGCCTGAGCGGTATATCAAATGTAATAAACAAACATACCTCTGAATATTTCCTCTGCCACAAAACAGTCCAGAGAGCATCAGAGTGGTCCAACCATTAGGCAAATTAGGTGGTCGCCTAGAGAAGCAGCTTCTGGGGAGCAGCTAAGAGCAGGGAATTTAAAACTAAACAATAGATTCTGACAGCCGGCAAGGGGGGGGGGGAAGGCTTAAGGTTTGCCTAGGGCACCAACAGTTTGAACCAACTATGGGGCTGGCTCTGGGTGAGGGCGCTCCCAGGCATTATCCTGTTAGTGGCGATTTTCAGAAACTGCTGAATAACCAGTATCAGGAAGCCACAGATATTAGCAAGCACAAAAATAAAAGCGAGCTACACTTCATCAGTGAACCTGCCATGTTATACACAGTTCCCATACCTCATGATGTGCTCTATCAGGTTTCAATATGTCCAAATTTCACTTTCACTGATTCAATTCCCTTACTACAGATTAAGTGGAGTCACTTAACTCTGTTAGAAAGGTTAATTTAGGGTAATCTAACTTTATGCTGTTGGTTATCCGGATTGTGGCTAAACATCACTGCTATCTGGATAGCCTGCAGGGCTTATGTGCATAAGCAACCCCTAGACTGTGGGATTACCTCCAGTTTCTGGGTGCAATAGCTGCAACTCTGGATTTAGT
Source organism: Ichthyophis bannanicus (assembly GCA_033557465.1). Classification (NCBI taxonomy): domain Eukaryota; kingdom Metazoa; phylum Chordata; class Amphibia; order Gymnophiona; family Ichthyophiidae; genus Ichthyophis; species Ichthyophis bannanicus. The sequence continues at coordinate 321,587,741 of CM066032.1, forward strand.
TCCTTGGGCACCTCCTTCAGCAGGCTGCAACGTCCCACCGGTCATCTGCCTCCCAGCATATGACCATCATCTTTTGCTGCAGACTCTGGCCAGGAAAGAGCTTAATGGTAGAGGGATACAGCCCATCTTCTGTAGGGGAAGGATTTGGAGACTCCTAGATGGGAATACTGACTACAGAGATCAGTATAGTGGGAAAGAGAGCACATTGCCAAGGCCGTGTGGCACCTGGGTACTGATCCAGATTGGAAGTGATCTGGGCCATCAACAGGTTGGAAGTGAGGAGAATTTGCTTGGTGCTACTAGGAGTTCCAATCTCAGCTGGAAGAAAAAGCAGTCCATTTTCTCTCAGTCAATGGCCATAGCAGTGACCTAATGTCAATAAGACATCTATCCTTTGCAATCCCAACACTAATCAACCCCATTTACTTAGACCTGACATGCTGGACCATTCAGCACACAACCTAAAACTATTAAACTCTAGTCACGCTACAGCGGACCTCCCTTCGCAGACAACTTGCCACAACTTTGCATACCTGGGCCAATTTCCCCCCCAAAAAACCTACTCACCACTGCCATCATGGAAGCAACACCCCCAATAGTGCATACATTATGCTACTCCTCACAACATTAACCAAGGCACTCATAGACCCACTAACCCCCCCCCCCCCACACACACACACACTATCAACACATCCCCATTATCTACCACTGTCCATACACTAATCAAATATACACTACACTATACTATAAAGGCACAAGAAATAATTATCAGCAAAACCACAAGCCCCACCAGAGACTAATATACATAAAGCACAATGAGAGCATATTACACCCCCCCCCCCCCAACAAAAGCAGGACATACCATTCCCCTAAAATGCATCTTGGTGAACATACATTCTATAAGAAATAAAATACCACTCATCAATGATATACTAACAGACGAAGCACCAGACATCCTCTGTATCACAGAGACATGGTTTACCGAACATGATACCATCCCCCTAAACCAATTGAAATCAAACGGGTACAGATTATTCAACTGCCACAGAAGCATCAAGCGTGGCAACGGAGTACTTATACTAACCAAGACCATCATAAATGCCTATGTAAGTGTCTGTGACAACTACAATGACACAGACCTACTGAAAATAGAAAACAAAGGTCTTGCGAAATGTCTCCTCTATAGACCACCCTCCTCTAATCAGCCTGCGCATCCAACACACAGAAGCCACACATCATCCTGGGTAATTTTAACTTTGTCTTACTCCCAACACACCAAAGCACAAGAATTCCTGGAATTTATGGAAGACCTAGGTTTTCAACAAATGGATACCCCTGCCCATATCAAGGGAAAATACCCTTGACCCGATTTTCCTCCCAAAATACATTGCAGAACACCCCTGCTTAACACCACCCAGTACAGTACCCTGGTCAGACCACTACATACTAAGGTTTGAGCTCCCACTCACACTTAATATACAAAAAAAACCCCAAAATAGCACAACACAACCACTTCAAGCATTTTGACAAAGTAGACTTCCTGAACAACGTACTTCCACAGCTCACACCCCCTTCCCAAAACATAGATGAGGCAATAAAGAATTGGCACACAACAATACATAGAGCAGCCTTTCCCAAATCCACATACAAAAAGGGGACACACAGGCCCACTGAAAAATGGTACACTAACAAGTTACATGCCCTCAAAAAAGAACTCCGGAAGCTTGCGAAAAAAATGGAAAAACAAAAAAAATCCCCAGACTTAAGAGCTCTTTATATAAAAAACCTAAATCTTTATAAAGAGGCCACACAAACTACAAAAAGAACCCACTACACTAACACTATAAACAAAGCCATCAACCGCCCTAGAGAGCTTTTCAAAATTGTCACATCTCTAACAAAAATACACCAGAATGAGGAACCTCAGACTACAATCAACCCACAAACTCTTGCCACTCACTTTGCATCAAAATTAAAAAGCAAACACACTTCTCCAAATTCTACTACACAAATGAGGCTACAACACCCAATCAATTGGGACACACTTCACACTATAAAGGAAAAACAGTTACTCGATACCATTAGTAAAATCAACACAACCACCTCCCATCTTGATCCATGCCCTGTAGCATGGATAAAAGCAACAAAATCTGAACTAGCCCCTTCATACTCAACATAGTGAATCAATCTCTTCTACTAGGAACAATGCCAGATGATCTCAAACTAAGCACAATTCGCCCCATACTCAAGAACAACTCCCTAAATAAAGAGTTGGACTTGAAGGACTAGAAAAGGGGACTGTTACTTCTGGAGAGAGAGCTGCAATTATGAGTATATACTTCTGGGAATTTTCTGAAAGGAATTCTTTTTATTAAAGCTAATTAATCTGTGAACCCACTATTTTCTGTTAAATCAGTCAGGGCTAGTAGCAGCAGTTTAGGTTTACATTTAACACACAGAAGAGAGCTTTCTGGTTAAATTTAGAACCCAGCAGAGAGCTTGTAGTTTAAATTTCATAATAAGTTAGAGCCTAGCAGCAGCAAAGAGCTATAATTTAAATCAAATAAGAATATAGCTTACCTCAGCAGCACAGGTCAGGGTACTGTGTAGCAGCCCTCTTTTAATAAGTGTTATTTCCCTCCCTCCATCCCCACATCCACCCACCCCTGGGATAATCGTAGCTTTATAGGTACTTACACATTTTAAAACAGTACACAATTGGTTCACATCTTATCTGAGCAACAGAACACAAACAGTTAGAATCGGCACCCAAACCTCCAACACATACAATCAGGTACTCGGCCTCCCCCAAGGCTCCGCCCTCTCAGCCCTTCTCTTTAATATCTATATCCAACCAGTCTGTAACATCTTCAAGAAATTCAATGTTTTCTATCATATATACGCAGACGATATAATGGTGTACATCCCATTTACAATCCCCACACTCCCACTTCAATTATTAACTGATTGCTTCAACGAGCTAGCTATATGGCTAAAAGATCACAATCTCCATATCAATCACTCTAAAACTGACATACTAATAGTAATGAAAAGCCAATCTTTCATTCCCCCAACTCACATCACACTTCAAAATCATGATATCAATATAAAAAATGAAGTGAAATACCTAGGCGTGACCCTTGATACTGTCAGACGGATGCCTGGGTGAGAATGTTCACACAGTCTTGGCAAAGGCATATATCAATATGATTTGCAAGGGATTGTGGGAAATGCAGTCCATTCACACCAGACACAGCCGCTCACAATAATTAGTTGTGCTTGAGTGTAAAGCCAATAAGATATTTATTTATGGGGTTATTTCTCCCAACACAGATATGCTTGGTAGCACATAAAACAGGATACTTGCTTTCAGTGTTAAACTTAGAAAAACAAAATCAGGAAAACAGCTGAACTTGTCAGGCAATCAAATCAAAAGAATAAGACCATGAGGGTAACAAAATGGTCTTTTCTGTAGACTCTAGCTAATATTTTCTTAGCAGTGCCTCAAACAACAAGCAAAACACACAAAGAAGGGAAAAACTGTTCTTTTCAGGTTAACTTCTTATATCTTCACACATAGATTCAGAAGTGATTCCCTCAGAGCTCACAAGCAATTAGGTAAGGCTCAATTGCTAGCAGTTACCCAGCTGAAACCCCTTAGCTGGCTTGCTTTCTACTGCGTGGCTCAAATCCTACTCAGGAGCTTTTCTGAGTAGAATAAAGAACAAGTTTGTATTTCTTTGTGATGGTTGTTGTACTTTGTAACAGTAAATTACTAAAGGAGTTTAGACAGAGAGCAATCCATGTATTCACAGCCTGGATCTATAACCGCTCCCCCTTCTTCAACAATCATGGGTTCAATATCATGGATTGGCACAGAGGAATTTCTCAATGGAGCACTCTCAGGAGAATACTTGTTTCCCTGCTGTCTTTCAAGGGTATAGCTAGGGCATAGATCAGTGTTCCTACCTGAGCTTTCATTGCTGTTAGAGTTCCTCTCTAAATATCCTGGCCAGTATGTAGTCCAGTTCTTATGTCCAGCCTTCCAATCCAGATCCCTGGACACTGGATCTCTCTTCACATACCTTCTGGCACGGGTCCTAGGGTCCCTTCCAAGTGCAGCCGTCTCCCTCACAGGTACCGTCTGGAGATTCCTAGCTCTGCAGCACCACTCCTCTGGTTTTCCCCAGTCCAATGGTGTATGCTGGCCTTTTGAATGTCTCCCAGTATATGTACTGCTCTGGACTCCTTTAGACCTCCCAAATGTTTTTCTCTTCTTTCTTCCAAAGGGTTTCTTGCCCTCTCTGTCCGTCCGCTCTGGCTTCTGCTTCTGATGATCCTCCAGATGATGAAGCTGTCCAAGATGAATCTGAGGATGATTCTCTGTAGAATAAACTCTACCTTTATTCTGCTTTGATGAGTGCTCCACCCTAGCACAGCGCAGCTGTGCTGAATCAGGCCCTGCCTTTTGAGATGAGTGCTTGTGGATTACCTCATAGCCCTCTTGATTGAACACACGTTTCCCCACTTCAGCTCCTCTAATGGCTGTTGGAAACCTGGTGCATTCTGGGACTGGTAGTCTTTTATGGAAAAATTCTGTTTTCTTATTTCTACCAGAACTGACAGGTTGCTTGTTCAGAGTCACTTCACCTTTTCTATAGCTCCTTCCTGAGCTATGATAAGCTTCCTTATCACAATACACATCTCAGTATGAACACCCATATCAGAAACATAACAAAAAATGGAAATTACACATACCTGGTAATTGTAGTTCCTGGAGGGTCCAGTTTAGTCCTCCACATTCGGGTAGTGCACCTCCTCCTGCAGCCTGGAGACTGGACCAATCAGCATCTTCGGTATGATGTATGCAGGCGGAGCTCCCATAAGCCCCCAGTGAACTAGTAGCAAAGCAAACTTAACGAAGCAACACATAACACTGTTATAAAAAGGCACGCAAACCAAAGCGAAAACTTTGTCCCCAAGAAGGTCCAACCCCTCCCCAAACGAGGAAGCCAGACCGCTGCACTACGCCACTGCCAACGCACCGGTAGAAAAAGAACAGCCCAAACCCAGACCCCCAAGGGAAAAGGCTGGAAGAAAACCCGTAAAAAAACCAACGGACCGGAAGCGCGGCCGAATAAAAGGACAGAGAAAGGCAGAAAAGAGCAGAGAAAACCGCTCCCAGACCGAGCTGTTCGCCAAGCGCGCCGCAATAGGTAACCTGATACGCGGGAGGGAAGGACGACTAAACTGGACCCTCCAGGAACTACAATTACCAGGTATGTGTAATTTCCATTTCCTGAGCGGTCCTCCAGTTTAGTCCTCCACATTCGGGATGTAACAGAGCAGTCAACACCGGGCGGGACCTTGCCAGCCGGCGCGCAGAACAGCCGAACCAAAACAGGAATCTCGAGCGGCCAACACATCCAACCTGTAGTGTTTACTGAAAGCATGCAACGTAGACCACGTGGCCGCTTTACAGATTTCCGCTGGCGGAACAAGGCTAAGCTCTGCCCAGGACGTCGCCTGAGCCCTGGTGGAGTGGGCTCGCAACCCCTCCGGGACAGCCCGATGCTGTAACAGATATGCTGACGCGATCGCCTCTTTGACCCATCACGCGATAGAGGCTTTAGCCGCCGCCTCACCTTTCCGTGCGCCGCCAAAAAGCACGAACAAGCGGTCGGTCTTTCGGAAGGCCGCGGTTATTTTCAAGTAATGCTGAAGAACGCGTTTCACATCCAGGTAGCGAAGTCTCTTGTCCGCCGGACTGTCGGAAACGGCAGGCAGGACCGGAAGGAAAACCGCCTGATTTAAATGAAAAGGCGAAACCACCTTGGGCAAAAAGGAAGGAACGGGCCGAAGAACCACACGATTCTGGGAAAAAGACAAAAAGGGCTCTCTGCACGAAAGCGCCTGTAGCTCAGAAATTCGCCTAGCAGAACAAATGGCCACGAGAAAAACGGTCTTCAGAGTCAGATCTTTAAGAGACGCCCGTCGGAGAGGCTCAAACGGCTGTCGAACCAAAGCCCGCAGCACGAGGTTCAAGTCCCACGGCGGGATGGAGATTCTACGCGAAGGACGCAAACGAAAAACCGCCCTGAGAAAACGTTGTACGTCCAGATGAGCCCCGAGAGAAAGCCCCAACACTTTGCCACGGTAACAGGAGAGGGCCGCCAACTGAACCTTCAGAGAGCTGGCGGCAAGACCCTTATCAAAGCCATCCTGAAGAAAACTTAAAACAACGGGCACGGACGCCGTCGACGCCCGTACACCACGTTTGGAGCACCAGTCCTCAAAAATTCTCCACACGCGCACATAAGAGGTGGACGTCTTGCACGCCCGAAGGAGAGTGTCAATCACCGCAGGGGAGTAACCCCTCTTTTTCAACCGAGCCCTCTCAATGGCCAAACCGTAAGCGAGAATCGAGCCACCTGGGGCATCTGCAGTGGACCCTGAAGAAGCAGATCCGGTAGCGCGGGCAGGGGCCAAGGAACGCCGTCGCGCAACCTGACCAGGTCGGCATACCAAGGCCTCCGGGGCCAGTCCGGAGCTACCAGCAACACCTGTCCCCGGTGGCCCTCTATGCGCTGAACGACCCGACCGATTAACGCCCATGGAGGAAAGACATAAAGAAGACCGGACGCCGGCCACGGCTGAATGAGGGCGTCGAGCCCCTCGGACATGCGTTCTCGCCACCTGCTGAAGAAGCATCCCGTTTTCGCCGACTGAAACGTCGCCATGAGATCCATGACGGGAGGTCCCCACCGACGAACTATTTGCGCATAAACTTGCGGGTTCAGTTCCCATTCCCCGGGGTCTACCCGCACTCTGCTGAGGAAGTCCGCTTGCACATTTTCTGTGCCCGCTATATGCGCCGCTGAGATCACCGGCAGACGAGTCTGTACCCAAGAGAACAAAGCCGTCGCCTCCGATTCTAAGGCCACACTGCCGGTGCCCCCCTGGCGATTGATGTAGGCCACTGTCGTCGCATTGTCCGATAAAACGCGCACCGGCCGCCCGAGCACCAAGGTTTCGAGGGCTATCAGGGCGAGCCTCACCGCCCGAAGATCGAGCCGGTTGATCGACCAAGAAGCCTCCAGGGGAGACCACGTCCCCTGCGTAAAGCGATCCTCGCAGTGAGCCCCCCAGCCGGAGAGGCTGGCATCTGTCGTGAACAGAACCCAAAGAGGAGGTTCCAAGGGAAGCCCCATCCGTCGGTTTTTCGAGCAGAGCCACCACCAGAGCGACCGACGAACCGGCTTCGGGCAAGGCAACCTCATGTTCAATGAGTCGAACTGGTTGGACCAACGGCGTAACAGGGCACTCTGAAGCGGACGCATATGGAACCTCGCCCAAGGAACCACCTCCTGGGTCGCGGCCATCGTGCCGAGGAGACGGAGGTACCACCAAGCGGACGGAGCAGGCAAGCGGAGGAAGAGGCGGACTAGACTCTGTAAGGCCAGGGCACGGCGCTCCGGCAAACACACCAACCCCCTGACCGTGTCGAAACGTACCCCCAGGTATTCTAGGTCCTGAGTTGGCAGCAGACGGCTTTTCTGCTCGTTGACCACCCATCCGAGATCCTGTAGCAGAGACACCACTCTGCTCGTGACTTGTACACACTCGTCGCTGGACTTTGCCCGAATCAACCAATCGTTGAGATACGGGTGAACGAGGATGCCCTCTTTCCGCAAGGCCGCTGCCACCACCACCATCACTTTTGTGAAGGTACGGGGAGCAGTAGCTAGACCAAACAGCATGGCCCGAAATTGATAGTGACCCCACGGAAACGCGAAGCGGAGGAACCGTTGATGAGACTCCCGGATGGGAATGTGTAAATAAGCCTCGGAGAGATCGAGAGACGTGAGAAACTCCCCTTGCCGCACCGCCACGATGACAGACCGCAAAGTTTCAATCCGAAAGTGCGGAACCTTGAGAGCACGATTCACGCCCTTGAGATCTAAGATCGGACGGAGAGATCCGTCCTTCTTTGGAACTACAAAGTAGATGGAGTAGCGACCGGCGCCTCGCTCGGAAGGAGGAACGGGAACTACCGCCCCTAGGGATAATAGACGATGTAGCGTCACTTGGACGGCCCGAGTCTTCTGATCGCCCTTGCTGGGAGACAGAACAAAGGCATCCTGGAGCGGGCACGCAAACTCCAGCGCATAACCCTGTTCGATAATCTGCAACACCCACTGATCTGAGGTAATTTGGGCCCAAGAAGGAAGAAAGTCGCGTAAGCGACCCCCGATGACCGGACCTCCCTCCAGAGCCCGCCTCGCTTCATTGTGGTTTGCGATTAAAGGAAGAGGACGAAGAGGAGGCGGCTCCAGAGAACGCCCGTCCTGCTCCTCGGAAACCACGAAACCCCTGCGATCGCGCTCCAAAGCGACCGCGCTGGGAACTCCAAAGACGGGAAGAGCGAAATCTACGAAAGTCTCGAAATTGGCCCCGCGCAGGTGGCAAATTTCGATTGAGCTTAGGCTTATCCTCCGGTAGCCTACCACCCTTAGATTCACCAAGGTCTTTAACTAACTTATCTAGAGCATCCCCAAACAACAACTTGCCTTTGAAGGGCAACTTACTGAGACGAGACTTTGAAGAGCCGTCGGCCGCCCAGTTACGCAACCAGATGGACCGGCGCGCCGCCACTAAAGAAGCCATGCTATTAGCCAATGACCTAATTAAGTCATAATGCACATCCGCCAAGTACGCCGACCCCGATTCAATGCGGGTGAGCTCCAACAACCCCTGCTGATCCAAGCCAGAGGCTGAACGCAGGCGCTGCGCCCAACGCAAACAGGCCCGAGCGACCCAAGCGCCACAAATTGAGGCCTGGAGGGACAAGGCATTGGTATCGAAGGCTTGCTTCAACAAATTATCTACCTTCTTATCTTGCGCATCCTTTAAGGCAGCACCACCCTCCACCGGGATGGTGGTTTTCTTAGTCACTGCCGACACCGCAGCATCAACCCGCGGGGATTTGAACAAGTCCTTGTCTTTGTCGGCCAAGGGGTATAGACGATTCATAGTCCTAATGCCCTTCAACCCAGACTCCGGTTGCTCCCACTCAGAATGGATCATTTGCTCCACCACACGGTGCACAGGAAACACCACCTGGGAGTCTCGCACCGCCTGAATGAGCGGATCCTCCAAACCGTCCTCCTCTAGAGGGCGAGTGACGGCCAGATTGAGGGTCTGCAGAGACTCCGTGATCAAAGGCACCAACTCTTCCCTACGAAAAACGCGAATAATCCGCGCCTGGTCTTCAGGTTCCGGGATTTCACCGTCCTCCAGATCGTCACCCTCAGCATCAGGATCACCCTCCGCTTCCAAATCAGGGTAACCCACGGCGTCCAGTTCAGAATCCAGGGATCTGAACCGCTTGGCGGCCGGCTGAGAAGAACGGCGGACCTCTCCCGAGGAAGGGGAGGGGAGAGGCGCTGGCCAAGCCTCAGGCAAGTGACCGGACCGGCTCAAGCGAAAAGCCTGGTGCATGAGGAGAACAAAATATGGGGAAAAATCCACGGATGGGGATGCAAGAGCAGTACTTAATAACTCGGAAGGTTGGCCATTAGAAGAGGGAGCAGGACAAGCCGGGCGAGAGCCAGGCGAAGGGTCCTCTTCCGAGAGATTAGGAAGTCCAACAGGTTCTGGCAGCTCCTTCAATTCCGGATGATGTTCCAAGCCAGCCGAAACTGAAGCACAGCTCCGGCAGATGCCAGAGTCCGCCACCGCACCTCTGCGCGACCCACAAATCACGCACTGCGGCTTGGAAGTCATGGCAATGCAACAGTATCTCAGCAAAGCCAGGCAAATAGATCCCACAGGAAAGAAAAAACTGAAGAAACTAGCCCAATCAACAGAAAGGGGTTTCTTGGAATTTATTATTTATTTATTTTTTTTTTCAATAAATAAAATACTCCCCTGAATCCTGAAAGTGTCCTGAACAAAATCGCCAAAAGAAATAACCCTAAAAACGTCAGGGAAGCCCGTGCACAAGTGTTGAAGCCGGCAGGAAAACCCCCTTCAGGGCTACAAAATGGCCACCGGACTCATGCACCCGCGCTGAAAAACGGCGCGAAAAATAAAGGAAAATAAAATAAATGAAAGGTACAGCAAAAGACATAAAAGACTTTAGAAGGAAAATAAAAACCCATCTTTTCAAATGTCACTATAACCTGATGTAAAAAGGGAAACCATGATGCCGACCTGTGTAAATGTAATTAATAGAGAACTGTAATTATGTAAATATTGTAAACCTAATTTTTGAAGTGTCTAACCCTGCATGTTGTGCCTAAGTTGTGCCTAACCCTAAATCTATGTATATGATCCAATTTTCCTGTCTTGATTTGACATATCCCACATTTGTAATCAAACCGCTGCTGATCGCTGGAAGTAGCGGTATATAAGTGTAAACTAAATAAATAAATAAATAAATAAATAAAAGAAAAGAAAGGTAGGGGGAAGGAAAAAAGAAAAATCCTGGATTCGGACCCCCCCCCCGCCAAGACGAGACCCCGATGGCAGCCGACTCACCTCGTTGGGGCAGGCACGGGAGCGCGCTGCAGCACCTGGGACAGAGAGGTAAAACAAGTCTCCTACCCGGCAGCAGCAGAAACGGAGATAGTCAGAAAGCAGCCCAATACAAAGGAGCTGTCTGGGCAGGGTAGATCTACTCCCCGTGCTGTCCAGGGGAGAGATCAAACCTGACTGCCAAATCACTCCGGTCAGGAAGGCAGGAGCCCAGTGCAGGACTGACTTCCCCGGAGGCCCCCTGGATCTCCTTTTTTTTTTTTTTTTTTTTTAAAGAAACAGATACCTATTTAAATGAAAGGAAGTGAAAAACCAAAATCAAACACCCAAAGCTAACTAGTGTTGCTTCCCCAAGTGTCACTAAGTGTGCCCAGGACGGGCACACACGTCCTCAAGCTGCAAGGAGACTGGACACACTAGTTCACTGGGGGCTTATGGGAGCTCCGCCTGCATACATCATACCGAAGATGCTGATTGGTCCAGTCTCCAGGAGGAGGTGCACTACCCGAATGTGGAGGACTAAACTGGAGGACTGCTCAGGAAAAGTACATTTTAAGCTCAAAATCCTAAAACAATTACGTCCACTTGTACATTTACATGACTTTATAAGTATAATACAGGCCATAATTACACCTCACTTTGATTTTGCCAATCTCTTACAGGCGCAACAAAACAAAACATAAAAAGACTCCAACTTGCTCAAAATGCGGCAGCCAGAACTATAATGAAGGTGCACCCTTTCGAGCATATAACACCTATATTAGCAAATTTACACTGGCTTCCAATACAAGGTAGAATTAACTATAAAATGATAACTACCTTCAAGGCACTAAATAATATGGCACCTGCCTCCTTAAACAAACTTCTCTCTAAAGACTCAAATAATATTGCTCATAGGAGAGGCAACGCAAATAAAATAAAGATACCAAAAGACTTCACAAGCCAAAAAGATAACTAACAAAAAAGCTCTCTCTCATGCAGCCCCCATTCTCTGGAACTCCCTCCCCGAAGCAATAAGAACATCAATTGAACTCAAAGAGCTCCGTAAGAATTTAAAGACCCATCTGTTCAGCCTACACTATGGACCAATTATAAACTCTTTATCCCAGACAGAAAATGGATAACAAATTGCTAGACGGCCTTAAGTTATATCCACCTTAGACCAACTTGATTTCAATATTACCAATACACTTGCAACATTGTTCTCAGCCCAAATGAATAGCTCTTATCTACTGCTTAATCTAACAGTAACACAAATTACTTTGCACACTCACAAATCTCTCCCTCTTTTCTTTCTTCATTCAGACACAACTACCTCGTTTTCAGTCGCTACTCCAACTTACGTTAAGGGAGTTCTGTCTATATGTACCATACCTCTGTATATAGTTTGATAAGGTTACCTAATATTACCTAACGTTAATATGTAACTAATAGACTATTGTAAATAGTTCACAGAGTTTTCATGTATAAAACGGTATTGTTACACTGTTTCTTAACTTGTTCACTGTAAACCGTACCTGATCTTTGGAAGGTCGTGGTATATAAGCGATTGTTAAAATAAATACAAATAAAATAAATAAATAAAAGACAGGAGGTGCTCTCAGGTGAAGCTCGCTACCCAAATCAGTCATACACTAAGGACCTGAGATTAATTAAGCTTCAGGTGAACAAGGTATATTAAACGTATTAGGTACAGTTTTATTGGTATAAATATCCATAGCAACCCTTAGTAAGTAAAGAACTAAAGATCTAAACAAAAACTTAAAACTAAGATGCAGACAGCAGTCCAGCAGCGAGATGGGGGCTTTCCAGTCTTTTGTATTGAGTGTCACATTATGATTTTCTCCCAGTTGGTGAGAGGTCTTACGTGTGCACTAGGTGCAATGAGCTCTTTGCTCTCAGGGAACGAGTCCGTTCTCTAGAGGCTAGAGTAGCAGACTTGCAAAACATAAGACAGACAGAGAGGTACATAGACGAGACCTACAGGGATATAGTCCTGAAGTCCCACTTCCAGTCTGGCAGCATCCCTCTTGCCATGGAGGAGAGAGGTCACGTGATAGGAGAGCATCACCCTGGTGTGGCAGGAAGTGATCCTGTAACCAGGACCTGTCCTCCAGGTGATGTAAAACCCTCTCGCACCGAGGAAGTTTCTCCAGGGCCATGTGCCCATGAGGGAAGGGTTAGGACAGTCGTTATAGTTGGTGATTCGATCATTAGGCATATAGATAGCTGGGTGGCTGGTGGACGTGAGGATCGCCTGGTAACATGCCTGCCTGGTGCGAAGGTAGCGGACCTCACGTGCCACCTAGATAACGTCTTAGATAGTGCTGGGGAGGAGTCTGCTGTCTTGGTACATGTCGGTACCAATGACATAGGAAAATGTGGTAGGGAGGTTCTGGAGGCTAAATTTAGGCTTTTAGGTAGGAAATTGAAATCCAGAACTTTCAGGGTAGCGCTCTGCGAAATGCTTCCCGTTCCACGTGCAGGACCCAAAAGGCAGGCAGAGCTCCGGAGTCACAATGCGTGGATGAGACAATGGTGGAGAGATGAGGGTTTTGGATTTGTTAGGAACTGGGGAACATTCTGGGGAAAGGAGGGGCTCTTCCGAAGGGATGAGCTTCACCTTAACCGGGATGGAACCAGGCCGCTGGCATTAACCTTTAAAAAGGAGATAGAGCAGCTTTTAAACTAGATAATATGGGAAAGCCGACAGTCGCCCAAGAGCGGATGGTTCGGAAGAATGTATCCTTGAAGGATACTACCAAAAGCAGAGAGGTTCCAAAAAAGAGTAAAGTAGCCCAAATACCCTCGAGTATGGAGCAGACAGAGCTTAAAGATCCCAAATTACCCATGTCTACCAATAGCCAAATTAATATGAATAAAATATAGTCTCTAAAATGCTTTATGCAAATGCTAGAAGTCTAAAAAATAAGATGGAAGAGTTAGAATAATATATAGCACTAAATGAGAGGTTAGATATGACTGGAATATCAGAGACATGGTGGAAGGAGGACAACCAGTGGGACACTGTGATACCTGGGTACAAACTATATCGTAATGATAGAGCTGATCAAATTGGTGGAGGGGTTGCGCTCTATGTTAGAGAGGGCATTGAGTCAGAAAGGATTAAAGTTTTGCAGGAAACAAAATTTGATGTAGAATCTCTATGGATTGAAATTCCATGTAAAAAGGGGAAGGCGATGGCAGTGGGGGTGTACTATCGACCGCCTGGCCAGAATGAACAAATGGATGATGAAATGCTCAAAGAAATCAAGGAATCTAACAAAAGTTACAGCGCAGTAATAATAATGGGTGATTTCAATTACCCCGGTATCGACTGGGTCAGTGTCACGGCAGGACATGCTAGGGAGATAAATGACTGCTTCTTGGAGCAGCTGGTTCATGAATCGACCAGAGGAGAAGCCATATTAGACCTAGTCCTTAGTGGAGCACCAGATCTAGTGCAAGAGATAAGAGTGTTGGGGCCACTTGGCAATAGTGATCAGAGCATGATCGCCTTTGATTTAATTAGTGGAGGAGGGATAGTATGGAAATCCACAGTACTACCTTTTAACTTTCGAAAGGGAGACTATGATAAAATGAGGAAAACCGTTAAGAAAAAACTAAAAGGAGCAGTTGAAAAGGTTAAAGACTTACATCAAGCTTGGATGTTGTTGAAAAATACCATCTTGGAAGCCCAGACCAGCTGTATTCCACGCTTTAAGAAAAGTGGAAGGAAGTCCAAAAAACTGCCAGCATGGTTTAAAGGTGAGGTCAGAGAGGCTGTTGCCAAAAAAGCATCTTTCAGGAAATGGAAAAAAAAGAGCCAAATGACGAAACCTGGAAACAGCACAAGCACTGGCAAGTCAAATGCAAAGCATTGATAAAGCAGGCAAAGGAAGAATTTGAGAAGAAGCTTGCTGCGGAAGCAAAAACGCGACAAAGATTTTTTCAAGTACATTCGTAGCAAAAAACCTGTGAGTCAGTTGGTCCATTAGATGATAGAGGAGTTAAAGGGGCACTAAGAGGCGACAAGGCGATAGCAGAGAGACTGAATGAATTCTTTGCTTCGGTCTTTACTGAGGAAGATGTAGGGATGTTACCAATGACTGAAGTGGTATTTAAAGGTGCAGAAGAATTGAAGGAAATATCGATATATCGGGAAGATGTATTACAACTATTAGATAAACTGAAGAGTAGAAAATCACCTGGGCCGGATGGTATACATCCAAGGGTCTTGAAAGAACTGAAATATGAGATTGCAGACCTGCTATTAGTAATCTGTGAACTATCATTAAAATCATCCCTAATACCTGAAAATTGGAGGATCGCCAATGTAACACCAATTTTTAAAAAGGGTTCCAGGGGTGATCCGGGAAACTACAGACCGGTGAGCCTCATGTCAGTACCAGGAAAAATGGCAGAAACCATCATAAAGAATAAAATTACTCAGCATGTAGATAGTCATGGCCTAATGGGAGACAGCCAACATGGCTTTAGACAAGGAAGATCTTGTCCTACTAATCTGTTATGTTTTTTTGAAAGTGTGAATAAACAGGTGGACAAAGGTGAGTCGGTTGATATAGTGTATCTGGACTTTCAGAAAGCCTTTGACAAGGTCCTTCATCAGAGACTTTTGGCAAAACTAAAGAGTCATGGGATAGGAGGCAGTGTACTACTGTGGATCAAGAACTGGTTAAAAGATAGAAAGCAGAGGGCTGGGTTAAATGGCCAATTTTCCCAATGGAGAAAGGTGAATAGTGGTGCACCCCAGGGATCTGTGCTGGGTCCCCTGCTTTTTGACATATTCATAAATGACCTGGAAAGTGGAATAACGAGTGAGGTTATCAAATTTGCAGATGACACAAAACTATTTAAAGTTGTTAAAACCCAAGAGGATTGTGGAAAATTGCAAGAGGATCTTGATAAATGAGAAGACTGGGCATCAAAATGGTAGATGAAATTTAATGTGGACAAGGGCAAAGTTATGCACCTAGGGAAGAACAACCCAAACTATGGTTACATGATGCAAAGTTCCACATTAGGAACCACCACCCAGGAAAAAGATTTATCCGGTTTTAATGCAAAACAAGTTCGTCCAGCATTTTCGGCACCCATCTCGCACACATTTTTTTGTAGTGCAGTTTGTCAGTAACAATGTGATAAACTACTGATCTTGAAACTTGTGGAAATGTCTGATGCAGCTCGTCTATAGTGAAGCACCTGTTTTGGCAAATTTCCTCATCAACTTCTTGTGTCAGGTCTTCATTCATGACAGTAGGCCGTCCAGATCGTTCTTCATCATGAACATTTGTCCTTCCTTCCTTAAACATCATTCATTACACCTTCCCCATACACTTCAACAAGCTGCCGGTGAATTTCAGCTGGACGAACTTGTTTTGCATTTAAAAAACGGATAACCAAGTGCACTTCACAATCGGAGGGATTACTGATTGACATGGCGACAAACGAAGCAGTATAACCATACAACCAACACCGGCAGAGACGTGAAACGTAATGGCGGCGTAGTGAAAGACTGGCCAAGAGTGGCTGACCTTGAACGGACGTCACTTGACAGATCGCGCGGACACGATGCGCAATCGGTTCTTACTTTAAAAATGACCCTCGTATATTCAGTACATTCTAAAAAAAATTACGGAGGTTTTACAGAGAGAATGGCATCTTATTCAAACGTTGCCTGGATTTCAAAATGTTACAATCACAGTGGCACACAAACGTAATATCAATTTGAAGAACCTGTTAGTACCGTCTGCGTTAACAGAACGTAGGTTTCTTCCTAAATATAGAGGTCAATTTGCATGTGGGAAATGTTCCATATGTCCTCTGGTAATGCCAATACGAGATAAATTTACACATCCTCTGACAAAAGAGGAGTTCAAAATAGAAGACTTCTCAAATTGTGATATTACTCATGTGATTTACGTTATACAGTGTCCATGTGAGAAGTTATATGTAGGAAAAACCATTAGAAGTATAAAGGTACGAATAATTGAACACAAGAGTTGTATAAGAAGAGGAGTAGTGGAAAAACCTCTTGTGGCTCACTGGCAGGAGATGGCGCATAAGATTAGTGATATAAAATTTTTTGTAATAAAGAAAGTAAAGCTCAACTGGAGAGGAGGAGACATTAATAGAACAATAATGAGGTTAGAACAAAAATTTATATTTAAATTAAACTCTCTATCTCCAAATGGATTGAATTTAGATACAGATCTATCAGTATTTCTTTAATATCACAATATGTGGTCATAAGATCAGTTTATTGAGGTATTTTAGTCATCTGGTTCTTGTTGTTTTTTTTAATATAGATCAATCCATGAAGCTCAATGGAGAAAAGAATAAAGTATAGTAAATGATTAATGTCTTTTAGAAACATTGATAATTTCCCTTGGCTAGGTTAATAAAAATTAAAAGTTTTGATGGTATAAATTGAAGAATAGGTCATTTTTAAATCAGGTTTAATTATTTCATTTGAAAATATAAAGTTAATTCGAGGAGTATTGAGAATGATCTGCCTTTGGACAGCTATAGAGGCTGGTAATCTGCCTAGCAACTAATGACTCGTTGAGCATGACATCAATTTTCCCGCTCTTAACCAGCTATAGAGGCTGGTAATCTACCTAGCAACTAATGGCTCGTGAGGAGAATTGAAAATGATCTGCATTTGGACAGCTATAGAGCAGGCATGTCCAAAGTCCGGCCCGCGGGCCAATTGCGGCCCGCGTTCCGGACTGAAACGGCCCCACAGGTGAGCTACCCAAATATATAACTTACGGCCCCCGGTAGTGATTCCCTGAAAGCTACTGAGGACTCCAGCGATCTCTAGCTGCGGCACTTGACATCATCAGCTGGCGCAGGAAGGAGAGCCCAAATCTCGCGACGTCCGAGATCTCGTGAGATTTGGACTTTCCTTCTCTGTGTGCCGGCTGATGACGTCAATTCCCGCTCGACAGATCCCTGGAGTCCTCAGTGGCGTTCGCAGAATCACTAGTGGAGGGCCGTAAGTTATATATTGGGCAGCTCATCTGTGGGGTCCGGAATGTGGGCCGAGGGATCCCAGGTGGTGCGCAGGGAATTACTACTGGGGCTACCATTTATCAATTTGGGCTATAATGGATTGGTGCTCAGGATCGCTTGACGTCATCAGACAGTGCATAACTTCTCCCCTTCTGGCCAATTTTTATAATGGCAACTACAAATAAGAAACGAAAAGTTGACAGTGAGAGACGCCGCTTCCAGGACAGGTGGAAAGTGGAATATTTTTTCACTGAAATACGGAATCACTGTGTTTGTCTGATATGCCAAGAGACTGTGGCTGTTTATAAGGAATTTAATATCAAGAGACACTACCAGTCGAGACATAGCACATACGACAAGCTAACAGGGCGCGACCGCAGTGAAAAGTTGAAGCAACTTGAAGCTGTTTTAATGTCACAACAGCGATTTTTTACAAGAGCCCGTGAATCAAATGAAAATGCCACAAAGGCTAGCTATGAGGTGGCAGCGTTAATTGCTAAAAATTGCAAATCTTTTGCTGAGGGTGAGTTTATCAAAGAATGTGTTATGAAAATGGTGCAGAATATCTGTCCCGAGAAGAAGCAAGAGTTTGCCAACATTTGCCTGGCTCGTAACACTGTAGCAAGGAGAATTGAAGAAATTTCATCAGATATTAAGAGACACTTAACGTCAAAAGGAGTTGATTTTGACTTCTTTTCAATAGCCTGTGATGAAAGCACGGACCTCTCTGACACAGCTCAGTTGCTGATTTTTCTGAGAGGGGTGGACCATGAAATGAATGTGACTGAGGAGCTGCTTGACCTCCAGAGCCTTAAGGACCAAACAAGAGGAAAATATTTATTTGTCTCTGTTAGTTCTGCCATAGATGACATGAAACTGCCTTGGAACAAGGTTACTGGGATTATTACTGATGGGGCACCTGCCATGACTGGTGAACGAAGTGGATTATCAACCCTAATCTGTAACAAGGTGATTGAAGAAGGAGGCAATGCTATCAAACTTCATTGTATCATTCATCAACAGGTTCTCTGTGCTAAACATCTCAAATATGATCATGTTATGAAACCGGTGCTAAAGACCATTAATTGCATCCGCTCTAAAGCCCTGTGCCACCGCCAGTTTAAACAGTTTTTACTGGATATCCAGGCTGAATACGAAGATGTTTTATATCATAATGATGTAAGATGGCTCAGTCGGGGGTCTGCACTGCAGCGTTTCTACTCTCTCAGAAAGGAAATTGGAGAATTCTTGGAAACAAAGGGACAACCGATGCGAGAACTATCTGATCCTATTTGGCTGGCTGATTTGGGGTTTCTAGTCGACATAACAAAGCATCTGAATGTACTGAACACGAGTCTTCAGGGCAAAGATGCAGCGGTGAACCAGCTTTATTCACACCTCAAAGCCTTTGGAACAAAGCTGCAACTTTTCCTAAGGCATTTGTCACAAACGCAGCCCAATACTGTTCACTTTTCAGCGTTGCAGGAAATAATGAACAGTTTTCCACAGGATGATATCAGTGCACAAACGAGCAGGTATGCAGCGGACATCGCATCTCTGGCTGGGGAGTTTAAACGGCGCTTTCAAGATTTTGCAGCTATTGAAAAGGAGATCAGCATTTTCTCCTCTCCATTCTCTGTTGACCCAGACAATGCTCCAGATCAGCTGCAGCTCGAGCTCATTGAGCTGCATTGTGACAGCGAGTTACGCAGTCGTCAACAACAGCTCTCTCTTGTGAACTTTTACCGCCAACTGGATAAGAGCCGGTTTCAAGAGATTCGAACATTGGCTAAGAAAATGTTGAGCTTGTTTGGCTCAACATATTTGTGTGAGAAGACATTCTCTGTTATGAACTTTAACAAGAACCGTGTGAGGACAAGACTAAGTGACTCTCACCTGCATGACATTTTGCGCATCAAAACCACGGCCTTTGAACCAGACCTAGTCTATGTGCTGCAGTCCAGATCTCAGTTTCACCCTTCACATTAGTGCAGGCAAGTTTTTTTTTCAATTGAGAGGAATGCATTGTAAAATCTCAGTTAATGTCAGTTGGTCTAAATCAGTTCTAAATATATTTGAACACATGTATACTTGGTGTTATGTTCCTGTTCACATTTTTTGAACTTAAAAGTTGACAGACAACCTTCATACTTTGTGTAATGTACTTTCTAATGTTTCTGACATATTTCAGCTTCCTGTTTTTTTTAGATTAAAGGCAGAGTGATTTAACACCTGTTTAGATTTGTCATCCAAGTCACAAAATGAAAAGTATGCCGTTTTCAATAAACTTCTGCATAAAATAGTTCATTTGCATTTAATTTTAATGGTTCATCAGAATGTCGGGCAAAATGGTCGGCCCTCGCACATGTTCACTTCATCAAATCTGGCACTCTTCCAAAAAAGTTTGGACACCCCTGGCTATAGAGGCTGGTAATCTGCCTAGCAACTAATGATTCGTTGAGCACGACGTCATTTTTCCCGCTCTTAACCACAGCGCAGATGTGGGCGTTTTTTAGTGATGGAAGTGAAGGTGAAAGCATCAGACAAACAGTTGACAAGCAGCAACATCTGAAGTTTACCTAGCAAAGTATATAAGAAGGTAACCCTTTAAAAAGTTAATGTTTAGTAGTAGACTAAGGTTGGTTAAAATCGGCAGTTCGGGGGGGCGCTCGTGAGCCCGCTGTGAGATGGCCGCTTCTTAACTGAGCTCCGTCTCAGCCACCCCAGCAACCCCAGCTAACATGCGCTAACTCTTGCAAATTCGTCAAAATTCACCTACCCCGGGTCAGCAGAGGCAGGCGGGGTCCCGTGGAGACCTGACTTAACGCCCGGTACGTCCTTCTGTGACCGGGAGACTGCAGAATACGTTCCTGGAAAGAGGCCTGCGGTATACTTTCCTTCGCCGCCTGCGTCGGGCCTGGAGCACCCCATAGCTGACCCCGATAATTTGGGTACACTCACTGACTGGCGTGAGAGCGAGCTTCCCCGGGGCTGCCTTTCTAGATTCCTGTGTTGAGTCGGCGCACGTGCGGCAGTGTGTTGCCGAGTGGAGCACCTCCCCCGGGACTGGCCTGCATGCACGCGGTCCCGGAGTCTTTTCAACGGGGCCGAAGAGAGGATCTGGATCCCGTGCGACAGCTGCTAGTGCCCAACACATCATTCGACTAGCGCCCCTTCCCCCTGGAGGGGGTAAGTATACAGGCTGTCCTTCTCTTTAATGAACTTTGGAATCTCTGATCCAACTATGGAGTCACTAGGCCTGCTAGAGGCCTAGTGTCCCACCGAGGCCTGTACTACTCAGCGTGGATCCCACGTGCCTTGTTGGGCGGTCTCTGAGCTTTCCCTGACTGTGGATCTTCTCTCAATCTGCACACTTCGCAGCTAAGGGCACTTTGTATACTGGCTCCAGGTAGCCCCGCAGAGCTCTTTGCATATTGCATTTGGCTGCTCACCTATTTGGGGGCTCAAGAGCAGTTTATCATCTCCTTGCATTGCTGTTTCTTCAATGTTTTGATTTTTTGCAGACATTGCCTGTGCTTTTCTCCTCACACTGTGAGACAGTGACTGGACTGCGGGCTTGTGAAGCTGTGCACACTGTCACCTCGCTATTGCCTCTGCCCTTGCTGACATTGACTGGATCTTTCTCCCAACACTGTGCGGCAGTGGAAGCCTAGCGGGATGGCCGCCAAAGCTAAAAACCTCGACGCTCGGGAAGGGATGCGCTCCTCCCAGCGCCTGCAGAGTAAAGCCGGAGCCCCAAGCAGTCCACGCGGCCAATCTCCCCCATCAGGTTCTGATGATGAGACTGTAAGTGAAGAGGAACTGGATCCTCATAAGCAACTCTCCTCGGCTCAACTCAAACAACAGCTCCGTAGGGGCTTCGCAGAATTAGCCAATGAGATCCGCACGCTACGGGAAGACCTGATGAAAGACGTCGCAGAACTCCGGACCGATGTTAAAGAACTGGGAGCCCGAGTAGAGGACGTGGAGACCAAAATGGTTGACCATGATGGGACTCTGATGGATTTACAATGTGCCCTTGACAGGCAGCGTGCGCAGGCCATGGAGCTGACCTATAAAATTGATGACATTGAAAACCGCTCCCGTCGCAACAACGTGCGTTTCCGTGGAAATCCAGAGGCGGTGAGGGGCGGAGAAGACTTACCAACCGTGCTTAAACTGCTGATAGCGGAGTTGCTCCCGGCGGAAGAACTGGCTGCACACGCATCTGGAATGGAAATTGAGCGAGTTCACCGCGCTTTGGGAAAACCTCCCAACAACCAACCACGTGATGTCATTGCAAGATTCCTGCGCTATTCAGATGCTGAGCTTCTTATACGTCGGGGCCGGGAGAAGACGACGGTCCGCTTCCAGGACGCGACAGTGTCCATCTACCAGGACCTCTCGACGTTCACTCTGGCACGCCGGAGAGAGATGAAACCAGTCTCGGCGGTCTTGAACAGCAAGGGGATTCGCTATTCTTGGTCCTTCCCATTTCGGATGAACTTTCTTTTGGGCAACAAAAAGATCTCTGCAAAGGACTATTCTGAAGCTTGGCGAGCTCTTCGCCAGGCGGGCCTAGTTGATGATAATGCTCAGCCTCATCCGCCGCCCCCTAAACCCCAGCATTCCAAGTGGACTCGGGTGGGCAAGTCCGCTTGACACTTTTGTGAAATTGAAGAGCTCCTCTTCCTTTTTTAGGGAGCCTCAATCTGTGGGTCCCCTGATTTTTGGATAAATGGTGATAAGGATTCGCTTGGGGTCCCCACTCCAGTATCCATGGGGGGCGGCGGTTGATCTGCAAATGTTTTGATGACGTTATTGTTCTGATGGGGAGGCATAATGGGCTGATGACCCGGGGTGGGTGGGTGGGGGAGCAGTTGGGGGAATGTTTCTCTACATTTAGGTTGAGTTTTCGCTTTCTGGGGTTCTGGGGGGTACGGGGTTTGTGGTCAATTTACCGTGTCCTGTATTAACTTAGACAGGCAGGTGGTATTGACGGGAAGGGGGGGGGGAGATGGGGGAAGGGGGGGGAGATGGGTGGGAGGGGGGGTTCCAATATGGAGCTGGGGGGTGTGTTTGGGCATGGGTGGGGGGCCTATGGCTTTTGTTCTTGGAAGGTGGAATAGGTGGGCCCGACTAACTAATTTCCTGGGTTTGCTGGGGGGAGCTACCATTGGGACTTTCTGGGTGGCTGGTGGATGTGCGGGATTTGGTTGTAACTCTTAATGGTGCGCTTCATCTCTTTGAATGTTAAGGGTCTTAACTCCCCGAGGAAGCGGTCCCTGCTGTTCTCCGAATTGCGCACTCTGCAAGGGGACATTGTTTATTTACAGGAGACCCATCTCCAGAATTCCAAGCAGGGCTGGCTAAAGCGGTCCCCATACACTGAGGTGCGGGTGGCCTCAGACGTGCAGGGCCGGAAGAAGCGGGGAGTGGCCTTACTATTCCATCAGAGCCTCTCCTTGCAGATTGACGAGATTAAACGAGATACCCTTGGGAGGTGGCTTTTTCTGAATGTTCGCCTAGACGGACACCTGCTAACATTAGCTAATGTTTATGCACCAAACACAGGTCAGGGCCCCTTTTTTACGCGATTGAAAGCTCTCCTGGCAGACTTTGCAAAAGGCCCCATTGTTTTGGGGGGGGATTGCAACACGCATCTAGTGCCCCATTTGGATTCTACGGGTCGCGCTGGGGGGAGAATGGAGAGGTCGGCAAGAGCCCTTCAACGCTTTATGCTTGACTTGGGCTTACGGGATATATGGAGGGACACCCATGCGGGGGAAAGGGGTTATACTTACTACTCTCCAGTCCATCAGGTCCATACTCGCATGGATTACCACAGGTACACTACCAAAAAACTGCCTCCAGTTTTGCAACTGATTCCTATAGATTTTGGGGTGCTGAATCCAGGAAAAATAGCCAAAATGTTCCATCACGTCACGTTTTCTTGCAAAATTAGATTTCTTACCCATATAAGGAATGTTAACATAATTTCTTTTTAGCCGACTGCAGTTTATTTTCTTGGCCCAAAATAGAGGTTGTAATGGTTAACTAACTAGAAACACTCCCTCATGATATTTTAGAGTGTTTTGTATTCATTTTATACATTAACAGGACAATTGGGAGGCGGGGGGCTAAATCCAGTACTCGCGCTGGCGCATGTTCTTTCCTGTTCGCCTCGCCTCGTTCGCTCGCTCAAACACGGTGGTTGCGACATGAACGTTCCTGTCAAATTTCAGTTTCTTGCAAGTTCATTATTACCTTTTGTTTGCTCAGTCGTAATCCAGCTTTATTCCGAAGTGGTTCACTACAGTTGTAGTTTGCAGTGCTGTGTATTTGTGATGGCTCACAGAGCCAGAGGTTGCGTCAACTCTCCGGACAGTTTTTGTTTTATTTGTGGGGAATATACCGTGAAAAAGCGGCAGAGGAACATTTCTGCATTTATTAAAAGTATATTTCGCCTATTTCGGTTTGAAGTTAGGTGATCAAGACAAACCGTGGGCTACTCACAAAGTGTGCAAGACATGTGAGGAAGATCTACGCTTATGGATGAAAGGTAAAAAACAAGCATTTCGTTTCGGAATACCTATGATGTGGCGTGAACAAAGAGACCACAGCAGTGACTGCTATTTTTGCTCTTGCATTGTGAAGGGATACAACTTAAAAAATAAGAACGTAATAAGTTACCCCAACCTTCCCTCAGGCCTATGCCTCATAGCAACGAAGTACCTGTGCCTGAACCACCAAAATCTTTGGATCATATTTGTGTGGACAGTTCTGATCATGATGAGACTCGTCAGATGGCTTTTCCCGATGAGTCCAGTACTTCCGAGTTTGAAACTGAACCAGATCCGAAACCTGAACTTTTCTCTCAAGCTGAATTGAATGATTTAGTCCGGGATTTAGGACTCCCAAAAGATGCTGCCCAACTGCTAGGTTCTCGGCTTAAACAGAAAAATCTATTGTCACCAGGAACAACTTTTTATTGGTACCGCAACCGCGAGACACAATTTTTGAAGTATTTCAGCAAAGAGGAAGATTTGGTATTTTGCAACGATATATACGGAGTGATGGAAAAGTTTAAACTCAAGTATGATCCTGCTGAATGGCGGCTGTTCATTGATTCGTCAAAAGACAGCATAAAAGGTGTTCTTCTTCATAATGGCAACACATTCGCTTCAGTTCCTATTGCTCACTCTGTTATTCTCCAAGAAAAATATGAGAATTTGGCCCTGATTCTTCAGAAGATTCGTTATGATGAGCATAAGTGGATGATTTGTGGAGACTTTAAAATTCTATCCATGCTATTAGGGCAGCAATCCGGTTTCACCAAATATCCCTGCTTCCTTTGCTTGTGGGATAGCCGGGCCCGCGACCTACACTGGGGGAAAAAAGACTGGCCAATTCGGGAGTATTTGAGACCCGGTGAGAAAAATGTTCTTCATGAGAGCTTGGTACCTCGTGATAAAATTCTATTACCACCTCTCCACATTAAGTTGGGTCTCATTAAGCAATTCATCAAGTCCCTTCCAAAAGATGGTGAGTGCTTTCGGTACCTTTGCTCAAAGTTCCCCTGACATAAGGAAACTCATTTCAGATGGAGCATTCGCTGAAACGATGTCTGAGAAGGAAAAAGGAAGCCTGGGATTCCTTCAAGGATGTTGTTCTCAAATTCTTGGGGAACAGGCGGGATGAGAACTATAAGGATATTGTTGCCAGGATGCTCAATGCCTTCAAACAACAAGGCTGTAACATGAGCCTGAAAGTCCATTTCTTGCACTCCCATGTGAACTACTTTCCCGAAAACTTGGGGGCGTACAGTGAAGAACAAGGTGAAAGGTTTCACCAGGACATCAAGGACGCAGAGAGAAGGTACCAAGGAAGATGGAACACCACTATGATGGCTGATTTCTGCTGGTTGCTGCTGCGGGAAACCCCAGATGAAAAATACGCCAAGCAGCGCACCAAGAGAAGCATTCGGGGGAAGAAGAAACGGGCCCACCAGGAGATTGATTGACCCAAGAATGACTTTAAAATCTAAACTGTGTTGACAAATATCGTGTTTTTACTAAACTTTGAAATAAAAATTTGCTAGTTATTACCACAGTGTCGGATCTCATTTATTAGAATTTTATTTTCACACCATCGGGTGTTTGTCTTCATGTATTGCAATGGTGCGGTTTGCGTTTTCTATTCTTACATACATACCTGTACAACATTTTTTGCACATTTCTTTGCTTTGCTTTGTGTCTAACCTCGCTCTTATATGCTCAATGTTTGTGCACATGTATGTGGCTGTTTTAAGTGCAGACAATTTTGCTACCATCACAGTGTGTTTTGTTGACATTACTCTATTCTTATGTGCTGCCTTGTTACAATTTTCTTTATTCTTATTTGAATAACTACTAAACAATTAGTATAAAGAATTCATCCAAGAAACTTTTATCTCGATCGCACTCAATCTGAAATGTTCACCTCAAACTGCTAACCCAATGTAGCAAAAATCTGTACGTGATGGAGCAAATTGGTTACCAGATTTGGATTCAGCGCACCAAAAAACGTAAAAATCAATCGAAACATTAGAGGCAGTTTAAAAAAAAATTTTTTTAGTGTACCTGTGTTATTTTTTATTGGATCAACGCCTGATGGATGGGAGAGTGCAGGCTGGACTTGGAGCGCTGACTTGGTCAGATCATGCCCCGTGCTGGCTTACCCTCCCGGACGGCTTGTATAGTGAGCACTGCCGTCTTTGGCGTTTAGACGTGAGATTCTTGCGGCGGCAGGGTGCAGTGCAGGATCATGCTCGCTTTATTAAGGTTTTTTTTTGAGTTTAACGACACTGGGGATGTTCCCCTTCCCACGGTGTGGGATGCTTATAAGGCTACAGCTCGCGGTCAACTTATGGCTGAGGCAACCCGCATGCGCAAAATGTGGACGCGCGATCATGATCATTTGGTCAGGGAATCTCCTCGCCTAGGCTTGGAGCACGCCCGAACCGGGTCGAGGCAGGTCTTACGTCAGTGGCGGACGGTTCGAGCGAGTTTAGATGTGTGTATGCAGAGAGAATTAGATAACAAGCACCGGAAACTAAGGCAAACTTTTTATGAACATGGGAACAAAACTGGCCGCCTCTTGGCTTTGCGCCTGCGTCAACAGCAGTCCTCGAGAGTGGTCCGCGAACTGCGCGACGCCAGGGGACAGAAAAGGGTTATATCCCGGGAGATATGTGATCTTTTTGCTGATTACTTGGAGCGGCTTTATAAAGCAGAGCTCTCTGATAGGGATCACGTGCAGGATTACCTTCAG
This sequence comes from Ichthyophis bannanicus, assembly GCA_033557465.1. Taxonomy (NCBI): domain Eukaryota; kingdom Metazoa; phylum Chordata; class Amphibia; order Gymnophiona; family Ichthyophiidae; genus Ichthyophis; species Ichthyophis bannanicus. The sequence goes on from CM066032.1 coordinate 321,614,630, forward strand.
AGGACCGCTCTACCGCGTCTTTCTGACGCTGACCGGGCTCAGTTAGATTCGGAATTTACGATTGACGAAGTAGAAACTGCAATCCGGCATCTGAAAACTGGCAGTGCGCCGGGTAGTGACGGTCTTCCAGCAGAATACTATAAGAAGTTTCGGGCACAACTAGCACCATCCCTGACCTGTTTGTTTAATGAGGTTCTAGGGGCGGCTTCCCTTCCTCCGTCCCAACGTGAGGCATTGATCGTGATGATACCCAAACCCGGTAAACCCTTGCACGATGCGGCGTCGTACCGCCCCATCTCTTTGTTAAACGTTGACGTTAAAATCTTTGCTTCTGTGCTGGCTGCGCGTCTGAACCGGGTTCTTCCAGGCTTGGTTCATCCAGACCAGGTTGGCTTCGTGCCGGGTCGCCAGGCCGCCGATAACATCCGGCGTATGTTGCAGATTATCCATGCGGCCCAACAGGACCCACAACCAGCGTTGCTAGTGGGAATTGACGCAGAAAAAGCATTCGACCGGGTTGATTGGGGATATCTATGGTGTGTTCTGGAGATAATGGGCTTTGGCCTTAATTATATTTGTTGGGTTCGTAGCCTTTACCAGCAGCCTCAGGCGTGCGTTCGGATTAATGGGGGACACTCAAGACATTTCTTTCTGGAGAGAGGCACGCGACAGGGTTGCCCTCTGTCGCCCCTGCTCTTTGCCCTAGCCATGGAACCTCTGGCTCAGAGCTTTCGAGACCATCCAGGTTTGCGAGGGGTCCGCATTGGTCCTGCGGAATATCGGATCGCGCTCTTTGCGGATGATATCATCTTATCCTTGGTGAATCCGTCTGCCTCTCTTCCCATTGCGATGCAGCTGTTCGCAAATTTCTCTCGAGTTTCCGGCTTCAAAATCAATTATACCAAATCAGAGATCCTGAATGTTGGGGTCCCTGGGGCGGTTTGTGCGGAGCTCCGGGAGGCTTATCCTCTTCGCTGGGTGTCAGGACCCCTGCGATACTTAGGGGTGAACCTAACTGTGGAATGGGTGGACCTTTTTAAAGCTAACTATGACCCCCCTGCTTCGTCAGGTCCGGCGGGACTTGGAGGTTTGGAATGGCCTGCTCCTTTCCTGGTTTGGGCGTATGGCTGTAGTCAAGATGGTGGTTGTTCCCCGCTTCATTTCTTCCAGGTTCTCCCGCTCTCCATCCCGCGGGCTACTCTGGCGACCTGGCAACAGTTGCTTATGAAGTTCGTGTGGCATTATCGTCGCCCGCGCCTAGCACGGCAGGTTCTTTTTGCCCGCACGCGTTCCGGCGGTATGGGTATGCCCAATTTACATTGGTACTATGCGGCGGCGCAATGTCGGGCGGGGGTGGAATGGATGATTGTTGAAAGCACTAAGTGCTGGGTGCAGATGGAAATGAGTTTGGTGGGAGGAGCTGGGCTAGGGGATTGGCTGTGGCTTGGTCCACAACTTCGCCGCGGCAAGTGCACCAGTAATCCCTACGTTCTTCATACCCTCCGTTGCTGGGATCAGCACTTTCGACCCCGTGACGCGGGTCTATCCCCTTTAGCCCCTATAGTTGATAACGCTTCTTTCCCACCGGGTTTGAGTGACGTAGTTTTTCGGCAATGGGGGCACCTTGGCCTCAGCCGGGTCGGCCAATTTTTTGCTGACGGTCGGCTACAATCCTTTCGTGCATTACAAGACGAATTTGACCTTCCGGCTAGACATCTCTATCAATATATGCAAGTGACGCATTGGGTCAGTTCTAGATCCGTTCGGCCCCAGGTTGCTCGGGACCTGACGGACCTGGAGCGCTACTGTGAGGGGTGCACGACTACAAAGGGTCTCGTGGCAACATTATATGCCCATTTGCAGGGAGCCCAGGCGTGCCCCACACGTCATAGGGTGCTTTGGAGTTCTGACTTGGGTCTTTCTTATACTGACAGGCAATGGGAGATAGTGGAAACGCGCCTGTGGAAGAGCTCGATAGCGACTAATGCCCAAGAAACGAATTATAAACTGCTGTACCGTTGGTATATGACTCCGGCGCGGATTGCTCGTATGTACCCTGGGGCCGGGGACCTATGATGGCGTAACTGTGGGCAACGGGGTACCCTGGGACATATTTGGTGGACGTGTCCCCGCATTCGTGCCTTTTGGAGGGGTGTGCAATTCCGCATGCAGTTGCTTCTGGGACTGAGTATCCCTTGGGATCCGGGGATTTTTCTTTTTGGGGCCTCCGTGCCGGGGGCCCGGGCTTTGCAGCTCGCCTTACTCCGGCACAGCCTGAATGCGGCTCGACTATCCCTGGCGGCGGCATGGAAGCGTGCTTTGGCCCCCTCTTTCCAGGTCTGGCTGGAACGCATGTGGGATATATATTCCATGGAACAGGGGGTAGCGGTTAGTAGGATGCGTTTGGTGCGATTTGAATCGGTGTGGGCGCCCTTTGTCTCTCGTTATGGCGCGTGATTGCTCTGGATAAATGGGGGTAATACGCTGACCTCTCAGGAAGCTTGCTCCCTATGTGTGCCCCTTAGCCCACCACTGCCCGGAGCCCTAGCATTAGCAAGCCATAGTTGGGGGGGTTGGGAGGTGGGGGGGGGGGGACCCGGGACTGGGGTGACTTTGGGGGGGGGGAAGGGAGGTGGGGGGGGGTGGTGGTCCCGGTTTCCTTATTATAAACACATTATAAACGTGTAAAAATGAAGACATATTGTAGGATACTATTGTGACCTGACGTTGTGTTGTTACTAATGCATTCTTTTTGAAGGTTTAGGTTAGGTTTAGGTTTAGGTTTATTGACTTGATTGACCGCCCTTCGTGGGTAAGCAGAGCGGTTTACAAAAACATTTCTTCATTGCAGTAGGCACAAGGCCGGAAAAGGAAAAGAAAGTTACAACTTGGTAAAAGTAGAAAAGCGAGTACAGGAAAGGAGATCTTTGTGGTTCTTGTATCTCTGTATTATTTGGAAGTCTTTCAATAAAAAAAAAATAAAAAAATAAAAATCGGCAGTTCAAAGTGAAAGATAAAGTACATGTCTAGCCCCGGCGGGTTGTAAATATATAGAAGAATGCAAGGTGTTTTAAATGCATACATTTATTTAAGATGGTCATATAGATATGTTGGTATGCAATAATCAAGATGTAGTACATAATGTTTTGATCGGTTTTTCAAAAGAAACATTGCACAAATTTTAGGTTTTATTTCTTTATATTGTAAATAGTAGGTTTATGTATGAGATTTTGGAATCATGATATAGTTCTCATCAATAATCAGAATGTAGTATATAAAGTTTGGTTTGGTTCTAAAAGAAATATTGCACAATTTTTAGGTTTTATTTCTTCATCTTGTAAATAGTAAGGTTTATGTATGTGAAGATTTTAGAATCAAGAGATATAGTTCTCCTACTCACTCCTGCTCCTCTGGTAGGGTTAAGATCATCAGTACAACTAATCTTATAAATGAATGGTTCACATATACTTTGTACTCTCGAGTTCTGAGATCAGACTGTGTGAGAAAATAATTCATTTCTCTCTTTTTCTTTCATTTAGCATATACAGCTATTGTGTTGAATTTGTCATACGATTAAAGTATATACATGGTTGTTATGGACACCCTTTCATGGATCGTCAGTTTCATTACCTTTTATGTAATTTATTTAAGGTCATCGTTTTATGAATCGTCAGTTTGATTATCTTTTAATGAATTTATTTATTTATGGATATTCTTTTATGAATCATAAGATAAATAATAATAAAACTAATTTACTTAATTTGTTCATGAATCATTTGTTGATGTTTATGTATTTATAAATTTTGATCTTATAATTTATAATTCCAGCATGATCATATTAATGTATGTGTTTTTAAATGTTAGTATGATGAGATATGTGAATATATGGCCTGGAGTCTTAAATGTTTTTTAAGGTTTTAATTTTTTAATTAATTATTTAGTAATATTTCGAGTGTTGATTCATATTTGTGATAATATTTGTGTTTTATATTATTTATGTTTATTTATGGATGTAGCATGCCTAAAAGCCCCTGATGAAGTAAAGTCGAAACATGGCCTGTGTCGGGCTCTTTGGGTTAATCATAAATCAATAAAAGAATCCTTCCTACTTCAACCACGTGGCTGTACTGGGTGTCAGTGAGAATAGCCTACAGATCAACCTCAAAAAACCAAAATAATGTTCACTACAAGGAACCAAAACTTCACACCTCCTACTAAAATTAAGATACAAAATACCACCATCCAAGTAAAACAGGAGGTTAAATACTTGGGAATCACCTTGGACAAATCACTCAGTATGACATCCCAGATAAAGAATATGGTCCTGGCTGTTCATTTTAAGTTAAGATCAATCGAGAACCTAAGACCACTCCAAGAACTCAATGACTTTAGAAAGTTAGTTCAGGCATTCATAACCCCACACTGGGACTACTGTAACAGCCTCCTACAGGGGCTGCCCCCAAAAAAATCAATACCCTACAAATAACTCAAAACGTAACTGCTTGAATAATAACCAAAGCACACCTGACAGACCACATTACACCAAGCCTTAAAGACCTGCACTGGCTCCCATTATCAAGTAGAATAAAATATAAAGTAAACTGTTCCATGTATAATGTTGTTACTTTGTAAACTGTGCTGATCTTGAATAGTGTGGTATAAAAACAAATAAATAATGTAATAATTACCACATTCAAGTTACTACAGAACATCTCACCGTCATTCCTCACAACTAAGATCCATACACAAACAGAAACCAGGAGCAGAAGAAACAGCAACCTAAACACGCTCGCAGTACCTTCTTCAATCCGTAGCACAAAACAAGTAACCAGCAAGAGAGCCTTCACCTACACTGCACCCAAGTTATGGAACCATCTACAAGACCCACATGAGATCTATCAGAGATCTCCAAACATTTAGGAAACAACTAAAGACACTTCTGTTTGCCGAACACTACAACAATGAAACAAAAATCTGCATGTTTACCACAACAGACACAACCAAGCCAAATGTGTATAGCTAAAAAGTATATAAATGCATATAGTTAAAGTTGAATAATCCATTAACTACTCTGTATATAGTTCGCCTGTAATATCTTGTGTCCTCTGTAACTGGTTAAGTTCCATGTAAACCGCCCCTGATCTCTGTAAGGGGCAGTATACAAATGTTTTATAAATAAATAAATAAGAACGTAAGATTTCCATACCAGGTCAGACCAAAAGGTCCATTCAAGTCTAGTATCCTGTTTCCAACGTGGCTGATCCAAGTCACAAGTAACTGCCAGGTTCCCAAAAAGGATGAACCACAGGCAAGGCAAGAAATCACGTATGTATCGAAGACACAGTCCAAAGACGTGATATAGTGGAAAAACAACAACTTTATTAAATCGCAGACCTATTACCAACCCGACACAGGCCGTGTTTCGCAAACCTTCGTCAGGGGTTGATCAGGTAGGTATTAAAACATAAATATTAAGTAAAAACATAATAGTAATAAAACATTGTGTCAGAACAAACGACTAGATCTTGATCAGTAAACCACATATATGTGTACATCAATAACATAAACATCATAAATAATTGAAAGATACATATAAAATCCATCTACCACCAATTAGAAGGATAAAGGTGCTGATAACAGAGTTAAATAAATAATTAGAAACAGAACTAAATAAATAATTAAAACCAAGTCTTAAGCAACTGATAAAAAGGTGACTAAAAATGCAGAGTGACACCAAATAGATAAATGAATAAATAAATAAAAACGTTAGGAAAGTAAGGGGTGTGACAAGCAAACATGTCAAATGATAAATACCTCATTAGAGCAGAAAAAACAGCAAACAATGGTCTTTTATGGAAGGTTGTACTTGTAATGGCTAAAATAGATAATGCACAATTAGATGGATAAAACCTATAATAAATATCCACATAAAACATTAAAATCATAGAAAACAACTATACAAAACAAATGAATATACAAGTACAAGAAGCAGCAGGAGCGAAAAAGAGGAATCGACACCTCATACTTGGAGGCTTGGTAAATCCTGAGAATCTGGATATGCCAGCATTATGGCTCACCTAGTATTAAAGACATATCTTACTCAATGACTCGCCAAACTATCTGTTATATAAACAAAACAGTAGACTGTATGGGATAAAGGGTATGTGTATGACGTCCCAATTCTAAAACAAGGATCTTATTAAAAGGGAATGAAGAGCACATCGAAGGCATCGGAGAAAATTAAACTATAGAATAAATTCAATAAATACTCTAAAACCATCAGTAAAGAAATAAAACTGCTTTTTTTTAAAAAACGGTTGTCTAGCCCTAGGCAACATAAAGCAGAGGCTGCCGAGAAAGACAAGTAAAAAACAACTCTAAAACCAGCACCGTGTATGCCTAATCAACACACCACCAGCGTGCTACAAAGGGATTTCGCTTATAAACTTAAAAAGCATAGCGGTGATATCAAATCGTGTAAAGCATACCTTCGTGGTACGGGAGACTGTCAAGGGATTCCAAATATCCCGAACCGACACCGTGTGTACTTCACCAAGGAAATCAAAACTATGGGACGCCAGCTCATGCGCATATTAGTTAGTTCTCCACGGCGGGAAACAATGGGGGCGGACCAAGGGGCAGAGTCACAGCCAATAGGGCTCAGGAGGGGCAGAACCAGGAGCGGAGTTATGGCACTACCGCATTCAAAGCAAATACAAATGGATGACTAGAAGCAGATAGTCACAGATATTAAAATTATACTTTTTATCTCCTCTTTGCCGACAGTTTACGATATAGCTCTGCTTTTGGTCCGTTTTCCTCCTTATCTCTCCGTAGATAGACCGGTTTCATTATTTTGGTTCACTGATAGAGATTACAAGATGTGTATTGTGAGCCTTATATTAATGTATTTGTCTTTTACTTCGATCTTCGACCCCTCCGGTTCCAGTTACCCTCATATGTTTTGGAATTACAAAAGTTTGGACATTTATACTTATCAAACCCCTTTATTAAGCCAAACTGGCTTTTTCTTTGCTTTGAATGCGGTAGTGCCATAACTCCGCTCCTGGTTCCGCCCCTCCTGAGCCCTATTGGCTGTGACTCCGCCCCTGAGTCCGCCCCCATTGTTTCCCGCCGTGGAGAACTAACTAATATGCGCATGAGCTGGCGTCCCATAGTTTTGATTTCCTTGGTGAAGTACACACAGTGTCGGTTCGGGATATTTGGAATCCCTTGACAGTCTCCCGTACCACGAAGGTATGCTTTACACGATTTGATATCACCACTATGCTTTTTAAGTTTATAAGCGAAATCCCTTTGTAGCACGCTGGTGGTGTGTTGATTAGGCAAGCACGGTGCTGGTTTTAGAGTTAATTTTTACTTGTCTTTCTCGGCAGCCTCTGCTTTATGTTGCCTAGGGCTAGACAATCATTTTTTTTTTAAAAAGGCAGTTTTATTTCTTTACTAATGGTTTTAGAGTATTTATTGAATTTATTCTATAGTTTAATTTCTCTGGTGCCTTCGACGTGCTCTTCATTCCCTTTTAATAAGATCCTTGTTTTAGAATTGGGACGTCATACACATACCCTTTATCCCATACAGTCTACTGTTTTGTTTATATAACAGATAGTTTGGCGAGTTATTGAGTAAGATATGTCTTTAATACTAGGTGAGCCATAATACTGGCATATCCAGATTCTCAGGATTTACCAAGCCTCCAAGTATGAGGTGTCTATTCCTCTTTTTCGCTCCTGTACTTGTATATTCATTTATTTGTTTTGTATAGTTGTTTTGAATGATTTTAATGTTTTATGTGGATATTTATTATAGGTTTTATCCATCTAATTGTGCATTATCTATTTTAGCCATACAAGTACAACCTTCCATAAAAGACCATTGTTTGCTGTTTTTTCTGCTCTGAGGTATTTATCATTTGACATGTTTGCTTGTCACACCCCTTACTTTCCTAATGTTTTTAATTATTTATCTATTTGGTGTCACTCTGCATTTTTAGTCACCTTTTTATCAGTTGCTTAAGACTTGGTTTTAATTATTTATTTAGTTCTGTTTCTAATTATTTATTTAACTCTGTTATCAGCACCTTTATCCTTCTTATTGGTGGTAGATGGATTTTATATGTATCTTTCAATTATTTATGATGTTTATAAGAACATAAGATATGCCATACTGGGTCAGACCAAGGTCCATCAAGCCCAGTATCCTGTTTCCAACAGTGGCCAATCTAGGCCATACGTACCTAGCAGTTTCCCCAAAAGACACAGGTTCTGCAATGCTTGTACTAGGTCAAGCATTGATATCCTGGGTCCCTTCTTAATAATGGTTTATGGACCTTTCCTCCAGGAACTTCTCCAAACCTTTTTTAAACCCAGCTACACTAACAGCCTTTACTACATCCTCCGGTAACAAATTCCAAAGTTTGATTACACGTTGAGTGAAAAAATATTTTCTTTTATTAGTCTTAAATAGTTTACCCTGTAGCTTCATTGCATGTCCCCTAGTCTTCCTATATTCCGATAACGTAAACAGTCGATCTACGTTTACCCGTTCCACTCCGTTCATTAATTTATAGACTTCTATCATATCTCCCCTCAGACGTCTCTTTTCCAGGTTAAAGAGCCCTAACCTTTTTAGCCTTTCTTCATAGGAGTATCCTTCCATCCCCTTTACCATTTTGGTGGCTCTTCTCTGAACCTTTTCTAATAACGCTATATCCTTTTTAAGATACGGCGACCAGAATTGCACACAATATTCAAGGTGCGGTCTCACTATGGAACGGTATAAAGGCATTATAATATAATCTCTTTTGTTTTATTTTCCATTCCTGTCCTTATGATACCTAGCATTCTATTTGCTCTCTTGGCCGCCGCTGCACACTGGGCCGAGGGTTTTAACATGTTATCCACAATGACGCCTAAATCTTTTTCCTGGGTGGTGGTTCCTAATGTGGAACCTTGCATCGTGTAACCATAGTTTGGGTTGTTCTTCCCCAGGTGCATAACTTTGCACTTGTCCACATTAAATTTCATCTGCCATTTTGATGCCCAGTCTTCCAATTTATCAAGATCCTCTTGCAATTTTCCACAATCCTCTTGGGTTTTAACAACTTTAAAAACTTTATGTTATTGATATACACATATATGTAGTTTACTGATCAAGATCTAGTCGTTTGTTCTGACACAATGTTTTATTACTATTATGTTTTACTTAGTATTTATGTTTTATGTTTTATGTTTTAGTACCTACCTGATCAACCCAACACAGGTTCCCAAAAAGGTACATAGATTCCATGCAGTTATCCCACAGGTAAACAGTGGATTTGTCCAGTCCACTTTAATAATGGTTTATGGACTTTTCTTCCAATAACCTCTCCAAATCTTCTTTAAACTCAGCTATACTAACAGCTTTTACTACATCCTCAAGCAACAAATTCCAGAGTAAGATTACACAATGAATGAAAACATATTCTCTGATTAGTCCTAAATATGCTACATTGTAGCTTCATTTCATGTCCCCTAGTCTTTCTATTTTTTTTAAATTAAACAACCCATCTATGTTTAGCTGTTCCACTTCACTCAATATTTTATAAATATCTATCATATTGTCCTTTTTCCAAGCTGAAGAGCCCTAACCTATCAAGCCTTTCCTCATAGCGAGATCCCTTTATCATTTTGGCTGCTCTTCTCTTTATCTTTTCTAATTCCGCTATATCTTTTTTCTTTAAGATACAGCAGCAAGAACTTCAGATAATATAAAGGTGCAATTGCACCATGGAGCGGAATGAAGGAATAATAATCCTTTCATACATATGATTCCTAGCATTCTAATTGCTTTCTTGGACGCTTCTGCACACTGAGCAGGGAGTTTCAATGTATTATCCACGAGGACTCCTAGATCCTTTTCCTGGGTGGTAATTCCTAACGTGGAACCTTACATCGTGAAAATGTAGTTTGGGTTGTTCTTCCATAAGTGCATAACTTTGCACTTGTCCACATTAAAAATTTCATCTGCCATTTAGATACTCAGTTCCTCAAAGTCTTCTTGCAATTTCTCACAATCCTTTTGTGATTTAACAAGTTTGAATAATTTTGTATGAACAGCAAAGGTGGAAAACACCGCAGTATCCATCTGCCTAATATACAGACCCCCCTCGCCACAGCATGAGATACTCGCCTCAGCATTAGAAAACATATCCTCAACGCAACCAAAAAAATTCCAGATCATACTAGGAGACCTAAACCTAACATCAATGACAGCCACACACGCAAACACTTTCCTGGAGGCTATGACCCAGTTAGGGTACCAACAACTAATAACAGAGCCCACACATGAAAAGGGTCACACACTGGACATGGTTTTCGCTCCTGCAGGAAAACAGGCCAACGGTGAGAAGCCTCTGATAGAGATCATACCATTACCCTGGTCGGACCACCACCAAATCAATATGCAGATAAAGCTTCCTACCCTGTCCAAAGACACCAAGGCAAAAAGAGCACCACTCCAACAAAGAAGATTTAACAAACCAAATATGGAATGTCTCATCAAGACCATCAAATCCCACATAGACCTGGATGAAACAGACCTCAATGAATTAACAAGTAGCTGGGATACCGGAATTCAGGTCATAGCGATCCCTAAAGAGAACCATACACCAAATGCAGCCAAACTAAAATCAGAACCTTGGTACAACATAACGCTGACCAGAATGAAAAGAGACCTTAGAAAACAGGAAAGAAGGTGGAGACAAACCAAATCCATCGAGCTCAGATCGGTGTACCTCAACCTCCTATCAAAATACAAGGAAGAAGTAAACACAGCTAAGAGGATACACCATACCAACATTCTAAACAAAGCCATCAACAAACCACGTGAACTCTTTGCACTAGTTAAATCACTAACCAAAACAGCCACTCCAGAACATCAAGATAGCCACATAAATCCACAAACGCTTGCAAACCACTACGCAAGCAAGCTGACAACAGCCAACCCCAATCTCCATATAGACACACAATGCCAAGGTACAGAAGTGGAGAATAAACAGACGTGGAGTAGTTTCCGCAACATCGATGTGCAACAAGCCATCAACATACTAACCTCCATAAATCCAACCCCCTCCCCACTCGACCCCTGCCCAACAGCATGGATAAAAGCAGCAAAAAAAGAGATCAACCAGCAAATATCCCACATCGTAAACCAGTCACTAAATCAAGGAATAATGCCTGACCAACTGAAGCAATCTATAATAAGACCAATCCTAAAGAACAACTCGCTCAATAAGGAAGATCCGACATCATACCGCCCCATCTCCAGCATTTCATTCCTCGCAAAGATCATCGAAAAAGCTGTGCTCATACAGCTTGTCAGACGGCTGCCTAGGGTGAGAACTTACACACTCTTGACGATGCATATATTCATATGATTCTTGCAAGGTATTGTGGGTAATGTAGTTCTTTCACTCCCAAACACAGCTGAAGACAATAATTGAGTTGTGATACCAGTGGTAAGGCCAATAAAATACTTCTTTTATTGATGGGGTTTAATTCACCCAGCACACGTATGCTTGATAGCAATATAAATGAGGTTACTTGCTTGCAGTGTTTAAATGGATAACATAAAGTCACAAAGGAAATCAGAAAACAACCTTCAGCTTGTCAGGCAATTAGCTAATGTTTTCTTAGCAAATAATTACCAAATAAAAAGGCACAAAGAAATGAATAAACTTTGCTTGTTAGGTTAACTTCTGCTTATTTTCCACGCAGATCCCAGCAGTGATTCTCCCTTGCTCACACACCCAATCAGGTGCAGCTTTAATTACTATCAATTGACCAGCTGAAACCCTTTAGCTGGCTGGCTGCTACTGTGTGAACCCAAATCCTGCTTTAAGAGCTGTTTTGCAGTGGAAATAAGAACAAAGTTAGGTTTCTTTGTGATGGCTGATGTGTTTGCTCACAGAAAGCTAGCAATAGCATTGGAATAGAGAACAGTCCATGTAATTAATAGTCTCATCTGCTGTAATTTCCCCTTCATCAATCAGCATAGGGTCACTATCATACATTGGCACAGATGAGTCTTTCAATAAGGCACTATCATGAGAATGCTTATTCCCTTGCTGCCATTCACTATTATAGATAGGGTCTGGATCAGTGTTCATATCTGAGCCTCTCCTGCTATCATAATTCCTCTCTGTATAGCCTGGCCAGTAGGTAATCCAATTCTGATGTCCAGCCTTCCAATCTTGATCCCTGGACACTGGATCTCCTCTCACATACCTTCTGGCATAGGTCTGAAAGTCCTTTCCACGTGCAGTCTTCTCTCTTCCAGGTAGCTACTGGTGATTCCTATCTCTGCCATTCCATTCCTCTGGCTGACTCCAGTCCAATGGACTCTGCTGGCACTTGGAATACCTCCCAGTATGGGTACTGCCTTGGATTCTCCCAGACCCTCCAATGGCCTTTCTTCTCTTCCTTCCAGAGAGTTTCCTTCTTTCTCTATCCGCTTGGCTTGGCTTCTGCTTCTCCAGGTGATGCTTAAACCTGTAGCTGGACTGGAGCTTGTAGGCGTTGCTGTCTCTCCCTCTGTAGCTCTTCCTGAAGCTTTTATCTGTAGAAACAGCTCTATTCTTATTCTGTCTTAATGTGTGCTCCTCCCTAACACAGCGCAGCTGTGTTGAATCAGGCCCTGCCCTTTGAGATGAGTGCTTAGGGATTACCTCATAGCTCTCTTGATTGCACACACGTTTTCTCACTTCAGCCCCTCTCATGGCTGCTGGAAACCTGGTGCATTCTGGGACTGGTAGTCTTTTATGTGAAAACTCTGTTTTCTTGCTTCTACCAGAACTGACAGGTTGCTTGTTCAGAGTCACATCATCTTTTCTATAGCTCCTACCTGAGCTATGATAAGCTTCCTTATCACAAGCTTCAAGAGCATCTAGATGACTGTGATACCCTAGATAAACAGCAATACGGGTTCAGAAGAAACCATGGAGTGGAGACGCTTTTGATAGCACTAATGAACAACCTCCTCCAAGGCCTAGAAGACAGAAAGAAAATGTTTATACTCATTTTCATTGACGTCTCCGCCGCCTTTGACACAGTACACCATGGGATCCTCCTCAACAAACTAGAATCTATAGGAATTGGGGGAACCCCCCTCAAATGGTTCTCCTCATACATAACAAACAGAAGGCCACAAGTACAATTCAATGGTGAAAATGCTGAACCTTTCTCGCAAACGCAAGGCATACCCCAGGGTTCTGCCCTCTCGGCACTTCTGTTCAACATTTACATGCGACCCCTCTGCGACATCTTCAAAAGGCATAATATTAAATACCACATCTATGCAGACGATATTATGCTTTATACACAACTAGATACTGCCGATCCTCAACATATACAGCTCGAAAATTGCCTGGATGAGATGTTAGGCTGGCTACAGAAAAACAACATGACAATCAACCATAAGAAAACTGAAGTCATGTACATATCCAGTAAAACAAACTTCAACCCCCCCCCCCTACAATCACACTGTGCAACACATACATCACGAAGAATGAAATCAAATATCTAGGAGTCACACTCGACTGCAACCTAAAAATGGAGACACACCTACGCAAAACGAATAAAGCCATCTTCCATAAACTAAGAGTGTTACAACCACTAAGGAAAATAATAGAACCTGGTGATTTTCGGTCGGTAGCGCAAGCTCTCATTATACCGCACCTAGATTACTGTAATGCCATCTTACAAGGTCTGTCTAAAAGATCACTAAATATCCTTCAGATGGCCCAAAACGTATCAGCCAGGATCATAATGGGAACAAGCATTGCTGAACACATTACCCCCATTTTAATAGAGCTACACTGGCTTCCAATTGCAGCCAGGATACAATACAAGATATTAGTGACCACCTTCAAACTAATAAACAACGTATCCCCATCATTCCTATCCTCACTTATCAGCATGCAACCTACAAATAGGTACAGAAGAACCATCAACTCGGGAACCATGCAAGTCCCCACCAACATCAGAACAGTGAAAACAAGTACGAGTCGTAGAGCATTCTCATTCTCTGCGCCAACTCTCTGGAATCAACTCCCCTGCGAGCTGCGTCTGACCAAGGACATCACCAAATTCAGGAAAGAGCTAAAAACTCACTTATTCCGAAATCATTACAATCAGCTATGACCATCAACTGCGAGGGAATTGTAAAACTGCTATATGTTTAAATATGTAAATATGTATATATAAATGTAAGAACGTATGATTCATCCCCGAAAACGCTAATCATGTGTGCTGTGACCTCAGATCTATGTATATACCACCCCCCCCCCACCCAAGTCTTGATTGGCTATCCCCAAAGATGAATCAAACCGCTGCTGATCGCTGGAAGTAGCGGTATATAAGTGTGTAGTAAATAAATAAATAAAAATAAAATAAATTTGATCCCCTCACTCATTCGCACCTCCAAGTCATTTATTTTTTATTTTTAAGTGCCATCAAGTCAATGCAATACATCTAAGACCACTTATAGACGGGGATGACTTCAGAACCGTTGCCAAAGCTCTAATACCGCACTTGGACTATTGCAATGGGATTCTCCAAGGTATAACCAAAAAAAAGCCTAAACACTTTCCAAATGGCTCAGAATGTTGCTGCCCGAATAATTTCCAAAGCCAGGCTATCGGACCATATTTCTCCCGTCCTCTATACCCTTCATTGGCTCCCTGTTGCCAGCAGGATCCAATATAAAACCATAAAGACCACCTTTAAGTTAATTAACAAGATTGCACCGTCACATCTCTCTACACTTATTCAAAGCCCCCCTGAAAATGGAAGAAGGAACCTCAATACTATTTTAGTATACGACAAAATCAGAAAAGCAAAACAGATAACAGTGCCTTTTCCTATGTTGCACCGGTACAATGGAATAATCTTCCAGTCCAATTAAGGGAGATGAAAGACCTCCAAACTTTCCGAAAGGAACTAAAAACTTACTTATTCACTCAGCACTATTATAACCTAAAGACCATTCCTCTGATCAAGCCTCCCAAGCACAGGCTGAACAACCTAACACATTGCCTATACAACCCTAGTCTTAACCCACTTCAACGCAGACAATTTATTGTTCACACCTTACACAAATGTATACACCTCTGTACCACCTTGAGCCCAATTCTATGTAAACCGCCCCTGATCTTTGGAAGGGGCGGTATATAAAAGTTTCCAAATAAAAAATAAAATAAAATGCAGACTCCTGGCGACCCAGCAACCCCTGGGTTTTCTTGGCAACGTATGATTGGAGGTAGATTGCCAGGCCTTTTCTTCCAAGGCAATGGAGGGGTAAAGTGACTTGCTCAAGGTCACAAGAAGTGCCAGTGGGAATAAACCCAAATCTCTTGAGTGCTAGGCTGCTGCTCTAACCACTAGGCTACTCCTCCACACAGATCATTTAAGTCTATGTTAAAAAGCAGCGGGCCCAACCCAGATCCCAGCGGTACTCCACTATTCACCTTTGTCCACTGAGAAAACTGGCCATTTAGCCCTACTCTCCGTTTTCTGTCATTTAACCAGTTCCCAATCCACAATAGCACTGTGCCTCCTATCCCATGACTTTTTAATTTCCTCAATATTCTCTCATGAGACACACTGAAAAAGGCCTTCTGAAAATTGAGATTCAGTATATCAACCAGCTCACCTTTATCTACTTGTTAATTCACACCTCCAAAAAAAAATAACGGATTAGTAAGACAAGACTTTCATTAGCTACAGCACATCTATGTTGGTTATCTCTACATATTCAATAATTACACTATTTATGATAAGTACTGGGCAGAATGGTAGAAGCTATGTCAGGCTCACTGGTCTGCAGTTTCCCAGGATCACCCATGGAACCCTTTTTAAAAATTGGCATTACACTGGCCATTCTCCAATTTTCAGGTACTACAGATGATTTTAAGGATAGTTCACAGATTACTAATAGTAAATCTACAAATCTCATATTTCAGTTCTTTCAGCACCCTGGGATGTATACCATCTGATCTAGCTGATTTACTACTTTTTAGTTTATCAAATAGTTGTAATACATCTTCCCAATTTATTTCAATTCTTCTGATGCCTCATCTTTAAATACCATGTCAAGCATGGGTTAAGTTCCCTATATCTTTTTCAGCAAAGAATTCACTCAGTTTCTCCGCTATGGTCTTTTCCTTCATTAATGCCTTTTTTTTGCCCCTCTATCATCTAATGGTCAAACTGACTCTCTCACAGTTTTTGTTATAAATGTTCTTGAAGTTTTTTATTATGCATTTTTGATTCCAAGGCAAACTTCTTTTCACATTTTCTCTTTGCCTGCCTTATCAATGCCTTGCATCTAACTTGCCAGTGCTCATGTTCTTTTCCACTTTTGTCATTTGGCTCCTTCTTCCATTTTTGGCTACAACAGCCTCTCTAACCTCACCTTTAAAACTATGCTGGCAGTTTTTTGGCCTTCCTTCCACTTTCATTAAAGCATGGAACACAGCTGGTCTGGGGTTCCAAGATAGTATTTTTAAACACCCATCTTCAACCTTTGCAGCTGCTCCTTTTAGTTTTTTCTTAACTAAATTTTCCTCATTTTATCACAGCCCCCCTTTAGAAAGTTAAAAGCTATTGTTGTGGATTTCCTTGCTGTCCTCCCTCCATTTATTAAATCAAATGAGATCATGCTATGATCACTATTGCCAAGTGGCCACAGCATCATTATCTCTTGCACCAGAACCTGTGTTCCACTAAGGACTAGGTCTAAAATAGCTTCCACTCTTGCTGGTTCAAGAAATATCTTAGAGCAGCTAGTTCATCTAAAACGGTTAATCTCCTTAGCATGTCCTGCTGCAACACTGACCCAATACTGAGGTAATTGAAATCGCCCATTATTAATGTGTTGAAACTTCTGATAGTTTCCCTGATTTCTTTTAACATTTAAGAACATAAGAACATAAGAACATAAGAAATGCCATACTGGGTCAGACCGAGGTCCATCAAGCCCAGTATCCTGTTTCCAACAGTGGCCAATCTAGGTCATACGTACCTAGCAGTTTCCCCAAAAGACACAGGTTCTGCAGTGCTTGTACTAGGTCAAGCATTGATATCCTGGGTCCCTTTTTAATAGTGGTTTATGGACCTTTCCTCCAGGAACTTGTCCAAACCTTTTTTAAACCCAGCTATACTAACAGCCCTTACTACATCCTCCGGTAACAGATTCCAGAGTTTGATTACACGTTGAGTGAAGAAATATTTTCTCTTATTTGTCTTAAATAGTTTACCCTGTAGCTTCATTACATGTCCCCTAGTCCTTCTATATTCTGATAGCGTAAACAATTGATCCACGTTTATCCGTTCCACTCCATTCATTAATTTATAGACCTCTATCATATCTCCCCTCAGCCGTCTCTTTTCCAGGTTAAAGAGCCCTAACCTTTTTAGCCTCTCTTCATAGGAGTAGCCTTCCATCCCCTTCACCAATTTGGTGGCTCTTCTCTGTACTTTTTCTAATAACTCTATGTCCTTTTTAAGATACGGTGACCAGAATTGCACACAATATTCAAGGTGCGGTCGTACCATGGAGCGATACAGAGGCATTATAATATCCTTTGTTTTATTCTCCATCCCTTTCCTTATGATACCTAGCATTCTATTTGCTTTCTTGGCCGCCGCTGCACACTGGGCGGAGGGTTTTAACATGTTATCCACAATGACTCCTAAATCTTTTTCCTGGGTGGTGGTTTCTAATGTGGAGCCTTGCATCGTGTAACTATAGTGTGGGTTGTTCTTTCCTAGGTGCATAACTTTGCACTTGTCCACATTAAATTTCATCTGCCATTTGGATGCCCAGTCTTCCAATTTATCCAGATCCTCCTGCAGTTTTCCACAATCCTCTTGGGTTTTAACAACTTTAAACAGTTTTGTGTCATCTGCAAATTTGATAACCTCACTAGTTATTCCTTTTTCCAGGTCATTTATGAATATGTCAAAAAGTAGGGGACCCAGTACAGATCCCTGGGGTACTCCACTATTCACCTTTTTCCATTGGGAATATTGGCCATTTAGCCCTACCCTCTGCTTTCTATCTTTTAACCAGTTCCCGATCCACAATAGTACACTGCCTCCTATCCCATGACTTTTTAGCTTTGCCAAAAGTCTCTGATGGGGGACCTTGTCAAAAGCTTTCTGAAAGTCCAGATACACTATATCAACAGACTCACCTTTGTCTACCTGTTTATGCACACCTTCAAAAAAACAGATCAGATTAGTAAGACAAGATCTTCCTTGTCTAAAGCCATGTTGGCTGTCTCCCATTAGGCCATGGCTATCCACATGCTGTGTAATTTTGTTCTTTATGATGGTTTCTACCATTTTCCCTGGTACTGACGTCAGGCTCACCGGTCTGTAATTTCCCGGGTCACCCCTGGAACCCTTTTTAAAAATTGGTGTTACGTTGGCGACCCTCCAATCTTCAGGTATTACAGATGATTTTAATGAAAGTTCACAGATTACCAATAGCAGGTCTGCAATCTCATATTTCAGTTCTTTCAACACTCTGGGATGTATACCATCCGGTCCAGGTGATTTGTTCATCCATCTGTTCATTCTGGCCAAGTGGACAGTAGAAGACCAAACAAGCAGGTGCAAGAAAGAGACTGGCGGTAATCCAATTCAGGTAAAAACCCTTCTTAATAGCCCCTACGCGTTTTGGCTGGGAAGCCTTCTTCAGGGGGTCTTTAGATGAAACACACCTCAAAAAACAACAAACATCTGTGCTTGTGTTTGGTCTTCTGTGAGAGTACAGATACTCGCTGCTCTCCTTGGTTTTCTATTGTTCTTTGAGCCATGTTTTCCCCATGGAAGGAGGTCCTCAGCTACAACGAAAAGGACTTACAAGATATGTTACCGGAGGACCCCTTCTTCAATTAAGAAGAAATGTGCAGTGGAATCGAAGAAGAAGAAAGGGAAATGACTGTGTGTTCCACTCAAAAAATAGTCAAGGAAGATATGCATGCCTCATCTCTTTTGGAAAACTGTCGCCATAAAATCATCCCTAGAGGTTTGAGGATCATTAAAGCTCCCGGAATGTATAGAGATTATTCTGCTTTTATGGCCGACTGGATAAAAATTCTAAATAAGTGCTCGTTGGATCTTATGATCCTTTTAATAAATACATCACGCCATAAGGCTGAAATTTTAAAAGATGATGTAGAATCTAAACTATCTATGTTGAAAGATACAGATAGACATTTTGATAAGTCAAAAAGCAATTATGATAAAAATGTTTTAAAATACAAAAAAAAAAATTGTGATAGAAAACCGAAAAAAATTCAACAGGGATGAGGAAGACTATAAAACAGGTAATGTCTATTATTGGACCAATGATACAAATCCATCTAGAAGTGTCTCAAGGAAACGTAAGTATGACACAAAATCAGAAAGGCATAACAATAGAACTCATTATTCATCTATTACAGGTAGTCCTGAACCGATTAGAAAGAGAAGTCGTAGCAATCATATAGATCCCTCTGATCCGTCTGCCCCTTTGTTTTCCTCTCAAGCCGCCCCCCCAAACCAACATCAGAAACTACAGGGTTTTTCCATGGTCAACCTATGGAAAGGGGGAGGGTTCAAACACAAAAAGGGAACAATTCAAGAATATCCACAGACATCGAGAGATCCCTCACACAATCAAATGGAATTCCATTCACGGGGCAGAGGGAGGGGGAGAGGACAGAGCCATCAACAACAGTGGGAATATTAGAAGGTATTTTTAATGTATCAAATATGTTCTTACACCTTTAGAGACCTCAATTTTACAAAAAGGATTATCCTTTGTCCCTACTGCAAGACACGATCGGTTCAATACCCAAGTGGAACTTAAGTTTTTTAGGAAACTCCATATAAAAGATTTTTTTAAACAACATGAAGGAGGTCCATAGTGATCCTTCTGTCATTAAAAAACCTTCCACTTGGATGCCTCCAAAAACAGACAATGCCATCATTGACACTTTTCAAAAAGTAGTATTCCATGAAGTACAAAATATGTATGATAAAAAGAAACAGCATACCTTTTTAACCTTAATCAAGAAGAAAAGAAAGCACTTACTTGTTTGAAAAATAATTTTGAGATCATCATAAAACCAGCAGATAAAGGAGGGGCACTTGTGATACAAGATAGAGACATTTATATTCAAGAGATTCTACGTCGGGTTAAGGACACATCTTATTACAAAAGATTACGTGATGATCCTACTCCTACTCTAAAGAACCAGGTCGATACACTTATGTATGTGGGTGAGCAGGCTGACTACCTTACACAAAAAGAATGTCAATTTCTTACTGTGACTTGTCCGGTCATGCCCACCATTTACGTTTTGCCCAAAATACATAAATCTTTAGAAAACCCACCAGGCAGACCCATAATATCAGCCATCGGGTCCCTTTTCGAACCTATATCCAAATTTTTGGATGTTTATCTTCGTCCATTTGTACAGCTGACACCATCTTATGTAAGAGACTCATCACATATGATTCAGATGTTAAGCATGTATCAAGGAACCCATATGGGGATCCTTTTGGTAACTTTAGACATAAAATCCTTATACACTAATATTCCTCAAAATGCACCAATTGATATTATGGAAAGTTATCTTATAACAAGACCCAGACCAGTTCGTACTCCCACTTGTTTTCTTATACGATTGGCCACTCTAATATTATGTAATAACTTTTTTTGTTTCCAGGATCTTTATTACCAACAGATAAAGGGTGTTGCGATGTGCTCCTCAGTGGCACCAGATGTTGCCAATCTTTATGTTTCCAATTTTGAACATATCTTTTTGACCACACATCCTTACAAAGCACAAATAAATATGTGGAAACGTTACATCAATGATGTATTTCTTATATGGGAAGGCACAGAGAGTCATTTATTTGATTTTATCAATTGGCTCAACTCTTGTGATCCACATTTGCAGTTTGATTTCTCTTATAGTCCAGACCAAATAGCATACCTTGATATATTGATCAAAAACTCACCTGAGGGATTTATAACCACAATCTATCAGAAGCCTACCGATAGGAATTCGCTCTTATACTTCAGCAGTTTTCACAACCATTCCCTAAAGGAGAATTTGGCCATGAGTCAATTTTTAAGAATTCGTAGACTTTGTACTAAAGACGAAGATTTTGAAACTTGTGCAGTAGATATGAGCAAGAGACCGTAGTTATCCGTCTGGATGTATTAAAAAAGCCTTACATCAAGCCCGATCATCAGATAGGACGGTACTTTTACAAAACCAACAACATTGTTTGTACACTTACATTTTCCGAACACTCTAGAAATATTGCCAGAAGTTTAAGAGTATGGCATATCCTAGAGCCCCTTCCTTTTTTAAAAGATACAAAGCTCCTTGTGGCCTATAAGAGGAATTCTAATTTAAGAGATATACTGGTACAATCTGCCCTTAGCAAATCCCGGTTTATACCAAAAGCATTTGGACACTTCAAGTGTGGAAAATGCTGTCTCTGTGAGAACGTATTAGTAACAAAAAAAGAATTTGTAAATCCAGGTTCTACATATAAGGTGTACTTAAAGGATTTTTCCAATTGTGAAATTACAAATGTGATCTACTTGATCATTTGTCCTTGTAATTTATGTTATATTGGCAAGACCAAAAGAAGCATTAAAACACGTATAATCGAACACAAAAGCAACATCCGTAGAAAAGTGATGGATAAGCCCCTAGTAGAACATTGGGTCGAAGCCCAACATTCACTTTCTAATCTTTATTTTTTGGTTCTTAAAGTAGTACGGCCTCACTAGCAGGGAGGAAACTTGGACAAGCTCCTTCTACGCCTGGAACAAAGATTCATATATGAACTTCGCACTTTACATCCTTTGGGCCTTAATCAAGAGGTAGACCTGTCTGTTTTTCTATGAAATATCTTGTGCACTTTTTTTCTGTCTTCCTTCCCCTCCCCCCTCTTCCCCTTTCCTTCCCCTTGCCCCTTCTTTCCTCTCCCTCCCCTTCCCCCCTTTCCCTTCCCTCCTTTTCCCCTCCCCCTCTTCCCTTCCCTCCCCTTTTTTCCCCCTCTCCCCCTGTCTTCCCCCCCTTTTCCCTCTGCCCCTTCCCGTCCCCCCTCTTTATAAAAAAAATTTAATTTTTCATATATCTTGTATCATTTTAGACATAGTTCAATCCTTGAAGTGCTGGTTTCAAGCATGTTTTTCTGTGCCGTACAATTGCGTATTCATGACCCTTCACCTTACCAAAAACGCCTAGTTTTTCCAAGTGGAGCGTTTTAACTCAAAGCAGCAAACAGTAAAGCCTGCAATAAATGGTATGGTCTCTCAGTCTTTTTACTGAATTACTTCATTTAATTAACTGGTTTTGGTCTTTCCATCGAGATTTTACTAAGGCAAACATTTGCCTTATCTTTGAATAGCCGCTAGAAAAGTGTCTCATTTTAGAAGCAGTACACATCAAATCCTACATGAAATGGTAAAGTCCTTTATTATTTTTTTACTAATTTTAACATTGAGTAATTTCATTCACAATAACTGGTACCGGTTACATTTTCAACAGTCTATACCTAAGGTGCTGTCTTAGAGCAAGTTCTTTTGCGCTGCACAATTGCGCATTCATGACCCTTCACCTCACTTGGGCGGGAAAACGCCTATATTTTTGAGTAGTTGCAAGCAAAGCATTCCATTTCAAAGCAGCAAACAGTGAAGTCTGCGGTAAACGCTAAGGCCCTCCTGGCTTTCGGTTATATTTTATTGTTGAATAACTTCACCCATATTGTTAGTTTTGGTCTTTTATGTTTTTCTCTTGGCAGGTTAACTAGGGCGGAAAAATGCCTTATCTCTGAATAGTCGCTAGCACAGTGTTTCATCTTTAAGCAGTAAACATTGAAGCTTGTATTAAAAACGGTAATAGTCTTCTTAGTCTCTGATTATTTTTATCATTGAACAATTTCATTTAAAATAGCTGGTACCAGGATTTGGTAACATTTAAAATAGTTTTCATTTCACTTTTTATGCACCAAGAGGGATCTATTTTAAACTTTGATTTCTTTGCGTTTGTTTTCCATCTTGATTTTCCAGCGCTTAATTTTTTGAATATTTATATGCGCATTTCGGAATGCACAATTATTCATACATTTTTAGGTGTCATTGAAATAAAAGTTTATTTTTGTACTTTACCGTCCTATATATTTTTTCCTTCAAACAAGTATTTACTTCCCCCCCCCCTTTTTTTGTTTTTGTTTTTTGTTTTTGTTTTGTTTTTTGTCTTTTTATCAACATGAAAGGTTGCGTCTCAAACTGCTTTTGCCTGCAGCGTATTTGTTCACAAATACAAAAGCTCGCGTAACACACTAAAGCCTCATTTGAAATTTTACATTCACTTTAAATTCTTCATTTTTGACATCTTAATTAGCAATAAGAAAGAAATGATGTATTGGTTTTCACAATATCAGACAAGTGTAACAATATCTGATTTTCATTATTATATTTCTGTTATCAACCTTTAGATGCTCTGTCTTATAGATTTAATCACCATCGTTATGGCGTTTTTACTATAAAATTTAGATACTTCGTTTTATGAATTTAAACATTACAGATCATTAGTGCTATAAATGGCATAATGTTTCTTTAGGTATCTGTTCCTTATATCATATAAATTTTAAAGACTTCCAATGGCAGAGTCTGGTGTCTTTCTTTGATAAAAATCTTTTTGTATGTCCTATTATTTATGGTAGTTTTTATTGTTTCTCTTATGCCTTTATGATTTTTCTATATAATTATTTATTTATTTTCACCTTTAGTGGTCATATTTGTGTACTATGAGACAAAAAAGGTATCTTTTTAGTAATATTTATTATTATCTTTGTTTGTGTCCTCCTCATCTTCCTCTCTTTTTATTGTTATGGTTTTCAAATATGTTTGACTCATTTGATCTTATGATTAAGCTATGATTTTGATACTCTGTTTATGTTTTTAATATTTTTTAGCATTATCATATTTATGTTTATAAATTTTATCATTATAAGATTAAATTAGACTTACCTGCTAATTGTAGTTCCTGGAGGAACTGCAGTCTAGTCCCGGAATCTCTGGGGTTGTCAACCTCATCCAGCAGCTTTGGAGACTGAGAAACTTCACTCCTGTGATGTCACCAGTATATAAGGGCTGGTACCGCCTCCTCACACCAGTTTACCTATTGACAAAGCAGAACTCACCAAAGCAACAAGTAAGTAATGACTTTGCAGAATTAAACTAACTGCTTCCCTGAACTGTAACGGCCTGTCGGCCCCACAATTTACAAGACCTGCATGCCCCGTATGCCTTGAGATCCCCCGACCAGCAGTCCGAAAACCTGGAACTCCGACTACCACCCCCTTCCAGGTGACAAACTGCCGTAGCATGAACCAGGACCCCAAGAAACTAAAGAAGTTGCTTACCAGTAATAGAGCTCCTGCTTCAGGCCCCAGCACCTCCACGATACCGGGCGGGACATGGGACTAGACGGGAGTTCCTCCAGGAACTACAATTAGTGGTAAGTCTAATTTAATCTTCCTGATCGTCCCTCCAGTCTAGTCCCGGAATCTCTGGGGATGTACCAGAGCAGTAACTATCATCAATGGGAGGGCCCTGCGAGACCGGCCTGAAGCACTGCCGATCCAAAACAGGTGTCCCTGTCCGCCTGCTCACCCAGACAGTAATGTCTCACAAAAGTATGTAGGGACGACCAAGTCGCCGCTCTACAGATCTCCACCGCCGGCACCAAGCAACATTCTGCCCAAGACGCCGCTTGCGCTCTAGTGGAATGAGCCCGCAGACCTTCCGGCACCTTACGACCACGCAACATATGCCGACACGATAGCCTCCTTCACCCACCGAGCAATCGAACCTTTAGAGGCTGCCTCCCTTTTCTGGCCCCCGCGAACAGCATAAAAAGCCTGTCCAATTTACGAAAAGACGCTGTTCTAGCAACATACTTCTTCAATGCCCGGCGAATAACCAAGCGATGAAGCCTGTCCTCCGCCTGATTCTTACCCTTGTCGCAAAACACAGGCAACGATAGCACTTGGTTCAAATGAAAAGCAGAGACCACCTTAAGGCCATTTCTGTCGTTCTTGCCTAACACCACTTTAGAATCGAAGAAAGACAGAAAGGGCTCCCTGCATAACAGCGCTTGCAACTCCGAAACTAGTCTAGCCGAGGCGACGGCCACCAAAAACACAACCTTCAACGTAGCATCCGCTAAGGGCTCAAAAGGCGCTTTACCTAAAGCTTCCAATACCAAAGGCAGATCCCAAGCTGGGACCTTGGGCTTATGCGAAGGTCGCAGAAGAGTCACCACCTTCAAAAAACGCTTAATATCTGCATGACCCCCCCAACGAGCCTTCGTGCACCTTTCCCCTATAACAGGACAAAGCCGCCAATTGTACTTTCAGAGAAGCTGCCGCTAGGCCCTTTTGAAAGCCATCCTGTAAGAACAACAAAATCTGAGGAATCGACGCCCTTAAAGGAACATAGTCCCTTTCCGCACACCAAGCCTCAAAGATGCGCCAAACTCTGACGTATGCCAAGGAAGTAGATCTCCGTCTCGCTTTCAGCAAAGTAGCTATCACTGCCGCCGAATAACCTTTGGCTCTCAACTGTGCCCGCTCAAAAGCCAGGCCGTAAGCATGAATCGATCCACCTGGGGCATGCAAAGAGGCCCCTGGGTTAGAAGATCGTTGCGAACGGGAAGCTTCCAGGGCTTCCCCACCAAGAGTCTGACTAGGTCCGCGTACCACGGTCTTCTCGGCCAATCCGGAGCAATTAGAACCACTTGCCCCTTGTGGCGCTCTATGCGCTGTAGAACCCGCCCGATCAACACCCACAGCGGGAAAACATACAGCAGCTGCTCCTCCAGCCACTTCTGAATGAGAGCGTCCAGCCCTTCCGACATCCTCTCTTTCCTTCGGCTGAAGAACCGATTGACTCTTGCGGACTGAAACGTCGCCATTAGATCCATTACCGGCGTGCCCCAGCGCCGCACCAACATTGCAAAGACTTCTGGGTGCAAGACCCACTCCCCCGGGTCTATCTTTACATGACTCAGAAAATCGGCCTCCACATTGTCCACTCCCGCGACATGCGCCGCCGACTATAAAGGTAAAAAGGGGACTGTTGTAGTTGTTATGGAAGGACAGACTAGATAGGCCATGTGGTCTTTGTCTGTCGTCATATTTCTATGTTTCTATAAAGGTTCCTCTCGGCCCACTCGAACAAATCTTCCGCCTCGGCCTCTAGCGCTATGCTGCTAGTGCCACCTTGTCGATTTATGTACGCCACTGCCGTCGCGTTGTCCGAGAACACCCGAACGGCCTTTTTCTGAAGAAAGGGGTGCAAATCTTGAAGAGCCAGCGCCACCGCCCTCAACTCCAGTCTGTTGATCGACCACGACTTTTCCCCGTCGGACCACTGACCTTGCACCAGATAACCTTGACAATGGGCCCCCCCAGCCGTACAGACTGGCATCCGTCGTTAGAGAGACCCATGCCGGAGCTTCCGACGACATCCCTGTCTCCAGACTTTCGGGCCTCAGCCACCAACGTAGCGCTAGTCGCGTCTGTGGTGGACAAGCCAACCTCTGGGACAGCGCACCCTCTTGATGCGACCACCTTCTCAATAGAGCCCGTTGTAATGGTCGCATGTGGACCCTCACCCACGGAACCAACTCTAGGGTTGCCGCCATAGTCCCTAACACTTGCAGGTACTCCCAGGCTGTGGGACACTGTTGGCTGAGAAAACGACGCACTAGCTGCCTGAGACCCAGCGCCCGCTGCTGAGGCAGAAACATTCAACCCACGCTCGTATCGAAACGCGCTCCGAGATACTCCAGGTTCTGAGATGGCTCTAACTTGCTCTTTGCGGCGTTGACTACCCAACCGAGACTCTGCAACAGAGCTATCACCTTGGCTGTACCCGAAACACTCTCCTCCCTGGACTTTGCTCTGATCAACCAATCGTCCAGATATGGGTGAACCAAGATTCCGTCTTTCCGCAAAGCCGCCGCCACTACCACCATCACCTTGGTGAACGTTCGCGGCGCCGTTGCCAGACCAAATGGGAGTGCCTGAAACTGGAAATGCCCCATCGGTACCGCAAACCTGAGGAATTTCTGATGTTCCCGTCGTATAGGAATATGAAGATACGCCTCCGATAGGTCCAGGGACGTCAGGAACTCGCCTCTTCTCACCGCTACAATGACCCACCTGAGGGTCTCCATCCGAAAAAGAGACACACGCAGACAGCGATTCACCCTTTTTAAATCTAGGATGGGCCGCCAAGTCCCTTCTTTCTTCGGAACCACAAAATAAATGGAGTATCGACCGCACCCTAACTGGTCGGCAGGAACCGGAACAATTGCCTTGAGGCTGAGTAGCCTTTGAACCGTTTCCTGCACTGCCTTGCGCTTTGCCCGAGCGTTGCACGGTGACCGAACGAAAGATTCGGACAGTGGTCGCTGCAGCTCTAGCGCATAACCTTCCCGAATCACCTCCAGTACCCACTGATCGGACATGAGTTGGACCCAGGCAGGGTAAAGATCCTGCAGCCGACCCCCCACGGGAACTAACTCTGCCTAGGCCCTCCTGACTTCATTGTGACTTTTTGAAGATGGAGGATGAGGACGCAGCCGCAAAACCTCTGCTTGCTCCTCGAAACCCCTGAAACCCATGGGATCTACCAGGGAAATGACCTCGCTGAGATTGACCTCCCCTCGGGGAATTAAATCGGTGAAAGTCCCGCTACTATCCCCGAGATCCAGGAACGGAGCGGCTCGGCTTCTGCTTGTCCTCTGGCAACCTGCCGCCCTTAGACTCCCCTAGATCCTTTACCAACTTCTCCAAATCTTCACCAAAGAGCAGCTTCCCCTGGAAGGGAAGCCTACTCAACCTCGCCTTGGAAGAACCATCCGCTGCCCAATTTCGCAGCCAAAGACCCCTACGTCCTGCCACTACCGAAGCCATACTTTTCGCTAAACCCCTGATCAAATCATAATGAATGTCAGCGGGATACGCCGCCCCGGATTCTAACCGGGACGCCTCCTTGGACACGGCCTCCGGGTGGTCGCCCTGAATCCGCTGCGCCCACCGCAAGCAGGCCCTCGCTACCCAGGCTCCACAAATAGACGCCTGCAAGGACAGCGCATTTGCTTCAAAAATCTGCTTCAGTAAGGTCTCTAACTTGCGGTCCTGCGCATCTTTAAGTGCCGCAGCACCCTCCACCGGGATAGTAGTTTTCTTGGTCACCGCCGACACGGCCACATCCACCCTCAGCACCTTAAACAACTCTCGGTCCTGATCCAACAGAGGATACAGCCTTGCCATAAACCTAGAGCCTTTAAGGGTGGCCTCCGGCATATCCCATTCCTCCTGAATCATCTCCTTAAACACCCTATGCACAGGGAAAGCCCTCTGAGTTTTCTGAAACGCCTGTAGCAGCGGATCCTCAAGGGTCGAATCCTCCACCGGCCCTGCATCAGGCATATTAAGAGCTCTGAGAGACTCTGCAATTAGCACCGGTAGCTCCTCTCTACGAAATACCCTAACTAGTCGCGCCTGATCTTCCTGTTCCCTAATCTCACCTTCCTCTAGATCCTCCAGGTCCCTGTCCATGTCTGTGTCCTCCGACACGACGGACGGATCTAGAAGTTCTTTACTGGACCTGGCCTTCTTGGCACTTATACCAGACGCTGCCCCTGACAAAGGCAACCCCGGCCTCTTCTGTCCTAGCTCAACTCCCGAGGTACCTGCTGTAGGGGCCCCCTGAGAGCCAGCCAAAGTCTTTTGTAGCAGTGCCATGAAATCTGGCGAAAAAAATTAACACTAAATTTCCCGCTATGGGCTGCTGAGAGGTCTGCAACACTGGAGTTGAAGGAGTACCCAGGTCCAGGCCTGGAGCAGCTAGGGATGGGATACCTGATTCAATAACATCCCCCAAATCATCCTGCCTCCCCGTCTCAGAATCAGGAACTAAGTCCCTGGCCTCCAATTCAGGGGCGCACCCCTTACACACACCGTCTGGAGACACCGAACTTCTCTTGGCCCCACACAAGAGGCAGAGCTGCTTGGAAGGCATAGTGCCCTGAAACCCAGCACGCAGCCAAGATTCACCAAAATAATTTTTTTTTTTTTTTTTTTTTTTTTTTTTTAACTTCAGCTGTTGCAGAGGCACTCCCCCCGCTACACTCTGAAGAAACTATCAAAAAATGAGGCTCCTAGACAGAGATACAACGCGCCCAAGCCCACAACTGAAAACGGCGATCTTCCCGCTCTCCGCACACGCGGTTTGGCCTGCTAATGAAAATTAAGCCGTTTCCCGCCGAAAACAGCTACGTACCTCCCGATCCGCTGACGGATGGCCTGACAGTGCTTTGCCTTCTCTTCTTACCTCCTCCGCAGCTTTTTCCCACACCGATCCACTTGTCGGTGCCCCGTACCGCTAGAAAATCAGCTGCGGCTGCACCGGAGAGCTCCCAGCACCGGCAGGCAAATCCTCTGCACGCGCTGCTCTCTGAAGAGAGCCGGCTCCTGTCCCTGCACCACCGGGACGGTAACCGGCTGCCGATCCTCTCCCCAAAGTCATAGAACTGCCCAATGTGGCTCCCGACTGTCCCCCGGAGGAATTAAACAGGAAGGGAACGGCTAGAGGATCTCAGGGCAAACGGAAAGCAGCCCCTAAAGCTGCAGGTAGATAGCATAAGCTCTCCTTCTTTCCTTTCTTTCTGTCCTTATAATCCCTTTTTTTTTTTTTTAAACTAATTCCTTTCCTTAATTGTTCCTCAAGTGAGCCCTGAAATCCCTGGGCTCACCACCCCTCTAGCTGCTTTGGAGACTGATAAAACTGGTGTGAGGAGGCGGTACCAGCCCTTATATACCGGTGACATCACAGGAGTGAAGTTTCTCAGTCTTCAAAGCTGCTGGATGAGGTTGACAACCCGAGATTCCAGGACTAGACTGGAGGGACGATCAGGAATTATATTTATATAACTGATCTACTTCTATACAATTTTATAATTTGTTTTATGTCTAGAAGCACTTAAAAGTTTTTATAATTTTTATAATTTTAACATTTTTTATTAAATTTTATTTATACATAATTAATTGTTTTTCAAGTTACAAATGTTCATATTTGATGTTTGTTATTTTTTGAGGTGTTTCCTCTAAGAAGGCTTCCCAGCCGAAACGCGTAGAGGCTATTAAAAAGGGGTTTACCTGAATTGGATTACCGCCAGTCTCTTTCTTGCAATTGCTTGTTTGGTCTTCTGTGTTAGAGTGCAGGTACTCGCTGCTCTCCTTGGTTTTCAAGTGGACAGTAGTACACCCCCACTGCCATTGCCTTCCCCGTTTTATATGGAATTTCTATCCATAGAGATTCTTAGGGGCTTGTTTACAAAACCACGTTAGCAGTTTCCGCTCGTTATCAGAGCCGCGGCCCCATTGATTTCAATGGGGCTGTGGCTCCGATAACGATCAGAAACCACTACCACGGCTTTGTAAACAAGCCCCTTAGTCTGTTTACCTATGTGTTTCCTTACCTTTGCCTTAGATATAGCCTAGTCCTCACTTGATGTGTTGTCTATCTTGATTAGACTGTAAGCTCTTATGAGCAGGGACTGGCTCTTGCATGTCTCTGTACAGCACTGTGTATGCCTTGTAATGTTATACAAATAATAAGTAATAGTAGATATGTTTGTTTTCCTACAAAATATTTATCCTGTTCGACTCAATGCCCTCTCCCCCAATTTGATCTGTCCTGTCATTGCAATATAGTTTGTACCCAGTGTCCCATTAGTTGTCCTCCTTCCACCAGGTCTCCAAGATGCCATTTATATCTAACCTTTCATTTAGTGCTATATATTCTAAACTCTCCCATCTTATTTTTTAGACTTCTAACATTTGCATATAAGCATTTCAGAGGTCATATTTTGTTCATTTTAACAAGTGGCTGTTGACAGGGGTAATTTGGAATCTTTTAGCTCTGCACTTAAAGGCATCTGGGTTACTTTTACCTTTATTGGAACCTCTCCAACAGGATGCTCTAACTTCCCTCTTTTGCTAATATCCTTCAAGGATACATCATTCCGAACCATGCGCTCTTGGGCAACTGTCGGCTTGCCCCCATTTTCTACTTTAAAATCTGCTCTCTCCTTTTTAAAGGTTAATACCCCGGTTAAAGTGGAGCTCATCCTTTTGGAAAATTCCCCCCCCCCCCCCCCCAGAAAGTTGCCCAGTTCCTAACAAATCTAAAATCCTCTTCCCATCCGCACATTGGAGAACCTGGTGCTCTGCCCACCTCTTGGGTCCTGCCTGTGGAATGGGAAGCATGTCTGAGAATGCTACCCTGGAAGTTCTGGATTTTAACTTTCTACCTAAAAGCCTATAAATGCATTCACACTGCAGCTCCTCACTACCTTTCATCTCTTATCTCTCCCTACAACCCTTCCTGGGAACTCCGCTCTTCTGGCAAATCACTTCTATTTGTGTCCTTCTCTTCTATTGCTAACTCCAGACTTTGCTCCTTTCACCTTGCTGCTCCTTGTCTGGAACAGACTACCCAAGTATGTACGTCAGGTGCCTTTTCTGACCCCTATCAAATCCAGGCTGAAAACTTACCTCTTCACTGCCACTTTTGGATCTTGACTCACCTGATCTCCTTTGTGTTTCCTTACCATTCCCCCAAGATGTATTCCATGTCTACAGCTACTGTGTCGCCTGTCTTGACTAGACTGTAAGCTCTGATGAGCAGGGACTGTCTCGTACATGCATCTGTGCAGCACTGCGTATGTCTTGTAGCATGCTACACAAATGTTCAGTAATAGTAGTAGTAGCAGCAGCAGCAGCAGCAGTTGTGGCTTCCAGTACCTCCCTCCCACACTTTCCTGTCATTTGATACATGTTTGTACCAGACAAAAGCGTTCTCCCCAGCACTGTCTAAAATTTTATCTAGGTGGTACATGAGATTTGCCACCTTCACACCAGGCAGGCAAGTTATCAGGCAATCCTCTGGTCTACCTGCCTAATGATTGAATCACCAATTATAATTGCCATCCTAATCTTTCCCTCATGGGCACGTCCCTGGAAGTACATCCTTGGAGCAAGAGGATATTACATCAGCTGGAGGACAGGTCCTAGCTGCAGGATCACTTCCTGCCACACCAAAGTGATGCTCTCCTTTCCGATAGAGATGGAAATGGAAATACATAGAGATAGAGATATAAAATCTACGTAGGAGACCTTCACGGACCTAATAAGAGAAGTTCTATTTCCAGTCTAGCAGCCACTGCTGCCATGGAGGAGAGAGGTCACATGAAAAGGAGAGCATCACCTTGGTAGGACAGAAAGTGATCCTGTAGCTAGGACCTGTCCTCCAGCTCCTCCAAGTCTGCTGCCCTAGCCTCCAGAAATCAGACTCGTTCCGAGATCAAGGAATCTCTTTGCACCTATTGCACACAAAGATCTCTCACCAAAATGGGACCATGGTTGCAGAAGAAAGGAGAAACATTCTGGAGATCGGTCAGTTGCCAGTCTCTAACCTACCACCCTGGCTGTCCCCACAGTGGGAGGCATGCCAGTCACCAAGTAATCCCACTGGAAAGTTTCTGGCGGCTGAGTTCAAAAAGAATGGGTGAAGGAATCCCGAGCCAGGGAGCTGTCTCCCTCCAGCCAACCCCACTGCAGTCTGCAGAGCTAGAGGCAGAAGAAAGTCCATGTCCATCAACTGTAAAGACAATACCTCCAAGAGATAAGCAAACACCAAAA
The DNA here is from genome assembly GCA_033557465.1 of Ichthyophis bannanicus. Lineage (NCBI taxonomy): Eukaryota > Metazoa > Chordata > Amphibia > Gymnophiona > Ichthyophiidae > Ichthyophis > Ichthyophis bannanicus. The sequence continues at coordinate 321,647,491 of CM066032.1, forward strand.
AAATGCAGGGTCATGCATTTGGGCTGCAAAAATCCAAGAGAGTGGTACAGTATAAGGGGTGAAGTATTTCTGTCCACAAAAAAGGAGCGGGACCTGGGCATGATTAAGATCACCAATAAAGTGGCTAAAGAGATAAAAAAGGCAATAGCAAAAGCCAAAAGGATGCTTGGGTGCATATGGAGAGGAAAGGCCAGCAGAAAAAGGAGGCAATAGTACCTCTGCATAAGTCTTTGATGAGACCTCATTTGGAGTATTGTGTGCAATTCTGGAGGCCACACCTTCAAAAGGATATAAGCAGGATGCAGTCGGTGTAGAGGACAGCTACCAAAATGGTCAGTGATCTTTATTATAAGCCATATGTGGACAGACTTTAAAAAATCTCTCAATATGTATACTTGAGAGGAAAGGCAGAAGAGAGGAGATATGATAGAAACATTTAAATACCTCCAACAGCATAAACACACAGGAGGAGAGCCTCTTTCAATTGAAAGAAAGGTCTGCAACGAGGGAAAATAGGATGAAGAAAGGGGATAGACTCAGGAGTATTATGCAAAAATATTTCTTTATGGAAAGAGTGGTAGATGGGTGGAATAGTCTCCCAGTGGAGGTAGTATAGACAAGGACAGTATCTTTATTCAAGAAAGCATGGGAGAAACAGAGAAGATCTCTAAAGGGAAAAAAGGGACTATAGTAGTTGATATGGAAGGGCAGACTGGTTAGGCCATATGGTCTTTTTCTGCTGTCCATGTTTCTATGTTTCTAAAATCCTCTGTGCCAAGTCCTTCCAGAAGACAGGCATCCGTGTCAAGCAGAGCAACTGCCTGAAACAAATCCTTCCATTTAAACAAGGGTGCTCCAAGGTAAACTGCGCTTAAATTGAACACACCAGAAGCACGGAGCTAGCACATGTTGCCAATATAATGCTCCGAAGTGCATTCTCATGACATGTGATAAAAGCATATACTCATGGCATGCAACAAAAACACACAGATTCTGTGCTTTCCAACAAGGAAGGTGGGTTAGAGCATAGCCAAGCAGGGTAAGCCCGAGGTTTGTTACCCAAGGCAAAAGTTTCAGCTCTGCCATGTTGAGCCGCGCCACCAATCCCATCTTCTGGGGGGCCAGAGACAGTTTAAAAAGCAGCAGCTTTGTGCCACCGCTTTAGTGCCTGCAGAACTTACATCGGAGGTGTGTCAGAAGCAGCAGGCCATGTATGCCAAAGCATTTGGCCTGCCATGGGTACCATAGCAGCAGCACAAAGCCACCATAACTGCCTAGTTAGAGGGCCAGCCCTGAAGCCAACTGAAGGCAATGAACACACACAGCACCAGTATGAGGCAGGAACCGGCCTGAAAAGAAAAGAAAAAAAAAAACCCACCACACCACCAGTACCAATGGCTCCAATCCCTGACCCAGCAATCGCCAGACTGAATGGCAAAAGTCAGGGTCATCCTCCAAATATTGAAAAACAGAAGAGTGATTTGGCACAGGAACTTAAGTATGGTACTCGCCCCTAGGGAGCCCAAGCAGCAACAATACTGGGCTAAATGCTACTCACCAGCCAAGGGCTGCAGCTACATATCTCTTAAATCTTCACATCATCTTCGGGGGGAGAGCTGGGGGAGGGGAAAAGGGGCTTTAAGGCTGTGCAAGCAATGATTCTTCCAGGTCCTGATCCAACAATTCTAACTGTTCAACCGATCTTTAACAAGATAAAGACAGGTAACTGAATCGACATGCCTCCTCCTTGGCAAACCCAGGAGGACACTAGTTTTAGGGGTGACTCAACGGATACCTCCCACATTGAGCTCAAATGAGGAAGACGCCCCCAAGAGCAGTTACTCACGAGCTAAATCAATCAAATCAATCATTCTTAAGTTCACAAAAGAGCTGCTCCAATGTGTTCACATTCTGCTGGAGAAAGAGAAATACTGAGGATGTATAGCTGCTCTAGATATAGTACAGGATGAGATAATCAGAAATCTGTGGATTTTTCTCCCTCCATCTCTGCTGGCAAGGGAGCACAACCCATTTGTCTGGACAGACCTAACAGGACGATATGAAAACTCATTTAAAAACAAACACAAACAGCTTTGCCATGAAGTGCATGAGCAAATACTTGGCTCTCTTACTATGAGGAAACTGGAGCTGGACCATAAGGTGACTAAACCTTCCATGGTAGCTGGAACCCCCCCAAACCTATAGAAAGTCTCCCAGGAAGTAACATCGCTAATGCAACCAAGAGGCAGCATTCTTTCCAAACTGCAAACTGAGTCTTCCAGAGCGAGTCCTGGACTGCTCTAGCAGGAATCATGGAAAGGAGATCATCAGGTATGATTAAAATCTATTCTTCCTTATCATCCAGCTAGGCCAGTCCAAACAAGTGGGATGCACCCAAGCAGTCAGGACTTAGGGTGGCAGAAAAACGACAATCAAGACAGACTACCATGTTAAAAGGAGTCATCTCAATAAACTTCCACAAGCATCCTGTATGGCTTCAAAGGCAAGCAACAAAAAGGCCAGAAAGTTTTACAACTGTCCTCTGTTGACACCCAAGCAGATTCCATCCAAGAGGGCTGTGCTCCATGGAGTTAACTGCAACTCACTCCTCAATGTGTTTACCAGGCAGGGGATGCACCCTGCCTCCAACAGTCTATGGGTCAAACGGACAATAGAGGACTTGACCTCAGCAGGCACTTCCCTCAAATTGCCGAGGATGAAGAAGGTCCAATCGGTGGGAGGAACTGCAATGAACTCAAGCAACACCATCAGACGCTGTAATTCACCTAGTGCACATCAGAAGCGCCAGCACTTGAGGGACCAAGGACAGAAGGCCCTATGAAGAAGCTGACAAACTTAAGAGGCTTAAGAGGTTGGAATTCTTCAACTTGGAAGAGACGGCTGAGGGGGATTTGATAGAGATCGATAAATTAATGAATGGAGTGAAACAGGTAAACATAGATCGGTTCTTTACACCGTCAAACAGTAGAAAGACTAGAGGACACGCAATGAAGTTACAATGTAGCCCATTTAAGACTAATAAGAAAAACTTTTACAGTCAAACCTCGGTTTTCGTTGGCCCCGGTTTTCGTCGGTTTCGGTTTTCGACGTCTTTTCAGACTGAAATCTTGTCTCGGTTTTCGTCTATCGCCTCGGTTTTCGTACTGCAATACACGCTGGTCTGCATACACTGCCTGCCCAGTCCCGGCAGCACTACCCCCCCCCCCGGACTCACCGATCGCGTGTGCCAGATCTGAAAACCAAAAGTACTGCAATAGTGTACATACACCTTCGCGCTGGTCTGCATACACTGCCTGCCCAGTCCTGGCAGCACTACCCCCCGGACTCACCGATCGCGTGTTGAGATGCGAAAGTCAGGTGAGCAACATCCTCGAGCCAGAGATGCAAGGATTGCACAGAGAGGAAGGCAGTTTAAACAATTTGTCTGCCAAAAATACCTCTGGAGCACCATCTTGTGGCCAGAAGTGGGATTGACTCTCTATAAAATGTATTTTTTGTGAATAGTTTTGGGTGTCTGGAACGGATTAATTGAATTTACATTATTTCCTATGGGAAATATTGCTTCGGTTTTCGTACGTTTCGGTTTTAGTCAGACTTCTTAGAACGGATTAATCATGAAAACCGAGGTTTGACTGTATTACTCAATGCATAATCAAACTCTGGAATTTGTTAACAGAGGATATAGTAAAAGCTGTTGGTGTAGCTGGATTAAAAACAACAATTTGGACGAATTCCTGCAGGAAAGGTCCATAAACCATTATTAAAGAGGACCCGGGAAATCCACTGCTTGCCCCAAGACGAGCATTATGGAACCACTGTGTGTTTTTCGGAATCTGCCAGGTAGTTGTGACCTGGATTGGCCACAGTTGGAAACAGGATACTGAGCTCGATGAACCCAAGTCTGACCCAGTATGGTATTTCTTATGTTCTTAAACTCCACTCTTGCTTAAGGACCCCAAAGCCTACTAGATTACTGTGGTATAGATGCACGCAGAAGGAAGAGACTGCATTACATCCCAACAGACTGGACCACCAGCATCCAATGATGAGGATTACAGGCTCCCAAATGCCCCATGAAGGTGACTCGAGCCCACCAAAAGGTTCACCAGCACTGCCCCTACTGCAATGGAGACCCTGAAGGATTCACCCTCTGCAGAAGGTAACTTCTGCCTTTACATATGGCCTTAGAAGGTCCTTTGGCCCTTCACTGCATCAATTTGATCTACCCTATGAGTACCCTGGTACCTTTGTGTCCTGTTGGTTATCCTCCTTCCACTAGGTTTCTAAGATACCAATCATAACTTCTTCTTCCTTCAGTGCCATATATTCTAACTCTCCCATCTATTTTTTTTAGACTCTTAGCATTTGTATACAGGTATTTCAAAGTACGTTTTTTTGTTCATATTGACAACCTACTTATCAGTTGGCAGGGACAATTAGGAATCTTTCAACCCTGACTGCTGTTTACTTAAAAGGAACCTGGACTGCTTTTACCTTTATTGCAACCTCATTATCAGGATGCTCAAACTACTTGTTTTGGAAGTATCCTTCAAGATACATTATTCCAAACTATGAGTTCCTGAGTGATAGTCTGCTTTCCCTAAATATCTAGTTAGTTACAACAACCTGGTTTCATCCTAGTTAAGGTGGAGCCCATTCTTCCAGAAAAGGCCCCCTCTTCTCCATAATATTGCCCAGTTCCTGACAAATCTAAAGCCCTCTTCCCTGTATCATAGTCTCAGCCATGCACTGAGACTCTGAAACCCTGCCTGCCTCTTAGACAATGGAATACAGAGTATTCATAGACCACATACCCTGACTTAGGAGCGAGGTTCATGAATGTCATGGCATGTGCAAAATTAACCCATTTGGAGAAATTGCCTCTGAGAGAAAACACAAAGCAATTCTGAGAATGCCACCAGGTCTTCTCTTTTCTTACTACACTTGTTCCTCTGATGCTCTAATTTCCTCTCATAACTTTCAGAACCATTTTGTTTTGCTGATGGCTCCTGGATCTACCCTGATACTCTAAAAATTGCACTAAGAATTGAGCCCCAAATTTCAGGCAGCTTGTCTGATATCTGTGCTAGATGTCACTTTGTCATCTTAAATGTAACATAGTCAAAAGACAGCTCCCTAATCCCCACACTCATTTTATTGTATTATATTCTCTTATATACCGCGCTATTCTGCATCAGTGTGGTTTACATTGAACAAACTGAAATTACATTGAACAGGGCATTATAACTTGGAGATAACTATTTTACAGGGAACATGGGCTATGGAGGGTTAAGTGGCTTGCCCAAGACCACAAGGAGCACATGTGGGACTAGAAACCCCAGTCCTTCCGGCCCAAGGTTGCTGTCCTCTAGTGGGATTTGAACCCCCAACCTTCCGGCCTGAAGTACCTTGCCCCAACCACTAGGCCACTCCTCCACTCCACTCATGATGTCTCGGAAGGAGATGAAACATCTGCAATCAAGTTACCAAGCTCAGAACAACCCATCACCAAGGGTTCCTTATCTTTCCCTTCAAATCTGTGGATGTTATGCTGGATTTCAGCTTTCTACCCAAAAGCCTCAATTTGACTTCCAAAACCTCCCTCCCATACTTACCTATGTCATTGGTACCCACATATACCAAAACAGCTAGCTCCTCCCAAAGACTATCTAGAACAGCATTTCCCAAACTGTCTGTCGTGACCCCAAAAACATCCTCTGGGGTGCAGCCACATGTTGAGTTTGGGGTAGGGGTGAATCAGGCTTCTGGGCATGCCCCAGGAGACCACCTCACATCAAATCCAACCCGTCGGTAATAAAAGGTAGTACAGGCACAGGGCCTTTCTGATACAAATATGGGGTGTCTCTAGGACTCTGCCGGCCCTCCCTGCCCCATCCTCTGACACTTGTCACGTCAAAGAAAGTTGGACAGGGAGGACCGGCAGGGTCTTAGGGGCATGTGCGCTTGTATCAGAAAGGCCCTGTGCCTACAATGCTTTGTATTTCTCTCAGGAGCAATTTCTCCAAATGGGTTAATTTTGCACATACCATAATAGTCATGAACCTCACTCCTAAGCCAGAGTATGTGGAGTGTGAATGCTCTGTATTCCATGTGCAGGACTCAAGAGGCAGGCAGAGCTCCAGTGCGTGGCTGAGACTATGATACCTCAGTTGTCTTCATACAGTCCTGCTTCTCTGATGATTTGTTCTGCATATAAATTAAACAGGTAGGGGGGGAAAGTATGCAACATTGTCATACACCTTTGCTGATTTTAAACCATTCTGTTTCTCCTAGTTCCATTCGAACTGTTGCTTCTTGATCAATGTAAAGACTGTGCAAGAGATCAATCAAATGTTCTGGTATACCTATGCTTCTTAATGTGGCCCAGAGTTTCGCATGGTTTACATAGTCAAAAGCCTTACTGTAGTTAATAAACACACATATAGATATCTTTTGGTATTCTTGTGTCTTTTCAAGGATACATCTCACATCCACGGTGTCTCTCGTTCCTCACCTTTTCCTGAGCCCTGATTGCACTTCAGGCAGTTCTCGGTCCAGGTATGGGTGTAGTCTCTGCTGAATAATCTTCAGTAGAATCTTACTGACATGTGGTATCAGAGCAATTGTGCGATAAATTTCCACAGTTAGTTGGATTACCTTTCTTTAGTACTGGTATAAACACAGATCTTTTCTAGTCAGATGGCCATGATGTCATCTTCCAAATTTCCTGGCAGAGCCTTGTAAGTATGGTAATAGCTGCACAGATTGCTGCAATACTTCAATGGGAATGCCATCAATGCTTTGTGCTTTGTTCTTTGATAAGTCTTTCAATGCTACTTTGACTTCTTTCATAACCAATGGTTCCTGATCATAAGGTACAGGTTGAAATAGCTGTTGATCCACTTGATCTTTATGGTATAAGACACTGTATATTCTTTCCATCTTTTCTTGATCTTCTCAGCATTATTCAACATAGATCCTTGAGCATCTTGTAGCAAACCAATTCGAGGTTGGAATTTTTTTTTTAACTCGTAGCTTTAGGAAAGCCGATCTTGTTCTTCCTCTAATAGTTTTTGATTCTATTTCCTTGCATGCGTCAATGTAGTACTTCGCCTTGTCTTGTCTTGCTGCACAATGGAAATCTCTGTTGAGTTCTGCGATTGCCTCTTTCTCCTCTGGCTTTAGCTTCTCTGTGTTTCTAGTCAATTTTAGAGTTTCTTCAGTCATCCATTTTGGCCGTTTTTGCTTTTTCACCTTTTGTAGAGACTTCTCACTTTCTTCCAACACAGTCTTCTTGATGTCATCCCATAACTATTCTGAAGCTCTCATTTGGATCTAAAGCAGCAAATTGATTTTGCAGGCAGTCTTTAAAATTCCGGTGACGTATTCTTAAGGTATTTTGAGACATTCATGAGTGGCTTGCTCATTTTCAACTTTAGCTTGAGTTTACATACTACAGTCAGCTGTGGGTTCTGTCTTTGTTGATGTTATAGAGCTTTTCCATCACTGACTTCCACAGATGTAGTCAATTTGATTTTTGTACAATCCATTGTGTGAAGTCCATGTGTACAGTCACTGCTTGTGTTGCTGGAAGGTGGTGTTTGAAATAAGATCGTTGGACTTGCAGAATTCTAATCATTCACCATCTTCATTTTTGTTGGCAAGTCCATATTTTCCCAACCACTTTGCAGCCTTCTTTGTTGCCAACTTTTGCATTCCAGTCACCCATGACTATCAGAATATCCCATTTGCATGTTCTGTCAATTTCAGCTTGTACTTCTTCATAGAACTCAAAGTCTCTCTCTTCTGTAGCTGTTGTTGGGGCATATACCTGAATTATAATTGTGTTGATGGGCATTCCTCGTAGACGAATAGAAATTAAGTGTTCACTGATAGCATTGTAGCATTACAGTTCTTGCAAGTTTATAAATGCAACACCATTTCTTCTTTGTCTTTCATTTCCAGCATACTAGACCATGTGATCAACAGATACAAAGTACCCAATGCCAGTCCATTTCAGTTTGCCGACATCCAAAAGATTGAGTTAAACATGTTCCATTTCATTCTTGACCACCTCAAACTTCCCTTGGTTCATGCTTTGTATGTTCCATGTCCCAATATGTAAGACATCTTTGCAGCTTCTGACTCATTTCACTTAAAAAGCATAAATATAAACATATAAATATGTAAATCTATGTCATCTGAGTAATAATTTTATTTGATTAGAATCTGGCATCACATGAATTTTCCTCTGCTAAAATGGGGTCACACCGGAAAAACATTTGGGAAGCACTGATGTAGAATCTTTAGGTAATGAGCGAGGTCCACCACCATAGCACAGGCAGGCAAGTGACCAAGCGAATGTCATGACCACCAAAAACCTAGTTATCTACATGCTTTTTGCTTTGAATGTACCAGAAAAAGTTTGAGTTTTTTGCTTCCATGGCATAGTTCCTCTGCAACAACTCAAAGGGAAACTATGAATCTCAACAGGAGAGTGATCCTTTCCAAATGAGGCAGAATCCAAAAACTGGAACCACGAGCAAATATGGAAACATTTTCCATTGTATAACTTAGGGACACAAGAGATCCTCTCAAAAAGAGAGAACTAAAATTGCCTTAAGGACCTGAAAACATTGTATGAGATTATCTAGATGTGAAATTGTAGCAATATCTGAAATTTTCCATGTTGGAACTGTGCATTTTAACCTAAAAGCTCAGTACAGCTCCATGTGTGCTGTGCCATTTGCTGTAAATGACCACTGATGCTCTTTGCGACCTTGAACAAGTCACTTAATCCACAAATACCTCAAGGTTAAAACTTGTATTGTACGCCCTCGAGGGACAGAGAAATAGCTACCGTACCTGAAGATAACTAACTTTGAGGAAATACTAAAAAAAACATTAACTAAATTTAAAATCAACTGCACTTTAGTATTTGCAGCTACACCAGCATCTGAACTGCCCTCATTCAGTAGTAACAGAGGATTTGAGTTGGTCATCCTCTCTCTCAAGTGCTTTCACCAGCATTTTTCCTTACACTATCTGATTGTCTTTAAAAGGAATCTGAAACCATCAAGATATAATTATCCCAGTAAATTAAATATGGTACTCTCCCCTGGTTGGGGGAAAAGTGGGGAAAGCACGCAAAGCTCATGGACTTCTTTTGTACTTGGCTGTGTGTATATGTGTGCATGCACACACCCATCTGTTTGCATCTGCATTGCCTGTCTGAGTATCTTTATTGTGTGTGTGTGTGTGTGTGTGTGTGTGTATTTTTGTGGGCTTGTATGTATGTATGTATGTATGTATATTTATATCTGTGTTTCTCTGATTAGAAGAGATAAGAGGGAGAGCTGTTTGACAAGTGCAAGTCTGTAATTGATAAGTTATTGTGAATCAATTTTCGTATGCTGCAGGTGTTGAAACAGCTTTTCCAACAGAAATGCATGAGGCACTATTTTTTGGGGGGTGGGGAGGTGACTGCTTCATTTCTCTTCCATCTCTCACTAGAATCCTGAAAAAAAAGCTAGAAAACTGTCAATCCTAATCTAAATATGAAGCACATCTGACAGGACCCCCCTAAACTTTGGACCCTAGGTAAACTCTGTCAGACGGCTGCCTGGGTGAGAATCTTCACAGTCTTGACAATGCATATATTTATATGATTTTTGCAAGGTATTGTGGGTAATGTAGTTCATTCACACCAGACACAGCTGCTGACAATAATTTAGTTGTGCACAAGTGTTAAAGTCAATAAGATACTTCTTTATTTATGGGGTTATTTCTCCCAGCACAGATATGCTTGGTAGCACATAAATTAGGTTACTTGCTTGTAGTGTTTAACTTGGTAAAACAAAGTCAAAAATCAAAATCAGGAAAACAACCTTCAAACTTGTCAGGCAATTAGCTAATGTTTTCTTAGCATATCTCTAACAAACGAAAAGCCACAAAGAAAGAAATAAACTGTTCTTGTAAGGTTAACTTCTGATTACTTTCCACACAGATCCAGAAGTAATTCTCTCCTAGCTCACAAGCAATTAGGTGCAGCTCAATTGCTATCAGTTATCCAGCTGAAACCCTTTAGCAGGCTGGCTTTCTACTGTGTGAGTCAAATCCTGCTTCAGGAGCTTTTCTTAGTGGAATAAAGAACAAATTTATAATTTCTTTGTGATGGCTGCTGTGCTTTATCACAGAAAGTTACCAACGGAGTTTGGATAGAGAGCAGTCCATATAAACAATATCTTGATCTGCTATTATTTCCCCTTCATCAACAAGCATAGGGTCACTATCATGAATTGGCACAGATGAATCTTTCAATGGAGCCTTTTCAGGAGAACACTTATTTCCCTGCTGTCTTCCAAGGTTATAGCTAGGACATAGATCAATGTTCATACCTGAGCTTCCATTGTTGCTATAGTTCCTCTCTATATAGCCTGGCCAGTATGTAGTCCAGTTCTTATGTCCAGCCTTCCAGTCCTGATCCCTGGACACTGGATCTCTCTTCACATACCTTCTGGCATAGGTCTTAGAGTTCCTTCCACGTGCAGCCGTCTCCCTCACAGGTAGCCTCTGGTGATTCCTTGTTCTGCAGCACCATTCCTCTGGCTTTCCCCAGTCCAATGGTCTATGCCGGCCCTTGGAATACCTCCCAGTATACGTACTGCCTTGGACTCTTCTAGACCTCTCAAAGGCTTTTCTCCTCTTCCTTCCAGAGGGTTTCTTTCCTTCTCTATCTGTCCGGTTTGGCTTCTGCTGATTCTTCAGATGAAACTGATGATCCTTCTCTGCATATCCAAGGTGATCATGAAGCTGATGCTTGTCATCTGTAGAACAAACTCTATTCTTATTCTGCCTTGATGAGTGCTCCTCCCTAATACAGCGCAGCTGTGCTGAATCAGGCCTTGCCCTTTGAGATGAGTGTTCCATCCTAGCACAGCGCAGCTGTGCTGAATCAAGCCCTGCCCTTTGCAATGAGTGCTTGGGGATTACCTCATAGCCCTTTTGATTGAACACACGTTTTCTCACTTCAGCTCCTCTCATGGCTGTTGGAAACCTGGTGCATTCTGGGACTGGTAGTCTTTTATGGCAAAATTCTGTTTTCTCATTTCTACCAGCACTGACAGGTTGCTTGTTCAGAGACACTTCACCTTTTCTATAGCCCCTTCCTGAGCTATGATAAGCTTCCTTATCACAACTCCTAGCTTGCTAAATCCTTAATCTAGCCTTGCCCATGACAACAGAATTAATTTGCCAGTACACATAACAATAAGAAAACAGTAAAATTCATTCATTAGCTTTCACAGTAGAAATAATAGCAAGGAAAATGAAATGTGTGAATAATTTAAATATGCAGTACATTCCAACTAGGGAATTATTAGCAATCCCTGTATCTCTTTTGCGTGTTCTGTGTGTATTTTGTGTCTGTGAGCAGGATAGCATTTCAGAGTTACATAGTTTTGAGGAAGAGTCAGATGTAGGGAAGTAGTTGGATCACGGTGGCTTTTAGACAGGGGAGGTTAATTGCGGTGTGGTAGGGCTGCTGGAGAAGGCGTTAGATTGTGCTGGTGGGGCAGTTGTTGGGGTTATTTTTTTTTTGGGGGGGGGGGCCGAGCCTGTTGGTGAGGCAGTTGTGTGGAAGCATTTTTTGGCAGTGGAAGAATAGAGAACAGGAAGAGGAAGTAAGGAAGTTTCTATGCTACAAAGTTTGGAACTCCTCCCATAGAAGTACACTGGACTATTTTTCTTGGGGGGGGGGGGAGGGGGCATATTTCTATATTTCTTTTGAACCCCATCCAATTTGGTCCATTTTTGAACTTGATGTGTCTTTTAACCAGTTTTATCCCGCATGCCAAGTTTCATTCCATTAAATTGTTAGAGAGTTATTTTGTCCTCAGATGGACAGCAAGCCATTCTCAACCTTTTTATATAAATTCTTTCAAACTTCCATTTGATTGGAAAAAAAATAAAAAAAATTAAACACAGGTCCGTTTGATATGATTTTCTCATTGGTGAGTCCATGCAGTTTCAGATAATGTAATCCACAGAATTCAAGATAGAAGAAGGATTGTAGAGTATTAGAGAATATATTGATTTCCACTGGAATAAGATCACACTATTTGGCATGTAGTGGACCGATTTGGCAGTTTCCAAAGCATAACACAAGAAAACAGGACTACATAATCAACATAAATACTTTGAACTGATCAAATAATATTTTCTCAATTGTAAATGGTTTGAGATAAGAACTTTCATTTTTCCTCTAATTCCTTTAAATTCTGTAATTAAAACTTGAATTCATTTGTGCGTATTAATTACAAGTTTTAATAATCTTTTTTCCATTCAAAAATAACACATTAGACTTAACATCCCATTTCCTATTTGATTTTTTTTTAAATTATATCATCTAGTCCCAGAGCTTTGAAACCCTCTACTACAGGAAATTAGATTGGAGACATCTTTTCCCAAACTCAAAACAGCATTAAAGATCTTTTATTTGTAATTAGCATATCCTGATTCATAATAGTTGGTTAGGCAGGGTTGTGGGCTGCAAATCAGATGACAGAATTTTGTTCTATCCTGTGTTTCTGTGACTATTCCCAAATGAAAATTCTAATGTTTCTTGATTTTTGTATTCTCCTTTCTGGTCATCTTCTTTTCTTTCTTTCTATCTTATTTTAGTATATTGTGAACCACTCTGAAATGCAAAAGAAGGGAGGTATAGCAAGCATCAAACAAAACATATAGTTCATTCTTATACTGACATTTTTGCAGCCCAGATACAGGACCCTACATTTTTTTTTAGCTTTAAAAAGGTGACATTTTACTTACCAGATAATGTCCTTTCCTTGAGTCCTGCTAGACCAAGTCCAGACAAGTGAGTTGTGTTCCCCTACCAGCAGGCTGGTGGAGACAGAAGCCAATGAAATGCCCAGGTTTCAATGACAATTTCCATGCCTCTATCAGACTAAGCTACTAGAGGGAATGTCAGTATTTGTCCCAAAACAAATGGAAAGGTATGGCAAACCTCATTCATCATTGTTGCCCACATTGAGGTTGTATCAAACAGTCGAGAAACCATGTAGAAAACTGTGTACATAAGAAATTGACCAAGAGGCTGTCAGTAGGAAATGAACCTGCAGAGCCAAGCAGAAAAATCCTAGCGAACCAAAATACAGCTGCAGAACAGACCAAACAGTTCAAGGGGTGGGTCCTGGACTGGTATAGCAGGACTCGAGGAAAGGACATTATATGGTAAGTAAAACATCACTTTCCATATCGTCCGACTAGACCATTCCAGACAAGTGGGATGTACCAAAGCTATACCTCCACTGGGCAGGAAGACGACGGCAACTTGCAAAACCTTGGAGCCAAAGGCCGTGTTCGCCTGAGCATGGACATCCAGGCTGTAATGCTTGCCAAAAAGTGAAATGCGATGCCCACAGTGCCACCCGACAATGTCTGAAGGGGGCTACCAGGCTACACTACACCCCCAAGGATGATGGTGCCCAAGAAGAATGGGTGCACAAGCTCACCAGAAACTGACAGCCCTGTAACAGATATGCAAAGGCAAATACCTCTGTAACCCAACATCCCAAAGTAAACTCAGCCGTCTCGATACCCTCACGCGGGCCAGCAAACAGCACAAAAAATGATCGGACTTACGAAGGGAATTTGTAACCTCCAAGTCCCAGAGAAACACCCTCCAGACATCCATGAGGCATAGATCCTTACCTTCCCCTCTACACTGACCCTCAGAGAAGGAGGGCAAGCAAACCCCCTGGTTCACATGAAAGGGAGATATCACCTTGGGCAAAAGGAAGGCACCAGTCAAATGGAAACAGACTACTCTGAAAAAGGACAAATGTATTTCATCAAGTCAGGGTTTGCCGCTCAGAAATGCACCTTGCCAAACAAATCACAAACAAGAAAATATTATTGAGAGTTGCGCCCCTCAGAGCAGCGATACTTTAGAGGCTCAAAAGGCTCCAACACCAGGACCCTAAGCACCAGACAGAAATCCCAAGAAGGGACAAATGGCCAGAGCGGATGTTGCAGACACCGAACATTTTGAAGAAAACGTGAAACATCCGGATGCAAGACTGAAGACTTTCCAGCCACCAGACTGCTGAAACAGAACATGGTTGTCACCTGCACTTTCAAGGAGGAAAGGGGGAAAAAAACCACCCTTTTCCAGACCATCTTGCAGAAGACCAACAGAGCCAGCACCTTGGCAGACTTAGGAACAAGTCATCATGTGCTGTATCCACGCTCCAAAAGTACCACGCCCGCACTCATGCCAAGCAGTTAGAACTCCTCTGGGCTCTGAGCAGAGCAGAAACTACTGCAGGAGAATAGCGCTTATGTGACAGCCAACTCCCTTCAAGAGCCAGGCCATAAGCGAGAAGGGAGCTGGATCATCCAGGACAAATGGCCTCTGATGCAACAGACCCCAAAATGGGGAAGATAAAGAGGCACTTGCAGGAACCACACTCTTCTCCTCCAATTCAGCACCACCAGTAAAATCCAGCCCAGATGGTGCTTCATGCTCCAAAACATATGTCCCAGTACGAGCCATGGAGAAAGCACATACAGTAGGTATTGCAAAGATTGAACCAGGGTGAAAAGCCCTTGGACAAAGTTTCCATGTGGTGAGTGAAGCAACGGCACACTTGTGATTGGAGCAGGACGCCTTCAATTACATCCCAGGGAGACTCCAATGACGAAGAAACATCTGAAATGCCTTCTGACTCAACACCCACTCTCCGGGATCGAGAGTGACAACAGAAGATGACCACTTCCACAGGGAGCACCCCAGCAATGTGCCAAGCCAAAAGAGCTAGGAGGCTCATCTCCGCCCAGGCGAACCAGAGTCATCCCCCGGGCCACTTCTGCATAGCTTGTGCCATCTTTGTGATTGACAAATACCCCAGCCATGATGTTGCCCTTGAACAAGGGTGGGAAAACGCAAGAGAGCTGGTGAGACAGGCCTTGCTTTGGGACGGCTGATGGACAACACCATCTGAATGTAATTCCAACAGCCCTTGGGCACTCAGTCTGGACAAGGGCTTTGCCACCCGTAAGATGGGCACCCAACTCCAGAAAAATCCACAAATGATATCCAGAGACATGCCCTCCGGCAGATAAGGTGGGTGTAGCTGCCATCTCAAGCTGGCTCTCACTCCCAGCTGGAGCAGGAGCCAGAGTGCCGGTCAGGAAGAGCCATTGGAGTAGCCTTACATGAGTACATCCATGGCCCCAGTTGATTTCTGCCGCCATCAAGCCGAGAAGCTGGAGATATTACCAAACCCTGGGAGCCTGTCAAGAACCGCAAAGTGCAAGTCATTCCAACCATCTCTGCTCTCTCTCCTCCAGGAGAACTCTGCCTGCTCAAGCATCAAACCACACTCCCAGGAAGTCCAGGGATTGGGGAGTGCCAAGGACGCTTTCCCTGACTGACCACCCAGCTGAGGCCTTCCAGAAGGGTACCACTCGTCAAAACCAGAGATGCCTGACAGAACCGGCTCGGATGAGCCCATCGTCCAGGAATGGGTGTACACTGTCCTTAACGCCATAGTGCAGCAACCACCACCACCATGACCCTGGAGAGCATCCTTGGGTCAGGGGAGAGGCCAAAAGGTAGGGCAGCAAACTGAAGGCATGAGCCAAACATGGCAAAAGGCAGACATCTCTGCTGATCCTCCCAAATTGGGATATAAATATAAGATTCGGCCAAAACTAAACAAGCCAGAAACTTTCTTTTTTCTTCCCCCACACCCCCCGAGGCTGGTCTTGAACCAGCTATCTTTGGTTAGAAGGCAAGCAACTTGCAGAAAAGCCATCATGTCTCAATAACTAGACACCTTTGGAGCATCGCCAAATCACCGAACTCAGCGTTGCTATTTGGAAGCACAAAACGTGCAAAGGAGCATAGACTGCTTAGAAGCCATGGATTGGAAGGAGCCATCCTTCTTTAGCATCCCAGTTGTCCTTGCCCCATTCAGCCAAGGCCCTGCCACCACCACCTGTAGGCACAGTAATTTATCCAACATAGTCCATGCAGTGGCTCTCCTGTCCACCAACCCACATGGAGAGATGGCAAATGCCTCTGAATGGTATCTAGCATCCTTCTAAGCTTGGTGGCATATGGGAATGGGCCCCATAACCTACATAGGGAAGAACAGAAGGAACCCCCTCTGGAGGGGACAGAGCCTCCAGGCCCACGAGCCCTACTGACAGGATTAATTATGGAACTGCAATCTAGAAGGGGATAAGAAGAGCTTTCCAGGAAGAAATGCCAGGAGTCTCAAAAACCCCGGAAATCAGTCCAGCGCATCCACACTGGACTTACAGAGGCCAAGGAGGGAAGGACCCTGCTTTCTTTCCCAGGCTCTTTCAGTCTATCTTCTGGAAGAAGTCCTTCACCAACTTCTCCATTTAGTCTCACAAGGGAGATTTCCCTTAAGACCAGTTGAGTTATCCGGACTCTGGAGGACATATCTGCTGCCCAGCGGCAAAGCTATGATCAACTCCACATCACCACTGACAGGATGATATCCCTAACCACCAGTGGGCTAGAATATACATGGCATCAGAACACCATCTAGTGGAGAAACCAAATCCACCAGAACAGAGCTTGCAGCGCAAGGCCTGCACACACAGCCAATGGGAGAAAGCTGCCACTGCAAACTGGCTCTTCAGCAGAGGGTCCATCTGTCTATCCATAGTGCCCTTCAAGGCCAAGCCGACTCCCACAGGAGTGAAGGCCCACTGTGTGACTTCTGTCTTCACCTTGGGCAGGCTGGACCAAGCGATGCACTCTGAGGGAGGGCTCACATCCCTTCATATGCCTGTATCCTCCAAGCTGGAAATCTGTTAGGATTCGTTCCAACAGGAACATGTTCTTGTTTAAGTCTGGAAGATTGCCGTACAGTAAATATCCACACCGCCTATAGAAGCTCCACCGCTGGAGCCTTAGCCGCATAACAGGTACAGGAAAACTCGAACAATCAAAGCTGCCAGGTCTCTTTTCCGGGACAAGTGGAAAATGTCAGCCTCCACATGAGCCCCTGACAGAGAAAACACTTCCTTTCTTTTACTTTTGCAGACTCCTCAGCCGAGACACCAGGATCAGTACTCAAATCCAGGTCTCGGAAAGTCCCCATCAGACCCAAATCTCCAGAAGGCAACCTCTGTCTGGGTCGCTTATGAGGCGGCACTCAAGCCAGGCTTCTTCACTCCGCCCATCCCTCACGTGACTGAACTCGAGGGGATCCAAAGGCTGCAGAGTCCGAGTTTCCATGCTAACAATCAGGCTTGCCAAAGAAGGAAAAGAATCCTGGGGAGGACAACCTGGACTCTAGGAGCTCCCCACTCTGAGAAGGATCCCAAATAAATACTAGGGACACAACTGAAGCTGAGCTCTCATAAAAAAGGAGCAGCCAGCAGCAGACACTGGAACTCAAGGCCCCCGCTAGGATTCCTACCCACAATGCCTTTGATCACTTTCTACCTTGAGGTGGAAAATGCCAGGCTAACTGAATTTCTTCGGTGGGAGAAGGTAGATGGGCCACTCAGTGAAGAGTCAAAGGCTGCCATTCAGGATGAATCCAGTGAGAAGGTTCTTTGCTTGCCACAGGTCAAAACAATGCTTCCTGGCAGAAGAGTTAAGGCAAGGCAAACTTTTGCACGTGCTAAGGCCGCCTAGGCACAAAGGCATGCACTAACGAAGCATGTACAAGAGCGTGCATTAAGGGCAGGAATGCACTTTGTAGCTGCTCAGGCAGAACACACACACTAAGACCACTTGGGCATAAGGTGTGCAAACACAGAAAATGTTAATGGTGCGTGCTGGAAAATGGCAGAAGTGCCAACGGAGAGTTAATAGTTGCCCACGGTCCACCCCGACTATCACCCCCAACAGACGAGAGCGGGAACCTCTGACAAGGACAATAGACTATGTCAAGCCTTGGCACTCCCCCCTCTGGGAGCCACAGGCAGGGCAAACCATGCCAGGCTCAGTACTACTCCCCAACCACTGTCTCTTTCTTTCACCTGCTTGCATAACAGGCTAAATAACCACATATTTCTGAGGTGTCTTCAGTCTTCGGGGAGAGCAAAGGGGGACAGTGGAGGAGGAAGGGGGCACTGAGGTTGTATGAGACTGCTGAACTCTTCCAAACCCTTCCAATTTTCTGGCTGCTCAACAGGATAAGAGTATGAAGCTGAATTAATTTTCCCTCCTCCTTTGGCTACCAAAAAGACCTCAGTTTAGTGGAGCCTCCCACGTCACGCTCAAATGAGAGTGTCACCCTCAAGGTGGTCATTCATAAGCGAATACATTTTTTTCCTCTTAACTGTTCAGAATTTCTTCAGAGATGAGAAAATCCACATGGGAGTGACGGCACTGAAACCTGGGCAATTTCACTGGCTTCTATCTCCACCAATCTGCTGGTAGGGGGGAACAACCCACTTGTCTGGACTGTTTTAGAGGACAACATGGAATCATATTTGTTATAAGAATGCTTTACTGTGCAGTTTTATAGTATTACTATAATTTAATAGACCTCACTGTTATAATTGTGTATGCTGATATTTGGTTGTTTTACTGTAGTAAGGAAACTTACATTGTAGTGACAGCAACACCAAACTGCCTCTGTTATACACTACCTCTGGTGAATCTCTTTATAAAAGTGGCTAATAAACCTTCACAAAATAGATGTGTATACAGCAAAAATGTATATAAATTCACATAGAAAGATCTTACCAAACAAATTTAGTTATGGTACATTCCTGAATCTGTTCAAGGGGATAATATGTAGTGAAACTGCATTTTGTCTGTCTGCGTGTGTGTGTGTGTGTATGTGTGTGTCTATAGATATTTATATATAGATATCTATCTATCTAAGAGAGAGAGAGAGAAATATTAAAAAATGGAATCCAACAACAGAATAAATATGTAACACCATGTGTTTGGATCTGGAATTACAGGTTGAATAAATTTAAAAAAAAAAAAAGACCATAAAAATATGTAAGGTAGGTTAGGCATCATACAGTTCTCTAAGGACACAGGACTTCATACCATGCAGACAGAGCTTCATCTGCTGAACTAGCTATGACAACCTGCAACTCAGTATCAAATAACACTCAAGCAAAGCAACAGATGGTAGCTTGGGAAATTCTACAACAAAGAAGCCTAGAAGTGTCCATTTTACGAGCATGGCCCTTTATGAACCATGATCGTTAGTTGTAATTTAAAAAATTATTAAATTCTACTACACGTGGCACAAATGAAAATCCTAGCTGCTTAATAAAATTAATGAGACCTAAAAATTTGACTTTTCACATTTTTAAACAGCTCAGTGATTCTTCAGCCATCCTGATACTGACATATCATATTCGGCTTATTGTAATTTGCTATACCTGGGATTGCCTAATTCAAAATACAGCTGGCAAGGGTTGTTTAAGGGAAGCAGAAGAATTGGTCAGATTACCTCAGTCTTACTGGATTTGCCAATCAAGGTTAGAATTCAGTTTAAGTGTTTATATTTAGTTTACAGAATGGTGCGTAAGTCTCATGCTAACTGGCTAGTGTGCGATGGTGCGGGGAGTAGGCATGTTAGGAGAAGAAAGTAGACAATGATGGCACATCATGGTTTGTGTGGCCATCACTGATATGCACTAACTACAAATGTTGCTATTAGCTTGGGTGTACTTACTGCCTCCTCAAGAAGTGACAGTAAATGAACCCATGTCCCATTTAGCACGTACAGCACAGCTCCAACATGCCCCAAAATTCTGCATAGGCTTCCACGCTAATTCACGGGCATTAATATGTGCTAATATGTGTTTTAGTACACATACACCTTAGTATCCTATATTGCTTTGGGTTTGTTGAGATCAAGTGTGGTACTAAAAAAAAAATCACCCCATTAAGAGTTTTTTTTCTGTAGCAGGCTCACAACCTTAGAACTTTTTTTTTTAACCTTAAGAGCCTGCATCAGGAACAATCATATTTACACTTCCCACCACAGAGCTTTAAGTTGAGTGAATAAACAAAATTCCCTATTTTATGATACTGTGTCCTTAAAAATATTATGAGTGTTCCAAATGTATGCTTTAGATGTGTAATGGTATGCAGTTTATAAATTTACTAAAAATAATTAAATGAAATCTGTGTGTAGGTATATTTCATTTACCATGTATTTCCAACATTTACAATAAAATACAAAATGTGTCTTTTGTTATTTCAATTCACAGTTACATGTTAAGTGCCACTGAGTTGATGTCAGCTCCTGGCGACTCTGTGGACAGTTACCTAATCAAGCTATCTTTACAAGGGTCTGGGTAAAAACCAAATCCTCCAGAGCTAGGGAATACCACTTTAAATCGGATCCCTGGATGATCCGGTTTTTAACCTACTTCATGCCAGGGGATTTATACATGCCAAGGCGCTGGTGTGGAGCACCGGTCATGTTTCTATGCCAGAAGTGAAAAACAAGTTAGATCCAGCAGATCTAAGATTATTTCACTTCTGGCATAGAGACATGACCCGAGCTGCACACTAGCACCGACAGAGGTTTTTCCAGCTGCAGAGCATCAACTCTTTTCTCCCTACCTCCACTACCGAGATCCAGAGGATCCGGATCCAAGTGTGCATCCTCAGCTACCAGATCCGGATTCATCCAGATCCGGGTCTGAATGTTACGCTGCCAGGTCCAAATACTGGAGGGAGGAAGAAAATAGCATCAATGCTTTGCAGCCAGAAAAAGCTCAAGTAGTGATAATGTACAGCGCCAGTCATGTTTCTATGACAGAAGTAAAAGAATCAACCTAGATCTGAGGCATTTGGCCTGGATCTGCTGGATTCATCAGATTTGAGTCTCTCACATCCATCATAGAAACAAGATTGGTGCTGCATGCTAGCACCAAGACATGTTTAAATGCTGACAAGTAACAACCAGATCCCCCAGGGATCCAACATAAGGTTGTATTCCCTAGATCCAGTTCGATGGTGCAAGTTCTTCTGTATATAAGACTGTAACCCATTGAGGGAAGGAATTGTTTCCTGGATTGGCGAGCTATAAATGTTCATAAAATAATTAAAAGCTGAAGAAGTGAAATGTAAGAAGATACTGAACGTTCATATTTCCTAGTAAAATGAAGATCTCTCTAGTAGTGGGAAAATTGTTTTAATATTGACTTGTGAAAGTCAAAACTGATTACAAATGGGACAACACTGAAGAGAATATTAGCAACCCCAGTCAAATTCGCTTCAAAACATATAACTGCCCAAAACAGAAAAACGAAACCTGGTTAGTTAGAAGGAAAAGAATGGTTTATTTAACAAAGGATTTTATTTGTC
Source organism: Ichthyophis bannanicus (assembly GCA_033557465.1). Classification (NCBI taxonomy): domain Eukaryota; kingdom Metazoa; phylum Chordata; class Amphibia; order Gymnophiona; family Ichthyophiidae; genus Ichthyophis; species Ichthyophis bannanicus. The sequence goes on from CM066032.1 coordinate 321,668,876, forward strand.
ATCAGTCGTGCCTTTCTAATTTATAAAACACATCAAAAATCTCCTCTGGCATCATCAGTAAGCAAAAAGACAATGCAGAATCATAGAGTGCAGGGATAAGAAAAGTTGCATCTAACCTCTTGAAGGCGTTTTCTTGCCCTCTGCAAAACCTCTTCATAGCCCTTCTGGCGCAGTTCACTGAGACTTTCGTAATATTCCTCAGGGTCATCGCTCTCTGTGAACAGGACCTGAGAGAGGATCTTCCAGCCGCAGGTATCGAGCGCATGGCCCAGGTAGAACTGCAGCTGACAGCAGAGGCCATCAAGTTCCTGGTCGGAGAACTCGGGGGCACCACCAAACAGCACTGTCCACATGCCTGAGGGCTCCTCGGGGAAGGCGGGCAAGCAGGGCTCCAGCTCGCAATTCACAGAGCACAGCTGCTGATGCACGGCCCTCAAATCGTGAAACGAGAAGAGGCCGGCCCAGCTGCACTCCTCCTGCGCATCCACGTCCAGAAGTTCGGCCTCCTCCGGGGCCACGTCTAGGGGCTCCGGTTCCTCAATGGCAGCTCGTGGGGTTAGAGCCCGGAGCTGCCCTCCGGCCACATCTCTCTCTTCCCCTACCTTCCGAGTTGGACTATCCAGGTTCATCTTGGACCGGACAGGACTCCCTCTGGTAGCTTCCATCCTGATACCAGGACTCCCAGGCACCGACTCCCCTCCTCGGTTGCTGCCGCTGCTGCTTTTCGCCGGGGTCTTCCTCAGAGGGCTGCGGAGCTCGGCTTTGCCCATGGCGGGGCTCCTCGCTGCAGCCGGCTCGGGACTCCCTGGCTCCGATGTGCGGGACCTGCCGTTCCGAGTAGTGCTCCTTTGTCTCTGTGCCGTCCGGTTGTGGCACGTTATAGCAAACTTGCCTTCGATCTCATTCCAGGCCACAATGAACACAAACTTGTGCTTCTCCTTCTCCTCGAAGACATTCGGTCTGACTGCCACCCAGTCCGCCTCCAAGGCCTCTTCCACAGCAAAGGACATGGTGTGCGCTCCGCTCCCTTCTCTCTCTCGAAGCTCGGTCCAAACTAATCTGTCTCAGCGAGCACATCCCTTACTTTGCTGCAGTATCAGCCATCTTTGGCCGGCCACTAGCGGCCGAGAACTGCAAGGACTCTTCTACTCGGGATGCTACTTCTGGCCGAAGGGCCCCTCTTCTGCGGCCGTCGCGTGCCCGGTATCCTGCCGCTACCGACTCTTTGTTTTCATTAACCAGGCGTCCGTCACTACCTTATACGAGCCGTGGAGTTCCCATGGTCACGTGTTCGGGTCTGTTTACAAGCGGACGCGGCAGCCGGGAGCAGTACTATGGCACTGCACCTCCCCTATTTCTCATCAGCCTGTACTAGTTAGAGCGGCTTTACGTTTCACCACTGGCGCGTCAATGGCTTTAGTGTCTTCCGGCCGCGCTGCTGCCGCCGTTTTGAATTCCCTCGCCGGCGGATATGATCCGCATTCTAGGTCAGACCCTGCGCGCGCAGTGCCAAAACGCTCCTTTCCTCCTCTCTGTTCCTACAGTTAAGTTGCTGACGTTTCGGGTCCTGTGTCGGGAACGTAAACACTAGCACGTGCAGTGACGCGGCGTGCGCGTGCCGCTAACAGCTGGCCGCGTTTGGGGTGTTTGAGATTGGGCAGTCAATAAAGTCTGAGCTATGGGGTGGTGCTGTAGTAGAGCAGAAATTCATGTTAAAGCGTTAACAGCCGTAGGGAGACCCCCCTTCCCTCAAAAGCTAGTTCATTTTTATTTTGACTTTTTGAGGGTAATGTTTAACATTTGATGTACTGTATATCCTTTTAATACATTTGACTTTATTTTGTCTTCTAGGGCTTTCCCTGCTTTGATGTTTTTCCTCTTTTTCTGTATTGGATTTACCTCGTTGTAGGACTTTTCACTGGGCTCTAGCCAGGGCCGGCCCTAGAGTTGATTCAAGGTGTTAGCACCCTAGGCATACCTTAAACGTTACACCTCCCCTGGTTGTCAAAATCTTTTTTTTTTTTTTGCTTTGATTATCTTGTTCTTTGCTGCCCCCTAGAAGTTGTCACCCTAGGTGACTGCCTATTTTGCCTAATGATTGGACCAGCCCTGGCTCTAGCACTAAAGGACTGATGTAATAAAGCATGAGAGGCTTAGGATAGGTGCTGCTGTGTGCTGTTATAGCTTCCCGAAGCACATACACTGATCAGCACACTGTTCATTTAAATTCAGTGATATGCAGTATATCAAATAAAGGCAAACATAAACAACATTAGCTGTTACACCTGGATGCAAGAAGTGTAGACAGGACTCAAAGGCTCAACATCTGTTTTCTAACACTAGGGAGTAGTATAATGGGTGCACTACTTGTCAAACTGATTGACAGGTGCGATAAGGATGACAGGAGCCAATCAGCGCTTACTTCCGGTGTATGTCCCACCTCAGGTCACACCCCCTCCCATAGAAGTGAATGGTGAGTTAGCCCTGCCCATCCACATCCCCAGGCATGGCCACACACACACACACTTTGGCACACCCCACCCCACCCCCAAGGATGACATCAGCAAATCAGCACCTACTTCTGGGTTTGTGCCACACACACACCCTCCCACCCTCAACCACACCCCAGTCTACATCATCGTGACATCAGTGGAAGCAGAGTGACTGACTCCAGAAATGTGTTTTGCTTCTGGTTAATGCTGACATCTGCAAAAGCAGGAACCCCGGAAAGCAAAACAAAAAATGCTTTCTCTTCCCCCGCCCCAGTTCTTTTTTCTCACAAAGCAGTGCAATGCTTTTATTTGTATTGCAGATTATTTAGAATTGATTGTTAAAAATAACCCTTTGGTAGCAGCAGCAGGAACACAATGCATTTGGTATACAGGCTTTTCGCAGAGACACAGCCCTTGGTATAGAAGCTTTTCTTTCCAAATGCAATTAACACATCTTTGTTAGAGAATGAATTTTGCTTTTAAGACCTCACTGTTAGAAGTATTCTGGCAGCCTCTGTAGTTCAGACTGAAATACAGAGAGAGACCGGAGTTCAAATCCCACCACAGCTATTTTTTTAGTGGCTTTGAAGAAAAAAAAAACAATACAGAGAAAACAAGTCTGAACATGTTTCTAGGAAAGGATATGGTAACACATGTGATTGGTAGAAAGAACAGGCTATACTTTAAAACACACAGGATTTGTGGACAAAGGAAAAGAGAACAAATCCACTGAAGATGTTAGCAAAATAAAAAGAATAGTCAAAGCATGGCAATCATGAAGGAAACCTTATTGAAGAGCATTTACTATGACCCCAAAGCAATAGGGAGCTTTGGGGGCATAAATCCTCTACTTCAAGCTGCTAAAAAGCATGATAAAACAGTCAACAAAAACGATGTAGTTAGATGGGCTACAGGACAAGATGCTTATACTTTACACAGACCTGCTAGGGTCCATTTTAAAAGAAACAAGACAATCCTGTCAGATGTGGATGCGCAATGGCAGGCTGATTTAGTTGATATGGCAGCCTTGTCCCATTATAATAACAAGGGCTACAAATACATATTAACAGTGGTAGACATCCTGTCAAAATATGCTTGGGCTGCAAGTTTAAAATCGAAAACCGGTCATGAAGTTGCTAAAGCCTTTGAAAAAATATTTAATCTAGGTCGTATACCTCAAAAAATACAGACAGACAAGGGTAAAGAATTTTTAAATAGGTCTCTAAAGAATTTATTAAAACAAAGAAGGGTTCATCATTTTGTAACCAATAACGATGTTAAAGCAGCGGTGGTAGAAAGGTTTAACAGGACTTTGAAATCCAAAATGTGGCGTTATTTCACAACAAATATCACCTTTAGGTACCAAGACGTACTGCAGGCTTTTGTGCACAGCTATAATCACAGTTTTCACAGAACAATAAAGACGAGGCCTATAGATGTGACATACACAAATTCTCTGCAGATCTGGAAAAGAGTCTTCGGTGATAGCATCAAACGTAAGCACACCAAGAACCCCTTAAAGAAAGGAGATCATGTAAGACTTTCAAAAACTAAAGGAAAATTTGAAAAAGTTGTGATAAAGAAGCCTCTAGTGAGCATATGGAAGTAGAAGAAAAGAATGATTATACCTTTAAGAAAAGTGACATCCCTGCAGTACACATGTTTCAGCGTTTGCCAAGAGAAAGCAAGCACAGAGAAACTGAAGCTAGGCTGCCACACCCAAGCTCTGCTGACATAGTAGCAAGCTTGGAATCTAATTACAGACACCTGTCCAGAGAGGCAGAGACAAGGCTCAGAAAGCAGGAATATAAACCCTGGCTAGGAGGGAGCAAGGGGAACAAGACGAACAGGAGGAAGGAGAGCGAGGGAGAACACGGGAGGAGACACAGCTGGAGTAGTGGAGGTGAAGCAATCAGAGCAGAAGGAGAGAAGAGACGGAGGTGGAGAGGCGTGCTCAGAGTGAGAGAGCAGAGAAACCTTCAAACCCCAGTGCCAGATAGAAAGGTTCAGAGGTGGGAACCCAGGACTCAATCCAGGAGTCTACAAAGCCCAGCCTGGAAGAGGAAACCGAGGCAGAGCTCCAGGGAGGAACTCAAACAAGGGAACCAGAGAGTGTTTCCCCAAAGCTGGAGAGAGATTGCTGAACAGAGCCAGCGAGGAGTCTCCACAACCTCAGGTACTTTTAATCCCTATCACATAGAGCTGGGCTCAAAGGAAACACAGGAAACCTTAGTGGGGAGTTACCCTAAGATGTATGATAGTAGCTTGAAGCAAAACACTGCAGTTCAGGAGTTGGAGGAAATGCAAGTGGACTTTGATGAGAATGATTCATCTGAAGTTCTTATGGACTGTACACTATGTTTAGCTGATGACATTGAATCCCTTTGCTAAATGTATATTGGAGAGCTGAGTGAAGACAAAGGAAAAGAGAATATTTTTCTTTGTTGAAGGAAGCTGCTATGTTTTTTTTCTTTATCTGTTATACGTGATAAGCAGTTGCATTTTTGAGTAAAGAATGTGAAGATCAGCCAGCATATTTGTGTAAATAACCTTGAGCAAACAACTGAAGAATTATCCTGATACAATCTGCATTGAACCTTTTGTTTGGGGAATAAAATTTGTCATCTTTGCCTTTACCACTGGTTTCACGACTATTCCTTATTAGAGGGCAAAAGAACTACCAGCAGGCTTAGCTGGAGCTAAATGGTTTATCCCACCTTCTATAAGGAGAACATAATGGCAACCCTAACCCTCTAAGCCTGAGGCGGAGGGCTGGGGCATGACAAGTGGCATAGTTGGCAGGATCATTTTTGTACATCAGGATTTACAAACACTTCAGGATATAAGCAAAAGATTTCTTCAAGCACCAAAACTGCTGAGCTGAACGGTGAATGGCAGAGTGGAAAATCACTGGCAGGGTTGGCCAGAGTGACTGAGAACCAGTGAAACACTCCTTTTCCATGCATGAGTGAACGTCTATGCTCAGGTAAAGAGTATTTGGGCGTGGGTAATTAGGATTCAAGTGAAAAGGATAGACGTTTCCAAGCATTCACACTAGAAGGGGCTAGCAAAGGTTTGCAGTACCGCACTTGATGGGCTTTGTTTGTCTTTTGTTTTTCCTGCAGAGAAAGCTGTGGAGATGGATCCTAGAGAAGTTCTGCAATGGATTGCATCCCAGTTTGAGAAGCAGCGGGAAATGGCTCATCGTGCGCAAGAATAGGCTGCGGCAGCTTTGCAAGCCCAACAGAAGCCGGTAGTAGACTTAATGGAGGCGTTGCTTGCCAGCCAGAAAGCGACGGTGGGAGCAATACCAACCCCATCAACTTTGGAGGCGACAACACACACCTGTGTGGTAGGACCACAGACTTGTGGGACTTTTTCATTTGGACAACTTGCAGTAAGTGATGATTTTGATGATTTCATAGAAGCATTTGAGAGAGTTGCCCATACTGTGGGTTGGCCAATGGAACTATGGGCAGTACAGCTACAGGAGAGGCCTTAGCAGCCTACAGGGCCATGCCAGTGGCACTTGCTACAGATTATGGAGAGCTCAAAAAGGCTATCAGAGATCGGTTGGGTTTAACTCCGATGCTCTACCATCGCATGCTGAGAGCTACAAAGTTAAGAGCTGGTGAGACACCTAAGGCTCTGTGCCAAAGGGTCAGAAGCTTAACTTTGAAATGGCTAGCTCCAGAAGGAAAAACCCTGGAGTCAGTAATAGATACAATTGTGTTAGAGCAGTTCATGGCTGCGGTCCCTAAGGAAATTCAATCCTTTCTGATATTACAAAATTGCCGGACCACAGCAGAGGCAGCCCTGCTGACCGAGCGGTATTTAGAAGCCGAATTGGCTGGTCAGGCAAAAGGGGGCGCTCTGAGAGGATCAGCGGAGGCTAGTTTTGGAAAATCAGAAAAGGGACCAAGACAAAATGTGGAATGTATGAAAAGTTATTTGCCTAAGCAAGAGAGCAGGTGGGCAAAAAAAAATGTTTCCAATGTGGAAAAGTAGGTCACATACAAAAGGAATGTCTAGCGTGTACAGTATTGATAAGTGCTAATGTGAAACAGATACAAGAAGGTTTCCTTTTGAATGTAGAGGTTCAAGGCATTTCTACTAATGCTCTACTCGACTCAGGTGCTGACCAGAGTATGATTTCTAGGAAACTCTGGCAGGCAATAGAAGCCCGGAGTGAGTCAGTCCCGAGCCGACCAGAGGGAAGGGTTAGAATCCGATGTATCCACAGAGCATCCTCCTTCTATCCCATGTACAAGCTATTAATAAAGGGGTTAGGAATACAGAGGGAAGTACTGGTAGCTGTAGTCCCAAAATTGCCCCAAGACCTAGTGCTGGGTAGGGATTGGCCCCAGTTCAGAAGAGGGTTGGAGAAGGGCCTACATGCAAAAGTGGGTCTGGTGTCTACTCGATCCCAGTCAGCGACCCCAGAGAAAATGGATGAACCCCCAGGGGAGTCACTAGGTGAACTACCAACAAACGATGACCTAATAGCTTCCCCTTCTGATAGGACTAAAAAGGGAAAGGCTGAGAAACGCCGGGAAAGACAGCGTAGGGCTCAGGGGAGAGCCGAGATGGAGGCCGGACAAGGGTTACCTTGGGTTCCAGCCGAATTGGTTAAAAAGTTTCCGTCCTTCCCCAAGGAGCAGCAAGCGGATCCCGCGCTAAAATGGGCATTTGAATATGCCCAGGTTGAGAAGGATATCCTCCCAAGATTCCTTTTCGATAAGGGAGTATTATATAGGGAGAGTCTTGATCCACAGGCAGGGACGGTCAGGAAACAGCTGGTGGTACCCGCCGCTTTTAAGACAGTGGTTTTGAGGCTAGCCCATGATCACCCCGTAGGTGGTCACAAAGGAGTACAGGGGACTTTAGACCAGATTCTTGCCCGTTTCTACTGGCCGGGAGATTTCAAGGAAACCACCCGCTTCTATGAGTCGTGCCCTTCGTGTCAGCGAGTTACCTCTGTTAGGCCACCAGTGGTGCCCATGATTCCGACTCCCATAATATCAGAACCCATCCGACGAATCACAATGGATATAGTGGGACCTTTGCTGAAGACACCCCGAGGATTCCAGTATATTTTGGTTATAGTGGATCAGGCCACCAGGTTTCTGTGGGCCATTCCCTTACGGAACATCTCCGCAAAAACAATAGCCTTAGAGGTAATAAAGCTATTTTGTGAGGTGGGATTTCCCCAGGAGGTGCTCACAGACCGGGGTAGCAATTTCATGTCAAAGTATTTGGCCCAAATATGGGACGCTTTCGGGGTACAACATGTAAAGACAGCCGCCTATCACCCCCAGTCCAATGGACTAGTAGAAAGATTAAACCAGACAATGAAGCAAATGCTAAGGCGAGGCTTGGATGGTAACATATCCGAGTGGGATGTTATGCTCCCCTTTGTGCTATACGCCTGCCGAGAGCGGACACAGGCATCTTTAGGGACATCCCCCTATGAGTTGATGTACGGACATGCCCCACGAGGAATTTTAGACATATTACGGGAGCAATGGGTTGAGCCCGAGATAGAAGTAATGGGAGTACCCCATTTTCTGCGAGATTTGAGGGGCCGGTTGCAAAGGACTTCCCAGGTGACAGAGGAAAAACTACAGGCCAGCCAGGATCGCCAGAAGAAATATTATGATCGAGGTACAAAACCTCGCCAAATAGCCATAGGAGAGAAGGTTATAGTAATGGTGGCGGACGTCGGGCCAAAATTTGAGGTCCAATGGAAAGGACCCTATAAAGTGGTCAAACAGGTGGGTCCGGTATCTTACGCAGTAGAGAATAATAGGGGATGCCAGCAGGTTTACCATGTAAACGTCCTTAGGCCCTGGCGTGAAAGAACAGCAGTAGCCAGTATATCCAGAGTGCAATACAAGGCAGGAAGGTTACAGCAAGATATTGAGGCCCTGTCGAGGATTATGAGCTGTTCGGGTGAAATGTCGCCAGCCCATAATATCTTAAGGGGGGGATATGTGATAAAGAAGCCTTTAGTGAGCATATGGAAGTAGAAGAAAAGAATGATTTTACCTTTAAGAAAAGTGACATCCCTGCAGTACACACGTTTCAGTGTTTGCCAAGAGAAAGCAAGCACAGAGAAAATGAAGCTAGGCTGCCACACCCAAGCTCTGCTGACGTAGTAGCAAGCTTGGAATCTAATTACAGACACCTGTCCAGAGAAGCAGAGACACGGCTCAGAGAGCAGGAATATAAACCCTGACTAGGAGGGAGCAAGGGGAACAAGACGAACAGGAGGAAGGAGAGCGAGGGAGAACACGGGAGGAGACACAGCTGGAGTAGTAGAGGTGAAGCAATCAGAGCAGAAGGAGAGAAGAGACGGAGGTGGAGAGGCGTGCTCAGAGTGAGAGACCAGAGAAACCTTCAAACCCTAGTGCCGGATAGAAAGGTTCAGAGAGTTCAGAGGTGGGAACCCAGGACTCAATCCAGGAGTCTACAAAGCCCAGCCTGGAACAGGGAACCAAGGCAGAGCTCCAGGGAGGAACTCAAACAAGGGAACCAGAGAGTGTTTCCCCAAAGCTGGAGAGAGATTGCTGAACAGAGCCAGCGAGGAGTCTCCACAACCTAAGGTACTTTTAATCCCTATCACATAGAGCTGTGCTCAAAGGAAACACAGGAAACCTTAGTGGGGAGTTACCCTAAGACGTATGATAGTAGCTTAAAGCAAAACACTGCAGTTCAGGAGTTGGAGGAAATGCAAGTGGACTTTAATGAGAGTGATTCATCTGAAGTTCCTATGGACTGTACGCTATGTTTAGCTGATGACATTGAATCCCTTTGCTAAATGTATATTGGAGAGCTGAGTGAAGACAAAGGAAAAGAGAATATTTTTCTTTGTTGAAGGAAGCTGCTATGTTTTTTCTTTATCTGTTATACGTGATAAGCAGTTGCATTTTTGAGTAAAGAATGTGAAGCTCAGCCAGCATATTTGTGTAAATAACCTTGAGCAAACAACTGAAGAATTATCCTGATACAATCTTCATTGAACCTTTTGTTTGGGGAATAAATGTTGTCATCTTTGCCTTTACCACTGGTTTCACGACTATTCCTTATTAGAGGGCAAAAGAACTCCCAGCAGGCTTAGCTGGAGCTAAATGGTTTATCCCACCTTCTATAAGGAGAACATAATGGCAACCCTAACCCTCTAAGCCTGAGGCGGAGGGCTGGGGCATGACAAAGGTTACGAGCAAACGTGTACTGACGAGGTATTTATAATGTGGTGCAGCAGAGGATACACAGCCCATGGAAGTGCAGGTAAAAGAGGAGCTTACCTTAGACTCAGCTGTGCAAAGAGACACGAGGCATAGTGAAACAGTTGAGCAGGGAAAACTGTTACTACGTGCCAAGCAGAAAGATTATCAGGAACACCGGATTTCAAATCCTCACGTTACGTGTAGGGCTGGGAACCAGATAAGAGAAGGTTCCAGTCAGTGGATAAAGGCAGAGGGCAAAAGTCGGAGTGAGAGCCTGAGCCAGGGAGGACAGAGATGGACACACCCACATTCACCAATACGAGGGAGTGCTAAGAGTAGCACAGGAGGTGGAATAGCAGGTGGGGCCATAGCAGATGACGTAGCAAGAGAAAGCAGCAGGAGGTGTGGCTACAGTCAGCTGAGCAGAAACCACAGAGGAGTGCTGGGAGAGAAAGCTGCTATCGGAGAACCAGGAAGTGAGTGCAGCTACAGCACTCGAGGGAAAAGATTTGAGGCAGGCTGTGCTGGGAGAAGTTATGCCACCAGAGACAGACCTCAAGAGAAGCCAGGAGAGTCTTATCATCCAGGAGACCGGTATGTGCCTGCAATAAGCACAGGTCAGCTCAGAAAGAGAGTGTCGGGGGATGGGAACTCCAAACATAGCTGCACTCTGAGAAACAGCTGGAAGGCTGACACAAACTCTGCTACTTCACAGTACGGCTGGGAGGCTAGAGAAAAGGGACATTGCAAGCCAAGAGCCAGGACAATCCCTAAAGATAAAAGGTGGGAACCCTGTTCTTATAAAGAAAGGCTTGAAACGTATGCATGCAAAGGGTGTGGCCCTGAGAATAAAGGCAGGAGGAAAAGGTATTCAGAACCTTTACTTTGGGAGGAAAACCCAGAGAGAGTCTCCCTCACGTCAGACAGGTATAAACCTGGGAAGAGAGAAACATTTGCAGGAAGCTGTAGTGATTTATCACAAAGGGACGTGCCAGAATATACCATACAGGAAGAGTGTGATACCGAGAGCTTGGGGAGTGCCATAGAGGGTATGTTGTGGGAAGATAACAGCTGCCTTCCAGACCCCATGCCCATGGACTGTAGCATTTGTTATAAACGCAACCATTCTGCTTAAGTTAAGTAATTAAAAGGAGCTTTGTGAGATTAACAAAGGAACAGAAGTTCGCTGTTACCATTTTTGCTTTATTGCTTGTTTCTGGAGTTTTTGATCCTGGAGAATGTCCGAGCGGGAAGGGGAATAAAACCCATGTTATTTTTCCTTATCACTCTTTGGTCTGCAAGACTCTGTTATTTCACAGCAAGAGCAGAGTTACTTATTTCAATGACCCTAGGCAGCCGCCTACATAGGGTTTAGAGGGCTCTATCCACGGGCCCCATCACAAAATGGCGTAGTTTTTTCAGATCCAATCAAGAGGTAAAGAGCTGCGGAGCAAGCAAGCAACAGCGCGGGAAGAGCGGGAGTTGGCACGCCCAGAGAGGATCCAGGTCCTACAAGCGCAACAGCAAGCGCCTTCTCAAAACAAGAACCTCCACCTGTCTCAGGTAAAGGGTATTTGGGCACAGGTTGGGAGGATCCCTGGTGAGAAGGAAAAGGCTTGGGATAAAGAAAAGAATTGTTTCTTTCTCTATTTTTGTAGTACCACACTTGGTCCTTGTGTCTCTGGTTTATTTTCCAGGAAAAAAGGAGTACCACGATGGAGGCACAGGATGTCTTAAGATGGATGAGTATGCAGTTCGACAAACAGGGAGAGCTAGCATGGGTGAACCAGGAGCAGGCCATCACAGCTCTGAGAGACCAACAAAAGCCCCTGATGGACTTATTGCATACTCTTCTAAAGGAGCCAAGGAAGGAGGCGACACCAGCGCCAGCAGCAGCACCCATCTGTGGGGTAGGCCCACAGAGTTGTGGGATATGGACACTGGGACAAATGAATAGAGATGATAACTTTGAGGACTTTGTTGAGACCTTTGAGAGGATAGCTCTCAATGCCAACTGGCCAGTAGAGCAGTGGGCCATTAGACTGGCCTCAGCGCTAACCGGCGAGGCTCAGTCGGCTTATAGAGCCATGCCTGCCGCTTTGGCAGTAGATTATGATGAAGTAAAGAGAGCGGTGCGTTATAGGCTGGGTTTAACACCAGCGGTGTATAGACGCATGCTCCGGTCTACCCGGATTCAACCTGACGAAACCCCAAAGGCGCTCTGTCATAGAGTGCACGGTTTGGTCTTAAAATGGCTTGAACCCGAAGGTAAACCGGTGGAAGACATAATAGATCAAATTGTGCTGGAACAGTTCTTTGAGGCAGTTCCAGGGGAGGTGAAAACTTTTCTAACCTTACAGAATTGTAGAACCTCTGCCGAAGCAGCGCAGTTGACCGAAAGGTTCTTTGAGGCTGAGGTAACTAAGAAGGCCAGCGCTGACAGTAGGTTTGGGTTAACCAATTCTGTGAGAGGTACTAAAGTTCCTCAGAGGAATGTGTGGGGTTCAGGGGAATCCGCATACAGGAAAACGGAAAGTAATGTTCGGTCAAAATGCTTTAAGTGTGGAAGAATTGGGCACTTGAAGAATGATTGTGTATATCGTACAGCACTAGTTACTAATAATGACCAACATGTATCAGCGGGTTTCCGTGTAGATGTAGAGGTGCAGGGAGTACCTGCTAAAGCCTTGCTTGACTCGGGGGCCGACCAAAGTATGGTCTCCCGCCGTTTTTGGAAAACCATACAGGCCCAAAGTGGTTTTCCCCCGAGTCAGCAAGAGGGGACGGCAAAAATACAATGTGTGCATGGGGCGACAACCTGGTATCCTCTGTTTAGATTAAAGGTTAAGGGCTTGGGCACACGCAGAGAAGTCCTAGTAGCCATCATTCCCAAATTACCCTATGATATAGTGTTGGGAAGGGATTGGCCGCCTTTCTACAGGGGTATAGAAGACAGCACATGCATAAAGGGAGGACTAGTTTCCACCAGGTCCCAGGCAAAAGGCCGAAGAACCCTTAGTGAAACTTCAGAAGAGGATCCTGTCCCCGTAGAAGAAGAAGGAGGGGTACAGCCAGAAGAGGGGGAAGAAATAGCTGTAGATGAGGGCCTGAGCGAGCTTCCCCAGCATGAAGATTTGATTGATACCCCTGCCAAGAGTGAGAAGAAAAGTAAAGGCGAAAAGCGCCGGGAGAGGCATCACCGGGCCCAGATGAGAGCCGGGGTAACCAATGGGCAAGGTTTACCATGGGTACCAGCTGACTTAGTGAAAAAGTTTCCGTCTTTTGCCAAAGAACAGAAGGCAGATCCCGTATTGAAATACGCCTTCGAGTTTGCACAGGCAGGTAGAGATGGGCTCCCCAGGTTCCTATTAGAGGAAAATATTTTATATAGGGAGAGCAGTAATCCCCATAATAATGCCATTAGGAAACAGTTAGTAGTTCCCACCACTTTCAAGGCCGTTGTTATGAGGCTAGCTCACGACCACCCAATTGGGGGACATAAAGGGGTACAGGCCACACTCGACCAGATCCTCGAGCGTTTTTACTGGCCGGGAGTATTCAGAGAAACAAAAAAATTCTGTGAGGCCTGTCCGGCTTGTCAGCGGGTGAGCGCTGCTAAGCCCGTAGGAGTTCCCCTGGTCCAGACGCCTACCATAACGGAACCAATTAGGAGAATGGCGATGGATATTGTAGGGCCCCTGGTGAGAACACCTAGGGGATTTCAGTACATCCTCGTCATCATGGATGTGGCCACCAGGTTCCCGTGGGCAATCCCTCTCCGAAACATATCCGCCAGGTTTATAGCCACAGAGTTAATAAAATTGTTCTGTGAAGTGGGTTTCCCGAGGGAAATGCTTACAGACAGGGGAAGTAATTTTGTCTCGAGATATTTAGCCCAAGTATGGGATGCTTTTGGCATCAACCATATAAAAATATCGGCGTATCATCCACAGACAAACGGTCTGGTGGAGCGCTTTAACCAAACCCTTAAGCAGTTGCTAAGGAGGGGCTTAGAGGGGCAAATGGCAGACTGGGACATTATGCTCCCATTTGCCCTGTATGCTAGTAGGGAACGGACGCAAACATCTCTAGGAACATCCCCATATGAACTAATGTTCGGACGGGCACCACGAGGGGTCCTGGACATTTTGAGGGACCAGTGGGTGGAACCGGAAGGGGAGGAAATGGGGGTTCCCCAGTTTCTTTGCGGGCTACGGAGTCGCCTTCAAAGGGCGTCTCAAGCCGCAGATAGGAATTTACAAGACAGTAGAAAAACTCAGAAGAAATATTACGATAGGGGTAAGAAACCTCGGCAGCTAGCCGTAGGCGACAGGGTCGTTGTAATGGTCACTGATCCTGGGCCAAAATTTGAAGCCCAATGGAAAGGTCCTTACACGGTAGTGGACCGCAAGGGTCCAGTATCATACGTCGTCAAGAATAACAGGGGACGCCTTCAGACGTATCATATAAATGTGCTGAAACCGTGGCACGAGAGAACGGTAGCAACTAGCTGCTCCAGTATGATAACCACGCGCAGAGCAGCAGGCGCATGTTCACAAGAACCCTGGGAGGAGGGTAACGCGGTACACAGCAGGTATGATAGGAAGCTCACGGATCCAGGGCAGATTCTGGGCTGTGAGCACGAAAGTTCCCCATCCCGGAATATCTTAAGAGGGGGGATATGTGGTGCAGCAGAGGATACACAACCCATGGAAGTGCAGGTAAAAGAGGAGCTTACCTTAGACTCAGCTGTGCAAAGAGACACGAGGCATAGTGAAACAGTTGAGCAGGGAAAACTGTTACTACGTGCCAAGCAGAAAGATTATCAGGAACACCGGATTTCAAATCCTCACGTTACGTGTAGGGCTGGGAACCAGATAAGAGAAGGTTCCAGTCAGTGGATAAAGGCAGAGGGCAAAAGCCGGAGTGAGAGCCTGAGCCAGGGAGGACAGAGATGGACACACCCACATTCACCAATACGAGGGAGTGCTAAGAGTAGCACAGGAGGTGGAATAGCAGGTGGGGCCATAGCAGATGACGTAGCAAGAGAAAGCAGCAGGAGGTGTGGCTACAGTCAGCTGAGCAGAAACCACAGAGGAGTGCTGGGAGAGAAAGCTGCTATCGGAGAACCAGGAAGTGAATGCAGCTACAGCACTCGAGGGAAAAGGTTTGAGGCAGGCTGTGCTGGGAGAAGTTATGCCACCAGAGACAGACCTCAAGAGAAGCCAAGAGAGTCTTATCATCCAGGAGACCGGTATGTGCCTGCAATAAGCACAGGTCAGCTCAGAAAGAGAGTGTCGGGGGATGGGAACTCCAAACATAGCTGCACTCTGAGAAACAGCTGGAAGGCTGACACAAACTCTGCTACTTCACAGTACGGCTGGGAGGCTAGAGAAAAGGGACATTGCAAGCCAAGAGCCAGGACAATCCCTAAAGATAAAAGGTGGGAACCCTGTTCTTATAAAGAAAGGCTTGAAACGTATGCATGCAAAGGGCGTGGCCCTGAGAATAAAGGCAGGAGGAAAAGGTATTCAGAACCTTTACTTTGGGAGGAAAACCCAGAGAGAGTCTCCCTCACGTCAGACAGGTATAAACCTGGGAAGAGAGAAACATTTGCAGGAAGCTGTAGTGATTTATCACAAAGGGACATGCCAGAATATACCATACAGGAAGAGTGTGATACCGAGAGCTTGGGGAGTGCCATAGAGGGTATGTTGTGGGAAGATAACAGCTGCCTTCCAGACCCCATGCCCATGGACTGTAGCATTTGTTATAAACACAACCATTCTGCTTAAGTTAAGTAATTAAAAGGAGCTTTGTGAGATTAACAAAGGAACAGAAGTTCGCTGTTACCATTTTTGCTTTATTGCTTGTTTCTGGAGTTTTTGATCCTGGAGAATGTCCGAGCGGGAAGGGGAATAAAACCCATGTTATTTTTCCTTATCACTCTTTGGTCTGCAAGACTCTGTTATTTCACAGCAAGAGCAGAGTTACTTATTTCAATGACCCTAGGCAGCCGCCTACATAGGGTTTAGAGGGCTCTATCCACGGGCCCCATCACAATAATAATGGACATTTTAAACAGGGGACAGAAAGCGACATACAAGATACATGATTATGACGGTGAAGCCATACAAGATTCTTTTTATCCTGAAGAATTGCTAAAAGTCACCCCCAAACAGGACAGAATATACCGTATCGATAAGGTTCTAAAGGTAAAAGGATGTGGCAGGAACAGATTCTACCTCGTGAAATGGAGGGGATGGCCTGTTAAATTTAACAGTTGGGTTAAAGCATCAGATTCAAGACATCTGATTTCTTTTTTTCTTTTGAAGCAGCATTAAAATAAAATTAAAAAAAAGAATGATGGTGGCTTTTATATCACACTGCCTAGCAATGCCTCAGCAGGTGTGTTTCCCCAAAATACCAGCTCTAATTTTACCATACAACTAGCAAGGCCTTTGGACTTACAAGGACAGTGGGAAGTAGGGCTCGTGAAAATACAATATCCCAACACCTGGGAGAATATTAAGGAAGATCAAAAGTATGTTGCCACCTCCGCAGCAGGAAATATATAGCACCACATTATAGTAAGGAGAGGACATTATGTGAACATGCAGAGTTTAGTGAAATCCATGAATCATGACATTAGCAACATCTATAAATCGGCGCCACCACGAATCATTTATGAACCCTATGCGCGAAGAATCTGAATAAAATCAGAAGATAGGTCTGTTATTTCTGCAGATGGTGATTTGGCAACCATTTTGGGAATAGAAGCTGACGTTAATACACAGCGTTCCCATTTTCCAGTGGATATCATGGGAGGTTTTAATACCCTCTACCTGTACACAGATATTGTAGAGCACCAGTTAGTAGTTGACCATTTTGTGCCACTGCTGCGCTGTGTTCCAACTAAGGGGTTTAGGGATGAGTTTATCACATTAACTTATGATAAGCCGCACTATGTCCCTGTGAACAATGTCACCAGTAGTCCGCCCGTAGCTTCAGCATACGGGGTAGGTAGCCTGGAGACCTTTTATTGAAAGGTTAAAGGTGTAGTTGTGTACCTTTTCAATAAGTTGTAGTCGTGAATCGAGTGGTTCAGGCAAAGACAGGCTTTTAATTTCCCTCCCGGGGCAGATTCAAACACAAAGTAACATAGGAACAGAAAGCTATACACTCTGGCGCAAGGTAGGAAAAAGAACTTATAACAGCTTCCAACTTAAATCATAAATGGTACGGTATTCATTGCATACAGTCCCTTGGTATTAGGAAATAAAGTCCTGTGCTTCTCAACTGCCAGTTGACCAGCTTCCTCGAGGTAACTGGCTCAGCACAGTGAAATCCTATCATTTGTAACAGTTAACGTACAATCCATTTGAGTATCAGACAACTCTTCATCTGGAGGATCAATTAGCATTGACTCATGCTGGCTATCAGCTGAATACAACTTCTGCCTTGTATACAGCGTTTCCAGATTATTCTCTGCTGTCTGTTCCAGAGGCTTCCCTATTATTTCCTCTAGGAGATAAGGATCAGCTTTACTATATCTCTTCAATACAAAATTCAAAACATGTAAAAAGACCTAGGGAGCATTAAAATAACCCACATGACTATACCTTGTGGAAGCGTCTTTTAGATCGGGGTTATCCCAAAGCAGTGGTTCGTCGAGCTTATACACGTGCCAGGTTTTCTCACAGGGAATGGCTTTTGGGTGACCAAACCCCTCAACTTGGCCCTTCTTGTGACCTTCCTCGACAGGATGATATGGACATCGTGACTGGGGTTCTCCCCTTCACGCAATATACTACCCCCGTGACGGCCTTGTTGAAGAAACATTGGGGGATTTTGCGTATACATACCTGTTTTCAAAAACCCCTTCGTTTAGCCTACACTAGGGGCAAGAATATTCGTGATCGCTTGGTACGTGCGGTCCTTTCTTCTCCGTCCGGAAGGTCATTGGGCCTGTCAACGGTGCAAATATTGTGCCCTTACAGAAGAAGGGGTCGGTTGGTCACATGCATTTTCTGGTAAATCTTTTTCTTTTACTGGTCATTCAACTTGTTTGACACCCTATGTGATGTATATTATCACCTGCCCGTGTAATCTGTCATACATTGGGAGAGCCATTCGTCCGCTCCGGGTTCGTCTAGGCGAACATGCCTCCCGATTGACCAACAAGACCCTTTCGGCTCCTATAGTTGATCATTGTCTCCAACATCACCATGTTTTTACAGATCTTCGTTGGAGAGTGATTGATTTAATATCTTTGGATCCCCATGGGGGCGACCGGGAGCAGCTACTTCAACGCTGTGAACAACGCTGGATTTTTCAACTCAACACAGTAATGCCTACGGGCTTGAATTTGGAGTGTGATTGGTGGAGTTTGCTTTAATTATCTGTTTTTCTTTTTTCTTTTTCTGAGGTTACAAGTTTTTTACGTTTTTCATTGCAATAAAGTTTTGGAATTCCCTCCTTGCAGACGTCTTTAATGACGTGTTGATGACGTTTTTTTCGGCAGCCATTCATAGATTTTCTGGTGTTTTAAATGACCGGGAGTATCTGGCGTTTTTCAGGGCGCGCATTTTTTAGAAACAGCTTGATACAGAGCCTTGTCTGGCTCGAAACATGCATGTCGCTGCTTGAATCCTGTGCTGCCCTATTGATACACTATCAGATAAGTGATTTATATTGAGGTTAAGGTTTTTGATAATACAAACAAAAGGCCTCTACCGACACCGAGTGGGGAGCTTTTCCCTCTCTCCATCTCAGGTCGGTGGATCCCGACAAAAAAAGTATGTTTGTTTAAATGGTATTTTTGGTTTTTTAGGTATAGTCATGTGGGTTATTTTAATGCTCCCTAGGTCTTTTTACATGTTTTGACTTTTGTATTGATATTTTTTGTGGGTCATCACATATTTTGAAGGTTTGGTCTTCACAATTACTATATCTCTTGGCATAGCTTAGAGGAGAGTCATATTCTTTATAGTTTCTATGAGAGAAATTCTTATAACCACTTTTGCAATGATTATACAGCCTACCTTCTGGCTTTGAGGCAGGAGAAAGTCCGTGCACAGCTCTCTCAGGATGGGGTTTAAACCTCAGAGGTTTTTCTCTGTATTCTGGCTGCTCACCCTCTTCTTCTGACATATAAATGTCTTGCACTGTATATCTTTCACGCCTTGGAGCTTGTAAGTGCTTCCCAGCTATCCTCACTGGTAACTTCTCCCTTTGAGTGCCTTCACCATAGGATAAATACCTGGAGTTTTGGTCAAAGGGTTTTTGTGCCCTGCTCCTCCAGTTATTCCTGTCAGCTGCTTTCTGTCTCTCTCTCTCACATTCAGAATCAGAATCCACTGAATCACTTACATACGTTTTCCTTTCACACTGGGACAGACGCTGCTTCCAAGAGCCAGACCTCAGCTTGCACAAACTTTCCAGCTGATTCTGTTCTCCTCCGTCTTCCCTGTTCTCTCTCTCATTCCTCGTCCTCTCCTTGCCGTTGCTCTTCCCCTTGCTCTTCCTCTTCTCAAACTCTAATGAGCATTTCTTATACGTTTGCTTGGGAGCTAATCTAGCCCTTCCCCCTCCCAGGTGAAAGCTATTAGGCCCAGGAGATGGGGATTGTTTGCTAGCTGGGCGGGGTTCCTGCCCTCGTGGCTGGGATTGTTTGTGTTGCTCCTGGCAACTAGGTGTCCTGAACTTATCCTTCCTGCTAGAAACAGCCCTACTGCACTCAGGTTCCTCTGTTTCCATATCACAGGATGTCTCTTCCCCATTACAACAAACAGCATATTGACACCATCACATTTGAAATAAAGACGGATCAGAACAGGCACATCTCATTTTGTTACGGGAAGGTGATCCTTAAGCTTCATCTGTGCCCACAGAGGGTGACTGTTTTTTAAAATGGTTGTGGCTAAAGACTACGGAGACCCCAAAGCATACAGGCATTATTATACAACACAAGCCGGCTATGGACTTTCAGGATATCATGGAGTACCAGTCATGTATGGTCAGGCAAAAAAAGAGCAGCAGCTCTTGCAGGCTCAATCAGGAAACACAAGGAGCAAGAGTGGTGATGACACAGTAGCTTTATTGATATTCCCCAGCAAGAGTGGTGATGACACAGTAGCTTTATTGATAGTCCCCAAGATTTGGGGAATATCAATAAAGCTACTGTGTCATCACCACTCTTGCTCCTTGTGTTACCAGTCATGTATGGTGCCAGTGTCGGTGGGGTGTTTCGTAGTCTCTTTAGAAAAGCTATGCCGTTTTTGAGAAGGGGTTTTGAAATTATTAAACCACACGTGAAAGGCGCCGCAAGAAACATAGCCAAGGATGTCATGAGTCATGTCACAATGGCTGTTCTAAATAAAATGAACCAGTCTACAGAACAGGCAGGATCAGGACTGGCTGTGATTAGAAGAGCTGTTAAAAGAAAGAGAACCACGTCTCCGGAGTTACCGCAAGGACCGCCCAAGCCTTTTAAAAGAAAGAAACCCGAAGGTGACAAGTCTCAGAAGCTTAACCGCCGGTCTAAGAAGAGAAGCACTAGCTCTAGGAAGCGAGATATATTCTAAAAAAACCCACCATGGCTTTTGTACACCCCGGCTCTGAAGAGTGTGTTAAATCGGAACTGGACCTGTTTCAACTAGCCCCGACCCAAACAAGTATCGAAAAAGTATATATGTGTAAATTCCGCCATTATCGGCTTTGTCGGAAACAGCCCCTTTGGACTTCTATAATCGCAGGTCATGGTGAAGACTACATTGATTTAAATAGTACTCTTTTGCACCTGACCTGTAAAATTGTGACAGAAGATGGCTTGAACATCGATACGGCAGCCAAAGTAGCGCTGGTGAACTACCCAATCACATCTCTGTTTAGCCAGCTGGATGTTACCCTGGGAGACCAACTCATTAGCCAGAGCAACAACTGCTACCCCTACAGAGCCCTCATAGAGCTGCTTCTCAATTATGGTGAAGGATCCCTCAAATCACAGTTTACAAATGGGCTGTTTTATAAAGACACAGCCGGGCAGCATGAAGTGAGAGAGATAGGATCTCGCAATGTCGGCTTTACTGAAAGGGCCCAATTTACGGCCTCTAGCCACAAGGTAGAGCTATTAGGGAATTTACATAGCAATCTATTTTTTCAAGAAAAGCTATTGATTAATGGTGTGGATCTCAAAATTAAACTGACCCGCAACAAAAATTATTTTTGTTTAATGAGCGGTGATGTCAAAGAAAGTTATAAACTCCTTATCCTAAACGCTGCGCTCTTTGTAAAGAGAGTTAAAGTTTCCCCCGGAGTGCGCTTGGGACATGCGGAAGCTCTGCTGAAAGCTAATGTCAAGTATGCTATTGACCATGTGGGGCTGAAGGTGTTTAGCATACCAGCCGGAGCCCGTGTGACTAACCAGGAAAATCTCTTTTTGGGGCAGCTACCAAAACTCATTGTGCTGGGATTTGTGGATAATGATGCTTTCAGCGGTAATTATGCTAAAACCCCCTTCAATTTTAAACATTATGATATTAATTTTGCCACTCTGTATGTGGATGGTGAACAAGTACCCGGGAAACCTCTTCAACCTGACTTTCAAAATGGATATTGTGTAAGAGAATATATGCAACTGGTGCAAGCAACTGGCAAACATCTGAAAGACACAGCGTTGCTGATTGACCGTCAGGAGTTTTACAAAGGTTATAGCCTGGTGGCGTTTGACCTTTCACTGGATCAGGAGTGTGCAGACCATTACTCGCTGATTAAAACTGGAAACCTGCGGGCTGAAATACGTTTCGCCAGCGCCTTACCCCATACAGTTAACATGATTGTTTATGGGGTTTTTGACAATGTAATAGAAATTAATCATAGAAGGAATGTTCTTTTCGATCATTCGTGAAAATGAACACCATGCAGATCTTCCGTATTTTAAAGAAGGACCCCTGTGTTGCAGATTTCTTTTTAGATTTGCTACTGAGCGATTGGTTAGCTGATGTACAAATATCAAGGAAGCTCGTGTGTTTGGTGGTAAATACACACCCACATAACTTACCTGGAGAACACTGATTAGCCCTCTATATATGTGGAGATGGAACAGGGGAATTTTTTGATTCTTATGGACAACCCCCAGATAGCTTATTCTTTCCTACCAGCATTATGAGCTTTTTCAACAAGCATTGTAAAGCTGTTTTATACCACAGCAGACAATTATAACACCCAATGTCCACGGCTTGTGGATATCACTGTGTATTTTACTTGCACCACCACTGTAAAGGGGTGCCTTTTGAAAATATTTTAGAAATGTATTCTGAAGATTTAATGCAAAATGATGATATGGTGTTACATTTTGTAAAACACAACAAACAAACTTTGTGTAGATCTTTTAGAAATCCGTTTCATAACCAGCAGGTGTGTGTTTCCTATCATGAATGTTTTGCTGCTTCTACATAAAAAGTAACCCATCTAAGGAGGTTTTTTGAAAAGAAGCCACTATCTAGTCTTTTATTTTTGTTTTTAAACATTTTATTGAAAATAATTTAAAAAAAAATTTTTTATACACTCAACCACCGGTATCTGTGAGATAATTTATGTTTTTTGTGAGGGTGTAGCTCTTTGATATTTATCAGCTGCGTGTACATTTTAGTAACCTTCACAGATGGGTTCTCTTTGAGGCGTGCCAGTACATCTCTGTTGGCTGCATTACCCATCA
Source organism: Ichthyophis bannanicus (assembly GCA_033557465.1). Classification (NCBI taxonomy): domain Eukaryota; kingdom Metazoa; phylum Chordata; class Amphibia; order Gymnophiona; family Ichthyophiidae; genus Ichthyophis; species Ichthyophis bannanicus. The sequence continues at coordinate 321,691,315 of CM066032.1, forward strand.
CTGTAGAGGGCATATTTAATTCGGCTAGGGTTTGCATTAACCCCCCCCCCCCCCCCCCAGCCCCTGGGTATTCTTCTTTGTGAAAGAGCTTGGGGTGCGTAGCTCCACGAACGAGGTCAAGTAGGTTAGAGCCATTGACAGGGTTTCCCCGGTATACAAATGTTCCATTTCCCTCCCAGGATGCCACATCCTTGTTTTTTAACAGTTTATTAAGCAGCACCTCAGCATTTATCCTATAGCGCATATTGATGCTGTTTAACACTTCTTGTATTACAGAGTCTGGAGGTATAATATTTTTTAGAGATGCTGCCGTTGGTGTCTCATCTTGTGCCTGTAGATACAAGTTTATTTTTTCTTTTTCCATATCCCTTTGTTAAGCACGAGATAGTGCTGTAACACCTCTGAGTAACATTTAGCCTTTTCGTGTTCAGACATACCGACGCTTTGCAGGATTTTTTTCATTTCGTCATCTAACTTATGAATGGTCGTGGTTCTAATATTTTCATCCCGATCTGGCGGGTTTCTCAAGCGCTCGAGTTGTTGACTAGGGACTATGTACATTTTTTCAGCGTGCTGCATTAGCGGTTTGTCAGAAGCCCCGTTATCAATGGTAATGCAAAACTTAACAGGGGCCCGATAAATCCACCCGACTGTCACCAATTGCTTCTTTTTTTTAATGGGTAGTCTTTTATCGCACAGACTCTTTATGGCGTGAAGCTTCCCTTTTAAAACCTTTATCTGGTGTTGTGAAAGAGGAATGTTACCTTTTAGGGTGTTGAGAGCGATTTCAACTATAGCGGCTACCAAATCATTAGAAGCTGTATTCAGGATGGCTCTTCTGTGCTGCGGAGAGGCTTGAACCAAAAGTTTTAAAAGGGGCAGGTTTCTCTTTACACGGTGAGACATGTTGTCTGAGACACAGAAGCATGTATGAAGGGCCGGTTACATATTCATTTCTTTTTATGTAGGGTTTGTGGTTTTTCACAGTATACCGTAGTCCAATCTGGCGGGAAGATATCTGTCCTCAGTCTGTAAGCCTCAGGCATTGTGTTATTTAAATCCACAACGAGATAACCAAACATCTTTCTGGTGGCATCCTCGAAGACTTCTAAAAAGAATTTTGATTTTCAAGAGGAAAATCTGCCTGGCTAGAATGGCAATCTATAACTTATCTCTAGAATTCTTAAAGAGCATCATGTATTTGGTAGTTAAAGTTATAGTTCGGCTTGCTTTGCCTTGGCAGAAAACATTTTGAATAATATAGATGATGCTCAGGTTTCTGTGATGTACATACTTGGTAAAAGGCTTTCTCTATTTCATCACTTTTACAGGCAGAATCCATTAGATCATCAACAATAACCAAGTTTACTTTATTGGTTGGAAACATTCATTCATCATTAAAATTATCAGGCAAAGTGTCCATAAATGTAATACAAGGATATTTATTTAACATCTCTTTATACAAAGTGTAACACGGAAGATCTGCCCTCTGCCTCAGAAACACAGAAAGCTGATAGATATAGCTTAGATTCTGACAGGCAGGCAAGCAAAACGATTCCTAGTTACCGTAGGCAACATAAACAAACTCGGACACGAGGTCTGCAGTCACGCCTAGTTAGTGAGCATTCCCCAACTGATGAGGAAAACAGCTTCCACCTGGGCAAGGGAACGCCCATGAAGCTGTATAAAAAATGCTCAAGGCAAACAGAGTTAGATCTAGGAGCTTCAGGAGATGCAGGAGCTTGGCAAGACAAGGGAAACTTGCAGGATTCGGAAGGAAGCTCAGAATACTCAGACACAGAGTTTGAACTGCCTGAAACTTTGAGCAGGAAGCCACAGAGGAATTATCAGAAGGAAACAAAGAAAGTTTCACCCCGAGAGGTCAGCTACAGGAAACACTTACCTCTGACGCAGTGTGAATTTCCCAGGCACCTGGCTGAGTTGAAGGAACGTGAGGCAGCTAGAAACAAACCGTATGTATTTGAGAAGCAGAGCTGTTTAAAACAGTTACAAGCCCTTGAGAGGGAAAGCAGTCCCATTGAGGATGTGTGTATGTTTGATCCTGATGAATGTATGCCAGTAAAGCCCTGCAAAAGACTTCCACGAGAAAAGTCTTCATTTAACAGAAGAGAGCAGGTCTATGAGTGGCAGCCAAATACAAAAGGCAGGAGGTTCAAAAGTTTTAAAGAGAAAGCTTGCTTAGATAGAGGTGTCTCTCCTTCCTGCTACTACAAGCTATATGACAATTATCTGCCTTGTTGTGAAGAGGGCTGTGCAGAGAGCTCTGAGAGAGAGACAGAGTTAAGAAAGTTACAGACTTTCTATCCTAAGGAAAAGACTGTAATTGATGAGCCTATGATTACAGAGGCTAGTATTATAAGTCCATGTGTTGAGGAAATGGATTGCTCTTTACTGATGTCTGATATGAGGTCTTCTTTGCGCTGAAGCTAAAGACAAGAGTGCCTTGTAACAGCTGAAAAAGCTAAGAAGAGACTGCTAGCATATTGGATAAAACTGCACATTGTGATTTATGATTTTTAGTTGAAGCAAGACGCTGTATTTCAGTTTTTCTTCAGTTGTGCCAAAATAATGGTTGTATCCTGAGTTCTTTTGTATTATACTATTTTTGAAAATCCAACCCCGGGAGGGGAATAAAATCCTTTTTGAAAAACCTGACCACTCTGACTCACAACTACCACTTTTCATTAAAGAAAGGTCAGGCCCAGCAGTCTGGCTGGCTGCTTACGCCACAGTTTGGCCCCTGCTGGTGACAAAAGGTTGCCAGCAACTGTAACACCATACAATATTATTAGGCATGACAGTCAATACACGACCAGCATGTTCTAACAGCTTTTTAACAAAGAAGCTCTTGCCTGAATTGGATGGCCCAGCTAAAATACAAGAAAAAGGATGTGACCAGCGCACATCCATCACACTAGTATCCATAGGGTAATGTGTTAAAGCCATCCTCCACCCTTTTGTCATACACAACCTTTTGTGTTTTTTTAATCACACCAGTCTCTATTGTCCAACCCTTTTTGTTTCTTATAATACCAGGTTGCTGTACTCCTATCTTTTTCTGGGGTAAATCTGCTGCCCCAGGCTTGTCGTCCAAAACTAGATCTTTCAAACTAGTGAAATTGATTTTCTGGCAGTTTTCTACGTTTAACGTAATCCTTTTCACTTTCATACAGGTCTTCCCGCTTGACAGCTTGTAACCATATGTTTTAGGCCCCGCTGATACAAACTCTGTGATATGTTCATCTGAGGGTATCTCACTTGTGAGCTCGCCTAAATAATCACCCAAAGATGGGTTCCAATCTCCCTCTCAACTTAGAAATATCACAGAATCTCTATCGTGGTACAGGCAGCGCTCTTGCAAACTATCTAGAAGATTGTACAACTCCAGGCATGCATAGGCCGTTGTAAAACAGGCAGTGAAAATATTGGTGCTACCCGACAATATACAGTGGTCTTTTGAGTGTCTCCAAGACACACAGGCTGTTTCATCATCAATAAAATCGCATGATGAAACCTCAAATTTAGGAGAAAACAGATATTTAAGGAGATCATCAGGTTCTCTCACAATGCTTGTGGTAGGCAGGTTTGTTCTTTGACCAAGTTTACCCCCCAGGGAATTTAAGAAAAGTTTTGCTATTTGATGCTTAGCAGGGTTTACATTAATCTGGTCTGCACGCAAACACACCCCCTCTTTTCTAAAGAAATCAGCTATGTACACATTTTGTTGTTCAGTATCATTGCACCACCGAGGGTAGACAGAAGCCTCTTGTTTTTGACGGAGGTGCATTTTGATGTATTCGGAAAAGAGATTATCAGATTTTTGCTCGAAATGCCAGATTTCATATATTTCAACAACCACATACCCTTTTGCAATGGCTAAATTCATCTCCACTGTACACCAAGACCCCACAAAAGCTCTCTCCTCATCCGTGTGGGCACACATTTCCTGTTGCCGTGTGTCGGCACACGTATGACACAGTGGAAACATAAGCTTACCGCCCAACCGTATGGGTAACACCGGGAAAAAGAGCTTTCGTGGAGGATATACTTTTGCTTTTATAAAACCAAAGTAATTTGTAGGGGGGCCAAATTTGTCATAAATAATTTGTGGATGGCCTATTGGATATTCCTTTGTTTTATTGACAAAAGGGTATAGACTAGTAAAATCATAGTAGTGTATTTTTTCCCCAGGTTTTGTTTTGTGGTACAGACAAATGGCATTTGTTCTACCACCAAAAAGGGCATCTCGTGGAATCAGAGGTTGCGGTAATGCTGTGTCAACCAGGAAACCTGCACAACCCCCGTCATTTTCTTTGACCATCCGTTTCCACTCGTGCTCCCATAGACTTATTTAATTTAATTTAATTAACAGTTTCTTATATACCGCACCTTCCAGCGATCAAATGCGGTTTACATGGAACAACATAATAACAGGTCAACGTCTGTTAATACAGTGAACATCTTATGACCTTGAACCCTTGGCTTTCCAGGAATGCAGCTTTTAGCTGTGTTTTGTAATAAAGAAAACCATAGGTCGTGACTGTTACAGGATTCTGGTCTTTATCGTTATAACGACTCGGACAGCCGTGATGAAAACAACCATTAAATCCAAAAACTGTTTCTACCCCATCAATCACTGCATAGCCATCAAGAAAATAAGACCCCACCTTTTTTTCGCCACCTTTCAGAGCATGTGTGATCTGTATGTTTTCTTTGGCCTCTACATACATCAGCCATTGAATAGAGGGGGAAGAATATCTCTTTGTATGCCGGTGATAGTTATCTGGTTGAATGAGTGCCACAGTCTTGGGTTCTAAAAACATTAATCTGAACACAGCCATACATACAGATGCAAGGGTTATATATTGGAAAGGGTCTAAACAACTTGTTAGAATTTCTGAGACGTCACCCTGCTCTACAACCACTTCTTTCTCTGTCATTTTCATGATTTCAGCTCGGTAGAGAACACAGGCCTGCCGCAAAATAGATACATCCTGCTGGCAGTAATAAGCCAACTCTTTTTGCAAATTAAAAGTTTTATGCTGATTGTCCTTGTACCATTGTAAAAAATTCCTCTTTTTCTTCAGGCAATATGTTTCCCACACCGTAATGTTCAACATCTGGCATGGGGCCCACATAATTTTGATTTTCCAGAGTATTAAAAGAGTGTGGAAAGTACCCCTTGCTCCCTGTAAAACCCATGGCTTGTGGAAGTTTGCTAAGTTTCATAGGCAGGAAATTTAGAGAGTCTATAAAATGGATAGTCAAAGGTTCAACGGTATTTGTAAAAGTTTAGCACCTTGAACCAGCAGCCCTGTGCTCATCTTTTCCTTTAGCAGTTGTTTAAGAACAAAATAACCGTCATAACCTTTGGAATTATGGGCTATGAAGGTGTATCCTTTAAATTTTTTGTCACAAAAAATCTGTATAAAGGCAAAAATACATTCGAGGCCCTTGAATTCCCAGTTTCTTTCATCATTTAAGTCCATCGTATATATGTAATTAGGGACATGCCAGCCTGTTTCTTGCATACATTCACAATCATAAAAAATATACTTTTCAGATGTTTCCGTTTTACCAATAGGGGTAATAAAACATAAGTAGATGCCATCCCCGGTTAAGGGTTCACTGCATAGTTTACAATGTCGACCCTTGCACTTATGTTTCTTGTCCACATAAGACTCACATTTCTGGCACAGTATCTTAGATAAACATGCCACTACTTTTTTCAGAGCCAAATATGTGTGTCTATCTAAACACTCTTTAGAACGACAAAAGAGTTTGCAATTAGGACATCTCTGTTGTACACCAACATTATTCGCACAAGTTAGTGTCAAACAAAGACGGCACCATAATGTGCAATTATGATCGTGACTGTACGGTTTCTGACAGTAACTACAGAAGTTGCGCTCCCCATATAATTTTTTGGCATCGGTTATACCATAGAAATGGTCATTGTGTAGCAACAAGAACACAGTCTTAGGGAACACAGGTCTGTCTGATGTCTTAAAACAAACCCATGAATTTGTGTAAAGCACAACGCGTATGTTTATCTTTAAATGCTGTTCAAATATTGCTATATCATCGAGTATGACTTTTCTATGTACCGGCCATCCCAACTCATTATGTAGTTTTTTTTAGCACATTCTAACAGTTCGACGTCTGTCATTTTTACCAGTGACATGAGGGCTGTGAGGCTACCTGCAAAACACAGGTTATTATCACTGTTATTCAAGTCTATCAAATGCATCCTTTTCTTATGAATAATTTGGCTAAATGGTATAGTCTCCCTACGAGCCCCCCCCCCCCTGATTTCTTATGACAAGTACAACAACACGTAATATATTGTGGCAAAGTCAACCATTTTGAGCATGGGGGAGGTGAACAGCATAAGGAATTCACCCTAATCAAGGGGCCTCTGTTAGGTGTGCAGGGTCAAAAGGCCAGAGCCACAGTTCAAAGGCAGAAAAAAACCCAGCTGGAACAAGTTCCTGGAAATGCTTGACAGTGTAAGAGGGATAGATTGCAAGCACGAGGACAAAAGCCCTCACTCTAACAACTGCACTGATTATTCTAATGTCAGAAGGCAGGGGGATTACAAACACCTGGGACAGAAAGAGGTGGGGTTGGATCCCAGTGAGTATAAACCTTGGTTAAATTATGGAGGAAGTAGTAGTAGGGGAAGGAGCAGAAGGAGCAGGGGAAGGAGCAGAGGAAGCAACAGAGGACAGACTTCAGAGCAGCAAGGACGATGGAATGCTGGAGAAGCCAGAGCAGGTGCTAACTTCTGGAGACAGGCTGAGCTACCCATTGCTGAGAAAGGTGATTTCCCTGAATCACGTTTGCAACAAAGGTGGGAGCCAGGAAAGAGAGAAGCTTTCAGACCACCAGAGAGGTTGTCAGCAGGGCACTCTGATCAAGTGGGTGAGTCAGAACCTATGCAATTGGGAGAACCAGTGTCAGAGCTAGGGCAGCAAGAGGATATGTTGATGGATTGTTCTTTATGCCAAGTTCTAGACTTGAAGGGTTGAAAAGAGCCAGCCTTGAAAGAACTGTTCCTCTTGCTGAAGTAACCTCAGAACTAAGCAGTGAGAAAGTAAATTCCTGTGTGTTTTGAAAGGAAGAATTTACTGCAGCATAAGCTAGTGAACTAAGGCTGTGATTCATGCTTCTGTGTCAGCTGTGTTGAAACTCCCCAACAGAGAGAAAGTTAATTGGCTGCTATAAGAGTTTGTGCTTTGCTCCTGTCTTATATGAAAAAGCCTGCTATAAGAGTTTGTGCTTTGTTCCTGTTTATAAGAAAAGCCTGCTATAAGAGTCTTGAGGACACTGAATGCTTATTTCATAACCTAAGTTTGGTTTTTCACCTGGAAGTGCAGCCTAGAGAGAATTATGGCTGAGTGAAGATTAATTTGCCATAGAAGAAGTAAAGTTTGTTTTTCTATTGCTCTGACAATAAGAAAAGTGGCATCTTGTTATATGTGAAAAGGCTAAGCTTCTGCAGTGAAGAGGACTTTAAAAGCCAATATTGAGTTCTGCTTGTTTTGCCACCAACTTGCTGAACCTTAAGCAAAAATCCTATAATTTGAAATTCTGTAAATGGTACCTGGAACCTGATCTGTTCTATTGTGTTCAAAATAAACTTTCTTTTTCTGTCATAAGCCTTACCCTTGGTTTAACACGACTACAATCCTTCTACTTAAAGCGTCAATATAACAGCTGATAGAAGAAGGTTCTCAACCACCACGCCCTCAACAACTAGAAGACTAGTGGTTTTGGCGTTGTGCTTGTGACAATATCACAAACCTGGATTTCTCTGTGACTCTGAAGGAGTTTAGTGATCTGATCTAAGAAATCATCAGCATCTAATGCTTCTGGGTTTTTGGCTTTTGGTAAGGAGCTGGTTGCTCTTCTGTATTGGCGTGTGTAGATTCACCGTCAGAAAAACTCTTGCTGTATGTTCTTTTCCTGTTAGAAAATCAGCGACTATGGGAGAGAAGCCTAACAGGAAAAGAACATACAGCGAGAGTTTTTCTGACGGTGAATCTACACACGCCGATACAGAAGAGCAACCAGCTCCTTACCGAAAGCCAAAAGACAAGCAAAATAGTGCGTATTCAGGCTTTATCCCTCGCCTAGATTTTAAGGCCGCTGTAAAAGAAAAAAAAAAGTATTAGCCCCTACATTTTCTTTTTCAGATCGAGAAAATGTTAGAAAATCAGCGACTATGGGAGAGAAGCCTAACATTTTCTCGATCTGAAAAAGAAGACGTAGGGGCTAATACTTTTTTTTTCTTTTACAGCGGCCTTAAAATCTAGGCGAGGGATAAAGCCTGAATACGCACTATTTTGCTTGTCTTTTGTCTTTCAGTAAGGTACCGTCTGTTGATTAGGTTGGTCATCTTGTTTTGTAGCATCTTCTTGGTCTAACATAAAAAAGATTAAAGGTTGAGACACATTATGAAGAGCATAGCTGCTGGAAAATTAAAAAAACACATGACATACCTTTTAACTTTCTTTGCTGTCTTCGTTTTGTAAGAGAGAGCCTATTTGTAAAACCCGGCTTCTGCCCCTGTTTTTTAAAGACAATCATAAATTCAGAAACAGAAACATTACATAACCAGTATTTTTAAAAAGTAAGATTCATATCTACTTACAATGTTGGTGTCTGAAGCACATGGTTCTGACATGGCCTCCTTACCATCTATAGACTGTGTGATCTGCTTTGTAGCAGCTTCCTGGTCTTTAATATTTTAAAAAAACATCCCATAAGACACATTATAAAGAGCATGGCTACTGGCAAATTAAAAAACACACGACATACCTTTTAACTTTCTTTGCTGTCTTCGTTTTGTAAGAGTAGTCTATTTATAAAACCCGATTTCTACTCCTATTTTTAAAGACAATCATAAATTCAGAGACAGAAACATTACATAACCAATATTTTTAAAAAGTAAGACTCATATTTACTCACCATGTTGATGACTGAAGAGGTGCCGATGTTACAATCTATAGAGACTATGTGATCTTTTCTGTCAGCTGAAATGTACTGTGCCTTTTTAAATGAAATTCTTTGATGGGATTTACAGCCCCCAGACTCTTTAACTGAAACATCTCTGGTTCTCTGGCTTATTGTTTTATGTGTCACCCCACCCCACAGCTAATTCACACCACACCATTTTTTTCTTTTTTCGCAGACAGTACATTGTAATAGATGCTATATATTGTGTATGTGGACCTATGTGGCTAATACACATTCCCCCATTCCCAGACGTTCTCCACATTCTTATCATATGGCCTATTGTGTAGGCCACGCCCCGATAATTCACACGGTACCAGTTTTTCCAGACAACCCATTGTAGGTTTAATTAACTAGGAATTACTAAAACACACCACACAAAGCTGTAGGTTCAAAATGTTTTATTTCAAATAAAATGTTTTCATCTTGTGAACTGATTCATTTGAGCATTACAAGTTTCTGGCAATACATACATTTTCATAAAAAGTCAATTTTTACAGAACTTGGTGTTTTTTTAAAGAACGATCTATAATCTCTGTCACAGATTAAACCTTCCACTAGCTCCATATCACAGTCTGCCACAGATCTAAGCAAAATATTGAGCAGTTGTCCTGTATTTCTACTGGTATTAAAATCTCTGAGTTCAAACAAAAAATTCAAATTTTCATAAACTAGGTCAGTTGCTTTCATTTTATGACCAACAATCATGGCAACATTTACAACAGGTCCTAGACACAACCTGTTACAAGATTTATGGATTTTCTGTTGTATTTCCTTGTGCCCCCACCTCAGGCAATCATGATGTCTTTGCCCTGGAGCATGTATTAGACAAGCTGCACAGTCTCTATGCGTAACGTCCTGCCAGCATTTCTTGATAATACAGCACACCGTTGCTTGTATAACAGATTTAAATGTGTTTATTTCTTCAGGTTTTGAGTTGTCCTTTTGGCTGACTATTGACATCAAATGCCTCCCTTTGGTATGTACAAGAAAGCACAAGCAGCGTAGATTGATTGCCTGTATGTCCTCTAGCTCTTGTAGGAGCAGAGATTCGTTACTTCCCTACAAAAACAAAACAGGGTCAGTATGAAATGAACTGCCTCTTCTATAACACTTTTCTACAAAAAAAAAAAAAAAGACTTCTCTTACCTCTACTGATCCTAGTTCTTCCAGTAAACAGGTTGTTTCTGCATCTGCCGCGGCATAATATAATTCTATATCCTCTGGATCCATTGCGTTGTCATCCGGTAAGTCAATTTTGGTGCCTAAATCACAAAGATCTTTGGGCATCTGGTAAATATTCAACCCCTGATTCATGTTCAGACTCTGCCGTACTCTCCTGTTGTTCAAATGGATTTTCTATCAGTGGATAACCCTCTGCTGCGGCATCACGATCCTTAAGAAAATAATTAATGTTATTCACCCTGTTGGAAATTCTGCTTGGTGTTCCAAAAAGAGCCATTTTTTTCTTTTTGAATCTCTGTGTTAGAATTTTCCCCACACAGGACACACAGCCTTACACCAGGAGCATGTTCAGAACAAGTCTCTTGTTTCAGCCAATCACGTGTTACCATATCCTAGAAGCATGCTCAGACTTGTTTCTCTGTATTGTTTTTTTTTTTTCAAAGCCACTAAAAATAGCTGTTGTGGGATTTGAACTCAGGTCTCTCTCTCTGTATTTCAGTCTGAACTACAGGACTGCCAGAATACTTCTCTCTAACAGTGAGGTCTTAAAAGCAAAATTCTATCACATGGACAGCATTGGTTTCCCTAACAAAGATGTGTTAATTGCGGTTTAACATTTTGGAAAGAAAAGCTTCTATACCAAGGGCTGTGTCTCTGCGAAAAGCCTGTATACATAAGTGCTGTGTCTCTGTGAAAAGCCTGTATACCCAAGTGCTGTGTCTCTGCAAAAAGCCTGTATACCAAATGCATTGTGTTCCTGCTGCTGCTAACAAAGGGTTATTTTTAACAATCAGTTCTAAATAGGCTGCAATACACATAAAAGCATTGCACTGTTTTGTGAGAAAAAAGAACTGGGGCAGGGGGGAGAGAAAGCATTTTTTGTTTTGTTTTCCAGTGTTCCTGCTTTTGCAGATGTCAGCATTAACCAGAAGCAAAACACATTTCTGGAGTCAGTCACTCTGCTTCCGCTGATGTCATCGGAAATGGACAGTGTCCATTTCCGATGACACACTGTTTCCAGTGATGTAATTTCCGATGATATAGGCTGGGGCGTGGTTGAGGGTGGAAGGGCGTGGGTGTGGCACAAACCTGGAAGTGGGCGCTGATTAGCTAATGCCAACATTGTGGGGTGAGGTGTGGGTGTGGCATAAACCCGGAAGTGGGCACTGATTAGCTGATGTCATCCTTGGGGGTGGGGTGGGGCGTGCCAAAGTGGAGGTGTGTGGCCACACCTGGGGGCATGGATGGGTGGGGCTAACTCACCATTACTTCTATGGGAGGGGGCGTGGCCTGAGGCGGGACATACACCAGAAGTGAGCACTGATTGACTCCTGTCATCCTTATCTCACCTGTCAATCAGTTTGACGAGTAGTGTACCCATTATACTACTCTGGGGATTTAATACATGGGCTGAAGAGGGGTAAAATGTTAGCTCTTTTTTTTGTGCTGGTATGAACTATCCAATAACGACAAAAAGCTTTTAAATATTAAACTTCCTGATCGTCCCTCCATTCTAGTCCCGGAATCTCTGGGTTGTCATCCTCTTCCAGCAGCTTTGGAGACAGAAACGTCATCCTTTTGATGACCCTGGTATATATACAGAGGGACCGCCTCCTCACACCAGTTCTCTCAGTCTCCAAGCAGCTGGAGAGTGGTGAGCCCAGAGGTTAAGGGCTCACTTGAGGAGCAATTAAGGTTTTTAGTGAGTTAGAAGTAGGAATCTTGTACCTTTTAGATTTAAATCCATTTTCTTGTTTTCAGGGGCTCTGTAGCTTTAAAGTCTAAAGGAGTGTGTAACGCTCCCCCCCTCTCCCCTCCGGCTTAATTGTCGGGAGTAAGGCAGCACCGAGTATCAGCCACTCAGAGGGACAGGAAGAGAGGAATCCGGTTCCTGAACCCACATTGCTGGGTGAGGAACTAGTCCCGAGGCTCTGTGTCGCGCCAGAAGCTTTTTCCTGAGAGTGAGCAGAGCTGACGGAATTGGAACAGGGGAAGCGTCGGCAGCTAAAATAATGTAAGTCTTACCTCTGGGGCGGCAGGGGGCCCAGGAGGACTGTGGCAGTGGGGGTGCAATTACCCCGTTGAGGTAAGCTGCTGGGTGACGGGACGCCGGGATGCAGAACGCGGGCATCCCTGAAGGCCCGACCGCGTGGTGCAGCACAGGAAACACCGTTTCATATTGGGAGACCTGAGAGGTCTTCATTTTCGGAGCCAGAACTTCATTTTTGAAAATTTTCTTCAGCTTCCAGCTAGGATGGCTGGGAGGAGTGTGCCCATAACTTTCAGGGGTAAAAAATTAAAAAAAACCCTGGTGTATTTGTTAAATCAGTCAGGGCTTAGTAGCAGCAAAGAGCTTGCAATTTAAATTTAAAACACAGCAGAGACCTTTCTGGTTAAATTTAGCCCCCAAGACTCCCTCTATCCAAACAAGGGCTTTGGGACTCCCCCTGGAGATTGATCACAGATTTACCTTAGAAGCACAGGACAGAGTACTGTGTAGCAGCCAGCTTTTAATTAATCTTCTTTCCCTCCCTCCCTCCCCCCTCCACAACACCCACCCACCCCTGGGATAATCATAGCTTTATAGGTGCTTTAACCTTTTAAAGGAAAGGAGGTGCCATATTCACTCTCAGGTGCAGCTGTTTATTCTCATCAGCATACATTAAGGACCTGAGATTAATTAAGCTTCAGGTGAACAAAGTACATTAAACGTATTAGGTATAGTTTTATTAGTATAACTATCCCCAGCAACCCTTAATAAGTAAAGAACTTAAATATCTAAACACAACCTTAAAGCTAAGATGCAGACAGCAGTCCAGCAGTGAGATGGGGGCTTTCCAGTCTTTTGCATTGAGTGTCACATGTATGATTTTCTCCCAGTTGGTGAGGGGTCTTACGTGTGCACTAGGTGCAAGGAGCTCTTTGCTCTCAGTGAACGAGTCTGATCTCTGGAGGCTAGAGTAGCAGACTTGGAGGACATAAGGAAGACAGAGAGGTACAGTACATAGAAAAGTGAGTACAGTACATATAGTCCAGTGAGTACAGTACATATAGTCCTGAAGTCCCACCTCCAGTCTGGCAACATCCCTGTTGCTATGGAAGAGAGAGGTCACGTGACAGGAGAGATTCACCCTGGTGTGGCAGGAAGTGATCCTGTAGCTAGGACCTGTCCTCCAGGTGATGTAAAACCCTCTCGCACTGAGGAAGTTTCTCCAGGGTCATATGTCCATGAGGGAAGGGTTAGGACAGCCGTTATAGTTGATGATTCAATCATTAGGCATGTAGATAGTTGGGTGGCTGGTGGACGTGAGGATCGCCTGGTAACATGCCTGCCTGGTGCAAAAGTAGCAGACCTCATGCGCCACATAGACAAGGTCTTAGATAGTCCTGGGGAGGAGTCTGCTGTCTTGGAACATGTCGGTACCAATGACATAGGAAAATGTGGTAGGGAGGTTCTGGAGGCTAAATTTAGGCTTTTAGGTAGGAAGTTGAAATCCAGAACCTCCAGGGTAGCGTTCTCCGAAATGCTTCCCTTTCCACGTGCAGGACCCAAAAGGCTGGCAGAGCTCCAGAGTCTCAATGCGTAGATGAGACGATGGTGCAAGGATGAGGGTTTTGGATTTGTTAGGAACTGGGAAAAATTCTGGGGAAAGGAGGGGCTCTTCCAAAGGGATGTGCTTCACCTTAACAGGGATGGAGCCAGGCTGCTGGCATTAACTTTTAAAAAGGAGATAGAGCAGCTTTTAAACTAGATAATAGGGGAGAGCCGACAGTCGCCCAAGAGCACATGGTTCGGAACAATATATCCTTGAAGGATACTACCAAAAGAATGAAGTTAGGGCATATCAGTAGAGAGGTTCCAAAAGTAGCCCAAATGCCCTTGAGTACAGAGCAGACATGGGGTACGGCACTGGGACTGGAAGTGAGCTGATACCTGGGATGTATTTGGACTAGAAGGGGCTGGGCAGTAGGGGAGGAGGGGGACTGGAACAAAATGGACACCATTGGCAGTCCTGGGAATGCAAGGGGGTTGACAATGAAATGTAATGGGAGGGAAGGACTGGAAAGGGGGCTGATACTGGGGAGGGTTACTGGGACTGGAAATAGACTGATGGAAGGAAGTGAAGAAAAAGAAGAGACAATAAATGGCAGATGGACTATAGACCACAGAAAGAGAGCTCTCTTTGTGAAACTGGCTGCTCAGCCACTCCCACGTCCACACGATTGCGGCAATAGAGAGTTCTTCGACGTCCAATAGATTTGAGCATGGTACAACCTCCCAGTAGTGATTTCATGTGGTCTGAATCACCAGTATTCGATTCAGGCAAATCTCTTGCAGATATGTCAAATATTGACTTTACACATTACTTCTTTTGTTTGAGCTTTTCTGATATGCCTTGTGTCTCACAGGTCTCAAGTAGCTTACTAGCTATTGGCAAAGGTGTCTTCAGTCTCCTTGACATCAGGCGCTGTGTTAGGCTGCTAGCCATGCCTTCTGTTGGTATATTCCTCCAATACAGAATAGCTTTTCATAGATCTTTACCATTCCTTTTTGCCTTCTTGCACATGTTCTTCACTGCCTTTATAGCAGATTCAGCTTTGCCATTAGCTTGTGGGTGCCTTGGTTAAATTGCATGTAAGTAAATTGAGGGCTATTATTTGTGATCACTTAATCAGGTTGGTCATAGTGTGCAAACTATACCTTGCAACCACTGTTCCCTCTAAGCTGTGTGTGTGTGCGCGCGCACACACCTCGCCGAGCAAGCGCACACACTTTACAACAGAGCGCACAATAATTATGGCTCTGATTCTGATAGAAAACCACACAGACATCTTAAAATTTAAAAGTTATAATTGTAATTACTAGAAATTTCCCGCTTCATTTAGTAATCGTCTATTTTCATTTAATTTGATTAAAATCAATGTGGTGTACATACTGTATTCTGACGTATAGTCAAATTTTAAAGTATATAACTCAGAGTGTCGTTATGTGGTGCACAAAAATTTAACCTTCCTTCAAAAGCTGCACACAGCTGATATTTTATGCGCACACAGCCTACAGAAAATTAGAGGGAACATTGCTTGCAACATTTGATTGTGGCTTCTGCAGACATACCTGGGAATAGTTCAATTTCCCAGAAGTCTGAATAGTTATTTACTATAAAAAGGAACTCTTTCCCAACAAAGTTAAATAAGTCCACATAAACCATCTGCCAAAGCTGCATCACTATGTCATGGGACATTGTTTTCTTCTGCTGCTCACATGTATATTCATTGCAGATAGAACAATTGCTCACAAAGTTCTTGATCTTGTCTTGCAAGTTAGGCCAGTAAAAGGCCAAATGGTAATAAATACATTTCACTAATGGAGTGGCTTGAATGTATATGTGTTAGCATCTTGCAGTGATTTGGGTATAATAACCCTGGATCCTTTGTATAGAATGCCATTTTGTATGCTAATTTCATCCCTGAATAACCAGTATTCCCTAATTATAGCTGGCATTTCCTCTGAATCTGATCATCCAGTCAGGACTACAGATTTCAGTACCTGCAAAGTATTGTCTCGGTGTATTGTATGATGTGTTACACCCTCCAGTTTGTGACATTCAGATAATCTGCCTGGTTCATTTGTCCACTGTCAGTTTGTCTTTGTTGCATCCAGCAAACCTTGAGGAAAGCAACATTGATGCTGGGCTGCTGATGGTCATCTGCAATGGCTCTGCTGTGTGTGTCACTAATAAACGTCTCAGGGCCCGGCTTATAAATAACATTGAGATTGTAGCGTTGCAATGTTAGCAACATGCTCTAAAATTGCTTGGGTGTACATAATAGGGGCTTTTTGAAGATTGCTATCAGTGATTTGTGGTCATTTTTTGCTGCAGTTGTGCTTCGGCTGAAGGTAATGATGGAAGCAGTGACAGCCAAATACAATGCTGAGACATTCCCTTTTGATTTGCCCATCATTTTTCTCACCTGGATGTAAAAGCTACTCGCTGACCCTCTTGCATTAAGCAGCAGCCAAGCCCATTTTTGTTAGAGTCACTTTGTTTCGCCATAGGCATGGTGAAATCATAGTAAGAACATAAGAACATAAGATATGCCATACTGGGTCAGACCAAGGTCCATCAAGCCCAATATCCTGTTTCCAACAGTGGCCAATCTAGGTCATAAGTACTTAGCAGACTCCCCAAAAGACACAGGTTCCTCAATGCTTGTATTGGGTCAGGCACTGATATCCTGGGTCCCTTTTAATAATGGTTTATGGACCTTTCCTCCAGGAACTTGTCCAAACCTTTTTTAAAGCCAGCTACACTAACAGCTTTTACTACATCCTCCGGTAACAAATTCCAGAGTTTGATTACACATTGAGTGAAAAAATATTTTCTCTTATTAGTCTTAAATAGGTTACCCTGTAGCTTCATTGTATGTCCCCTAGTCTTTTTATATTCTGACGTAAACAATCAATCTACGTTTACCTGTTCCACTCCATTCATTAATTTATAGACCTCTATCATATCTCCCCTCAGCCATCTCTTTTTCAGGTTGAAGAGCCCCAACCTTTTTAGCCTCTCTTCATAGGAGTATCCTTCCATCCCCTTTGCCATTATGGTGGCTCTTCTCTGCACCTTTTCTAATAATGCTATATCCTTTTTAGTACCATAATACAAGGTATCTGTGACCAAGTGCTTTACTTCCTGTATTCCCTGGTCATGCTTTGAAAGCCAGTGCTAAACTGCATCCTTATCCAGAAGTCTTTTCAGGGGCTCACATATCTCAGACAGACGTGACATGAATTTTGATGGGTAATTTACAAACCCAATGAAGCACAGATTTTACATCTTCAGTCAGTGCATATCCTGCATGGCTTTAATCTTATCCAGGTATGTTTCAGGCCTTGTGAAGACAAGATATGTCAATGGAAAGGGTCCTCCTTCATCTTGAACTGTAATTTCTTCACACTAAGCCTTAGCTTCATCTGCCTGCAATGATCCATTAGGGCTAAGAGCTTGTTGTCATGATCATGCTCTGCCTCCTCAGAGCTAATGATGAGGATGTCATCTGCAATTGATTCAATGCCACTGAAACTGCTGCTGCCACTGATGCTTTTCTGGTGCTACAGAGACTCTAAAAGATAGTTTGAACCATTTTTTCCTGCCCCAAGGGGTCCAGAATGTGATCATGAGACTGCTTTTCTCATTTAACTTACATTGCAAGAATGCATCATGTGCATCAACAAGTGTAAACAAGGAAGCTTTGGGCAGTTTGTAGAAGACATCTTTTTGGGGTGCTGGCACAATATAGTGAGATTTATTCAGCATATGGTTTAGAAATTTTGGATCAATACAAATTCTCAGGCTTTTCCACTGTGATCATATTGCTGATCCAATCAGTTGGTTCAGTTATAGATGCAAAATGACCATCAGATTCATGGTTTTCTATCTGGGCTTTAACCTCTGACTTCACAAGCACTGGCAAGTTAAATGCAAAGCATTGATAAGGCAGGCAAAGCGGGAATTTGAGAAGAAACTTGCTACGGAAGCAAAAACACGAAATAAAGACTTTTTCAAGTACATTCGTAGCAAAAGGCCTGTGAGAGAGTCAATTGGACCATTAGATGATAGAGGGGTAAAAGGGGCAGTAAGAGGAGACAAGGCTATAGCAGAGAGACTGAATGAATTCTTTGCTTCGGTCTTTACTGAGGAAGATGTAGGGGTGTTACCCAAGACTGAAGTGGTATTTAAAGGTGATATCGCTACACCGGGAAGATATATTACAACTATTTGATAAACTGAATAAACTGAATAGTAGCAAATCACCTGGACCGGATGGTATACATCCCAGAGTGTTGAAAGAACTGAAATATGAGATTGCAGACCTGTTATTGGTAATCTGTGAACTTTCATTAAAATCATCTGTAATACCTGAAGATTGGAGGGTCGCCAACGTAACACCAATTTTTAAAAAGGGTTCCAGGGGTGACCCGGGAAATTACAGACCGGTGAGCCTGACGTCAGTACCAGGGAAAATGGTAGAAGCCATCATAAAGAACAAAATTACACAGCATGTAGATAGTCATGGCCTAATGGGAGACAGCCAACATGGCTTTAGACAAGGAAGATCTTGTCTTACTAATCTGATCTGTTTTTTTGAAGGTGTGCATAAACAGGTAGACAAAGGTGAGTCGGTTGATATAGTGTATCTGGACTTTCAGAAAGCTTTTGACAAGGTCCCCCATCAGAGACTTTTGGCGAAGCTAAAAAGTCATGGGATAGGAGGCAGTGTACTATTGTGGATCGGGAACTGGTTAAAAGATAGAAAGCAGAGGGTAGGGCTAAATGGCCAATATTCCCAATGGAAAAAGGTGAATAGTGGAGTACCCCAGGGATCTGTACTGGGTCCGCTACTTTTTGACATATTCATAAATGACCTGGAAAAGGGAATAACTAGTGAGGTAATCAAATTTGCAGATGACACAAAACTGTTTAAAGTTGTTAAAACCCAAGAGGATTGTGGAAAACTGCAGGAGGATCTGGATAAATTGGAAGACTGGGCATCCAAATGGCAGATGAAATTTAATGTGGACAAGTGCAAAGTTATGCACCTAGGAAAGAACAACCCACACTATAGTTACAAGATGCAAGGCTCCACATTAGAAACCACCACCCAGGAAAAAGATTTAGGAGTCATCGTGGATAACATGTTAAAACCCTCCGCCCAGTGTGCAGCGGCGGCCAAGAAAGCAAATAGAATGCTAGGTATCATAAGGAAAGGGATGGAGAATAAAACAAAGGATATTATAATGCCTCTGTATCGCTCCATGGTACGACCGCACCTTGAATATTGTGTGCAATTCTGGTCACCGTATCTTAAAAAGGACATAGAGTTATTAGAAAAAGTACAGAGAAGAGCCACCAAATTGGTGAAGGGGATGGAAGGCTACTCCTATGAAGAGAGGCTAAAAAGGTTAGGGCTCTTTAACCTAGAAAAGAGGCGGCTGAGGGGAGATATGATAGAGGTGTATAAATTAATGAATGGAGTGGAACGGATAAACGTGGATAAATTGTTTACGCTATCAGAATATAGAAGGACTAGGGGGCATGTAATGAAGCTACAGGGTAAACTATTTAAGACAAATAGGAGAAAATATTTCTTCTCTCAACGTGTAATCAAACTCTGGAATCTGTTACCGGAGGATGTAGTAAGGGCTGTTAGTATAGCTGGGTTTAAAAAAGGTTTGGACAAGTTCCTGGAGGAAAGGTCCATAAACCACTATTAAAAAGGGACCCAGGATATCAATGCTTGGCCTAGTACAAGCACTGCAGAACCTGTGTCTTTTGGGGAAACTGCTAGGTACGTATGACCTAGATTGGCCACTGTTGGAAACAGGATACTGGGCTTGATGGACCTCGGTCTGACCCAGTATGGCATTTCTTATGTTCTTATGTTCTTATGGCTACTGGTATATTGTGTGGAGCGCACTGTACTAATATAACACCAGGATCAAGTTAAAAATGAGCTTTCCCTGGAAGAGACACCACTGGGCCATGAAAGACATTGCCATAGAACTAACCAGCTGTTGTCTTGACAACGGCCTGGTGCACTGATGCTCTGTCTGGTTCAGCTCTGCAGGAATGGTAAACTGGATCAGCCCAAGGCACTCACATGTTTGGATTTTGGATTTAGCTCATACCTTTCTCAGAGTTCAAGGCAAGTTACATTCAGGCATTTTCCTTTCTTCAGAGAACTTACAATCAAGCTTGCCCTGAGGCAATGGAGGGTTAAGTGATTTGCCCAAGATCACAAGGAGCAGCAGTGGGACTCAAATTGGGGTTTCCTTGTTCTTAGCCCACTTCTGAAACAGAGTAGTTACTCACCTGTAACAGGTGTTCTCCAGGAGCAGCAGGAATCAGTCCTCACTTATGGGTGACGTCGGCGCCGACGGAGCCCTCGCAGAGCAATTTTCCCAAGCTTTCGAAGAAAGCCTTTGGGAATTGCAGCGCGCATGCGCGGTCCCCTTCCCACCCAAGGATGCCATCTTGCTCAGTCTGATGACATAGCGAAGAGACAGCAAAAAAAGTTAGCAAAACATATGATAAGAATGACTGCAACTCCAAGGGGAGGAGGGAGGGTAGTGAGGACTGATTCCTGCTGCTCCTGGAGAACACCTGTTACAGGTGAGTAACTACTCTTTCTCCAGGACCAAGCAGGAAGTCAGTCCTCACTTATGGGACTCCCGAGCTTAAGGCTACCGGGGACCTCAAGCCAAAAAAAGAAAATGAGCTCCCTCAAGCTCAACAGTACAGAAGGAAGGAATCTTCTCTGAGTACGAATCCAGCCGGTAGCCCAACACCAGGGCCGGAGGGTAGGAGTTGCTTAGACCTCAAAGAGATTGTGGAGGACTGCCTGTCCGAAAGCACTGTCCCTGCGGGACTCCCTCTCCAGGCAGTAATGAGCCGCAAAGGTCTGGCTTGAAGATCAAGTGGCGGCCCAGCAGATGTCAGCCAACGGAACAGAGCGGAGATGAGCCACTGACGCAGCCTTCGCCCTGACATGGTGAGCCGTGTCTCGACTCTCTAAGGAGAGGCCGGCTGCCCCATAAGCCCAGGCGATACAGTCAGCTACCCAGATGGACAAAGTACGCTTAGAGACGGGCACCCCCAACCGATTGGGGTCAAAAGATATGAAAAGCTGGACAGCTTTCCGATGCTCTCGCGTACGGTCAAGGTAGAAGGACACGGCTCTTCTACAGTCCAGGGCATGCAGGACAGTTTCAGCCCGGCTGGTATGCGGCCTGGGAAAGAAGGTCGGAAGAACCACCTCTTGTTTGATGTGAAAAGAGGAGACCACCTTTGGAAGAAACTTAGGGTGAGTCCGTAAGACCACCCTATTCTTGTAGAACCTAGTGTAAGGGGGCTCCGACACTAGAGCCTGTAGTTCACTCACGCGCCTAGCGGAGGTAAGGGCTACCAAGAAGAGGGTTTTCCAGGAGAGGAAACGCAGAGGGCAGGTAGCCATGGGTTCAAAAGGCGGACAGGTAAGCCTTTGCAAGACCACATTGAGATCCCAGTCAGGAGCTGGAGGGCGCAGCGGGGGCTTAAGCAGAAGCAGGCCCTTGAGAAAACGCGCCACCAAGGGGTGCGCGGAAAGAGGTTGGCCCTCCACCGGTGAATGATGTGCAGAGAGAGCACTGAGGTGGACCCTGACAGAGTTGGATTTGAGGCCTAGGTCGGATAGGTGAAGCAAATATTGCAGTACCACCGATACTAAGCAGGCAAAGGGGTCCTCAGAGCGCTGAGTACACCAGACCGAGAAGCGACGCCATTTAAGGGCGTAAGATTTCCGGGTGGAAGGTCGCCGAGACGCCAGGACGACAGCCTCCACCTCCGGAGGAAGTAAGAGCGGAGCTAGGACTACCCTTTCAGCAGCCAGGCCATCAGATGAAGGGCCCGGAGGTTGGGTGGAGGAGAGTACCCTGATCCTGTGTCAGTAGATCGGGCTGAAACCCCAGAGGAAGAGGGGTGTCCACCGCTAGTTGTAGGAGTAGAGGGAACCAGGGTTGTCTCGGCCACCTGGGCGCTACCAGGATCACGGAGGCCCTGTCCTGAACAACTTTGAACAGCGCCCGGGACACAAGTGGCGTGGGAGGAAAGGCATACAGTAGGCCCGTGGACCACGAGATGAGGAAAGCATCCGGCGCTACTCTGAGGGGATGCGGGTGCCGGGAGCAGAACCTGGGAAGTTGCCGGTTTAGAGGACTGGCAAAGAGATCCACGGTGGGGGGGCCCCACCGGCGGAAGATCCGCTGGACAACTACGGGGTTCAACCTCCATTCGTGCGGCTGCAGAATCCGGCTCAGTTTGTCGGCTAGGCAATTTTCCTGCCCGGGCAGGTAAACAGCCTTGAGGAGGATGTCGTGGTCGACTGCCCAAGAGCACAGTCTCCGAGCCTCCCGACATAGAAGGAGGGAGCCCGTGCCCCCCTGTTTGTTCACGTAGAACATGGCGACCTGATTGTCCGTCTGCACCAGAACAGACAGACGAGAAGTGAGGTGAGAGAAGGTCCGCAGAGCTAGGCGAATCGCCCGCAGCTCCAGGAAGTTTATCTGCTGAGCAGCCTCCCAAGGCGTCCAAAGGCCTTGAGTGCATGTTCCTTGGCAATGCGCTCCCCATCCCAGGAGAGAGGCATCTGTCGTGAGCACTTGAGAAGGTGGAGGAGACTGAAAAGTCATGCCCTGTACCAGATTGGGCAGGTGAAGCCACCACTGCAGAGAGGAGACCAGGGGGTCGGAGATCTGTATTAAGTCCGTCAGTCTCCCTGTGGCCTGATGCCATTGAGTGCAAAGGCTCCACTGAGCAGGTTGCATATGCAGACGGGCATTCGGAGTGACATGGACGGTGGAGGCCATGTGACTGAGTAGTTGCAGGAATTGTCTGGCAGAGGCCGGAGACGCGCTGTGGAACCTGCCGGCCAGAGCCATGAGCCTGTTGGCCCGTTCCAGAGGCAAGAAGGCACGAGCCTGCAGAGTGTCCAGCCGTGCTCCTATGAACTCGAGATCCTGAGAGGGGAGCAAAGTGGACTTTTCGAAGTTTATGACGAAGCCCAAGTGCTGAAGCAGAGCCACTGTGCGTTGAGTGGCCTGAGTGACTTCTAGGGAAGACTGTGCCCGGATGAGCCAGTCGTCCAGGTAGGGGAATACGAAGAGGCCTTGAAGCCTCAGGAAGGCTGCCACCACTGCCAGGCATTTCGTGAACACCCTGGGAGCGGAGGAGAGGCCAAAGGGCAGTACGCGGTACTGATAATGATTCCCTGCCACCACAAATCTCAGATATTGCCGGTGGTCCGGATGAATAAGGATGTGAGTATAAGCATCCTTTAGATCCAAGGAGCATAGCCAATCTCCCTGCCGGAGGTAGGGCAGTAGGATTCCAAGGGTAAGCATCTTGAACTTTTCCCGCTGCAGGAACTTGTTGAGGTTGCGCATGTCCAGAATGGGCCTGAGGCCTCCTGTCCTTTTCGGTACCAGGAAGTACCTCGAATAAAACCCGTGACCCCACAAGTGCTGGGGTACTGGCTCCACAGCCTGTTCCCAGAGCAGACTTTGCAGCTCCTGAAGGAGTAAGTCCCTGTGCAGAGGGGGTCTTGTAGGCTCCCCTGGAAAGTAGGGAGGAGGAACCTGGTGAAAATGTAGGAGGTAGCCCTTTTGAACCACCTGCAGCACCCAGGAATCGGATGTTATGGCTGACCACCTGTGGGCGAAGTGGGTCAGCCGGCCCCCCGTGCTGAGCGAAGGTCGCGGAGGGGGAGAGGCTATGCCGGCATAGTCAAAAACCTCCACTCGGCTGAGCAGGGGCCTGTGTAGTGGGCTTGGGGGCCTTCTGCCTACGGGACCCGTTGCCCTGCCCCTTAGCCTGCTGGCCCTGATGGGGAGCTGCTGAGGCTTGATATTGTGGGTGGTGCTGTTTATAGGCAGACACCTTCCTCGGGTAAAAGGGCTTTTTCCCCGAGCCCTTCCTCTTCTGTGAAGGGGCAGAGGTCTTTCTGGATAGGCGAGTTCTGGTGAGAGTCTCGGACTCGAGTTCTGCCGCCTTATCAGCCATGGGTTTGCCAAAGAGGTTTTCACCTCTGCAGGGGACATCGACCAGCTTGTCCTGCACCCATGGTTCGAGGTCGGATGACTGAAGCCAAGCCTGACGGCGAGCACCGATGCCGGCTCTGGCTACTCGAGCCGATGCTTCGAAGCCATCGTAGGCTGCTCGAGAAATAAATTTCGAGCACTCTCGAATTCCAGTGGACAAGGCCAGGAACCTCTGCAAAGGTTCCTCGGAGAGACCAGCAGAGAACCCGGCAATTTCCTTCGCCAGGTCTCGAAGATACATGCCCATATATAGCTGGTATGTCTGGACTCGGCAAGCAAGCATAGAGCCCTGGAAGAACTTCCTACCGAGGGCATCCAGGTTCCGGGCCTCCTTACCCGGAGGCATCGAGGAGTGCATCTTCTGACTCTTAAGTCGATGCATGGCCGATTCCACCACCATGGAATGGTGCGGTAGTTGTGCCTTCTGGAACACGGGGCTCTTGCGGACTCGATACATGGAATCGACCCGCTTGCTTAACACCGGCATCGAGGCCGGGCTCTCCCACATGCGGAAGAGCAGGCGCTCCAGCATCGGAGGAACCGGCACAGTAAAGGCCTCCTTCGGGGGAGAGTCATACTGGAGGGCCTCAAGTTCTTCGGCTCGGGGCTCCTCCTCCGGATCCGCGGGGAAGGCCAAAGCTTTGGCCATATCCCTCACGAAGTCGGAGAACCGGGTATCCTCCGGGGGGGACCGTCTCCAAGGCTCCGACTCGGGTGAGTCGGAGGGGACGCACCGAGTCTGAAAAGAACCGGGTGACTCGTCCTCCTCTGTGTCCCAGCCCGACTCCTCCGTGGAGGAATCAAGCGGCTCCGTGCGGGCGAGGGCCGAGGACCTCCGCCCCGACGCCGAGGCCGACGTCGACGACCTCGGTCCCGAAGGGAAGCCGAGGGAGACCTTGGCCGAGGATCGACTCGAGCTCGTATGGACTCGAGGATCGTCTCGGCCTCCGGGGTCGACTTGGACGTCGACGTCCCGGTGGTCGGGGCAGATGCACTGGCGATGCCGGCCATCAATGCCCGTTGCTGGTCCATGAAGGCAGCGATACTGCACTCCAAGGCCGTCAATCTGAGATCAAACTCAGAAGACCCAGCAGTCCCCGACTCGGGCCCCGACAGCGTCGGGTCCGACGTCGGTTCCCTGGGAGGTGAGTCCACGAGGACTACAGTACTCACGCGTCCAGGAGACTCCACTTCGAGACGAGGGTGCTTCGACGACCTCTCCGCCTCCGAGGACCCAGGGCGGCTGGCGGGGCTATGCGACCTGGCCCCCAAGGGACCAGGAGCGTCCTCCGACGCCACCCTCGCGGGTTTCCTCTTCCGACGATGTTCCTGGCCGGGAGACCCCCGCTCAGAGGAACTCCGACGATGCTCGGGGCCGGAGTCACGAGACGTCGAAGCCTCTGACGAGGTCTGGGCCCGACCGGACGCGGAGTCAGAGAAGATACGTTCCTTTTGTGACTGCCGACTCCTCAATGCCTTCAAGGACATTTTGTTGCACGGACCACAACCCACCGAGTCATGATTGGGTCCGAGGCAATGGAGGCAGCAGTCATGTGTGTCGGTAAGAAACATAAGTCTGGTACAGCGATCACACTTTTTAAAACCGCTGGCAGCCATCGGGGGAAAAAGGGCCCCTGCGAGGTCGAAAGACCGTGCTGCCAGGGAAAAAGAAAAAAAGGGCGGGAACGCCCGTTACAAGGGACAAAAAGAAAAAATGTGAACGGACTCGATATTGAAGTATCGAGGCCGGGCGGGAAAGAGACACGGTGTCGAATTGAGAAAAAAACAAACTAAAGAAATCAACTTTTTCAGCGGCGATCACAAACAACGTCTGTAGGGCTCCACGGAAAAAAGAAGACTGAGCAAGATGGCATCCTTGGGCGGGAAGGGGACCGCGCATGCGCGCTGCAATTCCCAAAGGCTTTCTTCGAAAGCTGTGGAAAATTGCTCCGCGAGGGCTCCGTCGGCGCCGACGTCACCCATAAGTGAGGACTGACCTCCTGCTTGGTCCTGGAGAACATTAGGCTACTCCTCCGCTCCAGACAGCAGTAGTTTCTGATTTGCTTTCACTATCTCAAATTCAAGCTAATGAGCACATCCATGTATTCTGCATTGTGTGTGAAACAGTCCTAAGTATGGTATGAGCTCCCCTGAATATAGTTTCAGTTTGGTGCCACTCAACTGCAGTGGTGTGATCAGTGCCAACCTAATTTTGTCTTTCAGACATACAACATTACATGTTGTCCCTGAGTCCAGCTGACAAGGTTGTACCATATTATTCAGTTTGAGATTCATAAACCATTTTTGTCTTTTTGTTCACATACTGTCAGTGTACTCTTTTGAGAAAGCTTCATCAGTACTGAGCAAATTTGCATCATCTGACTCTTCCAACTTGTGCAGCTTACTTGCTGTGTTCTGTTTCCTGTTTGATAGGCACATCCTTGAAAAATGATGAGGACCACCATCTAGCCAACATGTTTCCCCATATGCTGAATAGTACATACACACATCAGATTGGTTGCAGGTGAGTTATTCTGCTTACTTGTTGCAGTAGCAATGTAGACCTCTCTAATGCTTATCTATTGCATTAACAGGCTTTTCAGTGTCCAGTGGAGGGATATTTAGATAAAATTATTGGGAGTATTAATCCATCCTTCTGTAGCCTATAACCATGCACCCACCCCTTGACCTTGAGGGTTTAAGGAGGGGTGTGCCTTGAGGTTGAATTGTAGTTGCGGTGGTTGAGTGACAAGGCAGGTATAAAGAATATTTATTTTATAAGGATTTTATTTCTCCCGCTCTGTGGTGGAATTGGAACAGGCGTAAAGGCAAAGTATTTTTACAGCCAAAACAAGAACAAAGAAAAGATAGGCTTTTCCACCCTGTGTTTCAAAACTGTCCTTTTCACAGCGCTTCACATTCCAGTCATGTGAGCTGTATTTGAAAACAGTTAAACCAAAGGCAAACAATAAAGTTCATGCAGTGTTTCCAACTTCTGCTTTAGCTTATTCTTATCTCTCTCATAAGCTCTTCTGGTAAGGAACTTTGACAATGTACAGTTTTTCCTTTATAATGAATGACCACACAAGCTTTGCTTGACTATCATTACTTATCTACAAGGCACGTCGAGCAGTCCATTGGCTGACTCAAATCCTGCGTCTGTAAGGGATGAGGCAATGGTACTGGTGCTTCTGGACTCTGTACTGGTTCAACTATCCTAGGTCCAGGAATATTACGTTTCTCTAGAAACGCTTTAAAGTCTCTCAGGAGTGCTTCAGCTTGGTTACTCTGCTCATTCACTGCACTGGAGTTACCCCTCCCCCACTTGTCTCTGTCAGCAAGTGCTGGGTAAATCAATTCCTTTGCAGGTGAAGCATTTGTAGGTAACAAATCAAACTTAGAGCTTCCTGAAACTTTCTGGCAAATGTCTCTGGCAAATATCTCTGCTATGTCCTTATAGCTAGCTTGCTTGTTAATCTTGTCAGCAGTTTGAGGAGACAAACAGGGTTTAACTGAACAAGCTCCTGGCTGTAGCCAACTGCTCTCATAAAACCTGGGCTTTTCCTGGGTTTTAAAATATGCACTCACACAGTCTGGCTTCTCATAAAAGCTGTTATCAGTATTAAAAGTACCCTGTACCTTGTGCTGAGGAATATCTGGATGTTTTTCAGCCGTCTGCCATTCATTCCATTGATCAGCTCTCTGCTCCAAAAGCCTAGGCTTTACCCTTGGGTCTCTCAGTGCCACGCCCTTTTCCTTCTCCCAGAAGGTTCTGCTGTGCACTGAGTCTCCCTGGTACCTGCTTCTTGGCTTTACACGCCTTCTCCTGGAATTGCAGCTGGGGAACGTTTCTCCTTCACATTCAAAGACTCTGGCATCCAAGGCTACTTCATCTCTAAAGCACACACCTGCTTCATCTGGTTCCAGTATTTCCTTCCACCTCCTCGGTTGGTTCCTTCTCTGAGTCTCCAACGGCTTCTGAAGCTCCAACTGCTTCTGAACATCCAACTCTCTCTCCAACTCTCTTCCTTCTTCCTTCTTCCGGTTTAACAAGCTGTTTCTGCTCTGGGGAGCCCGCCTCCAGCTAGGGCGTGCCCAATCAGCAACTCTGCTTCTCCCCTCCCCCGAGGTGAGTTGTGTTGGCTGATTATCTATGTCCATCTTGTGCTGAGAAAGGAATATCTTACTTTTAGGTGCAGTACCCGGACCTTCCACCGGGTCACTATCTGTTTCCATGGCTTCAGGCATTGTTGCAGCGTCACAGATCACCCCCCCTTAAGATATCACGGGCTGGTTGAGGAGAATCCGGACAGCACGTGATACATTTTATGGACTCTGGGTTAGAGGGTTGTACTGCATGTACTTGCTTCGGAGAGACTACTGTGGCTACCTGGGCCAAGGCTACCCTATCATGCCATGGCTTTAAGACATTGATGTGGTAGACTTGCCTGCGACCCTTTTTATTCTCCACTAGATAGGAGACAGGTCCTACGGGACGTACAATCCGACATGGGCCTTTCCAGTGGCTCTCGAATTTCGGTTCAGTCCCTGCCACCATTATTATCACCTTCTCTCCTATCTCTAGTTGACGCTGTTTGGTATTCCTATCGTAATAGGACTTTTGCTTGTGCTGACTACGCTGCAGGTTTTCTACTGCCACCTGTGAGGTTCGGCGTAGCCGCTTCCTTAAGTCTCTTAGGAAATCTATCTCTTGGGTGTCCGGTTCCACCCACTGTTCCTTCAGAATGTCCAGGATTCCGTGGGGAGACCTACCATACAACAACTCGTATGGCGCCGTTCCCAATGAGGCTTGTTTTCTCTCTCTACAGGCGTAGAGAACAAAAGGGAGCATCACATCCCACTGGTCCATCTCAGCCTCCAGACTTCTTCGTAGCATTCTCTTGAGCGTCTGGTTCTGTCTTTCAACTAGACCATTTGTCTGAGGATGGTATGCCGCTGTCTTGATATGCTGGATCCCAAAGGCATCCCAGACTTGCATGAGGTATTTCGAGAGGAAGTTGCTCCCCCTATCGGTGAGGACTTCCCTGGGGAAACCTACTTCGCAGAATAATTTAATGAGCTCATTAGCTATCACTCTTGCAGAAGTAGAGCGGAGTGGCATGGCTCACGGGAATCGTGTAGCATGGTCCACTACCACTAGAATGTAACGAAACCCTCTAGGCGTTTTAATCAGCGGTCCCACTATGTCTATCCCTATCCTATGGAGTGGGTCTTTGATCACCGGAGATGGTATCATGGGAACATCCTTGGGATGGGTCGCGGAGATACGTTGGCAAGTGGGGCAGGCCTCGCAGAACCGGGTCGTTTCTTTAAAAACACCGGGCCAGTAAAACCTAGCTAAAATCTGGTCGAGGGTCCCTTGACTGCCCTTATGTCCCCCTACCGGGTGGTCATGTGCTAACCGTAGCACAATATTCTTAAAAGTAGTCGGTGCTACTAGCTGTTTTCAGGTATCTCCTGTGAAAGGATTTTTACTCTCCCTATAGAGTATGCCTGACGTGAGGAGAAATCTAGGCAATGTATCCTTAGGGTCCTGAGCCCACTTAAATGCATGAGTGAGAGCAGGGTCCGCCTGCTGTTCCTTTGGAAATATGGGGAACTTGCTCATCAGCTCCTCAGGTACCCATGGAGGCTCTTGCCCTGCCTGTACTTCGGCCTTATTTCTAGAGCGTGACTGATGCTCCTTACGCTTTTCTGCCTTACCCCTCTTTACTTTACGGTCAGGGGTGGTCACTAAGGCATCATCAGAGGGAAGGATTTCACCAGGATCCTCTGATGTATTCTCTTGGCTTTCTAGGGCTGCGGTCTGGGCTCTCGTAGAGACCATTGCACCTTTTTCTTGCAATTCTCTTTTTATTTCCCTATAAAATTGAGGCCAGTTCCTACCTAGAATAACAGCATGTGGAAGGCGTGGAACAACTGCTAATGGGATGGTCCTTGGGACACCTAAGCCTGCTACGTGCAGATTGTACAAGGGTATGAGGACGTTCCTCCATGAACACACCTAATCTTTACTGCCTCAACAGGAGGGATTACTTCTGGAGCCTGTCGGGCTTCTATGGCTTTCCAGAACTCCTCAGAGATCATACTCAGCTCTGCTCCTGAGTCTAGTAAAGCTTGTGTGGTGATCCCTTGTACAGACACAGCTAGAATAAATCCTGGTCTATCCTCCGTATAGCTATCCGCAATTAGAGTAGTTTTTACATGATAATACTTCTGTACATGTCCTACCTGTCCACATTTATGGCATTTTAACTTACAAACAACCTTTTTCCTGAAAGGCATGCACATGCTCACTGGATCTTCTTGTACCCTCCGTGTCCTTTCTGATCCCCTTGTGCTCCATTCCTGGGAAGGGGTGCTACCTCTCTGGGCAGTCAACTCTGCCTCCACATATCTCTCAGAGAGAGCTACCGCTTCCTGGGGAGACTTGCAATTTTGCAGGATCAGGAAAGCACGGATTTCTGATGGTAGAGCCTCCATATATTGCTCTAACACTAGCTCATCCAAAATGGAGTCTACTGATCTCCCCTCTGGAGTCAGCCACTTATTAAGTAAACCTCTTATCCTATGGCATAAGGACTTTGGGGTTTCGCTCTGCCTGAGTCTCACGCTCCTCAAGCGAGAGCGATAGATCAGTGGAGTGAGACCCAGTCTCTCTCTTATCGCTCTTTTTACATCTTCGTAACTACCAGCTAACTCAGCGGGCATGGCACGGTATGCTGCCATTGCTTCTCCGGTGAGTGATGCGGCCAGCCTTAAGGCCCAATGCTCTTTCGGCCATAAGCTGAGACGAGCTACCCTCTCAAAGCTTTCTAGGTAATCGTCCACATCGTCCTGACTGGTAAGTTGTCCAAAGTTGAACAAAGTCCCTGTACTAACAGGCTGCATATTGTTAGTCACAAGAAAACCTGTATCCGGTGTTGTTACAGCGGCTTGCTTTTTCTCCTGCAAGCATTCCTCCAATAGAGTCAGTAAGGGTTGCTGCTGCTCCTTTAAGGTTGCAGTGGCCCTCTGCTGCGCCTCCAATGCGAGGTCAGCCTGGTGCTCTAGCTGCTTCGCCATCCAAGTGAAAATCTCCTTAGGATCCATCGCCATCTCGGGATTCTGTAAGGGAAACAAAAACACAGACCCAAGTGCGGTATCCCAACACTGATTTCTCTGGGTTTCCTAGAAAAAAAATTGTTTTTTCTTTGGCTTTCCCCAGTTACCACTAGGGACACCCCTTGCCCTGGTATCCTTCACAACCCGGGTGGATACCCTTTACCTGGCAGAGGCGTATCTCAAGCACTTCAGGATAGGCTCCTGTAGCCTTTCTGCAGACCTTCTCCCTCTGCTGGGCTCGTCAGCTCTTCGGCCGGGGTCCAGTGGAAGAATTCTTCTGCCGCTCCTGCTGTGGCTCCTTTTGCGCCTGCGCCGAAATCCTGCCAACTACGCCACTTTATAACCATGCACCCGCCCCTTGACCTTGAGGGTTTAAGGAGGGGTGTGCCTTGAGGTTGAATTGTAGTTGCGGTGGTTGAGTGACAAGGCAGGTATAAAGAATATTTATTTTATAAGGATTTTATTTCTCCCGCTCCGTGGTGGAATTGGAACAGGCGTAAAGGCAAAGTATTTTTACAGCCAAAACAAGAACAAAGAAAAGATAGGCTTTTCCACCCTGTGTTTCAAAACTGTCCTTTTCACAGCGCTTCACATTCCAGTCATGTGAGCTGTATTTGAAAACAGTTGAACCAAAGGCAAACAATAAAGTTCATGCAGTGTTTCCAACTTCTGCTTTAGCTTATTCTTATCTCTCTCATAAGCTCTTCTGGTAAGGAACTTTGACAATGTACAGTTTTTCCTTTATAATGAATGACCACACAAGCTTTGCTTGACTATCATTACTTATCTACAAGGCACGTCGAGCAGTCCATTGGCTGACTCAAATCCTGCGTCTGTAAGGGATGAGGCAATGGTACTGGTGCTTCTGGACTCTGTACTGGTTCAACTATCCTAGGTCCAGGAATATTACGTTTCTCTAGAAATGCTTTAAAGTCTCTCAGGAGTGCTTCAACTTGGTTACTCTGCTCATTCACTGCACTGGAGTTACCCCTCCCCTACTTGTCTCTGTCAGCAAGTGCTGGGTAAATCAATTCCTTTGCAGGTGAAGCATTTGTAGGTAACAAATCAAACTTAGAGCTTCCTGAAACTTTCTGGCAAATGTCTCTGGCAAATATCTCTGCTATGTCCTTATAGCTAGCTTGCTTGTTAATCTTGTCAGCAGTTTGAGGAGACAAACAGGGTTTAACTGAACAAGCTCCTGGCTGTAGCCAACTGCTCTCATAAAACCTGGGCTTTTCCTGGGTTTTGAAATATGCACTCACACAGTCTGGCTTCTCATAAAAGCCGTTATCAGTATTAAAAGTACCCTGTACCTTGTGCTGAGGAATATCTGGATGTTTTTCAGCCGTCTGCCATTCATTCCATTGATCAGCTCTCTGCTCCAAAAGCCTAGGCTTTACCCTTGGGTCTCTCAGTGCCACGCCCTTTTCCTTCTCCCAGAAGGTTCTGCTGTGCACTGAGTCTCCCTGGTACCTGCTTCTTGGCTTTACACGCCTTCTCCTGGAATTGCAGCTGGGGAACGTTTCTCCTTCACATTCAAAGGCTCTGGCATCCAAGGCTACTTCAGCTCTAAAGCACACACCTGCTTCATCTGGATCCAGTATTTCCTTCCACCTCCTCGGTTGGTTCCTTCTCTGAGTCTCCAACGGCTTCTGAAGCTTGTGATAAGGAAGCTTATCATAGCTCAGGTAGGAGCTATAGAAAAGATGATGTGACTCTGAACAAGCAACCTGTCAGTTCTGGTAGAAGCAAGAAAACAGAGTTTTCACATAAAAGACTACCAGTCCCAGAATGCACCAGGTTTCCAGCAGCCATGAGAGGGGCTGAAGTGAGAGAATCTGTGTGCAATCAAGAGAGCTATGAGGTAATCCCTAAGCACTCATCTCAAAGGGCAGGGCCTGATTCAAGACAGCTGCGCTGTGTTAGGGAGCAGCACACATTAGGAAAGAATAAGAATAGAGCTTATTCTTCAGATAACAGCTACAGAGGGAGGAAGAGATACAGAGACAGCAACGGCTACAAGCACCAGTATCACCTGGAGAAACAGAAGCCAAGCCAAGCAGATAGAGAGAGAAGGAAACTCTCTGGAAGGAAGAGAAGAAAGGCCATTGGAAGGTCTGGGAGATTCCAAGGCAGTACTCATACTGGGAGGTATTCCAAAAGCCAGCAGAGTCCATTGGACTGGATTCAGCCAGAGGAATGGAGTGGCAGAGATAGGAATCACCAGTGGCTACCTGGAAGAGAGAGGACTGCATGTGGAAGGGACTTTCAGACCAAGGCCAGAAGGTATGTGAGAGAAGATCCAGCGTCCAGGGATCAAGATTGGAAGGCTGGACATCAGAATTGGATTACATATTGGCCAGGCTATACAGAGAGGAATAATGATAGCAGGAGAGGCTCAGGTATGAACACTGATCCAGACCCTATCTATAATAGAGAATGGCAGCAAGGGAATAAGCATTCTCATGATAGTGCCTTAATGAAAGACTCATCTGTGCCAATGTATGATATTGACCCTATGATTGTTGATGCAGGGGGAAATACAGCAGATGAAACTATTTACATGGACTGTTCTTTATCTAAATGCTATTGCTAGTTTTCTATG
Organism: Ichthyophis bannanicus; assembly: GCA_033557465.1. NCBI lineage: Eukaryota > Metazoa > Chordata > Amphibia > Gymnophiona > Ichthyophiidae > Ichthyophis > Ichthyophis bannanicus. The sequence continues at coordinate 321,724,905 of CM066032.1, forward strand.
AGCAAACACATCAGCCATCACAAAGAAACCTAACTTTGTTCTTTATTTCCACTGCAAACAGCTCTTAAAGCAGGATTTGGGCTCACACAGTAGCAGCCAGCCAGCTAAAGGCTTTCAGCTGGTCCATTGATAGTAATTAGGGCTGCACCTGATTGTGTGTGTGAGCAAGGGAGAATCACTGCTGAGATCGGCGTGGAAAATAAGCAGAAGTTAACCTAACCAGCAAAGTTTATTCTTTACTTTGTGCCTTTGTATTTCGTAATTATTTGCTAAGAAAACATTAGCTAATTGCCTGACAAGCTGAAGGTTGTTTCTGGTTTACTTTGTGACTTTTTGTTATCCATTTTAAACACTGCAAGCAAGTAACCTCATTTATAGTGCTATCAAGCATACATGTGCTGGGTGAATTAAACCCCATCAATAAAAGAAGTATTTTATTGATCTTACCACTTGGTTTCACAACTCAAATTATTGTCATCAGCTGTGTTTGGGAGTGAATGAACTACAATACCCACAATACCTTGCAAGAATCATATGAATATATGCATCGTCAAGATTGTGTAAGTTCTCACCCTAGGCAGCCGTCTGACAAATGGCGTAGTTGGCAGGATTGCTCTTGCACCAAGAGGATTTACTTGTTGTGGATTACAAATAAAAGTCAAGTTTAAAGCTGTAAGAAGATTTCTTTCCCTCATCTGCACTTTGGAGGAAAAGTGGTGGTTCCAGGAAGCTGTCCCAGAGGAAAAGACCCTGTGCAAAGCTGGATTCATCACTGAGACAAGGTAATATGTACCTCGGCATGTCTAGTGGTGGATGTGTGTAAGCACAGGGGGTAATTGAAAAAAAGTTGGAAAAAAAAAAAAAAAACCACACCTGGTTGGAAGGTGCTGCTCTTTGTTTTTTTTTTCCTTTTCTTGCAGGGGTCAAGATGGATCCGAAGGAGATGGCTGAGTGGATGGCAGCCCAATTTTGCAAGCAGCAGGAGCTATCACAGCAGGCCCAGGACACTGCTATGAAGGCCTTAATGGAACAGCAGAAACCAGTGCTTGATCTGGTGCAAGCTCTAGTTCAGCTGCAGAGCCAAAGTGGAACAGATGCAAGACCAGCAGTTAGTACTGGTACACCACATGTGAACACTGTGGGACTCAATCAAGGGATTGGGGCATTTAATTTTGGGAAATTAACTCCAGAAGATAATGTTGATGATTTTCTAGAGTCTTTTGAAAGAGTGGCACAGGCTTTAGCATGGCCAGAGACCCAATGGGCAGTAAGGCTGGCAGCCTCATTAACTGGTGAGGCACTAGCAGCTTACAGAGCAATGCCAGCAGCCCAGGCTTTGATTTATAAGGATGTAAAGGCAGCTATTAGAGATCGCCTAGGGTTGTCTATTTCAGAGTATAGGCGAATGTTTAGAGCTGTTACATTGAAAGTGGGTGAGACACCCAGGGCTCTGAGTCAGAGAATTAGAAGTCTAGCTGTTAAATGGTTGGAGCCTGAGCAAAAGATAGTAGAAATGTTATTAGATATTATAATGCTGGAACAATTTATGCTTGGGGTACCTAAAGATTTTAATGTTTTTCTTATACAGCAAAATTGCCAAAATCTTGGAGAGGCAACCATGCTAGCAGAGAGATTCTTGGAAGCCACGTGGGCTTGCCATAGAATGGGTGGCCCTCTAAAGATGGATGCTGAGGCTAGATGTGCTGTATCAGAAAAAGGAATAATTAAGAATGTTTCTGAAAATGAATGTACTGTATCAAACCAGATGACACAGTGGAATAGAAAGAAATGTTTCAAGTGTGGAAAAGTGGGACACTTAGAGAAGAGATGCCAGACACACACTAGTTTAATGGGTCTGGATTTAAAACAGCCCAAGGAAGGATTTCTTTTGATGGTTGATGTGCAAGGAATTACCACAAATGCATTATTAGACTCTGGGGCAGACCAGAGTATGATGTCAAAAAGGCTTTGGAAGAGGATAGAGGCCCAAGAAAGATTTGTGCCTAGAACCCCTGAAAGCCAAGTTCACATCAGATGCATTCATGGTGCTGCAACATCATATCCCACCTATAGGTTTAAGGTTAAGTGCCTGGGGGAACAAGAGGAAGTCCTATTAGCAGTGGTGCCTAGGCTACCCTTTGATTTGGTCCTAGGAAAGGACTGGCCAAGATTTAAGCAGGAACTAGTGAAAGGGCTAGGAAAGAAGGAGGGAGAAGGTTTAATAATGGAAATAGCTCCCGGGCCTTTCTTTGGAAGTCCTCAGTCCCTAGCTAAAAAGATGGTTAAGCTTCCAGAAGGCCAAACTATGGGTAATAAGAGGGGCCTTGTATCCACCCGCTCGCAGGCTAAGGTAGAGAGCCAGCAGAAGGAGGAGGGGGAGCAGGCAGAGTTATTAGGAGACTTACCCTCTCATGATGATTTAATAACCCCATCATCTGGTAAAGTAAGAAAGTTGAAAGCACAAAGGAGGCGTGAGAGACTTTGCAGAGCACAGGGTAGGGCTGAGATGTTAGCTGGTCAAAGTTTACCCTGGGTGCCAGCTGAGTTGGTGGCAAAGTTTCCTAACTTTCCACAAGAGCAGCGAGCTGATCAAGCTCTCACCCGAGCTTTTAAGTATGCTCAGGAGGTCAGGGAGGAGTTGCCCAGATTCAGACTAGATAATGACATATTATATAGAGAGAGTCAGGACCCCAGAAATGGTGCCATACGTAAACAATTGGTGGTACCCACAACGTTCAAAGGGCTAGTACTTAGACTAGCACATGATCATCCAGTGGGAGGTCATAAAGGTATGCAAGGAACGCTGGATCAAATACTTGTGCGTTTTTACTGGCCAGGTATATTCAAAGAAACTGCCCAGTTTTGTGCTGCATGTCCAGCATGTCAGCGAGTTACAGCGGCTCACCCACCGGTGGTGCCATTGATCCCCATGCCAATCATCACAGACCCAATTGGTCGCATTGCCATGGATATTGTAGGCCCATTAGTTAAAACGCCCCGAGGTTTCCAATACATCCTAGTTATGGTAGATCAGGCAACAAGGTTTCCCTGGGCCATACCATTGAGGAATGTTTCTGCAAAAACAATAGCTTTAGAGCTAGTAAAATTGTTTTGTGAAGTGGGATTCCCAAGAGAGGTGTTGACTGACCGAGGGTCCAATTTTGTATCCAAATATTTGGCCCAGGTCTGGGATGCCTTTGGCATTCGTCACGTGAAAACCTCAGCCTACCATCCACAATCAAATGGTTTGGTGGAGAGATTCAACCAAACTCTCAAACAAATGTTGAGAAGGGGGTTAGCAGGAGAGGTAAAAGAATGGGATATGTTATTACCCTTTGCCTTATATGCCTGCAGGGAAAGAATTCAAGTGTCCCTAGGTGTAACTCCGTATGAGTTGATGTATGGTAGGGCTCCCCGGGGTTTGTTGGATATTTTGAGGGAACAATGGATTGATCCTGAACCAGGAAGTCAGGAGGTGCCACTGTTTCTACGTGACTTGAGAGCACGTTTGAAAAGGACGTCGCAGGTTGCTGAGAGGAACCTGCAGGACAGTCAAGTTCGCCAGAAAGGGTGGTATGATAGAAAGGCCAAAAGCCGCCAATTAAGCATTGGTGAAAAGGTTTTGGTTCAAGTAGCAGGAACTGCTCCAAAATTTGAGGTACAGTGGAAAGGCCCATGGGAGGTTGTTAAACAAGTAAGCCCAGTGTCTTATATGGTAGAAAATGCCAGAGGGCGTAGGCAGACCTACCATATTAATGTACTTAAGTCTTGGAGGGAGAGGCCTGTAGATAATGACCTTGAACCCAGTCAGGAAGTAAGTGAGCTTCAAGAAGATAACACTCTCGTAGGTATTACGCACTGTAGAGAAGCAGTTTTACCAGTAAAACCAGTCCGTAATAACTTAAGCAGGGGGGTATGTGATAAGGAAGCTTATCATAGCTCAGGTAGGAGCTATAGAAAAGATGATGTGACTCTGAACAAGCAACCTGTCAGTTCTGGTAGAAGCAAGAAAACAGAGTTTTCACATAAAAGACTACTAGTCCCAGAATGCACCAGGTTTCCAGCAGCCATGAGAGGGGCTGAAGTGAGAGAATCTGTGTGCAATCAAGAGAGCTATGAGGTAATCCCTAAGCACTCATCTCAAAGGGCAGGGCCTGATTCAAGACAGCTGCGCTGTGTTAGGGAGCAGCACACATTAGGAAAGAATAAGAATAGAGCTTATTCTTCAGATAACAGCTACAGAGGGAGGAAGAGATACAGACAGCAACAGCTACAAGCACCAGTATCACCTGGAGAAACAGAAGCCAAGCCAAGCAGATAGAGAGAGAAGGAAACTCTCTGGAAGGAAGAGAAGAAAGGCCATTGGAAGGTCTGGGAGATTCCAAGGCAGTACTCATACTGGGAGGTATTCCAAAAGCCAGCAGAGTCCATTGGACTGGATTCAGCCAGAGGAATGGAGTGGCAGAGATAGGAATCACCAGTGGCTACCTGGAAGAGAGAGGACTGCATGTGGAAGGGACTTTCAGACCAAGGCCAGAAGGTATGTGAGAGAAGATCCAGCGTCCAGGGATCAAGATTGGAAGGCTGGACATCAGAATTGGATTACATATTGGCCAGGCTATACAGAGAGGAATAATGATAGCAGGAGAGGCTCAGGTATGAACACTGATCCAGACCCTATCTATAATAGAGAATGGCAGCAAGGGAATAAGCATTCTCATGATAGTGCCTTAATGAAAGACTCATCTGTGCCAATGTATGATATTGACCCTATGATTGTTGATGCAGGGGGAAATACAGCAGATGAAACTATTTACATGGACTGTTCTTTATCTAAATGCTATTGCTAGTTTTCTATGAGCAAACACATCAGCCATCACAAAGAAACCTAACTTTGTTCTTTATTTCCACTGCAAACAGCTCTTAAAGCAGGATTTGGGCTCACACAGTAGCAGCCAGCCAGCTAAAGGCTTTCAGCTGGTCCATTGATAGTAATTAGGGCTGCACCTGATTGTGTGTGTGAGCAAGGGAGAATCACTGCTGAGATCGGCATGGAAAATAAGCAGAAGTTAACCTAACCAGCAAAGTTTATTCTTTACTTTGTGCCTTTGTATTTCGTAATTATTTGCTAAGAAAACATTAGCTAATTGCCTGACAAGCTGAAGGTTGTTTCTGGTTTACTTTGTGACTTTTTGTTATCCATTTTAAACACTGCAAGCAAGTAACCTCATTTATAGTGCTATCAAGCATACATGTGCTGGGTGAATTAAACCCCATCAATAAAAGAAGTATTTTATTGATCTTACCACTTGGTTTCACAACTCAAATTATTGTCATCAGCTGTGTTTGGGAGTGAATGAACTACAATACCCACAATACCTTGCAAGAATCATATGAATATATGCATCGTCAAGATTGTGTAAGTTCTCACCCTAGGCAGCCGTCTGACAAATGGCGTAGTTGGCAGGATTGCTCTTGCACCAAGAGGATTTACTTGTTGTGGATTACAAATAAAAGTCAAGTTTAAAGCTGTAAGAAGATTTCTTTCCCTCATCTGCACTTTGGAGGAAAAGTGGTGGTTCCAGGAAGCTGTCCCAGAGGAAAAGACCCTGTGCAAAGCTGGATTCATCACTGAGACAAGGTAATATGTACCTCGGCATGTCTAGTGGTGGATGTGTGTAAGCACAGGGGGTAATTGAAAAAAAGTTGGAAAAAAAAAAAAAAAACCCACACCTGGTTGGAAGGTGCTGCTCTTTGTTTTTTTTTTTTCTTTTCTTGCAGGGGTCAAGATGGATCCGAAGGAGATGGCTGAGTGGATGGCAGCCCAATTTTGCAAGCAGCAGGAGCTATCACAGCAGGCCCAGGACACTGCTATGAAGGCCTTAATGGAACAGCAGAAACCAGTGCTTGATCTGGTGCAAGCTCTAGTTCAGCTGCAGAGCCAAAGTGGAACAGATGCAAGACCAGCAGTTAGTACTGGTACACCACATGTGAACACTGTGGGACTCAATCAAGGGATTGGGGCATTTAATTTTGGGAAATTAACTCCAGAAGATAATGTTGATGATTTTCTAGAGTCTTTTGAAAGAGTGGCACAGGCTTTAGCATGGCCAGAGACCCAATGGGCAGTAAGGCTGGCAGCCTCATTAACTGGTGAGGCACTAGCAGCTTACAGAGCAATGCCAGCAGCCCAGGCTTTGATTTATAAGGATGTAAAGGCAGCTATTAGAGATCGCCTAGGGTTGTCTATTTCAGAGTATAGGCGAATGTTTAGAGCTGTTACATTGAAAGTGGGTGAGACACCCAGGGCTCTGAGTCAGAGAATTAGAAGTCTAGCTGTTAAATGGTTGGAGCCTGAGCAAAAGATAGTAGAAATGTTATTAGATATTATAATGCTGGAACAATTTATGCTTGGGGTACCTAAAGATTTTAATGTTTTTCTTATACAGCAAAATTGCCAAAATCTTGGAGAGGCAACCATGCTAGCAGAGAGATTCTTGGAAGCCACGTGGGCTTGCCATAGAATGGGTGGCCCTCTAAAGATGGATGCTGAGGCTAGATGTGCTGTATCAGAAAAAGGAATAATTAAGAATGTTTCTGAAAATGAATGTACTGTATCAAACCAGGTGACACAGTGGAATAGAAAGAAATGTTTCAAGTGTGGAAAAGTGGGACACTTAGAGAAGAGATGCCAGACACACACTAGTTTAATGGGTCTGGATTTAAAACAGCCCAAGGAAGGATTTCTTTTGATGGTTGATGTGCAAGGAATTACCACAAATGCATTATTAGACTCTGGGGCAGACCAGAGTATGATGTCAAAAAGGCTTTGGAAGAGGATAGAGGCCCAAGAAAGATTTGTGCCTAGAACCCCTGAAAGCCAAGTTCACATCAGATGCATTCATGGTGCTGCAACATCATATCCCACCTATAGGTTTAAGGTTAAGTGCCTGGGGGAACAAGAGGAAGTCCTATTAGCAGTGGTGCCTAGGCTACCCTTTGATTTGGTCCTAGGAAAGGACTGGCCAAGATTTAAGCAGGAACTAGTGAAAGGGCTAGGAAAGAAGGAGGGAGAAGGTTTAATAATGGAAATAGCTCCCGGGCCTTTCTTTGGAAGTCCTCAGTCCCTAGCTAAAAAGATGGTTAAGCTTCCAGAAGGCCAAACTATGGGTAATAAGAGGGGCCTTGTATCCACCCGCTCGCAGGCTAAGGTAGAGAGCCAGCAGAAGGAGGAGGGGGAGCAGGCAGAGTTATTAGGAGACTTACCCTCTCATGATGATTTAATAACCCCATCATCTGGTAAAGTAAGAAAGTTGAAAGCACAAAGGAGGCGTGAGAGACTTTGCAGAGCACAGGGTAGGGCTGAGATGTTAGCTGGTCAAAGTTTACCCTGGGTGCCAGCTGAGTTGGTGGCAAAGTTTCCTAACTTTCCACAAGAGCAGCGAGCTGATCAAGCTCTCACCCGAGCTTTTAAGTATGCTCAGGAGGTCAGGGAGGAGTTGCCCAGATTCAGACTAGATAATGACATATTATATAGAGAGAGTCAGGACCCCAGAAATGGTGCCATACGTAAACAATTGGTGGTACCCACAACGTTCAAAGGGCTAGTACTTAGACTAGCACATGATCATCCAGTGGGAGGTCATAAAGGTATGCAAGGAACGCTGGATCAAATACTTGTGCGTTTTTACTGGCCAGGTATATTCAAAGAAACTGCCCAGTTTTGTGCTGCATGTCCAGCATGTCAGCGAGTTACAGCGGCTCACCCACCGGTGGTGCCATTGATCCCCATGCCAATCATCACAGACCCAATTGGTCGCATTGCCATGGATATTGTAGGCCCATTAGTTAAAACGCCCCGAGGTTTCCAATACATCCTAGTTATGGTAGATCAGGCAACAAGGTTTCCCTGGGCCATACCATTGAGGAATGTTTCTGCAAAAACAATAGCTTTAGAGCTAGTAAAATTGTTTTGTGAAGTGGGATTCCCAAGAGAGGTGTTGACTGACCGAGGGTCCAATTTTGTATCCAAATATTTGGCCCAGGTCTGGGATGCCTTTGGCATTCGTCACGTGAAAACCTCAGCCTACCATCCACAATCAAATGGTTTGGTGGAGAGATTCAACCAAACTCTCAAACAAATGTTGAGAAGGGGGTTAGCAGGAGAGGTAAAAGAATGGGATATGTTATTACCCTTTGCCTTATATGCCTGCAGGGAAAGAATTCAAGTGTCCCTAGGTGTAACTCCGTATGAGTTGATGTATGGTAGGGCTCCCCGGGGTTTGTTGGATATTTTGAGGGAACAATGGATTGATCCTGAACCAGGAAGTCAGGAGGTGCCACTGTTTCTACGTGACTTGAGAGCACGTTTGAAAAGGACGTCGCAGGTTGCTGAGAGGAACCTGCAGGACAGTCAAGTTCGCCAGAAAGGGTGGTATGATAGAAAGGCCAAAAGCCGCCAATTAAGCATTGGTGAAAAGGTTTTGGTTCAAGTAGCAGGAACTGCTCCAAAATTTGAGGTACAGTGGAAAGGCCCATGGGAGGTTGTTAAACAAGTAAGCCCAGTGTCTTATATGGTAGAAAATGCCAGAGGGCGTAGGCAGACCTACCATATTAATGTACTTAAGTCTTGGAGGGAGAGGCCTGTAGATAATGACCTTGAACCCAGTCAGGAAGTAAGTGAGCTTCAAGAAGATAACACTCTCGTAGGTATTACGCACTGTAGAGAAGCAGTTTTACCAGTAAAACCAGTCCGTAATAACTTAAGCAGGGGGGTATGTGATAAGGAAGCTTATCATAGCTCAGGTAGGAGCTATAGAAAAGATGATGTGACTCTGAACAAGCAACCTGTCAGTTCTGGTAGAAGCAAGAAAACAGAGTTTTCACATAAAAGACTACTAGTCCCAGAATGCACCAGGTTTCCAGCAGCCATGAGAGGGGCTGAAGTGAGAGAATCTGTGTGCAATCAAGAGAGCTATGAGGTAATCCCTAAGCACTCATCTCAAAGGGCAGGGCCTGATTCAAGACAGCTGCGCTGTGTTAGGGAGCAGCACACATTAGGAAAGAATAAGAATAGAGCTTATTCTTCAGATAACAGCTACAGAGGGAGGAAGAGATACAGAGACAGCAACGGCTACAAGCACCAGTATCACCTGGAGAAACAGAAGCCAAGCCAAGCAGATAGAGAGAGAAGGAAACTCTCTGGAAGGAAGAGAAGAAAGGCCATTGGAAGGTCTGGGAGATTCCAAGGCAGTACTCATACTGGGAGGTATTCCAAAAGCCAGCAGAGTCCATTGGACTGGATTCAGCCAGAGGAATGGAGTGGCAGAGATAGGAATCACCAGTGGCTACCTGGAAGAGAGAGGACTGCATGTGGAAGGGACTTTCAGACCAAGGCCAGAAGGTATGTGAGAGAAGATCCAGCGTCCAGGGATCAAGATTGGAAGGCTGGACATCAGAATTGGATTACATATTGGCCAGGCTATACAGAGAGGAATAATGATAGCAGGAGAGGCTCAGGTATGAACACTGATCCAGACCCTATCTATAATAGAGAATGGCAGCAAGGGAATAAGCATTCTCATGATAGTGCCTTAATGAAAGACTCATCTGTGCCAATGTATGATATTGACCCTATGATTGTTGATGCAGGGGGAAATACAGCAGATGAAACTATTTACATGGACTGTTCTTTATCTAAATGCTATTGCTAGTTTTCTATGAGCAAACACATCAGCCATCACAAAGAAACCTAACTTTGTTCTTTATTTCCACTGCAAACAGCTCTTAAAGCAGGATTTGGGCTCACACAGTAGCAGCCAGCCAGCTAAAGGCTTTCAGCTGGTCCATTGATAGTAATTAGGGCTGCACCTGATTGTGTGTGTGAGCAAGGGAGAATCACTGCTGAGATCGGCGTGGAAAATAAGCAGAAGTTAACCTAACCAGCAAAGTTTATTCTTTACTTTGTGCCTTTGTATTTCGTAATTATTTGCTAAGAAAACATTAGCTAATTGCCTGACAAGCTGAAGGTTGTTTCTGGTTTACTTTGTGACTTTTTGTTATCCATTTTAAACACTGCAAGCAAGTAACCTCATTTATAGTGCTATCAAGCATACATGTGCTGGGTGAATTAAACCCCATCAATAAAAGAAGTATTTTATTGATCTTACCACTTGGTTTCACAACTCAAATTATTGTCATCAGCTGTGTTTGGGAGTGAATGAACTACAATACCCACAATACCTTGCAAGAATCATATGAATATATGCATCGTCAAGATTGTGTAAGTTCTCACCCTAGGCAGCCGTCTGACAAATGGCGTAGTTGGCAGGATTGCTCTTGCACCAAGAGGATTTACTTGTTGTGGATTACAAATAAAAGTCAAGTTTAAAGCTGTAAGAAGATTTCTTTCCCTCATCTGCACTTTGGAGGAAAAGTGGTGGTTCCAGGAAGCTGTCCCAGAGGAAAAGACCCTGTGCAAAGCTGGATTCATCACTGAGACAAGGTAATATGTACCTCGGCATGTCTAGTGGTGGATGTGTGTAAGCACAGGGGGTAATTGAAAAAAAGTTGGAAAAAAAAAAAAAAAACCACACCTGGTTGGAAGGTGCTGCTCTTTGTTTTTTTTTTTCCTTTTCTTGCAGGGGTCAAGATGGATCCGAAGGAGATGGCTGAGTGGATGGCAGCCCAATTTTGCAAGCAGCAGGAGCTATCACAGCAGGCCCAGGACACTGCTATGAAGGCCTTAATGGAACAGCAGAAACCAGTGCTTGATCTGGTGCAAGCTCTAGTTCAGCTGCAGAGCCAAAGTGGAACAGATGCAAGACCAGCAGTTAGTACTGGTACACCACATGTGAACACTGTGGGACTCAATCAAGGGATTGGGGCATTTAATTTTGGGAAATTAACTCCAGAAGATAATGTTGATGATTTTCTAGAGTCTTTTGAAAGAGTGGCACAGGCTTTAGCATGGCCAGAGACCCAATGGGCAGTAAGGCTGGCAGCCTCATTAACTGGTGAGGCACTAGCAGCTTACAGAGCAATGCCAGCAGCCCAGGCTTTGATTTATAAGGATGTAAAGGCAGCTATTAGAGATCGCCTAGGGTTGTCTATTTCAGAGTATAGGCGAATGTTTAGAGCTGTTACATTGAAAGTGGGTGAGACACCCAGGGCTCTGAGTCAGAGAATTAGAAGTCTAGCTGTTAAATGGTTGGAGCCTGAGCAAAAGATAGTAGAAATGTTATTAGATATTATAATGCTGGAACAATTTATGCTTGGGGTACCTAAAGATTTTAATGTTTTTCTTATACAGCAAAATTGCCAAAATCTTGGAGAGGCAACCATGCTAGCAGAGAGATTCTTGGAAGCCACGTGGGCTTGCCATAGAATGGGTGGCCCTCTAAAGATGGATGCTGAGGCTAGATGTGCTGTATCAGAAAAAGGAATAATTAAGAATGTTTCTGAAAATGAATGTACTGTATCAAACCAGATGACACAGTGGAATAGAAAGAAATGTTTCAAGTGTGGAAAAGTGGGACACTTAGAGAAGAGATGCCAGACACACACTAGTTTAATGGGTCTGGATTTAAAACAGCCCAAGGAAGGATTTCTTTTGATGGTTGATGTGCAAGGAATTACCACAAATGCATTATTAGACTCTGGGGCAGACCAGAGTATGATGTCAAAAAGGCTTTGGAAGAGGATAGAGGCCCAAGAAAGATTTGTGCCTAGAACCCCTGAAAGCCAAGTTCACATCAGATGCATTCATGGTGCTGCAACATCATATCCCACCTATAGGTTTAAGGTTAAGTGCCTGGGGGAACAAGAGGAAGTCCTATTAGCAGTGGTGCCTAGGCTACCCTTTGATTTGGTCCTAGGAAAGGACTGGCCAAGATTTAAGCAGGAACTAGTGAAAGGGCTAGGAAAGAAGGAGGGAGAAGGTTTAATAATGGAAATAGCTCCCGGGCCTTTCTTTGGAAGTCCTCAGTCCCTAGCTAAAAAGATGGTTAAGCTTCCAGAAGGCCAAACTATGGGTAATAAGAGGGGCCTTGTATCCACCCGCTCGCAGGCTAAGGTAGAGAGCCAGCAGAAGGAGGAGGGGGAGCAGGCAGAGTTATTAGGAGACTTACCCTCTCATGATGATTTAATAACCCCATCATCTGGTAAAGTAAGAAAGTTGAAAGCACAAAGGAGGCGTGAGAGACTTTGCAGAGCACAGGGTAGGGCTGAGATGTTAGCTGGTCAAAGTTTACCCTGGGTGCCAGCTGAGTTGGTGGCAAAGTTTCCTAACTTTCCACAAGAGCAGCGAGCTGATCAAGCTCTCACCCGAGCTTTTAAGTATGCTCAGGAGGTCAGGGAGGAGTTGCCCAGATTCAGACTAGATAATGACATATTATATAGAGAGAGTCAGGACCCCAGAAATGGTGCCATACGTAAACAATTGGTGGTACCCACAACGTTCAAAGGGCTAGTACTTAGACTAGCACATGATCATCCAGTGGGAGGTCATAAAGGTATGCAAGGAACGCTGGATCAAATACTTGTGCGTTTTTACTGGCCAGGTATATTCAAAGAAACTGCCCAGTTTTGTGCTGCATGTCCAGCATGTCAGCGAGTTACAGCGGCTCACCCACCGGTGGTGCCATTGATCCCCATGCCAATCATCACAGACCCAATTGGTCGCATTGCCATGGATATTGTAGGCCCATTAGTTAAAACGCCCCGAGGTTTCCAATACATCCTAGTTATGGTAGATCAGGCAACAAGGTTTCCCTGGGCCATACCATTGAGGAATGTTTCTGCAAAAACAATAGCTTTAGAGCTAGTAAAATTGTTTTGTGAAGTGGGATTCCCAAGAGAGGTGTTGACTGACCGAGGGTCCAATTTTGTATCCAAATATTTGGCCCAGGTCTGGGATGCCTTTGGCATTCGTCACGTGAAAACCTCAGCCTACCATCCACAATCAAATGGTTTGGTGGAGAGATTCAACCAAACTCTCAAACAAATGTTGAGAAGGGGGTTAGCAGGAGAGGTAAAAGAATGGGATATGTTATTACCCTTTGCCTTATATGCCTGCAGGGAAAGAATTCAAGTGTCCCTAGGTGTAACTCCGTATGAGTTGATGTATGGTAGGGCTCCCCGGGGTTTGTTGGATATTTTGAGGGAACAATGGATTGATCCTGAACCAGGAAGTCAGGAGGTGCCACTGTTTCTACGTGACTTGAGAGCACGTTTGAAAAGGACGTCGCAGGTTGCTGAGAGGAACCTGCAGGACAGTCAAGTTCGCCAGAAAGGGTGGTATGATAGAAAGGCCAAAAGCCGCCAATTAAGCATTGGTGAAAAGGTTTTGGTTCAAGTAGCAGGAACTGCTCCAAAATTTGAGGTACAGTGGAAAGGCCCATGGGAGGTTGTTAAACAAGTAAGCCCAGTGTCTTATATGGTAGAAAATGCCAGAGGGCGTAGGCAGACCTACCATATTAATGTACTTAAGTCTTGGAGGGAGAGGCCTGTAGATAATGACCTTGAACCCAGTCAGGAAGTAAGTGAGCTTCAAGAAGATAACACTCTCGTAGGTATTACGCACTGTAGAGAAGCAGTTTTACCAGTAAAACCAGTCCGTAATAACTTAAGCAGGGGGGTATGTGATAAGGAAGCTTATCATAGCTCAGGTAGGAGCTATAGAAAAGATGATGTGACTCTGAACAAGCAACCTGTCAGTTCTGGTAGAAGCAAGAAAACAGAGTTTTCACATAAAAGACTACTAGTCCCAGAATGCACCAGGTTTCCAGCAGCCATGAGAGGGGCTGAAGTGAGAGAATCTGTGTGCAATCAAGAGAGCTATGAGGTAATCCCTAAGCACTCATCTCAAAGGGCAGGGCCTGATTCAAGACAGCTGCGCTGTGTTAGGGAGCAGCACACATTAGGAAAGAATAAGAATAGAGCTTATTCTTCAGATAACAGCTACAGAGGGAGGAAGAGATACAGACAGCAACAGCTACAAGCACCAGTATCACCTGGAGAAACAGAAGCCAAGCCAAGCAGATAGAGAGAGAAGGAAACTCTCTGGAAGGAAGAGAAGAAAGGCCATTGGAAGGTCTGGGAGATTCCAAGGCAGTACTCATACTGGGAGGTATTCCAAAAGCCAGCAGAGTCCATTGGACTGGATTCAGCCAGAGGAATGGAGTGGCAGAGATAGGAATCACCAGTGGCTACCTGGAAGAGAGAGGACTGCATGTGGAAGGGACTTTCAGACCAAGGCCAGAAGGTATGTGAGAGAAGATCCAGCGTCCAGGGATCAAGATTGGAAGGCTGGACATCAGAATTGGATTACATATTGGCCAGGCTATACAGAGAGGAATAATGATAGCAGGAGAGGCTCAGGTATGAACACTGATCCAGACCCTATCTATAATAGAGAATGGCAGCAAGGGAATAAGCATTCTCATGATAGTGCCTTAATGAAAGACTCATCTGTGCCAATGTATGATATTGACCCTATGATTGTTGATGCAGGGGGAAATACAGCAGATGAAACTATTTACATGGACTGTTCTTTATCTAAATGCTATTGCTAGTTTTCTATGAGCAAACACATCAGCCATCACAAAGAAACCTAACTTTGTTCTTTATTTCCACTGCAAACAGCTCTTAAAGCAGGATTTGGGCTCACACAGTAGCAGCCAGCCAGCTAAAGGCTTTCAGCTGGTCCATTGATAGTAATTAGGGCTGCACCTGATTGTGTGTGTGAGCAAGGGAGAATCACTGCTGAGATCGGCGTGGAAAATAAGCAGAAGTTAACCTAACCAGCAAAGTTTATTCTTTACTTTGTGCCTTTGTATTTCGTAATTATTTGCTAAGAAAACATTAGCTAATTGCCTGACAAGCTGAAGGTTGTTTCTGGTTTACTTTGTGACTTTTTGTTATCCATTTTAAACACTGCAAGCAAGTAACCTCATTTATAGTGCTATCAAGCATACATGTGCTGGGTGAATTAAACCCCATCAATAAAAGAAGTATTTTATTGATCTTACCACTTGGTTTCACAACTCAAATTATTGTCATCAGCTGTGTTTGGGAGTGAATGAACTACAATACCCACAATACCTTGCAAGAATCATATGAATATATGCATCGTCAAGATTGTGTAAGTTCTCACCCTAGGCAGCCGTCTGACAAGCTCCAACTGCTTCTGAACGTCCAACTCTCTCTCCAACTCTCTTCCTTCTTCCTTCTTCCAGTTTAACAAGCTGTTTCTGCTCTGGGGAGCCCGCCTCCAGCTAGGGCGTGCCCAATCAGAAACTCTGCTTCTCCCCTCCCCCGAGGTGAGTTGTGTTGGCTGATTACACAGGTACACTAAAAAAAATTTTTTTTAAACTGCCTCTAATGTTTTGATTGATTTTTACGTTTTTTGGTGCGCTGAATCCAAATCTGGTAACCAATTTGCTCCATCACGTACAGATTTTTTGCTACATTGGGTTAGCAGTTTGAGGTGAACGTTTCAGATTGAGTGCGATCGAGATAAAAGTTTCTTGGATGAATTCTTTATACTAATTGTTTAGTAGTTATTCAAATAAGAATAAAGAAAATTGTAACAAGGCAGCACATAAGAATAGAGTAATGTCAACAAAACACACTGTGATGGTAGCAAAATTGTCTGCACTTAAAACAGCCACATACATGTGCACAAACATTGAGCATATAAGAGCGAGGTTAGACACAAAGCAAAGCAAAGAAATGTGCAAAAAATGTTGTACAGGTATGTATGTAAGAATAGAAAACGCAAACCGCACCATTGCAATACATGAAGACAAACACCCGATGGTGTGAAAATAAAATTCTAATAAATGAGATCCGACACTGTGGTAATAACTAGCAAATTTTTATTTCAAAGTTTAGTAAAAACACGATATTTGTCAACACAGTTTAGATTTTAAAGTCATTCTTGGGTCAATCAATCTCCTGGTGGGCCCGTTTCTTCTTCCCCCGAATGCTTCTCTTGGTGCGCTGCTTGGCATATTTTTCATCTGGGGTTTCCCGCAGCAGCAACCAGCAGAAATCAGCCATCATAGTGGTGTTCCATCTTCCTTGGTACCTTCTCTCTGCGTCCTTGATGTCCTGGTGAAACCTTTCACCTTGTTCTTCACTGTACGCCCCCAAGTTTTCGGGAAAGTAGTTCACATGGGAGTGCAAGAAATGGACTTTCAGGCTCATGTTACAGCCTTGTTCTTTGAAGGCATTGAGCATCCTGGCAACAATATCCTTATAGTTCTCATCCCGCCTGTTCCCCAAGAATTTGAGAACAACATCCTTGAAGGAATCCCAGGCTTCTTTTTCCTTCTCAGACATCGTTTCAGCGAATGCTCCGTCTGAAATGAGTTTCCTTATATCAAGGCCAACAAACACTCCTTCCTTTAGCTTTGCTTCAGAAAGTCGGGGGAACTTTGAGCAAAGGTACCGAAAGCACTCACCATCTTTTGGAAGGGACTTGATGAATTGCTTAATGAGACCCAACTTAATGTGGAGAGGTGGTAATAGAATTTTATCACGAGGTACCAAGCTCTCATGAAGAACATTTTTCTCACCGGGTCTCAAATACTCCCGAATTGGCCAGTCTTTTTTCCCCCAGTGTAGGTCGCGGGCCCGGCTATCCCACAAGCAAAGGAAGCAGGGATATTTGGTGAAACCGGATTGCTGCCCTAATAGCATGGATAGAATTTTAAAGTCTCCACAAATCATCCACTTATGCTCATCATAACGAATCTTCTGAAGAATCAGGGCCAAATTCTCATATTTTTCTTGGAGAATAAAAGAGTGAGCAATAGGAACTGAAGCGAATGTGTTGCCGTTATGAAGAAGAACACCTTTTATGCTGTCTTTTGACGAATCAATGAACAGCCGCCATTCAGCAGGATCATACTTGAGTTTAAACTTTTCCATCACTCCGTATATATCGTTGCAAAATACCAAATCTTCCTCTTTGCTGAAATACTTCAAAAATTGTGTCTCGCGGTTGCGGTACCAATAAAAAGTTGTTCCTGGTGACAATAGATTTTTCTGTTTAAGCCGAGAACCTAGCAGTTGGGCAGCATCTTTTGGGAGTCCTAAATCCCGGACTAAATCATTCAATTCAGCTTGAGAGAAAAGTTCAGGTTTCGGATCTGGTTCAGTTTCAAACTCGGAAGTACTGGACTCATCGGGAAAAGCCATCTGATGAGTCTCATCATGATCAGAACCGTCCACACAAATATGATCCAAAGATTTTGGTGGTTCAGGCACAGGTACTTCGTTGCTATGAGGCATAGGCCTAATTGCTGAGGGAAGGTTGGGGTAACTTATTACGTTCTTATTTTTTAAGTTGTATCCCTTCACAATACAAGAGCAAAAATAGCAGTCACTGCTGTGGTCTCTTTGTTCACGCCACATCATAGGTATTCCGAAACGAAATGCTTGTTTTTTACCTTTCATCCATAAGCGTAGATCTTCCTCACATGTCTTGCACACTTTGTGAGGAGCCCACGGTTTGTCTTGATCGCCTAACTTCAAACCGAAATAGGCAAAATATACTTTTTTAATAAATGCAGAAATGTTTCCTCTACCGCTTTTTCACGGTATATTCCCCACAAATAAAACAAAAGCTATCCGGAGGGTTGACGCAACCTCTGGCTCTGTGAGCCATCACAAATACACAGCACTGCAAACTACAACTGTAGTGAACCACTTCGGAATAAAGCTGGATTACGACTGAGCAAACAAAAGGTAATAATGAACTTGCAAGAAACTGAAATTTGACAGGAACGTTCATGTCGCAACCACCGTGTTTGAGCGAGCGAACGAGGCGAGGCGAACAGGAAAGAACATGCGCCAGCGCGAGTACTGGATTTAGCCCCCCGCCTCCCAATTGTCCTGTTAATGTATAAAATGAATACAAAACACTCTAAAATATCATGAGGGAGTGTTTCTAGTTAGTTAACCATTACAACCTCTATTTTGGGCCAAGAAAATAAACTGCAGTCGGCTAAAAAGAAATTATGTGAACATTCCTTATATGGGTAAGAAATCTAATTTTGCAAGGAAAACGTGATGTGATGGAACATTTTGGCTATTTTTCCTGGATTCAGCACCCCAAATCTATAGGAATCAGTTGCAAAACTGGAGGCAGTTTTTTGGTAGTGTACCTGTGTTATCTGAAGAGAGACATGTATATAGATAACACTAAAGATTCCTCATACAGCCCCTACTACCATAACAAGACACATTTTATCATCTCCCTTTGAACTGTTCTCCACACACACACATAAACCGAGATATGTATGATTGCAAATGAAGGAAGGGGAAATAAGTCAATTTGTCACAGTATAAGTGTGCTGTTTCACATGCACATACAGTCCCTGATAAATATTAACATATACAGGCCTGCCCCAACACTCCTCATGACTCGCATGCAGCCCCCCACACTCTCCATGACATAGACATGTACGTGGCTCTCAACAGGCCCACATGCACACACACACATAGTTCATTCAAACACACATGTATGTAGCACCCGATAGTCCCCATGGCACGCCTCTGGCATTCTCCATGACATACAGAAAGACACAAACACATGTACTGTGGTGATGAAAGCCCTTTGGAAAGCATGAAACTGGATGAAAATCCTGAATTCCCCATAGAAGTGAATGGTAGTGCACAGGTGCAGGGGAATTACAGCCCAGGTCAGAAGCAAAGTCAGCTCCCTGCAAGAGTCAGGCCACGCCCTAGCTCAGGGGTGGAGACAGGATTCCCTGCTGATTGGTCACATGGGGGCAGAGAGCAGGGAAGGCCCAGCAGGCAGCAGTGGTTAAAAACACGTGCAAAGCAAAGCAAGGCAGAAGCACCCGGGGAAGGACCCAGAGAAGCACACGGAGAGGCAGTGGCAGTGGCAGTCTCAGGCTGGAGCCTGGACACAGATACAGATACAGACTGGGAGGAGGAAGAGACAGAGCCAGCAACTGAAGGCAGAGGCACGAGTGAAGGGAGGAGAGCTGGATGTCAGGCAAGGACCAGGAACAGCTGTGAGAGCTGGAAAGGTCCGAGAGAAAAGAAAGAAAGCACTTACCTCAGAGGGACTGGAGTAGGAGAGAAGGAGCCTGCATTTAAAAGCCTGGAGAGACCCAGGAGGAAAGAAAGCAGTGCTTATGTGAAGAAACAGCCTCAAGGTAAAGCCAACACTTTCATTTCTGATAATATAGCAGAAAGACAATTTGCTAGCTTTAAAGGGCAGGAAGCCGAGCCCTCACCTACCCGATTAAGAAGTGGATAGAAAGCTTATCTGATGTTAAAGGCCATAGCTCTGATAACACTGAAGCCTGTGAGACCTCTAAGCTAGAGGCCTTAAGGAAGCTATTCTCTGAAGAGAAGTTTCACTCCCCTAAATTAAAAGTGCCAACAAGGGCTGAGTTGCTGTGGAGCCATTTTCTGGAGTTCCTAAAAGAAAGGAAGTTTGAGGAAGCTCCTAATTGTGAGAGAGACGCTGTTTACCCCAACGATAGTGAGGGAATGCAAATAGATGCATCTGAGCCTTGCTCTGAATATTTGCCTATGCCCATGGATTGTTCTTTGACACAAAGAAAGAATTCTAAAGTTGTGAACAAGACCAGAGAGTCTGAAAACCCTATAGGAAAATAGGGGCAGTTCTTACCTTGTTTGAAGAAAGTTAATTCTGTGTATTGTATCACTGGCTGAAGTAAAGAAGCAGTGAGGAACTGTGTGTTTGAAAAGGAAACCCATCTGTGACAAAGTTTGTTGAAACTCTGCTAATTGACCACACGGGCAGTCCCCGGTGAATGTATAGGAAAGCAGAACAGCTGAGAAGTGAAAAGGTTTTTGTTTGTTATGCTCCTGGTTTAAATCCTGATTTCATCCTTTCCTTTGGAGATGTATCCTACTGCCTTAGTTGTGTATGAGCCCTAGCGTATTTTGGAAATCCCCACAAATAAATTTTCTTGCATGCCTTACCACCGACTCAACTACATTATTTCCCTCGAGGAGTAAAGAATACTACAAGACCCAGAATCCTCTGGTGTTTTTAAAAGAACTTTATTCCAAAAGGACATACAAGGCCGTCTTCCAAGCTGTAAGCCCCTGGGCCCAGCTGGAGGCGTCGCAGTACCCACTGACACTTGGCACAGACCCCCCCTGACACTTCCTATGACACACACAGATGAAGCCCCCGAATGTCTGATCCTGTGAGTGAGGGAAACATGCCATTTTGTCACACTGTAAAGTGTGAACTTTTTCAACTTGTTTCAGCTTTGCTGCAGGGCACCAAAGACGCTGGACCTCCCTATTTCCCTCTCATGGCATGCTGCTAGGGTGATATGTAACTTTATGTCCCAGCCTAGTGCAGTGAATTGGTTGGTTCGAATCAGACACACATGCACTGCAGTGCAAGGCATGAAGCTTGTGGTTAGCATAACTGCCAGTCCTCTACAAGGCAATAGGGGAGAGGGGCGATAGGGGATCTCGTTTGATATATAGGGAACAGTTCTGGATATATCATTTGGATTCAGTGACATCGTCGGGTTTTGAATGCTGCGTTGGATTGGTAGACTCTCCTATGATGTAGTGGGAGGGCTTGAATGCACGGTTTGAGCCATTGGTTATCACTTGATCAGGTGACCTGATGACTAAAAATAAGACGCCAGTTTTTGGGGGAGTATTTGTGCAACATGGTTTGAGAAAGAGCCAGGAAGATACAGTGGCTTGAAACATCGTCAACGTTGGTTCCTGGAACGGGGTGAGGGCCTCGTTGGAGTTGCCATTGAAAGACTTATAATTCAACATTATTTTGGATGGGCTTTACATCTGTCAGCACCCTGAAAAGGAGAGAAAGCTTCTAACTGAGAATCTTTTGAAGATCTGCTACTTCCTTCTTTTGACTGATGGGGGTTTGCTTTGCTGATATGCTCCACTGTTGTTTTGCAGTATGTTTGCTGGAAGTTTTCAGGGTGAAGACGCTTTCCCCTACATCCAGATCGTAACTTGTTGAATATTTACCCATTATATGGATGATTAAGGAGAAAGTTTTTGAACATCAAGTGATAATTGTTTGGTATTGAGGGGTTGTGTCCCCTTTGAACCCTTGAATGAGGGTGAGTCCCCAATTTAAAGAATAAAAAGGAACGGTGTACCGCGAGAAGGGGTTTTCCCCATCATGGTACTGGTTCCGACAAAAATTTGTTTATGTTGTGTGTCTCTCTGAATTTATAGAGTCCTCTACAAGGAGCAGCACCGTTAGCTCTCAAGACTATGGAGTGATCTTTCCGACTTTCTTCCAGCCTGGCTGCAATGCCAGCAAAGTCTCTGCATATTTCACAGTTACAGTTGCAGATGCGAAGCAGTGCACTCAAAGAAATCCCAAAGCCCAACCAAATAGTGTTTTTCACATTGCTGCTGCCACTGTTGACTGTCAGGACTACAGACATCAGCTCTGGGATTGAGTCCTGCTTCTTAGTGCTCACTGCGGTTTCCATGCGGCTTGCACCAAGGGATAGCAATAGCTTTCCCCAGGTTTATCTTAACAGTCTATTGACTTTTTCTCCAGGAACTTGTCCAAACCTTTTTTAAGCCCAGATACTTTTATCTAATTGTATTGCTTTTATCACCTCCTTCTTACAGTGGTGTGCAAAAGTCTTTCTACCACATTAAAAGGGATGCATTTGGCTATTAGAGTTGACTTTTTTGCATTCCTTGCTTCCAATTTAAATACTTTACAGATACTGTGAGATAGCTACTGCGACTTTTGTGGATCCTGCATCAAAACTGGATCAAAATTATCCAATATGCACACGTTATTTCTGACCAATCAGGGGCTGGTTTCACTAACCAATCACAATGCAGATATCTAGCCAACAGTGCAGCTATAAAATGCACAGAATTTTTGAATTTCATACGCTTTCTGGATCGACCATTAAGATGACTCAGACCCTGACGTTGGAGGAGCTTGTTCGTGTGTCCTTTATGATCGAGGAATGATTTTCAAGCAATCAGATATCCATGAAATTTGGCTTCAGTCATAGCGCTATTGTTAAGATTGTACAGAAGAAGAAAGACACGGGTTCAGTAGTGGACAAGTCTCGTTCAGGTCATCCACGTGCATCAACATCACGCCAGGACCGCGCACTACGACGCATTTCACTGACTAATCGCAAGTTGACCTCTCCTCAGCTACTTTGAGAGTGGTCAGACAAGAGTGAAGTCAGTGTCAGCTCATCAACAGTTCATCCGCCGATGCCTGCAGTTTTGGTCTCCGGGGCTGCAAAGCACGGAATAAGCCACTGATGGACTGAACAATACAAAGGCGCAACCAGGATTCGTTTGGGTGAGAAACGCACGTCAACGGGGTTGGAAACCTGAAATGTCAGAAAAGGTGCTATTCAGCGATGAAAGCACCTTCTGCCAAATGTTTGGTAACCAGGCCCACATCTATGTGAGGAGGATTTCCTGGAGAGGAATTCAAGCCTGAGTGTCCTCAAACCTCACTGTGAAGCCATCCTTTGAAGGTCATGGTTTTCTGGGGCTGCATGGCTGCCAGTGGCGTTGGACCATCTTTCAATATCGTCGATGGAATGGGTCAACGCGGCCAAGTACATCACCCATAACTGCAAAAAGTGCATGGGTGCCATCAGCACAACCAGCTGTTTTCCTGTCCAGTTCCTGTTCCAAGATGACAATTGCACCCTGGCATCGCTCCAGACAGGTGATCAGGCTGGAAGCAGCGGAACATCAAAAGTCAATTGGACTGGCCTGCCCAGTTTCCAGATATCTGAATCCAATTGAGAACCTGTGGCAACAAGGTGGCCCTTGGAAATATCCCAAAGAAGCATCAGACATCAAGAGCGTGAGCTGATTGAGTCAGGTCATTGCAGCTTTGGAACCGCGGTTTGTCACCACCGATCACCTTGGTCAGTCAGGT